>OY856411.1:317006004-318492671 GCA_963693085.1 Alisma plantago-aquatica | reverse complement strand
TCCATGCATCCATACAATCTCCCTTATATACAACTCAGCAAGCTCAGGAACCTGGTTCGTAGTCTGCATACGTAGGAAATGTGCAGACTTGGTCAATCGGTCTACTATGACCCATATCGCATCATATCCCTTCCTGGTCCTGGGTAATCCCACCAAAAAATCCATGGTGATATTTTCCCATTTCCATTCAGGGATCGGTAAAGGTTGCAATAGACCACCTGGCCATTGATGTTTGGCCTTAATCTACTGACAAGTTGACCGGCCTAAATCGTGCGTCCAAAACGTGGAGCGGATTTGAGGTAGTCGAGATTTTACATTTATAACCCGAAACCTTCTAGGCCCCCGCAACTTTGTTTACGGGGTCGAAGTAGATATACGGGGTAGAACACAGGGACAAGGGTAGTAGTGTTGAGAACGCGGAATCGACACGCTACACTCCGGCAAGGGTAGAGATATGGTAAAAATTCCCCAAAGGGAACAGCAAAATAAGATCTATAAAACAAAAGAAATCTATCTCCAACTGGAGCTACGAGGAAGATTTAAGGTTTTAAGCATTTATCAGTTTTTAGGGGTTTTCATGCAACGGAAATAGAGAGATAATACTAGCGCTACAGTAAGGTATGAAGGAGATAAACTTCGGTAAAACAAGCGGCCGAAGGAACATCCCGTACCCCTCCTCTCAGAGTGGGTACCTCTAACCAAGCATCAACACCCCTCTCGAGGCTGCTGGACTTAAGTTAGACTGGAGAGGTTGCTAAAGTGAATCTGATTCCGGGCACTCTTGTACTCCAGAATCAGACCAAACACTAGAGCCTCAACACCTTTCTCGAGGTCGTTGCGACTAGGAAAACATGATTCGGTAGCTAATCGAAACGTGATCCAAACATGCAAGCTAGAATTCAGATGTTAAACATTGCAATCATCCAACAAAGGTACCGAACATAAGCAGTAGATAATTAAACACATCTATTTCCATAAACAAATAAGGTTCTGATTACATTGCAGAAGTAAAAGAAATAAATGACTAAAATAGTAAAGATAGATGTCGCCTTCTTGATATAGAAGGACGAAAGACTACAGTGGACCCTCCAGCCCGATACCAGCAGGAGCCTAGCCCGATACAACCATGTCGGGCGGCACACCCTCTCAGGCGACACGCTGTGACGGGTGGATTGCATCGTGCGAGGACCCTCGTCTGATATGATCATGTCGGGCGGCACCCTCTCAGCCGACACGCCGTGATGGACGATGTGTATCGGGGTTCGGTATCGTGTCGGGCTAGGGCGATGCTCCTAGTATCGGTCACTTATGTCGGGGATCCTTGTCGGCTGATATCGGCCTAGAGTTTTGCCCGGGACGATCCTTAGTGAACCATTCCCTCCCTCTCGGGATGGGGAAGTGCTCACCTAGAATTTCTCGGCACAAGTACCGAGGCACGATACACTAGCTCTTCGCAGCTTTCCTGAGATGACTTGTGTAGGGTTGCGACCTGTCTTTTCTGCTTCCTGTAGCTGCTATTTATAGGCAGCGGTTGGGGAAGTTATGGCGCTCAGGGCGCCACGTGTCCTTGCTTAGCTATTATTATTGCAGAGTCGGTGGACGACTGATATCAGTGTCGCCCGGCACAAGGATGTCAGATGTCGGTGGACGTGACGAGCGGCGCCTACCGGTGGGTAGCTTGTGTCGCGCGACAAGCTTCGGTTGTCGTGGCGAGCCCAGCTCCCTGTCGGGTAGATAGGCGTGTCATTCGTTAGTCCCTCCTTACGTGGCATCCTCATGTCGTGCGTCCGTGTATTACGCTACCCTTGCCGGGCAGTGTGTGTATCGGCCGGCTGGAAGGCCGATGTAGGTGGAATCATGTTTGTGGGCCGGGACGGGCCTTATTGATGACAAATGGGTCAAAACTGGAGGAAAATTCTGCAAAAGATGGAAATATTAAATTAAGAGCATAGTTTGGCCTGTTATTGCAAAAGTACATATAAAAAGAGAGGAAA
Organism: Alisma plantago-aquatica; assembly: GCA_963693085.1. Taxonomy (NCBI): domain Eukaryota; kingdom Viridiplantae; phylum Streptophyta; class Magnoliopsida; order Alismatales; family Alismataceae; genus Alisma; species Alisma plantago-aquatica. Next base: position 318,490,677 of record OY856411.1, on the reverse strand, counting down.
TTAGTTTAAAAGGGTAGTTTTGATAACAAAATAAGGGTCAAAAACATCACAAAATTTGGTGTTATCACAAGTGAGACTCTTAGAGGCAAATTTTGCAATATCATTCTTCATACCTCTCCACCAAAAGTGTCTCTATAGATCCTTGCACATCTTAGTAGATCCAGGATGTATAGAATACTTAGACCCATATGCCTCTTTTACAATCCTCTTCTTGATTTTCGACTCTTTAGGTACCCACATCCTGTGCTTGAACCTTAATCCGCCATCTATACCAACAGATAGAAGTGTATGGGGTTTAGCCAAAAGTGTTGTCATTTCCTCCAAGCTAGGGTTGTTCTTTTGAAATGTCAGAAGTTCAGAAAGAAGACCGGGAACGATGTTGATATTTTCCAGCATAATTGTGCCATAATCAACTTGAAGTGGCTCATGTGTTGAAGGTTCCAAACTCATTGATTTAGAAGCATAGATGGATGCACAACTTGACCTCTTACGACTAAGAGCGTCATTTACAAAAATGGCCTTGCCTGGATGATAGGCAATAGCAAAATTATAGTCTTTAAGATATTCCAACCATCTTCTTTGTCTAAGGTTGAGGTCCTTCTGAGTCAAGAGATATTTGAGACTTTTGTGATCAGTGAATATATCAAAAGTAGCACCATATAGATAATATCTCCAGATTTTGAGAGCATAGACAATGGCATCTAATTCCAAATCATGAGTTGGGGAATTGACCTCATTAGGTTTCAATTGTCTAGAGGTATAGGGAATAACTTTACCGCCTTGCATTAGGATACAACCCAAACCCATTTTAGAAGCATCAGAAAATATTACAAAGCCATCATTACCAAAACGTAGGGTCAAGACAGGAGAAGAAGTCAAATGGGATTTCAATTCTTGGAAGCTGGATTCACATTCAGAAGTCCAAATGAATTTGGCATCTTTTCTGGTAAGTTTGGTCATGGGTACGGCTATTTTACCGAAATTAAGGATAAATCGACGGTATTTTCCTGCTAGACCAAGGAAGCTATGAATTTCAAAGGCATTGGTAGGGGCTTTCCAATCAAGGACGGATAAGACTTTGGCAGGGTCAATTGAAATTTTCCCACCCGAAATAACATGTCCAAGAAACATGACTTGGTCAATCTAAAACTCACATTTGGATAATTTAGCATAAAATTTATGGGCTCTCAATACATTAAGTACTTTCTAGAGATGCTCACTATGTTGATCAATAGAGTTTAAATATATAATAATGTCATCAATGAAGACCACAACAAAGTTATCAAGAAAAGGTTGGAAGACAATATTCATCAGATTCATAAATACTCCAGGAGCATTGGTCAAGCCAAAGGGCATCACCACAAATTCATAATGTCCATATCTAGTTTTGAAAGTTGTAATTGGAATGCCACAATGCTTCATTCATTATTGATGATATCCAGATGTAAGGTCAATCTTAGAGAACATAGTGGCAGTACGAAGTTGGTCAAATAGGTCATCAATTCTTGGGAGAGGATATTTATTTTTGATGGTGGCTTGATTGATCATGCGATAATCAATACACATTCACATTGACCCATCTATCTTTTTAACAAAAAGGACAGGTGCACCCCAAGGAGATGTACTAGGATGGATAAATCCTCTATCAAGAAGTTCTTCTAATTGTTTCTTCAAATTTGCAAGCTCGGCAGGTTCCATTCTATAAGGTGTCTTTGAGACTAGTGCGGTGCTCGGTGCTAACTCAATTGAGAACTCAATCTCACATGCTTGAGGCAGCCCTGGAAGATCCTTAGGAAATAAATCTGGGTAATCTCTCACCGCATCCAATATCTTCAAAGGTCTCACCTTAGAATCAATCTTAGATACAACAGCAAGATAGGCTCTACATCCTTTGGCTATCAAGGTTTAGGCTTTACGAGAAGAAATAATCATGTTTTGATTTCTTGATATAGAAGGACGACATACTACAACGGACCCTCCAGCCCGATACCAGCAGGAGCCTAGCCCGATACAACCGTGTCGGGTGGCACATGCTCTCGGGCGACACGCTGTGACGGGTGGATTGCATTGTGTGAGGACCCTCGTCCGATACGATCATGTCGGGAGGCGCCCTCTCAGGTGACACGCCATGACGGACGATGCGTATCGGGGTTCGGTATCGTGTTGGACTAGGGCGATGCTCCTAGTATCGATCACTTATGTCGAGGATCCTTGTCGGCTGATATCGGCCTGTAGTGTTGCCCGGTACGATCCTATGTGAACCATTCCCTCCCTCTCGGGATGGGGAAGTGCTCACCTAGAATCGCCTGGCATAAGCACCGAGGCACGATACACTAGCTCTTCATAGCTTTCCTGAGGTGACTTGCGTAGGGTTTCGACCTATCTTTTCGGCTTCCTGTAGCTGCTATTTATAGGCAGCGGTTGGGGAAGTTATGGCTCTCAGGGCGCCACGTGTCCTTACTTAGTTCTTATTATCGCGGAGTCTGTGGACGGCCGATATCAGTGTCGCCCGGTACAAGGATGTCAGTTGTCGGTGGACATGACGAGCAACGCCTGTCGGTGGGTGGCCTGTGTCGCGCGATAAGCTTTGGTTGTCGTGGCGAGCCCAGCTCCCTATCGGGTAGATAGGTGTGTCGTTTGTTAGTCCCTCCTTGCACGGCATCCTCATGTCGCGCGTCTGTGTATTGCGCTACCCTTTCTAGGCAGTGTGCATATCGGCCGGCTGGAAGGACGATGTAGGTGGAATCATGTTTGTGGGTCGGGACGGGCCTTATTGATGACAAATGGGTCAAAATTGGAGGAAAACTCTGCAAAAGATGGAAATATTAAATTAAGAGCGTAGTTTGGCCTGTTATTGCAAAAGTACATATAAAAAGAGAGGAAATTAGTTTAAAAGGGTAGTTTTGATAACAAAATAAGGGTCAAAAACATCACAAAATTTGGTGTTATCAACTCCCCCAAACTTAGCATTTTGATTTTCCTCAATCAATATTTAAACTTTATTTTGTGATGCTCCTTCTTGCGTGGTGTAGCATTCGGGCCTAGAGGTAAGACAAGTATCACAATGTCTATAGAGATAATATTTCCCTACTACGAACAAAAGACCTTGCATTCCCTGCCTTATTATTTCTGTAAAGTTTTTCTCTACAGCTTCAGTGAGACTTTGGTGCATGATTCTGAAGTTAGCTTTCACACCAAACAGCTTTAGGGGCAGAAAGTTGTGTGTTGGGTAGGCTAAGGCTTTTTGGGTTTTTCTTATTTCCCATCAGTCCATCTAGGTATGGGTCTGTTAGTGGGCAAGTGGTCCCTGCAGTCCAAGCCAGTTGGCTTTAGAGCAGTGATTTCACATCCTACGTACCACTGCCTCGGATCTACCATGCCTAAAGATGGGTACTTTTGTAAAACAAGTGTGTATATATCTTTTTTTCTTTTCTTTTATTGGGCACAACTCTCATACTTTTATTCACTCTCATAAGGCTACTTTCTTTTTTTGGGGTTTTTGTTGGGTAAGGGAAAACAAGAGGAATTTTGTAGCTGTTTGGGTAGCTTTTTCCTTCTCCATACTCGTCGCTTAGCTGTTTGTGAGATTATTTTTTTTTTCAAAACTTTTTGTGTGGAAAAACGTAGTCTTTTGTCATTTGAGGCAGCATTATTAGAAAGATATAACAAAACTTGCATCTCGTTGGGGACATAGAAAACAAACTGGCAAGAAGTTGAATCAGGTTTTTACTAATATAGTGACGTTGTACATATGAAAGGGAACAAGATAAGAAAATTTTATATGAGCATGGATGAACGAAATAACACAAAGGGTGGAGTTGAAGAAGAAGATTTTTATACCTCCCTCACTGGTACATGGGTACCCCCCTCCAAACTTACACCACACTCTGTCCCAGAGTAGTGAAGCAGACAGGGTAAGGTAATGTTAACCCAGTGAGGGTTAGATGGTGATCGCGCTTGTACCATGGAGAAGCTGCCATATGTTCCCCTTATTTACTGTCGGAGTTGGTAAGGCCTCTCCTTATTTGATGGAAGTTCCCAAAATTATTTGGCATCCCCTTAAACCTGGTAGACTTTAAGATACTTCCGTTGTGAACATGAACAAAAGGACTGATCGTCAATCCCAGTTTCAGTCCACCTGAGTCCATTTTCTTTCCCAGGGGGATGCAGTCAGAACAATTGCAAAGCTCTCAAGAAGGAAGCACAAGGCCCGTGCAGATTATAACAATGATATCTGGCCTATTGTAGACAGAGAGCTTTTGAAAACACTTGTGGATACTATATCAGAATAAGATACCTTCCTTATAATGAAGGTGGCTTCACGACTGTTGGGCCCAAAATACCCATATTCAATCCAGGGGCCACTGGAGGAGGACTTCCACTGATTTTCTCTTTTGGGGATGGTCCTAAACCACCGTAGAAGACAGACTATGATAAGGAAATGGACTTCCCTTGCTCTCTTTTCGACAGGTGGTGGCCCAGCGGTCTCAGGATTCTAGCATTTATGTCCGACTGTTGTTGCTTCAACTGTGGCCGCAGTGTCGATTCTTCTGTTGTGTTTGTCAACTCGATCGGAGGTTTGCTGTGTTTTAGCCATACATGTTATCAAGTTCATTGATCATTTAAACGTTAGGTAGGAAGAACTAATATCTCGATAAAACTTGTCTCGTTGCAAAGTCCGGGTATCGTCCATCAAAAGAAAAATCCAAGGCGATACAAGATTGGACGATACGGAAAGAGCTACGCGTCACAACACGCTGCCCAACACGGTGATAACACCAATTTTTGTGATGTTTTTGGCCTTTATTCTGTTATCAAAACTTCCCTTTCGGTTGTTTTCCTCACTTTTATATGCATTTTTGCAATAATTGGCCAAGCAACGCTCTCAATCCAATACTTCCACCTTTTGCAGAGTTTCCTCCCTGTTTGGCCCAATTAGTACCAATAAGGCCGTTCCGGCCCGCAAATAAGTCCAAGACTGTCTCGGCCCCTGACACCCGATACACACGCTAACAGGCAAGGTTGCACGATACGACGACGCGCAACGCAAGGATGTCGCGCGAGAAGGTACTGATGGATGACACGCCTCTTTACCCGACGAGGAGCCAAGCGCGCCGCAACTACTCCATGTGTCGCACGATATCGGCCACCCACCGGCAGGCGCTCCTCGCCAAGACGCCCGACAGCCGACCTCCTTGTACCGGGCGATACCCGCGTCAGCCGACCACCAAATGAATGGAGGAAAGGAGGGCACGTGGCGCTTCGAGCACCATATCTGCTCCCGACCAGCTGCCTATAAATAGCAGCTACAGGGAGCTGAAAAGACAGCTTAGACAATTCGGATAAGCTTTCTCACTTCAGGTTTTGGGTAGTCGAGTGATCTTCGGAGGAGGCTGCGAGAGCAGGCGTATCGTGCTCCAGTGTTCATACCGGGCGACACTAGGTGAGCTCTTCCTCATCCCGAGAGGGAGGGGATTGGTTCACCTAGGACTGTACCGGGCGACACTGGGAGCCGATATCGGCCGATGTAGATACACGACATGACTGCCCGACACCAGTGCCCGGCAGTAGGATACGCAGCTCCATGCCTGACACAATAACGAACCCGATACGCTCCGCCCGTCAGGTGTGTCGCCCGAGAGGGTGTGCCGCCCGACTTGAGTGTATCGGCCAGGTCCTTGAGCGTATCGGCCAGGTCCTTGAGCGATACAGTTGCACGTCGCGGTATGCCACTTGAGAGAGCGTGCCGCCTGACACGGCTGTATCAGGCTAGGCCCTTTGTGCGATATCGGGCGGGATGGTTACTGTAGCTTGTCGTCCTTCTACATCAAGGAGGCGACACATATCTTTAATTCTGTTATTTAATTCTTTACTCATGCATTGTAATTAAGATCTTTAATGTTTATAGAAATAGAAATGCTTACTTACTTGCTGCTCTATGCTTGGTGCAATATGTTGGATGACTGCTATGTTTGGTATCTGAACTCTAGCTTGCATGTTTTGGATCACGTTTCGCTTAGCTATCGAATCGTGTTTTCCCATCGCAACAACTTCGAGAGTTGTGTTGTGGCTCTAGTGTTTGGTCCAATTCTGGAGTACGAGAGTGCCCAGAACGGAGTTGCTTTAGTAACCCTTCCACTCTAATTTGAGTCTGGTGACCCCGAGAGTGGAACCGATGCCTTGTTAGAGGTGCCCTCTTCGAGAGGAGGGGTATAGGATTGGTTCTACCGCCGCTTGTTTTACCGCAGTTCAATCCCTCGTACCTCACCTTAGCTCCAAGTATATTCTTCTATTTCTGTTGCGTGAAAACCACTAAAAACTGTTAAATGCTTAAAACCTTAAATATTTCTAGTAACTCCACTCGGAGATAGTTTTATTGTTTTGTTTGTGACATCATTTGCTCCCCTTTTGGGGAATTTATCATCTCTTTATACCTACCGGAGTGTAGCGTGTCGATTCGAGGTTCTCAACACTACCCCCCTTGTCCCTGTGTTCGACCTCGTATATCTACTTCGACCCCATAAACAAAGTTGCGGGGGCCTAGAAGGATTCGGGTTTATAAATGTAAAAGCTCGACTACCTCAAATCCGCCTCCATTTTTAGGACGCGCGATTTAGGCCGTTCAACTTTTTGGCGCCGTTGCCGAGGACAAGGAAAAGACGGTACTGTTGACGAATCCGAATCCACTAACTACACTCATGTGCCTCAAGCTTAGAAATAAGTTTGACAGCACACTTTTTCTTTTATCATTTCCTTTTTCATTACTATTATTCCTTGCCTAATAATTCAATTTTCTAACTTGATTTTATATGCTCTTACAGGAACCTTGGAAGCTGACCTGCTCCACCGAGTCTTGATACCATGTCTCGTTGCGAGAAATCTCTTCTTGAAGGTGAATGTCAGGACCGAGGCGAGAGGGTGAGCCAGCCTAGCTTGGTTGGTCAGCTTTCAGCCTACATAAAAAGACAGGACAACATTATCAGCAAACTGGTACAGGGTGCGCTTCCTGACCCCGGAGTTCAGAATTCCATGCAACACCAGATGGCGAGTCTGCAGATGCGCCTATGGGAAGTCGATCAACGATTGGCCCAAATGGCTGCACTGATGAAGAACCCTGCGGGAAAGACACTCTCCTACCCGGAAACTGCCAGAATGGAGGTACTAAGGTCTGGGAAGACGGTGGAGCGCGCAGCTGAAGCTGAACTAGAACCTGAACCGAGGTCTGAGAGCACCATTCCAGCAGAGGGCGAAGGTGGAAAAGCAGAAGCTCAAGAGCCAGCACGGAAGCCTTCAGACGAGCTACCTGGTGGGAGGAATTCCTACGCCCCAAGGCCACCGTTCCCATATAAGCTGATAAAGGCAAATATGAAGAAGCGTCATGAGAGGTTCATGGACTCGATCAGGAAACTGCATCTTGAAGTCCCCTTCCTTGATGCATTGGAAGAGATGACTATGTATGCCAAGTTCCTCAAGGACCTTATCACAAAGAAGAGAAGGGGAGGAAGGATAGAGACAGTGTATTTAGCTTCCGCCTCCTCCACCTTCTTGAAGCCCGATGTGCCAAATAAGAGAAGGGATCCCAGAGCTTTCACAATCCCATTCGCCATCGGAGACAACGTCGAGCGCAAGGGTCTAGCAGACTTGGGGGCTAGCATAAGCCTCATGCCCCTATGTTTCGCACAAAGGGTGGGTTGACTGACATGGTTCGGACTAACATGTGAATCCAACTAGAAGACCACACCTTCAAGAGACCTGTCGGCATTGTCGAAGATGTATCGATCAGGGTTGGCGACTTCTTCATCCCTTGCGATATAGTCGTCATCGACACAGCTGAAGATCCCCGTTGCCCGATCATCTTTGGGCGCCCCTTCTTGGCGACAGGGGGAGCGCTAATTGATGTTTCTGCGGGGGGGGGGTCACTTTAAGGGTAGGAAACGACCGTATGGACTTCAAGCTGAAAGAAATAATGAAGAGCCCGTCCCTCTCTGAATCAGCATGTTTCGCAGATAGATACAATAAATTCTGTGAGGAAGTAGAGGAAGATATCCGGACAGTAGACCCCCTCTTGAGGGCTATAAACTGTCAAGATCCCGACCTCGAAGATCCTGAGGTCGCGAAGCATGCCAACCTTTTCAACCTTTCTGATGAAGATTTGCAAGAAGGGAATACATAGGTGGAGTCTGTGATGTATGCCTCTCTTGAGAAGGAGCCTCAGGAAAGGGCACCCAGACCAAAGCCAGAGTTGAAAGCATTGCCCGAAGGCCTGAAGTACGAGTTCTTAGATGAAGAGCAGAGAAACCTCATCATCGTAAACACCGATCTTTCGAGCAACCAGCTGGACCGACTCCTTGAGGAGTTAAGGATCCACAGGAAGGCTATAGGATATTCAGTAGATGATATCAAAGGCCTTAGCCCCACCCTGTGCATGCATCGCATCAACTTGGATGAATCTGCCAAGCCTCTGGTTCAACCCCAGAGGAAACTGAACCAGATGCTCAAGGAGGTCGTCAAGAAAGAGGTAATAAAGCTTAGGGATGCAGGAATCATTTACCCAATCAGCGACAACAGTTGGGTAAGTCTGATCCACGTAGTGCCCAAAAAGGGCAGGATGACGGTGGTTAAGGGTGAGAAAGGTGACGAGGTGGCGGTTAGGACCGTCACCGACTGGCGGATGTGCATAGATTACCGAAAGCTAAATCAGGCTACAAAGAAGGATCATTTTCCGCTACCTTTTATTGACCAAGTCCTCGAAAGGTTAGCACATCACGATTTCTTTTGTTTTCTTGATGGCTTTTCAGGTTTCTACCAGGTACCCATCTTGCCCGACGATCAAGAGAAAACAACGTTCACCTACCTTTACGGCACTTATGCCTTCCGAAGGATGCCCTTCAGACTCTGCAACGCCCCCGCCACCTTTCAGCGATGCATGATATCGATGTTCTCGGATTTTCTAGAAGATATCGTAGAAGTTTTCATGGATGATTTTTTCGTCTATGGGAAGGACTTTGATAGCTGTCTGAAAAATCTGTCATTGGTTCTTCAAGGGTGCAAGGAGAACAGCCTAGTTCTAAACTGGGAAAAATGCCATTTCATGGTGCGGGAGGGCATCGTCCTCGGGCATAAGGTCTCGAAGCGTGGGATTGAAGTGGACGCAAGCAAGGTTGAAGCAATATCCAAGCTTCCTCCACCAAGATCTGTGACGGGGGTGCGAAGCTTCCTCGGGCACGCGGGATATTACCAAAGATTCATCAAGGACTTCTCAAAGATTTCCAAACCGTTGTCCAATCTTCTGGTAAAAGACGCTGAATTTGTTTTCTCTAACGATTGTCTAAGTACTTTTCAGGTCCTTAAAAATGCTTTAATATCACCACCTATCCTTCAAGCGCCAGAATGGGGTTTACCTTTTGAGCTGATGTGTGACGCAAGCGACTACGCGGTTGGAGCAGTCCTGGGGAAAAAGAAGGACAAGAAGCACCATGTGATCTGCTACGCGAGTCACACGTTGGACGAAGCCCAGGTAAATTACACAACAACTGAAAAGGAGATGCTCGCGATCATCTTCGCGTTTGATAAGTTCAGGTCGTATCTCATCAGAGCAAAGGTCAAAGTATACACAGATCATGGGGCGATAAAATACTTAATGCAAAAGAAAGACGCAAAGCCCAGACTGTTGAGGTGGGCCTTACTGCTCCAAGAATTCGACCACAAAATTATCGACAAGAAGGGCGCAGAGAATGTGGTTGCAGACCATCTATCAAGGATTGTGACTGAGAAAGAGAGAGGGCCTCCTATCAACGACGACTACGCCGATGAAGCCCTTATGTTGGGTGAAGCCCAAGAAGAAAGCCTACCCTGGTTTGTAGACATCTGCAATTATCTTGCTTGCGGAGAACTGCCCCCTGACATAACGTACAATCAGAAGAAGAAGCTTTTCGCGGAAGTTAAAAACTACTACTGGGACGATCCTCTCTTGTTCAGAAGATGCTCCGACAACTTATACAGGAGGTGCATACCAAAAGAAGAAACCGCGGACATCTTGAAGTAATGCCACGCCTCCCCCTATGGTGGTCACCTAGGCAGTGAAAGAACAGCTGCAAAGGTGCTACAATCAGGTTTCTACTGGCCCTCCTTATTTAAAGACGCTGCACAGTTTGTGAAGGCTTGCAAAGAGTGCCAGTTTACGGGGAACATAGGGCGGAGGGACGAAATGCCAATGGCAAGCTGGATTGAAGTCGAAATATTTGACGTATGGGGGATCGACTATATGGGGTCGTTTCCCCCATCTCGAGGGTATCAGTACATACTCATGGCCGTGGATTATGTATCGAAGTGGGTGGAAGCGGTAGCCACCCAAACCTGTGATGCCAAGTCGGTTATCAAGCTCTTCGAAAAGACCATCTTCCCTTACTTCGGCGTCCCGCGCACAGTTATTAGCGACGGAGGATCTCACTTTGGAGAAAGACAGTTTGAAGCACTCCTGCGCAAGTACGGAGTGAAGCACAAGATCGCTACACCCTACCATCCCCAGACGTCAGGGCAGGTAGAGGTTTCCAACAGACAAATCAAGAAAATCTTGCAGAAAACTGTCAGCCGAACAAGGAAAGATTGGTCCATGAAGCTTGACGATGCCCTTTGGGCCTACCGCACCGCTTACAAAACACCCATTGGAACCACCCCCTACTGTCTCATCTACAGAAAATCCTGCCACCTACCGTTAGAATTGGAACACAAGGCCCTCTGGGCAATCAAGTTCCTAAATATGGACCTCGACAAAGCTAGATAAAAGAGATTCTTGCAGCTTCAAGAGCTCGAAGAACTGAGGATGAATGCCTACGAAAATGCAAAAATCTACAAAGAGAGGACAAGTTGTGGCATGATGCCCATCTCAGGAGAAAGGATATAAGCGAAGGGGATAAGGTCTTGCTATTCAAGTCCTCTATTCGTCTTTTCCCTGGTAAGTTACAAACGAGATGGTCAGGACCATTTACCGTGTCAAAAATATACCCATACGGAATGATGGAGCTTTACGACAAAGACGGTCCGACCAAAGTATTTCAAGTGAATGGGCACAGGGTGAAAAGATTCTATGAGGATGAGGCCTTTGTCAGGAGAGTAGAGATCGACCTGCATGATATGGGCACATCCAGGGGTGGAACAAGATGATCCAACATCGGTCGGGCTGGCGACGCAAACTTCAGCGCTCCTCGGGAGGCAGCCCGAGTTTTTCTTTCTTTTATAGAGTAGGATGCATTTTTCTATTATTTGCAAGAACAAACATTATGTCATGTAATAAGGCCCGAGTCAGTGCATGCGCCACATGCGCTGACTCTATTTTATGGGCCACCGCTGTAATAATTTTCTGAGGTAGGGGGTTTAACCCTAAACCAATGATGTTTTTCCTTCATCTAGCATCGGTTTTTCGGCCGCCTGTTTTAATCGTGACGGGCAGCCGCCCAGCTGGCGCGCAAGACCGCTTGTACTGGGCTTTGGTCTTTAGGGCATCGCAACGGCCGTGACGTTTGGTGTTCCTGGGCGGCGTGCACCCTATCGTGCATAAGAATAAATGCCCTTAATGAGACTGATGTGACCATCGTCTCGGGAACCGCCTGACCCGTTGGCCGACGCGCGCCCCAGAGATGTCCGTTTCGCCCCGGCCGAGCTGCCTATAAATAAGAACGGAGATTTCACCATGTTGGGCAGTCACACTTTACTCATTTTTGCCACATGTAACGCATGCAGTAGTCCGCCCTTCTGCTCCCGTGTCGGCCAGTTGCCTTCACCGTGGAATCGGGCGATGGCTCCTATGAGCAAAGGTAACACCCGACACGCATATCGCCTGGCACGCTTATCGCTCAGCAAGCTATACCCCGACAGGTTTATCACCCGACATGAGTTTTTCCTATCGCGCGCTGCCAATCGGGATCACGAGCCTTGTCGAATTTTGTATCGCCCGGCGCAGTTATGCACGCCATGTCGGGCGGCACGTTTTTCTTTTGTGACGTTCTGTCGGGCAGTTGCTCTTTGGCGACCTTATCGCCCGATATACCCGTATCGGGAGGTATGTTGTGTCGTGCAACCCCTCCTCATATCACCCAATCTTGTATCGACTTATGCTTTCTTTTGACGGACGATACCCGGATTTCGAAATAAGTCCAGCATTATCGAGCTTCTTTAACTTTTTCTATCTAACGATTTATAATGGTTTATGAACTTGATAACAGGCAGAATGGATGCCGCAGCTGAAGCAACAACTGTCGGTCAGAAACGTCAGCACCCCGAAGAGGGGCAATTCCTTATCATAGTTTGTCTTCTGTAGTAGCCTGGGGCCAACTACAGAGACAGCACGAGTACAGCCCCAGTGACTGCCGGGACAGCACAAGAGCTCTCTGTCTACCGAGAGCTATTGCACGTGTTCCGGCTGAGCTGGGAAATAAAATGGAGGCTAAGCTGGGGAAGCGTTTTGCCGGCGACCTCCATACGGAACATGGGCATCACGGTAAGGATGAAGCAGCCACAAGTTCCCGCACTTGTGGAAGCTGTTTCCAAATGAAAAAGAAGGAGGCGGCAGCAAAGGAGCATATTACACCTTCTACAAGGCACAAGCGAACCCACTAAATAACCTTCACTGGACTAACATGAACTCACCCTTTTCTTCACTACTCTGGGACAGAGTATTGGATAAGTTTGGGGGGGTACCCATGTACCAGTGAAGGAGGTATAAAAATTCTCTTGTGCCATTTTGTTCTTCTCTATTGCATATATGTACCCATGCTCATGTGCTTCCACCCTTGCTCATATAAAAATTTCAAAAAAATTTGCTTATTTTGTTCCCATGCATATGTACAAAGTCGCTATATTAGTAAAAACCCTGATGCAACTGCTTGCAAAGTTTGTTTTCTGTATGCTTAATGTAATGCAAGTTTTGTTATATCTTTTTGATAATGCTGCTTTAAATGAACAAAAGAATATGTTTTTCTATGTCAAAATTTTTCAAAAATATAATAATCTCGTAAACGGCTAAGAGACAAGTATGGAGAAGGAAAAAGCTGCCCAAACAGCAAGAATCTCTTTGTTTCCCTTACCCGACAAAAATCCTAAAAAGGGAGAGAAACCTTATGAGAGTGAATAAAAGCATGAGAGTTGTGCCCAATAAAAGAAAAAGAAAAAAAATATATATACACACACTTGTTTTCCAAAAGTACCCATCTTTAGGCATGGTAGATCTGGGGCAGTGGTACGTAGGATTGAAATCACTGCTCTAAAGCCAACTGGCTTGGACTGCAGGGACCACTTGCCCGTTAACGGACCCGTACCTGGATGGACCGATGGGAAACAAGAAGAAAACCCAAAAAGCCTTAGCCTACCCTATACACAACTTTCTGCCCCAAAAATTAAGCTGTTTGGTGTGTAAGCTAACTTCGGAATCATACAACAAAGTCTCGCCGAAGCTGTAGAGAATAATCTTACTTAAACAATAAGGCAAGAAAAATGAAGTCTTTTGTTCGTAATGAGGCAGCATTATCTCTGAAGGCATTACGATACTTGTTTTACATTTTGGCCTGAAAAGCATACTACGCAGGAAGAAGCATCGCCAAATAAAGTTTAAATATTGATTGAGGACAATCAAAATGCTAAGTTTGGGGAGTTGATAACACCAATTTTTGTGATGTTTTTGGCCTTTATTCTGTTATCAAAACTGCCCTTTTCGGTTGTTTTCCTCACTTTCATATGCATTTTCGCAATAATTGGCCAAGCAATGCTCTCAATCCAATACTTCCACCTTTTGCAGAGTTTCCTCCCTGTTTGGCCCAATTAGTACCAATAAGGCCGTTCCGGCCCGCAAATAAGTCCAAGACTGTCTCGGCCCCCTGACGCCCGATACACACGCTAACTGGCAAGGCTGCGCGATACGACGACGTGCGACGCAAGGATGCCGCGCGAGAAGGTACTGATGGACGACACTCCTCTTTACCCGACGGGGAGCCAAGCCACCGGCAAGCGCTCCTCACCAAGACGCCCGACAGTCGACCTCCTTGTACCGGGCGATACCCGCGTCAGCCGACCACCAAATGAACGGCGGAAAGGAGGGCACGTGGCGCTTCGAGCACCATATCTGCTCCCGACTAGCTGCCTATAAATAGCAGCTACAGGGAGCCGAAAAGACAGCTTAGACAATTCAGATAAGCTTGGTCACTTCAGGTTTCGGGTAGTCGAGTGATCTTCGGAGGAGGCTGCGAGAGCAGGCGTATCATGCTCCAGTGTTCTTACCGGGCGACACTAGGTGAGCTCTTCCTCATCCCGAGAGGGAGGGGATTGGTTCACCTAGGACTGTACCGGGCGACACTGGGAGCCGATATCGGTCGATGTAGATACGCGACACGAGTGCCCGACACCAGTGCCCGGCAGTAGGATACGCAGCTCCATGCCCGACACGATAACGAACCTGATACGCTCTGCCCGTCAGGCGTGTCGCCCGAGAGGGTGTGCCGCCCGACTTGAGCGTATCGGCCAGGTCCTTGAGCGATACAGTTGCCCGTCGCGGTATGCCGCTTGAGAGAGTGTGTCGCCTGACACGGCTGTATTGGGCTAGGCCCTTTATCCGATATCGGGCGGGATGGTTACTGTAGCTTGTCGTCCTTCTACATCAAGGAGGCGACACATATCTTTAATTCTGTTATTTAATTCTTTACTCATGCATTGTAATTAAGACCTTTAATGTTTATAGAAATAGAAATGCTTACTTACTTGCTGCTCTATGCTTGGTGCAATATGTTGGATGACTGCTATGTTTGGTATCTGAACTCTAGCTTGCATGTTTTGGATCGTGTTTCGCTTAGCTATCGAATCGTGTTTTCCTGTCGCAACAACTTCGAGATTTGTGTTGTGGCTCTAGTGTTTGGTCCGATTCTGGAGTACGAGAGTGCCCAGAACGGAGTTGCTTTAGTAACCCTTCCACTCTAATTTGAGTCTGGTGACCCCGAGAGTGGAATCGATGCCTTGTTAGAGGTGCCCTCTTCGAGAGGAGGGGTACAGGATTGGTTCTACCGCCGCTTGTTTTACCGCAGTTCAATCCCTCGTACCTCGCCTTAGCTCCAAGTATATTCTTCTATTTCTGTTGCGTGAAAACCACTAAAAATTGTTAAATGCTTAAAACCTTAAATCTTTCTAGTAACTCCACTCGGAGATAGTTTTATTGTTTTGTTTGTGACATCATCTGCTCCCCTTTCAGGGAATTTATCATCTCTTTATACCTGTCGGAGTGTAGCGTGTCGATTCGAGGTTCTCAACACTACCCCCCTTGTCCCTGTGTTCGACCTCGTATATCTACTTCGACCCCGTAAACAAAGTTGCGGGGGCCTAGAAGGATTCGGGTTTATAAATGTAAAAGCTCGACTACCTCAAATCCGCCTCCATTTTTAGGATGTGCGATTTAGGCCGGTCACACGGGTGTGTCGGGTGATATGGTCGCATGAAACAATTGCCCGATATGACCTCTCGACGGAAAATTGTGTCACTCGATATGGCGTATCGGGCAAACACGATCGGTAGACGTGTAGTGCTTCATAAGTGACGGGTGATACAAGAAAATCAACTAAATTCGTCAACCCGATATGCTGCGCGCGATATGAAACTATGTCGGGCGAATAGGTTGTCGGGCTATACCTTTACTCCCTGAAACTCTCGCCTGACATGAGAGTAGGAGCTAGCTGGCCGACATACAAGCAAAGGGAGAAATTACTGCATGATACAGGTGGCTAGGAGAGTAAACGTAGTACCCCGACACGGTGAACTCTCCGTACTATATATAGCAATCTCAACTGGGGGTAAAACGGGTAATCCAGGGCGCGCATCGGCCGTTAAGACTGGCTATTCCTGAGACGGGCAGTCCATCCGTCTAATCAAGGGCAATTACTCATTTTGCATGATACCCAGGACACGGGTGCACGCCACCCAGGGATGCCATCCGTCACGGCCCTTGCGGTGCCCGAGATGCCCAGCGCGTTCAGCATGCCGGTTGAGTTGTTGCCCGACATGGTTAGAAAGAGGGGATACAAGTCCGTTATGCGGCCAGAACACTTAAAAATGATTGACGGTCAAAACAACATCGGCATAGGGTCGAGTCCCCGACCTCAGATAGTATTATTCCTCAAAGCTTCAAAAAATAGAGCGGTGGACCATAAAATAGAAGAGTCGGTACGCTCGGCACGTGCACTGACTCGGGCCTTATTACAGTCCATAATGTTCATTTTACAAGGAAGAAAGATGCATCCTACTCTAGGGAAGAGAGAAAACTTGGGCTGCCTCCCGAGGAGCACTGAAGTTTGCGTCGCCAGCTCGATCGATGTAGGTTCTTCACTTTCCGTCTTCGACAGTACCCATATCCTACAAGTTGACCTTTGCCCTCCTGACAAAAGCTTCATCTTCATAGTACCACTTTACCCTGTGCCCGTTTACTTGAAAGACCTTGGTCGGGTCATCTTTGTCATAAAGCTCCATCATTCCTGATGGGTATATCTTCGATACAGTGAACGGTCATGACCATCTTGTTTGTAACTTTCCAGGAAAAAGACGAATAGAGGATTTAAATAATAAAACTTTATCCCCTTCACTTACATCTTTTCTCTGTAGGTGGGCATCATGCCACACCTTCGTCCTTTATTTGTAGTTTTTTGCATTCTCATAGGCATTCATCCTCAACTCTTCAAGCTCTTGAAGCTGTAAAAATCTCTTTTCTCCTACTTTCTTAAGGTCCATGTTTAAGAATTTGATTGCCCAAAGGGCCTTGTGTTCCAGTTCGAGAGGTAGATGACAGGATTTTCTGTAGATCAGCTTGTAGGGGGTGGTTCCAATGGGCATTTTGTAGGCAGTCTTATAGGCCCAAAGTGCATCGGCAAGCTTCATAGACCAGTCCTTCCTCGTTCGGCTGACAGTCTTTTCCAGGATCTGCTTAATTTGTTTGTTTGAAACCTCTACCTGCCCTAAAGTTTGTGGGTGGTAGGGTGTAGCAATTTTGTGTGTGACTCCGTACTTACGTAGGAGTGCTTCAAAATGTCTCTCTCCGAAATGCGACCCTCCATCGCTTATTACAGTGTGTGGTACACTGAACCGAGGAAAAATCATTTTCTCGAATAGCTTGATTACTGACTTGGTGTCGCACGTTTGGGTTGCTACAGCTTCTACCCATTTCGACACATAATCTACCGCCACTAGAATGTATTGTTACCCCCTAGATGGTGGAAACGGTCCCATGTAATCAATCCCCCATACATCAAAGATCTCTACTTCGATCCAATTCGCCATCGGCATTTCGTTCCTTCATCCTATATTGCCCGTTGACTGGCACTCTTTACAGACTTTTATGAACTGTGCAGCATCTTTGAATAAAGAGGGCCACTAAAAACCTAATTGTAGCACTTTTGCAGCAGTCCTTCCGCTACCCAGGTGTCCCCCATAGGGGGAAGCGTGGAAATCCTTCATAATATTTGGGGTTTCTTCTTCGGGAATGCATCTCCTGTACAAATTGTCAGCGCATCTTATGAAAAGGAGAGGATCATCCCAATAGTAATTTTTAACATCTGCGAATAGCTTATTTTTCTGATTGTAGGTAATGTCGGGGGGCAACTCTCCACAGGAAAGATAGTTGCAGATATATGCGAACCAGGGCAAGTCCTCTTTCTTGGTTTCTATTGACACAAGAGCTTCATCAGAATAGTTGTCATTGATGGTCAGTCCTCCCTGTCCTTCGGTTACGATCCTTGATAAGTGGTCAGCGACCACATTTTCTGCTCCCTTCTTATCGATAATATCATGGTCGAACTCTTGTAGCAATAAGGCCCACCTCAACAGTCTGGGCTTTGTATCTTTCTTTTGCATTAGGTATCTTATGGCCCTGTGATCTGTATATACCTTGACCTTTGCTCCAATGAGGTACGACCTGAACTTATCAAATGCAAAGACGATCACGAGCATCTCTTTTTCGGTGGTTGTATAATTTACCTGGGCTTCGTCCAACGTGCGACTAGCGTAGTAGATCACGTGGTGCTTTTTATCTTTCTTCTGCCCCAGGACCGCTCCTACTACATAGTCACTGGCGTCGCACATAAGCTCAAATGGTAAATCCCAATCAGGAGCTTGGAGGACGGATGGTGATACGAGCACATTCTTCAAAGCCTGAAAAGCCGTTAGACAGTCATTAGAGAAAAAACAATTCAACATCTTTTACCAGCAGGTTGGACAAAGGTTTTGAAATCTTAGAGAAGTCCTTTATAAATCTGCGGTAATAGTCGGCGTGCCCGAGGAAGCTCCTGACCCCCGTTACATACTTCGGTGGAGGAAGCTTAGATATTTCTTCAACTTTGCTGGTGTCCACCTCGATGCCACGCCTTGATGTCTTATGCCCCAGAACGATGCCCTCTCGTACCATAAAATGGCACTTTTCCCAGTTTAAAACCAGATTGTTCTCCTCGCATCTTTGCAGAACCAAAGATAGGTTTTTTAGGAAGGTATCGAAGTCCTTCCCATCGACTGAAAAATCGTCCATGAAAACTTCTACGATATCTTCCAGAAAATCCGAAAACATTGATATCATGCATCGTTGAAATGTGGCGGGAGCGTTGCAGAGTCTGAAGGGCATCCGTCTGAAGGCATAGGTGCCATAGAGGCATGTAAAGGTTGTCTTCTCTTGGTCATTGGGCAGGATGGGGACCTAATAAAAACCTAAAAAGCCATCCAAGAAATTGAAAAAATCATGATGTGCTAATCTTTCAAGAACTTGGTCAATAAAAGGTAGCGGAAAATGATCCTTTTTGTAGCCTGGTTTAGCTTCCTGTAATCAATGCACATTCTCCATCTGGTGATGGTCCTAACTGCCACCTCATCGCCCTTTTCTCCTTTTACCACTGTCATACCGCCTTTCTTGGGTACTACGTGGATCAGACTTACCCAATTACTATCGCTGATTGGGTAAATGATCCCCGCATCCCTTAATTACCCAATTACTATCGCTGATTGGGTAAATGATCCCCGCATCCCTTAACTTGATTACCTCTTTCTTGGTGACCTCTTTCAACATCTGATTCAGCTTCCTTTGGGGTTGGGCCAAAGGCTTGGCAGATTTTTCCAGATTAATGTGATGCATGCATAAAGCGGGGCTAAGGCCTTTGATGTCTTCTACTGGGTATCCTATAGCCCGACAGTGGAGTCTTAACTCCTCAAGAAGTCAGTCCAGCTGGTTCTCTGAAAGATTGGCATTGACGATGATAGGGTTTCTTTCTTCCTGATCTAGGAATTTGTATTTCAGCCCCTCAGGTAACAGTTTCAATTCAGGCTTTTCTCTGGATGCCTTTTCTTGCGGCTCCCCTTCAAGGGAGGCATACTTGACCTATTCCACCACCTCATCCTCTTCGCTCAAATCTTCATCAGACAGATTAAGAAGGTTGACACACTCAGCAACTTCCTGATTTTCGAAGTCAGAACCTTGACAGCTTATCGCCCTCGCGAGGGGGTCTACTATCCAGATATCCTCTTCTATCTCCTTGCAGAACCGGTCGTAGTTGTCCGCAAAGCAAGCAGACTCAGACAGGGAAGGTCCCCTCGTTGCCTCCTTCACCTTGACGTCCAGGTGGTCATTTCTGACCCTCAGTGTGATAATCCCCTCAGAGACATCGATTAACGCCCTTCCTGTAGCCAGGAAAGGACGTCCAAAGATGATGGGGCAGCGGGGGTCCTCCACGGTATCAATGACGACTATATCACACGGAATGAAGAAGTTACCAACCCTGATCGGCACATCTTCAACAACGCTGATGGGTCTTTTGAATGTATGATCAGCTAGTTCGATCCTCATTTTGGTTCTAACCATTTCAGTTAAACCTAATCTTTACGCGAAGCTTAGTGGCATGAGGCTGATGCTGGCCCCTAAGTCGGCAAGACCTTTCCGCTCGACGTTGTCTCCGATGGCAAAAGGGATTGTAAAAGCCCCAGGATCTCTCTTTTTGTTGGGCAGATCTGGCTTTACGAAAGCAGAGGAAGCAGTTGCTAGATGCACAGTCTCAATCCTTCCTCCTTTCCTCTTCTTTGTGATCAGATCCTTGAGAAACTTGGCATAGGTCGACATCTCCTCCAAAGCGTCCATAAAGGGAACTTAAAGATAAAGTTTCTTGATCGACTCCATGAACTTTTCGTGACGCTTCTTCAGGTTTGCTTTTATTAGTTTATACGGAAAAGGTAGCCTAGGAGCATAAGGGTTTCTCCCACCAGGTACCTCTTCGAAGGATTTCTGATCAAGCTCTTGGGCATCAGCTAGTTGATTTCCTTCTTCTGCGGGATTCACACCCACAGTCCTTGCTTCAGGTGCTGGCCTGGCCTCCTCATTATGTTCGACCGCCTTCCCGGATCTTAGTACTGGCATTCTGGCAGATTCGGGACTGGAGAGCATCTTTCCTGAAGGGTTCTTCATCAAATCATCCATCTGAGCCAACTGTTGATCAACGTGGAGTTGGTGCGTCTACAAATTTTCCATCTGGAACTGCATGGAGTTCAGAACTCCTGGATGGGGAAGCGTACTTTGTGCCAGCTGGTTGATGATTGTATCTTGTCTCTTTATAAATGCAAATAACTATCCAACCAAGTTTGGTTGGGTTGAAACCTCATCTTGGCCTTGACTGGTGCTCGAGAAAGGTCTGGCTCTCCCTCGACGTTCACCTTAAGAGAGAGGTTACTCATCGTGAGGCTGCATGTTGGCTGGTGCTGGTGCTCAGTCGAACGGAATGTCCTTTCTACAGAGTAGCTGAAAAAAAAAATCAAGTTAGAAAAGTCATCATCAATGTTACGAATTATTCATTTCAGACAAAGAATAATAATAATAACAAAGAAAGGAAAAAGAGCGCTATCAATATCATTCCTAAGCTTGAGGCACGGGAGTGTATTTAGTGGATTTTGATTCGTCTACAGTACCGTTTTAGCTCATCCCCAGAAACGGCGCCAAAAAGTTGATCGGCCTCAATCGCGCGTCCAAAAAGTGGAGCAGATTTGAGGTAGTCGGACTTTTACATTTATAACCCGAAACCTTCTAGGCCCCCGCAACTTTGTTTACGGGGTCGAAGTAAATATACGGGGTCGAACACAGGGACAATGGTGGTAGTGTTGAGAACGCGGAATCGACACGCTACACTCCAGCAAGGGTAGAGATATGGTAAAAATTCCCCAAAGGGAACAGCAAAATAAGATCGATAAAACAAAAGAAATCTATCTCCAACTGGAGCAACGAGGAAGATTTAATGTTTTAAGCATTTATCCGTTTTTAGGGGTTTTCATGCAATGGAAACAGAGAGATAATACTAGCGCTAAAGTAAGGTACGAAGGAGATAAACTTCGGTAAAACAAGCGGCAGAAGGAACATCCCGTACCCCTCCTCTCAAAGCGGGTACCTCTAACCAAGCATCAACACCCCTCTTGAGACTGTGGACTTAAGTTAGAGTGGAGAGGTTGCTAAAGAGACTCCGATTCCGGGCACTCTCGTACTCTAGAATCAGACCAAACACTAGAGCCACAACACCTCTCTCGAGGTTGTTGTGATGGGAAAACACAATTCGGTAGCTAATCGAAACGCGATCCAAACATGCAAGCTAGAGTTTAGATGTTAAACATAACAATCATCCAACAATGGTACCGAACATAAGCAACAGATAATTAAACTCTTCTATTTCCATAAACAAATAAGGTTCTGATTACATTGCAGAAGTAAAAGAAATAAATGACTGAAATAGCTAGTAAAGATAGATGTCGCCTTCTTGATATAGAAGGACGACAGACTACAGCGGACCCTCCAGCCTGATACCAGTAGGAGCCTAGCCCGATACAATTGTGTCGGGCGGCACACCCTCTCAGGCGACACGTCGTGACGGGCGTATTGCATTGTGCGAGGACCCTCATCCGATACGATCATGTCAGGCGGCACCTCTCAGGCGACACACTGTGACGGACAATGTGTATCGGGGTTCGGTATCGTGTCGGGCTACGGCGATGCTCCTAGTATCTGTCACTTATGTTGGGGATCCTTGTCGGCCAATATCGGCTTGTAGTGTTGCCCAGGACGATCCTAAGTGAACCATTCCCTCCCTCTCGGGATAGAGAAGTGCTCACCTAGAATCGCCCGGCACAAGCACCGAGGCACGATACACTAGCTCTTTGCAGCTTTCCTGAGGTGACTTGCGCAGGGTTCTGACCTGTCTTTTCGGCTTCCTGTAGCTGCTATTTATAGGCAGCGGTTGGGGAAGTTATGGCGCTCAGGGCGCCACGTGTCCTTGCTTAGCTCTTATTATCATGGAGTCGATGGACGGCCGATATCAGTGTCGCCCGGCACAAGGATGTCAGCTATCAGTGGACGTGACGAGCGGCGCTTGCCGGTGGGTGGCCTGTGTCACACGACAAGCTTCATTTGTCGTGGCGAGCCCGACTCCCTATCGGGTAGATAGGCGTGTCATTCGTTAGTCCCTCCTTGCGTGGCATCCTCATGTCGCGTGTCCGTGTGTTGAGCTACCCTTGCCAGGGTGTGTGTGTATCGGCCGGCTGGAAGGCCGATGCAGGTGGAATCATGTTTGTGGGCCGGGACGGGCCTTATTGATGACAAATGGATCAAAATTGGAGTAAAACTCTGCAAAAGATGGAAATATTAAATTAAGAGCGTAGTTTGGCCTGTTATTGCAAAAGTACATATAAAAAGAGAGGAAATCAGTTTAAAAGGGTAGTTTTGATAACAAAATAGGGTCAAAAACATCACAAAATTTGGTGTTATCACAAGTTAGACTCTTAGAGGCAAATTTTGCAATATCATTCTTCATACCTCTCCACCAAAAGTGTCTCTATAGATCCTTGCACATCTTAGTAGATCCAGGATGTATAGAAGACTTAGACCCATATGCCTCTTTTAGAATCCTCTTCTTGATTTTCGACTCTTTAGGTACCCACATCCTGTGCTTGAACCTTAATCCGCCATCTATACCAAAAAATAGAAGTGTCTGGGGTTTAGCCAAAAGTGTTGTCATTTCCTCCAAGCTAGGGTTGTTCTTTTGAAATATCAGAAGTTCAGAAAGAAGACCGGGAATGATGTTGATATTTTCCAGCATAATAGTGCCATAATCAACTTGAAGTGGCTCATGTATTGAAGGTTCCAGACTCATTGATTCAGAAGCATAGATGGATGCACAACTTGACCTCTTACGACTAAGAGTGTCATTTATAACAATGGCCTTGCCTGGATGATAGGCAATAGCAAAATTATAGTCTTTAAGATATTCCAACCATCTTCTTTGTCTAAGGTTGAGGTCCTTCTGAGTCAAGAGATATTTGAGACTTTTGTGATCAGTGAATATATCAAAAGTAGCACCATATAGATAATATCTCCAGATTTTGAGAGCATAGACAATGGCATCTAATTCCAAATCATGAGTTGGGGAATTGACCTCATTAGGTTTCAATTGTCTAGAGGTATAGGGAACAACTTTACCGCCTTGCATTAGGATACAACCCAAACCCATTTTAGAAGCATCAGAAAATATTACAAAGCCATCATTACCAAAACGTAGGGTCAAGACAGGAGAAGAATTCAAATAGGATTTCAATTCTTGGAAGCTAAATTCACATTCAGAAGTCCAAATGAATTTGGCATCTTTTCTGGTAGGTTTGGTCATGGGTAGGGCTATTTTACTGAAATTAAGGATAAATGGACAGTAGTTTCCTGCTAGACCAAGGAAGCTACGAATTTTAGATTCATTGGTAGGGGCTTTCCAATCAAGGACGGCTAAGACTTTGGCAGGTTCAATAGAAATTTTCCCACCCGAAATAACATGGCCAAGAAACATGACTTGGTCAATCCAAAACTCACATTTGGATAATTTAGCATACAATTTATGGGCTCTCAATACATTAAGTACTTTCTAGAGATGCTCACGATGTTGATCAATAGAGTTTAAATATATAAGAATGTCATCGATGAAGACCACAACAAAGCTATCAAGAAAAGGTTGGAAGACAATATTCATCAAATTCATAAATACTCCAGGAGCATTGGTCAAGCCAAAGGGCATCACCACAAATTCATAATGTCCATATCTAGTTCTGAAAGTTGTAATTGGAATGTCACAATGCTTCATTCATTATTGATGATATCCATATGTAAGGTCAATCTTGGAGAACATAGTGGTAGTACGAAGTTGGTCAAATAGGTCATCAATTCTTGGGAGAGGATATTTATTTTTGATGGTGGCTTGATTGATCATGTGATAATCAAAACATATTCACATTGACCCATCTATCTCTTTAACAAAAAGGACAGGTGCACCCCAAGGAGATGTACTAGGATGGATAAATCCTCTATCAATAAGTTCTTCTAATTGTTTCTTGAAATCTGCAAGCTCGGCAGGTTCCATTCTATTAGGTGTCTTTGAGACAGGTGCGGTGCTCGGTGCTAACTCAATTGAGAACTCAATCTCACATGCTTGAGGCAGCCCTGGAAGATCCTTAGGAAATACATCTGGGTAATCTCTCACCACATCCAATCTCTTTAAAGGTCTCACCTAAGAATCAGTCATAGATACAACAGCAAGATAGGCTCTACATCCTTTGGCTATCAAGGTTTAGGCTTTACGAGAAGAAATAATCATGTTTCGAGTTCTTTCCTTTCTCCCAGGTATTATCAAAAGTTTAGAATTGGGTGCACAAAAGATTACTTTCTTGCCTCAACAATCAAGCATAGCAAAGTTGGAAAAGAGCCAATCCATCCCCAAAATTAGGTCAAAATCCTCCATATTAAGAAGAATGAAATCAGAATGAAATTTATGACCACCAAAAGAAAAAGGCAAGGTTTTGGTTTTCTAAAGAGAAGTATAGATTTTTCCACTAGGAGTTGTTACATCTAAGATATAACCTAGATCTTTCATATCTAACTTGATCATGGAAGAAAAATTTCTAGAAATGAAGGTATGTGTTGATCCTAAATCGAATAGGGCCACAACATAATGATCTTGGAGACATATCATACCTACATTATGATTTTTGTATGAGATCATGGTTTACAAAGGTGTTTATATATAAAGAAATTATTGACATTATTACCTTAAATCAGATGGTTGTCATTAGCCTTAGCTTCCTCTACATCAATTGCAAATACTCGGCCCTGACAATGTTCTAGTTGAGCATGGGCTATAGGAGCAGCTGGTTGAATAGAGGGAGCTATAGGTTGAGCTAGTGGGGCAGGACAGTGTTGAGGTGCCCCTTGGACCAGACTTGGGCAAATGAATCGCATATGTCCTTCAGTCTTGTAGTAGTAACACGCCGGTTTCTGAAACTTGCATTTTCCCACATGTACTCCTCCACAATTTCTGCAATAGTTGGAGTATGAAGATGATCCCTGTTATGATCCACCTCGACCCCTACCTCCTCAGAAAGATCAACCTCTATGGTGATTTCCTCCTGCTCTTCCCATGCCATGGCTATTAGTCTTTTTTCTATCCTTCTCTTTGTCCTTACCCTTGGTGATGGATGCACCAGTCAAGCCTAGGTATCCCAAACTTGGTGCCTTATTCTTCCCTAAGGTTCTTTCTTGGGTAAGGGCATTGTTGATGGCAGCTTCAAAGGTAGTGTGGGTGGAGGTGAAAAGGTAAACTTTCAGTTCTTGGTTAAGTCCATCAATGAAGTGTTCAATCATTTCATCTTTAATAAGGTGACGAGCATGACGCTCTAGGAGTCTAAAGGCCCTAACATAGTCAGCAACAGATAATGCTCCTTGGGTGAGGCTATTGAACTATTTATTCTTCTCCTTCCTAGTAGATATGGGCATGAAATTATTGGTAAAATTGCCTTAAACTCCTCCCAACTTATTGGGGCATCTAGGAGTTCTCATATATGGTAATAATTTTCCCCCCATAACTTCACGAACCCCCTGAGTTGGTAGGTTGCAAAATTGACCTTATCTTCCTCAACACATTTAAGGGCTCTAAAGGCATTTTTAATAGATAGGATCCATGCATCAACTTTATCTAGGGCTTCACCTAAGTCTTCTCCATGAAAGGCTTTGGGGTTCAGTTTGAGGAAGTCACTAATGGTAGTTTCAGGATTGGTCCTAGATGAAGAGGCAGTTTTGTTGGTTTCTTTTAGGTCTAGGGAATGCATGCATTCCAACATCACCTTCTTTTGTTCCTCCCATTCACTAGTAGCCATGGACTTATTAGGGTTTGAGTTAGATTCATCACCAGAGTCATCATTAGTTCTTTTTCTCTTGGATCTAGTTTTTGGAGGAATTTGTTGTATAAAAGATGGTTTCAAGATTTATTTGAGGTAGATCATAATGCAATCAACAAATATTTATCAGTCATAAATATATGTTTTCAAATTTTTCATATCTTTTAGTTGTTCCCATTTTTCCTAATCTACCCACATAATAGAGAGAATATTTCATTGATCATAGTCATGAGAGAGAAAGTAGATGACAAGATGAGTGTGTACCATTCATTAAATAGATGGTTGTGGTAGTCCTTAATTGAGAAAAGATGAGAAGAGAGATTTCTCTAAGGTAAGGGTGCCCACTTTAACAATAATTGTGTTAGCTAGGTAGATAACTTGTGGTGGGAACCCTACCACTATGAAAACGGATCGAGAGTGATTATGTCAGAACCTTCCACAAGTACCCTTCTAGACACCTCAGCAATATAATGTTAAATATGGGTTACCTCAGGTCTAAATAAGGTTACTAGGTATTTGATACACATATATTGACCTTAGGTGCCAAAATAAGGTGTACAAAAGGGTTAAAGTTTCCCGTCCTGGAGTGGATCAAACACACAAGTATATACATGCACCAAATAACAAGCTTCCTTAAATAAACTAAATGTTAATTACAAAGGGGGCCAAAGGCATAGGAGTTCTACTGAAGAAAACTTAATACATGAGATAACTACTTGTCGAAGAAAAAGAACTTAAACTAAGAGTCCCATTTAGCTTTAGCATCCCCATGAAAGATCTGATTTTTGTTGAGCCAACATATTGAGTTGCAACATCATCATCATAAGAAAAAGGTACCTATAAAACATTTAAAATTGGTACACGTCAGCACAATATATAAATATATTGTATTGAGTATGCCTATGTGTCTTTTATATATACCTCTCATTAGATCTTTGCAAAAGAAAAGACAAGAGACTTGGCAGGAGTATAAAACTAGAACTTTAGCAAAAGTATAATATAGCAATATACATAGACTTGAACAAAGATCTTTGAAAAGAAACATAAGACATGTTTTAAGTTTATTTCTCCATTATATACTCATGCATCTACCTACCAATGGAATAGATGCTTTAAGGCCTCATGATATGCTTACCAAAGAGATAGATCATTACATATGGTGATCTACTTACCAAAGAGATAGATTACCCTCAATCACAATGCTTACCAAAGATATGTAGTGCTATAATATAATGTAACAAGCATTTTATGTTCAGATGTGATAACATACTTATACCAAACATCATTCAAAATAGATCATACATTGATATATATTTAAAACAATATCTTATGTGAAGTCTTTTATAAGTATAATACAACCATTCACTGATATGAGACAAATGAGGGTAATGGTGTACCTTCTATTCATAAGTGGGGAGTCCAGAGATGCTCCTCACTGGTACTATTTTCTTCCTAAAATTATATGAGATTTGGTACTAATTAGAAATATTGCCAAATTCATCATTTAGTTATAAAGAATGTAAAACACCCTTTTTCTTGGTTAGAGTCATGTGAGTAGAGCATGTGTCATTCAATACAGATTTGAGTCCACATTTGACGGTATCATGTCAAAGTAGGATTTCTAAATCGATTTGGTGGTCTTTAGATCATGATGGATAATTATAATAATTTTGTAAGCCAAAAATAGGGAAAAAGAGAAGTAATTTGACTTTTTTGATATTCTAGTCACATAAACTGAAATTGACAGTCCCATAATTATCTACGCACAAAAATAAGATAATCACATGATTTTGATGAATTACTCATACTCGAGTATTTTCTAAATAATTAAACAAGATAAAGACATATTTGAGCATGAGTACTTATACATATTTAGGATCAACATATATCATAATCATGATCCTCATATTTTTCTAATAAAAATAGAGTAGTTGTTCATATTTTTTTGACACTCCTACTATTTATAATGAATTTCCAAAAATTAGGACATTTACTTGGCAATAATTGGAAATCAATGATAATTAACTGAGATGGAAAAAGGTGGGTCATTGGATGCTCAGATCCAACAGTCGCATTTTGATCATAAGATCTAAAAGGAAAATTGGAATGGGTGATTTGGATTTACCTGACTCATCCACGCGGATCCTAGTCAGCCGAGGTGGTGGAGCCTTACTGGTCCACCTGGACTCGGTGGGTCCTGCTCCTTCCTTGGTCACTGCATGGCAGGTTTCCCAACTCTGACTCCGGTGAGCTCGAGTAGCTGATGCATTGCTTCGTGCATGAGGACAAGGCCGAGATCACCTTTGTGAGGGTGATCTAAGTCAGGGAAGCTCAGATCCAGGTCGTAGTTCCCCTTGGAGCAGTGCGCCACCGAGGAGGTCAGCACCTTGTTGGTCGTGAAGAAGAAGAAGGTGAGGGAGATTTTTTTGGTGGTCCTAGGACCTCAAATAGGGACCGGTGAAGGCCTTCTTGATGCAGTGAAGTTGAAGGGTGGGTTAATTATAAGTAAAGAGTGAGAGAGCACCCTGGTTAGTAGCTAGGTGGTGGCAGAGTGAACTGAAGGAGGTGAGCTTGAGAGCAGAGCTATCTGAGCTTTCTTCGGATGAATAAAAGGCTAAGGAAAACTAAAGGGGCCTTGGTGAAGCTCGAGGGTGAGTTATATAGGCAGGAGGGGTGGTAGTTTGTAGATGCCCAATCTGAGTCAGTTAGGTTTGGATTGGGTGCTCGTCGGTGATGATCATGGAGACTGATCTAGTCGTCTTCACAGGTCATGTGAGGGATTGGCATGCTTGTAGAGGTGAGGGGGAGGCAGTTCCTCAGTTGGTTTCTCTTGAAAAGGACTGGAGAGGGGGATCGTGATCAGGCTTCGAGCCTCGTGGTTGTAGCCATGATCTGAGGGTTAGGCGGAGGTTAGGGATGACCTTGTGGACGTCCGATCTCGCCCGGATCCGTGGATCGCTCATCGATGGCTGAGATGGCTCATCTAAACTGAGATTCAATCAAATTGGACAGCGTGACATTTAAATGTCATGGCCGTGATATAGCCTATAGAAATTAGATAAAAAACTTTGTAAAATCATGGAAGGAGCTAGGTGCATTAGATTGACATGAAAATTAAACCATAGCTTCATTATAGCCATCCCTATGTGTTGGTAACGTTTAAGTTTGAAATTCCAATCTTTTATTTTCAATTAATCTTTCTTTTTACTAGGGTTTAGAGTTAGGGTAAATATAAAGGAACAAGTATAAAAAGAGTATAGAAAAACCACTTTATCATAGAAAAATAGTGTAACTAAAACCATTTGTAAATAAGTATCCCAAGAAAAATTATTTTCAAAATCAAGCCTTTAACTCAGGCCATCTGTATCCATTATATACCAAAATATTGTACATGTTATTTTCAAGACTATCAAGCCACCATTGTTTTACATATTATGACATTTACAATAATTCATGCTAATTCTATACATGCATGTCATAACACCAAAATCTATGTTTCGATAAACAAAATACCAAAATCTCCCCAAAGACCTGAGAGTAAAATGACGACACAAAGGATTTTTACTACAAGACTCTAACTAGTAGCATGTCCAACCTCTAGTAGTTCCTATTGTCCTTGCTGCTCAACACCTGCACCACAACCTCGACCTCCTCATCCACCACCACCTAGCAGTTACTTTGCCAACCTCTGGCAGTTACTTTTCCAAAGTATCCATCCTAAGGATTATGTAAAATATATGCATCACAAGTGGTAGGAGATCCACTTGAATTCTATGTCCCAAAAAGGAAAGAACACAAGATGAACATACTTCTCACAACTCTACGGAACCAACTAAGGGAGTTTCTAGATGAAGACTATAATGTCTATGACAAATAGGAAAGAAACAATTACCTATCACTTCTCTAGTGAGAAAGGAATGTATCACACCCGGATCAATCAAAACAGATATAAAACATGAAGAAGATAAATCAGAATGAAATAATTCCATCTGAGTTGTCACAACCCTTGGGTTGATGACTCCTTCTAGATGACTCATTGTATAGAATTGAGCCATCACATGTTGCTACCCTCTCCCTCTGCTAGCCTATCCTGAAGAGCCAGACTACTATGCTTGACCACGTCCTCTACCTTTTCCACTATACTGTTGTCGCTACTACGACCCTTGTTGACTCTATCTAGATTGTCGAGTCACTTCCTCATCTTTCATAGGACAATACCACTTAGTATGTCATGTCTGTCCACACTTAAAAATAGGTCTTACTTTCATACCACATCCTTATCGGGCCTGTCACAGACACTGATGTAGCACTAGGAGCTCTTGTAGGTGGAAAACTATGACCCATGTCCCTACTTTGTGTCCATTGTGATTGAGTTACTAACATTTTTTGAGACTATGGTGATGAGTACCTAGGCTTCTTAAAGACTCCAGTAGATTGTTCTTAGTATTGTACTTGCCTCTTATTTACCTTCGTCTCACGCTTCTCCAGAACTAGTCATTCTACCCTCCTAACTTACTCCACAAAAGTGGCAAACCTTTCTCTATCACCTAATGAGAATACATGGGTTTCCATCTTAGAAGTTAGACCCTTCTCAAAGTGTCTGATCCTCTCCTTTTCTGTTGCAACCATGTGTGGACAGAACCGTAGAAGATCAATGAACTTGGCTTCATATGCACTGACTATCATATATCCATGTCAGGTATTCTCAAACTATACAATCTTTTCAGATAAGTAAGTCTCAGGAAAGTATCGAATTACAAATTCCTCCCACATAATCACAAATCCTGGCCTTTTCTCCTCCTCAATTTCCCACCAGTGGCCAACACTCCCCTTTAACAAGTACACTACATGCTTTACCTTGTCCTTCTCATGGATGTGGAAGATTTTAAAAGCCTTCTTCATCTTAGTGAGACACATATCTACATCGGGTAGATCATATGTACCTACATATTCCAACACTCCTACATGTTGAATTATCTTAAAAGTCTTTCCAAACCCATGAGTTTCATAACCGGAACCCTCTTCCCTAGGTTGAATTACATGCATCATATCCATTATATGATTCATTGTATTCATAAATTGTACAACCAATAACTCTAAAGTAGGGTTGTCTACATTAGCTAGATGGACAAGGCATCTCAAGCACAGTTTCTACCCTCTCTTGCCTCCTAGCAACATCTCATGGTGCAGCAATGTTGCTTTTTGCAACATGTTCATCATGCTCTCCAAACATCTTTTCTATCTTCTTCTACTTTTGCAACAACAAAAGCTACTATAAAATATACTAGAGGACACTAGAACAAACTCAAATCCTAATCATATATCCCTATAGTCTCAGTGAACCTATATCTCTAATACTAATTGACTTGTGACAAGCATCACAACACTAAACAACATTACTCAAAACAAAGTGGAGAATTATTAGCAATCACATTATTACCACAAAATAGTGTAAATTAAAACCATTTGCATATAAGTATCTCAAGCGGAGTTATTTTCAAAATCAAGCCTTTAATTCAGTCCATCTGTATCCATGATATACTAAAATATTGTACATGTCATTTTCAATACTATCAAGCCACCATTGTTATACATATTACAATCTGTATAAAAATTCATGCCATTTCTATACAAACGTGTCATAATGCCCAAATATACGTGTTGATATACTAAATACCAAAATCATCCCAAAGACCTGAGAGTACAGGGATGACACATTTAAATTCTACTACAAGACTCCAACTAGAAGCATGTCCAACCTCTAGTAGTTATTGTTCTCCTTGCTGCTCAACACCAGCACCATGACCACGACCTCCTCGTCTACAACCACCTAACAAGTTCTGAAACCAATGGAGTGAGACCAAACATCCCAGTGAGAGTTATAACTCTTTGTCAACAAATATTATTAAGTATTGTAATATAAAAGAACAATAAACATAACATGTATTACTATTTGAGCAGTTTAAGTAATACAACTGAGTAGTAGAGCATTTTATACCTTTTAGACAGAATATGAAAAATATGTATCACAGTTATAAACTAAAGAGTTCAAGAATAAGGAATGGTGTCATCCAAGATAATTCATATTTGACCCTAGACAATATACTACACTATTGTTTAACCATTTTTGTGCCCTAAGGATTTGAGGTGTACCACTCAAATCCAACTGACCACTGCTTAGTTGAAATTAGTACCATACAAGATCAATTGAAGAGTCGGACTCCATGATCATCACCATCACTACTTGGTCAGTTGAAGTCTGCAATGTAGTGACATATAGTCATACTTCTAAAACGCACCAACTTGTAGTCATATGTACAGTCCTGTAGAAAGAGCAACTCATAGTCAAAGCTATGGTCCTGTAAACAACTAGTCTGCCTTGGTACATGGAACAACACTAGAGAACTAGCTCACATACGGTCATTCCATAATAAATAATATATCACAATTTCCAACAATTTTAAGCACACAAGCAAATATATCACTTGCACCTCACATATTCATCCACATGCACTCCAAATTTTTTCCTATATGAGTGACTCGTTTAACCATCTAGCTAAATACTAATGTTTTAGATGGATCTATGATACAGAGAAACTACATGATTAGGGTTTCACTTGATTAGACATGTCAAATGGGTATCTTTTAATGCATCAATCAAGTTAGAACATAATAACCCTAAACAAATTCTAAAAAAGCAA
This sequence comes from Alisma plantago-aquatica, assembly GCA_963693085.1. Taxonomy (NCBI): domain Eukaryota; kingdom Viridiplantae; phylum Streptophyta; class Magnoliopsida; order Alismatales; family Alismataceae; genus Alisma; species Alisma plantago-aquatica. The sequence continues at coordinate 318,457,738 of OY856411.1, read as the reverse complement.
GGTAAGATTCAACTTAAGAATATATAAACTGTATTAAATGAGAACTTGTCTTAGCATCACATGGCACTTGTAACATTGTCGTTCTCAATGTCATCATTAACAACACTTCACTATGGGATGTGAATCCCTTAATTATGCACAAAGCACTTGCTAGGTCATTAGACCAATTCATATACCCCTGCAACATTTAATATCTCAAAAGCCTCAACATTACTCACAATCACAATTGTGTATTATATAATGTTTGACATAGAATTCTTTTAGCTATGCCATTCATTTCACCTACAAGTTAGTGTTGCATAAGTAAAAGAGAGAAAATACTATCCATATATAACAACCTTCAAATATAGTGAACACACTTATCTTGTTATCATTAGATTAGGGTTAGGGTTTACATGTACCTGATTAGGGTTTAATAGCATCATACCATCTCAATGCCCTAATTTCATCACTTCCCATATTGTTGGATAATCAAGTATCTGTGTTGATTGTTAGCCATTCATAATAATATTACTTTTAGTTAAATCATTATCCTAGGAATTGACCATGTTCATACTTACATATGTGTACCTTAACCACCTTTAACACATAAGTTTTGGTCAACTTTGATGCATGAGCATTGACCTGTTCAGCAACTAGGCCTCATGACCTGACCAGGTAAGGGGTAAGGGTGTCACGACCATCTAGCTATAGAGTGTTATGACCTGACTAGATAGACATTTGATCCTAACACAACCGCACAAGGCTCTGCACTTAGCACCATCTTAGGGTGTCTCGACTTCTTAGTAACACAATGTCATGACCCCTTAGCAGCACAATATCATGACCCCTCAACAACTCAATGTCACATCATCTGAAAATCATGATGTCACAAATGCGAGTCAAGCCCATGCAACACCTTGTCGTGACCAAAACACAAGGGGTGTCACGACCGCCACACCAAGAAATGTGTCGCAACCGTGACACATAGTGTCTTGCATCCAACCCTCCAACATGAGTCACGACCACCGAAACCAGTGTCATGAATGAGTCATGTAACTTGGTGTTTTTACCTTGATCATCACAAGTCTTAGACCAACCATAAACATCTCGACTGATAATATATTATAAGCATGTGTTACGACCTATGCACTTAACCAATAACAACTGCAACCCTAATCAGCTACAATGTCTAACATTGTAGTAACACTACGTCGTGACCCAACTAATAAGTAGTGATCATCTTAGGATTAAAGGATTATCATGACCACCCCACCATGGAGTGTTGACGGCAAAAGAAGACTAATGGATTGTGATGATAGCCTACACCACCCTCAAAACAAATATGTACCAGATCAAAACAAATAATCAACCCAGAACACCAAGTGTCATAGGGTGAGCATCATCATATTCTCAAGTGTTCAACAAACCATAACCATAATGATGAAAGATCAAAAAAATAGAAATGTTTAGAGTAAAATAACCGATATATTTATGCATGTGTAACACATAAAAACTTCTGTCTATTTCATGTATAATGAAACACATAGAAGGTAGTATGTAATCATGTTAAGATACACATAATAGAAGTAGGAAGAGTTACAAAACCCGACTGAGATTGATGATAAACATTCTTCTAAGACTCAAGCTCCATAAGCTTCAACTAAACTTCAAAACATTGGTAAGGGTTTGCCTCCGAGAAGAAAAAGTCCATGATTAGAAGAGAGTTTAGGAAAAAGGGGAAAACGTATCTTTGACCGAACCCAAAAGAAAAAGGAAAAGAGAAAGAGAAGATATCATCCTCTCACTAGTTTTCACCATGTCAAAACATAGACTAAGGCCTTTGTGAAGAGGAGAGCTCTCTCTCTCTCTTAAGGAAAACCACCATGGATGATCCACGACCAAGAAGGAAGGTGGAGGTTTTAGAAAGGAAAACAAAATCTATAGTAGAAGATTACTTACTAAGACACGATTCTCCAAGAATCACCACTAAAGGTTAATCCTAGCACAAGATCTTCCACATGCACCAGGATCGACCACTCAAGAACCTAGATCTGACCTTCCTTTCTCTTCAAGATCCAAGGTGAACTCAAGGTAGAAGAAAGAGTTGTGGGTCAAAAAAGATTATGTGCTGGTGAAGAGGATCAATTATATACCCAAAGAGGAGACAGGTATTGGTGTTTGCGATGTCAACATATTAGTCCATCTTAGGGACACATGCCCTTCAAGGAGAAACTATTTCCTCCACCGTCATGGAAATATCCATGGTCATGCTTATCCAGCAAGGTGTCGCGACCTACAAAGGTCAATTGGTCCCCTTGTCTCAGTCAAGAAACTCTCGTGCACACCCTTCTCTCGACCTAACCCTATTCACCATAGCATGGTCGAGACACCTAGACTAAAGGAAATTGTCCTACCTCAGGTTGTGTGGGCATGTTGTAGAGATATTGATAGTGGAGGGTGGTATGGTCATATACTTGGCAAATACCACAAAGGGAATCCATGGCTTTTAGTTGTTGGGGTGACTCCCTAAGGGTGACCAAGGATGACTCTAACCGATCTTGTTTTAAGGCAATTAATTTTAGACTTTCCGCTATGCTTTGGATATCGTTATTAACTTCTGCATTGGCTAACTTAAGGATTCTGCCAATCCCTCTTCTAGCCCTTGTTTCAGAAGCCCGTTTGACTACCTCCCATGCGCTAGTCAAACTTTGATGCATGAAATTTCCTCCAGATGAGGAATTGAGAAAGAATTTGGTATCATTATCAACACCACAATAGAAAATCTCTATGAGTTGGGCTTGAGAGATATCATGGTGGGGGCATTTCCTAAGTAAGTCTTTGAACCTCTTCCAGGCTTCTCCTAAAGACTCTCCTGGGGACATAGAAAAATGAGTTATTTGACCCCTAAGTTCATAGGTGAGAGACGGAGGGTAAAATTTCTCAAGGAACTTGCTTTGTAGAACTTCCCAAGTTGTGACATGTTCTTCGCTCTCCATGGTGTTGTACCAACTACTAGCTTGGCCGAAGAGGGAATACTTAAACAACCTAAGGTGGATGGCATCTTTAGAGACACCTGGGAGTTTGTTCAAAGAGCAAAGGTCAATGAACCTTTGAAGATGATCTTGGCAACTTTCCCCATTGTTGCCTGAGAAGGGGTTGGCTTGCATCATGGTGATCCATTGTGTTCGGATTTCGAATTGTGGAGCAATAATATCGGGGGGTATAATCAGATGTTGCACATAGGCCGTTTTGGGAACAGAAAAGTCTTTTAATTGTTTTTGCCTTTCGGCTTCCCTCCTATCGTCTTCTATGGTTTCTTGTTCGGCCCTAAAGGTAGCTCGCAAAGCGGCGTCTCTTTCCGCTTGTTCGGCTTGGATGAGCTCTCTTTGAGCTGCGAGAGCTTGGTCGATCCTACGGGCGACTTCGTCTTCATTCATTCTCACTAGATTTTGACGGTTTAGACGATGAAAAGTCCTTACGATTTCCGGATCAAAAGGTTGAAAATCGACGTTCGGGCATCGCATGCACAATTAAAGCAGTTAATTCGTGTGCAGAAAAAAAATGTACTGCCTGAATGGAAACTCGGCAGAAAGAGAAGTACACTTCCAGAATGTTACTCGGAAGGCATGAAAAAAAGAAAAAAAATTCAAAATTGTTTTGGGGTTCGAGAAAACAATCTGTTGTCCCCGGCAATGGTGCCAAATTGATAAACGTCACTTTGCAATATCAATCACTAAGATGGTTAATCCTAGAGTTTAAACCTTTTTTACTTCCGGTTTTAAGGGTAGTATAGAAGGGTCGATCCCACAGGACAACTTTTTAGAGATTGTTCTTAGAACCCAAAGTTTGAATAACTTGTTATTTGTTTTTGGTATTTTTATTTTAGATTGGAACAGAAAGTAAAAGTCAAGTTGGGGGTTTGATTGATTACACTAATGCAAGAAAGAATATGCACTTAACAAGAGTAAAAATGCACAAGGGAAATTTAAGATTATTGTTAATCACAAGCAAGACTATATGAATGAAAAGACTAGGAATTAAAGAAAGCAAGGTATGCGGTGATTAAATCAAGAGATGGAAACCGAGGCTCGTAGGGGTTTTCACCACCTTAGCCTAGGCGATAACAACTAATTCTTAAACGACGATTTGATGAAGGTTTGCAAATTTAAAAACTCACAAGAGATAAACTCCACATGAGCCCATTGGTCTTGGTGCTCACGCTTCCTATTTTATCATCCTAAAAGATGAAAATCCACGGTCATATAAAAACGTCTATGTAATCGATTTTATTGTTCTAAATCCAGATTTCCATGGTCATTTCCATCTGGATTAACGTGGGATCTGAAGATCAACCGTTAGTTAAAGTCAATTACCATCTAGTCATTTAATAAGAAGTCGTTAAAACCATGGCTAAGGGGTTATTCCCCTTGCCTCGATAGAAGTCTACTTACTCATGGAGAAGGGGGAGACGGAGGAAGAAAGTATTGAAGCCATAGTCTAGCCCAAAAAATTAGGAGATTAATCATTATGCTAGAGACAATAAAATGGCTTAGTTCTTAGTTCCTTGCTCCAGAATTAAAGAACGGAGAAAAGAAGATTAAGACTAAGGTGGAATGAAGAGACAAGAACAAGTATGAAAGAACAATGCTTGAACTAAAATCTACTTTATTGCAGAATAAGAAGATGATTACAAAGTAAATGCTTCAGAAACCCAATACCAAGAGAAATCCAAGATGCCCTGAGGAGGAGGAAGTGCCCCTCCTTTTATAGGAGAGGAAGGAGGCACTTTTACAATTAGGTTAAGGATTTCTGAGGCTGGCGGCTGGGATTTTTGCTGTCTGCGCGCCGCCAACCGACCGGTTCAGGAACCAACTGATCGGTTGGAAGATTTTGGAAGGTGGCAGCCAATCGATCGGCTACCAACCCTAATTAGGGTGGCGGCGCAGTCGAAACCGCTCTGTGTCATTTCTTCTCAGCAATGGGCATCAGCCGAGCGTTTGGTTTAGGAATCGGGCAATCTCGGCCGGAGAGCAATGATCGACGCTTGAAGGTGAATCGAGTGTTTCATATTGTCAGACGATCGGGTTGATGTGGTGAGATGATCGGTTGACAGTACCAGTCGATCGGCTCAGGTCCTGAAACTACAATAAAATGCACATGATTGTCAGATTTGTGATAAAATGAAAAAATATCAATTTGTGCAATTTCAAGAGATGAATGGAGTATATCTATGTGACAAGCTTAATAATTCACAGGAAAGATGTGTTGAAATAGCACGCATCAGTAGGTTGTGAAATTCTTCTTCCTTCTTCTCAATCATGGCTTCAGATATGTAGTGGTCTTTGAAGGCCTCAAAGAATTCCATCCATGTGAGTCAAGGAGAATTAGCTTCACGAGAACCTAGCAGGTTCTCCTATCAAGTCCTGGAAGCACCTTTTAGCATGTGTGTCCCAAAGCAGACCTTTGATTGGTTGGGAAATTCTAAGTCACAAAAGTAGTGTTCCATGTACTACAACCAACTCTCATCTTTTCCTACCACATCCATGTCGTCCTCTCCAGTGAAGGAGTCAATATTGATCTGGAAAAAGTAGACTAATGAAAGCCCATGGTTGACCCTAGGGTTCCCACTCAGTCTTCTTCTCTTACCCTGGCAGTAGCTAGAGCTCTAACTAAGACATCAAAGGGCACCATGGGGGTTTCTCGATGTGGAGATTCTCGACGTTCTCTGACACTAACAGATTTATCTTCATCCCACCCATAGCTATTTGTTTGTTGTCACCCTTGATCTTAGGAGTCGTCGCTATCAAAAAATATAAATAACATTAGATTAGGAGAAAAGCCTAGAGGCCAACCATATTTTGGCTCTGATACCATTATTGTAACACCCCACTTGTACCATTCAGAGTGGAATCACATATATTTATTCACATCAAGGGGGATGTCACAACCATTATATTTGATGTTCAAAATAGTGTTTATATAAACAATCACAAGATAATAATAACAATTTCTTATTCTCAAATCTTAACAAATTTTACATGTATACAATCATAGAAAAGGAAAACGGATCTATAAACTAGGTATGGTTGGCACCCCACTAATGCTTTTCTACTTGAAGGTCCTTGAGATAGGGTTTACACCTCAGATGGCCTTCCCTAATGAGATAGCTTTCAACCTATGGGCATCATGCCCCCATCCATGCAATAAAACCATAGGCAAGTGGAATTGAACATATTATATTTTACATAAAACTTGAAAACTTAAAATAAACATTTAGCATTGAACTAGAAAAGACATTTGATTTCTTTTAGGTCAATTTCTTTTATCTTAACCTATATAAGTGTTCTCCATTTGCACATATGTGCCTCTTCTCTTATGCACCAAAGTGCCTCTTAGGTTGCACCAAGGTGCCTCTTCTCTTATGAGGAACTTATATAAGTCTACTTTTAATATTTTCTTTTTCTTAAAACTCTTGATGTTATTTTGTACTTTATTTGCAACTTTATCATTTATATCCATGAAGATTATACAATATACAACATAAAACTCCATTCATCATAATTTTTACTGACTTCAGCAATTGGAACATTAAATAGCATAAATATGACATTCATTGAAATTCTCATACACATTTATATAAATCAAACAATTTAACTACGTTCAATTGGCATGGACCGCTTACCATTTCACTTGGAGAATATTTTTCCTCTTTTCCTAGTTTTATTAAGCCCTAAACACAATCGTGGGGTCTGAAATCCCTAATTACCATGTTTATAACATGTTTCACATTAATATACATTATATACACAAAATTAAACCCTAATTTCCATTTCCATAAAACCAATGTTTGGTGATTTAGAAACAAACTCTAAAACCTCTATATTTAGATTTTTAATGATAAATCCTTTTCAAAACATATTTTTGCATATTATTCTTAGCATTCATCGATTTATTATTAATTTTAGAAAACAAGCCTATCAGAAATTAAGAAAAACCCATATAGGCGATCATTTATCCACTGTGATGGCGGGCCCAACTGATGTGGTCCAATCACCGACAGTCGCTTGGCCAGGACTTTCACTAGTGGTCAAAGGAAATACAGCCCGTCAAAGACTAAACTACTAATTCATTTAAAATCGTCGAATTAAAACAACGGGAGCATCAAGGTCTTTCTATGACCTAGTTTCTTCCCCTTCAATCATGGCGTGAAGCACCTTCCCTGGAGATACTTTCTTAGTTCACAGTTCTATAAAGGTGATCTTTTATGGGAATCTGAGACTCCAGGAAACTTCCTTTCCTCAACACAAAGTTATCGAGCCCACTCTCAAAACTCAGGAAGGCATTGGAGCTCCACCTAGCGGTCGCCGCAAAGACCGGAAGGAAGGAAAGATGACCAAAATCCAAATCACCTCGATTCAGTGAGGGAAACCAACAAGGGTGCATCCACAAAGGTTTAGTGAGTCCAAAGCAACACACCCGACTGTGAAAGAACAACCATGGGTCTGGAACAGACCGTCAGAATAATGGAAATAGGGTAGACCGTGTCAATACTTGAAACTAGGGGAGTAGGTCAAAAACACGTTCACCATACTCAAAAAGGGAGTTCGAGAGGCAAAGTGAAGTCAAGATGATTGTATTCGAGGTTGGAGGACCTCTAAGGTGCCCAAGAGACTAGTGTCGGCAATGCATTCCAATCATGTCTATAGGCTATGATGACTCCATCCAATGTGCGGAAAACCGATAGTAGTGAAACGTTGAATAGGTATCTTAGATGCCCACCTGGGCTCGAATTGCACAAGAGACAAACTAGGGGATGGGATGAGATGTAATTTTACTGGAGATGGAGGTTTAGAAGGTCCAGGGGCATCAGAGCTCTTGGAGTCCAATTGGTAGAGGAGGATGACTACTATTGTCCTATCCATGTTGTGGGGTGTGTAAATAGACATGAGAGAAGGTTGTGTTGGTGGTTGCAATACTCGACGGAGTGGAGATGTAACCCTAGATTAGGAGTTTTGTCAACAAAGAGAGTTTGTGGGTGAGTTAAGGCACGTTCAATTTGGGAAGGCATTGTGATTTTATTGGAGAAGAAATTTCATGAAATGATGCAGAAATGGGTGAGAGGGATCACGAGATGGATAATCTGTGAGACTGCACTCAGTCCTGCAGGATTAGTGGAGGTAGGGGATGATGACCCTATCGTTGGATAGATGATTTGATCAAGCACGATGTACTACAACCGTCAGATCACACACAAGAAAATAAATGTCACGCATGATAGCATTAAATTATAGAACCTTAGGGAAAATCAATGCAATTAATGAAATCATATTCGAACCTAGGTCAAACTATATTCAAATCTATCCTAAATCAATTGGAGGGTCTAACATGGGTGAAATGAGTTCAAAGTTGGACCATAGGTTAATTTGAGTGTCTAGAATGTTCCTAGTCAATTAGACATATGATTTGCAAATGTTTTGGTACTTAAATTTTATAATGGTCTTTAATCTCGATTATAATGCATTTAAAGTATAAAATAGTTTGAAAATTGCTTCTTTTGTTAAATCATTAAGTCAAAATTCGAAATATACAATTATCACTCATTCAAGAATCATATTAATCGTTTTCATCACTTTTTGAGTAATTTCTTTGGAGGAGAGAGAAAATGATCATCAGTGACTTCAAATCTATAATGAGGAAAACAAAACTTATTGCCCAAGTCTTTAATTCCAAATTTCGAACTCATTGCTTCATATATTTCTCTTTCTTATCTTTTCAATTTCTTTGGTAGCAATTAAAAGAAATATCAATTAATGTTATTTTTCAAATAAATGTAACACATTATGAAGGAAAAAGGTGTCTTTGAGTTCCTTTTTATTTCCCCTTGCCTTGTTATTCTAAAAGTAATATTACTTTGGCCTTTTTGCATTAAGGCCCTCAAAGAAATTCTCTTTATGGAAATCCACATTAAATTATTAAATTATCCCTAAAAATTTTAGGGTGTTACAATATAACAAATTATACTAGTATGTGGGGGAACCAAAATGTTCACATCTAGTTGTAACAACATATCCACAACAATTATTACTACATAATCAAAACTTATCATTTTCTTCATAACTTATCAACTCATTTTTACTAAACCACTGGGATACCCACTCTTAGAGTTTTGTCCTTGTTTTGAACTATAGGCCACCTATCAGTCTAGAGCTTGGTTCCATGTTAGGCCACCTCTCAATCATGAGCTAGGTGCCATGTTGGTCTCACCAATCTGGGGCTTGACCTCATATGACCTTCCCAATTTGGGGCATGGTCTTTAGTCATCATCATGACTCTTTCATTCCTTCCATTCTCAAATTTCTATAGTTGGTATGTGGGGTTCAAGCAAGCTACAATCATAAAATATGATAACCATAGTGAGTTTATAGATTGCAGGAAATAAATAAACAAGCAAGCATTTATTTTCAAGCAATTTGGAAAACTTTGAAAAACATCAGAAAACTAATGCGATTAGTCATAGGTGCAACCACATACCCTAATGGTAAGCCATACAGATTATACAATTATACGTCAAGTAGATTCATTCAACCAGTCAAAAGTTTCAAGCAAGAAAAGAATAATCTAATCATTTAATCTACATATATGTAAATCCTAAAGTGTCACCATCATATTAATTATATTAAACCCTACTCAGTCCTACTATAAGTTTTAGGTTTCCTTGGCATGGACTTATCATTAGGGTTATGTTTGATACTCCAATTCCCATATTCATAGATCTAATGACTTAAGAACCCTAACTAATGTTAAGTGTTGCCATGATTATCCAATATACCATATAATTGCATTACAAACAGTTATATCAAATTAGTCATATTAAGGTCATAGAAAGTTACATCAATGATGTTCAAGATGTTAATTACACATGTTAATGATTATCTACTCTAGGAAAAGTAGTTTTCCTATCATTATGATCATAACCATTACATATTACCATTATAGGCCATAATATTAGTTTATAGAAATAAAGAGAGGATTTTAACATATTCAACATGTTCATATCCAAATCTAGGATTCCTAAGCTTTAATTTGTCATATGTATGCCCAGAGAATCAATCATATGATGATTGGGATGTGGGATTAGATACTTAATTCGATAATAATAAAGGTAATTTTGTCTATTGTGTATGTCTAGGTAATGAGATGATGACACATAGATAAGTAGATGTCTAAAGAATGTTAATTGTTGACATATTTTTTCATGTTTAGGACATGAACAATGAGATCATGTGTATGATAAGAGTACATACATTCTTGTTATGTCCCTAGTAGGATATTATATTGGAAGCAAAATAGATGACAATAATACATAAGACTAGAGTGTGTGTTGACTGATGACAGAGTGTCATTAGCCATGATATGTGATATCAAGTCAAGCACATAGGTACATGTTAGAGAACAATGAATCGTACAAACCCACCATGAGAGTGATACATGGAGACCATGGAATGGTATTTACAATTAATGATCATAGTGATAATGGTGATTGTGTTTGTTAGACCTGAAGTCACTATGTTTATCACATGTTGTTCATGTACTTTGACATCATCTAACGTAATCCTGAATACGGGTTTCCAAAATAGTGTTGATTGGGTGCATTGTGACACATGGGGTCTGAGGTGAGTGACGTAGATGGGATTTATCCCTCCTACATGAGTTTGATATCCAGGTCATCTTGATAAGCAAGACTGAGAAGTGTATGGCCATACTCATTTGACTTAATATATGATATGTGAGGTCACGTGCATCTCAGACTGTCTGCTCTAGTTAAAGAAACATGGATTGAACGTTGAGAGGATTACAATTCCATGCCTTGAGTTCAATCTAGATATTAGAGCCAAAGGAACTATATGATCACGGAAAAACTGATCAAAAATTGTAGATTGAAGTTGTTCTCCAACTTTTGAAATTACTTGAGTAGCAATGATGTTTGACTAGGCACCGCTCTTTGCTTGTGATGTAATAATTTGTTATGGACATTTACTGCCAACGTAGTTCTGGACCTATAGGGTCACACACATAGGATACACTTGGATTAAATGAGTTTATTCATGGACCTATAGTAGCAGCGGCACCTCTGGAATACTCGCCTGGGAGATTCGTGCCTAGGGACGACGAGCACGCTCGCCGTTATGATGAGATAGTGACCAAGGTGTACAGGCCGAGCAGGTTCTACCATGAAGCTTCATTTGCTGAGCTGGGAATCCTTGAGAGGCTGAAAGGCATCCTCGCTGCGACAAGGCTGAGAAAGATCTGCTTTAGCCGATCTTACTCTTATATTGGACTCACGAAGGAGTTCATGTCTTCTCTCCACCGGGTGAAGAATTATGCTGTAGAAAGAAAAGAATATGGCGGAGCAGATAGACTCCAGGCCCGACTTTACAACTCAGAGCACGCCATCTCCGAGAAACTGCTGAACAAGATCTTCTCTTCCAGCGAGGAGGAGAAGAATCTAATGGATAACGGTGAGAGAATCACCGAGGGAGACGGGTTCAATCTCGTGGAGCTCTGGAACAAGCTAACCGGCGAATCATCATTCAAGCTGGGAAGAAAGGTGGTAGCAGTGCACTCCTGTTTTTGGAGAATAGTGCACAAATTGGTGGCGTGCTTGCTGTTCAGCAAGAATGAAGTCTAGCAACATCTACACAGAAGAACTCCATGTCATGTGGCATATGATGCAGGGTTGAGTGATCAACTTCGGGCGGTTCTTGCTGAACAGACTGCACCCGATGAAGGACGCCACCAAGGAATATTGTATGGGTGGCATCGTCAACTTGATTGCGGTAGGGCTCGGGTACCCTAAGGAGTCGCATAGCCTTTCTAGGACGCAAGGCGATGAGCTGATCGACACCAAGTACCTGATGAGGACTAGCATCGTAAAGAAGGAGGGAAGGGACTACTTCTACAAATTTTCAAGAATGAACATACTACTCCCGCTCCCTCGATGCGCCACCTACGACACAGAAAAGCCGGTCTTCACTACCGCAGAGATTGAAGCTTTGGCGGTAGACGCAGCCTATGCCGCCACAACTAGAATTTAGGAAAGGGAAGTCATGAGAGGAGAACTGATTCCTCTCGACCCAAGTCTGGGAAACGCTTTGACAACCCGTGTCAAACGCACCATCGTTCCAGATCTCCCAACGACAGCTGCTAAAAGAACTGTCGTCGCTCCTGCTATACCAGCCACTACCACAACAACAACTTTGATGGTTGAAGAAGACTCGGTGATCGTTGAGGTCACTGAGACAGAAACTACGGGAGCTGCCGTGGAAGAGACAGTCGTAGCCCCCAAATTTCATGTGTTGCCTGAAGAGGCAGAGGAAGGGCCACAGCCAGACACCAGTAATGAGGTGTTCGCCGCGATCCTTCAGACGGAGCTCGAAGGTGCACAGCTGACGCTGACTCTGTCACCGGTGTCCCCTGTCACAGCTGCTGAAAAGATTGCTGAGAGCGTAGAGGTGGAACAGCATCCGCCCACACCACGGCCATCTTCACTGCGACGTGAAGGCGAGGCAGAGGCAGCTGCAAGAATGTCGACACCTCGCCCGGAGACATCTGCCTCACGAACAATTGAGATAGACTCTACCTCGTCTGGTAGACCATCACGTGAGTAAGGTGTCGCGAGGACAAAAGGGAGACCCGCAGGAACCCCTCTATCGCTCGGGAAGATGCTAGGGCACGAGCTCGACTACTTGCGGGAGGTAACGGATAACAAATCAGCTACTTGTATTTCCTTAACCCGCAAGTTTGCATCTTTCCAAGACAGGCTGAATAGCCAAGAACGAGAGCTGCTGACTCTAGCTAGCCTTCCCGGCAGGCTAGAGACTTTGACTGCAACACTTCAGCAAGTTCTCCAATGCCTCGACATGATCAAGGAGAGGTTGGATAGGAGGGACGACCATCCGCGCCGAAGGCAGTCGAGAAGGTCACCGTCGCCCCCTAGCCGTGGCTCTCCATCTTCTTCGTCCATTTCCCCCTCAGGAACTGCGTCCTCCTCCTCCTCCAGCGGGCGATCCTCAACGCCTGAGGAAGGGACGCAACAAAGGTCAGCCGAAGGAGCTCCAGCAGGACAGGAGAGCTCCTTAGGTCTAGAGGAAGAAAATCCCTCAGTCCCCCTGGATGAAATTGAAGACATGGATGAAATTGATAACGGAGATATCAGCATCGGGGCGGACTCTTCTGATGAATCAGAGGGAGAAAAGGGGGACGTGTATGCAGCTAATGAAAGACACCTCCCCCGAGGAAGACGCTCGATGGCGGACAGGTTCGCTGAGCCATCAGAGATACCTTCCTTTGAGATGGCCAACTTTGACAGAAGGGCCATCGGCTGCCTGACGATCAAAGACCAGAAACTGCTAAACAAGGTCCTAAGATCGCAGGCAGATGAAGAAGACGTTGTCTAGAGTGATGGCTACTTTTTCGTACGACGGGGAGCACTCTGCAGCATGTTCTGCTCACCTGCCGTCGTCGACAAAAGACTGTTTAGGGTCCTTGAAAATGCGATAATAGAGAATATCGATAGCAGGATAGGTCGGAAGAAAATATACAGTGCCACCTCGACCTTGGCAAGAAGGCTGATGTGGGGAGAACAAGACTCCACTGCGGTGGCCAACATGCTGCAGCACATTAACGAGCATAACCCAAACCTCATGTTGGCACCGTACAAGCACTGCAACATATAGTTCCTCTGCGTGGAAGACCTAAGGAACCATGATGTCTGGCTGCTAAACTGCAGCCACAATGAGGTGCTGCACTCCGGGAATGCTTTCAACCGCCCGGAGGACAAAAATATGAGGCTTCTACCGCTGCATCTTTTACGAGCTATCAAGCAAGGAGCCAAACGTCGTGGCGGTGTTTGGAACTTCTATTCTATTCACGACTTCCCCATCCAAGCTGAAGAGGGAAGCAGAAATAGCGCCTTAGTCGTCTTAAGTGCCATTGAGGTGCTCAATACAATTGGAAACTTGGGGGCCCTTAGGGGCACATGTTTCTATCGCCGTAGGGGCACATACGCCATGCTGATGATTAAAGACGGACGATATTTCTGAGACGCAGGGGTACATGATAGACTGCTGGATAGTGACCAAGAAGACGAATCTTCATGATCCAGCAGTTCTCCGGAGAAAGAAGCAGAAATAGAAACTAACACCTACGGGGCAGGCAAGCAGTTAGAGACCCTGCGGACAGTGCATGGGATGGAAGACCCTACTTCGCCTAAAACTACCGAAGGGCTGATCAAAAATTTCGACCGCTTCTCGTGTGCTACGCTCACACAGGAGTAGGTAAATGAAATCCTTCTGAAGTTAACAGATTCTACCCTGGCAGATGTCATTTACAAGGCAGGCGATGTCATAGTCCCGGTTGATGATTTAAGGGACATGGTAAAAGAAGGAGGATGCTTGGCTGTATCTGTGGTGGCTGCTTACATCCAAATATTACAGCCAAGGTTCGAACACGCATACATAGCTCATCCTATGCTGTTCAATGATGTTTGCCTAGCCGACGAAATAGGAGCAAAGACGCTTTTTCTGGCAGAGTTGGAGAGCGGAGTCCCTAGCCAAATTTTTGTGCCCATCCTACATTATAACCATTGGACACTCCTGGCAATGTACACTCGGCAATGAGCAGGAATCTTTTACAATAGCTCGGATACCAACAAAAATCATCCAGTGTCGTGTACATCAGAACCGTTGTCATCCGTCGAACGCTTATCTCGAAAATACTACGACGAGGTGGCAAAAATGATACAACCATTCCTGGACACGCAAGCAAGCAAATGGCACGAACTCCAGTTCTGCCACCGCAGCCCACAATAGATTCCCCTATCTAACGACTGCGGCATCTTTGTCCTGGAATGGATAGCAAATGAAGCAACACCTGACCAACTCCACCACATCGATTATCACAGCAAAAGAGGAGAATATGTGTGGGAGCTTCTATCTGACGCAGGCGCGCTCATCGGATAACCCTCAATGGATCAACATTATCCTACCTTATCTACCTCACAACTCTGGGACAGAGTGTGATGTAAGTTTGGGGGGTCCATGTACCAGTGAGGGAGGTACAAAATTTTGAAAATTTTCTGATTATTCTGACTTAAATTCTTCATTCTTTTGTCTCTTTTGTCTCAAATTCTTTATTCTTTTGTTCTTTGTGTACATATATATGCTCATACCCAATTTTGAAAATTTATGTACAAAGTCGCTATATTAGTAAAAACCTAATGCAACTTCTTGCCAAGTTTGTTTTCTATGTGCTCAATGAAATGCAAGTTTTGTTATATCTTTATGATAATGCTGCTTCAAATGAACAAAAGATTACATTTTTCCGTGCCAAAAATTTTGAAAAAAAATATATAATAATCTCGCAAACAGCTAAGAGACGAGTATGGAGAAGGAAAAAGCTGCCCAAACAGCAAAAATCTATTTTGTTTCCCCTTACCCAACAAAAATCCCAAAAAGAGAAAACATCCTTATGAGGGTGAATAAAAGCATGAGAGTTGTGCCCAATAAAAGAAAAAGATATATATATATATATACTTGTTTTCCAAAAGTACCCATCTTTAGGCATGGTAGATCCGGGGCAGTGGTACGTAGGATGTGAAATCACTCTTCTAAAGCCAACTGGCTTGGACTGCAGGGACCACTTGCCCGTTAACGGACCCTTACCTGGATGGACTGATGGGAAACAAGAAGAAAAACCCAAAAAGCCTTACCCTACCCAACACACAACTTTCTGCCCCAAAAATAAAGTTGTTTGGTGTGGAAGCTAACTTCGGAATCATACACCAAAGTCTCACTGAAGCTGTAGAGAAAGAAAAAAATTTTACTAAAATAATAAGGCAGGAAACGTAAGGTCTTTTATTTGTAGTGGGGCAGCATTATCTCTAAAGGCATTGCGATTCTTGTTTTACCTCTTGAACTGAAAACCACACCGAGCAAGAAGAGGCATCACAAAATAAAGTTTAAATATTGATTGAGGACAATCAAAATGCTAAGTTTGGGGGAGTTGATAACACCAAATTTTGTGATATTTTAGATTATTTTTCTGTTATCAAAACTGCCCTTTTAAACTGTTTTCCTCTCTTTTATATGTACTTTTGCAATAATTGGCCAAACAACGCTCTTAATTCAATATTTCCATCTTTTGCAGTATTTTCCTCCTATTTTGACCCATTTGTCATCAATAAGGCCGTCCCGGCCCACAAATAAGTTCGACCTACATCGGCCTTCCAGATGGCCGATATGATCACTGCCCGACAGGGTAAGCGAAACACAACGACGCGCGACATAGGGATGCCGCGCAAGAAGAAACTGACGGGCGATACATCTTTTACCCGACAGGGAGCTCAAGCTCACCCGACAGCTAAAGCTTGTCGCCCGACATGGGCCACCCACTGGCAGGCGCCGCTCGTCACGTGACCGATAGCCGACGTCCTTGTGCCGGGCGATACCGATATCGGTCGTCACCGACTCCACGATGATAAAGGGGACACGTGGCACCCCGTGCACCATAACTTCCCCCAACCGCTGCCTATAAATAGCAGCTACAGGAAGCTGAAAAGACAGTTCGGAAGAGGGGAACAGGTTGGAACCCTGAACAAATCTTCAGAGCAAGCTGCGAGAGCAGAAGTATCGCGCCTGAGTGCTCGTACCGGGGAACTCTAGGTGTGCTCTTCCCCATCTTGAGAGGGAGGGGATGGTTCACTTAGGACCGTCCTGGGCGACACTGTAGGCCGATATCGGCCAACATGGATGAGTGACACAAGTGCCCGACATTAGATGTGTCACTCCTAGCCCGACACAATATTGAACCCGATACGCCTCACCCGTCATGTTGTGCCGCCCGAGAGGGTGCCGCCCGACTTGAGCGTATCGGCCAGGGTTCTTAAACGATATAATCGGCCGTCACGGTGTGCCGCCCGAGAGGGTGTACCACCCGACACTGTTGTATCGGGCTTGGCTCCCGACCGATATCGGGCTGGAGAGCCGCTGTAGTCTGTCATCCTTGTACATCAAGAAGGTGACCTCTATCATTATTTCTGTTATTTAATTCTTTACTTATGCAATGCAATTAAGACCCTTAATGTTTATGGAAATGGAAAAGTTTAATTACTTGCTGCTTTGTGTTTGGTGCAATGGTTGGATGACTGCTATGTTTAATATTCGAACTCTAGCTTGCTTGTTTGGATCACGTTTCGCTTAGCTACCGAATCGTGTTTTCCCGTCACAACAACTTCGAGAGGTGTGTTGTGTCTCTAGTGTTTGGGCTGATTCTGGAGTACGAGAGTGCCCGGAATCGGAGTTGCTTCAGTAACACTTCACTCTAACTTAAGGTCCAGCAACCTCGAGAGGGGTATTGATGCTTGGTTAGAGGTATCCGCTCTGAGAGGAGGGGTACAGGATGTTCCTATTGCTGCTTGTTTTACCAAAGTTTATCTTCGCACCTTGCTTTAAGCTCCAGTTTTATCTTTTTTTTTGTGCATGAAAACCCCTAAAAACTGCTAAATGACTAAAACCTTAAATCCTTCTTGTAACTCCATTTGGAGATTGGGTTTTCTTTTGCTTTATCGATCTTGTGCTGTTGTTCCCTTTTGGGGATTTTATCATCTCTTTACCTCTTTGTCGGAGTGTAGCATGTCGATTCTGAGTTCTCAACACTACCACCCTTGTCCCTGTGTTCGACCCCGTCTATCTACTTCGACCCTGTAAGCAAAGTTGCGGGGGGGCTAGAAGGTTTCGGGTTATAAATGTAAAAGCTCGACTACCTCAAATCCGCCTCTAATTTTAGGATGCGCGATTTAAGCCGGTCAACTTTTTGGCACCGTTGCCGGGGACAAAGCAAAATGGCACTGTTGACTAATTTGAATCCACTAACTACACTCCCGTGCCTCAAGCTTAGAAATGAGCTTGACATCACTCTTTTCTTTCTTTTGTTATTTTATTACCATAACTCTTTGCACAAAATAATAATTCTATTTTCTGACTTGATTTTTCGTGCCATTCTAGGAACCTTAAAGAACGGTGACATGTTCTACCGACCACTGACACCATGCCACCCCGTATCGAGCCACCCCAGTCTCAAGGAGAATGCCCAGGGTGAGTTCGGCCCCATTCGCCTCCACCAGAAGTCAACAATCGCTATGATGGCAATGATAAACTCGAAGATCCAGAAACGGCGCATTTCGAGGAAGGCCATCGCCACGATAGACGTCATCGCCACCGGAGACACAGAAGAAATCACGATAGTCAGGAACGACGACATGATTCCAGCGACAGCAACGATTGGAGGAAGAAGAGAAAATGTTGAGGGAGTTGGCGTCAACGAAGGCCAATAACTCCCGATGCCCCGTCATTGCCCCTCGTTTCAACGTGGCAAATTTTGAGCTCAAACCATCCATTATATCAATGATCCAGAATAAAAGCTTCAGGGGAAATTCTAAGAACGACAATCCGTACCACCATTTGGACGCTTTCAAAAATATATGCGATACCATAAAGATGAGGGGAGTCCCCCAATAGGTGATTTAGTGTAAGGGCTTTATTTTCTCCCTGGAGGACAAAGCTCTGTCATGGTATCTTGGGTTACATCACCAATCTCTAAACGGATGGGGAGCTTTGGCTGACGCGTTTGTTAACAAGTTCTACCCCACTGAAAGAACTATCAGAACCAAGCAGAAAATAACCTCTTTTATGCAAAAGCCGAATGAAAGCCTCCATGACGCCTGGGAGCAATTCCAGGAATACTAGAGGGATTGCCCCCATCATAATTATAAGAAGGGCTTTCTCATCACCGCCTTTTATAATGGTCTGACTCCCGATGAAAGGGTGTCACTAAATGCGGCAGCAGGCAGTGACTTCCTCAGAAAGAAACCAAGCAAGTCTAAAAGGATCATCAAGAATATGGTCGAGCTGATGGTCGGCGCTGATTTTGATCGATCCGACAGAGGGCAGGTCAAGAAGGTCAGTGAAGGGTCCGCTCTTGAGTCTAGGGCGCTGGAGTCCATCACCTCGCAGATACAGAGAATCACCACTGATGTTAAACAACTGTGAGAAGCTGGAGGGAAAGACAAGAGGCCAGTTGAGAAGGTGATGAAATGTGTTATGTGCGGCAAAGGAGGACATGGGGTAGACAACTGTGTCTCCACCCGACCAGATGTGGAAAGTGATTCTGACTCGGAAGATGAAAGGACTGAGAATGTCTCTTTCGTGAACTACAAAAGGCCAAATCACCCCGACTTTAACTACGGCAACAAAGATGCAACTGAAAACTCTCATCAGCACCATGTCTCGTCCAAGCCGACACAAGTTTTTGAGAAGAGAGGGGGTCTGGTCAATATGCCAAGAACAACCAGTTCCAGTCAACAAAAGGAAACTTCCAAGTGTAGGGAAAGTATCAAGGGTCGAACCGAGAACAAGACAAGGGCACGGGCCAAGCAGACGTGATTGGCCAGTTATTTGATTTTGTTAAGAAGCAAGATACGATCAACAATCATCTGGCGCAAACTGCTCTATCAAATTCTGGTGTTTTGAACTTGTTGCAGGTACAACTAGCGGACATGCAGACGCATCAATGCCAGATTGACCAGCAGCTAGCTCAACTGGCCGAAATTGTGAAGAACCCATCGGGAAAGATTCCGTCAAATACCGAACCGGCGAAGAGAATAGGACAATGACCGCACAGGCGGAGAATGAAGATGCAGGAAGAAGTTGAAGACAAAGCGCTTTTCGGGAGGCATCCCGAGCTGCCTTTTTAGAATTCCTAGATTAGGACGCTTTTACTTTTCTGCATGAAAAACACTACAAACATTATGGACTGTAATACGGCCCGAGTCAGTGTGTGTGCCACATGCACTGGATCTTCTTTTTTATGGGTCACCACCTTAGTTTTATTGATCAGGATGGGTAATACCATCTGAGGCCAGGATCTTAGTCCTAGGCCAATGATGTTTTACTCATCAGCCGCTTTTAAACCGCTATGTTTTCAAGTTGTATCGGGCAGCAGCTCAACCGGCGCCTTAAACGCACCCATGTCGAGTAGTGGAATCTCAGGGATCGCAAGGGTCGTGTCGGTTAGCATTCCTGGGCGGCATTCACTTGTATCGAGCAGTTGGAACGAGTTACCCCAACGGCCGACGCACACTCTGGATTTACCAAGTTTCACCCCCGGTTGAGATTGCTATATAAAAGGGCCGAGTTTTTACCGTATCGGGCTACTTGCCTTACTGCTTTTTACTCTCCCATGTCGTGCTAAGACCTTGTGCTTTTTCTCCCGTGTCGTGCAAGACCTCCCTACTCCCGTATTGCGTGGAAGTTGAGAACACAGCAAGGTATAGCCCGACAGACCTTACCGCCCGACACGATTTTTCCTTTTAAACGAGTAACTTATCGGTCTTGCGGTTCCTGAGCTGAGCAGCCTTATATCGCCCGACACGAATGTCGCGCAACGTACCTTTTATTCATGATAGCTTTGTCACCCATCTCTGCACCGCCTCGCCTATTTTGTTGTCGGGCGACAGACCAGACGTGTATTTGTCACCTTATCGCCTTGTTCTTACCGCGTGCATCATTTTCTGACGTGTCGGGCGATGCCCATATCTCGTGTCAGGCTCGAGTTGAAAACCTTGTATCGCCTGATATGGGGTGTGGATCATTTCTGTATCAAGACATACCTTATCGAGCATTCACTTTAACTTCTTCAAAACATCGACACATCTAATTGACCAAGGATTTTGTTTGTTAATTAACAGAATGGCCCGCATCAAGCAAACTGTTGTCCGTGTCGACGATCAAGGCAGGAGGGTCTACCCCAAGACAACAGCTGAAGCACCCTCTGCTGGGCAGAAACGCCCGAATACAGAAGCAGCTGGGGCGTCGACGGTAGATAAGAGGACTAGGGTTGGAGAAGTGGCGGCTCCAACTCCAATACTAACACCTATAGCAGCGGCGGCACCTCTGGAATACTCGCCTGGGAGATTCGTGCCTAGGGACGACGAGCACGCTCGCCGTTATGATAAGATAGCGACCAAGGTGTACAGGATGAGCAGGTTCTGCCATGAAGCTTCATTTGCTGAGCTGGGAATCCTTGAGAGGCTGAAAGGCGTCCTCGCTGCGACAAGGCTGAGAAAGATCCGCTTTAGCCGATATTCCTCTTATACTGGACTCACGAAGGAGTTCATGTCTTCTCTCCTCCGGGTGAAGAATTCTTCTACAGAAAGAAAAGAATACGGCAGAGCAGATAGACTCCAGGCCCGACTTTACAACTCGGAGCACGCCATCTCTGAGAAATTGCTGAACAAGATCTTCTCTTCCAGCGAGGAGGAGAAGAATCTAATGGATAACGGTGAGAGAATCACCGAGGGAGACGGGTTCAATCCCGTGGAGCTCTAGAACAAGCTAACCGGCGAATCATCATTCAAGCCGGGAAGAAAGGTGGTAGCAGTGCACTCCTGTTTTTGGAGAATAGTGCACAAATTGGTGGTGTGCTTGCTGTTCAGCAAGAATGAAGTCCAGCAACATATACACAGAAGAACTCCATGTCATGCGGCATATGATGGAGGGTCGAGTGATCAACCTCGGGCGGTTCTTGCTGAACAGACTGCACCCGATGAAGGACGCCACCAAGGAATATTGTATGGGTGGCATCGTCAACTTGATTGCGGAAGGGCTCGGGTACCCTAAGGAGCCGCATAGACTTTCAAGGACGCAAGGCGATGAGCTGATCGACACCAAGTACCTAATGAGGACTAGCATCGTAAAGAAGGAGGGAAGGGACTACTTCTACAAATTTTCAAGAATGAACATACTACTCCCGCTCCCTCGCTGCGCCACCTACGATGCAGAAAAGTTGGTCTTCACTACCACAGAGATTGAAGCTTTGGCGGTAGACGCCTATGCCACCACAACCAGAATTCAGGAACGGGCAGTCACGAGAGGAGAACGGATTCCTCTCGACCCAAGGTGGGGAAAATCTTTGATGACCTGCGCCGAACGCACCACCGTTCCAGAGCTCCCAACGACAGCTGCTAAAAGAACTGTCGTCGCTCCTGCTATACCAGCCACTACCACAACAATAACTCTGATGGCTGAAGAAGACACGGTGATCGTTGAGGTCACCGAGACAGAAACTACGGGAGATGTCACGGAAGAGACACCCGCAGCCCCCGAAATTCCTGTGTTGCCTTAAGAGGCATAGGAAGGGTCGCAACCGAACACCAATAATGAAGCGTTTGCCACGATCCTTCAGACGGAGCTCGAAGGTGCGCAGTTGACGCCGACGTTGACGCCTTCGCTGGTGTCCCCTGTTACAACTGCTGAAAAGATCGCCGAGAGCATAGAGGTGGAACAGCATCCGCCCACACCACGGCCATCTTCACCACGAAGTGAAGGCCAGGCAGAGGAAGCCGCAAGAATGTCGACACCTCGCCCAGAGACATCTGTCTCGCGAACAATTGAGACAGACTCTACCTCGTCTGGTAGACCATCACGCGAGCAAGGTGTCACGAGGACGGAAGGGAGATGCGCAGGAACCCCTCCATCGCTCGGGAAGATGCTAGGGCACGAGCTCGACTCCTTGCGGGAGGTAACGGATAACAAATCAGCTACTTGTATTTCCTTAACCCACAAGTTTGCATCTTTCCAAGACAGGCTGAATAGCTAAGAACGAGAGCTGCTGACTCTAGCTAGCCTTCCTGGAGGGCTAGAGACTTTGACTGCAACACTTCAGCAAGTTCTCCAATGCCTCGACAGGATCGAGGAGAGGCTGGATAGGAGGGACGACCATCTACGCCGAAGGCAGCCGAGAAGGTTGTCGTCGCCCCCTAGTCGTGGCTCTCCATCTTCTTCATCAGTTTCCCCCTCGGGAACTGCATCCTCCTACTCCTCCAGCGGGCAATCCTCAATGCCCGAGGAAGGATGCAACAAAGGCCAGCTGAAGGAGCTCCAACAGGACAGGAGAGCTCCTTAGGTCTAGAGGAAGAAAATCCCTCAGTCCCCCTCGATGAAATTGAAGACATGGATGAAATTGATAATGGAGATATCAACATCGGGGCGGAATCTTCTGATGAATCAGAGGGAGAAAAGGGGGACGTGTATGCAGCTAATGAAAGACACCTCCTCCAAGGAAGACGCTCGATGGCGGATAGGTTTGCTGAGCCATCAGAGATACCTTCCTTTGAGATGGCCGACTTCGACAGAAGGGCCATCGGCTGCCTGACGATCAGAGACCAGAAACTACTAAACAAGGTCCTAAGATCGTAGGCATATGAAGAAGATGTCGTCTGGAGCGACGGCTACTTTTTCATACGACGGGGAGCACTCCACAGCATGTTCTACTCAGCTACCGTCGTCGGCAAAAGACTGTTTAGCGTCCTTGAAAATGCAATAATAGAGAATATCGATAGCAGGACAGGATGGAAGAAAATATACAGCGCCACCTCGACCTTGGCAAGAAGGCTGATGTGGGGAGAACAAGACTCCACTGCGGTGGCCAACATATTGCAGCACATTAAAGAGCATAACTGATCCAACCCTATTCTAGGGCTGTATCTCATGTCATTTTGTGCCTTTATTACATTCAAATGCATTAGATTTACATGTTATTTCCCCCAATATGATTATCATGGCAAATACACTTATGGATGTTCTTTGCACTATTTTTCAGGTACTTGGACCTTGCTTAGATGGACGAGGGGGAGAGAGGGACCCAAAGAAGGCCCCAAAGTCTCCCTTAACCTATCTCCAGTAGCCAAGACTCATCCCCGAGCAAAGACATCCGAAATTGACAAAGTTAGAAGAGAATTAAAGAAGTCGAGCCTCACCACGGTCGTGGCCCCAAGGCCACGGTCGTGGCTTTATTGTGCAAATCCAACATGATGCAACAGGAGAATCCATAGTTCGCCCACGACCGTGGCCACCCAGCCACGATCGTGGCCAATGAAGGCAACACGACCGTGGCCATCAGCACGGTCGTGGTCAAGAGAAGAGAACACGGCCGTGGCACCCTGCCACGGTCGTGGGCATTATTGCCTCAAGGTTACAGGTTGCTTCCTCCGAGCCGCCACGACCGTGGCCATCCCGCCACGACCGTGGCCAATGACGCGCAAAACGCCCGTGGTCCCTCCCCACGGTCAGCCTGACTCCTCCAAAACGGCCGTGTTACCCAACACGGCCGTGGTGCACCCTAACCCACCACGACCGTGGCACTCCGCCACGGCCGTGGCCACCACCCTACTTTGCTTTTTCACCACCACCTTCACCCCACGACCGTGTTCACCACCCCACGGTCGTCCACCACTACCCCCACCACGGCCGTGGCACATTCACCACGACCGTGGTGACCACCTACCCTATGCATTTTTCCACTGCTTTTCCCATTCTACCCCCACTTAACCCTAGCTCCTATATAAGCAATAGATGCTTCTAGGGCTCGAGGCTGGCACCTCAAGAGCACCTCTAGAGCACCCCTAGCCGCACCCTAGCAGCTCCCTTGCTTCCATTGCTCCATTCCATCCATTTCCTTGCAATCTACCCCATTTCCATCCACTTTCCACTCATTTCCACCATAGAAACCTAGTTTCTCTAGGTTTCTATCCATAATCCCCACCATTTTCATGTACCTTTGCATCATTGGAGGAGTGAGGGCGGCTGCAGCTGCTTGGAGGTGAAGAAGGAGTCAACTACATCGAGCTTCATGGCGTTTTCCCTTCTTCTACCTCTTTCTTTTGTTCTTAGTTTGATTATGTGTAGCTAAGCCCCCCCTTGGGTGGGCTGTTTGGGACAAAAATGTGACTTTGATACCATGTTGGGGGAATATAATTTGTAATGAACATATTTCATTTCTATGATGATTGCCTTTGCTTTTATCTCATTTCCCATTACTTGTGCTTGTGGTTGTTGTTTAATTACATGAATTGCTTGCCTTGTGGTGTTTGAAAACATTTGTCCCTAGGATGTTTTGGTCTCTATGTAGCTATCATAGGATTGGCTCCTAGGTCCCTGATTCGGATCCCTAGCTAGCCCCCTATCTTCCTACATAATCACCTCCTTCCTACATACAAATGTGAGTTCTAAGTGACTAGTATAAGTGTGATTAGCTCAATTGCCTAGGATTTCCTAAAGGCTGAGGTGGCTAGTGGCATGAGGTCAAATATCCTCATCTCTACTCCCATCCTCACCCTTGGTCCTCAATTGACTAATACCACTTATCCTAGAGACCTAGACTTGGTATGTCCTATGAGAATTACACCTAGCCCTAGTTCTCCAATTAGTAGCTTAGGGTAAATTCTCATAGCACCTACCTCGTTGTTTGGTTTGGTAATCTAGAATGAGATATGCTAATTGCTTTTTATGGTGACTTCCCCCAACTAATGTTAAGGTCACATTCCCAAACGGCCCACCTCCCTCATCTAATTGTTTAAAACCCCAATTACCTACTTTGCTTGTTAATGCTAGCTTAGTTCAATTGCTTTAGTTAGTGTAGTCTTTTGCCTAGTTTTTCTCGCTAGTGTTAATCCAGGACTTTGCTCTTATTAGTGCTTAGTGTAGTTTCTTAATTGCCAGTTGCTTGTTTAGTCTAGCGTAGTTCGTTCCTGCTCTTGTTTAGATAGTTTGTTAACTTAAATTGCTAATTTAGTTGTTTGATAACTTAGTGTCATTTTGTCTTTCCTTACTCGCTCACTTAGCATAATCAACCAAACAAACCTTCAAACCCTAAAAACCCTACTCTCCGCACTAGGAACATAGCTCACCCTCTCTAACTCTAGTGCCCCCTCTATCTCCGAGGTTCGACCCCGTACTTACCACCTTACCTGTACTACGACAAGACCCCGTGCGCTTGCGGGTATATTGTCTTAGTAGAAGTAGGTAGTTAGCCCGGGACTTTACAAATTTCGAAAGCTAAAGATCCCATCTCATCCCGTGCCTCCCGACCTCGTGGATTGCACTCGTTGCAAGCCACTAGCGGGAGCGCACCAAGCTTTCTGGCGCCGTTGCCGGGGATAGAGGCGCTCGGCCTAGTTAGATAGTGTAGCTTAGCCTTTCCTTTTGCCCTCACCATTTCTATTGTTTATTCTTTGTCTTACTTTTGCATATTGGTGTGCTAACTTGGTTCCTTGTTGTTTGTTTGTGCTTTGCGCAGGTGACAGCTGCGCATGCGCAGCACGCGTTCGACTTGCACCGACTTGGTGGTTTACGACCCCGAGATTGGGAGAATGAGACGTCAAGCGCGCCGCAATCTACACCGAAGGACCGAGATGGCCGACAACGAACCACCACCAGATGTTCCACCACCGCACCGCCCTCTTCATGAGTATTTCACGCCGGGGAACTACAATTCCCCCATCGCCACGCTAGTTGATTAGATGCCCGGGCAGCAGTTTTCCATCCCACCGGCACTCTTGGGGCTTCTCCCCACGTACTACGGGTTGGAGAACGAAAATCTGTATCACCATATAGATGCATTCTTGGAGACATGCTCTACCTTCCGCACTCCTGCTGCCACCGACGACTCAATCCGGAGGACTCTCTTCCCTTTCTCCCTCAAGGAGAAAGCCAAGGAATGGTACGTCTCGAGGCCAGAGCTCGTCACATGGAACGAAGTGAAGAATGAGTTTCTGAAGAAGTTCTTTCCGATAGCCAAGTTATCCTACATGAGAAGGTGCATCACGTCCTTCTCCCAAAAAGAGAACGAACCCTTCCATGAGGCATGGGAGCGGTTCCAGAAGCTACTTCGCGACTGCCCTCATCATGAGGTCCCTCTCTGGCAGCTAGTGCAGGCCTTTTACACTGGGCTCGAGGAGCAGAGTCAAAACAACGTCGATTCTTCCTGCGGGGGCACATTCATGGCAAAGCCGCCCGAGGAGTCATGGCCACTGTTCGATCATCTCGCCGAAAACTCTCGCCATCGAGCTTCCACGAAAGGGGGGCATTGCGGGCGGAACTACACTCCTCCACCCTCCTCCGTGGCTCCCGTACGCAAGGCTGCCGACCCCGACATGATGCAAATGATGGCCGACATGATGAGAATGATGAAGAATCAAGTGGGTGGCTCTTCAAGCCAACCAGCCATGGCTGTGGATTCTGTGGATGAAGAAGTCAACGCTTTGCATTCTTTTGGTGGCCGCAACAACCAGGGCCCAATGTCCCAATCCTACACTCCCGAGTGGAGGAACCATCCGAATTTCTCTTGGAAACAATCAAATGAGGATGGACAAGGACAGGGGCAGAATAAGCCACGCTACAGCTCCAAGTTTGAAGATGAGGTACTTGGAAGGCTAAGAAGCCTTGATGAGGTGAAAAAAGATGTTAATGCACATGGACAATCTATTCACCGTCTTGAGCAGAGGTTGGACCAGATTTCTCTCTCCTTGGCTAGAAGAGAAGAAGGTAGACTCCCCTCTCAACCAATACCGAATCCAAACAATGACGGGACCTTTCTGGGGAACACTTCGAATACCTATCCTCCACCATCTTACCAAGCCCCACCAAATCCCTATGCTCCTCCACTTCCTCAAGCGCCGCTCAACTATCAATATGCTCCACCCCCACCTCACACCTACCAACAACCACCTCCGCAATACCACCCCCCACCACAACAACAACCGCAACCCCAATTCATTCTTCAAAATCCCAACTCCCCTCACCAAAGACCCCCACCACCTCAACAGCCACAACAACCTCCACAAGCTCCCCCTTCTACCACCCATGAGCATGTAAAGGCAGTGACTACATTGAGGAGTGGCAGGACTTTGGAGAGGCCCCATGGCACAGTTGTTGACAGGAATGATACTGAGGGTGAGCAAGTTGATGCTGAGGTGCAGATTGATGATACTGTGATAAGAGGCAGTGTTGATACTGTGACGCCGAGCAGTGATACCGTGATACCGAGCCGTGATACTGTGATTCCAGTGATACCAGTGGATGATACTGTTGATTTGGACCGATTGGGGTCACAGCTCCCTCCATATCCTGATGCACTTGAGGAACCTTCCGCTGAAAAGAGAAAAAAGAAGCATGGTGAAGATATTCTGGAGATCTTCAAGCAAGTAAAAATCAATGTACCTCTTCTAGATGCAATCAAGCAAATCCCGTCTTATGCAAAGTTTCTTAAAGAATTGTGCACATTCAAAAGAAAGACAACGGGGAGAACGCCTAAGAAAATCAAGCTCACTGAGCAAGTGAGCTCCATTCTCCAACACACCATCCCCCGGAAAAGAAAAGACCCCGGTGCTCCCATCATATCGTGTTACATCCGAGCCCACCGCATAGACCAAGCTCTTCTTGACTTGGGGTCTAGCGTAAATTTGATGCCGTATGACCTGTTTGCTGAGCTTCAGATGGGAGAATTGAGGCCGGCCCATTGCACCCTACAGTTGGCCGACCGATCTGTGAAGACGCCTAGAGGGCGTGTGGATGATGTACTGGTCCGTCTTGATGAGGATACTTCTGCCTTCTTCCCAGCCGATTTTATCATTCTTGATATGGAAAAGGAAGCTAGAAAGGTGCCAATCATCTTGGGGAGACCTTTCTTAGCCACAGCTGATGCCGTGATCCATGTGAGAACTGGGACAATGTATGTTACTTTCATGCACATGAAGATCAGATTGAACATCTTCAAGTCTTCTACTACAGCTGAAGTGATAGGGGCCACCGAGGAAGATTGTTATTTGATAGAATGCCTAGATGAAATTGTTGAAGAGTTTCTACCCGCGTGGATTGAGACTGCCACCCAAGGTAGAGGTCTTGAGCCGATTGTTGAGTTCCCTGACGACGATGATGAAGAAATGGAGGTAGATGAGCTAGCCCTAGTGGCTGCAAGTGAGGACCTTCCTTCTATTTCTGCACCTTTGAAGAATTCCCTTGAAGCACCCCCCGTTCTTGAGTTGAAGCCACTTCCTGAAGGATTGAAGTACGCTTTCCTTGGCTCGAATGACACCCTCCCGGTGATCATTTATTCCATTCTCTCTCCTGAACAAGAAGATGCCTTGATGGAAGTTTTGAGGAAGAACATCCAAGCTATCGGATGGTCTATTGCTGATTTGAGAGGGATCGACCCCTCCATTTGTGTGCATCGGATATACTTGGAAGAAGACGCAAGGTCGACCCGACAAATGCAAAGGAGATTAAATCCAAAGTTGAAGGACGTTGTCACTCAAGAGGTTGTAAAGTTGCTTGATGCAGGGATCATCTATCCCATTTCTGACAGCACGTGGGTGAGTCCTATCCAGGTTGTGCCCAAGAAGGGTGGGATTACAGTTGCGGAAAATGTCGACGGCGAGTTTATTCCGGTGAGAGAGCAGTCCAAGTGGAGAATGTGCATAGACTACCGGAAGCTCAATGAGAAGACAAAAAAGGACCACTACCCACTTCCATTCCTTGATCAGATTCTAGAGAGACTGGCTGGACAAAGTTTCTATTGTTTCCTTGATGGATACTCGGGATATTTTCAGATTGCTGTGCACCCAGCGGATCAAGAAAAGACGACATTCACGTGTCCGAGTGGTACTTTCGCCTATAGGAGAATGCCATTTGGGCTGTGCAATGCCCCTTCCACATTCCAGAGATGTGTCACCTCGATCTTCGCTGATATGCTAGACTCGTCGCTTGAAGTGTTCATGGATGATTTCTCAGTTTTTGGGAAAACCTTTGATGAGTGCTTGCTACATCTTAATGCTGTTCTGGAAAGGTGCGTGAAAGTTCACTTAGTTCTGTCTTGGGAGAAGAGCCACTTCATGGTGCCCGAGGGCATAGTTCTTGGCCATAGAGTTTCTAAAGATGGCATTGAAGTCGATAAGGCCAAAGTGGGCCTCATCTCCACCCTTTCTGTTCCTTCCACCGTAAGACATGTCCGATCATTCTTGGGACATGCGGGTTTCTACCGACGTTTTATTAAAGACTTTAGCAGGATATCACGACCTCTCTGCCGATTGCTTGAAAAGGATGCTGAATTCCAATTTGATGATAAATGTGTTGAAGCCTTCAGTCAGTTGAAAGAGAGGCTCATTTCTGCTCCTATTATGCAGCCCCCGAATTTCTCTTTGCCGTTTGAGATCATGACGGATGCATCCGATACGGCGGTGGGGGCTGTGCTGGGTCAACGTATTGGCCAGATTCCTCATGCTATTTATTATGCAAGCAAAACCTTGGATGATGCTCAAAGAAACTATACGACTACCGAGAAGGAGCTGCTTGCAGTGATCTTTGCTCTTGACAAGTTCAGGCCGTATCTCTTGCAAAACAAAGTGACAATCTACACGGACCATGCTGCGTTGAAATATCTTATATCCGATGGATTTTGTTACTCCAAGAATTTGACATCGAAATTGTAGATAAGAAAGGAAGAGAAAATGGTGCGGCAGATCATCTCTCCCGCCTTGAGGGGCCATTTGAAGTTACAAGTCCTATCAAAGAGACAATGCCACATGAGCAACTCCTCTTAGTCTCATCTGTCCAAAAGCCATGGTACAAGCACATAGCAAATTTCCTGGCCAGTGGGAGGATACCAAGCATGTGGACGAGAGAGGAGAGCAAGAGATTGTTTGCTATGGTGAAAAACTACATTTGGGACGACCCTCACCTCTTCAAGTATTGCCCGGACCAACTCATTAGAAGGTGTATTCCGGAGATGGAGCAGCAAGAAGTCTTATCTATGTGCCATTCCGGAGTTTGTGGGGGTCATTTTGGAGGGAAACGCACAGCCGCCAAAATTCTACAATGTGGATTCTATTGGCCGACTTTGTTCAAGGATGCGCATAATTTTTGCAAAAGCTGCATCAAGTGCCAAAAAGTGGGCACTATTTCCAAGAGGGACATGATGCCTTTATCACCTATTCTTGTGGTAGAGGTATTTGATGTTTGGGGGATTGACTTTATGGGTCCCTTCCCTCCCTCTTTTGGATTTGTCTACATCTTTGTTGCCGTAGATTATGTGTCAAAATGGATTGAGGCTGTGGCAACAAGGACTAATGATCACAAGGTGGTGTGTGACTTCGTGAAATCCAACATCTTTAGCCGCTTTGGTATTCCGAGGGCTATGATTAGTGATGGCGGAAGTCATTTCATCCACCGCACTTTTGAAGGGTTGTTAAAGAGACATGGAGTGAACCACCGTGTAGCTACTCCTTACCACCCTCAAACGAGTGGTCAAGTTGAGTTAGCAAATCGGGAGATAAAGCTCATTCTGGAGAAGACGGTGCGACCGGACCGCAAGGATTGGTCACTTCGCCTCGATGAAGCTTTATGGGCATATAGAACTGCTTACAAAGCCCCGATTGGCACTACACCGTTCAAACTTGTCTATGGTAAGAGTTGCCATTTGCCAGTCGAGATGCAACACAAGGCACTTTGGGCCTTGAAGAAGATGGACTTCGATGAAGAGAACGCCGGAATGAGAAGAAAGTTTCAATTGCATGAGCTGGATGAAATGAGGCATGAGGCATATGAAATGTCTAAAAGTTACAAGGAAAGAACCAAGTTCTTGCATGACAAGATCATAAGAAAGAAGAAGTTTGAGCCCGGTAACTGGGTATGGCTCCATGATTCTAGAATGAAATTCTTCCCCGGGAAACTCCGATCGAGATGGGAAGGACCTTACCTAGTCAAGAAGGTGTACCCATCCGGTGCAGTGGTCATTAGTGCAAAAGAAGGAACTAAGGAATTCACTGTCAACGGGCAAAGGCTAAAACCTATTGTGGAGGTCGGCCCGGACAAAGCCAACCAAGATTTTGACATTGTCATGATGGTAGAAGAAGAATGTGATGAAGATGAAGATGAGGATGAGAAAGGGATTTACTACAAAGATCTCTTAAAAGTTCCAAAGAAATGAAGGAGCAAAACAATCAATAAGCTCGGCTGAAGGCGTAAAATTTAGCGCTAGTGGGAGGCAACCCACGCGGTTTGAGATTCTCGAACCCTTCTTTTGATACTTTCGTTTTGTTTTACACGAATACACACACGCACACTCGTGCTTTACAGTTTTTGTTTGAATTTTGATGATGCGCAGGTGTTAGACAGTAGAGGGAGAGGTTTTGGAAGTAAGTCAAGGCCGTTAATTCAAATATGTGGCAATAAGAACAAATCAAGCCGAAAGATCAAGTTTCTGAGTTTAAAAATTGAAAAGACAATCCACCACGGCCGTGGTAAGTCGACCACGACCGTGGCGCATGCTGCTAACCACGACCGTGGACACGGCCACGACCGTGGGAAATTTTTGCCAAATTAGCCAAAGCTACAGGTTGTCTCGAAGAACGGCCACGACCGTGGCAACTGGACCACGACCGTGGGAAATGCGTCCGGCCACGACCGTGGACAACTCCCACGACCGTGGGAATTAAAGCACCAAATTGGCCAAAGTTACAGGTTGTTTCGAAGATCGGCCACGACCGTGGCAAGGCGACCACGACCGTGGCGTAAGGACAGTGCCACGACCGTGGCGTGGCACCACGACCGTGGCGAGGTCAGACCTGGGAGTTCTTCATCGACAACACGACCGTGGCACCCGCCACGGCCGTGCTACCCAACCTTGGCCACGACCGTGGCCCTCTGCCACGACCGTGGCCGAACCCGGTTCAAGAAAAAAAATATATCTTTTGAACGTCCAAACACGACCCCCATCTTCATTCTTTCGTCTCCCACCTCCAGAAAACGACCGTGGCGGCCGCAGACGACCTGGAGCTCCCCCGTGGGTCATCCCTAACCCCCAAATCCACCTCCATTTGATCCCCAATCAATCCCAAATCGTTCCCCAGCCTTCCCACTCCCATTCCCACCGTCCAATCTCTCCCAATCACACCTCCATTTCCTTTCCCATCTCCATTCCGCCCAGCAACCTCTCCACACAAAACCTCCACAAAAACCCCTCCATTTTCGCCCAAATCCACCACTAACCATATAACCACAATCCGTACATCACTATCCTTCCATTCCACCCACAAAACCACATCCACAGCACCTCTCCCATAAAAATCTTAAAATCACCACATCCACCTCCATTTCCCGCAATGAAGAAGATTGGAAAAGCTATCACAAAGGGGACCAATATCCTCACCGGAGGGAAACGGCGCTCTAAAAATGCCTCCTCCGATGTATCCGTCCCATCCCACACCCCATCACCTACCACTTCCGCCCACCATTCCCTCCGCTGGTCGCAATCGGTGAGCGGATCACACTCCCGCTCATCCGACAGCCACCACATCACAGACGCCACCTACGAGGGGGAGGACGAGGAAGAAGAGGAGTCTATGGGGGTCGACTTGGACCACCTCATAGATGAGATCGAGCCGACAGCCGCAAAAAGAAACCAGCGATCCAAAGTGGCGCCGTCCTCATCAAGGCTACCTCCAAAGCCCGCACCACCCCGCCACTCAACATCCAGCGCGACGGTGAGACATGAGGTGCAGCCGCAACACTCACGGCAATTGCAACATAACGAGGAGCAGTCGGCCCACTGGTACAATTTTGATACCAGTTCGGGGTCGCAATCTTATGCAATGGAGGAAGAGCACGATAGCGAGGAGGAAGAGATGGAACTCTTGTCCGAAGAGGATGATATTCTGGCACACTTGGAGGTGGACAGAGAGAAGACCCTGGGAAAAGCACAGGAGGGAGTGTCCTATGGTAGAGGACACAGGCAAAAGAAAACTCCTCTTATTTACCCCGAGTGCTTGACAAGGCGAGTCGTCGCCTCCAGGTACGGCTGCGAGAAGACAATTGAAGAACTTGGAATCAAGGAGGCAGTTGAAAAGAACTTAAAGAAGATTGGGTTGTGGAACATTCTTTTCACACCCCAACCTACATATCCTGCTATAACCCAAGAATTCTTTGCCACTCTGGAGAAGACAAAAGTGAGGGGTTGTGATGCACTCAGATTTGCCATAATGGGCAACATGCACACCCTCACTTCCACTGAGTTGAATGCCATCTTTGCCCCTAGTCCTGAAGAAGCCATCAAATTTGACGACGGCCTGTTAGAAAGAGAGGTCAGTTTTGACTATGTGTATTATTGGCAAGCCTACACGGGTAGGGAGGACTACAACGCGGGTAGATCAAAGACTGCAGCTATAAGTAACCCGCAGATGCGCTACGTGCAAAAGGTCCTAGCAAATACGATTGTGGGCAGATACGACAACCAGGGCAGCATTTCTCAAAAGGATATGCTTGTCTTGATCAGTATGCAATACAAGAGATATGTCGACCTCGGAGTCCTTTTGATAGATCATATGAAATCCATACCTTATAAGAGTTCAAAGCCTTTTGTTATGGGTGGATTTGTGACTTCGATTGCACTAGCGCTGGGATACGATCTCTCGGAGGCACAAGGCGCGATTGGGGCAGAGTTCGTTGACCTCAATTATCTGACGCGTTCGCACACAATAAAGATAAAGAACAAAAGAATGATCTATTTGGCCACTAGTGTGCAGGATTTTGAGCTTGAGCTGCCATATCATGCAAAGCCTCTATTATCCACATTTGGACCTGGCAACAGGATGAGGGAGAATTTGAGGGCATGGCAGCTAGACCACCCGAGAGAGACTTATGTAAGGGAAGCCACCGCCGCACATGAACATGTTGCAGAATCTAATGTGCAAGGGCAGGAGCATGAAGCAGAAGAAGAACGGAAGCCCCGAAGAACAAGAAGGAGGGATGAGGGAACATCCCAGCTGCAGCCACCCGCGGGGAACGCCTACGACATGGCCACCATCCAGGCACACCTCGAGAACATCCAAAAGACTCAAGGTGACATGCAGCTTGTCCAGCAATACATGTGGCAAGATCAACAACAGATGCACTACCAGATCAACCACTTGTACCAATACCAACACGCCCAAGCAGCACGAAACCCCGAATGGGGTGCAGACTTTTGGGGTGGTATAGCTGGACATCCACAGGCATATCCTCCACCCCAGGACGACTACTGGGGGCACTACTATCAGCATCCTCCTTCCAGCTCGGCTCCAGACTCAGCTCCTCCTCCAGATCCTCCTCAAATGCCGGACCAGCCACCACAGCCTTGATTCTTCCCCTATCTACCCTAAGCTGTAGTTTCATGCTGAGGACAGCATGATTCTAAAGTTTGGGGTGGGTAGGGCGGTATGCACCACCCTTTCCCTCATTCTGTCATTTTGTTTCACCTGGCTATTTTGTTTTAGATTGCTGTTTTTGTTTTGTTCATTGCTGTGTTGCCTGTCATGTAGTTTAATTTCGTGCATTTTTGAGTAATTTTTCAAAATTTTACTTGCCTTGCTTTCCCATATCATGCATTGCATCTCATGTAGATTTTTGCTAATTTTTGTATGCTTTAGCTAGGATTTACTTGCTTTTTACCTAAAATTGTGTTTGAATGTGGTTTAGTACAATGTGACACATTTTTGGCCATTTTTGCCCAGATTTGATAGTTCTTGTCCAAAAAGCGTGTTTTGACTCAATCTTTACCATCTTGAATGAAATTGCTTATCTTTGACAAATACAAGATAATATGCTATGATAAAATGCTATGTGGTATCAACGAGTGACTTCTTACATGCTCGTCACCTCCCTTGGGAATGTGTTGGTTTGTTTGAATTATGATCCGAGCAAGCATAGAACGTTTAATGTTTGTGGAGTTACTTGATTGATATATGGATTTCATTTGGTTCATTCATGTGATGTGATATCTATGGTGAAGTGTCGGACTAGTTTTCATGCAGGAGACCTTATGTGGAAGATTATGCCAAGTGATCCCCCTTTTTGACCCGACCACTCTTTCATCATCTTCATACCTCTCCGCCTCATAAAAGGATGCCAAAAGTGCACACATTAGCCGTGGCCATCTCCAAAAGTTTGGGGTGACCACATCTCTATCTCCCTGCTTCACTCTATCCACCCTGTGCCCTACCTACACCAAGGGCAAAGAAAAAGAAAAAAAAAAGAAAAACAAAAAGAAAATAAAAGGATGCTCCTGTTTAAGAGCATTCAAATAAAGAAAAGAAGAGTGTGTAAAAGCGCTCCAAAGCTTACCGCAACCCTTTCTTCTTCTTTTACACCCATTGAGCTAGGAAACTTCAAACCTAGCTCACTTTATCCCTTTTCCGCAGCCATGTGGGTCAGTTGGCATAACTTGAAGCATAAGGTTGAAGGCATGAAGGTGAAACGACACTCCTAGTCATCGGCGATTAACATCATCATGAAACGGCCTACCCGGAACCTTATGGATGAGGTATTGATAACTTGTGCAATCCATGCATTATATGTGAAGTTCTTGTGCTCAGTGCTCCCTTCATAGTTGGTTTGTGAAAGTAGAAGAGGAGGGAAGTGATTTGCATGTACCTAGTCACCGTTGATCCCATTTATCATTTTTCACCCATCATGTTGTTTTTGTCATATCTTTTGTTTGAGAAAAAGAGAAAAGAGATTGAGTTGGAGCATACTTGAGGACAAGTATGTTTCAAGTTTGGGGTGGTGATCCAACCCTATTCTAGGGCTGTATCTCATGTCATTTTGTGCCTTTATTACATTCAAATGCATTAGATTTACATGTTATTTCCCCCAATATGATTATCATGGCAAATACGCTTATGGATGTTCTTTGCACTATTTTTCAGGTACTTGGACCTTGCTTAGATGGACGAGGGGGAGAGAGGGACCCAAAGAAGGCCCCAAAGTCTCCCTTAACCTATCTCCAGTAGCCAAGACTCATCCCCGAGCAAAGACATCCGAAATTGACAAAGTTAGAAGAGAATTAAAGAAGTCGAGCCTCACCACGGTCGTGGCCCCAAGGCCACGGTCGTGGCTTTATTGTGCAAATCCAACATGATGCAACAGGAGAATCCATAGTTCGCCCACGACCGTGGCCACCCAGCCACGATCGTGGCCAATGAAGGCAACATGACCGTGGCCATCAGCACGGTCGTGGTCAAGAGAAGAGAACACGGCCGTGGCACCCTGCCACGGTCGTGGGCATTATTGCCTCAAGGTTACAGGTTGCTTCCTCCGAGCCGCCACGACCGTGGCCATCCCGCCACGACCGTGGCCAATGACGCGCAAAACGCCTGTGGTCCCTCCCCACGGTCAGCCTGACTCCTCCAAAACGGCCGTGTTACCCAACACGGCCGTGGTGCACCCTAACCCACCACGACCGTGGCACTCCGCCACGGCCGTGGCCACCACCCTACTTTGCTTTTTCACCACCACCTTCACCCCACGACCGTGTTCACCACCCCACGGTCGTCCACCACTACCCCCACCACAGCCGTGGCACATTCACCACGACCGTGGTGACCACCTACCCTATGCATTTTTCCACTGCTTTTCCCATTCTACCCCCACTTAACCCTAGCTCCTATATAAGCAATAGATGCTTCTAGGGCTCGAGGCTGGCACCTCAAGAGCACCTCTAGAGCACCCCTAGCCGCACCCTAGCAGCTCCCTTGCTTCCATTGCTCCATTCCATCCATTTCCTTGCAATCTACCCCATTTCCATCCACTTTCCACTCATTTCCACCATAGAAACCTAGTTTCTCTAGGTTTCTATCCATAATCCCCACCATTTTCATGTACCTTTGCATCATTGGAGGAGTGAGGGCGGCTGCAGCTGCTTGGAGGTGAAGAAGGAGTCAACTACATCGAGCTTCATGGCGTTTTCCCTTCTTCTACCTCTTTCTTTTGTTCTTAGTTTGATTATGTGTAGCTAAGCCCCCCCTTGGGTGGGCTATTTGGGACAAAAATGTGACTTTGATACCATGTTGGGGGAATATAATTTGTAATGAACATATTTCATTTCTATGATGATTGCCTTTGCTTTTATCTCATTTCCCATTACTTGTGCTTGTGGTTGTTGTTTAATTACATGAATTGCTTGCCTTGTGGTGTTTGAAAACATTTGTCCCTAGGATGTTTTGGTCTCTATGTAGCTATCATAGGATTGGCTCCTAGGTCCCTGATTCGGATCCCTAGCTAGCCCCCTATCTTCCTACATAATCACCTCCTTCCTACATACAAATGTGAGTTCTAAGTGACTAGTATAAGTGTGATTAGCTCAATTTCCTAGGATTTCCTAAAGGCTGAGGTGGCTAGTGGCATGAGGTCAAATATCCTCATCTCTACTCCCATCCTCACCCTTGGTCCTCAATTGACTAATACCACTTATCCTAGAGACCTAGACTTGGTATGTCCTATGAGAATTACACCTAGCCCTAGTTCTCCAATTAGTAGCTTAGGGTAAATTCTCATAGCACCTACCTCGTTGTTTGGTTTGGTAATCTAGAATGAGATATGCTAATTGCTTTTTATGGTGACTTCCCCCAACTAATGTTAAGGTCACATTCCCAAACGGCCCACCTCCCTCATCTAATTGTTTAAAACCCCAATTACCTACTTTGCTTGTTAATGCTAGCTTAGTTCAATTGCTTTAGTTAGTGTAGTCTTTTGCCTAGTTTTGCTCGCTAGTGTTAATCCAGGACTTTGCTCTTATTAGTGCTTAGTGTAGTTTCTTAATTGCCAGTTGCTTGTTTAGTCTAGCGTAGTTCGTTCCTGCTCTTGTTTAGATAGTTTGTTAACTTAAATTGCTAATTTAGTTGTTTGATAACTTAGTGTCATTTTGTCTTTCCTTACTCGCTCACTTAGCATAATCAACCAAACAAACCTTCAAACCCTAAAAACCCTACTCTCCGCACTAGGAACATAGCTCACCCTCTCTAACTCTAGTGCCCCCTCTATCTCCGAGGTTCGACCCCGTACTTACCACCTTACATGTACTACGACAAGACCCCGTGCGCTTGCGGGTATATTGTCTTAGTAGAAGTAGGTAGTTAGCCCGGGACTTTACAAATTTCGAAAGCTAAAGATCCCATCTCATCCCGTGCCTCCCGACCTCGTGGATTGCACTCGTTGCAAGCCACTAGCGGGAGCGCACCAATAACCCTAACCTCGTGTTGGCACCGTACAAGCAGTGCAACATATGGTTCCTCTGTGCGGAAGACCTAAGGAACCACGACGTCCGGCTGCTGAACTGCAGCCACAACGAGGTGTCACACTCCGGGAATGCTTTCAGCCGCCCGGAGGACAAAAATATGAGGCTTCTACCGCTGCGTCTTCTACGAGCTATCAAGCAAGGAGCCAAACGCCACGGTGGCATTTGGAACTTCTATTCTATTCGCGAATTCCCCATCCAGGCTGAAGAGGGAAGCGGAAACATCGCCTTAGTCGTCTTAAGTGCCATTGAGGTGCTCAATACAATTGGAAATGTGGGGGGCCTTAGGGGCACATGTTTCTATCGCCGTAGGGGCACATACGCCATGCTGCTAATTAAAGACGGATGCTATTTCCGAGATGTAGGGGTACCTGATAGGCTTGTGGACAGCAACCAAGAAGACGAATCTTCACGATCCAACAGCTCTCCAGAGAAAAAAGCAGAAATAGAAACTGACACCTACGGGGCAGGCAAGCAGTTGGAGACCCTGCGGAAAGTGCATGGGATGGAAGACCCTACTTTTCCTGAAACTACCGAAGGGCTGATCAAAATTTTCGACCGCTTCTTGTGCGCTACGCTCACACAGGAGCAGGTAAATGAAATCCTTCTGAAGTTAACAGATTCTACCCCGGCAGATGTCATTTACAAGGCAGGCGATGTCATAGTCCCGGTTGATGATTTAAGGGACATGGTAAAAGAAGGAGGATGCTTGGCTGTATCTGTGGCGGCTTCTTACATCCAAATATTACAGCCAAGGTTCGAACATGCATACATAGCTCATCCTATGATGTTCAACGACATTTTCCTTGCCGATGAAATAGGAGCAAAGACGCTTTTTCTGGCAGAGTTGGAGAGCGGAGTCCCTAGCCTAATTTTTCTGCCCATCCTACATTATAACCATTGGACGGTCCTGGCAATGTACACTCGGCAATGAGCAGGAATCTTTTACAACAGCTCGGATAGCAACAAAAACCATCCAGTGTCGTGTACATCAGAACCGTTGTCATCCGTCGAACGCTTATCTCAAAAATACTACAACGAGGTGGCAAAAATGATACAACCATTCCTGGACATGCAAGCAAGCAAATGGCACGAACTCCAGTTCTGCCACCGCAGCCCACAACAGATTCCCCTATCTAACGACTACGGCATCTTTGTCCTGGAATGGATAGCAAATGAAGCAACGCCTGACCAGCTCCACCACATCGATTATCACAGCAAAAGAGGAGAATATGTGTGGGAGCTTCTATCTGACACAGGTGCGCTCATCGGCTAACCCTCACTGGATCAACATTACCCTACCTTATCTACCTCACAACTCTGGGACAGAGTGTGATGTAAGTTTGGGGGGTACCATTTACCAGTGAGGGAGATACAAAATTTTGAAAATTTTCTGATTATTCTGACTTAAATCCTTCATTTGTTTGTCTCTTTTGTCTCAAATTCTTTATTCTTTTGTTCTTTGTGTACATATATATGCTCATACCCAATTTTGAAAATTTATGTACAAAGTCGCTATATTAGTAAAAACCTAATGCAACTTCTTGCCAAGTTTGTTTTCTATGTGCTCAACGAAATGCAAGTTTTGTTATATCTTTCTGATAATGCTGCTTCAAACGAACAAAAGATTACATTTTTCCGTGCCAAAAATTTCGAAAAAAAAATATATAATAATCTCGCAAA
The DNA here is from genome assembly GCA_963693085.1 of Alisma plantago-aquatica. Classification (NCBI taxonomy): domain Eukaryota; kingdom Viridiplantae; phylum Streptophyta; class Magnoliopsida; order Alismatales; family Alismataceae; genus Alisma; species Alisma plantago-aquatica. Next base: position 318,417,079 of record OY856411.1, on the reverse strand, counting down.
CAGCTAAGAGACGAGTATGGAGAAGGAAAAAGCTGCCCAAACAGCAAAAATCCCTTTTGTTTCCCCTTACCCAACAAAAATCCCAAAAAGAGAAAAAAGCCTTATGAGGGTGAATAAAAGCATGAGAGTTGTGCCCAATAAAAGAAAAAGAAATATATATATATATATATATATATATATATATACACACACTTGTTTTCCAAAAGTACCCATCTTTAGGCATGGTAGATCCGGGGCAGTGGTACGTAGGATGTGAAATCATTGCTCTAAAGCCAACTGGCTTGGACTGTAGGGACCACTTTCCCTTTAACGGACCCTTACCTGGATGGACTGATGGGAAACAAGAAGAAAAACCCAAAAAGCCTTAGCCTAACCAACACACAACTTTCTTCCCCAAAAATAAAGGTGTTTGGTGTGGAAGCTAACTTCGGAATCATACACCAAAGTCTCGCTGAAGCTGTAGAGAAAGAAATTTTTTTACTGAAATAATAAGGCAGGAAACGCAAGGTATTTTGTTTGTAGTGGGGAAGCATTATCTCTAAAGGCATCGCGATTCTTGTTTTACCTCTTGAACTGAAAACCACACCGAGTAAGAAGAGGCATCACAAAATAAAGTTTAAATATTGATTAAGGACAATCAAAACGCTAAGTTTGGGGGAGTTGATAACACCAAATTTTGTGATATTTTAGAGTGTTTTTCTGTTATCAAAACTTCCCTTTTAAACTATTTTCCTCTCTTTTATATGTACTTTCGCAATAATTGGCCAAACAACACTCTTAATTCAATATTTCCATCTTTTGCAGTATTTTCCTCCTATTTTGACCCATTTGTCATCAATAAGGCCGTCCCAGCCCACAAATAAGTTCGACCTGCACCCTAAACCCTAAAACCCTAAACCCTAAACCCTAAACCCTAAAACCCTAAACCCTTTTGGGGATTTTATCATCTCTTTACCTCTCTGCCGGAGTGTAGCGTGTCGAGATAATAGGAAATATGGTTTAAAGGAAAGGAGAAGTTTGGTACATAAAGATAATGAGAAAAGGAAATAGAATCCTGGAGGGAGTTTATCGAGAGGAATATGTGGTCAAGTTTTATGAGAATAGAAACTCTTTCCATATCAAGAAATCGTGACCCATAGCCATATATCACATGGGTGTATGAAGAAGTTAACTAGGACTCTTGGACCTCCCTCTCTCTTAATTTCTCTATATGTGGAAGCCACTAGGGTTTCCCTAGGTTTGTATATATATATAGGGACCCCCCACCCTCATGCAGTACCTCGCTGTCAGAGAGTTTCACCATAGTAGTGGTGAGATCCCTATGTCCTTTAGCATCGAGTACCTTGAGAAGACCTACAAAATAGATGCAGGCCATCGCGACCTTAGGGAGGGTGACATTGTGGCATCTGCCTGCTGCCAATGCGGCTGGGACAGGCATGACCTCCTCCCCAACCTGCGTGCATTGGCAACGATAGCAGTAGCATTGCGCTAACCGAAGACCTGGAGAGGACTGGGTGTTGGGGCGACGTTGATGCAGTGTGAAAATGATGAGGTCACGTCTGCATATGTAGCAGCACCCACACCGACGAGAAGATCCATCATCATTTCCCACCTATGGTCATCAATGCCACTGGAGGATGGAGTTGAGAACGGACTAGAATATAGCCAATTAGCCATGGTGGTTGTCCATGTGAAGAACAATTCGTATAAGCAGTGTCGTGGTCAGAGTAACCAGCAACCTTGTCGGGGTTCATCGTGCAGGTCAGGGTGAGTAGTTTGAAGAGAAAGTGAGGAGCCTCGACTGGTGTTAAGACTTTAATGATAGTGTGTTGGCTCTTCTACGGTGACCTGATGCACCGCCAGCCTTCCTCATGAGGCGATCAGGCGACTCCGTGCCGTGGATACATCCTCGGTCAAGTTCAACGTTGAGATAAGATAGGGCCTCGTCTCTTAGTTCTAGTGGCACCCGGCTAATATGGGCATGCCTTGAAGTCCGCAAGGAACAGACAGAGGTGTTGAGCTCTTGCCCCAACCATTCAGTGCCTAGGAACGGAGACCTGATTGTCGGCCTGCTTGCCTTCCACGGCAGATTGGGCGAGGCGTAAAGGAAGAAGACACCTCATGTCATTTTACAAAGGGGCCTGAGGACACACATTCAAAGAACAAGTGCACTTCCATCCTTTTATATTAAATCAGAAGCCAGCCAAAAATAGAAGGGTGATAGGTAATAAGCTGATGTGGCTTCCTATGATTGGTTGGATAGTAGTTATTTTGATTTAATCATAACTAATTATATGTAACTCAGATTAAGATGATCTTTATATGAAAGTTGATTTAAAAAATGAGATGAATCCAAATAAAATAATAGTAGAACCTGATTATGCTTCCTATTCTAAAAGTATGTGCAATACATATTTAGATGTGTTTAATGTAAAGGAAAATCTAGATCTGTCTTAATCTGATGATTAATTGAATATTTTCGTTCATGTTAGGCTAACACGTGATCTTGCCATGTATAATGATTAAAACCTTGATAATGTTGAATAATGGATGATTCCATATTAGTAATCTTATTCATGTTGTTTTAGGGTTCGAAACCAAAGTGAACATCTTGATATAATCTTAATGCTAGAAATGTGATTTAGGTGTCACGAATAGTTTAATATGCTTAAGATGCTAATCAAAGTTTAACATAACATGGATGATTGAGTTGTAATCATAGAAACCTTAATATGATGGAATTAGGGTTTGTAACCCTGATCCCTAGTCCAAACATGAGATGGTCCTAAACCCTAGTTTAGGAGCAGTTTTAGGTAGGATTAATGTAGTGTGAATACATGGTGACACATATGTAGTATGTATATTTCAGATTGAATGCTTTGTTGCTTGGATGTTTGGATACACTCTTAAAGTACATGTGATATATTCTGCATGGTTTCTGCATGACAAAGGTACGTGGTTACGCTTATGAATACATGTATCGAGCTCCGAGGTTGCCGATATTTCTCGATGAGATTGAACGACAAATAAACTACTTTCTTGTTTATTTAGTTCTTGCAAACTATAAAGTTCTTATGAGTATCATATAAACTAAATAACAATATTCTAAACCCTGGGTTAGACTGATCTTAAGGGTAATGCACACGAGCCCCGGAGGGACAGTGATTACACCTGAGGTAGTAAACCAGATAAGGGTTAGAATATGAAAATAAGTTTATATTCTTACATGCAAGATAAAGATGTTTGCTTATATCTATACTCGTGATTATTGTTTGAACCCACGTACCAGTATAGTATTATATTGATCGCGTATTTGTTTTTCGACGTTTTAGGTATCAGATATACTTGATTCGTGGACATGAGGGTACAAATAGAGATGTTGAAGACACTACATTTTAATCATGAAGGTTTAGTCTTAATGGTTTATCTTCACACCTATAAAAGTTAATTCTATTTAAAGTTATGTAACTCCTTAGAGGATCTTTTTATCTAAACGTAAATATTTGATCATTAATGGAAATTGTTTATATTTTGTATTATTTCATGAATCTGATCCTGGAAGTTATGATTAACGATCGGCGACTTTAATGTCTTTTAGACACTCAAAAGTGTGGGTCGTTACATTTGGTATCAGAGCACAGATTCATCAACTAATACTTAATAGTTTATAATTTCAAATTATCCTTAGAAATTTTAAGAGAAAAATTAAGTTCCTCATCTCACATTTTCGTCTACTTCTCATCTCTTTGCTTAAAAAGCCTTGAAAAGAAATTGTTAATTAGAGAAGTAAAATGTGAAAAGATGTAACTTTTTGTGTAGGTCCCTCTAGAGAGGGTAGACAATAGAAAGATACATGTTTTGGTAATCCCTTTCTTAGAGGAAGGACTTGGTTTGGGGTATGAAAACTTTAGTGGATCAAGGGATATGAAAACTCTAAGAGGTAGAGTAGTAACCCTAACCCTAAAACCTTAATCCTAATTAATGAACATGGTGTGGTGGTATGGGACACTGCCCATGTGAAACTTAAAATTGGTAATGAACATGGTGTGGTGGTATGGGACACTACCCATGTGAAACTTGAAATCATGAATAAGAAAGATAAGGGATGTCTTAGGTAACCCAGTCTCCCATGCATGTGTGCATGAGGAGCATAAAACTTATGTGATAAGTCTTAAGAGATATAAAAACCCAATAGTTGAATATATCAGAAAATGAAAAGTTGGAATATAACATGCTCAAACCCTTAATGTTTTCTTTAGAAGTTTGGGTGTTGGTGGCCAAGCCCCTGGAGGGGAAGGTCAAGGTAGCACCAAGCCCTTGAAGGGGAAGGTGACCCTAGTTCATGGAATGGACATGAATCATAAGGGGATATTCTAGAAATTGAGAAAACATGGGTTGATATGTTATAATGAAAAGAAAGAAGGAAAAAATGTTAGGCATAAAAGAAAAGAAGATATCCATGAAACCTTTAGGGTTAGTGTGCCAACCTGGGGTGGGTCAACCCAAAGAGTGGGAAGATGACCTACGAGGGAGGAAAAACCTAGATCTTGGGATCAGGTTGTGGCTAGAGAGCCTAACCCCCTCCTATGTGCCAAGAAGGCACCCTCGGCTAGGACTTTCCCTTAAAAGGTAAGTGAATAAATGTATTTAAGTATTTAGATAACCTTAATCCTCACCTAGAGGAGTGAAGAGTTAAAGATATAAAAATGAAAATACTTAAATTCTTTGAACCCAAGGATGCCAACTCTGAGTGAAACAACTGGTCAAGCCCAGAAGGGAAGACCAGTAAGGCACCAAGCCCAGGAGGGAAGGTGGCCTAAGTGGACGACCAAGCCCAGGAGGGAAGACCAGGCAGGCACCAAGCCCAGGAGGGAAGGTGTCCTAAGTCCACAATGCAGTTGTTTAGGATCAAGCCCCTGGAGGGGAAGATCATAGAGGTCAAGCCCAGGAGGGAAGACCGACATGGAACCAAGCCCTGGAGGGAAGGTGGCCTGAGCCCAATGATGGGACAACATTGCATTAGGTGTACTCAAAAGAGAGAAATGAAGGCAATTCTGGTTAAAGAATTAAAAGATGTGACATCTCAAAAGAAACCCTTAGGGAGGGTAGAGACCTAATGCAATCCTAAGGTCAAGTAGGGTGTATTAGAGGTACATTGGACCGATGGGTTAGGAGTTGATTGTTCCCTGAATGCATAAGACCATGTGGTCGGGAGGTAACAGCTAGGTTTATCCAAGGTACATGACTCGGGAGATTAGCTACCTCTATGAGGATCATGTAGCCTAATGGGTGAATATGAAAGGAACTCACTTGATGCATAAGGATGAGATCACTCCAAAAGTACCTATACCCCTAGAGACCTCAAGGATTTGTCTAAGGCTCATAATGATACATGAGATGTAAATATAAAAGTTATAGGAAGTCATGAAAACTTGAGAGAAGTTGTGCCCTATCCTAAGAGTAAGAAAAGGGATACTTGAGTTCATGGAGTTTAAAAATGCTATATAATTAAGAAAAAGTAAGTTTAGAGTCATACCGAGTATGATTCAACTTAATATGTGAAATTGAAAGGTAATGTGTGGATGTACTATCTCCGCTCTTGGAATGGAATGAACTTTGTATTTGGGCTGCAGTCAAATGCTTATTTCATCTCATTATGAGGGAGGGAGATTGGATAGACACACGCTATGCTTAAAATTGAGATAATGAGGATGAATATCTTACATTTAATGTGTAATGACATGAACTAGGGTTAGAGGTGTTACCTCACCCTTACGTGAAAATAATGTGTAATAGGTTGGAAACCTAGGTGAAAAGAGAAATCACCAAGTAGTAATGAAATCACAAAATAAGAATGAAATCATCAAGTGGTGATAAGATGTGTATACTAAAGATGTAGATATACATTGAATTGAATTCAAGTACCAATCTTAGTCTTAATGTGTGGAATTTGCATAATAACATATGTAAAGATGTCTAAGTAGGGTGCTAGCCCTAAGACTTGAAACTAAGATGAGTTATAATTCACCTTTTTCTTTTGGGTGTGAATTTTGAGGACAAAATTCCTTTTAAGGAGGGGTGAATGTAATATCCTCAAATTTTGGTAAAAATTGAACTATAAAATATGATGCATGAATTAATTTGATAATTCCTCAATAATTTTATTGGTGGAATAGTAATGTTAATTGCCTTTGTCGCACAAGTGCTTTTGGCACAAGACAAATCGATAAACGGAATTCATGCATTAATAAATAATAATGACTTTTGATATTGATAAATGTTTTCCATAGGAGAATAAAGTTAATAATGTGTTAGATAATTAAAAGAATATTGATCTTTCCATTATTGGAAACACAATGGTTGGGACACCAAATAGTGTTACCTTGGGTTGCCTTTTTGGTATGTTGAAGGATAATTACAAGTTAAGATAATGAGAGGATTTCTAAGATAATCCAAGATAATATGTGGCTTAGATATTTAATTAAAGGATTGTCCACTTATTGCTTGGAAGCCAAATAAAGGAACAATATGTAAGTTTCCTAAGAGAAATAGGAAATATGGTTTAAAGGAAAGGAGAAGTTTGGTACATAAAGATAATGAGAAAAGGAAACAGAATCCTAGAGGGAGTTTATCGAGAGGAATATGTGGTCAAGTTTTATGAGAATAGAAACTCTTTCCATATCAAGAAATTGTGACCCATAGCCATATATCACATGGGTGTATAAAGAAGTTAACTAGGACTCTTGGACCTCCCTCTCTCTTAATTTCTCTGTGCGTGGAAGCCACTAGGGTTTCCCTAGGTTTGTATATATATATATATATATATATATAGGGACCCCCCACCCTCATGCAGTACCTCGCCGTCAGAGAGTTTCACCATATTAGTGGTGAGATCCCTATGTCCTTTAGCATCGAGTACCTTGAGCAGACTTGTAAAATAGATGCAGGCCATCGCGACCTCAGGGAGGGTGACATTGTGGCATCTGGCTACTGCCAATGCGGCTGGGACGAGCACGACCTCCTCCCCAACATGCGTGCCTTGGCAACGACAGCAGTAGCATTGCGCTAACCGAAGACCTGGAGAGGACTGGGCGTTGGGGCGACGTTGATGTAGTGTGAAAATGACGAGGGCATGTATGCATTTGTAGCAGCACCCACACCGATGAGAAGATCCATCATCATCGCCCACCTATGGTCGTCAATGCCGCTGGAGGACGGAGTTGAGAACGGACCAGAATATAGCCAATTAGACATGGTGGTTGTCCATGTGAAGAACAATCTGTATAAGCAGTTTCGTGGTCAGAGTAACCAGCAGCCTTGTCGGGGTTCATCGTGCAGGTCAGGGTGAGTAGTTTGAAGAGAAAGTTAGGAGTCCTGACTGCTGTTAAGACTTTAATGATAGTTTTTTGTCTCCTATACGGTGACCTGATGCTCCGCCAGCCTTCCTCGTGAAGCGATCAGGCGACTCCATGTCGCGGACACATCCTCAGTCGAGTTCAACACTGAGACAAGGTAGGGCCTCGTCTCTTAGTTCTGGTGGCACCCGACTAATCTGGGCATGCCTTGAAGTCTGCAAGGAACATACGGAGGTGTTGAGCTCTTGCCCCGGCCATTCAGTGCCTAGGAATGGAGGCTCAATTGTCAGCATGCTTGCCTTCCACGGCGGATCGGGCGAGGCGTAAAGGAAGAAGACACCTCATGGCATTTTACGAAGGGGCCCGAGGACACACATTCAAAGACCAGGTGCACTTCCATCCTTTTATATTAAATCGTAAGCCAGCCGAAAATAGAAGGGTGATAGGTAATAAGCTGACGTGGCTTCCTATGATTGGTTGGATATTTGTTATTTTGATTTAATCATAACTAATTATATGTAACTCATATTAAGATGATCTTTATATGAAAGTTGATTAAAAAACGAGATGAATCCAAATAAAATAATAGCAGAACCGGATTATGCTTCCTATTCTAAAAGTCTGTGCAATACATATTTAGATGTGTTTAATGTAAAGGAAAATCTAGATCTGCCTTAATCTGATGATTAATTGAATATTTTCGTTCATGTTAGGCTAACACCTGATCTTGCCATGTATAATGATTAAAACCTTGATAATATTGAATAATGGATGATTCCATATTAGTAACCTTATTCATGTTGTTTTTGGGTTCGAAACCAAATGGAACATCTTGATATAATCTTAATGCTAGAAATGTGATTTAGGTGTCACGAATAGTTTAATATGCTTAAGATGCTAATTAGGGTTTAACATAACATGGATGATTGAGTTGTAATCATAGAAACCTTCATATGATGGAATTAGGGTTTGTAAACCTGATCCCTAGTTCAAACATGAGATGGTCCTAAACCCTAGTTTAGGAGCAGTTTTAGGTAGGATTAATGTAGCGTGAATACATGGTGACACATATGTAGTATGTATATTTCAGATTGAATGCTTTGTTGCTTGGATGTTTGGATACACTCTTAAAGTACATGTGATATATTCTGCATGGTTTCTGCATGACAAAGGTACGTGGTTACGCTTATGAATACATGTATCGAGCTCCGAGGTTGCCGATATTTCTCGATGAGATTGAACGACAAATAAACTACTTTCTTGTTTATTTAGTTCTTGCAAACTATAAAGTTCTTATGAGTATCATATAAACTAAATAACAATATTCTAAACCCTGGGTTAGACTGATCTTAAGGGTAATGCACACGAGCCCCGGAGGGACAGTGATTACACTTGAGGTAGTAGACCAGATAAGGGTTAGAATATGAAAATAAGTTTATATTCTTAAATGCAAGATAAAGATGTTTGCTTATATCTATACTCGTGATTATTGTTTGAACCCACATACCAGTATAGTATTATATTGACCACGTATTTGTTTGTCGACGTTTTAGGTATTAGATATACTTGATTCTTGGACATGAGGGTACAAATAGAGATGTTGAAGACACTACAGTTTAATCATGAAGGTTTAGTCTTAATGGTTTATCTTCACACCAGTAAAAGTTAATTCTATTTAAAAGTTATGTAACTCCTTAGAGGATCTTTTTATCTAAACATGTAAATATTTGATCATTAATGGAAATTGTTTACTATTTTGTATTATTTCATGAATCTGATCCTGGAAGTTATGATTAACGATATGTGACTTTAAGGTCTTATAGACACTCAAAAGTGTGGGTCGTTACATTTGGTATCAGAGCACAGATTCATCAACTAATACTTAATAGTTTATAACTTCAAATTATCCTTAGAAATTTTAAGAGAAAAAATAAGTTCCTCATCTCACATTTTTGTCTACTTCTCATCTCTTTGCTTAAAAAGCCTTGAAAAGAAATTGTTAATTAGAGAAGTAAAATGTGAAAAGATGTAACCTTTCGTGTAGGTCCCTCTAGAGAGGGTAGACAATAGAAATATACATGTTTTGGTAAGCCCTTTCTTAGAGTAAGGACTTGGTTTGGGGTATGAAAACTTTAGTGGATCAAGGGATATGAAAACTATAAGAGGTAGAGTAGTTACCCTAACCCTAAAACCTTAATCCTAATTAATAAACATGGTGTGGTGGTATGGGACACTGCCCATGTGAAACTTAAAATTGGTAATGAACATGGTGTGGTGGTATGGGACACTACCCATGTGAAACTTGAAATCATGAATAAGAAAGATAAGGAATGGCTTAGGTAACCCAGTCTCCCATGCATGTGTGCATGAGGAGCATAAAACTTATGTGATAAGTCTTAAGAGATATAAAAACCCAATAGTTGAATATATCAGAAAATGAAAAGTTGGAATATAACATGCTCAAGCCCTTAATGTTGTCTTTAGATGTTTGGGTGTTGGTGGCCAAGCCCCTGGAGGGGAAGGTCAAGGTAGCACCAAGCCCTTGAAGGGGAAGGTGACCCTAGTTCATGGAATGGACATGAATCATAAGGGGATATTCTAGAAATTGGGAAAACATGGGTTGATATGTTATAATGAAAAGAAAGAAAGAAAAAATGTTAGGCATAAAAGAAAAGAAGATATCTATGAAACCTTTAGGGTTAGTGTGCCAACCTGGGGTGGGTCAACCCAAAGAGTGGGAAGATGACCTACGAGGGAGGCAAAACCTAGATCCTGGGATCAGGTTGTGGCTAGAGAGCCTAACCCCCTCCAATGAGCCAAGAAGGCACCCTAGGCTAGGACTTTCCCTTAAAAGGTAAGTGAATAAATGTATTTAAGTATTTAGATAACCTTAATCCTCACCTATAGGAGTGAAGAGTTAAAGATATAAAAATGAAAATACTTAAATTCTTTGAACCCAAGGATGCCAACTCTGAGTGACACATCTGGTCAAGCCCAGGAGGGAAGACCAGTAAGGCACAAAGCCTAGGAGGGAAGGTGGCCTAAGTAGACAACCAAGCCTAGGAGGGAAGGTCATGAAATGGTCAAGCCCAGGAGGGAAGACCAGGCATGCACCAAGCCCAGGAGGGAAGGTGTCCTAAGTCCACAATGCAGTTGTTTAGGATCAAGCCCCTGGAGGGGAAGATCACAGAGGTCAAGCCCAGGAGGGAAGACTGACATGGAACCAAGCCCTGGAGGGAAGGTGGCCCGAGCCCAATGATGGGACGACACTGCATTAGGTGTACTCAAAAGAGAGAAATGAAGGCAATTTTGGTTAAAGAATTAAAAGATGTGACATCTCAAAAGAAGCCCTTAGGGAGGGTAGAGACCTAATGCAATCCTAAGGTCAAGTAGGGTGTATTAGAGGTACATTGGACCGATGGGTTAGGAGTTGATTGTTCCCTGAATGCACAAGACCATGTGGTCGGGAGGTAACAGCTAGGTTTATCCAAGGTACATGACTCAGGAGATTAGCTACCTCTATGAGGATCATGTAGCCTAATGGGTGAATATGAAAGGAACTCTCTTGATGCATAAGGATGAGATCACTCCAAAAGTACCTATACCCCTAGAGACCTCAAGGATTTGTCTAAGGCTCATAATGATACATGAGATGTAAATATAAAAGTTATAGGAAGTCATGAAAACTTGAGAGAAGTTGTGCCCTAACCTAAGAGTAAGAAAAGGGATACTTGAGTTCATTGAGTTTAAAAATGCTATATAATTAAGAAAAAGTAAGTTTAGAGTCATACCGAGTATGATTCAACTTAATATGTGAAATTGAAAGGTAATGTGTGGATGTACTATATCTGCTCTTGGAATGGAATGAACTTTGTATTTGGGATGCAGTCAAAATGCTTATTTCATCTCATTATGAGGGAGGGAGATTGGATAGACACACGCTATTCTTAAAATTGAGATAATGAGGATGAATATCTTACATTTAATGTGTAATGACATGAACTAGGGTTAGAGGTGTTACCTCACCCTTATGTGAAAATAATGTGTAATAGTTTGGAAACCTAGGTGAAAAGAGAAATCACCAAGTAGTAATGAAATCACAAAATAAGAATGAAATCATCAAGTGATGATAAGATGTGTATACTAAAGATGTAGATATACATTGAATTGAATTCAAGTACCAATCTTAGTCTTAATGTGTGGAATTTGCATAATAACATATGTAAAGATGTCTAAGTAGGGTTCTAACCCTAAGACTTGAAACAAAGATGAGTTATAATTCACCTTTTTCTTTTGGGTGTGAATTTTGAGGACAAAATTCCTTTTAAGGATGGGTGAATGTAATATCCTCAAATTTTGGTAAAAATTGAACTATAAAATATGATGCATGAATTAATTTGATAATTCCTCAATAATTTTATTGGTGGAATAGTAATAATAATTGCCTTTGTCGCACAAGTGCTTTTGGCACAAGACAAATAGATAAACAGAATTCATGCATTAATAAATAGTAATGACTTTTGATATTGATAAATGTTTTCCATAGGAGAATAAAGTTAATAATGTGTTAGATAATTAAAAGAATACTTATCTTTCCATTATTGGAAACACAATGGTTGGGACACCAAATAGTGTTACCTTGGGTTGCCTTTTTGGTATGTTGAAGGATAATTACAAGTTAAGATAATGAGAGGATTTCTAAGATAATCCAAGATAATATGTGGCTTAGATATTTAATTAAAGGATTGTCCACTTATTGCTTGGAAGCCAAATAAAGGATCAATATGTAAGTTTCCTAAGAGAAATAGGAAATATGGTTTAAAGGAAAGGAGAAGTCTGGTACATAAAGATAATGAGAAAAGGAAATAGAATCCTAGAGGGAGTTTATCGAGAGGAATATGTGGTCAAGTTTTATGAGAATAGAAACTATTTCCATATCAAGAAATCATGAGCCATAGCCATATATCACATGGGTGTATGAAGAAGTTAACTAGGACTCTTGGATGTCCCTCTCTCTTAATTTATCTGTACGTGGAAACCACTAGGGTTTCCCTAGGTTTGTATATATATATAGGGACCCCCCACCCTCATGCAGTACCTCACTGTCAGAGAGTTTCACCATAGCAGTGGTGAGATTCATGTGTCCTTTAGCATCGAGTACCTTGAGCAGACCTGCAAAACAAATGCGGGACATCGTGACCTCAGGGAGGGTGACGTTGTGGCATCTGGCTGCTGCCAATGCGGCTGGGATGGGCACGACCTCCTCCCCAACATGTGTGCCTTGGCAACGACAGCAGTAGTGTTGCGCTAATCGAAGACCTGGAGAGGACTGGGCGTTGGGGCGACGCTGATGCGGTGTGAAAATGACGAGGGCACGTCTGCATATGTAGCAGCACCCACACCGACAAGAAGATCCATCATCATCGCCCACCTATGGTCGTCAATGCCGCTAGAGGATGGAGTTGAGAACGGACCAGAATATAGCCAATTAGCCATGGTGGTTGTCCATGTGAAGAACAATTCGTATAAGTGGTATCGTGGTCAGAGTAACCAGCAACCTTGTCGGGGTTCATCGTGTAGGTCAGGGTGAGTAGTTTGAAGAGAAAGTGAGGATCCCCGACTGCTGTTAAGACTTTAATGATAGTTTGTTGGCTCCTCTACGGTGACCTGATGCTCCGCCAGCCTTCCTCGTGAGGCGATCAGGCGACTCCATGCCGCGAACACATCCTCAGTCGAGTTCAATGTTGAGACAATGTAGGGGCTCATCTCTTAGTTCTGGTGGCACCCGACTAATCTGGGCATGCCTTGAAGTCCACAAGGAACAGACAGAGGTGTTGAGCTCTTGCCCCAGCCATTCAGTGCCTAGGAACGGAGGCCCGATTGTCGGCCTGCTTGCCTTCCACGGCGGATCGGGTGAGGCGTAAAGGAAGAAGACACCTCATGGCATTTTACGAAGGGGCCCGAGGACACACATTCAAAGAATAGGTGCACTTCCATCCTTTTATATTAAATCACAAGCCAGTCGAAAATAAAAGGCTGATAGGTAATAAGCTGACGTGGCTTCCTATGATTGGTTGGATAGTAGTTATTTTGATTTAATCATAACTAATTATATGTAACTCAGATTAAGATGATCTTTATATGAAAGTTGATTAAAAAAATGAGATGAATCCCAATAAAATAATAGCAGATTCTGATTATGCTTCTTGTTCTAAAAGTATGTGCAATACATATTTAGATGTGTTTAATGTAAAGGAAAATCTAGATCTGCCTTAATCTGATGATTAATTGAATATTTTCGTTCATGTTAGGCTAACACCTGATCTTTCCATGTATAATGATTAAAACCTTGATAATGTTGAATAATGGATGATTCCATATTAGTAATCTTATTCATGCTATTTTAGGGTTAGAAACCAAAGTGAACATCTTGATATAATCTTAATGCTAGAAATGTGATTTAGGTGTCATGAATAGTTTAATATGCTTAAGATGCTAATCAGGGTTAAACATAACATGGATGATTGAGTTGTAATCATAGAAACCTTAATATGATGGAATTAGGGTTTATAACCCTGATCCCTAGTCCAAACATGAGATGGTCCTAAACCCTAGTTTAGGAGCAGTTTTAGGTAGGATTAATGTAGCGTGAATACATGGTGACACATATGTAGTATGTATATTTCAGATTGAATGCTTTGTTTCTTGGATGTTTGGATACACTCTTAAAGTACATGTGATATATTCTGCATGGTTTCTGCATGACAAAGGTACGTGGTTACGCTTATGAATACATGTATTAAGCTCCGAGATTTCCGATGTTTCTCGATGAGATTGAACGACAAATAAATTGCTTGCTTGTTTATTTAGTTCTTGCAAACTATAAAGTTCTTATGAGTATCATATAAACTAAATAACAATATTTTGAACCCTGGGTTAGACTGATCTTAAGGGTAATGCACACGAGCCCCGGAGGGATAGTGATTACACCTGAGGTAGTAGACCAGATAAGTGTTAGAATATGAAAATAAGTTTATATTCAAAATAAGTTTATATTCTTACATGCAAGATAAAGATGTGTGCTTATATCTATACTCGTGATTATTGTTTAAACCCACGTACCAGTATAGTATTATACTGACCGTGTATTTGTTTGACGACATTTTAGGTATCAGATATACTTGATTCATGGACATGAGGGTACAAATAGAGATGTTGAAGACACTACAGTTTAATCATGAAGGATTAGTCTTAATGGTTTATCTTCACACCTGTAAAATTTTATTCTATTTAAAAGTTATGTAACTCCTTAGAGGAGCTTTTTATCTAAATATGTAAATATTTGATCATTTATGGAAATTGTTTACTATTTTGTATTATTTCATGAATCTGATCCTGGATTTTTTTAATGACGATATGTGACTTTAAGGTCTTTTATACAGTCAAAAGTGTGGGTCGTTACAAGACTCTTGTAATCAATATGATTGGACATGTGGAACATCTTATAGAATTGGGATTCTCTTTGAGCCAATAGTTGGTTTGGATATGATTCTACAATTGTTTCCTGAACAATATAGGCACATTATTGAGTGTTACCACTCAAATAATATGGCTAGACAACTATCAGATTTGCTTGGCATGTTGATTAATTCTGAAGCAAGAATGAAGAAGGACAAACCTGTGATGGTGATAAGTGGAGTTTAGTTCAACGATGAAAGCAAGTCCATTAAATTTTTTGAGTCTGGGCTCAAATCTAGATCTTCAACACTCAAGACAAGGAGAATAAAAAGTATAAAAGGAATATATCCTTTGTACTTGAAGGCATTCAGGAAGAAGAATATGGGGATGGAGATCTGCACTTCAAGTATATATGTTACTGAGATAAACCTATCTACTTATTCATATTGGGTATTAGATACTGCATGTAGATCTGACATATGGCCAAATATGTAGGATCTAAAAAAAAGTAGGCCTTTGGTAAAGGGCGAAGTTGAACTACAAGTTGCAAATGGCACAAGAGTTGCAGACACTACAGTTGGAACCTATTATTTATCTTTACCAATAGGGCTTCTAATATAGTCAGTGAACTGCTATTTTGTAATAGACATTAATAGAAACATTATTTTTGTATCTTTGATGGGCAAGGATGCATATGAGTTTCATATTAAGAATGGTCTATTTTGTATATTAAAAGATGGGATCTTTTATGGCAATGCCCAAATGTCTTATGGTCTGTATTTGCTAGATCTAAAGATGAATGTTTGTTGTGTAAATACTAAAAGACTAAAACTCAACAACTCAAACAAAACATACCTTTGTCATTGTCTAGGGAACATAAATAAGAATTGCATATCTTGACTACATAAAGATGGTTATATAGACTCTTTTGATTTCAAATCAATAGAGACATGTGAATCTTATTTGTTGGTCAAGATGACAAAGTCTCTTTTCATTGGTAACAATGAGAGGGCTAGTGATCTATTAGGACTCATACAAACTTATGTAGGTGGCTCTTTTAGAACAATTGCTAGAGGTTGGCATCAATACTACATTACCTTCATTGATGACTTTAGTAGGTAAGGCTATGTTTACTTGATGAAACATAAGTTAGAAACTCTTGAAAAGTTTAAGGAGTTTATGAATGAAGTACATAATCAACTTGGAAAAAATATTAAGGCACTTTATTCTGATCGAGGTGGAGAATACTTAAGATAA
Organism: Alisma plantago-aquatica; assembly: GCA_963693085.1. Lineage (NCBI taxonomy): Eukaryota > Viridiplantae > Streptophyta > Magnoliopsida > Alismatales > Alismataceae > Alisma > Alisma plantago-aquatica. The sequence continues at coordinate 318,401,009 of OY856411.1, read as the reverse complement.
GAGTTTGATGACCTTCTGTGAGCCTGTGGTATTGTATCACAATGGATTACAAGAAGAACACTGCAACATAATGGTGTATCAAAAAGAAGGAATCACGCATTATCGGATATGCTGCAATCAATAGTGAGTTTAGTTGAACTTATAAATGCCTCCTGGGATATGTTCTTGAAACTACTGTGTTTACACTAAGCTGAGTACCAATCAAAAGACACCTTATGAGATATGGTATGGGAAGCATCCCAATGTGTCTTTTATGAAGGTCTATGGATGTGAAGCTTATGTAATGAAAATGTTCCCTGAAAAGCTTGACCCTAAATCTGATAAAAACTATTTTGTTTTGGATATATCAAGGAAATGAAGGGACATTACTTTTATTCCCTATCTGACAATAAAGTTTTGGTTGCCAAATATGTTGCATTCCTACAAAATAAATTTATTTACAAAGGAAGCAGTGGGAGGAAAGTGGAACTTGAAGAAGTTTGAGACCAACAAGAAAGCATTGAACCAATAGATGTACAAGAGGAACAAATTAACAGAATCACAAAATGTTATGGAATTCCATATTCCTCCAATAACATAGGTACCTAATAGATCTAGTAGGACACACCTTGAACCTGAAATCACAGTGATGGTGGTGAGTGTGATTCTTTGACCTGAAATCACTACACTCAACACATGTCGTTGGGCACACTTTGACATCATCAAACGCAGTCCTGAAACATGGGTTGTTATAAAGGTGATGATTGGGTGGCTTTGACACATGGGGCTTTTGAGGGGTGAGTGATAGATATGGGATTTGTCCCTCCTGAGGGAGTTTGATATCCATGGCCACTTGATGAGTAGGATTGAGAAAGGCATGCACGCATGTGTGAATCAGTATGTGATATTGATGCCATGCATATCTCTTCCAATCTACTCTGAGATCAAGAAAGTGAATGAACATTGACAGGATGACTGTTCCATGCCTCGAGTTCATTTAGGATATCAGTGACAAAGGAATTATACATTCACTGTAACACCATTCACGGATTGTAGGATTGAAAGTTGTTCTCCAACTTTCTATTTCACTTGGGTAGCACTTATGTGCGACTAGGCACCGCTCTTTTCTCGTGAAGTCATAAGTGTTATGGACTTTCACTGTCAACGTGAAATGGACCTACAGGGTCACACACATAGGATTTAACCTGGAAGAGGAGTTTTGTCCACAAACAATGTTTAGATTGATTACTAAAGGAGTTTAGTAGTTCAATTAAACACTCAATTAATTGATAACTCAATGTCATAATGTTCAAGGTGTTGGACACATTGATTGGAGTATCATATTGATTGAAACTGCAGTTGACTGATTTTGCACAATCTACACTCCCAACTGATCGGCTCATGTGATGAACCGATCGGCTGAGCTTGGTGAACCGATCGGCTCAGATGGTGAGTCGATCGGCTGATGGACAGGGTGAAACAATCGCTTCAAGTGTTGAAACGATCGGTTCAACTAGTCCAACCGAGCAAGTTGGGAAAGTAGGATTGGTGAGAAATTTCTTTTCATTTCACTTGCCCAATTTGATTGGAACAAGGATTGGTATTTGGTACCAATTAGAAACAAAAGAGGAAAAGTCAATCGGGAACTGACCAGGACCACGAACCGACCGGTTCAGAAGTGAACCGACCGTTTCATGGGTCCCAACCGATCGGTTGAGGTGTCAACTGACCAGCTCAGGTCCCCAACCGACTGTTTCATAAATGAAACGATCGGTTCAGGTTGCGTAGTTGGTTGTTTTTGTGGAAAATCTTGAACCCTTCTACTCCTGCTTTAGTCCTACATTGCCCGGGATAGAGAACCTTGTCCCATGACCCTCCTATATATAGGGGTATTGGGGGCTTCTCAAAGTACAACGCAGTGCAACCAGTTGCTCTGTAAAGTTGTCGTTCTCTCTGGTTTTAGTAACTGATAGAGCCCGAGCAAGTGCTACCCGATAAGGGAGGTACAGCAAGGAAAAGACAACTGCAGAAAGCGACTGGTGGCAGGAGAGTGTGTCAGTGACTAGTACGTTGATAGGAGGGTGCAACTCCTTCCAATTCCTTGTGGGACAAGGAGATTGGAGTTCCAGGTGGTCCGTGTGTACTACTTCAAAGGCGGGAGATTTCTGCCGCTCGGAGGACAGCTGTCAATCTCGACAGTCCCAGTGAGACCAGGAGTCGTCAGTCCCGGTGCGACCAGGAGCTGCACAGACACCATCCAAGACCGGAGGTGAAGACCATGCAAGCTACGAGGTATTATCGCCGAGCAAGCCTCGGGACAAGGTATGATTCCACAAACCATCCTTTCCTATTGTATAGATGTTGACACGTTTCCTTGTTCTGGGTTTGGGGGAGAATATTTTTGTTTCCACTGCCTTCTCTGCCTCCCCTAAAACCCTACAGTGGTATCAGAGCCACGTCAACTGCTCTATACTTTAGGATTATCGATATGATCGATTTTGGTTTGTCGCCTTTATTTATTACATACGATGTGAATAAAATTGGCTTTATGCATGTCCAATCCTAAATCCACAAATCCCAATTTACATATATGATATGTATTATGAATGCACTTGATACGCGTCACCCTTAAGTGAGTTTTGTGGTGGATGTATAGTGTGGTTATGGCCAATAAACCCTATATGTGTATGGTTGTATGTGGTTGCTTGCATCTCGGTCTGCGCACTGATTCCCCTTCTCCTATTCCAGATGTAACTTGAAATAATTCGAGATTTATTTCCTACCTTTTCTCCCCTCGAATGTAACTCGAGGTTTCTCTTTTTACAATGTAAAATAGGATAGAATTTTATTTCCTGTTATGTCAATGAACGGAGGACATCCTGACGATAGCTGAGACGATCGGTTCAAGGTGTGAACTGATCGGTTGATGTTCCAGACAATCAGTTCAAGGAGTGAGCCGATCGGTTGATGACCGGTTCAAGGAGCGAGACGAGCGGGTGGTGGCCATGATGAGATGCATGACGACCAGGCAAACCGATCAGTTGGAGGAGCCAACCGATCAGCTGGTGGCACCTAGACGATCGACCAGATCGAGCAGGCCACTCATGTGATGAGTTGATCTACTCAGAAGGCAAAGCAAAGAGTTCATCTTGTACAGGTTGCATGTGATGTAGACCTAGATGACCGTGATTCCTCTTGGCTCAAGGAATCACATTAGGATGGCCATAATCATCGATTTTTATCATTTTGCATGGTTTCTGTGGGATATAGCATGTATATGATACGTACTATGTATTGTGGTGATTGGATATGTATATGTATATAAATCAAATCCCTCATTAAATATTAAGTTTCAGATGCCTTCCAAATGCGACACACATGAAAAGCTTAATCGACCAAGTGTGGGCACGCCCTAGCGTGGTGCACCGTCTATCTCGTGGAAGCGTGAAGGATGGATATGTGGGTCTGCCCTAGCAGGGTGCATATTCATCGTGTTGGCTTTGGGTCAGACTTAACAAGGTGACCTAGATAGGATCTAGCACCTTGAGGCATGGAGATGCTCATGGCAAGGAGTTGCATATGACATCTTATCAAGAGTTGCATATGATGCAATTGGCAAGAGTTGCCTACCTGAGAGATCTAAGTTGTGGGTGACAGCCCTAGCTGGTCCATAGCTTAGAGGATTTCAGGATCTTGTCCACTAGAAGGTTGTACGATGCAATCTTCCGAATTGATGGTGAGGGCTATCAATTTGAAGTAAAATAGTGGGAGCGATAATTAATTAAAGGCCTAATTTATATTGTCAACCTTTCGAATCAATCAAATAAGTCAAAAGGAGTTTTGGACTGAAATTGCATATATTTCATTTTGTATAATAAATGGTTAATCAACAATAATCACTTTATTTGCGATCGGTCCTTGAGACCAACAAATTAAATGGGAATAATTCCACGATTGGTTAGGACGATGAGAAGTGTTCTCAATCAAAGAGCAAAATCTCTAAGTCCTAGTTATACCAGAACCAGATGAACTCGATCCCACCACACCAATGGCTGAAAGTATGCTTATGGAAGCATACCGAGGATGGCATTGATGTGGAGTGCTTGATGTTGTGTTCCCTGAACTATGAGTTGCAGAGACAACATGAGACATATGATGTCTCCAAGACATTGTCCTAGTATGTCATGACAGAAGGAGATCCAGTAAGGTATTCACACACTCAATTTGATTGGGTATGTGGAAAGACCTTACTAAGAAGGATTCCCTCTGAGCCAAGAGTTGGCTATTGGTATGATACTACAAATGTTGCGAGAATCATACAATTCATGATAAACTACAACATGAACAACTTTGACAAGCATTGAAAAAGTTGTTGGACATGTTGAGGATAGTAGAGGCAAACATGAAGAAAGACTAATCCTAATCTTTGATGCGATCAATGAAAGGTAAGTCTTAAGGGCAAGGGCAAGGGCAAAACAAAGAAGTGTTCTGATGCTAGCCAGTAGCCCAAGCTGTCTTCAACCTCAAGGCACATGAGGAAAGGGTGTATGAGGGATCACCCTCTATATCTGGAAGAACAAAAGAAGATGCAGGAAGGGATAGAGATCTCTACTTAAAGGTGTCATGAAAGTAAACTTGTAACACTTTTGAGGTATATGATACCAAGATGTAAAGTGTAAAGCACTCAATAAATGGGGCAAGTGTTTCTGCCATAGATAGGAGTACTTTAGTTTATTTTCAGCCTAAAAGGCATGTAATACAGTTATGAATTGCTATTTCATATTTGCCAATAGATAGAAACACTTTATTTTTGCATATTGTATGACAATAATGGCAATCAATAAAGAGATGTTTCAATTTATAAAGATATGATCTTTGTGGCAATGCCTTATTTATCTTGTGGTATTTGATATGCATAAGATAAAATGATACCTAAAAGTTATAGATAACTCAAACAATCAAATTAGCATCAATCATGAGAAATTCATTTCTAGTTTCCCTGTGATGGATAAATCTAGACTCTTTTGGTTAGAGAACCAGTAAGAGACATGAATATCTTGAACATGATTAATCAATCTTCACTAATGGTAGTGGGAGAATGATTATCCTATTAGGTATAATACATGTGATGTATTTACATACCTATTGGAACAAATGCTAATACTTCAAATGGTGTTTAGAGAAATACCAATATGAATATCTTGAAGTGTTCAAGATTATCATAGATGAAGTGCAAATTTGGTAAAGTGTTAATTCTTGATGAGATCAATGAATGAAATACTTAGACCAAATGTTTGAGATCCTTATGAGTGATTATGATAGTGTATCATAGTGAACTCATGATTAAGGCATGGTGATGTCTAAATCAAGAAGGAATCATACTCTAAGGAGTTAGAGAATGATTATCAAATAACTAAATTCTTCTTAATAAAAGAATACCCCACACTAATAAAGGACATTAAGAATCACAAGGAGTTGTAAGTTCTTATATCCTTGACAGATACACCTCGTTTATCTATGTGATGAGTTGTCATTGTAATGAGTCAACTATCTAGATGAATATGAGGAACCGAATTTTGAGTTATGGTTTATGACCATTACATCCTAAATGACATCCATGTGACCATAAGGTATGACCTTGATGGTAGCACCCATTGGAATGAAATCCATAAGTGCAAATGAGTCTTAAGTGTTAAGACACATGGATAACATTTTGAGAAGGATGATGCTTGTTGATTGCAACTTAATGACTAAGACATTTGGCATATGGATACTAAAACTGCATTCCTATGAGGAATAAAAGAAGGATGTGTACATGACACAACCTATAAGGTTTATGAATCCACTAATGCAAATGAAGTCTATAAGTTACAATGGACTAATCAATGTGATTGATTGAGTACAAGCAACTCAGAATTGGTTCTTTACTTTGATGATATAGTCAAAGGGTTTGACTGATATGTCAAAGATAAAGAAGGGATCTGTGATTTAGTGGGAGCGTGTTCACATTCCACATGTTGATGTGAAATGGAAATGTTCTAGAATGGAAATCCAAAAGTGGAAATTATCTTTAAGGAAGATAGAGATGTTTCCTATTTGATAGGAATAGAGATCTATAGAGATAGTTCTCGAAAACCTCTTGACCTGAAAAGAGAAAGCATACATTGGCAATCTGTACTGAAGGGTTCAGTATGCACAGATTCAGTGGGAGAAAACTTGTCCATGTTACATGGAGTTAGTATCCCAAGGCCAAGTGTCCAATTCTTATGAAGAATGGGAACACTAAGAATAGATATGGATCTATCATGTGTGTAATCATCCCATTATCTTGCATGTATCGACATGGCAAGAACAAAATGCATTCATCATCTTGTATGTAGGACATGGCAATATGATGTCCTCATCCTGATAACTCGTATGTGGGACATGACGAGTGGATGTCTGTCTACTTCCAGTAAGGGTTACTGGAATACCATGAGAACTTGATAAGTACTTGAGAAGTACTAGTTCTATGGAGATAAGGAAGAGTTCAATGTAAAGAGTTACATTGATGCGAACTTCCGAAAGGACAGAAAATTAATCGCAATATATATAGGATATATAAAAGTGAAAGTTTGTTGATAATTGGAAGTGTTCCAATAAAACCATTTAAAAGGAAATGTCGAGTATCTGTGTGTTAGAGAACAACAGTGGATACTATATGGATCTGGAAGTTCATGAGATGAACTGATTGATATTCTGCTCATTGATGACAAGTATGGAATCCTTGATCATGCAATGTGGCTAAAGGTTAGCAAAGGAATACTAGATCACATATTACGACAACTCCATCTCATACGTGTGACGTACAGTGAAGAGATGTGAGACATGCAATTGATACTGACTTTGGCAAGGTGTTGCCATTACTCACTATGATCACACTAGAGCAGAGTAACATGTCGGACATGTTTGAAGATCACTTTGAATATGATTTCAAGGGTGATTGGCTCGCAGTGCAAGTGGGAGTCTGTTGGTATGTATGCCCTGAGAGCCAATCACGGGATGATTGGTGGGATACATTAAGATTGATTTGATAAACATTAAAGGCAAGCTTCCAATTCTTTCTGGTTCAGTCATATGAGATAGTGATAGAACAGATTGAATGTCTAAAGAATGACAGGTGTCAATGACATATGCCTTCAGGTTCAGGACCTGAATGATGAGATCATACGGATGCTAAGAGTTTGAACATTCTTGTTATGTCCCTAGTCGGATGTCATTGTGGAAGGTAGATAGACAGAAGTGACACACAAGACTAGATTGTGGTGTTGGTTGATGACAGAATCTCATTAGTCATGATATAGAGATATCAAACCAAACACATAGGTACTTGTTAGAGAACAAGTGTACCGTACAGACCCACCGTGAGTTTGACACATGGAACCATGACATGGTAGTCACAATCAGTACTCACAGTGATGGTGGTGAGTGTGATTCTTTGACCTGAAATCACTACACTCAACACATGTCGTTGGGCACACTTTGACATCATCAAACGCAGTCCTGAAACATGGGTTGTTATAAAGGTGATGATTGGGTGGCTTTGACACATGGGGCTTTTGAGGGGTGAGTGATAGATATGGGATTTGTCCCTCCTGAGGGAGTTTGATATCCATGGCCACTTGATGAGTAGGATTGAGAAAGGCATGCACGCATGTGTGAATCAGTATGTGATATTGATGTCATGCATATCTCTTCCAATCTACTCTGAGATCAAGAAAGTGAATGAACATTGACAGGATGATTGTTCCATGCCTCGAGTTCATTCGGGATATCAGTGACAAAGGAATTATACATTCACTATAACACCATTCACGGATTGTAGGATTGAAAGTTGTTCTCCAACTTTCTATTTCACTTGGGTAGCACTGATGTGTGACTAGGCACCGCTCTTTGCTCGTGAAGTCATAAGTGTTATGGACTTTCACTGCCAACGTGAAATGGACCTACAAGGTCACACACATAGGATTTAACCTGGAAGAGGAGTTTTGTCCACAAACAATGTTTAGATTGATTACTAAAGGAGTTTAGTAGTTCAATTAAACACTCAATTAATTGATAGCTCAATGTCATAATGTTCAAGGTGTTGGACACATTGATTGGAGTATCGGATTGATTGAAACTGCAATTGACTGATTATGCACAATCTACACTCCCAATCGATCGGCTCATGTGATGAATTGATCGGCTGAGCTTGGTTAACCGATCGGCTCAGATGGTGAGTTGATCGGTTGATGGATAGGGTGAAACAATCACTTCAAGTGTTGAAACGATCGGTTCAACTAGTCCAACCGAGCAAGTTGGGAAAGTAGGATTGGTGAGAAATTTCTTTTCGTTTCACTTTCCCAATTTGATTGGAACAAGGATTAGTATTTGGTACCAATTAGAAACAAAAGAGGAAAAGTCAATCGGGAACTGACCAGGACCATGAACCGACCGGTTCAAAAGTGAACCGACCATTTCAAGGGTCCCAACCGATCGATTGAGGTGTCAACCGATCGGCTCAGGTCCCCAACCGACCATTTCAGAAATGAAACGATCAGTTCATGTTACGCAGTTGGTTGTTTTTGTGGAAAATCTCGAACCCTTCTACTCCTGCTTTAGTCCCACATTGCCCGGGATAGAGAACCCTGTCCCATGACCCTCCTATATATAGGGGTATTGGGGGCTTCTCAAAGTACAACACAATGCAACCAGTTGCTCTGTAAAGTTGTCATTCTCTCTAGTTTTGATAACCGAGAGAGCCCGAGCAAGTGCTACCCAATAAGGGAGGCACAACAAGGGAAAGACAACTGCAGAAAGTGACTGGTGGCAGGAGAGTGTGTCAGTGACTAGTACGCTGACAGGAGGGTGCGACTCCTTCCAATTCCTTGTGGGACAAGGAGATTGGAGTTCCAGGTGGTCCGTGTGGACTACTTTAGAGGCGGGAGATTTCTGCCACTCGGAGGATAGTTGTCAATCCCGACAGTCCCGGTGAGACCAAGAGTCGTAAGTCCCGGTGCGACCAGGAGCTGCACAGACACCGTCCAAGATCGGAGGTGAAGACCGCATAAGCCGCGAGGTATTGTCTCCGAGCAAGCCTCGGGACAAGGTATGATTCCACAAACCATCCTTTCCTATTGTATAGACGTTGACGCGTTTCCTTGTTCTAGGTATGGGGGAGAAAATTTTTGTTTCTGCTGCCTTCTCTACCTCCCCTAAAACCCTACAATGGCTTGAAGCCATAACATCTGAGTTACCATCTCTAAAGCTCAATACCCCCATTCTTGTAAAGAAAGGGAAGGCATGAGTTTGATTCGATATGCATCAACAGTTGGATAAATCATGTATGAAATGTTGTGTACCCATCTCGATGTCTCATATTCCTTGAGCATGATGAGCTATTATCAGTCAGATCCAGGGGATGCTCACTGTACAACCATCAAGAACATCCTGAATTACTTGAGAAGGACTAAGGATCAATACTTCTTGGTCTACGGTGGTGAGGAAGAGTTGGTGGTAAAGGGTTACACTGATGCAAGCTTCCTAGCTGACAAAGATGATTACAATTCACAATCTAGATTTGTGTTTCTCCTAAACAACAAAGTTGTGAGTTGGAAGCTAATATAGAAATAGTTACCAATTCTACAAGGAGGTTGTATGGATCAAGAAGTTCATAATTGAACTTGGGTACTACTAAGCATCAACAATGTCATTGATCTATATTGTAATGATAATGGAGCTATTATATAAGCTTAGGGACCCAGATTGCATCCACATTCCAAGCATATACAAAGGCTCTTCCATCTCATATGAGAGATTGTACAATGAGGAGTTGTGAAGATTTGCAGAGTACCAACTGAAGACAATGTTGTTGATCCCTTGACTAAAGCACTTTCACAGTAGAAGCGTGATGGTCATGCTAGATCACTTGGATTAAGCTTCATGTGTGATTGTATCTAAGTGCATGTGGGAGTCTTTTGGTATGTATGCCTATAAAGCTAATCATATGATGATTGTGATGGCATAACTTATAAATGATTTGATTAATAATAAAGGCATGCTTCTAATTTATTATATTTAATTCAGTTACGAGATAATGAAGTAACATAATAAATGTATCAAGAATGATATTACTCAACAACCTATGTATCCAACTACTTCACTTGAAAAATGAGATCATACGGATGTTCATAGTACATACATTATTGTTATGTCCCTGGTAGGATTTTATTATGGAAGGTTGATAGGCAACAATAACATGTAAGATTAGAATGTGTGTTGGTTGATGATCGATTCTATTTAGTCAAGATATGTGATATCAAACCAAGAACATAGATACTTGTTAGAGAATAGTGTATTAGCCAGACCCACCATAAGAGTGATACATGAAGAGCATAATTGGTAGTCATAATCATCTCTTATAGTGTTAGTGGTAATTTTGGTTCTTAAACCTAAAGTCACTAGACTCATGACATGTAATTAGGTATGCTTTGACATCATCCAACGTGACCTAAATTTCCATAAAGGTGTTGATTGGGTGACTGTGACATATGGGGATTGACTGTGATTGATGTAGACGGTATTTGTCCCCCCTACAGAAGTATGATATCATGGCCACTTTATTAGTGAGATTGAGAAATGCATGGCCATGCTCATGTGAGTCAATATGTGATATTGAGCTTACATGTATCTTAGGTAGTTTGCTATGGTTCAAGGAACATGATTGAATGTTGAAGAGGATGACTACTCCATGCCTCGAGTTCAATTTCAATATCAGTGATTAAGGAACTATACAAACACTATAACACCAATCACAGATTGTAGGTTGAAGTTATTCTCCAACTTTCCATTTAGTTGGGTAGCAATGATGTGTGACTAGGCACCACTCTTTTCTTGTGATGTCATAACTAGTTATGGACATTCACTACCACTGTAATATGGGACCCATATGGTCACACCTAGAAATTCACTTGGAATATGAGTTTATCCTTGAAAGATGTTTAAGTTGATCACTCAAGATGTTCAGGTATTCAATTGAACAATAGATTAACTGACTGGACTCAGGACCATCAAGTTCAAGCATTGAACTGACTGGTTGGAGTGTCAGGTTAATTAGATATTACATTCATTGAACTCGGGTCGAACCAATGTCTGATCCTACTATTTCACTGAGTAAGAGGATGGACTCATGATCGTGAGATGACCTACTCATGCGATGACCCACCCGATTCACATGAGCAATTTGATTTCATAAAGGATTAGTGCTGACATCATGTTGTGGATTAATTGGATTAGAGTTGTCAATACAATAGCGATTGAGAAACACTATGAAATGATCTGCTCACTGAGTGAACCGATCATCTCACTAAGTGAACTGATTGACTCATTATGCCAATAAATCAGTTCACTAGTGAACCGATAGGTTCACCTATCGTTGGGAGAGAAATTCATGAAAATTCTGAACCCTTCTACTCTTGTTTTTTATGGGGAACCTGGACCCTAACCCCTGCTATAAATAGTGGGGTATTGGGGGATTTCCAAGACACACAATTGAGAATTAGTTGCTCTAGAAATTGTTTTCCTCTCTGGTTGTGGTAACTGAGCTAGCCCAAGTAAGTCCTTCCCGACTAGGGAGGGACATCAAGGGAGAACAACTGTGGGAGAGTAGGTTGGTGAGAAGTGTGCCAATAGAAGGGGATGACTCCTTCTTGTCTACTAGAATGATAGGAGTTCCCAGTGGTCCATGTAGACTACTCCAGAGGCAGGATTCTATTGGTTTCTACTAGGAGGACAACTTCAACCCACTGTCTATGGTGATCAACTAATAGGTTGACTCATATGTTGTCGGGGGTGAACAACTAGAACTAGGAATTATCATTGGAATTGTGCCATGGAAAAATATATCCTCCAAACCATCCTTCCCGTTGCATAGTTATTGACGCAATCCATTGGTATAAGGGGAATATGGAAGTAAAATTATTGTTTCCGCTTCCTTCTCTGTAGCCATATTTCCATACAATAGAATAATGCAAAACTAATTATAAAAGAAACTAGTATATCATAATTGTGTATTCATCAAAAAATCACTATCCTGATGGTTGATCATTCTTGAGTAGCAAAAAATTAAAATCACTCTCTAGATAAATACATACAATCAATGTTCATGCTACATACTTTCTTCATGCTTGAATCGCTAACACCAATATGGCCAACAAACCCAACATCCTGAGATCATAGAAAATGACTTTCCATATCCCCATTTTGGACTTCACCTCATAAAACAACTTCCTCACCACAATTCCCAATATCACACGTCTGAGGATTTCAAGAAAAACAAAGGAATCTTAAATAATAACATGTATGAACACAATTCAAATTGTGGGTATGTCAAATAGAATCTAGTAGAGAATTTAACTCAACTGTAGGTGGGAAATGGAGTGAATGGAGGTATGGAAGGATGAAAGTTCATATCTACTCCATTTGACTTGAGATTGGGTTTTATTTTTCAAATGCATATATTGTATTTTTTTGTCTACACATTGACATATTTTATATATTTTTGTGATACATTCATATTACATAGAGAGGGGTATAGAGGAAGTTGATCGAGAGAGAAAGTGGTGTGCCACCCTCAAACTTTATGGTTTGTTTTTTAGTCTTTTGGATGGAACGTAAGAAGGGAGAAGAAGAATAAGTATAAAGAGTTCTATAATCATCATCAAAACTAGATTGTTTGATTAAGTTCATGAATTGATACTTCTAACTCAATTCACCCAAATAATGAAATGATAAGGGAATACATGGAAAATCCATCCATATGATTCACTAATCAGTAGGGGGGCATTGTATTTGATACATATTGGTTCCAACAACACTTGAAACCCTTTTTTAAGGAACATGATTCTTATATTCATTGGCTATTAAGGGTGATTTCTAACCGTTTTCATGTTTCCATAAAGATACTTAACAACGATAACATACTTCAAACAAGAGGTATTGTATTGCAAATTCTATATGCAATAAAAAGTATGTAATCAGTTCCAACTAGAATGGGTTAGACTAACATTACAAGGGTGAAGAATGGAAACATGAACAACTTTAAGTTTAATGCAATGTATATGTAACATGCTAAAATAAAAACATGAATATAATTTTTCTGGCTGATGGGGGCGGCTAGGGTTTCTGGGGGCGTAGGAGAATGTGGGGGCGATGGGGGAGGATGATGGCACCTCGAAGGGTCTTGGCACTGGTGAAGGTGAAGCAATCTGGGAGGATATGGAGATTCTACATGACTCATCGATCCACGGGGAAACAGACAGAGGGATGAAGGGAGGAACAGAGAAGTATAGCATGTTGGAGAGTCACTCGAACAACAGAGGAAGAGGAGTCAAGATCACCATCCCTAATGTTGGGTTTGAGTTCCAATACACCGGGATGAGGGGCCATGTCAATCAACAAGGAAATAGTGATGTCGAGAATGTGATCAACCAAGGAAAGGACTATGCTTCATCCTTCCCACCACTGGGTGGAAACAATGTGGGGAGGATGGAGACGGAGAACTGGAACAACCAAACAGAAGTGAAAGGTGATTGTTCGAAGGAGGCATCACTAGAAGATGGAGACTACCAAGCCATACATCTAGGTGACTACTCCATGGGGGGTGAACATGATGAAGCAGATCATTTTTTGGAGAGGTTGTTTGAACATAGACTTGCAACGACAGACGTACCCCTGAAGGTCTTGGATGGACACCCGAAGCTAAAAATCAACTCGGACGCTAAGGAGGTACTGGCTAGGCCATGGATGTACATCGTGGTAGCTAGACTGATCGGATCTAATGTGGGGTTTATGACCATGAGGGATCGACTAAAAACCTTATGAAATTTCATAGGAAGGTTTAACATATATGAAGTAGATCTGGGACATTACGTGGTGCAATTATCATGTCGACGGGACTTTGAAACTGCCTTGTTTGGAGGTCCTTGGAAACTGTTTGGCAAATGTTTAGTTGTGTGGCAATGGGATCCCACTTTCCGCCCTTCCATATATTTGCCCAGATATTTGGTGACTTGGGTCCGTATCCTAGACCTACCTCTTCATCTTTATGTACCGACCTTGCTCGACTACATAGGGATGGTGCTGGGTAGTCTTGTTAAGGTCGACAGCCACACAATAGATAGGACAAGGAGCAAGTTCGCTAGATTGTCCATTGAGGTAGATACCTCAAAACCTCTGATAAACACCATCTTCATCAATAATAAGATCTACCATGTCGAATATGAGGTGTTCCCTGAATCATGTGATTTCTATGGTAAGACAGGACATGTGGGTACTAAATGCACACTCAACCCAAAAGATGGGAGTCAGAAGGAAAACATGGAAGGTACTAGTAAGGAGCAAGGGGTTTCCACTACCACTCAGGAGGAAAGCCAAAACAACAAATGGCAGACACAAAGAAGAAAGTCCACCACTGATAAACCAAGAACAAAGACACAAACCGCTGAACAAAGTGTTGAGGTAAATAGCCAGAACAAGTTTGCTAAGCTGGATGAGGTGCAGGAACACGATGATGACCAGAGCCAAACAAGCAATGACAGAGGAAAGAATGTAGCTGACAAAATGGAGAGTATAGCAGGATCCAAGACGCCCCCAAAGACATGGAGAAAGAAAACTGTAGAGACCATGGATGATAAAAAGGAAGTGTTGAATGAAATCAACAAGCTGGAGAACAATGAAACTACCAGTGCAGAGGTTCATGTGGCTATCAATCCATAGGTGGATAAGATTATAGATCTTGAGGTATTAGAAGCATCTCCAGAGAATGCAAAGGATATTGAAAACTCAAAGCATACATCGGAGGACATGAATAACACTATGAATCAGGTAGACACCACGAGGAACACTGTAGAAAATACAGAGAAAGTGGCAAACCTGGAGAGTAAGGAGGAGGAGGAAATGGAGGAACGAATTCCATTAAATGATGTAGATTTCAACACTTCAGCCACCCAATTACCACTAGGGAGGAAACTGAAAGGCACGGGGCCGAAGATAAAGACATCTAGAACAAAACCACCATATGAACACAGGAGAAAAAATCCAAGATTGCAGATAGAGGTGGAAGGTGGTGAAGTAGAAATGAATGGTGAGAGGGAAGGAACGCCTATGGCTACATAGTGTGTTGCTCATAACATAGTCTCATCACCATCATTTTCAGCTGTTAATGTTAAATACAATCATGTGGAACACTAGAGGAATCAGCAATCAGGATACTTGACGTGTCCTCAGAGATTTAATCTCACTAAAGAAGACCAAGTTGGTCAGAATTCTGGAACCTCCCATCAGCGGAAACAAAACGGAAAGCACCATCAAGAAGCTTGGCTTCAATAGATCGTTTAGATGTGAAGCCAGGGGCTTTTCCGGGGGAATCTAGGTTTGTTGGAAAGATGAGGATTGCACGGTTCAAATCATAAATTGCCATCATCAATTCATCACCTGTAAGGTTAACAACAAGGTTTTGATCACGTTCATGTATGCACATCCACATATTTCTGTAAGGAAGTTGTTATGGAAACACCTGGTCTCAACGGGTAAGAAATTTACCCTTCCATGGATTTCCATTGGCAACTTCAACACGACATTGCTACCTGAGGAAAAATTTGAAAGCAGGCACTACAACTTCAAAGAGGCTATAACCTTCAATAATACCCTCATGGAAGCTGGTTTGATGGACCTTGGTTTCAATGGGCAGAGGTTTACGTACATACATGGCAGGTTGCAGGAGAGGCTCGGTCGTGTAGTAGAAACCAATGAGTTCATTGATGCATATCAAAACTTCACAGTCGAACACCTTCCAAAGGTGTACTCCGATCATTGGCCAATTGTGGTTGGCGCTACAAGAAATGCTTGTACTCCAAAACATTTCTTCATAAAAGAATCTTGGTCTATATCAGAAGATTTCAAAAGAATGGTAAAGAATAGCTAGAACCCAAGTTTGAACTTCAATAAATCCCTAGAACGATCACAAGAGACCATCAATAGATGGGCATCTGACAACAAGAAGAGCACTATGAAGGAGTAGAAGAGGATCCTGCGAAATATTAACTTATTATAGAAAAATCTAGCAGAAAACTATGATGAGATCACATCTAACATGATCATCAACATGGAGGCCCAATATGGTGATATTCTGAAATAGGAGGAAGCGGACTGTAGGTAGAAAAGTCATATCAATTGGCTTATAGATGGCGATCTGAACATGAATTTTACAATGCCTATGTCAAACAAAGAAGACGGCATAATACCATCACTATGCTCAGAAATGGAGATGGCAACTCGATCAGCAATGAAGAGGAGATCTGGTAGTTAATTCTGGGATATTTCAAGAACCTTTTTACTGAACATGTGACCATCCACACGATTGACATCAAGGAGTTCCCAAGAGATTTCAAAATTCTGACCGAGCAAGAGAAGCAAGCGATGTGCTCTAGGGCTACACTAGAAGAAATCCACAACATCCTGTCAAAGTTAATTCCACACAAGGAGCCTGGCCCTGATGGTGTGGATGGAAGTTTCATTAAGAAAAATTGGCACACAGTTAAACATTCACTCCTACTTACGATAAATGATGCCCTTCAAGGAGGCGAGCTAAATGAAAACATGTGTAAATCAAGCATAGTGTTGATTCCAAAGATTCCAAAACCTAAACAATGTGAACATTTTTGTCCAATTTCTGTTAACAATCTTAGTCTGAAGCTCACATCGAAAGTCATTGTGGAGAGGATTAAATCCTACCTATCCCAGTGGGTATCTCCAACACAAAGTGTGTTTGTCCTTGGTAGAAGGATCTCTGATAACATTACTATTACTCAAGAGATAATCCATATCATGAGAATCCGGAAGTCAAGTATGGAGACAATGGCAATCAAAATCGATCTGTCTAAAGCCTATAATAAGATGACATGGCCCTTCATCCGTGATACTCTTAAAAAAGTTGGAATTCCCAATACCATCTGTAACTACATCATGAGTTCCATCTTGACTGGTGAGAGCTCCATCATTTGGAATGGGAAGGCAGTTGGGTCGTTCAAAGCAAATAGGGGCCTGAAACAAGGTGATCCTTTGTCACCCTACGTATTTGTTCTGTCCTTAGAGAGACTCAGTCAGTCTATCGAGAAGCTTGTCTCAGAAAATAAATGGACTCCGTTTAAACTCTACAATTCTGATCCTAAAGTATCCCACCTTTGTTTTGTTGATGATATGGTTCTTTTTGCCAAGGCAGATGTGAAAGAAATGTGAACAATCCTTAGTTGTTTTAAACACTTCACTCGAGTATCCAGACAGACTATATCTATGAAGAAATCCTCCATCTTTTTCTCAACAAATGTTAGGCAAAGCAAGAGATCCAGAATTGGATGTATCAGTGGTTTCAATGTCACCAACAACCTGGGGAAGTATCTCGGGGTCCCCCTTATCCATGGAAGGGTGAATAAGGATACCTATAATAGCACTTTGAAGAGCGTTGAATCATCGATTGCGGCTTGGTCAGCTGGGTGCTTAAACTTAGCTGGAAGGGTCTGCCTTGCAAAATCAACCCTCACTGCAATCCCTAGCTATGTTATACAGACTGTTGTCATACCAACCAAGGTGTGTGATCGCATTGATGGCACAGTCTGAAACTTCATCTGGGGTGGCAATCACAAAAACCATCTGCTTTCCCTGGTTGCGTGGAACAAAGTTACCTGCAGTAAGGAACATGGAGGTCTGGGTATACGAAGCATGAAGGAGCTCAACGCATCCCTTATTTCCAAGCACACCTGGGAAACCGCCATGAAGAGAGATTTGTGCTGGTGCAAAAGTCTGAACCTCAAGTACACAAGCTATGTTGAAGGTAAGAGCACTAGTATCTCCACACTAGGACGATCAGTCCTCCATTGCAAGAACTTCATAACTGAAAACTTGACCTGGATACCAGTTAGTGGAAGAGATATCAATGTCTGGTTGGACAGATGGTGTGAGGTCGAGGGTAGCCTACATCAGTATAGTACTTGTTCCATACTAGAAGATTTGATGGATCTTAATGTTTCGAGCCTCGCCAACCTGAACAATGAGTGGGACACTAAGTTCTTAAATGATTGGTTACCATAAGATATCACAAGGAATGTTACCAGACTGGATACCCCAAGAGACACTGAGGAAGATGATTTTCTAGCATGGAACCATTCAGACACATGTCAGTTCACTATCAAGAGCGCCTATCACATTCTAAGACAAAACAAGGAGATTAGAGTCCAGGGCAACTAGAATATAATCTGGGAGACTAAGGTTGCTATGAAGGTGAAGTTTTTTATCTGGCTAGTAGGCCATAATGCTATCCTAACAAACAAGAAGAGAGTGAATCGTGGCTTAACTATGAATGCCATATTCCCAATCTGTGAAGTTTAGGAGGAATCCATTCTCCATGCTTTACGTGATTGTTTGAGGGAACAGGAGGTTTGGAAATCTATCTTAGACAACCAATTCTGGACTGATTTTTTCTCTATTACAGACACTTGGATGTGGATGGAGAAGTTTATTAAGACAGAAAAGAGTGTAAGTATGATCTTTATGGTTGGGTGCTGGAAAATATGGAAAGGCAAAAATATCCAGGTGTTTGAAGGTACTAAACATCTGGGCAATTATATAGCTCACCTCATCAGAAAGGAGTGTAACCTAACAAATCTGGCACTCAACCCGGAGGTCAAGGAAAGAAGAATATTGCAATCTACTGAAGGATGCTGGCAGCCACCAGAGCCGAACTATTGGAAGATTAATACTTATGCAACCTTTAGAAACACTAGTACCCCAGCGTCGATTGCTATTGTGTGTAGAGACTAGAATGGAAACTGGATGGGTGGTTGGGGTAAGAAGATACATGGTAGTAGCGTCCTTGAAGAAGAAGTCAAAGCTATTCATTGGGCTGTTAATTTGGGACAGCACCTTTCGTGCAACCAAATCATTTTTTAGATTGATTCAAAAAGGGCAAAAGAGGCCATTGAGGGAGGAATAGAGCATTATCCAAAGTTGGCTCTGTGGTTGATAGGCATAAAGGATGGTTGGAAAAAAAGGTTGGAACTGTAGGCATATCCCTAGAGAAAGGAACAAGGCTGCTGATGGCCTTGTGAAATTTCATCAAAGAACCATGGGTGGTTCCTTTGTCTGTAGGGTACCCTCTAATAGTCTAACTAACATTGTCAACTTAGAATCTTGTAATGGAAGTAGTATTTCTAGATTTATTTTAGCAAATGATTCCATAGGTTGTAATGATTTCCCAATTTTACTTACAAGAGAGGGGTGAGATGAATAAAATCCCTCTGACTTACCCATATAAAAATATTCATGTGTGGATGGAAAATAGTATGTCACTAGTACCTCTCTGTCTAATAGCATTGTTTTAGAAAGCATCAATATCTTTTGTATAAGCCGACCTAATAGGCTATAAAGTCATTTCTTACATGAAAAAAAAGCTAAAAATCATCAGGAAAAAACCCAGGTACCGGTTGAGGTACAAAGTCAGTTCTACAAGACATAATCAATGCTATAAAAGACACTCTAGGAATTCACATATAGAAACATCACATTACTTTTAACATGAAATTGAATCTATAGGATTCCCGCAGAGAAAATGGCTTTATTTTTCCTTCCCACCAAAACTCTATAGTGTCTGTTTTGTTTAAATGATCTAGGTCAATCAATGGTTACTTCTACGGTCAATTTTCACATAGGAACCAACCTTGCAAGGTAGTCTATAAGCTCATATTTCTAGCGAGAACCGACCCTAAAATCCATCACCTCGCGACCTATAGGGTACATTTTCCATTAAAAATTGAACTTGTAGATGAGTTCCCTAAGGATATTTCTTTGAAAAAGGGTGACGCCTAGTCTAAAAGTTAAGTATTGCTTCCCTATTGGGTTTGTCTTCTCCCCACAACCTGCCCTTTAGAGACTTTTGTTGTGATGTACAATGACGGCATACCTAGTGTAACACCCAGGCCCACTGCCCAAGGCTCTAGTAGAGTTTCAGGAATGACGACTGGCCCCACAGACCACCACTAGCCTTAACTACGCGCTTTGTCCTCACTCACGTGCAAGTCGGGGTCAACTTCCCGACTGGTCACCCATCCTAGTACTACTCCAAGCTGAGCACGCTTAACTATGGAGTTCTTTTTGATGGGTTCCCAGAAAAGGAGGTGCACCTTGATGATATGGGTAGTCTAATCATTCCTTTTAAGATCATGTTATCCGAGTCCTCAAATCCTAGGATGTTACACCTAGCCTCCACATTTGACTCACTTTTTCATTCTCAAGGGTTTGTTCACTTACACCATCTATGTTTCTACTTTGGCTACTTTGTGCCTAGGTACCTCCTCCGATGATGATAGCCATATATCCTCTACTCCATCATCTGCCAACCCTGCATTGAAAGTGGTGGGGCTCCTTTATTAGAACTAATGAAGGGATAGAACATTGAAGAGGTAAAAGTCTTCTCTTCTTCCTTCTCCTTGTTATGCCCCACCTCCACCTTGGGGTCTACTTTCATCCTTTTGTCATGATTAATCCATGTCTAAGCCATATCAATTTTCGCTCCTCATCTCTATCCACTTTCTTCTACCAATTATCCAACTTCCTCTTTCACTGAAAATCTTCTTCCATCTTGATGGGACCACTAGAAGGTTCATTATGTCCTTGGTTATTGCTTCCTTCATTAGGTTCCTCATGTGGATCCTCTACATTCTAGTTACTAGGGCCATGAGTTCATTCTAGATCAGCATTGACCCTGCCTTCTGGCATCATGATGAAATCTAATTAGGATGTTTTCTCTCCACGCCTCTGCGCCCAACCATTGGTCATGTTTTTTGTGCATCCACCCTGCCAAAGATCTACCACGCGCTATCATTGAAGCCATTGTGCTCTTCCCAGAGTGTGTTGGTTAGTTCATGGTAATTTTGTTTGATATATCTCAAAAATAATGTTATTTGGGTATAAATGCATGTTCGTCGTTGTTGCAGTTTTCCTATAATGTTAATTGTGTGAAAATGGTAAATAAAAATATTGATGTTACTTCTGATCTTATGCTCGATATTTTTTAAAATGTATGTATTTAATAGTTTTATTTGAATCAATTTTGAATAAATGATATATTAAATTGCTAGATACAATTATGACTTGTATAATTAATTTCCTTAATAAATTTATATTATGATATTTAAAGAATAATGATTTGAAGGATTAGGGTTTCAAATTTTGTAAACTTAATTTTAGTGGTTTTAGGTTGAAGGGTTTGATAATCAAAGTGAACTTTACTCAAGTAAAATGCATGTCTTAAAGTTGAGCTCATCGGCACATGGTTGTTTAACCTAATATATAAATTGTTGGTTATGTATGCCCAGAGATCCAATCATGTGATTATTATAATGGCATATCATGTAAAAACAATTTGATTGTTAATAAAAGGCAAGCTTCGAATTTATTTTGTTTAATTCAGTTATGAGATAATGATGTAACATTATAAATGTGTAGAGAATTATATTACTAGATGATGTATGTATTCAAGTTACTATCCTTGTGGATGAGATCATATGATTATTAAGAGTAAATATACATATTCTCATTATGTCCCTGATCGGTTGTCATTGTGGAAGGTTGATAGACAAAAATGAAACATAAGATCAGAGTGTGAGTTGGTTGATGACTAAATCTCATTAGTCATGATATGGAAATATCAAACCAAGCACATAGATACATGTTAGAGAATAGTGTATTGGTTAGACCCACCATGAGACTGACATATGGAAGTTGTCATCATGGGAGTCATAGTCAGTTCTCACAGTGATGTTGGTAGTCATGGTTCTTAGACTTGAAATCATTATACTCAACACATGTCGTTGGGTACACTTTGACATCATCAAATGCAGTCCTGATACATGGGTTGTTTTAACGGTGATGATTGGGTGGCTTTGACACATGGGGATTGACTTTGAGTGATAGACATGGGATTTGTCCCTCCTACTGGAGTGTGATGTCCTAGGCGTCCTGATTAGTGAGACTGAGAAAAGCATGGCCATGCGCATGTAAGTCAATATGTGATATTTAGATTATCTATATCTCAGAAAGTCTACTCTTGGTTCAAGAAAAAAGATTAAATAATAATGAGGGTGACTGCTCCATGCCTCTAGTTCAATCTGGACATCAGTGACAAAGGAACTATACAAACACGAAAACACCGTACACAGATTGTAGGTTGAAGTTGTTCCCCAACTTTCCATTTACATGGGCAGCAATGATGTGTGACTAGGAACCACTCTATGCTTGTGATGTCATAAATTGTTATGGACATTTACTACCAACGTGATATGGGACCTATAGGGTTACACACATAGGAACTCATCTAGAAGAGGAGTTTGATCTTCAATGATGATTGAATTAAGTACTAAAGTGTTTAGGTACCCAATTCACACAACAAATCAAAAGATTGGCTGACTAAAATTGCCAAACGACCATCTCATTGGGTAAGACGGCCATTTGGGAAGCCAGATAGGCGTTTCAAGTGTTGAGATGTCTATTTGGGTTGTTAAGCAGATCATAAATTGAACTGGCTTAGTCCTGCCCTATGAACTGATCGATTTAAGATGTTGAACCGATCGAATCGACTCAAACTCACCAGATGGCTGTTTGGGTGAGTGAGATTGGCGTCTCGCTTGTGTGAGATGGCCTGTTTGGGATGAATTGAAGTTCTAAAGTTTTCTTGAATTCATTTCAATTGCACATACTTGGGGTGCAAGTAAATATGTATGAAATTAATTAGGAAACAATTTGTCAATTCATATCTGACTGGGAAAGTGTGAAATGACGGTCTTGGGTGTGAGACGACTGTTTCGTCGCACTCAGGTTGTGAAACTTCCAAAAAAGTAGTAAAAATTCAATATATACTTGTCCTTTCCAATCCCACTTTAGTCCTGCATTGGTTGAGGATTGGGAACCCTGACCTTAACCACTCCTATTTATAGAGGGGAACTGGCAGCTTCTCAGAGAACAACTACAACACAGGCAACTGAGAATCAGTTCCTCTGACAACTATTGTTCTCTCTGGTTGTGGTAACCACGAGAGCCCCAACAAGTCCTACCCAACAAGGGACGGATAGCCATGGGAGAGAACAATTGAGAGTTGTCATTTTGGGATACCAAGTCAGTGACTAGTACACTGATATAGAGGGACAAATCCTTCCAGTCCGGTCCAGTAGGATGACAGGAGTTCTAGGCGGTCTGTGTGGACTACCAGAGAGGCGAGAAGCCGTTGTTTGTTGCTTCAAGGACAATGTCAACCAGCAGTCTGTGATAAGAGGAGATATTGAAGAAGATGATGTAATGGTTGTATTCTATGGTGCAGACCAAGGAGGCACAGAAGTCAGACGTGTCCTAGTGCAACTAGGCTTTAGAGTTGCACATCTACAATGATGAGGATTTTCGATGGACTTGCTCCAGGACCAGGTATATCCATAAAAATTGGGATAAATAGTAAACCCTAATTATGGGTAATGGAATGTGGAATCCTAATATAGGGTGATGGCATGTGAAACCCTAATTCAGGGTGATGCTATGTAATGCTATATGAAATCCTATCCCTAAAATAGGGTGAAGGTATTAGAAAATCCTAATGGTGAAATAGTGGGTAATACCTTATAGAGGTGAAATATCTCAAGTGGTTGATTATAGGAAACTTTATAGTAAGCAATTCCTTAACCTGAGATAAGTCCATATCATTAAAGATAGTTGGACAATTCTAATGTGTGACCTATTCACTACATGATAAAGGTGATAGGTTAGTGGTTAAAAGTATTAAGAGGGGAATATGTGCCACCACAGCAGCTGTTTGTGGGCCCTGTAGGTGCGCCAGGGTGCGACGGAGGCAACGTCGCCCTCCTTGGTGGTCATCGAGGTCAGGAAGGGAGAAGGGATCACGCCCAACCGTGACTAAGGCAAAAGGGAGAAGGGATCACGCCCAACCGTGACTAAGGCATCTGTAACCTGTCGGCGCAAGGTTGAAGAAGGGGGGAGACAGATTGGACAATTTTGCCCCACTACGTGATAAAGAACTGATTGTTAAGTCAAGGGCAAAGTGGACTTTTCGTTATGTTTTCCTAACTTGCGAGCTGCATGGCAAGGGTGACGTGGCAGCTTATCATTGGCCCAAAGTAAGTAACCTTGCAAATTTCATATTTAATAAACCGTAGCTCAGATAAATATGAATAAAATATGTATTTTGATCAGGAGAATGAGAGGAATCTAATAAAAATGATATTAAATTTATTCCGTTCCTAATTGCAAAAGTATAATAAATTGATGAAAAGTGCATTAAAGTTAGGTTCAAACCCCTATTTGTGATTAAAGGTTGAATCTAGTATTCTTAATGGGTTAATTTAAGTATTAATAACCTATTGAATGATAATGTTAGATTCGAACCTGATCTAGATGTGAAATTGCATGATTTAGGGTTTTTACCTCATATGAGAATGATTAAGTATTTAGAAACCCTAATTTAGGGTAAAAGAGGATAAGATCATATATAATTTGAAAATTTTGAAAATACGTTGTTAAATGATGGTTCTAAGATATTTGAATACAAAAGTCCTTAATTCTGGATAAATACCCTAAATGTAGTAATTAGGGTTTTTGCATGAATAAAAGGTAGAATTATGGCAAATCGAGTTCATATGTGATTAGACTATAATGAACTTTGAATTGATGATAAATGTGTATAATGATCTTGTCATGGATTAAAAGGATAAAAATAGTAGCTTTAATGTAAAAGAGGCTTAATGAACTTCATTAATGATTAACGGTGCCTTTAATCCAAAAATAGGGTTATATGTTGTTAAGATAACCTTAATATTGAAGAATAGATGAGATAATTAGGGTTTATGAGTAATGGTATAAAATTAGGGTTTAGAATAATAAAAGATGAAGTGAAACCCTAATTGCAAAGGAAACCCTAAAATGGATACAGAAACCTTAGGAAGCAAATTCAAGTTGAATAGAAAGAATCTTGATAAAGTGTGTAGTAAATAGAGTATATGTGTTTTTCAGGATTCTTGATTGTGTGGTTGAACTACTTGCTTGGATGGATTTCTTAATTGGAATTGATATTAGCTTGAGAAATATACTGAACAGGTATGTGGTTACGCTTATGAATAATCGCTTTAGTTTCACGGAGATTTCCGTACGTATTTATCGGTTGCTTAAAAATAATTGTTGGATGTCTTTTATTTCATTCAACTATAAAGTGACTATGATTATCACCATGAATATATATATATATGGCTTAGATCTGAATCCACCTCTGTGGCTTGTAAAGGATAAAAAGGGGTAACCTAGAGTAAGGTCTAGGTTATCATGGGTTAGAAATTGGGCTACCAAGTGTAGTGCCATGAGACCCTTTAGCATGCCATGAGTTAAGGAGTGGGATACTTACGGGTAGTGCCATGTGACTCAACCCTAGAAATTGGTCCACCTATAGGTGGGACCATGAGGGGTTTAATGGGGAATGCATGGATCGCACAGTTATATTTAAAATGTAAAATTGTTTGTTAAATGGTAATTGGCTACAATACATTGTTATGAATAATTGCACGATTATTGTTTCCCCCCACATACCAACTTTATGCTGACTGACGTTTCGTTTGTCGGCGTTTTAGGTACAAAGCCAAAAGGACAAATAGTAAATCATCATATTGTGAAATACATGAATTAAAATACAAGGAGGATTAGTTAGAATAGAATTCATATGTGGATACAAGTTTAGAGATCCAAGTTTTCAAAAGGTATGTAAAATTTATTTTCTTACAGTTTTCCAGTTTAGTCTGTTAAAATTTAATAATTGTTCTTGGTTAATTTCCGAACCTTTGATCCGGAAGTTTTGGGTGCAGCTTCGACCTTTCGGTCTCCCTTAATTGGGGGTTACCGGAAGGTGGGGTCGTAACAGTGCCCCTTCTCCAAACTCCCAATGGACGATGCCATCCTAATCTATACCTACATAACATCAAGTGTCACCACACAACCATTACATATATGAATAATTATGGGTGAGAGAACTGATTTTATTCAGGGCAGTCTCTCTACAAAACTCAACAATATACTTACATGAAATGTTATACTCCTTGCAATCTTGTCCATTATCCACTCATAGTGCCTTATAATAAAACAAACTTTAATCAAAGGAACACCTAGGTAATAGACAGAATCATTATTAAAATCACACAGCATCTCTTCCTTTCAAAAATTCTATCTTCTTATAGCTTAACTCCATGCTAATCATTGCAAATTTCTCATGATAATTTTTTTTGGCAAATCTTTTTTATGTTCCCCCATGGAATTGTCTAAATTATTTTGATGAACACAATATGTTTATTGTTTTTATAGTAACTATGTTGTTAACTTTTCATAAACATATGAATTAGAGGAATGTCTTTTTGACTCAAATTATACAAGGAATCAATATTTACATGGAATTTAATTTCCATTGTATTGTAAACCTTGAAGTTTTATATTTATTGTTTGACATGCAAAAGGATTAATGCATATTATTGACCCTTGGGACACAAGGAAATTGTAATCTTGTATTATATTTAAGTCTATAACTTTCGGGACCCACTCTTTTGATAGCATAAATACTAATCATTAGAGATAATCCCAAAACCTAAACCCAGATTATGAAATAAAATAATAAATTCTTGACAAAGGCGAATAAACAATATACAAAAAATACATATAACTTTTTCCTTTTTCTTTGTTCACAAACTCATAAATCAATGTCACATCAAGGACGTCACATTCAGATATCACAAATCATATTCAACTCCATTAAATCCATAATCAAATCTTGTTCTCATATGTGGTTCAGTTTACATCAGATACATGTACATTGATGAATAAACTTAATCTACAACCCATCCTGGGAAAGAGAGAGTACAAGGACATTCTAATCTATCTAGATTATGATATTTATATCTTCTTTATCACGACCCCTCCGTTGGATAGTAATATACCTAAAAACATTTGAAACAACCTCATGAGACTCATATGGAGCCCCAGTGAGTGGACACCTCCCACTCAAGCTAGGCACATGCATCAGCATCAGATTAAGTATAATAAACTTAACGTAAACATGTAGATATTGAAAAGTCTAGCAGATAGTTCTATCATGAGTCAAATCTAGCTTACAATGGTAATCTAATCTAACAGATAAGGTAATCACTTAAACCAATTATATCTTTTAAAGCATGTCTATAAACAAATCAACAGATACTTCTTAGTTCAGATTAAGAATCCTACTGCATGAGTAATAAGTCAAGTTCATAGCATTTTGAATCAATACATAACTATAACATTATATTTGTGACCCTCCATGTAATGACCCCATCTCCCAGTAACCCCCACTTAAGGGATACTAAGAGATCAAAGATGTTATCCAATAACCCAGATCAAAGGTTTGACAAATAACCATTAACAATTATTAAATTCTACCAACTATACTGAAATATGGTAAAAATAAAAACTTTGCATACCTTTTAAAATTGGGATTTCAAAACTTCTATCCACACAGATACTAATCTATCTAATCCTCCTTTGCACTTTAATTCTCATTCAATATCACATATGCCACTTTACTGTTTGTACTTTTCATTGTACCTAAAACGCCGACAAACAAAATGTCAGTCAGCAAGAAGCTGGTATGTGGGGGAAACAATAATCATGCAAATATGTTAATAATGTAATCATTCAATTAATCATTTAACAACCAAGATTATATTTTAATCCATACTACTCAATCCTTACCTATCCCCTAACTCTGTGCTATCCCTACAGTGGACTTGTATGCTACCTCTCTTTAGGTAGATTCTTACCCCCATGGTCCTACCTTACAGGTAGCCAATATATAGGGCAATAGAGTCGCATGGCACTACCCAAAGGTAGCCCAATATCTAACTCAATGTGACTGTTACGACCTCACCTCCCGATAACCCCAAATTAAGGGAAACCGAGAGGTTGAGCCGTACCCATTAATCCCGGATCAAAGGTTCGACATATAACCATAAACAATTATTAAATTCTAACAGACTATACTGAAAATGGTAATAAAATTTTTCTGTACATACCTTTTGAAAACTTGGATCTCTATATTTCTATCCATGCCGATACTAATCTATCTAATCCTCCTTTATACTTTAATTCTCATTTAGTATCACATGTGCCACTTTACTGTTTGTTCTTTTCATTGTACCTAAAATGCCGACAAACAAAACGTCGGTCAGCCGTAGCTGGTATGTGGGGGAAACCAATAATCATTCAATTATCTATAACAATGTATCGCATTCAATTATCATTTAACAAACAAGTTTACGTTTTAAGTATAACTACGCGATCCATGTGTACCCTATCCCCTGCGCTGTCCCTGCAGTGGACCTGGATACTACCTCCCATGTGGTAGATTCCCATTTTACCCCTCATGACTTCACCTCATAGGTGAATCAATTTCTAGGGCTGAGTCGCATGGCACTACCCGTAGGTAGCCCACTCCTTAACTCATGGTATGCTAAGAGTCTCATGGCACTACTCATGTGTAGCCCAGTTTCTAACTCATGATACCCTAGACCTTGCTCTAGGTTATCCTTAGCCTTTGCATAGCCACAGGGGTGGACTCGGATCTAGCTAGTTATACATATATACTCATAGTGATAGCCATAGTCACTTTATAATTGCATGAAATAAATAGACATCCAACAGTTAATTCATGCATTGAGGGAAACATCGATAAAATCTTCGGGAAACTATTCGGTATAGTCATAAGCGTAACCACATACCTGATTTGATGAGTCATGCAGATTATTCAACATTTACTTCATGTATATGCAATCAACCCAATCAACAGATCCAAGCAAGTAATTAAATCATCACACAATTCCTGAAAAGAATATGTACTCTATTTATTACACACTTTATCAGGAATCTATTTTATTGACTTGGATTCACTTTCTAGGGTTTCTAATCCGCATTAAGTATTCATTAATACTCATTAGGGTTTCTTAGATCAATCTCTCGAACTTTATCCCTTTTTAGGTTAACAAACTCTAAAATACTCTTTTCCATTTATGTAAATCCTAATTGCTCAAACTATTCATTTAATAGTCTCTTATACCCAAAATTGACTTAGGATCATCATATCCTTATTTATTTATAGATTTGAACAATTAAAACATTTAAAACTCATATTCACCTAAAATAGGGTTTTCAAGCTCGTTAATGCATATTCATGCACGAAACCCTAAATTAAGCCAATTATATAAAAAGATTATCTTTTTGGATCTTATTTTCACTTTTATGAACAATAGGCTTAAATTATCCATTGATCAACATTAAAACCATCTATCATCAAATCTAAGAGTTTTTCATTAATTAAATCATTAAAATGATAGCTTTTGTGCACTTTTCATATCGCAAGCATATTTAGGCACATAATCTCTAAATTAAACTAATTACGTACAAAGATCACCCTTTTCGATCTTAATGCACCTTTTTGCATTTAACAGATTAATATCAACTCTTATGATCCATTAAACCCTATTAAACACATTAATCATATCAGATTAGGGTTCCTTAATCTTTAAAGTATTAAAGATGATTACTTCCATTAATTTTCGGATTGCAAAAAGAATCAGACTTCAAACATAATTTATTTGGATTCCTCTCGTTCTGAGGATCAAAATTCATATATAACTTGTATTTATCCGAGCTATGAATTAGGAGTTATGATTTTAGCAAAATTACCTAGTTTGGACCAATTGGGAGATGCCACGTCACTCCTCATGCAACGTAGGCGCGGTTCTTGTTTTGGGAACATTTTGAAATGACGTATTTACCCTTGATAAGTCAGTCCGCGCTTCAGCCCTCGAAGGGGCATAACCGTCCAACGGTTCTCCCTTCTTCTTCTTTTTCCTCGCGCAGCTCCCTGCGTCGCCCTAGCCGCGGGTTGCAGGGCTTCCTCCCCATCAACCGGACCTCGTCGGCCACCAAAACCCGTTCCTCTGGGTCCGGCGACCTCCATAGCACCCTCAGGGCCTTCAAGCTGCAGCCGCGGTGGCGAGGTCAGAAGTAGATTAGGCCTGCACGTCTGCCGCCTCCTGTAGTCGCGCTGCTGCTCCCTGGACGGCGGCCGTGCTTGCTGCTTGTCTTCCGACCTTGCGCAAGGGTTAGATGGGGTCGATCCTCCTTCAACTGATGCAGAAGCTTCGTTCTTTTCCCGCCCCTGGTTCCTCCTTGTTTCAAAGGTTGCGGTGCTCCTTTCAACTAGGGTTTTACGTGAAAAGAACATGAAGAGGAGAGAGAGAGGTGCGTGGGACATCCCTGGACTCGGTCCTAGGTCGTACCCCTCATATAGGGGAGGGTCTACGAAGCCCTAGGATGTTTTTCCCATAATGAAACGTAATCCCTCTTCAATAGGAATCATCTTTCTTCTAGGAGAAGTATTCTTCTCTCTCCTCATAATCTTCTTAGATATTCTTATTTCTTGAATTCGAAATTCCCTTCATATATTCTCTTTATTCTTGCTTTTTCAACCATTAACACGAAATCATGTTTCCTTTTGATGGAAAATACCATCTTATGAAAATAACATAAAATCCATTAATAATGAAACACATTTATCTTCTTTTTCTCTCTCTCTCTTATTTCCTTAGTCTTCTTTATTCTTTAGACATTAGGAAATCAAAAATAACTTCTTTTATTCTTTTATTTACTTTCCCTTTATTCTAAAGGCACACATTCTATTTTCATTTAATAGGGAGATACTTTCTTTTTATCAATATCACAAATTCACTAATAATGTATCTCTTTTATTTTGCAAATTTGCTATTTTCTCTTTCTTTCCTCTTTATTGGGACTCCTTAGATCCCAAAATACTCCATTATCTCGAAATTATCTTTATTGGATACTTATTATCCTTCTAGATGCATCTAAATGCATTATCTCACATTATCTTGTTTATTTCTCATTAAAAATATATCTTCTTGAGAATTTCTTTTTATTTCCCTTCTATTTTCCTCATTGGCATCCCTTCTATCATAAGAAAACCTTGGGATACGAAATTACATAAAGGGAAAGTCAATTATCCATCTTTTCACTTAATTTCCACATTTCATCAATGTTTTCAATTTCTCTCTTAATAAAGAAATACATAATTAATCTTTTCTTTTTCTTATTTCTTTTCTTTACCACTTTAGACTCCTTGGAACCCAAGGAATCCAAGAGGCACGAAATCCTCTTTGGATTTTCCTTCTAGAGGTTTCCATTATTTCATTTCTCAAATATCCATTTACTAATTGAATTTCCTTTTTTATTTTCCTTTTTATTGGGCCCAATAGTCAATAAAGCCCACAAATCAAATAACAAGGCTATTTCAAACGAAATCCAATTATTCAAAACAATTCACATCATTATTTGTTCAATTATTCTTAATATGAGAAATTGCATTTCTCATCAATTGAACCCAAAATTTGGGGTTATAACATCCTTCCCCTCTTATAGGAAATTTTGTCCTCAAAATTTAGGCAAGCAAACAAACAATTCAGGATAAGAATTTTCCATGTCTATCATTGGCCCCTATGTGGCTTTGCCGGACCCATGGCATTTTCAAAGAACCTTTATCATCACATATTCTTTTCTATGAGTTCTTTCATCCTGGCATCTATAAACTACACAGGTGACTCAGGCCATTTCAGCCTCCCTTGGGGCTCACTAGGTTCGTTGCTCAGCACATGGTCGGGGTACCTCACATAGTGCTCTAAATTGGACACATGGAAAACATCTCCCATTACTCTATCCTGATGGGTAGGGTCAAACCTAACCTTCTCCACCCATCCATCTCTAATGGACCCATGTATCGGGGACTCGGCTCTCTTAGATATAACTTAGAGGGGTCGTATTTTCATGTCATATTTTCTCCCACAGTAACTTGTATGTCAGTCTACTTTGCATTTGCTCACGACTCTCATCATCTCTAGGCTCCTTTCAGCCCTTGCACAACCAAAGTGACTTCATCTACACGTACTGGGGTCCCTTTTTCTAACCATCATGTGGTACTTTTCTAACCATCATGTGGTCCTTTCACCAACATTACCTTACTAAAGTGGTGACCGACACAACCTCCCTTACAGAGCTTCATATAAAACCCGATACTGGCTATGGTGGTTATTGTCACATCTTTCATAGGACAAGAACTGTCTCTAGATATCACCCTGAATGAGCACATATGCCCTCATCAGACCCTTTAGTCTGGATCATACTAACCATAGTTAGGGGTGATAAACTATACTAACATTGAGTTCTTCATGTACCTACTTCCACTTTATGGAAGTGAACTTTTAGGTCAAACTCAAGAACCTTTGAACTTGCTTCATGGTGTAGTTGAACCGTCTCTCACATGGGTAGTTCAACTGCATCTGTCCCTTAACAGAACTCTTCCTTATCTAGGTAAGGCGACCTACCATAACCCACATTGTATCTCGACCTTCCTCGATCCAGGGAAGACCTATCACAACATCCATAGTGTTGAGCTCTCATTCCCTCTCAAGGATTCTTTTATCCTCTATATCGATACACTGGGTTACTGGGGTTCGTCCTTTACCTCTTGGCTTGCATGGCCATACACCACATGCAACTTCATCTTAAGCATCCAAAGTGCTACTGTCATTTTCCACGGTGTAAGATGATCTCCAACCATGACTCCCTATATGTCATGATTCTTTCAAGATCAACTCCTCGAAACCCTAAACCACTCTAGTTGGGGTTTCATCACCTTCCCTTTCAAAGAAGTACATCTGAGGTTTTACCATCATCCTTTCATTGCATCAAGAACTAGGCTGGCTAACCAAACAACCCTTAACTTTTCAACGCATCTTGTTTCATCTGAGTGTTATCCAAACACCTCTCTTTTTCAAACTTAGGGTTGGCCAAACAAACTCTTCTAACTTCTAGTCAACCAAGTCTTAATCAGATCATTCATTATGACTTCACATCCTTAGGTAACATTACACTTCCATGTATTTTGCTTATTATGTCACCTTAAACTATATGTTCATCTTCATAAGTGCACTCTATGATTCCATCATCATGGTGATCAAACTCAACCTGGTATAACTTGTAAGCTCTACATCCTCATAAGGCGATCACCTCATTCCTCTTAGTGTTTGCAAGCCATCCATCATTCATTCACTTTACCATGGTAAGATATCTTCTCTATCCACATTTCTCGTGGCAACGCTCCAACTACAGCATCTCTTATCCTTGGTGTATGACATGCATAATGTCCTATCTCTCACCCCCATAACAAGAGGAAATAAGCATTTGGCTGCAGTCCAAATACAGAGTTCTTCCTGTTCCAAGAGTAGAGATGGTACATCCCACCTTGCCGGTACACCTTTAAATATAAGTTGCAACGTGCCACATATGTCTCTTCATCACAACCATTATGATATCAAAACTAGTCTTGAACCTACTAAGGTTTATATCCTTAGTCAAATCCTCTAGGTCCATAGGGTACCGACTCTTCTGGGGTCATCCCTCTTCCCTCATGCATCAAGAGAGTGCCCTACTCATCTGCCCTTTAGGTCCCATGAGTTCATGAAGGTGATCAATCTCCTAACCCATGGCCCTCAGACAATGATAGCTGTTACCTCCCGACCCTATGGTCATGTGCAACTGGGGAATTAGGCAACTCCTACTTTTATCGGTCTTATACCTCCCTGACCCTAGGATAGACTTAGGATTATTCATTATAGTACATATTCACTTAGAACCTTACCCAAGTCTTCATCATCTCTCTTTCTGCATTCATGGGCTGACCTTCATCCTTTCATTGAGATCATGGCAACATGCCCACCTTGGTCAAGCCCTATACCGAATACCTCCATGGTAACACATCTGCATGCACTTAGAGATGGATATCTATGGGCCTACGGGTTCATACTCATACCTTGTACTTTTCTCTTAACTTCTCAAGATCCTACGAGACCTCTTTAGGTTACCTTGAACCAACAAAACTGATATACACCCTTCCAAAGGGGTTCCTCTCCTAGGATGGGAGGAAAACTATCTCTAAGGTCACAAAAGCTCTTAGGTCTAGGGTTTACATCCACCCGAGCCTACTTAACCCTAGAAAACCATTAAGGCACAAGCAGATCACTTATTGAACCATACTAGGTCATACTTGTCCTCTTTCCTCAATGATGGATCAAAGTCATACCTTCCTTTATCATCAACCTAGCTATGAGGGGTTCATTACACATACTTTAAACTTAAGGGACTTCCCTTTTCCATTATTTATGAGGCGTGCCATGCTCGAAACTATAGAAACTTAATTCTCATCATGAGCATTAGGTATACCACTTCCCCTCTTAGGCCTAGGATCCCTAGGTTTACTTTTAGGTGTCCAACTGCACGCTCTATTTCTGAACCATGAATTAAGCTGGAAAAAGGCATCTCGTGCACTTCCTATCATCCTTCTTCTCGATCAACACTTAGGGTTGGGTCCTCCTAAAGATAACCAAGATATCATCAACTTTTAGGGATCGATCATGAGGCAATCCCTGTCATCCATTGTTTAGGGTTTTAGGCTTCCCACCTTCTTGCGGGGTTTCCTGCTCTCTCTAGACCTAACCCTACATCCAACCTCACCATTAGAGGTCCTCTCTTCATGAAGTTTCAACTTCAAAGGCACGCTCTACATAAGTGAAGCCTAGGTTCGAACTTATGGTTGCTCAAGATCATCCATAACCCTTTATGCTCCATCATGATTCCTTAACTAGGGTTTCATCCTACTGTCAGCACTATGACGTGCCCTAGGTGCCAACTATACCTTACTTGCACAAGCCCATAGAGTTTCTAAGGTCCTTTACTAACCTCATCATCTAAGGAGTTATCCTTTACCCTAACATACACGATCCTTCCCAGGGTTGGGTTGCCAAAGGTGTTAGGTCATCCATGGGTCATATGGCATCCCAAAGGCATGTCCCTTCAAACACCTGGTCCAACTCATCTCTCTCTAACCATCACTTAGGGTTAGGGTTAGCATCATCCTTAGAGGATGTGCCAGGTCTCTACTAGCAATGGAGATCCCTATCTCCAAGACTGACTTATCCTCCTGACAAGAAGGTCTAGCCTCAGGTCTCTCCTGAAGACATGACATCTTATGTCATAAGACCTAAGCATGTATCTATTATTTACTTTGCGCTTAATCTATTAAGCTTATGTCCATGACATCTTATTTACATGCCTTTCATTAATTTAGTGGAGGATTCCTTAAACCTTATTAACCTTACCCATACCTCAAGAGGGTGAGGAGAAGAAAGAAGACCTTAATCCTTTAGGTCCTTATTAGAATTTTGTGATGAGAATGGATGAATAAGATGAGAAGTCCTAAAGGTATCTTATTTCGATTCATACCCTAAGACTTTGGCCAGGCGGTCACACGGGTCCGGGAGTCCTCGTATTCCGACTAGCGGTGCGGAGGAAAATCTTGCCAGCCCCCGGTCGTGATCCCTTTCTAGACACCTCCGTCTTTCGGATACTCCTCTAATAACTCCCTTGGGTTCTATGGAGTTTGTAAAATTTAATAATTATTAATGGTTAAATGAGGAACCTAGGCTCTGATACCAAATGTTACGACCTCACCTCCCGATAACCCCAAATTAAGGGAAACCGAGAGGTTGAGCCGTACCCATTAATCCCGGATCAAAGGTTCGACATATAACCATAAACAATTATTAAATTCTAACAGACTATACTGAAAATGGTAATAAAAATTTTCTG
This sequence comes from Alisma plantago-aquatica, assembly GCA_963693085.1. Classification (NCBI taxonomy): domain Eukaryota; kingdom Viridiplantae; phylum Streptophyta; class Magnoliopsida; order Alismatales; family Alismataceae; genus Alisma; species Alisma plantago-aquatica. The sequence goes on along the minus strand of OY856411.1, from coordinate 318,365,117 downwards.
TACATACCTTTTGAAAACTTGGATCTCTATATTTCTATCCATGCCGATACTAATCTATCTAATCCTCCTTTGTACTTTAATTCTCATTTAGTATCACATGTGCCACTTTACTGATTGTTCTTTTCATTGTACCTAAAACGCCGACAAACAAAACGTCGGTCAGCCGTAGCTGGTATGTGGGGGAAACCAATAATCATTCAATTATCTATAACAATGTATCGCATTCAATTATCATTTAACAAACAAGTTTACGTTTTAAGTATAACTACGCGATCCATGTGTACCCTATCCCCTGCGTTGTCCCTGCAGTGGACCTGGATACTACCTCCCATGTGGTAGATTCCCATTTTACCCCTCATGACTTCACCTCATAGGTGAATCAATTTCTAGGGCTGAGTCACATGGCACTACCCGTAGGTAGCCCACTCCTTAACTCATGGTATGCTAAGAGTCTCATGGCACTACTCATGTGTAGCCCAGTTTCTAACTCATGATACCCTAGACCTTGCTCTAGGTTATCCTTAGCCTTTGCATAGCCACAGGGGTGGACTCGGATCTAGCTAGTTATACATATATACTCATAGTGATAGCCATAGTCACTTTATAATTGCATGAAATAAATAGACATCCAACAGTTAATTCATGCATTGAGGGAAACATCGATAAAATCTTCGGGAAACTATTCGGTATAGTCATAAGCGTAACCACATACCTGATTTGATGAGTCATACAGATTATTCAACATTTACTTCATGTATATGCAATCAACCCAATCAACAGATCCAAGAAAGTAATTAAATCATCACACAATTCCTGAAAAGAATATGTACTCTATTTATTACACACTTTATCAGGAATCTATTTTATTGACTTGGATTCACTTTCTAGGGTTTCTAATCCGCATTAAGTATTCATTAATACTCATTAGGGTTTCTTAGATCAATCTCTCGAACTTTATCCCTTTTTAGGTTAACAAACTCTAAAATACTCTTTTCCATTTATGTAAATCCTAATTGCTCAAACTATTCATTTAATAGTCTCTTATACCCAAAATTGACTTAGGATCATCATATCCTTATTTATTTATGGATTTGAACAATTAAAACATTTAAAACTCATATTCACCTAAAATAGGGTTTTCAAGCTCGTTAATGCATATTCATGCACGAAACCCTAAATTAAGCCAATTATATAAAAAGATTATCTTTTTGGATCTTATTTTCACTTTTATGAACAATAGGCTTAAATTATCCATTGATCAACATTAAAACCATCTATCATCAAATCTAAGAGTTTTTCATTAATTAAATCATTAAAATGATAGCTTTTATGCACTTTTCATATCGCAAGCATATTTAGGCACATAATCTCTAAATTAAACTAATTACGTACAAAGATCACCCTTTTCGATCTTAATGCACCTTTTTGCATTTAACAGGTTAATATCAACTCTTATGATCCATTAAACCCTATTAAACACATTAATCATATCAGATTAGGGTTCCTTAATCTTTAAAGTATTAAAGATGATTACTTCCATTAATTTTCGGATTGCAAAAAGAATCAGACTTCAAACATAATTTATTTGGATTCCTCTCTTTCTGAGGATCAAAATTCATATATAACTTGTATTTATCCGAGCTATGAATTAGGAGTTATGATTTTAGCAAAATTACCTAGTTTGGACCAATTGGGAGATGCCACGTCACTCCTCATGCAACGTAGGCGCGGTTCTTATTTTGGGAACATTTCGAAATGACGTATTTACCCTTGATAAGTCAGTCCGCGCTTCAGCCCTCGAAGGGGCATAACCGTCCAACGGTTCTCCCTTCTTCTTCTTTTTCCTCGCGCAGCTCCCTGCGTCGCCCTAGCCGCGGGTTGCAGGGCTTCCTCCCCATCAACCGGACCTCGTCGGCCACCAAAACCCGTTCCTCTGGGTCCGGCGACCTCCATAGCACCCTCAGGGCCTTCAAGCTGCAGCCGCGGTGGCGAGGTCAGAAGTAGATTAGGCCTGCACGTCTGCCGCCTCTTGTAGCCGCGCTGCTGCTCCATGGACGGCGGCCGTGCTTGCTGCTTGTCTTCCGACCTTGCGCAAGGGTTAGATGGGGTCGATCCTCCTTCAACTGATGCAGAAGCTTCGTTCTTTTCCCGCCCCTGGTTCCTCCTTGTTTCAAAGGTTGCGGTGCTCCTTTCAACTAGGGTTTTACGTGAAAAGAACATGAAGAGGAGAGAGAGAGGTGCGTGGGACATCCCTGGACTCGGTCCTAGGTCGTACCCCTCATATAGGGGAGGGTCTACGAAGCCCTAGGATGTTTTTCCCATAATGAAACGTAATCCCTCTTCAATAGGAATCATCTTTCTTCTAGGAGAAGTATTCTTCTCTCTCCTCATAATCTTCTTAGATATTCTTATTTCTTGAATTCAAAATTCCCTTCATATATTCTCTTTATTCTTGCTTTTTCAACCATTAACACGAAATCATGTTTCCTTTTGATGGAAAATACCATCTTATGAAAATAACATAAAATCCATTAATAATGAAACACATTTATCTTCTTTTTCTCTCTCTCTCTTATTTCCTTAGTCTTCTTTATTCTTTAGACATTAGGAAATCGAAAATAACTTCTTTTATTCTTTTATTTACTTTCCCTTTATTCTAAAGGCACGCATTCTATTTTCATTTAATAGGGAGATACTTTCTTTTTATCAATATCACAAATTCACTAATAATGTATCTCTTTTATTTTGCAAATTTGCTATTTTCTCTTTCTTTCCTCTTTATTGGGACTCCTTAGATCCCAAAATACTCCATTATCTCGAAATTATCTTTATTGGATACTTATTATCCTTCTAGATGCATCTAAATGCATTATCTCACATTATCTTGTTTATTTCTCATTAAAAATATATCTTCTTGAGAATTTCTTTTTATTTCCCTTCTATTTTCCTCATTGGCATCCCTTCTATCATAAGAAAACCTTGGGATACGAAATTCCATAAAGGGAAGTCAATTATCCATCTTTTCACTTAATTTCCACATTTCATCAATGTTTTCAATTTCTCTCTTAATAAAGAAATACATAATTAATCTTTTCTTTTTCTTATTTCTTTTCTTTACCACTTTAGACTCCTTGGAACCCAAGGAATCCAAGAGGCACGAAATCCTCTTTGGATTTTCCTTCTAGAGGTTTCCATTATTTCATTTCTCAAATATCCATTTACTAATTGAATTTCCTTTTTTATTTTCCTTTTTATTGGGCCCAATAGTCAATAAAGCCCACAAATCAAATAACAAGGCTATTTCAAACGAAATCCAATTATTCAAAACAATTCACATCATTATTTGTTCAATTATTCTTAATATGAGAAATTGCATTTCTCATCAATTGAACCCAAAATTTGGGGTTATAACAGTGACTTTATGGACCTACCCCATTGGTAGCCATATACTAAGTCATCCAATGACCTGATGGACCTACCCCATAGGTAGCCATGTACTAGGTCAACTATTAAGCCACGGAGGGGACCAGGATCTCAGCTAGTAGGCACATATCTTATGTGATAGTCATATCCACATTATAGTTTGCATGAATTAAAATCACCCAACAATTAATTCATGATATCGATGAAAACTTCAGTAAACCTCGAAAAACTAATTCGAGATATTCATAAGTGTAACCACATACCTGATTTGATGATTTCACAAGCATTAAGCAAATCCAACCAAGAAAGCAATCCAAGCAAGCAGTTCAACAATCACATAATTCCTGGAAAGAATATGTACTCTGTTTATTACACACCTTATCAAGAATCTAATTTATTGACTTGGATTCATTTTCTAGGGTTTTCGTATCCATTTTAGGGTTTCGTTTTGCAATTAGGGTTTCCCTTCATTTTTTACCATATTTAACCCTAATTTTATGCCATTACTCATAAACCCTGATTATCTCATCTATTCTTCAATATTAAGGTTATCTTAACAACATATAACCCTATTTTTGTATTTAAATCTACCATTAATTAATTTCATTAAGCTTCTTTTACATTAAAGCTGCTATTTTTATCCTTTTAATTCATGATAAGATCATTATGCTCATTTTTCATCAATTTGTAGTTCATTATGGTCTAATTCACAAATGAACTCTATATATCATGAAATCCACCTTTTATTCATTAGCAAACCCTAATTACTATATTAAGGGTATTTACCCAGAATTAAGGACTTTTATATACAAATAACTTAGAACCGTCACTTAACAACATATTTTCACATTTTTTAAATTAAATATGATCTTATCCTCTTTTACCCTAAATTAGGGTTTCTAAATTATTTAATCATTCTCATATGAGGTAAAAACCCTAAATCATGTAATTTTACATCTAGATCAGGTTTGAATCTAACATTATCATTCAATAGGTTATTAATACTTCAATTAACCCATTAAGCATTCTAGATTCAACCTTTAATCACAAAAGGGTTTTTAACTTGATTTTAATGCACTTTTCATCAACTTATTGTACTTTTGCACTTAGGAACGGAATCAATCTTTATTATTATTTTTATTGGATTCCTCTCATTCTCCTGAGCAAAATTCATATATTACTTGTCCTAATCGGAGTTACCAATCTTTAATTATGAATTTTGCAAGATTTTACTTACTTGGCCAATCGGGTTGTGCCATGTCGTCAAGCTCATGCAACGTTGTGGATTTGGAAATATAACCAAATGACGACTCTGCTCCCGCTTAAGTTGTCGATGCTTCATACCCCGGAGGGGTAGAACCGTCCAACGTCCTCCAGGTTGTCTTCAACCTCGGGCAGCCCTACCTGGCCGCCGTTGCAGCCTGGTGCGGCCTCCGTCACTCGCTCTCAGGGCAGCGATTCTTGCCGGAAGTCACTCCTCCACCTCCGCCACTCCATTGCGCACACGGGCCGCCCCCAAACCTTGGCCATGGTGGCCATTTTCCTGCTCTCCAAGCCATGCACAATGGCCATCACTACAGCCTTGGTGTCATTGTTGCGCGTGCTCTAGGACATGGATTCGATGGAGAAACGGCTCCTTCACACCGTGATACACCAGGCCTTCATCACACCCCTCTGGTTTCCCTTCCTTGAGTCATGCTCATGGTGAAACTTGGGGTTAGGGTTTTAAGATTAAAGTAAGGAAGAAGAGCGACGTGTGGGATCCTCTAGACTTGGCCCAGGGTCGTACCCCTTATATAGGGGAGGGTAAATAGGCCCTAGGTTGTTTATCCACGAGATCCAAGAGGAAAAACAAGCTCCACACTTAAAGGAAACATTTTCCTTCCTTGAGAAGAAATCTTCTCTCTCCTAACTTATTCCTTTAATAAACCATATCTCTTGGATAACTAGGAATTCGAAAATCCTTTCTCTCATGCTTGACTTTTATTCCATAAGCACGAAATTATCTTTTCCTTAAATAGAAAATACTTTCTTTTTAGCAATACCACATAATCCATTAATAATGTATTCACTTTATATTCTTATTTTCTTTTATAGGTATTTTCTCTTTCCTCTTTCTTCATTGGGACTCCTTGGATCCCAAGAAACTATATTATTTCGAAATTCCTTTATAAGGATACTTATTATCCTTCTAGATGCATCTAACAGCATTATTCTTCATTATTTCTCATTATCTTGTTTATTTCTTATTAAAATAGCTCTTTTTGAGAATTTCTCTTTATTTCTCTTTTATTTTCCTCATTGGTATTCCTTTTATCATTAGGAATCCTTGGGATACGAAATTCCACCAAGGATAACCCAATTATACCTTTTTCCACTTATTTCCAACATTTTAACATTATTTTCAATTTCTTTCTCACTAAAGAAATACTTAATTAATCTTTTCTTTTCTTATTGCTTTCTTTTTGCAACTTTGGACTCCTTGGAACTCGAGGAACTCAAGAGGCATGAAATCCATCCTTGGATTATATTCTCTTGCCTTCTAGAGGTTTCCACACCTTTCTTTTCTCAAAAACTCAATTATTCATTTACTAATTGAATTTCCTAGTTATTGGGCCCAATAGCAAATAAAGCCCACAACACAATCATCAAGGCTATTGTAAATGAAATCCATATTATATCTTTATCTGTTCCAATATCTTTAATATGAGAAAACACATTTCTCACCAAAGGATCCCAAATATTGGGGTTGTAACATTCTTCCCCTCTTATAGGAATTTTGTCCTCAAAATTCAATCAAGCAAACAAACAATTCAGGATAAGACTTTTCCATGTCCATCATTGGCCCCTATGTGGCTTTACCCTACCCATGGCACTTCCAAATAACCTTTATCATCACATATTCTTTTCTCTGAGTTCTTTCACCCTAGCGTCTATAAACTGCACACGTGACTCATGTCATTCAGCCTCCCTTGGGGCTCACTTGGTTCATTGCTCAGCACATGGCCTAGGTACCTCACATAGTGCTCTAACTTGGACACATGGAACTCATCACACATGACTCTATCCTGAGGGGTCAGGTCAAACATATCCTTCTCTACTAACCCATCTCAAAAGGACCCATGTATTGGGGACTCGGCTTTCTCAGTTATATCTCAGAGGGGTCGGATTTTCACATCACATATTCCCCCACAGTGAACTGCATGTCAGTCTACTTTGCATCATCTTACGACTCATGTCATCCCTGGGCTCCTTTCAGCCATTGCATGATCAAAGCGACTTCATCTGCACACACTATGGTCCTTTTCTAACCATCACGTGGTCCTTTCACCAACATCACTTTACTGAAGTGGTGACCGATACAACCTCCCTTACAGAGATTCTTTAAATCTCGATACTAGATTTGGTGGTTATCATCACAGCTTTTGTAGGACAAGAACTGTCTCTAGATATCACCCTGAGTGAGCACCCATGCCCTCATCAGACCCTCTAGTCTGGATCATACTAACCATTAGTTAGGGGGTGATAAACTTTACTAACATGGAGTTCTTCATGTATCTACTTCCACCCTACGGAAGTGAACCTTTGAGTTATACTCAAGAACTTTTGAACTCACATCATGGTGTAGTTGAACCATCTCTCTCATGTGTAGTTCAACCCAATCTATCCCTTGACAGTACTCTTTCTTTCTCATGTTATCTAGGTAAGGCGATTTACCATAACCCATATTGCATCTTGTCCTTCCTTGGTCTAGGGGAGACTTATCACAGCATCCATAGTGATGAACTCCCATTCCCTCTCAGAAACTCTTTATCCTCTATATCAATGCATTGGGTTACCGATGCTCATCCTTCACCTTCTGTCATGCATGGCAACATACCACATGCAGCCTCATCTTAAGCATCCAAAGTGCTATTTTCATTTACTATCTTGGTAGTACCAAGGTGTATCATGATCTCCTACATTTCATGATTCCTCAAGATTGATTTCTCATAAACCCTAAATCACTCTCATCAGGGTTTTATCACCTTCTTATCCAAAGAAGTGTATCTAAGGCTCTAAGATCACCCTTTTATTGCATCAAAGACTAGACTGGCTAACCAAACAACCATTAATTGATCTTGTTACATCAGAGTGTTAGCCAAACATATCTTCTTTCCAAACTTAGGGTTAGCCAAACAACCTCTTCTAGCTTCTAGCCAAACTAGTCAGGAATATCTCAACCAGAGCATCCATTACCACTTCACATCCTTAGGTATTAGGTACTGTTGGAGACATACACCTTCATGTATTCCACTTATCATCTCATCTTGACTCTAAAACTATCTTCATCGAGAAAACTTCGGGCTCATCCTCATGATGATCAAACTTTACCTTGCATCACTTGCAAAATCCACATAGCTCAGGCTAACAACATCCTTATGAGATGACTATCTTATCTCTCTTTAGTGTTTGCAAACCATCCATGTATCATTCACTTTACCAGGGTATGTTATCTTCTTTGTCCCCATATCTCGTGGCAACGTTCCAACCCACATCATCTTTATCCTTGGTGTATGGCATGTGTATTGTCCTATCTCTCACCCCCATAACAAGAGGAAATAAGCATTTGGCAGCAGTCCAAATACAGAGTTCTTCCTATTCCAAGAGTAGAGATGGTACACCCCACCTTACCAGTACACCTTTAACTCCAAGTTGAGACGTGCCACCTATGTCTCTATATCACAATCATCTCGATATCAAGGTTACTTCCATGGAAAACTAGTCTTAAACCTACTTGGGTTACTACACAATCCTTGGTCATCTCCTCTAGGTCTATAGGGTGCCGGCACTTTTGGGGTCATCCCTCTTCCCTTATGCATCCAAAGAGTGCCCTACTCATCTGCCCTTTGGGTCCCATGAGTTCATGAAGGTGATCAATCTCCTAACCCATGGCCCTCAGACAATGATAGTTGTTACCTCCCGACCCTATGGTCATGTACAACTAGGGAATTAGGCAACTCCTACTTTCATCGGTCTTATCCCTATCGGACCTTAGGATAGACTTAGGATTCTATTATAGTACATGTTCAACTTAGAACCTTACCCAAGCCTTCATCATCTCTCTCTCTCTGCATTCATGGGTTGACTTTCATCCTTTCATAGGGGTCATGGCAACCTGCCTACCTTGGTCAAGCCCCATACCAGCTACCTCCATGGTAACACATCCATATGCACTTAGAGATGGTTATCTATGGGTCTACAGGTTCATTCTCATACTATGTACTTTTCACTTAGCTTCTCAAAGTCCTATGAGACCTCTTTAGGTTACCAAAAAAACTGGTATACACCCTACAAAAGGGTCCCTCTCCCATGATGGAAGGAAACTACTCCTTGACAACAAGGTCACAAACGCCCTTAGGTCTAGGGTTTACATCCACATGCTTAACCCTAACAATCTACTAAGGCACAAGCAGATCACCTACTAAACCATGTTAGGTCATACTTGTTCTCTTTTCTCGACACTGGATCACGATCATGCCTTCCCATGTCATCAACTTAGTTGTGAGGGGTTCATCAATCATACCTTTAAACTTAAGGGTTTTCCTTTCCTCTCAACATAAGAAGTACCATGCTCGCATCTATATAAACTCAACTCTCACCATGAGCATTAGGTACCCCACTTCCCCTCTTAGGCCTAGGAACCCTAGGTTCACTTTTGGGTATCCAACTGCATGCCCAACCTCTTAACCACGAACCAGACATGTCCCTGGTATGTCACGCACCTCCTGTCATCCTTTGACTCAAGCAACACTTCAGAGTGGAGTCCCCCTCTAGGACAATCAACAAGGTATAAGGCCTCACAACCTATTACTAAACCTCCTCAGGGTCCAAGGCACTCTTTGTCTCATCTCAGTAGGTAAACACCTATACCATAGGTACATAAGTTCTAAAAGCACCATCCTCTCTCTAGGGTTTGGTTCCTCTAAAGGCAACCAAGATATCATCAGCCTCCAGGGATCATGCATGAGGCGACCACTATCATCCACTTAGGTCGCATCATCCTCGACTCCCCACTGTTCCTCATATCTCGGGGTTTAGGCTTCTACCCTTCTTGCTTGGTTCCTGCTCTCTCTCTCTTAGAGCTAACTCCAAATCCAACCTTACTATTAGAGGTCCTCTCTCCATGAGGGATTAAGCTCACCAACATACCTCTACGTGGGTGAATCTTATAACATTTTCTCAAGGTCATTCATAGCTCTCATAAGCTATCCATTATGCATACTGGCCAGGGTTTCAACCTACTTCTCGCACTACTGACACATTTTGGGTGCCTATTATGCCCATATAAGCTCGTGGGGTTTCCATAGGTTCTTCTCTAACCTCATCAATGAAGGAGCTATCCTTCATGCATGACCCTTCCTAGTGTTGGGTCGCCAGAGGTACTAGGTCATCCAACCTCTCATGGCACATACGTCATCCAAGGCATGTCTATCCAAACACCTAGTCTATCATGACATCCAACTCATCATGTTGTCTCTCTCTCTAACCTTCACTTAGGTTTAGGGTTAACATCATCCTCAGAGGATGTTCCAGGTCTCTACTTGCAATGGAGATTTCTATCTCCAAGACTAACTCTCCCTATTTATCCTCCTGACAAGAAGGCTCAGCCTCAGGTCTCTTCTGAGGGCATGACAACTTATGTCATATGACCTAAGCATGTATCTATCCTTTAATTTATACTTAATCTATTAAGCTTATGTCCATGACATCTTATTTACATGCTTTCCTTTAATTTGATGTAGGATTCCTTATACCCTATTAACCTTACCCATACCTCAAGAGGGTGGGGAAAAGTGAGAGAAAACCCTAATCCTTAAGGTCCTTAATAGAATTTATGATGAGAAGGGATGAATAAGATGAGAAAGTCCTAAAGGTATCTTATTTCGATTCATACCCTAAGACTTTGACCAGGAAGTCACACGGATCTGGGAGTCCTCGTATTTCGACTAGCGGTGCGGAGGAAAATATTGCCAGCCCCCGATCGTGATCCTTTTCTAGACACCTCTATCTTTCGGATAATCCTTTAATAACTCCCTTGGGTTCTATGGAGTTTGTAAAATTTAATAATTATTAATGATTAAGTGAGGAACCTACGCTCTGATACCAATTGTAACAACCATGTCTCCCAGTAACCCCCACTTAAGGGAGACCAAGAGATCAGAGTTGTTATCTAATAACCTGGATCAAAGGTTTGACAAATAACCATTAACAGTTATTAAATTTTATTAACTATACTGAAATATGGTAAAAATAAAAACTTTGCATACCTTTTAAATTTGGGATTTCAAAACTTCTATCCACACAGATACTAATCTATCTAATCCTCCTTTGCACTTTAATTCTCATTTAATATCACATATGCCACTTTACTGTTTGTACTTTTCATTGTACCTAAAATGCCGACAAACAAAACGTCGGTCAGTAAGAAGCTGGTATGTGGGGGAAACAATAATCATGCAAATATGTTAATAATGTAATCATTCAATCATTTAACAACCAAGATTACATTTTAAGCCATACTACTCAATCCTTACCTATCCCCTAACTCTGTGCTATCCATGCAGTGGACTTGTATGCTACCTCTCTTTAGGTAGATTCTTACCCCCATGGTCCTACCTTACAGGTAGCCAATACATAGGGTAATAGAGTCGCATGGCACTACCCAAAGGTAGCCCAATATCTAACTCAATGTGACTTAATGGACCTACCCCATTGGTAGCCATGTACTAAGTCATCCAATGACCTGATGGACCTACCCCATAGGTAGCCATGTACTAGGTCAACTATTAAGCCACAGAGGGGACCAGGATCTGAGCTAGTAGGCACATATCTTATGTGATAGTCATATCCACATTATAGTTTGCATGAATTTAAATCACCCAACAATTAATTCATGATATCGATGAAAACTTTGGTAAACCTCAAAAAACTAATTCGAGATATTCATAAGCGTAACCACATGCTTGATTTGATGATTTCACAAGCATTAAGCAAATCCAACCAAGAAAACAATCCAAGCAAGCAATTCAACAATCACATAATTCCTGAAAAGAATATGTACTCTATTTATTACACACCTTATCAAGAATCTACTTTATTGAGTTGGATTCATTTTCTAGGGTTTCCGTATCCATTTTAGGGTTTTGTTTTGCAATTAGGGTTTCCCTTCATTTTTTTACCATATTTAACCCTAATTTTATGCCATTACTCATAAACCATAATTATCTCATCTATTCTTCAATATTAAGGTTATCTTAACAACATATAACCCTATTTTCGGATTTAAAGGTACCATTAACCATTAATTAATTTCATTAAGCTTCTTTTACATTAAAGATGCTATTTTTATCCTTTTAATCCATGACAAGATCATTATGCTCATTTATCATCAATTCGTAGTTCATTATGGTCTAATTCACAAATGAACTCTATATATCATTAAATCCACCTTTTATTCATTAGAAAACCCTAATTACTATATTAAGGGTATTTACCCAGAATTAAGGACTTTTATGTACAAATAACTTAGAACCATCATTTAACAACATATTTTCACATTTTTCAAATTAAATATGATATTATCCTCTTTTACCCTAAATTAGGGTTTCTAAATTATTTAATCATTCTCATATGAGGTAAAAACCCTAAATCATGCAATTTTACATCTAGATCAGGTTTGAATCTAACATTATCATTCAACAGGTTATTAATAGTTCAATTAACCCATTAAGCATTCTAGATTCAACCTTTAATCACAAAAAGGGTTTTTAACTTGATTTTAATGCACTTTTCATCAACTTATTGTACTGTTTCAATTAGGAACGGAATCAATCGTTAATATTATTTTTATTGGATTCCTCTCATTCTCCTGAGCAAAATTCATATATTACTTGTCCTAATCGGAGTTACCAATCTTTAATTATGAATTTAGCAAGATTTTACTTACTTGGCCAATCGGGTTGCGCCATGTCGTCAAGCTCATGCAACGTTGTGGATTTGTAAATATAACCAAATGACGACTCTGTCCCCGCTTAAGTTGTCGATGCTTCATACCCCGGAGGGGTAGAACCATCCAACGTCCTCTAGGTTGTCTTCTGTGACGTCCCCGGATTTTCTAAAACTTAATCTGATGTGTGACGTCCAAATTGAAACCCTCACCTCAGCAAGAATCCCAATTTAAACATCCCACACTAGGCTAAGAAGAAGAAAATCAAGGGAGTCAGAAGGAAACACAGTAGCACATGTACATGAACAATAATAAAACCATACACACATGTTCACCATTCAACATATAATTACATAATGAATTGTTACAACATTTGATATTACATATTGAACAGCAAAATTCTACATATACATGTACTACTACTAAACAATAGGATATTAAGACAACAGGTCCACCTATACATCAGCTCGCCACACAACTCTCAACTATCCTGGATCTTCAAGAGCATAACCATAACCTAAACAAAAGATTACATGTGGTACACGTCAGCACAATATTCAAGAATATTGTACTGAGTACGCCTACGTGTCTTTTATATACCTCTCATCATATCTTGGCAATAAAATAAAACTAATATACTTGGCAGTAACATAAGAAATATAAGAAAAAGCATATACTTGCACAAAGATATTCAATAACAAAAGAGAACACATATTTTAAGCTCATTTTCCATTATATGCTTGTGCATCTGCCTACCAATGGGATAGATGCATCCAGGCCTCATGATCTGCTTACCAAAGAGATAGATCATTGTACATGTGATCTGCTTACCAAAGAGATAGACCACTCACTTGCACTATGCTTACCAAAGAGATATAGTGCTTTCATATAATGGAACAAATATATTATGTTTCATGTGTTCATAGCCATAAGTATGGAAAATCAAGCAACATATCATACGAGAGAAATCATTTCAATCAATACCATATGCCAAGTATTTTACTACTCATATAATACAAGCATATTGTATACTAAGCCAAGTAAGAGGTAATGGCGTACCTTGATCGAGAACAAACATAATCATCATATAATCCTGATGTCAACTATGTATCCCAGGTCAAACCCTGATAAAGATAAGATCACATATGATCATCAGGTTCTCATCATCTTACATCTCATCTTAACCCTAATCGTGTTCATATTAGGGTTTGCTTATCTCATTATGATATTCTCATGATTACTTGTATTCTTGCCTTGTATTTATCTTATTGTTGTCATATTCCATATTATAGTTCATCAACTGGATATACTCATGTGTCACATTATTATGTGAACATATTTAACATTATGTCACTTTCCTTAACCATATTAGGGTGACATCACATGTATTAAGGGTACTCTTCATATAACATGAATTATGTTCATCATTATGATCTCATAATTAAAACTAAGGTTTCATATACTGATATGAGCTTACTCCGTAAATTTCATCATTTATTGAGCATGTGTGCATTTATTGCAATTTATTTAGGGTTAAAAGCCCTAATTAGCCATATGGAGTAAATTACATGATTTCGTGCATCATCATACTAATCACTGACATACACTGTATTATAAGTATGAATATTGATTTACTGACATATTCTCATAATTTTAGGCCAACATTTGATATTTATTGTCCATCAATTAAGCATTTCAAAACAAACAAGATATCTCTGATATTAGTGCTTAAAAGCTTGATACTATGGTTCTATGTTGTTCTACACATTTTTCTGAGAATTTCGACATATTATTTGTAATTTTTTTATAAACATGCTAATTATTTTGATTTATCTAGGATCTGGGATATTTACCTTGTTCTGGCCAATAGGCCGCTGCCACGTGTCCACCTTTGGGTTGTGCAGCTCTAGCTCTGGCTGCCTGGTTCTCGGGCGGTTTAGTTGGTTCTCAGGGATTGGACCCGGTTCAAGGTTGTAGACCCGGTCCTCCCTTCTTCTTTCTTTCTTCACTCGACAGATCCAAAAATCACACGCCTCTGTTTGCGCACAACGCCACCATGGAGCACGGCTCGGGCGAGCAAGCATGCTCTTCTAGGTCCACCTCATCAGAACTTATGGCTACCACCACCTTTGATGGTCTCTCCCGAACCTCCTAGGATATTCTCCTCCCTGGTTTTGGTCGTGGAGTCCCTTCTCCAGTGAGATCGTCGGCGTCGACCCTGCTGCAGAGGGGCAAAAGAGGTGTCCTGCCTCCAGGGTTCCTCAGGACAGGATTAATTCCTCTTGATCTCTGGAACCACCCTATGGCCTCGTTCGGGTTCTTGGGTTGCCGCCTCCAGCTCCGAGTCTCCAAGACTGCAAGCTCCCCGCCGCTGATGGCCTCTACGGCAGATCCAAAAAAGGCATGATGCCTCGGCTCATACATGGTAATCATCTGAACCTTCCAACAGCTTCACAGAGCTTCATTGACTCATATACATCATCCAACTGCCGCGGAATGCACCTGAGAGTTGTCTTCAAACCCCATCTTCATCTCCGACATAGCCCGCGGGAGAGCAGGTCCTGAAATCTGGGCGATTCTACTGCTATGGTATTCCTCGCTCCAGACTGAAGCTTCGAAAAGCTTTGCAGGGTCTCCGTGAACTCGACCCTTGCCTTCTCTAGCAGCGAGCAGCTCTCCCAACAGGTCTTTGATCTCCCAATTCATGGGCGACTGACCTGAGTTGGTCGGTCATGGAAATGAACACTTGAGGTCTAGCACTCAAGCACGGATGCTTCCCGAGGCCTTCTCGTTGCTCCTCCCTTATTCATGTTCCTCTATTCTCCCCTCTACCTCTCTTTTCTACTTCTCGCTCTCTACTGTAAGAATCGGTGGAGAAGTGGAGAGGCGCGGGAGTTGAAACTCCCTGCTCAGATGGTTTTTCGTCCAGAATGAGGGGTCAATTGGGAGCTGGTCCCAATACGAAGCCAACTGCCCAGTTGATGATCTCGGTCACTCACACGATCCATGAAGTAGTGGAGGCAGACGTGGCCTCGTCCTTCCCATGTTCTTGCTGCCAATCCGCTGGAGGTTGAGGACAAGCGCACAACCCTTAGATCCTTAATCTACCGCCATGATTAAAGCTCCGCACAGGCCAATCTATGGCATCTTAAGGCTGTAAGGCACAGCCACTAGATCACAGATCTAGGGTGCGCAAGTTGCCACACAGCCCGGCCCAAAACAAAAGAGGTGTGACATAGATTAAAGATCACCAACTTAGGTCCAAAACACATCAAAAGCATGTTATTTCACAAAAATTCAAACCTACATAACTTTCTCTAGGAATATCCGATTGCCACTAAATTTTAACCATATCTTCCTTATCTCTGGATCTACCTTCTACTAAAATTTGGTGACCAAAATCTTCTATTAGACCATTCAATTAAATTCCTCAAAAGGCATTAAAAGAAAAGTCTTAATCATTATGTCAACCTCACATCAACACTCCTACTTTGTCAAAAGCTTGGAACTCTCAATATTATTCAACCTTATGATTTCACTTATGTCATTGGATATTTAGGATTCTAAAAGTCCACTCCATCACATCCTACACACCTTAAAAGAAATTTTGTCCTCAGAATTAAGCCAGAAAAACCACTTTGTCACATCATATACATCTTAAAAGAACTTTCGTCCTCAAAAGTCAACCATATTGTACTCCAAAGAAAACTACCACGTCTTCATCCACATGTAAGCACTATTCTATGTATAACATATCCACAAAGGTTACCTAGAACCATGTATCTAAAGCATTATTAGGGGGGGGGGTTTACAACCATCTTGGTGCACAAACACTCCATTCAAGGTTAAAACTCAGGGTTTAGGAACTTTGATCAAATTATGACATATTTCATTTTTTTTAGGATTTTCATCCTCATTATAGCCAAGCATCAAAATTCCAACATAACATTTTTTTTGCCAACATCATTACATGGTGCAAAATTTTCAGATCATATTCATCATATTTATTAAGCACTATCATTATCACTATTTGGCATGTATCATTAAGATGATCTCATTTCACTTTCCTATTAAGTTACAAATTTATTAGTGAATTCATCACTAGATTCACCAACCATATTACATCATGATTCATATAATATGTATCATTAGTGTCATCTCATTATACTTTCTCATATTATGTTATAAACTCTTTTAGAGATTCCTCATGAGATTAGACAACCATTCACATTATCATCATTACTCATGTGTATGGTTAACCATATATGTGTTAGCATATAATAAACCATCTCTAGGTTGTTCCACATGTCATTATATCTACATCTCGAGATTAGATCACATTCTTACCTTTATTATATCATGGTTGTGCTAAATAAACTTATGTGAGTGGCTTGACAAATGTATATCAAAACTTTATCTAGTCCAACTAAGGTTCTCCCAACCCTTATTCTGAGGGTGGTGTCATGCTCAATCTCTTTGAGATAACTCAACTCTATGAGTATCTCATATGCATATACTTTATCTTTCCTCTCTGATTTAGGGTTATTAGGTCTACCTCATTGGCACTAGCTAATAGCTTCTTTAGCTCTAGCCACGTAAGCACAAACCAAAACATGCTATGATATTAACTTCATAAGTCTCTACCTATGAAACATGCTTACCCAAAACTCTCTTATATACACCACTAGATTCCTATGTGGGAAAAATCACCAACCCGAGCATGAGGCTTCACAGAAACTAACATAGCTACCTCCTCCAGGGTCTTGGGCTTTCTCCCTCACCCAGATGGCAGGCACTCATATCCATGTTCACATATGCACATATTTAACCAGCCTCTCTCTATCTCTAGGGTTTGGTCCTCCCAAGGACATCTAGGGTTCAACAAGACTATAGGAATCATGCATTAAGCAACACAACTCATTCACTCAAGAGTAGTCTAGTTTAGGAAATATCATATCACATATCTCATATTTCTCATATCATGGAGTTTAGGTTCTCTGGCCTTCTCCCTGTGGGTCTCGCTCTCTCTTGAGCTAACCCCAAAACTGGTCCTAACACTAGAGGTCCTCCTTTGTAAAAGAGCTTGAGGCTCATGCTGACCCACAACCTGGTCTTAACTTATCTCATCTCATCTCATAAAAGAACTCATACTTGCATAATCAAAACTTATCTCAAATCCTCAAAACTGAACTTACATCCTCAAAAACAAACATATATCATCATAAACCATCTTATATCATCTATATAAGACTTACATCATATCATCAAAACTTATTTCATCTATTACATCTATCATATATTCCAAACAAGGCTCTAGACATCTAATCTAGAACTACTCTCTCTTCTAGACTGATGTCATTCTCTTTCACTTAGGTTGCATGATCACCTCCTACTCGTACATGTGTGGGGACACATTTTTGTAATACATATACATAATAAAATATTATATAGTTTTTCTCCGATAAAACAAGTGTCAGAGAAAACTATCGAGGTTCGATCCATTTGGAATCAAAAACCAAATCCTGAAAATGAGTGTCCCACACATAGTAGAGAGTACAGTGTCATGAAAACTAGTGAAAAGGGTGAGAACAAGGGGTAGACTAGTGTAGCTACTCTAGACAACGTGCGTAATATGTCTAGGGTTTCTCTTCCCTTGATGCACGTCATTTCCAAATAGTGCAACGTCCCATACCGCTGCACTACAAGGAAAGAACTACATCTAAGGACTTGATATACAACAAGCACTAGTATAGGCCTAGTTCTCAGACATCTAGGTGCTAACCTAGAGGCTAGGTCAGATCTAGTCTCTAAAAGACGACTAATCTAACCCTAAAAGATTATTAAGTTCAAGGTTCTTTAGTTTTGCGTTGCATAATGAGAAAATGTCAGGCTTTGCTATTGTTCATGCTCTGATACCACCTGTGACATCCCCGGATTTTCTAAAACTTAATCTGATGTGTGACTTCCAAATTGAAACCCTCACCTCAGCGAGAATCCCAATTTAAACATCCCACACTAGGCTAAGAAGAAGAAAATCAAGGGAGTCAGAAGGAAACACAGTAGCACATGTACATGAACAATAATAAAACCATACACACATGTTCACCATTCAACATATAATTACATAATGAATTGTTACAACATTTGATATTACATATTGAACAGCAAACTTCTATATATACATGTACTACTACTAAACAACAGGATCTTAAGACAACAGATCCACCTGTACATCATCTCGCCACACAACTCTCAACTATCCTGGATCTTCAAGAGCATAACCATAACCTAAACAAAAGATTACATGCGGTACACGTCAGCACAATATTCAAGAATATTGTACTGAGTACGCCTACGTGTCTTTTATATACCTCTCATCATATCTTGGCAATAAAATAAAACTAATATACTTGGCAGTAACATAAGAAATATAAGAAAAAGCATATACTTGCACAAAGATATTCAATAACAAAAGAGAACACATATTTTAAGCTCATTTTCCATTATATGCTTGTACATCTACCTACCAATTGGATAGATGCATCCAGGCCTCATGATCTGCTTGCCAAAAAGATAGATCATTTTACATGTGATCTGCTTACCAAAGAGATAGACCACTCACTTGCACTATGCTTACCAAAGAGATATAGTGCTTTCATATAATGGAACAAATATATTATGTTTCATGTGTTCATAGCCATAAGTACGGAAAATCAGGCAACATATCATACGAGAGCAATCATTTCAATCAATACCATATGCCAAGTATTTTACTACTCATATAACACAAGCAAATTGTATACTAAGCCAAGTAAGAGGTAATGGCGTACCTTGATCAAGAACAAACATAATCATCATATAATCCTGATGTCAACTATGTATCCTAGGTCAAACCCTGATAAAGATAAGATCACATACGATCATCAGGTTCTCATCATCTTACATCTCATCTTAACCCTAATCGTGTTCATATTAGGGTTTGCTTATCTCATTATGATATTCTCATGATTACTTGTATTCTTGCCTTGTATTTATCTTACTGGTGTCATATTCTAGATTATAGTTCATCAACTGGATATACTCATGTGTCACATTATTATGTGAACGTATTTAACATTATGTCACTTTCCTTAACCATATTAGGGTGACATCACATGTATTAAGGGTGCTCTTCATATAACATGAATTATGTTCATCATTATGATCTCATAATTAAAACTAAGGTTTCATATACTGATATGAGCTTACTCTGTAAATTTCATCATTTATTGAGCATGTGTGCATTTATTGCATTTTATTTAGGGTTAAAAGCCCTAATTAGCCATATGGAGTAAATTACATGATTTCGTGCATCATCATACTAATCACTAACATACACTGTATTATAAGTATGAATATTGATTTACTGACATATTCTCATAATTTTATGCCAACGTTTGATATTTATTGTCCATCATTTAAGCATTTCAAAGCTAACAAGATATCTCTGATATTAGTGCTTAAAAATCTTGATATTATGGTTCTATGTTGTTCTACATATTTTTCTGAGAATTTCGACATATTATTTGTAATTTTTTGATAAACATGCTAATTACTGTGATTTATCTAGGATCTGGGTTATTTACCTTGTTCTGGCCAATAGGCCGCTGCCACGTGTCCACCTTTGGGTTGCGCAGCTCCAGCTCTGGCTGCCTGGTTCTCGGGCGGTTTAGTTGGTTCTCAGGGATTGGACCCGGTTCAAGGCTGCATACCCGGTCCTCCCTTCTTCTTTCTTTCTTCGCTCGACAGATCCAGAAATCGCACGCCTCTATTTGCGCACGGCGCCGCCATGGAGCACGGCTCAGGCGAGCAAGCATGCTCTTCCAGGTCCACCTCATCAGAACTTATGGCTACCACCACCTTTGATGGTCTCTCCCGAACCTCCTCGGATATTCTCCTCCCTGGTTTTGGTCGTGGAGTCCCTTCTCCAGTGAGATCGCCGACGTCGACCCTGCTGCGGAGGGGAAAAAGAGGCGTCCTATCTCCAGGGTTCCTCAGGACAGGATTAATTCCTCTTGATCTCTGGTACCACCCTATGGCCTCATTCGGGTCCTTGGGTTGCCGCCTCCGGCTCCGAGTCTCCAAGACTGCAAGATCCCCGCCGTTGATGGCCTCTGCGGCAGATCCAAAAGAGGCATGATGCCTCGGCTCATACATGTTAATCATCCGAACCTTCCAACAGCTTCACAGAGCTTCCTTGACTCATATACATCATCCAACTGCCGCGGAATGCACCTGAGAGTTGTCTTCAAACCCCATCTTCATCTCCGGCATAGCCCGCGGGAGAGCAGGTCCTGAAATATGGGTGATTCTACTGCTATGGTATTCCTCGCTCCAGACTGAAGCTTCGAAAAGCTTTGCAGGGTCTCCGTGTTACAACTCCAATTTTTGGGTTCCTTGATGAGAAATGTAATTTCTCATATTAAAGTTATTGGAAAAAATAATGATATAATTTGTTGTGAATAAATTGATTTCGTTTACAACAGTCTTGATGGTTGTTTTGTGGCACAAGTTAAATAAATCAAAGGTATTGTACATGAAATAATAATGACGGCTTTTGTTACGATCAATGAAGTAATTGTCAAGTTTCCAAAAGAAATATTATTAATGGTGTTTTAGATAATTATAGGATAATTATCTATATGAGTTGGAAACCTCATGGATAAGGCACCATACAGAACTAAATATTTCTTAACGACTTCTTTTGTTGCCAAATCCAAATCCTAATAAGATTATGATAGTGCTTTACGTGACTTTTGGATTTATAAGTATAAAAGGCAAGAATTTTAGGTAAAGAAACATATTCTTTGCTTCGCATAATAATAGATGGTGCTTTTTATAAAAGGGATATCCTTTAATAGTTATGGAAAGGAAGTAATCATGAATTCTTTTGGAAACAATATAATATGCCTTGTCAATTTAGATTCTGAGAAACATGCCCTTTTCATAATATTAGTTGTCAAATAAAAGGGTGCCTTTTTGTACTCATAGAATTGAGGGTAATTTCATAATAACTTTCCATAAACGATGTCATCCTTGTACACCAATAAAGAGAGAAAAAAAGAAACAAGAAAGGAACATATGTAAAAATATAGGTGTATATATACAAGCATAGCCAATTGAACTTGCACCCCTCTCCGTGTTTCCCCTTCGTAGGTAAAGGTTGCCCTTTGTGGCACGATGCCATGATGGTTTCCGACATCATAATCCGCGAGAAGGGCATACCCTAGATAACACCAAACCATGAGAAGATAGTTGCATCCTTTTAGATGTTGTTCAAGTGGCTCCATGCTCGGCACCCAGGGCAAGATGTCTTCGTCGAGATGATTTGCTTAATGTCTCTGATAATCTGTCTTAACCCCGATATAGAGTCTTGCCATGCTCGGCAAGGGAGGCGAAAGCAAGGGAATCTTTGCCTGTTCCATTTGAGCCCAGAGAAGAGAGGCATCATGATGGTTGGCCTCTATGTGGCAGCAGCGATGACCTTTTTGAGAAGGAGGGTGGTACAGGAGGAGACTGTTTCTCGACAGAATAGGAGATGTTATCTTCCTACTGGATGTGTGTGGGGAACTCGATGATGAAGAGGAAGTTTGCACCGGACTAGAACGAGGGAGAGCGCCGCCTGCAGCAGCAAGGGGGAGCCTTGAGACGATGCCCTCGGATGCAGGATGGACAGCACCCAGAACGTTGCCGCAGCGGCAATCTACTTGCGTTCTCGCAAAGCGGAAGCGATCACAGCCTTGGTTGTGCTCCCGTTGCTCAGAGCCTTGTGCGTGTAGCTTTTTACCCTGGAGGTGGAAGAGAGAGTGAGCCGACCTTCCACAGGGTCACCATGGACGAGTTCACAGAGGTCTGAAACCTCCGCCAACTCAGTCGGGGTGACCGAGGGGCACCGAGCGGCTTGCGCATCGGCTCTGGCGCGACAGCATCGGGCACAAACCTGGTGTTCAGGAGGATCTACGCTGAGGAAGGAAGGCCCTTACGGAGGCCTTGCTGGGGTTTGGAACCCCCATCCTCGTCAGGCGGCATGGAGCAGGACTGCTGCCGCGGAGGACGCACACGGAGCCCGGCTCCTGCGCAAGGTAGGGGAAGAAACAAATCGAAAAGACGAAACCACTCCCAGCATGCAAAGGAAGCCAATCTGCCGAGGTAAGGGCATTTAGGTCTTTTAGTTATGTTTTGAGGACCCGCTCGCGTGGCATATTAGGCGATGGCAAGCGCTGATGTGTCAGCATGTTATTGGTCCAAATTCGATTAACTTGCAAAATATGTAGTTAATTGTTGGTAGGTCGAATAAAGACATGTTATACATGAAAGTTGATCAGGAAAACGTGAAGAATCCAAATAAAATACTTCTAATGCCTAAATATGATTCCTTTTCTAAAAGTATAATGGGTCCATGAATGTAGGGTGATTAATATATAGAAACCCTAGTTATTATTAATACGTTGTTGATCATGTTAGATATGATTCCTCAAGATTTAAACTGATGATGTGGAATATAATGGCAAATTAACATGATTATGATCTTAATGATGATAATTAGACTTTCTAATCAATGCATATGAATAATAAGGTTGAAGGATCCTAACTTGTTAATTTGTTAGACTTGATTTAATGTGTGATTATAATGAAAGGATGAAATAGATTTGATGATCATGGCTACACCTAATGCGAATTAGGGTTCTTGAGCCATTAAATCAATAAACATGTGGATTAGGGTTTAGAAACATATCCCTAATGATAATTTCGATGCTAAGAAAACCTAAACCCTAGACTAGGGTCGAGTAGGGCTTAATATGATTAATAATGTGAAGGTGGCAGCTTAGGTTTTATATACATGCAGATTATAAATGATGAATGCTTGATTTTCTTGGATCTGTTGATTGGCTTGATTGTATAAACATAAAGTATATGTTGAATAATCTGCAAGACTCACCATTGAGGTATGTGGTTACGCTTATGACTACCCGAATTAGTTTTCCGGGGTTTTTATCGATGTTTCCATCGTGGCTTGAATTAAATTGTTGGATGTATTTAATTCATGCAAAGTATAATGTGAATATGACTATCACATAAGAGATATGCCTACTAGCTCAGATCCTAGTCCCCTTAGTAGTTAATGAGTTTCTCTAGTAAAAGGCTACCAATGGGGTAGGCCCATCAGGTCATTGGATGACTTAGTAAATGGCTACCAATGGGGTAGGTCCATCAAGTCACATTGAGTTAGAGATTGGACTACCTATGGGTAGTGCCATGCGACTCATCCCTAGATATTGATCTACCTATTAGGTAGGATCATGCGGGGTTTAATAAGGATCTACCTAGAGAGAGGTAGTATCTCAGTCTGCTGCAGGGACAACACAGAGATAGGGGATAGGAAAGGATTGAGTAGTATGATTTAAAATGTAATCTTGATTGTTAAATGATAATTGGCTGATTACTTTGTTACTATAGTTGCACCATTATTGTTTCCCCCACATACCAGCTTCTTGCTGACCGACGTTTTGTTTGTCAGTGTTTTAGGTACAAATGAAAAGAACAAACAGTAAAGTGGCAGATGTGGAATTAAATGATAAATAATGTGCACAGGAGGATTAGTTAGTTTAGTATCTTCATGGATATAAGTTTGGAAATCCCAGTTTTTAAAAGGTAAACAAAGTTTTATTTTATACCAATTTTCAGTTTAGTTGGTAAAGTTTATAAAATTATTATTGATTATTTGTTGAACCTTTGATCCTGTTAATTGGATAACGGCTCTCACCTTCGGGTCTCCCTTAATTGGGGGTTACCGAGAGGCGGGGTCATTACACTCTGTGAACTCGACCCTTGCCTTCTCTAGAAGTGAGCAGCTCTCCCAACAGGTCTTTGATCTCCCAGTTCATGGGCGACTGACCTGAGTTGGTCGGTAATGCTAATGAACACTTGAGGCCTAGCACTCAAGCATGGATGCTTCCCCAGGCCTTCTCGTTGCTCCTCCCTTATTCATGTTCCTCTATTCTCCCCTCTACCTCTCTTTTCTACTTCTCACTCTCTACTGTAAGAATCGGTGGAGAAGTGGAGAGGCGCGGGAGTTGAAACTCCCTGCTCAGATGGTTGTTCGTCCAGAATGAGGGGTCAATTGGGAGTTGGTCCCAATACGAAGCCAACTTCCCAGTTGATGATCTCGGTCACTCACACGATCCATGAAGTAGTGGAGGCAGACGTGGCCTCATCCTTCCCATGTTCTTGCTACCAATCCGCTGGAGGTTGAGGACAAGCGCACAACCCTTAGATCCTTAATCTACCACCATGATTAAAGCTCCGCACAGGCCAATCTGTGGCATCTTAAGGCTGTAAGGCACAGCCACTAGATCACAGATCTAGGGCGCGCAAGTTGCCACACAGCCCGGCCCAAAACAAAAGAGGTGTGACATAGATTAAAGATCACCAACTTAGGTCCAAAACACATCAAAAGCATGTTATTTCACAAAAATTCAAACCTACATAACTTTCTCTAGGAATATCCGATTGCCACCAAATTTTAACCATTTCTTCCTTATCTCTGGATCTACCTTCTACTAAAATTTGGTGACCAAAATCATCTATTAGACCATTCAATTAAATTCCTCAAAAGGCATTAAAAGAAAAGTCTTAATCATTATGTCAACCTCACATCAACACTCCTACTTTGTCAAAAGCTTGGAACTCTCAATATTATTCAACCTTATGATTTCACTTATGTCATTGGATATTTAGGATTCTAAAAGTCCACTCCATCACATCCTACACACCTTAAAAGAAATTCCGTCCTCAAAATTAAGCCAGAAAAACCACTTTGTCACATGTTCAACCTCGGGCAGCCCTACCTGACCGCCGTTGCATCCTGGTGCGGCCTCCGTCACTCGCTCTCAGGGCAGCGATTCTTGCCGGAAGTCACTCCTCCACCTCCGCCACTCCATGGCGCATGCGGGGTGCCCTCAAACCTTAGCCATGGTGGTCGTTTTCCTTCTCTTCAAGCCATGCACAGTGGCCGTCACTGCAGCCTTGGTGCCGCTGTTGCGCGCTCTAGGACA
The DNA here is from genome assembly GCA_963693085.1 of Alisma plantago-aquatica. Classification (NCBI taxonomy): domain Eukaryota; kingdom Viridiplantae; phylum Streptophyta; class Magnoliopsida; order Alismatales; family Alismataceae; genus Alisma; species Alisma plantago-aquatica. The sequence continues at coordinate 318,339,611 of OY856411.1, read as the reverse complement.
TGGATTTGATGGAGAAACGGCTCCTTGACACTATGATACACCAGGCCTTCATCGCACCCCTCTGGTTTCCCTTCTTTGCGTCATGCTCATGGTGAAACTTGGGGTTAGGGTTTGAAGATGAAAGCAAGGAAGAAGAGTGACGTGTGGGATCCTCTAGACTTAACCCAGGGTCGTACCCCTTACATAGGGGAGGGTAGATAGGCCCTAGGTTGTTTATCCATGAGATCCAAGAGGAAAAACAAGCTCCACACTTAAAGGAAACATTTTCCTTCCTTGAGAAGAAATCTTCTCTCTCGTAACTTATTCCTTTAATAAACCATATCTCTTGGATAACTAGGAATTCGAAAATCCTTTCTCTCATGCTTGACTTTTATTCCATAAGCACGAAATTATCTTTTCCTTAAATAGAAAATACTTTCTTTTTAGCAATACCACATAATCCATTAATAATGTATTCACTTTATATTCTTATTTTCTTTTATAGGTATTTTCTCTTTCCTCTTTCTTCATTGGGACTCCTTGGATCCCAAGAAACTCTATTATTTCAAAATTCCTTTATAAGGATACTTATTATCATTCTAGATGCATCTAAAAGCATTATTCTTCATTATTTCTCATTATCTTGTTTATTTCTTATTAAAATAGCTCTTTTTGAGAATTTCTCTTTATTTCTCTTTTATTTCTCTTTTATTTTCCTCATTGGTATTCCTTTTATCATTAGGAATCCTTGGGATACGAAATTCCACCAAGGATAACCCAATTATACCTTTTTCCACTTATTTCCAACATTTTAACATTATTTTCAATTTCTTTCTCACTAGAGAAATACTTAATTAATCTTTTCTTTTCTTATTGCTTTCTTTTTGCAACTTTGGACTCCTTGGAACTCGAGGAGCTCAAGAGGCACGAAATCCATCCTTGGATTATATTCTCTTGCCTTCTAGAGGTTTCCACACCTTTCTTTTCTCAAAAACTCAATTATTCATTTACTAATTGAATTTCCTCATTATTGGGCCCAATAGCCAATAAAGCCCACAACACAATCATAAAGGCTATTGTAAATGAAATCCATATTATATCTTTATCTGTTCCAATATCTTTAATATGAAAAAACACATTTCTCACCAAAGGAATCCAAAGATTGGGGTTGTAACACTCCACCAGCCAGACCAGGAACACATCCTGTAGTCCTGAAGCTGAAGTACATATAATACATATCTACCAAGCAATACTATCAAATAGCAGGCAATCCATCTCATATTCAGAATGGATATAAATCCCATCATTTATAACTTGTCAGCATGACAAATCATAATATGAAATAGAAAATTTCCATAGCAACATGATTACTTTCCACAACATGAAGCTTAATCAACAATGGAAAATTATCAACTAGTAGTACAAGGAATGCAATAATCAGTCAAATCATGTTCTACATGGCTTATCATCTTTTATTCATTTGCCCTGAAACTACTTGGCTTGTATCTCACCAAGTAGAAGTCACCACACCTGATTCTCGTGTCAATGACTCACCGACACTATCTTAGGGTTTAGCCAGCCACCCTAAGATATCAGCAACATACTCTGGCCACCTCAGGGTTGCCTAAAGAAGCTCACATCCTCATCTTGGGTATACGAGATAGGAACCAGCAAAATAGTATATCACATATCACAATATTTTACATATTTTTCATTTCACATTTCACTTATTTCATTTCATTAGAGTCTATTCCATCTCGACATAGACTTTTATAGCAAGGATTTAGGGCCAGAGCCACTCCAGATGACTCACTCCTAAATTCTGGTGGTCTAACCTTTAAGGTCTCGATCCACACTCCGGAAATCCTTCTCATAATTCATCAATTACTACAAGGAGATCTGTTTTGTTTCCCCGGTGTGGTCCTCAGGGGAAACTCACAGTGTTCAGGGTACCTAACTAGATGTTCCATCATTTCACTTGTTATTAGTCTCTTTTACTCATCTTAAAAGAATTCAAAACATCATACATCATATTTTTGTATTCTCATGTAACTAGAATAACATGAAACAGATCAAGTTTGTCAATAAGGAAAATGATCAAAGTAAGAAGCACAATAAATATGTAGATTACAACACATATCATTATTTCTATCTTCTACATCATCTCACAGCAATCATCAATAGTGGGCTTTCTTCCCGAGACATAATCTTATTGTCCAGCATTTACCCCATCAGGTCTTTATCATCATCAGTGGGCTTTCAGTCCTAATCATAATCTCATTATGCAACATTTACCCTTATTAGGGTTTCTCAATGTAAGGAGTGCATATTAAATTCAATTTCAACATAAATCTTATTAATTCATTGTATATCACAGTTCTAAACAAATATTAGAAGAGGTGTTAGAACTAGCAATAGTAAAAGCATATAGATATCATGTATCATTCCTCGTACTTAGAATAGATTTATCATACAACGTATTCATGTTCCATCCAATCTGAATAGATGCCAATAATTTCATGCATGTACATGCATAACAGACTTAGTTCTCTTCTTCTTTTATTTCACATTCTTCATATGGGTTTACTAATCAACACATGTTGACTATCAATTGAAGTTTTTACTATTAGTCCATTCTCAAAGTACAATTCACAATTCAAGAACACATTCTTGTAAATCAATTCAAATACTTGACTTTCATCTTTTAGTTGAATTCAACTACAGTTATGTGCATCTCTTAATCCCCCATTTGATATTGTCATTCACTAGCATCATCAAACTCATCATTTTAGGGTAAGAATTACATTCTTAGAATCATCTACTAATTCCTATCTTTTTCCATCATTTTATACTCAGTAGTCTTAACTTCTTTCATTTCATGTTCATTACATTATCTGGACCAATCTTTCTTGATTCACTTTACATACAATGCTTCTCTTCTACATAATATTTATCAAAGTAAAGTTCTTGGTATATTTCATTTAATTTGGGTTAAGCCACATGTAATTAAAATAAAAGATAAAATACTTCATCATACTATCTTCATTAGTTTCATCTTTATCTTGCAATCACCATTAAGTACATCTTGTTCATATTGTCTCTTATATTCAGATAAGTGTACCTTGTCATTGGATACTAATGTGATTCCCATAATCAACAATGATCATTCTTTATTATACTAAAACAAATGCATTAGACTTAGATGATATTAGTAAGACTCGTCATATTCAATTGAAGTATTAATACCTTCAAATTCAGCATTTGATCACATTTATAACATCATATACAAGTTCTAATTTTATCACTCATAATCGTCTTAATAATAAACTTTTAGGGTTTTCAAGAAGTCATTCCTTAGTTCAATATATCATAATACTCATATCATTCAGTAACCTAATCATGACTCAAGGGTTCATTAGGGTTATTCACAAATATGGAAACCCTAGTTTCCATTTTCACATATTTCATTCATCAATCATAAGTATACATTGATTAATTGACTCATTTCATTCACTTCCTCAACACAAATCCTAATCAGGATATGTGGTCATTCAATTCCATTAACATTCAACAATACACTTGTAGCATACAATCGAGTACAATTTAAATATGATTTTACGCATGTCAATTCAATTCCAAGCATATCAGCCATTGGGCTGATTTTTTGGCAAAATTCACATGAAATAGCATAGTCATCTACCCATAAGAAAAACCCATGGATCCTCAATCAATATATCAGGAACTAATCAAGTTCCAATCAATGATAAACAATCAAAATCAGTAGAATTGGATCCCCAATATCTTTCCCAAATCAAATTCAATCACATACATATACAAACAAGGTTTCTGATTGTTTTAGCCGGATAGAATTAGGCTTTCAACATGAATACAAAGCTTGGGAGGGAGAAAAACACTCACCTCAGGTGCCAAGCACCTGAAAAACGTAGGTCAACCTCTGAATTTTTGGAAACCCAATCAAACTCTCGCAAAAGAATCCAATTCTTTCTCCTCTCAACTCGGAAACCCTAGAAATGGGGATTAGAAGAGAAAGAGTGAGAAAAGGGAGATATTTGATGTGATTTCAAATCAAATCAGAGGAGGGACGGAATCTTGACATGTGAGAGAAGATTTACCATGAAATGCTATGCAAAGAAGCTAAACTTACTTGATTTCATCATATCTTGGATAGAAAAACCCTAGGTCAACATCTCCACCACTTTCTCTACTCAAAACCCTAGCTCTCCTCTCTCTCAAGAATTTTGTTTCTTTGACAATAAAGATAAGTTATGAGAGCTCCTTGTGTGTTAGGTTAGTGATATAGATGAATTGAGGTGCTTACAACATTTGCTAACAAGCCCCTCAATGTATTTTTATTTTGCTCAGACTGGTTGGTCGGCTGAGTTATAAACTCGACCGAAGCTACACATTTCAGAACTCAAACCTCATACAAAAATTATGAAACTTTAACTTAATGTCTGAAATTGATTTGATAATGAAAATTAAAAAAATTAGATTATTTGGAGTTACGAATAAATAATTAAAAATCAAATACTATACTACTATATTGCAGTCAGCAGCATGCTCGGTCGAGTTTGTCCTTCACAGAACTCGACCGACACCCCTCTCTGTAGGGATCAAAAATAATTCAAAATTTACAAAATTTTAATAGGGTGTCTATAATGGAGTTTAACAACAATAGTTAAATTTTGAGATTAATTGGATATACCAATAAAAAGATAAAATTCAATTTCCACACTGCTATATCAATTTGAAAATATGATCGGTCGAGTTTGAAACTTGACCGACAAACAGGTCAGAACATTCTTCAAAAAATCTGATATTTTTCAAGAGTGTTCACATTTTATATATACAAATCATATCCAAATTTTATTTAAATCAGAGTTACACATAAAATACTAAAAATAAATTAGTGAGACACTATACTTATTAAATTCTATATTCATATGTCATCAAAACCCTAATTTGGGCCGATTAGCGTTTCCAAACCTTAACCCTAATTATGTGAATCAAAGTATGATTAAACCTTCTCATTATATTTAAAATATCAAAATTTAAGTACCATCACTAATCAAGATTTAAACAATGATCAACTTAGTTAAGCATACAATCATCCAAGTAAACCCTAATTAGATGACTAATTTGAAAACGGGTCATTACAATAACCAGAATTCATTTTTGTGTGAGTTGTTTGTCAAAAGAATTTTCACTCAAACTCTTAATTTGATTGAGATGGGTGGGTCAAGCCTTTAGTTCATTATGGATATTATTAGTATGTTCGTAGTGCTCCTAGAAATCTCTAAGTCAGATCATAATCTCAATAGAATATCATCATGGTCGAGCTATAGTTTGTCGAGAGGGTAGTAAAAATGGTTTATGAATTGATTTTTAGTCATCGTATTCTTGCATTTTTGTTCCATTTAAATTCACTTGAAGTGACCATTTGACTGAAGCAGGATCAATCAAAATACAAGTTTGGACGACACATTCAGTAAATACACCATTGGCCTTATAATTTAGTTTTTAACTTAACCAAACAAATGTCTCGACCAAGGTCTCTGCTAACCCTTGCATTGTGTCTACCCAATTTCCTAATATAGTGATTAGTCACATTGACATACACTTGAGCCATAGAAAATATTGCAAAAAGTATGTAGTGTGTTTTGTGGCTAGTAATATGTGTGCTCCACTATAGATTCTTTTATAGATAGATATTTTGCAAATCAATTTCAGAATCTCATTTAAAATAATCCCTCAAGATTAACTGTAACCAAAAAAATCTATCAACCAAGGGCGCTCCTAGATGATCCTCGAGTCTAATACTGACCCACGTTTTCTATTTTAGTGATTACTCACTTTGAAATATAGTTGATCCATATAAAATATTGCAACTAGATATTAGTGTGTTTTATGGCTAGCCATTTTTTCTGTGCTCAAGTAGAGATTTAGTTATAAACAAAATTTCCCCATCAAATTGAGAAGATCGTTCAAAAAGTCCTTCAATATTAATTGTAATATCTTGTTGTCAATCTTTTTGTTAGTTGATTAAGACTTTAAGAGGTAGTTCAAGGTGAGTAAAGCAGCAACCCATCTAGAAGCAACTTGGTAGTCCTCCTTGTCCTCGCAAGGAGGACAATAGGTGGTGGTTTTCCATTTGTCTCATGCAACCCCAGGATCAGTGCACATGTGCACAATGAGAGTGAATGGCACACACAAAACCCAGAAACAAAAGCCAAAATGTTCTAATTCACTTAATAAACCAACAAGGCAATTAAATGTACAAATAAATGTTCTAATATCATTCACAAATATGCTGGTTTTTTTATAGCTATAGGTAATTGTACAATATTCATCAAATGTGACCAATATCACCACATATACAAAAGATATGCCTATTTATATTTACAATGAGAATTTCATGTGGAAGGAGTACATCCAAAATTGATTTCTAGATACACCATAATTCAAAAACACTATGCGCAAAACGGATTGTATAAGGACTAGCCTAAACACACCAAAAGGCTAGAGTCACACCTTGTACTCACTACTTCCCGAGAGAAGGTGACTCCTCTCTACTAAGCCTCTAAGGTGCTAAGAACCAAAAAATGGTGGAGTACCAAGAGAACCCAAAATCAATGTATGATTTGTAAATTACTCAAGGTATTCAAGGCCTACTATATGATATGTATTAAGAAGTTATATGCTACATAACCACTTTTTAAAAAACATGTTAGAGTTTTCAAAACTAGTATAAAATAAAGGAGAGCAGTCTGAATGTGGCACATCTTAGTAGTAAAGGATATGCAAAGATAGAGCAATAGGTTTCAATACATGAAATTCTATATGACTTTGTTATGTACTTTATTATTAAGCCATGGGTACTTAGTATGTACTTACCAATGTACTAGCTAATTACTTTTAAGTCCCCTACCCCACCATAGAAAATCTTAGGATTATCTAATCTCACTAAGATCCTACCAAGCCTATATCGACATAAGTATAAAAAGAAAGTGCTCATCAGTTTGTGGGCATCATAATATATTATGCCCTTCATGGGTACTTAGTTCATGTCCCTTATAATATCAGATAGATAGTATTAGCTTTGCATCATCTTATCGCATATTTCTCAATCACATTAGAGGAGCTATAATAACCAAGTTGAGATAAAATGTCAACTAAATACATATAAACTGGTAATTATAGGGTGATGAGGGAAATATATCTCATATAGATTATTGGTAACCCACAAATACTCAACAATATACAACTAAAAATGCCTTCTAACAATGTTTGGTTTTTTTTCAAGGAAGTATTTTTTCCTAGACTTTTGAGCACTAAGGATGTAGTACTATCACAGGACATGAGCTAGGGTTTCACCAATTAATTAAGAAAATTACTCATCCTTTATGAAATAATAAAGTTATAATTTAAAACATATCACTAAGTGCACAAAATTCAAAGATTGGAAGCCTTAAACCCTAGTTCATTTTCAATAAGTGCAAACATAACTCAATTTTCACTATGTTGGTCTTACCAAGGTCATATCTCAAAGAGAAATCAAAAGACCCTTTCATTTTAGGAAGCTTCTCTTACAACAGTAAGGAATCATCATCTAAAATATTATTGAAATATTCTATCGTATGTGCACAACATGACAAAAGTAGTAAAAATAGCTAGATTTGCAATGTTAAGGCAAGATACATGTAAGGTTAAAATTTTCAGAAAATTGAAGTAAACGTTTCATTATTTATTTTTTGTAAAAATAATTAATAGTAAGGAGGGTGAAAATATCAAAGCTTCCCGAGATATAGCCGAAAGACCCGTAATAATCAGATTTCTAGCTCATTTTTTAGGTGTTTGGTGAGGATTAGTAACTATAACTAGGAATTACATGTAAAGGTTATAAAAAAGGTTAGATCACTCATAGTTGTGATGTTCACATCATTATAAGGATAACACGTGAACTATAGCTCCAAAGATCCTCTAAACACCTTAAAAACGTCCACTATTGCCAGCTCTAGCTCCAACATGGCTAAACAAGGGGATAATGAGAGATATTTAGGTAGGGAGAAAGCTTTGCACCACGGATGAAGAAGAATCTCATCCTAAGAGGTAGAATAGAGAGAATACAATACAAAAGTAGACAAGAAGAGGTAGAACTTACAAGAATGCAACCTAAAGAAGGTTTAGATTATTACTTGTAGCTTTCATCCTCCGGCAGCGGGCTATATCACCAATATTCACAAGATACACCTCCAAGATTGCCCTCCTTTTTCTCTAGCAATGTTTAATGTTCCAAAACAATCAATCAGGTTTCTACGTTCAAATGGATCTTGTGTTTATAGACTTATTAGAGAGAGAAAATGCATATCAACGTATAAATAGGTCAGTATGGGTGCTCCCATTGACAGGAACCAATCCCAAACCAAATTGCCTACATTAGGTTCTAGAAACATGTTTTGGGAAGCCAGTGACATGAAGTGGTTTCTTCTATTTGATTGTGGGCACTCATTGAGTGACAACCATCCATGTTTCTTACATCACCCCAAATCCAATTAAAGTAGTTGCATCGTTCCTAGCTACAACCCTGAAGAAATCACTTCGCCCATGCATTGGGCAACTGATTAGGCTAAAATCATAGCCAATATGAAGCTGGTAAATCAATCCATTTGCATCGATCGATCTGAATTGGCTGATGGACGTATAAATGTATGGTTTTAGGTTTAGAAGACTCAAAATTTCAACAAACTAAAATTTTGAACACAACATAAGGGATATGTGCGCATTAATAAAGGCATGATTTTTTTGTATTTAATAATTTCAAAAAATATATAATAAATCAAATAAGTTATAAAATCAAGTTAAATAAATATCAATTAAGACAAAGGAAGGTTTTGTGTATGACACCGTTATCCACATTAGAAGAAGATATCAAGGTGGTTCTTGTTGGCTTAGCAAGGGAAGATGTAGTATTTTCCTATGGCCGAGGTATAAATGGGAAAGGGAATGATTTCTTCGTTAGTTTTGTTGTTTGAAACTCAATTATGTACATTATTTCATCTCAATCCAATATCATTTGCTTCAACTGAGTGAGCTAAGCAACAAGGCGTGGATTAGAAATCCATCTAGGTGTGAATTAGGACGCTCAAATGTGACCAAGCCCCATCTTTCTTCACCATCCTCCTCAAACCCTCTTGTGCCAAAAGAAAAAGGAACTGTGACAATGGATCACCCGATCTCAAATCTCAGAATGCATAGAAGAACCCGCTACTCCTCTTTTCATGTAAATTGAGAATCAATGCCCTTTACCCACTGCCATGATGCTTTCCACCACTCTCCCTTCAACATCAAAATTATACATTACCTCCTCCAACAAATCCCATCCCATCATGTAAAAGCCTTTTGCCATGGCATCCATATACCCCACATTCTCCTCACCTCCTTGATCCAAGTCATACATAAGCGTTTGGGCAATCCTGACATTGTCATTGATGCATCTCCCTTTAATAAAAAATGCTTGCTCGGCTGAAACTAACATCGGAATAAATGCAAATAATCGTCCAAGAATAACCCCCATACTATCTCAAGGCAGACATTTCCCATACACAACGGTCCAAGGTCAAAATGCTTACCAACTCCTCCACTTAGGGAAAACAAACTAATCTAACACATCCCATGTTCCAATGTATGGGTGTTCTCCCTTAGGGTATGCTCGACTAACTCAACCAAATCATCTTTGACTATCTCTCAAACAAACCAGTAAAAAGCAGCGGTGGACCAGATGCACTCTCATTATTCATCCCCGTTGATGATTCACAAGCCGAAAGTCAATCAAGTGTAGGAGATGCTAGACTCGTAGACCCTCTCTTTTCTAATGGTCTGAATCAACTCACTCGTTCCATAAACAACATATCACTATGACGAAGAGATTTTTTTTTTTAAAAAAAAAATTCTACTGTAGAAAGATTCATGTGTTTGTCTTCTTTATAGCACTCTACCTAACAGACAGTGGTATAGGTCCCACCACCGTCGGCACATCACCCTTTCATGACATATCTCCTGAAGCCACCAGGAATATTACCTACCTATTGAATCAGCTATAGGCATGAGAGATTCTTGCCCAGATCAGACGAATTAGTCAGCCATCAACCTACATGTTGCAGCAATATGAGGACAGGTTGGTAGGCGAATACCAGGATGCACTATACTAGCAACTGGCATTGGGCTAGGTCAATAAACTATCTGCGGCCCAAATTGTGGTCATCCATAAATTGTGGCACTTGTGACTTGTGAATGATGTGTGGTAGCGAGGCTTTGATGTTAGATTATAGTTCTTTTCGGTGCACTGGGTCGTTTGTAGGTCCAGCATTTCAAAAAAATTACTCCAAACACTTCCAATGACCAGACGATTTTTTTGCATCTCAATCAGGTTCATATGGAAAAAGAAGGATAAACAAGCCAACTTTTTCAGCTTATAAGTTAACCAACAGATTTTGCTTCGTTTGCTGAAGCCAGAAGAAGCAATGAATCCAGTTTTTTCCATATTGCACTTTATTACCGGTTCAAGCTTCCATATATTTTAGAGACCCAGCCGGATTCACCGTTCATCTGGTAACTCTTCCTAATGAAAGCTGCAGCAGCTGGCGGCGGCCTAAATGCCCATGCCAAGGCGAGCAGATGATCCTTTAACCCGCACGGTAGTTCCGAAAATCCTTGGAGGAGACAGCATAGGTTGTTCGGTTTATGATGAGCTAGACTGATGGGTTTGTCGGTGTCTAACCTTCTAACCATGTTCCTTTCGAGGAATGCTTCTTATTCTTCCCGTGTCTAACCTTCGAACCATGTTCCTTTCGAGGAATGCTTCTTATTCTTCCCGTGATCTCATTAAAGTCTGGGTCTCTGGTATGCAGGGAGTATTCAAGAGGGTAACAGTTTTCAACATCTAATTATAAAGGGGTAAACGCATCATTCATTTGGGAATTCCGTGGTAATCTTGCCTTATATCCGTTTCTCCAAAAACATATGATTCCAATCGTCTCTCATTTCTCTACCTGACAGATTCCTGAAGATGATTGATTATACTTTTGGAATTGACAGCTTTAGAAACAAAGGGTCTTACTCTGATCTCATAGGTGGTAGTAGTCTTACTCAGACCTTTCCTTAATATATTAAACACCTTCTGTTTTTGTTAACCTAACAGGGAAAGAAAACAGCTTATAGATTATTTTGAAACCAATGTCGTCAACAGTTAAAACCAACGTGCTCGTTATCACACTTTTTCAGCTGCTTTTTCCAACATTTTCGTGTAGGACGCTTGATGATTGCATCTGTTTCATTGGATACCGCAATTAGGAATTATATACAGATTATAACCCTGTGCCCCTCCTTGCCAACCTGTAGCCTTCTTCGACAACAATAGGCCCACCCAGCTAAAGGAACGGTTATAAAATACGATGTATGGATACGCCAGATCAGCGCAGCTCTCCATTGTTTATTTTGAAACAAATGTAGCTCTCCATTGTTTATTTTGAAATAAATGTACAATCTCCCCACGTTCAAGAACCAGGCTACCACGAAGAATTCAAAAGGTCAAAATATTTAACAGGATATTACAAATTGCATCAGTCTTGGATTAATACATACAAAATGCTCAACCGATATCAGCTGTACAACGACCAAATTAACCAATATCCCAGCGCGAAGTCCCCCTATAGCATAAAAAAGACACAAGCCACAGTCAATTACAATCAATCATACTGGTTTTTCACCTGGAAGATAAGACGCGGATCCACCTTCAACCTGATTCTTCCTTCGAAAAATGCCAGTGAGGGTTGGCCACTTTTTTGATGGTGGTGTCGCAATCCTGTTGTGATTATCAATCTTTTCCAGAGTGCCTGATCTTGGAGGAAGAGTGGATTTGAGGACCACAGTTGGGGGTGGAGGAGAGGGTGCCTCTTTGGACATCTCAGACTCAGCAAGTATCCTGGCAGCAGTCTCAGATGCCTTCTTCTGCTCCCTCTCACGCCACCTCCTCATCTCTGCTTCAACGGCTTTCCTAGCAGCCTCTGCCATTTCTGCCTTCTTCAAGGCATCTGCCGTGGCAGCCTCTATGTCCTCCATTTCTTTACGGCAGGCCTCTAGCTTCTTCATTGCCTCATTTTCACTTGCCTTCACAGCATCAACCTGAGCCAATGCTGCAGCGACTTTCATCTCAGCCAAAGACTCCGACTCCTCAACCTTTCGGCTTAATGACTCAAACTCTTCAATAGAAATAGTAATTTGAGCCCCGGATTCAGATGTTGAAGATCTGGCTGCATTTGTTTTCTCGGCTAGATCCTTGATCTGATTCAAAGCATTTGCTTCAGCAGTTTTTGCTGCTTCTGCATTTTTCAAAGCATCTTGGAGCTTCTGCTCTGCCTCCTTCAATGCACTTCGAGTTTCTTCAGCTTCTTTTCTCAAATCTTCAGCTTCTTTTTTTGCTATCTCAGCATCTTTTTTAGCAGTTTCAGATTCTGAAGTTAACTTTCTGATAGTCGACAACAATTCATCACAAGCAACTCTAGCTTTTGACTCCCCAGCTATTGCTGCCTCCAACTGAAGTTTACTCTCCTGAAGTTTGACATTAAGGTCCGCAGCGGCGGTCTCTGTTTCTACTTCCTTTTCTTTAAGCTCCAAGTGCTCTTTCTTCACTTTTTCCAAATCTAGCTTTAAAGACTCCAGTTGGCTCCTGAGTGCTGTTTCCTCCTCAGCTACCTTCTGCAGAACATTTTTTGCACCATCCAACTCGTTGGTCACCGCTGCAATAGCATTCCGATCAGCATCTTTGGCATTCTCAAGCTCCATCTGAACTACTCCTATTTCAACTGTTGTCTCAGACAGCTTTGCTTCGATGCTAGCAACAAGCTCCGGGTCAAACTCTTTTCTCAGGGATGCAAGCCTCTTTTCCATTTCGTCTAGGGCACTTTTGTGAGACTCTCGACTGGTGTCTTTCTCAGCAAGTAAAATTGACTCTTCCTGCTTAGCCTGAATAGAAGCAGATTTAACATGGACAAGAGATTCTTGAACCACTGCAAGCTCCTTTGAAAGCAAAGTTGCCCGCTCAGCATTGGCGTTAACCAACCTCTTTGCCTCCTCTTCTTGCTCAAGGGCAGCAACTTTAGCCTCCATAGATGTTTCAAAATCTTTTTTTATCTTCCGGAGCTCCTGCTTAGCAGCATCTAGTTCAGTCATTGCAGCAGTATACTGTTCTCTAGCATTTTCCAGTTCTATTTTCCAAGGACCACCATTCTCAGCGGGGGCACTAGAGCTCACTTCCTCAAGTTGCTTTATTCTAACTTTTGCACTTTCTGTTGCATTTACAGCGAGTTCTCTAGATGCATCGACTGTTTTGAGCTTCTCTGTCAAATCATCAACAGTTCGTTTGGCCCTTTCAAGTTCTGCAAGTGCTTGAAGCCTGGTAGTTTCACAATTCTTTAACTGGTCCTTTAGTTTATTTAGCTCCTTTTGAGCTAAATGAAGCTCTGTCTCCTTCACCAATGGCCTCTGAAACATGCATGTCATTAAAGAATAAGATGAGCATCCTAATCCTGAATAAATTGAACGCTCAGTATTGAACTAAATGAAATTAACATACACACAAACACAAACACACACACACACACACATTAAAATATACATGAACTACTACATCAAAATCCTAATATTGCATTTTAAATTTCTGACCATAGTGCCTAACTTAAGCACATCTAGAGTCTAGACTATTTGAAGAAGATGAATTTGCATATAAAGATATGTATTTTAATGCAGATGGAGAATTGCTTTCAATAATGAAGATATGGATACAGCAATTATAAATGGCATATATGTACATTGTATTATAGGAAAAAGGATGCATATATCGATGTAAAAGATAATTGAAAAATGAAAAATAAAATTAAAGAAAAGATGCCCTAATCAGGTAATTGCATAAATGAATGCCCAGTAACCCACATGTCTACCTATACTACTATAAAAAGAGGGAGTTTTTTTGACTAATTACAAACATATGCCATTATGGGCTTCTCAGCCAATCAGAATACAGCAATTCAAAATGCTGCTCTCTCCTTTGTTCTCTCTCTTCTCACATTTTTTCTCATCTTTTTATTTTTATTTTTATTGAAATTATCCCCAACTACAACACGTCTCTCATCCCTCTACCACACGTCTCTGCCTTTTCTTTTACTAGCATCGCCCAGTCAAACAACCGATAATGCGAAGTAACAAACTGCAACCATAAAGCTACCGTCTACCTCTCTGTAACTGCTAGATATTTCCTTTTGAACTCGAGAGCTCGGCGTACTGGAATATTATTGTTTCTCTTTTCTGAACTTAATTCACCGCGTGAGGAAGAACCGGGTGTGGTTCAGTTGATGCTGAAGGACCTGCTACGTGAAGAACTCGGTAGCTGCTCAGACCGGTGTTCCACTCTCAGTTGAAGTTGATAACACCTTTTATATGGTTCATGTGTGGTTTTGGTGTGACTTGACGTCTTCAACATCTGATGAGAAGGAGTTCTCCAGGGTTGGTTCACAAATACATCAACATGATAAAACCACTACGTCCGTGTTTCCAGATGGCACGCTGACAATCTTGAGCAACAAAACATTGTACTTTGACAGGGCAGCAACAATAGCCAACAAGAGAAGGCATCCAAGTAGATTTCTCCGTCAAGGTCGTTGCCCAGACTTGATCCCTCCATCCTAGAGCAGAAACCACAGCCAGCAGCACTGTGGATTTCCGTTCAGAGCCAGACAGTAATTGGGGTTATGGCAAATTACGAATCAACTACGCTTACGAAGACCTAGAAAGGGAAGACAGTTTCCATGTCAGTCTTGGTCTCGGCCGCCAGCTAGTACCTTCAGGCCGACCTCGGCAAGACTATTCCACATCCCCCGTGTGTCGTTGTTGCTGCAACACTGCAAGAAGTCATTCAGGGCACGCCACTTGAGGTACATTTTGGTGATGATCAACAACTATTTCGGTTTCATTAATTTCTTTTGGGGTAAAAAAATGGTGGTGGGGTTTCATGATCAATGCTCACACCTGATTGTTCAGTTTCTGTTTTCATGGTAGCCAATAAGAATGTTTGTTTTCGGTGCTTCATATGTTCTCTTTCACCTGCGGAGGGCACAATGATGATAATGTTTACATACGAACCAGCGTCTCTACCCACGAAGCCACGAAGTTGGTGTTCAGTTTTAATTGAAAAAGGAAGTTACCCATCACACAAGATGTTGCCATAACGACCTTTGTTATTTAGTAGCCACGGACGAACTTACAATAACCATATCTCCAAGTTTGTTCTCCACTATGTTTGCCTCTCATTGCCGCCCCCTCTTCAAGACTAATGTCGTTGTGCAAGCAAGCCTAAGGATATAGTTTGTACCCGGCAGAGGCAGCATGTCCATAGCCTTCCTCTCTGATGCTTTTCCATGACAATTTTCTGCAATAACATGATAAAAATCTTGACTGCAGAACTGGCTATCACCCACATATGTAGGCGGATTCCTACTGGGGTAGGTGTATAATTAGCACAACATTAACAACTTATCAGCATCAACCACGACTAATATGGCTTCCATCCTATTCTTACACCACTCCACAACAAGTGCACTGCACTAGACATGTCAATCAATTTTATAGCCACATCAGAGGTGCTCCAATATTTTCACCCACTCCATCTTTTATATCATGATCGATGTAGTCTGTTTTGTTATCACTTATGGAAATTCTACACTCATGCACTTAAGAATATATACTTCAATAGAGTTCAACTTGTTTCTTGACATGCCACATATGCATTCTCGCTAGCGTGGGCCTTGGCTCTATGCAAAGGTAGTTAATGTAAAACCTAAACATAGTGCTTTTTGCATATTGGGTGTTCTATATTTCTTTAAAGTCCATATTTTCTTTTGTTGTATATCTTTCTTTTTCTATATGTTAGGAATATTAATATGGGGCCATTTAGATTCCCATTTTCTTTTATGACCAGATTCCCATTTTAATTGGATATCAATAACAATAATCTCTATCCCTGCCCACTAGCTTGTAACCGTAGCTGCAGGGTCCCATACTGGCAGACGTTGGTCTCTAAAATTTTGTTGTGATACACAAAATAGTCATTCAGGTAAACATGTTATTCCGTACATCTTCTTTCTTAGCATGCATCCTTGCATAGGGAATAAACTATTGAAAAACTTATCAAGCTACCATTTTTATAACACGGGTAAATGACTCCTGTAGTCCTTGACATTGAAATTGATCTTGGTTGGTGGGGTTTTCACATAGTTTTTTCTTTGATTATCTTAAAACTGAGCATAGGCTCACAATGAGTATGATGACATATTGGCATCAACACATGCGTACAATTACAAAGGTGCAAGTTACACACATGGTTTTGTGGAACAATGTCCATGAATATAGGGTCATTTAGATTCCCATTTTCTTTTATGACCAGATTCCCATTTTAATTGGATATCAATAACAATAATCTCTATCCCTGCCCACTAGCTTGTAACCGTAGCTGCAGGGTCTCATACTGGCAGACGTTGGTCTCTAATATTTTGTTGTGATACGCAAAATAGTCATTCAGGTAAACATGTTATTCTGTAAATCTTTCTTAGCATGCATCCTTGCATAGGGAATAAACTATTGAAAAACTTATCAAGCTACCATTTTTATAACACGGGTAAATGATTCCTGCAGTTCTGGACACTGAAATTGATCTTGGTTAGTGGGGTTTTCACGTAGTTTTTTCTTTGATTATCTTAAAAAAACTGAGCATAGTCCCACAATGAGTATGATGACATATTGGCATCAACACATGCGTACAATTACAAAGGTGCAAGTTACACACATGGTTTCGCGGAACAATGTCCATGCATCCAACGGAAAAGGTTACCACATAGGATCATCCTGATGTGAGTTTGGATGGACAACCTCAATAATTATGAGTCATGACATCAAACATAATGAAAAAATATTTCTAAGGGGCCGACATGACGGATAGGAAAATAAAAGGGTCAGCAAAGTTGGCTTAGATTTTCTTTATGGGCGCCAAATATAGGTCCATCACATATATGTAATGGTTATGTTTATCGCATATTTTCCTGTGTTGTCCATCTGTTGGTAATTGTCACTGTTATGTCATAGTTAATGCATCAAATTTTATGCGACGCACATGCACCTCAAACAAAATGTTGCTATGTCATCACTAAATGTTTTCAATTACAACCTTAATTTTCTTTTTTTTATTCTATTAGTTCACATTGGATGATACTTAATATAATTGTTTTATCGATAAAGCCTCACAACATACTTATAAACAATTTCATAGGTTGAAAACTGTAGTCTATACTGATGATGTGCATTCCGGATGACGTGAAATCTTTGAACCATAGGTTGAACACTATGTAGCCTTCATATAAAGTGTATAGGATTTTTTAATCTATTTAGTCAAGAAATATATGGCAGAGAATAAAATATAATTTGAAGATTAATTCTTGTGAATTTAGGAAATAAAAACCACATCCAATAGATTTTACATAGCTTGTTTTAAATACTTGAGAATATATTCTATGATATTTTATGTGATCACGTCTTAATGTTAATAAAAAAGCTTTTTTTTCAAAATAAATATTATGATATTTTTTTTGAATACTTTTAATCAAGGGTCATGGATATTTAGCACCGTACGTTGTATTGCAACAAAGACATGTTGTGTTTAATTTTATCTTAAAATTAAATGGTAGTGGAAGCATTTCCAAATATAGTTTTTAGTGTTGTTTTTTAAGATAACAAATTTGTGACCACTTGTACATTTATAATTAGAAAAAATATTCCTGCAAAATGTTGATATTTCTTCAAAATTTGAATTAAGTTCCTTAATATTTTTCGAGTTGTAACTTAAATATGCATTATGACAATTCAAATATGTTATATATAGCTTGATATAAAATATGTCATTTTTTAAGAATATTGACTATTAATATTAGAAGACATCTCTCTTATTAAAGTTGATTAATCTCATTTTGTCGTGCATCGCACGTGTGTGTTTACTAGTCTAACAAAATAGCAGAACATACTTAAGTTCATCATTTCAAGTTAAGAGGCTATTACATTCTTTTTGACAACTAATCATCACAATATTCCATTTGGAGCCATGCAGAAGTGGATTTCCTCAACTATGATCCGCATATATCGGCCCCATGTTTTATATCAGTTTTCTAGTATACACAGCAATTCAACAGTCTATCTGCAGCATACCCCAGTCTATATTCTAGTATTGATTGCTTTACACTTTCCGTCATCATTTCTAAAGATACTGATACAAAATTTCATGTCTATAGCCATCAATCACATAACATACCAATAATAGCCCATGTCCATACACTATCGTGCAAGGTTTATATCCCAATTTTACTGTCCATAAGTTCTAGTCCTTCAGCAATATACCAAATAAGTTTGTAGAATTTAAAGCCATCCTGAACCTTAGGTTCAAGTAGTAGAAACTTGTTTGGATATGAGCGCAGATATTAGGTATTTAGGTACTCATCCATGGATTGTTTCGATACATTGTTTCAATAACGGTTTTCTTTTCTATCAAGGGATAGCAACAAAAGCAATCAGACAAACGTTAAAATGAGCATTTCCATAACTATTCTTTACGCATCTCTCAGGATACTAACTACTAAGTAGAATCACTAGATATAGAGGTTACATGGGATAATAAGTTGGATTTTCTCCCTCAAGTAGAATCACTAGATTGAGAATGAGAATTAATAGCAGTTAAAAAAATCTCCTAAATGGTTCTAGAATTTACCTCCAAAGGTTGTGATTTCGGTTTCCTAGCAGTAGGTTTGTGACGTGTGGATGCTCCTGCCCCAAATAAGCTTACAGCAGCTTTGACTGATGCAAATGGTGCTCTTGTGTCTATTTCTCCCACCTCTGTTTTGGTTGACTCAGCAATGTTAGGATCTGTTTTCGTACCCATGATGACAATCAACAGTTACTCTGGGCTTGTCAATCTGAAACGTAAGCAAATATAATCCAACATAGTTAACACTGAAAGGCATAGACTAAATGTAACCTACAATTTAAATGCGAGAAACTAAGGTCACAAAGGGCCAAAAATAACAGACTTTCACAAAGTTAATAGCCTTACAACTTATACAGACTGTGTCATTTATATTTTTGAAATTACTTAGCCAATGCCCAGCATATCCAACTTTAAAGAACGAGCATAATGTGGGTCTTATACGGACAATATCAAATCAAACTATTACCTAAATGCCAGAATCAACAGGAGTAAAAGAAGGTTGGAACGCATAGTCTTATCATACAGATTAATCTAGCAAGCACACATAATTCAAGACACAAACACAAGCACAATACACAACCGCTAAAGTATACACCAAAACCATAACTGGACATAACATGTGTGGTTGTAACTTGTAATAGGAATGAGGAGACAGATTTGTCATAGCATCACTTTGGAAGAAGCAATCGGTTTCCACTTTTCATATTAATATTTAAGTGTATAGATTTAACATAATAAAAGAATGTTCTTAAGTTAGACAAATAAGCATTGCAATCTTAGCCACATATTATAATGTTACAAGTCGTGACTATACTTTGTATGATTTACCAATTTCACAAAGTTCAAATCTCCTAAAAATGTCATACAAGGCGCAAGCTAAAGAGGACATAATACTCCTATTATACTATTATTTAGCTACACGATAGCATTTATGACCTTTGTTTGGTACGTAACTATTTTCCACTGCTTGTTGACACCCATCTAAAACCTATGAGCCAGTGAACCCAAGTTACCAAACAATCTGAAAGACTAATGAGCAGAAGTGAAAAGCTTGATGGCCATTGCAAAATAGAAGAATTAGGGCAATTTAGATGTATGTTAAGGATGGGGGTCGTGCAAGAATGATAGGAAATGAGGCTCACGTATCTTCTTAAATACAGGTAATCTGACATAAGTGGTGTATCCAAGACAAAATTTGTTGCACCCATCGTTTCTTATTTTGTTATTCCCATTTCGGAGATGAGCTGGAGACAGATTCCATGCTTCAGGGACCCCAAAATTCAAATATCAAAACCTGACCATATTTCTCATTCGAATTAGGTTTGTCATGTGATGCATCTTCACGTGAAGTAATCTAGTTACACAGTCACAAATTCAGTATTCAGGATATGTACGGCCGGGCTGAAAATTTTCGGGATTTATGCAGATAATTCGGTAAAAAAGGTCTATGTACAGTAAAATTCAATCAAGTATTCGGGAAATAGTCGGAAAAATACGGATGTATATACACACACATATATATAGATTGACACATACATATACAAATGTACAATGTAGGCATAGAAAAAAAAAGACAGAGAGAAAATCAAGGTGTTGCAAATGAAAACTAAAGCGCTTGCAAAACTACAGAATGGTTACCTTATGTTATCCTCAAATGTTAACCTATTCAACTGCTAGAACCAATCACATTTTTTACCCATTTGAAGCTTGAAAAAGTGTGATGATGTTTTTGTTCTATGCAAAGAACAAGAAGAAAAGTATTAGCAGCGTGAAAGCAGTGGGAATGTTTGGGAGGTGGGAGTAGATGCAGAAAAGGGAAGAAGAGAGATATGGGTGTGTAAAGGAGACATGAAGCAAGTCAAATGTGCACGAAAGGAAATGGGGTACAAAATAAGGAATTAAAGTAGTATTAAGTACGATTTAGGTCCCTACTCAATAAGGGTTAGGTCCCTAGACGTTTGATGAGAAAGAATCGAGGACAGGGAAGAAGGGAGAAAAATAAAATTCAAAATCAGAGAGATATAAAAAGGGAAACGAAGAGAAAAAAGGGAATAGGATGAAGAAGTTGACTTGGAAAAGTGGAAATGCAATCGCGGCTGGGTGAAGTTGAAGAGGAAAGGAAAAGTAAAGATGAAAACTGGAGGATGAGAAGTGAAAAAAGGAAGTATAGGAGGTAAATGAAATCGGAAGCAGAGAAAGAAGGGAGCAAGCAGAGTGGAAAGGACTGTATCAATGAGATAAAATTTGGGTTTGGGGGAAGGAACAATCAGAGGGCAAAATGGAAACGGAAAAGAACAGAAGGACGACGAGCCGAGGAGGTTGGATACATGAAGAGAAAGAAATGGAGGTAGAGGAGAAGCTTAACAGCTGGCGTCGTCATCACTGCAAGAGGGAGAGAAGACTGCCACCACCGAGAGGAGATGAGAGGCCCGTCGTTGTTCCTTGGCTGTCGCCGCCTGCAGCTTGGTCGCCAGCTGATCCTTGGCTGCCGCGGTCCGCTGCTTGGCCATTGGCCGGTCCTTGGCCGCCGCGTCGTGCTTAGACGCCGGCTCGTCCTTAGCTGCCTAGTATGAAGCTCGAGGGCATCACGTGGTACGGGCGTTTACGGTGGAGGCATCGAGCTTTGAAAATGCTTAGCAATCGCAGCGGAAATGCTTAGCAATCGCGGTGGCACGGACCATACAGCACAATCCCAGGCACCCTTTTAGACCCTAAACCAAATGGAAATAAAAGGAAAAGGCAATAGATACAGAGACCACAACTTCTAACATGCAATCCCCTCCTGCTCCCCGGAGCAAACCAACGAGCAAACAACTAAAACTCCCATCCAGAAACCGTGGCCGGTCAAGCATGTCTTTTTGTAGCCGCTATAAATAAGAACCCACCCAAAGAAACGAAGAAGGGAAAGGAAAGAACAAGAGCAGCTCCGAATGATTATACAAACACTAATTCCCGAGATGATGGTGACCTTGAGCTCAATAAAGGCAGAAAGAAGAAAAAAAATCAATTGATGAAGAAGGCGACCCGCATGCCTTGGGTTGACGAGAGAGGGTGAGATGCCTCACCTAGCAAAGTGAAGATTCCATCGTGGAAGCTGCAACTTGTTCCTCCGCCGTGCCCGGCGAAAACCGATCGATGGTAGCCCGGTCTCTGCCTCAGCAGCCGTCGCCTCCGTTTGCGCACCCCGGGAGAAACTTCTCAGAGGGAATATTGACCATACGAGCTGGAAAAGGGCAGGAGACAGGGTCGGTCCGTCCTACAGGCAAGGGCACGGGGAAATCGATGAGCCCTAAAATTCCTCAAACTCTGGCGCTACTGAGTTTGAAGGATGGAGAGAGAGACGGAATATGCCAAACCGGGGGAGAGGAGCAGAGGAGGGGGAGGAGAAGGAGGAGGAGAGGAGGGCCGTGATCGGAGGGTTTGAATTGAAAGCTCCTGGAGGAAAAGTGGGTGTCGACGTCCCTTTAATTTATGAGAATTGTTTTGTTTTTTTCTCTCTCAAGGCGCATCAGCAACGCATGTCTTTGTCTGGGAAGGGGAGAAAGCCAGAAAGAAAAGAGGGCGGTACCCGGGTGGCGGGGTGGGTCAGCTGTGGACCATCCAAAAGAAAAAGGCTGGTGAGATCATGGAGAGTTGTATTTATGTTTTTCTTCTTGTATATTGGTTGTAATAGGTCTGCTTATTATCGCTATTACGCTATTACATTTAGCTCTAATAAATCATGTTCTTATGATTATTGTTGGTTGGTTGCATCATGTGTATAGAATTGGAATGATCGAACCATTTGTTATTCAAGGATGGTTTGGCATTTTCATATGATCACGCTGCATTTAGTTTTTAACATTAATTAGTGAGATGATAATCCTAATAAAGATTAGTATTTTGCAAAATACTGAGTTGATAAATATATATTTTTTGGTTTTTCCTCAGGAAATCTTCCCCCACAATCGATACCTTCATCCCCACCATTTTTGACGTTTAGAATATATATATATATATATATATATATATATATATATATATATATATATATATATATATATATATATATATATATACACACACACACACATATATATAGCATCAAAAAATAGTTAAGGTGACACTATGGCAATTGGTTAGTATCAACGGTTGAGCCATTGATAGAAAAGTTCACCATTGGTTGTATAGCTTTTCAATTTACAAAACCCCATTCTCGTATGACAAGCACTTATCATACTATTCACAAGCACTTATCATACTATTCACAAAGCATATTTCTATATAAGTAAAGTTTTCCAGATAATAACTTTTCATTCTTGCTTCGTGTGTAAGGTTGTTAAGGTGGTTAGGAGGTGGATCCTATGTAAGTGTGGCAAATGTGTCTAGTTGAAGGCTTAGGAATTTATTTGTTTGTTATGTTTATATGTTTTACATTTAGGTCATATATATATATATATATATATATATATATATAGGATATTTCTTAAATGTTACTATGATTGTTTATAAATGCATGAAAAGTTTGTATGTTGTTTTATCAATACATATACTACTACATTTAGATGTGTCAACTTGATGGAATTTGACATACATTATATTGAATCCAACCTAAACCGTCCTAAATTTTCCCTTGCTTGAGATTATACTAACCTAGATAGTATATATGTTGGATGATATCTTCCAAATCATATCTACTTTGAACTACATATGTGGGCTCTGATCTCCAAACCATGACATAAACACGATTAAAACTTAGCGGAAGCGAATCGGTAATCAGCGGAAGACAAAAATCACGGGAAATTAAAACTTTTCGAGATAAGAACTTGGATCCATAAAAACTTCTTTCATAAAGAGAGATAATCTGTTTACATCTCAGGATAATTACTTCTTGAGTAATTATATACATCAAGATACAAAATCTCAAGATCACTAAACAAAAGACTCCAAGACCTGAGAGTACAGAGGACACATAGGACTGACTCTAACTACACCACATGGCAGGACAATCTCCACCTGAGATTCTACTACTGCTCCTGGTGCTGCTGCTGCTGAGACTGGACACCTGTAGGCTGGTTCCTTCGTCTCCGACGTCCACCTAAAAAGTTGAAGTCTACGGGGTGAGACAATTTTACGTAATTGTCCCAGCGAGAGTTATAACTCTTCGCCAGAAGCTTTATATAACATCAAAGAATATCTTAAGCAGTAAAACCTTCAGAGTAATTCAATAACTGTTGCAGTTATAACAAGATCTCAGCATTTATGAGATATGAAGAAATATAAGCACTATTACAGTGTAACCTTAATCAACTAACTTGGAGTTAACTCGAACAAGTATACTACATAGTTGATTATGTTTTACAAACAACATTATGCCCTGTGGAGATGAGGCATACCACTCATACTCCAACTGATCGCTGAGAAGTCACATCAGTATCATACATAGGTCATTAAGAGAGCCGGATTCTCATGATCTTCACCTTCCTCAGTCAGTAAGAGGATCACTTGTAGGACATCTCGTGTCTCTACTACTATAGCTCACCAGGGTAAACTGGTCCTTCGCTATTCTAGAGTCACAGTGGCGTTCTGTACTCTCTTCGTCATCAGGAGGTTTCATATTTACCTACCACTGATACGGATATCTGTGCTTTCTTCATCATCAGGAGGTTTCATGTTTACCTACCACTGATACGGTATGGAATTATAGTGAAGGATGGATGGATTACACATCTACATCACTTTCCTACACTAGGATGTAAGGTTCTACACATCCATGTACCCCACATACTCAAAAGTATGTGCTCCAGGAGTTCCCTGAGGAAAACCTGTTTCACCATCACTTAATCTCTGACAATGATGGATCTATGATCAGGGCTCTACATTATACTTGATTAGTTAGGTACATTTAGTATTCTTTAACAACATACATTGTTCTTCAAACAATAATTAGTAGAATAACAGCTAAAATAGAAGAATACTAAATGTAACAGGCCTAACTCATATCATTCATAATTCCTCATCATACTCATCACAAGTCATCTCTAAAGCATGACCTTGATGGTATTCATGGCTCTCACAGCCTATTATCATCACAGGATGCCATTGACAAGGCATCAAATTACTTTTCTTATTCATAAGGCTAACAACATGCCTTCAATGAATATATCATCAACATCCATACCTGGATAAGATCACCTTCATATCAGAACCTGCATGGTTAATTCAACTGATAAAGGTAATACAAAATAAGGAATATACTTCCCTTTCTTGTTATAAGAGTTAAATCCTCTGATTCTCATCATTTGGAGTTTAATACTCATTTGCATGCCATTACCCTTGAATTAGGGTTTACTATTCACATTACATGTCATCACCCTTGAATCAGGGTTTACTATTCACATTAAGGTGAATTGAACTCATAACATCATCATATATGAGTAACATCTTCATTGATGCTCTTAGATTAGTTAAAGGTTCATCATTTATCATAATTAGGGTTTCTATGATCTCACACAGGTGGATCATACCCTAATTATGCTCATTCATGTGCATTGGAGATGCTTTAATTGAGTTTTCACCTGAAAAGGGTACTTTCTCTCTCTAGAAGTACTTTCTCTCTCATCAATAATGTTAGGTGATGTCAACATCACTCTAAATCAGGTTGGATTAAGTCATCATAGGCTAACATAGCCCTAAACATCACCATCATGTGATTAGGGTTTGATTTGATCAAGGTATTACTTAATTTACCCTTCAGGGGTATTTTGGTAATTCACCTCATTGATCATCATCATGGTCAAAATCCTAGTCAATTAGCCACTTAATATCCTAGATTATCATTAGGGTTTGATTAGGGCAACATTGAACCATTTATTTCATTAATTGATTGAAAGAAGTCAACTTTGAATCCCATTGATTGACCTTCAACCATCATTCTTCAATTGAGTTGAGATCGTTTGAAAGTGTTGACCGTTTAGCCAATTTTGACTTTTCAAGACCGCAAGGGTGTGTTGACCGTTTAGTCTATTTGGACTTTAGGACCGCGAGCCCTCAACCTCTTCCAAGACCGCGAGCCCCCTCAACCTACTTCAAGACCGCGAGCCATCATGTGATTTCAAGACCGCGAAGCTATGTAGACCGTTTGCCCACTTTGACCTCAGGACCGCGAGGCCCCTCGCGGTCTTGAGACCGCGAGCCTCCTCTCGGTCTTGAGACCGTGAGCCCCCTCATGGTCTTGAGACCGCGAGCCCTCTCACGGTCTTGAGACCGCGAGGCTCTCATGGTCTTAGCCGCTTGGTCCTTCAACAACAAAATCAATGATACAACTGATGATGTCAACCGATGTTGAAGTCCTCAAAAGGTCAAAGATATGTTGACCACTTATGAATTGGATCAATTAAGATTTTACTTGACCACTTGGTCATTCAATTGACCCTCAATTGTTGACCAATTAGGGTTGAAGTCGATTCAATTAGGGTCTATCAATGTTCACCCATCAACACTCAACAATGTGACTCAACACAAGGTTGAACCCTTCAATTGAGCTCCAATTGGGCCCAAACTTGGCCCAAACGGTCTTGAGGTCATGTGGGTGGACCCCACATGGTCTTGAGACCGTTTGCCCAATATTTCATCAAAGCCTAAGGTGATTTGATAGGGGTTGAACCATGATTGAACCACAAAACAGAATTTTGATTAAATTGATAACTTATTTGCAATTAGGTCCTCAATTGGTCAAATTACTTAACCATAGACCTTCAAACGGTCTTGGGTGATTTTCCTCTCGGTTTTGAGACCGTTTGGATGAGTTCCAAACGGTCTTGAGACCGTTTGCCCATCCAATTTTGGATTCTAGTGGAAATTCAACAAGGTTGAACAAATTGAGTTGATGATTATATCAATACTTTAATTGCAATGTAATTTGGTGTAATTGTACCTTCAATTGGTCAACTAATCTTGACCCCAGACCTCCAAACGGTCATGGTTGATTGCCCTCGCGGTCTTGAGACCGTTTGGGTGACCCCTAAACGGTCTTGAGACCGTTTAGGTCAATCAACCCTAAAAACCCTAATTAGGTCACCATAATTTCAGTACTGATTTCACCTAGGGTTAGCCCTAGTATTCACCCTTCAACTCTTAGCCCGTTTGGAATTAGACCATCAAACTTGGTGAGTTGTTAATTAACATTATTTTGAACAGTAATCTCATACGGTCAACGCCTGGTCAACGACCTTACACGGTATTGAGACCGTTTTCCCAAAAAGGCAATTCCAGACCGTTTGAGAATCAGGAATAAATTCATTTAAAGTTGTTACTTAAAAAGGTCATATCTCCCGATTCCCTTGGAGTTAGCCTCCCAAATTTTGAGGGTAATTAGCCTATACAATTAGGAACAGATTTCTTATACGTTCCACGCTCGGTCAATGGGGACAAACGGTCTTGGAGACCATTTTCCCTGTCGCGGTCTAGAGACCGTTTGCTCACCTCGCGGTCTTGAGACCGTGAGAGCAAACTGGTGAGACCGTTTAAGAAAGTGAAAAGCGGTGGGTTTTTCTTGGAAATCACTCCTTCATCTCCTAGATCAAGAATAGTATGAATATCCCATGGATTTTCTTGCAAAATAGTAGGGAAAAGTAGGGAAACATGAAGAGCTATCATCTAACCGCATATAAGAGATGTACATAGTAAAGCATGGGTTTAGAGTTATAAAACCCGCCTAAAGCTTGCTTCTTGAGCTCCAAGCTTTCAATCTCCAAGCTCTGATGGAGTCCTTGAGTTCCCACAGGTTGTCCAAGGTGAAAACTCCAAGGAAAGACGAAAAGAGATGGCTAGAAAGATAGGGTTTCGAGAGTTAGCCATGAAGATGACCTTGAATTCGAGTTCTAACCATGGAATTAGGCAAGAAGAGGGGTTCAAACCTACCTTGCACCCTTGTTCGTTCCCCTTGAGCTCCAAGACAGTCCTTAGTCGGCCAAGAAAAGAGGAAACAATGATATGCACAAAGGAAAAGTTCCTTTGCTTGAGAGGTGAAGTATACATATACTTGGGTGATGTTTCATTAAAGGCCCATAAGTTTCCCCTAATTCCAACTAAGTCCTTCCCTCATTACTTGCTCGTCCCTTCCTCTTTATTCTAAGGACAAACCTTATCTTAAGGTCTTATAAAAAGAAGGTAAAGGAGAGCAATCTAATAATAAGGTACGTACATAAAGAACTATTGCACATATACCCTGATTATTTAATCACAAGGTATATTTCATAACTTGATAATTCAATTGAGGTGACTCCCTCATCATTTCTTATCTTAATGATGGCAAGAGTCTAAAAATATACATTTAGATGACATATTTTACAATTTGCATCCCTTAATTTGGGTAAATTGCATTTTACCCCAAATTAGGGTTTCAAGCACTGGGATTGCTTCCACAGTTGCACCTTGATGCCCTAGCTTGGGAAATCCCTCAAACTTTACCAAAAAGATTCTCATGATGTCTCAACATCAGAGGAACATCTCAACATGTGCAAATTGCAAGTTACCCCTTTCAACTGGGTAAATTGCACATAGGTCCCTATATAACAAAACAATGCTACAACTTTAAATAAAAAGGAGCAATTACTGAAATATATGTTTCTGAGAAACTTAATTACATGCTCAGAGTTAATCACAAAGATTTGATTACACATTTAGGCAAAACACCTAGGGTTAAATCATAACCCAGGTCAGGGATGTTACAACATATTCCTAAATTACCCTAGAGTTGACCTAGTTTGACATATGTTAGACCTAAATCATACCTAATGTGTAACATCCCTGACCTGGGTTATGCCTTAACCCTAGGAGTTTGTAAGTCATTTATATTCTTGTCTTTATCTTTTGAAAAGTAATTAAGACTAAAGGAGAGCTTATGTTTCAATTTTGGACCTATTTGAATAATGTTGAAGCAATATTTGCTTGTTTTGGACTAAAGTGCAATTTATCCATTATAAGGGGTTACCTTGAAAAATGTTACATGATAAATGTTACTCAAGTACTATAGCATCATAAGAATGATAATGATGCTAAGGGATGGCTTGTGGAAGCCTAGGTTCCAAGAAGGAGCTTGTTTGAATAATACTTGAGCATTGAATACCAGTTTTGGTGTAATTTGTAATTTACCCAAAAACCTAGGGTTGAATATGTAAAATACAACCTCAAGAGTGTCCCTACTGTCTCTTGGTATCATTTAGAGAAAATAAAATGAAAGGGACGTCTTGTTTGAACCATAGTTGACATGAAGTGCCCATCAACTAAAAATCTATGGGTAAAATCCCATAATGAAATGGTGGTCAAAACACCTTGGAGACGCCAAGATAATCCCAAGTAGGTGAAAATATCTGCCTACATTTTTAATTGAAAAGTAATGACCACTAAAGTAAAGGTGCTTATGGATAATAATATTTTATTCATTAAGGAGCTTAAATGGTCGACTATAATTTAGGGATAATTCAAAGGAATTAAAGGAAAAGAAAGATAACTTCAGAAATAAGGAAGTGGAGGGGGGCATGTGGCACCTAGTAAGGAAGGTTAATGACTTCCCTCCTACTCTCTCTCTTTTATGAATTCAATTATATATACTCAACCATTCACCTACTAGAAAGGCTATTTGCGCACCACACTCACTCCTCACTTAGGCCAACGACCAAGGAAGCAAAGGAGAAGGACGAGATCATTTCCCAAGCTTAAGGTAAGATCCATGGTCATCTTCAACCTTGGGTTGAAGGTTAAAATCGAATTATAACTCTTCTTTTCTTCTCTCTTCCATCCAATTCTTAACTTTGGCAATCTTTTACATCAAAAGGGTTGAGAACGTGCCTTGGATAATTGGAGGAGCCATCTTCACCATTAGAGATGAAAAGTTTGGAGCTTTGAAGTTGCTTTAGAGGAGGGTTATATAACTTAAACCCATTGATATTATTATTTGATTTCAATCTTGCAATATATGTTGATCTTTTCTTCTTCTCGAATTTTTCTTGAGTAATTGATGGATCAATGAATCCAGCAGTTGTATGTACAGTTGAACGAAGTACCGAAGCTTGAAGATGATGACATCATCTTAGAACACACCTCTAGATCAACGATATCAAATGATTTCAGTTTGGTATGGCCAAATGGTTTCAAACCGTTTAGAGGTTCAAACGGTCTCAAACCATTTAGAGATCAAGTGGTCCCAAACCGTTTAGATGTTCAAACGGTCTCAAACTGTTTAGAGATCAATTGGTCCCAAACCGTTTAGAGGTTCAAACGGTCTCAAACCATTTAGAGATCAAGTGGTCCCAAACCATTTAGAGGTTCAAATGGTCTCAAACCGTTTAGAGATCAAGTGGTCCCAAACCATTTAGAGGTTCAAACGGTCTCAAACCGTTTAGAGATCAAGTGGTCCCAAACCGTTTAGAGGTTCAAACAGTCTCAAACCATTTAGTGATCAAACGGTTTCAACTTAACCTAGTCCAAACGGTTTCAAACCCTTTAGTGTCCAAACGGTTTCAACCTTGGATGGTCAAACGGTTTCAAAATGTTTAGAGGTCTCAAGACCGTTTGAAGGACAAAGAGGTCTCAAGACCGTTTGAAGGTCAAAGAGGTCTCAAGACCGTTTGAAGGTCAAAGAGGTCTCAAGACCATTTGAAGTTCAAAGGGATCTCAAGACCGTTTGAAGGTCAAAGAGGTCTCAAGACCGTTTGAAGGTTAAAAGGGGTTTTCAAGATCATTTGAAGATTAAATAATCTCAAACCGTTTAGAGACCAAATAATCTTAAAACCATGTAAGGTCAAACAACCCTATGAGTGTTTGTAAAGTCTCAAGGTTGATTACAATGGAAGTACCTTTAAAGTACTTAGGAAAACAGTACACTTAGAGTGATTGTCATTTGATGCCTATGAGAGTAATAAACTCAATACATTATGATAAGCATAGGTGCATGTACTTTAGTGAAAGGTTGAGCCAACTTAATAAAATATGGAGTAATCAACATCCTAGAGAGGATGAGAGAGAAACTCATACTTGTGTAATAAATATGTAATGTGCATATATTGATACTTTTAATAAGTGTAGAGTATGAATTAGGGTTTGATCTTTGATAATGTGATCATGAAACCCTAATTGATAAAGAATGGGAAACCCTAACCCTAATTTTAGGTAATGGTATGAGAAACCTTAATTGATAAAGAATGGGAAACCCTAACCCTAATTTTAGATAATGGTATGAGAAACCCTAATTGATAAAGAATGGGAAACCCTAACCCTAATGAGGGAATAGTGGTGTTACCCTTGTATTGCATAGTGTTGATATGTAAGTGATATGGTTGTTATCAAGTATACTAACCATGCAGGTATCAGGAGTTGATGAGCATATCCAGGTATGAGCTATGATGTTTAATGTGCCTTGTAAGCTATGTGAGATGCTTGTGTAACAAGTATCATGTATACCTTGGTCAGATGACCTGGAGGTAATAGTTACCTAATAAGTGATAACAATGTTCAAGTGATGAACTAAGAGTTTGAATACCCAGATCCAGTAAACATGATGATGATATTGTTGAGGAATGAGAATTCCCGGTAATGAGATAAGGGATTATGATCTCAATGTTTTATAAAGTTTTGAAAAGTACTTGATAGATGTATTACACCTTTCTTTGTAGCATTCGTCATAATAATACATGTTTGAAAACTTGGTTGATGCTAAAATAATATGGTAATGCACTTAATTAATCAAGTGAAATCTTATCATGTAGAGCCCTGGCCATAGATCTGTTATCGTCAGTAGATGGTGATGGTAAAACAGGTTTTCCCACGGGATCTCCTAGAGGACATATTTTTGAATATTTGGGGGTAATGGGTGTGAATATCCTTACGCCCTAATGTGGGGTTGACGTGAGATAAACACGAGATCTCTCAATCCTTCATTATATGTGTCGGGATGGATGTATCATGAATCTCCTGATGATGATTAATGTCAGATCGATGTGAGATAAACATGAAATCTCTCGATTGCGAAGAGAGTGCATCTACCACTGTAGCTCTATAGCAAAGTTGCCAGTATATCCTAGAAAGCTATTTAGCAGTGACACTAGATGTCCTGCATGTGGTCTTACACTGACCGAGACGGATGAGGTCATGGAGTCCGGCTCTTCCATTGACCTAGGTATGGAACTGATGCTTTACTTCGCCGTGGTCGGTTGGAGTATGAGCAATATACCTCATCTCCTCAGGGCATAAGTGTGATTGTAAAATGTAATCATTCGTGTAGCGTATTTGCTTAAGAATGAAATATGGAAATCATTAGTTGATATTACATTGCTTAATGTATTCTAAAATGGATAAATGTTATACATGTTCTTCATATTCCTTATTAAAGAGATTATTTACTACTTTATCATATATAGTTGTAATGCTTTAAAAGATGATATTGCTCTATTATGCTTAAACAATGATTAAATTCTACTTACTAATATAAATGAATCCTCTGCTCAGTTTATTACTATTTATTTGCAATGATAATATTTTTGATGGAGAGTTATATCTCTCGCTGAGACATGGGTCTCACCCCGTTGGTCACCAACATTTTTAGGTGGACGCGGACGAGGAGGTAGGGACCATACAGTAGGGGAAGGACAACAACATCAGGGACAACAGTAATATCTCAAGTGGAGATACTTATTGTCATGTCTTGTAGATATGAGTCATATGTGTCGTCTCTGTACTCTCAGGTCCTTGGAGTCGATACTTAGTGTTTTTATGATCGATCTGAGATTTTGTCTTGAATGCCTCGAGGTTTTATGTTGCTTACGTATAGCTTTGGAAAAGCAACTTTTGTAAATATATTCCTCGAGAAGAGATGGTACATGGTATGTACAATGTGAACTATAATGTATACAATACTTTGGTTCTCTTTATAAGAGTTTCCTAGAATTGGATCTCTTTGCAAAAAGGTTTTAATTTTTAGTGATTTTTTTGTTATTCTGTTGATTATGGTTAATTCCGCAATTAATTACACAGTGACGATATGATTTGTTGTCAGGTCGTCACAAAGTTTTGGTATCAGAGTCTAAGGTTTGCTGAGTCTACATAGACATAGAATTAAGTAGTAGAGTGTGTTCTAGTATCCTCTAGTTTATCTTATAGTAACTTCTACTCTTATAGGAGGAGGAGAAGAACTTAAAGATGGCTGGATCACACGAAGAATATGCTGCTGAAAGCAGTGTTGCTGCACCAGGAAGAGGTGCAAGGGATTAGGCTAGGGAGGAACTAGTACCTGAGAATCCCCAGCTTGACCAAGCTTCGATAGAAAACTCTGCCTTCCATGCTCTGTTTGGACAGTTCATGACAACAATGACACATATGGAGGATAGGATGCCACCACCTACACCTAGGGCACCAGTCCCCGATGAGAGACATGGAGCTGGCAAGACTTTTGAACAGCTTCGACAGGTAGGAGCCACTGAATATGCTCGTACAGCTGACCCAACAGATGCAGACTTGTGGCTGACTGAGCTAGAGAAGGCCTTCAAAATTCTTAATATCCCAGAAGTTGAGAAGGTTAGGCATGCGGTGTACCTATTGAAAGGGAGTGCTGGTGTAACATCTCTGGCCTAGGTTATGTACTAACCCTAGGTGTTTTGCCTAATAAAGTGATTAAATGCTTGCTTGTATTTCTTGAAAAGTAATTAAGGCTTTTGAGGAACCTATACTTCAAATTCAGTCCTTTTTTAATAATGTTGAAACATTGTTTTGTTACTCTTGGACTAAAGTGCAAATTTCCCAAGTTAAGGGGTTAACTTGAAAATTGCACATGATAAGATGTTCCTCTGATGTTGAGACATAATAAGAATGAATATGATGTAGTGGTATGGATTCCACAAGCTTGGACACCAAGATAAAGCTTGTAGAGCAATCCTTGTGCATTAAAACCTAATTTTGGTGTAATGTGCAATTTACCCAAAACCTAGGGTTCAACATGCAAAATATCACCTCTTGAGGGTCTCTCATGTTTCTTGACATAAAGAAGAGCAAATAAAATGAGAGGGGCACCTCATTTGAATTATCTTGGAGGAGAGAGAATCTCGACATTAAAATAATCAAGATTTAAGCATAAATGGCTCTTTAATATAACTTAATGCAAAAAGAAATGAATTAATTGAGGAGCCCTTCAACTAAAATTTGAAGGATGTGTTTGAAATAGTTTGGACGAGCTTGTGCCATGCTTGGGCACCAAAAAGATCTTGGTTGACTGGAAGCCATTCACATTAATATAATACAAAGCATTATCCACTAAAAGATGGATATTAACACATAACTCTTTAAAGTGCTTAGTTCTTTTCCTTTCAACCTTGGATAATGGAGAAGTTTTGAAAGGTATTAGAAGGTGGATATGTGGCCAAATAATGGAGGAAGCTTTGGAGGAAATTAGTTGGAATCAAAGAAGATAATCCTCTTTTTCTATTTTCCTTGAAAACCCATAAATATATATATATATATATATATATATATATATATGTATGTATCCTTTTTCCAAAACACCAAAGGATCGTTTCCTTAGTTTCTTTTCTTCTCAAACTTGCTTTGGCCAACCAAGGGAGAGCTTTGGACCAGAGGAAGGATGACCAAACTAGCTTGGTAAGTTTTGATCATCATCTACCTCGAATTCATGGTGGAAACCATAAAACAAGGTTAGATTCATGGTTTTCTTCACTTGGTTTCCTTTTCTAGCCATCTTGTTCATCCAAAGATTGAAGAACGAACCTTGGACAACTGCTGGAGCTCAATCCACCATTAAAGTTGTGGAGCTTGGAGCTCTGAATCAGTTTTAGAGGCGGGTTTTATAACTCTAACCCTTAAGCATTAGTATTGCACTCTTTTCCATAAGAATTGTTGGTTATTCTTCTTCCTTAGATACTCTTGGGTATTCTTGCTATAACTTCCATAAAGAACAACACCTGTTCTTGGTTGAACAGAGGTAGACGAAGGTGACATCATCCTAGATAAATATCTAAAAATAACTTTAGCAAACGGTTTGCCTTTGTGCTCAAACGGTTTCCCAAACCGTTTGGGAGCAAACAGTTTCAAACCGTTTGAATGCAAATGGTTTCAAACCGTTTGAATGCAAACGGTTTCATCCAAACCGCATAGAAGCAAACGGTCCAAGACCGTTTGGTGGCATTGACCATGCGTTGACCGTTTGGAGACATGTTGACAATAATATAGATTAATGACCTATCAATGATTGTTGATTAATTTCAATTGATTCACTAGTTGAAGGTCCATCAACCATCTAAACCTTGATCGGGTTAATTGCTGATTTGATAATTGAATAAGGTTGAAGCTTGGGTTGAGTAACCCAAACGGTTTCAAAACCATTTGGGGATCACCCAAAAAGTCTCAAGACTGTTTGGTGATCACCCAAGACCATTTGGAGGTCTAGGGTTAAGCATGGTTGACCAATTGCAGATCCAAAGATTCTAAGTTGAAGTACAATCAATTGTTGATATGGTGATCAATCCGATGGACCAAACCCTAATTGGTTGACTTGGTTTTTGGTGTTGACATGAGAAAACGGTCTCAAGACTGTTTGGAGGTCATCCAAACAATCCCAAGACCGTTTGGAGTCAGGTCATGACCAAATTTGATGATGGTTCAATGGGTTCAAATCAATTAGACTCACATTGATTAATGTTGAAGGGTCATCGATTCCAAACCCTAATCCAATTGATCCAAGCCCTAATTGATGATCAATTGAGGGTCAATTGAGGGTCAAATCAATTGAAGGTTGACCTAATTAACTCAATTGAATGATGGTGATAGGTCCAATTGATGATTGGATACATGTACTTAATCGATGGAGGGAATCAACATTGGAAACCCTAATTCAATTTGACTAGTTGAGACCATACTTGGTCCTTGCGGTTTTGAGGGGGTTTGGACCAAACAGTCTCAAGACCGTTTGAGTCCAAACGATCCCAAACTGTTTGAGTCCATGCGTTTTCAAAAGCTACTTTAGCAAATGGTCTTGGAGGTCCACTTTAGTAAACGGTTTCAAAAGTCAAACTTGGGCAAACGGTCTTCACCACCTACTTTACCAAACAGTTTCAAAGATAGTCCAAGACCGCATGGAGGTCCAAACGGTCTTAGACCATTTGGAGGTTTAGTATGCAAGACCGTTTGAGGTCTGAGTTAGTCAAGATCGTTTGGGGTCTTAGTGGCCAAGATCGTTTGGTGGATGATTAACCTAAACCGCATGGGTACTTAAAGTGGTTAAAGGACAAAGTAATTAATTAATTAATACATGATGTAATCAAAGGTGATCATGGTACTTGTATCTTAATGGGATAGTGAGATTAAAACCCATGAGGTAATTAAGCCTTAATGATCACAATGATAATGATTTAACTCATGATTTCAATTCTCTTTCATGTTGAGTTGACTTAGTCTAATCAAGGCTGAAGCTAATATCATCCTATAGGGGATGAGAGAGAAAAGACTTCTTATATATGAATTTTAATCAGGTAATGGACTTACAATATGGATAAATGCCTAATTAGAGTATGATCCATGTTAGTGAGATCATGAAACCCTAATTATGATGGTTAATGAATCTTAACCCTAAATTGAGGGTAATAATGGAAGTATCCCTAATGCATGATGATGGTGTGATCTTAATTCATAATGATGACATGATAAACCCTAAACCAAGGTATGTGAATAGTAAATCCTAATTCTAATTAAGGTGAATAAAAGTGTGAAACCCTAATTATGGGTTATGCTTTTAAGCATGAAACTCTATGATTGGATAATGAAATGATGAGTCACTAATCCTTTTTGAGCTAAAGAGGATGATTAATCCTTTTTGAATTAAAAAGGGAAACCCTAACCCTAGTAAGGTAATAGTGGTGCAACCCTTGAAATAGTGATGCTATCATTATTTTACATTGTGATGATATAGAAATAATATGCCTGTTATCATTTGTATAGTCATGCAAGTTTTTATGAAATAGTGAGCATAGCCAGGTAAGAGCTATGATGCCATATTCATTGAAAGCACTTTATAAGCTTTGAAAGCAATGATATGCTATGTTGCCTAGTGAGAGGTAACAAAAGAGATTGATAGACTGTATGAGTCATGTGAAATATCTGCATTGCTACTATCATGTTTATACTGTCAAATGACTTGATGGCAATATGTTACTTGGTAACAAGTGTTTTGATGATTTAAGGGTTTGAACACCCATATTCTTGAATCACGATGATGAGATGGTTAGGGATTGAGATCCCAATGTTAACAAGATGTGAAATGAACTTGATACAAATAGTACTCTTTCTTTATAGCAATTATTTTAATGGTTTATGTCTGAAAACATGCCTGATGCTAAGAATGCCATAATGTACTTAAATAATCAAGTATAATGATATCATGTAGAGCCCTGACCATAGATCCATAATCATCAGAAGTTAGATGATGGTGAAACAGGTTTTCCTAAGGGAACTCCTGGAGAGCATACTTTTGAGTATGTGGGGGTTATGGACGCGAATATCCTTAAGTCCTAATGGAGGAATTGATGTGAGATAAACATCTAATCTCTCAATCCTTCATTATATGTATATGCCGGGATGATGTATCACTAATCTCCCGATGATGTTGTTAATGCCGCATCGATGTGAGATAAACAAGAAATCCCTCGATCGCGAAGAGAGTACAACATGCCACTGTAACTCTAATAGCGAAGTTGCCAGAATACCCTGGAAAGCTATTATGGTAGAGACACGAGATGTCCTGCATGTTGTTCCTCACACTGACTAAAGAGGATGAGGTCATAGGAATCTGGCTCTTCCGATGACCTATGTATGGCACCAATTTCGATTTCGCAATGGTCGGTTGGAGTATGAGCGGTATACCTCATCTCCTCAGGGCATAAGTATGTTTATAAAATGTAATCAGTCATGTAGCATAATTGCTTAGGTTGAACTACGAGAAACAATGATTGATGATACATTGTTTATTAAGTCCTAGTTGGACAAATAATATACATGTTATTCATATTCCTTATTGATTAAATGACTTGCTATGCAATCAAGTTATAATTGAAATGATTGCTTAGAGAATACTGCTCTACTTAGTTTATTCAATGAATTGCCTACTGTTGAATAATTATAATATTACTGCTCAGTGTTATTCCATTATATGCAATAACAATGCTTCTGGCGGAGAGTTATAACTCTCATTGGGATATTTTTCAATTGTCTCACCCCCGTGGGATTCAACTTTTTAGGTAGACTCCGAGGAAGGAGAAACCTTTCAGTGGGTGAGCAGCAACAACAACAACAGCAATATCAGGGACAACAGTGATCCTCAGGTGGAAACAATGTCTGTCAAGTCTTGTATATAAAGAGTCCTATGTGTCATCTCTATACTCTCAGGTCCTAGGAGTCAGTAGATGGTTTGATATAGATATGAGATTTTGGCTTAATGCCTCGAGATTTTTGTATACTGCTCATGTAAAGTTTAACAGGGCAGTCAATGTTATGATGCTCGACATGAGTTAATACAGAGATGTACTGACAAATCAGCTTGTAAATAACTTACTTTGTATCTTTATGAAAGAGTTTTACTATTTTTGGATCTCTGTACAAAAAGGTTTTAATTTTTAGTGATTTTCAGTAATTCCGCTGCTAATTAATCACTTCCGCATAGTTAACATCATTTTGTTCGAACGGGGTATCACAATTAGTGGTATCAGAGCTCTAGGTTCGCTGAGTCTACAGAGACATATGACTAGGGTTGTTGAGTCTGTTCTAGTGTCTTCCAGTATATCTGATAGTGTCTTTTGCTCATATAGGAGGAGAAGATAAAACTAAAGATGTCTGGATCACACGAGGAACATGTTGCAGAAAGTAGTATCGCTGCACCTAGAGAAGGTGCAAGAAACCAAGAAAGGGAGGAACATGTGCCTGAACCACCCCAGTTCAATCCAACTGACATGGGGAATCCAACCTTCCAAGCCATGTTTGGGCAATTTATGACTGCCATGACACACATGACTGATAGGATGCATATACCTGTACCTAGGGCACCTACCCATCAAGAAGGACAAGGAGCCGGCAAGACGTTTAAACGAATTCGCCGAGTTGGAGCCACGGAGTATGCTGGAACATCTGACCCAGCAGATGATGACTTATGGCTAACTGAACTAGAGAAGGCCTTTAGAATCCTGAACATCCCAAAAGCTGAGAAGGTTAGACATGTTGTGTATCTTCTCAAAGGGAGTGCTGGTCACTGGTGGACCATGGAGGAAGGGAAAAGGCCAGGAGTGGAGATCGAATGGGAAGTTTTTCGATGGGAATTTATCAAAAGATACTTCCCTAAGACGTTCTTGGATGAGAAAATCTCTCAGTTTGAGAGGTTAAGACAAGGACCAATGAACATTAGCGAGTACGAGGCTAAGTTCATGGAGCTTTTGCGGTTCTGTCCGCACATGGCAACTACAGATGAAGAAAGGATTAGGCATTTTGAGAAGGGGTTAAACGCTGAGTTGACCACCCTTGTGTCTGCTCTGGAGAATAGGGAAAGGTTTGCTACCTTTATGGAGTCTGTCAGAAGGGTAGAGAGGTCTATGTCAGAGAAGAGATAGACCAAGAACAATAATATGTACTCCCAGTTTCAAGGATCCTCATCCAAAGGTTTTAAGAAACCGAGGTTTTCTGTGCCTACACCACCACCTAGCTTTAGTACCCAGACGCAGTGGACGCCAAATAGGGGTAGAGGACGAAGTTTACCACCAGAAGGAGCTCGCAGCTCAACATCCGTATCAATTACAGGACCATCCAGACCACAACAAGGAATCACGAGCTGCTACATATGTAGAAAAGTGGGACATCTGATGAAGGATTGTAGATCCAGAGAGGCAAGTGTGACTCAACCTCAAAGACAGAGTCTGCAAGGTTCTCAAAGGAGATAGTTTCCAGGTAGTTCTAGAGGACGTGGACAAACGTCCCAAGCTGGATCATCGGTACCTAGTCATCAAGCACTGAATCAACCACATGCAACATCGAGGTTTTACGCGATGAATCCACCTGATGCAGTGGTCAACCCTCGGGTTGTGACAGGTCAGATGGAGTTGTTTTATTCTGATATGTATACATATTGCATTGTATCTATTTTAATTGATCCAGGTGCTACACATTCCTTTATCACTCGAAGAGTGATTCTTGACTGTGACATGACTACAAGTCATAGAGCAGATAGTTTGTTGTTAGAAACTCCTTTGATGGGATATGCTGTGTTGCGGGAAGTGTGTTCTCTCTGCATCCTCATATTTTCTGAACATTGCATTCAAGTGGATCTTATACCACTTAAGATGCACAGATTTGATGTAATCCTTGGGATGGATACCTTGGAAAGGTATAAGGTTGTTTTGGATTGTGAGTCCAAACAAGCTGTGTTCACTGATGACAGTGACACATGGATCTTTCAATGAAACAGAAAGATCCTACCAACATGTCTTGTGTCAGCTATGGTTGCTGAGAAGCTGATGAGGCAAGAATATTATGCATTCTTGGCCCATGTGGTAGATACCACCGTGGAGAGTCCAAATCCCGCTGAAGTTCCTGTAGTCAGGGAATTTGAAGATGTATTTCCTGAAGAACTTCTAGGTGTACCACCGCCCCGAGAGATTGATTTTGAGATTAATCTAGTTCCGGGCACGCAGCCAATAGCACAAACACCGTATAGGATGGCACCTGCTGAGATGGAAGAACTTAAGAAACAGCTGCAAGAGTTGCTTGAGAAGGGCTTCATCCGACCGAGTACTTCACCCTGGGGTGCTCCGGTCCTCTTTGTTAAAAAGAAATACGGGTCAATGCGGTTGTGCATTGATTACATACAATTAAATAAAGTAACAATAAAGAATAAGTATCCTTTGCCTAGGATTGATGATCTCTTTGATCAGTTGCGTGGTGCAACCATCTTATCAAAGATAGATTTGAGGTCGGGATATCACCAACTGCATATTAAGGATGGTGACATACCTAAGTCTACCTTTAGAATAAGGTATGGTCACTATGAGTTCACAGTTATGTCGTTTGGACTAACAGATGCACTAGCTGCATTTATGGAACTCATGAATAGAATCTTTCGACCTTTTCTGGATCAGTGTTGTTGTCTTCATAGATGACATCCTGATCTACAGTAGAGATGCTCAGCAGCATGAGCAGCATCTTCGTCAAGCTCTAACTTTGCTAAGAGAACATAAGTTATTTGCTAAGTTTAGCAAGTGTGAGTTCTGGTTACCAGATTTATCTTTTCTTGGACACGTAATATCTACTTCATGTATACGTGTTGACCCTAAAAAGGTAGAATCTGTCCTGCAATGGGAGCAGTCGAAGACACCGACAGAGATTTGTTGTTTCTTAGGGTTGGTAGGCTATTACAGGAGGTTCATTAAGAACTTCAGTTCTATAGCTTTACCCTTGACTAAGTTGACCAGGAAAGATGTTCCTTTTGCCTGGAGTGACAAGTGTCAGCAATCGTTTCAGTTGTTGAAGGAAGCGCTGATAAGTGCACCTGTACTTGTGTTACCTGAGAAAGGGAAAGGGTATATAGTTTTCTGTGATGCCTCTAAGAATGGACTAGGATGTGTGTTGATGCAGGATAAACAAGTGATTTCTTTTGCTTCTCGAGAGCTTAAGAAACACGAGGAGAATTATCCGACACACGATTTAGAGCTAGCTGATGTAGTCCATGCCTTGAAAATCTGGAGACATTATCTTTATGGAGAGACATTCCAGATTTTCACAGACCATAAAAACCCTAAGTATATCTTTTCTCAGCATGAGCTTAACATGAGGCAACGCCGCTGGATGGAGTTAATCAAGGATTATGATTGTACAATTGATTACCATCCAGGGAAGGCCAATGTAGTTGTTGATGCTTTGAGTAGGAAATCAGCAACACCGACCCTAGATAGAGCACAATTGAATTCCTTGGTATGCTCTAGGAGGGATATGCTTATCTCATTAAGGAAGGACAATGTACAGTTAAAAGTATCGTTATTATCTGGACTGCTAGCTGAGATGTACATAAAACCTACTCTGAGACAACAGATTAAGAAAGCACAGCAAGATGATGATGCAGCTCAACAAATTAGATCAGAGTATGGTAGTGAGAAATGAGATGGTTTCCATGACTCAGATAATCAAGTAGCTTATTATCATGATAGAATGATAGTGCCTGATATGGATAACTTGAGAAAGATAGTCCTGGAAGAAGCTCATTCTTCAATGTATGTTATGCATCCAGGAAGCACCAAGATGT
This sequence comes from Alisma plantago-aquatica, assembly GCA_963693085.1. Lineage (NCBI taxonomy): Eukaryota > Viridiplantae > Streptophyta > Magnoliopsida > Alismatales > Alismataceae > Alisma > Alisma plantago-aquatica. The sequence goes on along the minus strand of OY856411.1, from coordinate 318,297,444 downwards.
ATCGTAACTTGAAAGATATGTATTGGTGGCCTGGTTTGAAGAAGGACGTTGCTGAGTTTGTTATGCGGTGTCCTGTGTGTCAGCAAGTTAAAGTTGAACACCACCCATACCATAGTGGAAGTGGGATCATGTAACCATGGACTTTGTGGTTGGTTTGCCCAGAACAGCCAAAGGTCATGATTCCATCTGGGTAATAGTTTATAGGTTGACAAAGACAATACATTTCTTACCTGTCAAAACAACCTATTCTGCTGAGAGGTTGGCACAAATATATGTAGATGAGATAGTGCGGCTGCATGGGGTCCCAGTTACCATTGTTTCTGACAGAGGTCCCCAGTTTACGAGTAATTTTTGGGAGCAACTTCATAAGGCTTTAGGCACACAGTTAAGGTTTAGTACAATCTTTCATCCTCAGACTGATGGATAGTCAAAAAGGACTATACAGACCTTGGAAGACTTGCTTAGAGCATGTGTCCTCCAGTTTACCGGAAGTTGGGATCTGCACCTAAGTTTGATAGAGTTTGCCTACAACAATAGCTATCAACATAGCATTGATATGGCACCTTATGAAGCCTTGTATGGTAGACGTTGTAGATCTCCCCTATGTTGGTATGAAACTGGTGAATATCAACTTTTGGGTCCTGATCTTATGCAGCAGACCACCGAGAAGATTAAAATAATACAACAACAGTTAAAGACTGTACATGATAGGTAGAAACCTTAAACCGATAAGCATCGTAGACCTTTAGAATTCTAGGTTGGAGACATAGTGTACCTCAAAGTCTCACCTTGGAAAGGAGTTCTTAGATTTGGAAGAAAAGGAAAGTTAGCTCCTAGGTTTATGGGGCCTTATCCAATCATTGAACTAATTGAAAAAGTAGCCTATAAGCTAGAGTTACCACCAGACTTGCAAAAGTTACACCCAGTGTTCCACATTTCCATGCTTAGGAAATGTCATCCTGACACAGAATCAGTTCTACAACCTATGGAAGTAGAATTGAACGGCGATATATCTTATGTTGAAGGACCTATGACAGTCCTTGACAGAAGAATTAAAAAGCTGAAAAAGAAAGACATAAGTCTTGTGAAAGTCCTCTAGAATCACTATGGCATTGAATAAGCTACGTGGGAACTAGAGGAAGAGATGAGGAGGAAATACCCTACTCTTTTCTCTTAATATGTCTTATTGATGATTTCGGGGATGAAATCCTTGTAAGGGGTGGATAATTTGTAACATCCCTGACCTGGGTTATGTACTAACCCTAGGTGTTTTGCCTAATAAAGTGATTAAATGCTTGCTTGTATTTCTTGAAAAGTAATTAAGGCTTTTGAGGAACTTATACTTCAAATTCAGTCCTTTTTGAATAATGTTGAAACATTATTTTGTTACTCTTGGACTAAAGTGCAAATTACCCAAGTTAAGGGGTTAACTTGCAAATTGCACATGATAAGATGTTCCTCTGATGTTGAGACATCATAATAATGAATATGATGTAGTGGTATGAATTCCACAAGCTTGGGCACCAAGATAAAGCTTATAGAGCAATCCTTGTGCATTAAAACCTAGTTTTGGTGTAATGTGCAATTTACCAAAAACCTAGGGTTCAACATGCAAAATATCACCTCTTGAGGGTCTCTCATGTTTCTTGACATCAAGAAGAGCAAAGAAAATGAGAGGGTCACCTCATTTGAATTATCTTGGACGAGAGAGAATCTCGGCATTAAAATAATCAAGCTTTAAGCATAAATGGCTCTTTAATATAACTTAATGCAAAAAGAAATGAATTAATTGAGGATACCTTCAACTAAAATTTGAAGGATGTGTTTGCAATAGTTTGGATGAGCTTGTGCCATGCTTGGGCACCAAAAAGATCTTGGTTGAGTGGAAGCCATTCACATTAATATAATACAAAGCATTATCCACTAAAAGATGGATATTAACACATAACTCTTTATGGTGCTTAGTTCTTTTCCTTTAAACCTTGGATAATGGAGAAGTTTTGCAATGTATTAGAAGGTGGATATGTGGCCAAAGAATGGAGGAAATTATTTGGAATCAAAGAAGATAATCCTCTTTTTCTATTTTCCTTGAAAACCCATAAATATATATAAATATATATATATATATATATATATATATATATATATATATATATATGTATGTATGTATGTATCCTTTTTCCAAAACACCAAAGAATCGTTTCCTTAGTTTCTTTTCTTCTCAAACTTGCTTTGGCCGACCAAGGGAGAGCTCTGGACCAGAGGAAGGATGACCAAACTATCTTGGTATGTTTTGATCATCATCTACCTCAAATTCATGGTAGAAACCATAAAACAAGGTTAGATTCATGCTTTTCTTCACTTGGTTTCCTTTTCTAGCCATCTTGTTCATCCAAAGATTGAAGAACAAACCTTGGAAAACTGCTAGAGCTCAATCCACCATTAAAGTTATGGAGCTTGGAGCTCTGAATCAGTTCTAGAGGCGGGTTTTATAACTCTAACCCTTAAGCATTAGTATTGCATTCTTTTCCATAAGAATTGTTGGTTATTCTTCTTCCTTAGACACTCTTGGGTATTCTTGCTATAACTTCAGTAAAGAACAACACCTGTTCTTGGTTGAACATAGGTAGACGAAGGTGACATCATCCTAGATAAATATCTAAAAAGAACTTTAGCAAACGGTTTGCCTTTGTGCTCAAACGGTTTCCCTAACCGTTTGGGAGCAAACAGTTTCAAACCGTTTGAATGCAAACAGTTTCATCCAAACCGCATAGAAGCAAACAGTCCAAGACCGTTTGGTGGCGCTGACCAAGCATTGACCGTTTGGAGACATGTTGACAATAATATAGATTAATGACCTATCAATGATTGTTGATTAATTCCAATTGATTCACTAGTTTAAGGTCCATCAACCATCTAAACCCTAATCGGGTTAATTGCTGATTTGATAGTTGAATAAGGTTGAAACTTGGGTTGAGTAACCCAAACGGTTTCCAAACCATTTGGGGATCACCCAAACGGTCTCAAGACCATTTGGTGATCACCCAAGACCATTTGGAGGTCTAGGGTTAAGCATGGTTGACCAATTGAAGATCCAAAGATTCTAAGTTGAATTACAATCAATTGTTGACATGGTGATCAATCCAATGGACCAAACCCTAATTGGTTGACTTGGTTTTTGGTGTTGACATGAGCAAACGGTCTCAAGACCGTTTGGAGGTCATCAAAATGATCCCAAGACCGTTTGGGGTTAGGTCATGACCAAATTGCATGATGGTTCAATGGGTTCAAATCAATTAGACTCACATTGATTAATGTTGAAGGGTCATCGATTCCAAACCCTAATCCAATTGATCCAAGCCCTAATTGATGATCAATTGAGGGTCAAATCAATTGAAGGTTGACCTAATTAACTCAATTGAATGATGGTGATAGGTCCAATTGATGATTGGATACATGTACTTAATCGATGGAGGGAATCAACATTAGAAACCCTAATTCAATTTGACTAGTTGAGACCATACTTGGTCCTTGCGGTTTTGAGGGGGTTTGGACCAAACGGTCTCAAGACCGTTTGAGTCCAAATGGTCTCAAGACCGTTTGGGACCAAACGATCCCAAACCGTTTGAGTCCATGCGTTTTCAAAAGCTACTTTAGCAAATGGTCTTGGAGGTCCACTTTAGTAAACGGTTTCAAAAGTCAAACTTGGGCAAACGGTCTTCACCACCTACTTTACCAAAAAGTTTCAAAGATATTCCAAGACCACATGGAGGTCTAAACGGTCTTAGACCGTTTGGAGGTTTAGTATGCAAGACCGTTTGAGGTCTGAGTTAGTCAAGATCGTTTGGGGTCTTAGTGGCCAAGATCGTTTGGTGGATGATTAACCTAAACCGCATGGGTACTTAAAGTGGTTAAAGGACAAAGTAATTAGTTAATTAATACATGATGTAATCAAAGGTTATCATGGTACTTGTATCTTAATGGGATAGTAAGATTAAAACCCATGAGGTAATTAATCCTTAATGATCACAATGATAATGATTTAACTCATGATGTCAATTCTCTTTCATGTTGAGTTGACTTAGTCTAATTAAGGCTGAAGCTAATATCATCCTATAGGGGATGAGAGAGAAAAGACTTCTTATATATGAATGTTAATCAGGTAATGGACTTCCAATATGGATAAATTCCTAATTAGGGTATGATCCATGTTAGTGAGATCATGAAACCCTAATTATGATGGTTAATGAATCTTAACCCTAAATTGAGGGTAATAATGGAAGTATCCCTAAGTGATCTTAATTCATAATGATGACATGATAAACCCTAAATCAAGGTATGTGAATAGTAAACCCTAATTCCAATTAAGGTGAATAAAAGTGTGAAACCCTAATTCTGGGTTATGCTTTTAAGCATGAAACTCTATGATTGGATAATGAAATGACGAGTCACTAATCCTTTTTGAGCTAAAGAGGATGATTAATCCTTTTTGAATTAAAAAGGGAAACCCTAACCCTAGTAAGGGAATAGTGGTGCAACCCTTGAAATAGTGATGCTATCATTATTGTACATTGTGCTGATATAGAAATAATGTGCTTGTTATCATTTGTATAGTCATGCAGGTTTTTATGAAATAGTGAGCATAGACAGGTAAGAGCTATGATGCCATATTCATTGAAAGCACTTTATAAACTTTGAAAGCAATGATATGCTATGTTGCCTAGTGAGAGGTAACAAAAGAGATTGATAGACTGTATGAGTCATGTGAAATATCTGCATCGCTACTATCATGTTTATACTGTCAAATGACTTGATGGCAATATGTTACTTGGTAACAAGTGTTTTGATGATTTAAGGGTTTGAACACCCATATTCTTGAATCAAAATGATGTGATGGTTAGGGATTGAAATCCCAATGTTAACAAGATGTGAAATGAACTTGATACAAATAGTACTCTTTCTTTATAGCAATTGTTTTAATGGTTTATGTCTGAAAACATGCCTGATGCTAAAAGAATGCCATAATGTACTTAAATAATCAAGTATAATGATATCATGTAGAGCCCTGACCATAGATCCATCATCGTCAGAAGTTGGATGATGGTGAAATAGGTTTTCCTAAGGGAACTCCTGGAGAGCATACTTTTGAGTATGTGGAGGTTATGGACGTGAATATCCTTACGTCCTAATGGAGCAATTGATGTGAGATAAACATCTAATCTCTCAATCCTTCATTATATGTATATGCCAGGATGTTGTATCACTAATCTCCCGATGATGTTGTTAATGCCGCATCAATGTGAGATAAACAAGAAATCCCTCGATCGCGAAGAGAGTACAACATGCCACTATAACTCTAATAGCGAAGTTTCCAAAATACCCTGGAAAGCTATTATGGCAGAGACACAAGATGTCCTGCATGTTGTTCCTCACATTGACTGAGGAGGATGAGGTCATAGGAATCTGGCTCTTCTGATGACCTATGTATGGCATCGATTTCGATTTCACAATGGTCAGTTGGAGTATGAGCGGTATACCTCATCTCCTCAGGGCATAAGTATGTTTGTAAAATGTAATCAGCCGTGTAGCATAATTGCTTAGGTTGAACTACGAGAAACAATGATTGATGATACATTGTTTATTAAGTCCTAGTTGGACAAATAATATACATGTTCTTCATATTCGTTATTGATTAAATGACTTGCTATGAAATCAAGTTATAATTGAAATGATTGCTTAGAGAATACTGCTCTACTTAGTTTATTCAATGAATTGCATGTTGTTGAATAATTATACTATTACTGCTCAGTGTTATTCCATTATCTGCAATAACAATGCTTCTGGAGGAGAGTTATAACTCTCGCTGGGACAATTTTCAATTGTCTCACCCCCGTGGGATTCAACATTTTAGGTAGACGCCGAGGAAGGAGAAACCTTTCAGTGGGTGAGCAGCAACAACAGCAGCAACAACATCAGGGACAACAGTGATCCTCAGGTGGAGACACTGTCTGTCAAGTCTTGTATATAGAGAGTACTATGTGTCGTCTCTATACTCTCAGGTCCTAGGAGTCAGTAGATGGTTTAATATAGATATGAGATTTTGGCTTAATGCCTCGAGATTTTTGTATACTGCTCATGTAAAGTTTAACAGAGCAGTCAATGTTATGATGCTTGAGATGAGTTAATACAGAGATGTACTGACGAATCAGCTTGTAAATAACTTACTTTGTATCTTTATGAAAGAGTTTTATTGTTTGTGGATCTCTGTACAAAAAGGTTTTAATTTTTAGTGATTTTCAGTAATTCCGTTGCTAATTAATTGCTTCCGCATAGTTAACATCGTTTTCGCGAGACAGACGTCACAGCTGGCCACTGGTGGGCCATTGAGGAAGAGAAACGACCAAGAGTTGAGGTCGAATGGAGAGAGTTCTGACGAGAGTTTGTTAGTAGATATTTTCCCAAGAGTTACCTGGATAAGAAAATCTCTTAGTTTGAGCGGATAAGGCAAGGACCAATGAACATTAGTGAGTATGAAGCTAAGTTCATGGAGCTTCTATGGTTTTATCCACACATGGCTACTACAGATGAGGAGAGGATTCATCGTTTTTAGAAGGGATTGAACGCTGATTTGACCACACCCGCATCTGCTCTAGAGAATAGAGAGAGGTTTTCCACCTTTGTGGAGTCAGTTAGGAGGATAGAAAGGTTCGTGACTGAGAAACGTCAAGCCAATAGTAAGAAAGTGTATACACAATTCCAAGGACAGAGGTCGGAAAGTTTTAAGACCAAGGTTTTCTGCACCAATAGTACCACCGAGGTTCAATAATCAGACGCAGTGGACATCCATCAAGGGTAGAGGCCGTAGTTTACCACCAGAGGGAGCCCACAACTCAGCATCAATGTCAGTAACAGAACCATCTAGGTGACAGTGGGAGAACAGAAGCTGTTATAAATGTGGGAAGATGGGACATCTGATGAAAGACTGTCTAGCTAGAGACGTCAGTGTAACTCAACCACCGAGGCAGAGTCAACAAGGCTCTCAGAAGCAACAGTTTATCAGTGGCACACGAGGACACGGACATGCATCCCAAGATGGTTCATCTACACCCAACAACAGGGCGAGTAGTCGACAACCAACAACAGTAAGATTCTATGCTATGAATTAGCTGGAAGCAGTGGTCAACCCACGAGTCATGACAGGTTAGATGGAATTATTTCATTCTGATATGTTTTCATCCTATTTTTTATCTGTTTTGATTGATCTGGGTGCTACACATTCCTTTATCACTTGAGAAGTGATTCATGACTGCAATATGACTATCAGTCATAGAGCAGATAACTTGTTATTAGAAACTCCGTTAGTTGGATTTGCAGTGTTGCAGGAGGTATGTTCTCCTTGTGTTCTTTCTTTTTCAAAACATAGAATTTATGTGGATCTTATACCACTTGAGATGCATGGGTTTGACATAATCCTTGGGATGGACACCCTAGAAAAGTATAATGTTGTCTTGGATTGCAGTTCCAAGCAGGCTATGTTCTCAGACAATGGTGATACATGGGTCTTTCAGGGGGACAGAAAGATTCTTCCAACCTGTCTAGTATCAGCAATGATAGATGAGAAACTGATGCGACAAAGATGTGAAGCATTCTTGGCACATGTGGTAGATACCAGAGTAGAGAGTCCTAATCTTTCTGAAGTTACGATTGTTAGGGAGTTTGAGGATGTGTTTCCTGAGGAACTTCCAGGTGTTCCTCCATCCTGAGAGATTGATTTTGAGATTAATCTAATCCCGGGTACACAACTAATAGCTCAAACACCTTATAGAATGGCACCTGCTGAGATGGCAGAACTTAAGAAACAGTTACAGAAGTTGCTTGAAAAGGGTTTTATTTGACCGAGTACTTCACCTTGGGGTGCTCCGATTCTCTTTGTGAAAAATAAGGATGGGTCTATGCGATTATGCATTGACTATAGACAACTAAACAAAGTAACCATAAAGAACAAATATCCTCTGCCAAGGATAGATGACTTGTTTGACCAGTTGCGTGGTGCAACTATATTCTCTAAGATAGATTTGAGGTCAGGATACCATCAGTCACGCATCAAGGAGAGTGACATACCTAAATCAGCCTTCAGGATAAGGTATGGTCACTATGAGTTCATAGTTATGTCGTTTTGACTAACTAATGCACCAGCTGCATTCATGGAACTCATGAACATAATCTTCCAGCCATTCCTTGATCAATTCATAGTAGTCTTTATAGATGACATCCTGATTTATAGTAGAGATTCTCAACAGGATGAGAAACACCTCTGTCAGGCCCTGAATCTACTAAGAAAGCACAAGCTATATGCCAAGTTTAGCAAATGTGAATTTTGGTTATCAGAATGTCTTTCTTAGGACACGTAATATCTGCCTCAGGTGTCCGTGTTGATCTTAAAAAGGTAGAATCTGTCTTGGAGTGGGAACAACAAAAGACACCAATAGAGATACATAGTTTTCTAGGATTGGCAGACTACTATAGGAGGTTCATTAAGAACTTCAGTTCTGTAGCATTACCCCTAACTAGGTTAACCAGGAAGGAGGTTCCTTTTGTATGGAATGACAAGTGTCAACATTCTTTCCGGTTGTTGAAAGAAAGGTTAACAAGTGCGCCTGTGTTAGTATTACCTGAGTAGGGAAATGGGTATATTGTATTCTGTGATGCTTCTAAGAACGGTCTAGGATGTGTGTTGATGCAGGATAAACAATTGATTTCTTTTGCTTCTTGACAGCTTAAGAAACACGAGGAAAATTATCCGACACATGATCTAGAATTGGCTCTAGTGGTTCATGCGTTGAAGATCTGGAGACATTATCTCTATGGAGAGACATTCCAGATTTTCAGAGACCATAAGAACCTAAAATACATCTTTTCACAACATGAGTTGAACATGAGACAACGTCACTGGATGGAGTTAATCAAGGACTACGATTGTATAATTGATTATCAGCCGGGAAAGCCTAATGTAGTGGTTGATGCACTAAGTAGAAAATCATCGTCGCCAATCATGGACAAAGTGCAGTTGAATTCTTTAGTGTGCTTTAAACTAGACATGCTTGTCTCTTTGAGGCAAAACAATGTACAACTTAAAGTATCCTTATTAGATGGATTATTAGCTGAAATTCAAGTGAAACCTACTCTGAAACAACATATCAAAGAGGCACAATAGACTGATACTGTGATTCAGCAGATAAGATCAAAGTACGATAATGAGAAACAAGATGGTTTTCATGAGTCAGATGATGAGGTAGTCTGTTACCATGGTAGGATGGTAGTACCAGATGCCAATAACTTAAGGAAGTTAGTCATGGAGGAAGCTCATTCATCCATGTACGCAATGCATCCAGGGAGCACCAAAATGTATCATAACTTGAAAGATATGTATTGGTGGCCTGGTTTGAAGAAAGATGCATCTGAGTTTGTTATGCGGTATCCAGTGTGTCAGCAGGTTAAAGCTGAACATCAAAAGCCCACAGGAACAATGCAACCTTTACCTATACCACAGTGGAAATGGGATCATGTGACCATGGACTTTGTGGTGTTTTACCCAGAACAACCAAAAGTCATGATTCCATTTGGGTAATAGTTGATAGGTTGACTAAGTCAGCACATTTTCTTCCTATCAAAACAACATATACTACTGAGAAACTTGCACAGATCTATATAGATGAGATAGTGCGATTACACGGGGTTCCATCTACAATTGTTTCTAATAGAGGTCCAGAGTTCACGAGTCATTTTTGGGAATGACTACATAAAGAAATGGGTACGCAGTTAAGGTTTAGTACCACCTTTCACCCATAGACGGATGGAAAAACTGAGAGGACTATACAATCCTTGGAGGATTTGCTTAGGGCATGTGTCCTTCAGTTTGTAAGAAGTTAGGATCTACACTTGAGCTTAATAGAATTCTCTTACAACAATAGTTATCAACACAATATCGATATGGCACCATATGAAGCATTATATGGTAGACGTTGTAGATCTCCATTGTGTTGGTATGAAACATGAGAATACCAACTTTTGGGTCCTGAATTAGTGCAACAGACAACTGAGAAGATAAAAGTAATACAACAATAGTTAAAGGTTGTACAGGATAGACAGAAGTCATACGCTGATAAACGGCGAAGACCCTTATAATTCCAAGTTGGAGATAGAGTATATCTCAAAGTCTCACCTTGGAAAGGTGTTCTTAGATTTGGGAAAAAGGGTAAGTTAGCTCCTAGATTTATGGGGCTTTATCCAATCACTGAACGGATTGGAAGGGTAGCCTCTACGTTGGAGTTGCCACCTAAACTACATAGATTGCATCCAATATTCCATATATCCATGCTGAGAAAGTGTCACCCTAATACGGAGTTAATATTTCAACCTATAGAGGTAGAGTTCAATGAACTTATATCCTATGTAGAAGGACCAATGATGATTCTTGACAGGAGAATCAAAAAGTTGAAAAAGAAAGACATAATTCTTGTGAAAGTTCTCTGGCATCATCGTGGCGTTGAAGAGGCTACGTGGGAACTAGAGGAAGAGATGAAGAGGAAGTATCCTTCTCTTTTCTCTTGATGATTTCAGGGATGAAATCTCTGTTAGGGGTGGATAATTGTAACATCCCTGACATGGGTTATGTCTTAACCCTAGGAGTTTTGCTTAAGTAAGTCATTCATATTCTTGTCTTTATCTTTTGAAAAGTAATTAAGACTAAAGGAGAGCTTATGTTTCAATTTTGGACCTATTTGAATAATGTTGAAGCAATATTTGCTTGTTTTGGACTAAAGTGCAATTTACCTAATATAAGGGGTTACCTTGCAAAATGTTACATGATAAATGTTACTCAAGTACTATAGCATCATAAGAATGAGAATGATGCTAATGGATGGCTTGTTGAAGCCTAGGTTCCAAGAAGGATATTGTTTGAATAATACTTGAGCATTGAATACTAGTTTTGGTGTAATTTGTAATTTACCCAAAAACTTAGGGTTGAATATGTAAAATACCACCTCAAGAGTGTCCCTACTGTCTCTTGGTATCATTTAGAGAAAATAAAAAGAAAGCGGCATCTTGTTTGAACCATATTTGAGAAATGATACTCTTGATAATAAAATAATCAAGAAATAAGCAATTGAAACCCAAAATTATTTTGTAGCAAATATATATATAAATTAAATGAAGTGCCCATCAACTAAAAAGCTATGGGTAAAATCCCATAATGAAATGGTGGCCAAAACACCTTGGAGGTGCCAAGATAATCCCAAGTAGGTGAAAATATCTACCTACATTTTTAATTGAAAAGTAATGACCACTAAAGTAAAGGAGCTTATGGATAATAATATTTTATTCATTAAGGAGCTTAAATGGTCGACTATAATTCAAGGATAATTCAAAGGAATTAAAGGAAAGGAAAGATAGCTTCGGAGATAAGGAAGTGGAGGGGGGCATGTGGCACCTAGTAAGGAAGGTTAATGACTTCCATCCTACTCTCTCTCTTTTATGAATTCAATTATATATACTCAACCATTCACCTACTAGAAAGGCTATTTCCACACCACACTCACTCCTCACTTAGGCCAATGACCAAGGAAGCAAAGGAGAAGGAGGAGATTGTTTCCCAAGCTTAAGGTAAGATCCATGGTCATCTTCAACCTTGGGTTGAAGGTTAAAATTGAATTATAACTCTTCTTTTCTTCTCTCTTCCATCCAATGCTTAACTTTGGCAATCTTTTACATCAAAAGGGTTGAGAACGTGCCTTTGATAATTGGAGGAGCCATCTTCACCATTATAGATGAAAATTTTGGAGCTTTGAAGTTGCTTTAGAGGCGGGTTATATAACTTAAACCCATTGATATTATTATTTGATTTCAATCTTGCAATATATGTTGATCTTTTCTTCTTCTCGATTTTTTCTTGAGTAATTGATGGATCAATGAATCCAACAGTTGTATGGATAGTTGAACGAAGTACTAAAGCTTTATGATGATGACATCATCTTAGCACACACCTCTAGATCAACAATATCAAATGGTTTCAGTTTGGTATGGCCAAACGGTTTCAAACCGTTTAGAGGTTCAAACAGTCTCAAACCGTTTAGAGATCAAGTGGTCCCAAACCATTTAGAGGTTCAAACGGTCTCAACTCATTTAGAGATCAAGTGGTCCCAAACCGTTTAGAGGTTCAAACGGTCTCAAACCGTTTAGAGGTTCAAACGGTCTCAAACCGTTTAGAGATCAAGTGGTCCCAAACCGTTTAGAGGTTCAAACAGTCTCAACCCATTTAGAGATCAAGTGGTCCCAAACCGTTTAGAGGTTCAAACGGTCTCAAACCATTTAGTGATCAAATGATTTCAACTTAACCTAGTCCAAATGGTTTCAAACCGTTTAGTGTCCAAACGGTTTCAACCTTGGATGGTCAAATAGTTTCAAAATGTTTAGAGGTCTCAAGACCGTTTGAAGGACAAAGAGGTCTCAAGACTGTTTGAAGGTCAAAGAGGTTTCAAGACCGTTTGAAGGTCAAAGAGGTCTCAAGACCGTTTGAAGGTCAAAGTGGTCTCAAGACCGTTTGAAGGTCAAAGAGGTCTCAAGACCGTTTGAAGGTCAAAGGGATCTCAAGACCGTTTGAAGGTCAAAGAGGTCTCAAGACCGTTTGAAGGTTAAAAGGGGTTTTCAAGATCGTTTGAAGATTAAATAATCTCAAACCGTTTAGAGACCAAATAATCTTAAAACCATGTAAGGTCAAACAACCCTATGAGTGCTTGTAAAGTATCTCAAGGTTGATTACAATGGAAGTACCTTTAAAGTACTTAGGAGAATAGTACACTTAGAGTGATTGTCATTTGATGCCTATGAGAGTAATAAACTCAATACATTATGATAAGCATAGGTGCATGTACTTTAGTGAAAGGTTGAGCCAACTTAATAAAATATGGAGTAATCAACATCCTAGAGAGGATGAGAGAGAAACTCATACTTGTGTAATAAATATGTAATGTGCATATATTGATACTTTTAATAAGTGTAGAGTATGAATTAGGCTTTGATCTTTGATAATGTGATCATGAAACCCTAATTGATAAAGAATGGGAAGCCCTAACCCTAATTTCGGGTAATGGTATGAGAAACCTTAATTGATAAAGAATGGGAAACCCTAACCCTAATTTTGGATAATGGTATGAGAAACCCTAATTGATAAAGAATGGGAAACCCTAACCCTAATGAGGGAATAGTGGTGTTACTCTTGTATTGCATAATATTGATATGTAAGTGATATGGTTGTTATCAAGTATACTAACCATGCATGTATCAGGAGTTGATGAGCATAGCCAGGTATGAGCTATGATGTTTAATGTTCCTTGTAAGCTATGTGAGATGCTTGTGTAACAAGTATCATGTATACCTTGGTCAGATGACCTGGAGTTAATAGTTACTTGATAAGTGATAACAATTTTCAAGTGATGAACTAAGAGTTTGAATACCCAGATCCAGTAAACATGATGTTGATATTGTTGAGGGATGAGAATTCTAGGTAATGAGATAAGGGATTGTGATCTCAATGTTTTATAAAGTTTTGAAAAGTACTTGACAGATGTATTACACCTTTCTTTGTAGCATTCATTATAATAGTACATGTTTGAAAACTTGGCTTATCGTCAGTAGCTGGTGATGGTGAAATAGGTTTTCCCACGGGATCTCCTGGAGAGCATATTTTTGAATATGTGGGGGTAGTGGGCGTGAATATCCTTACGCCCTAATGTGGGGTTGACGTGAGATAAATACGAGATCTCTCAATCCTTCATTATATGTTCAGGGATGGATGTATCACAAATCTCCCGATGATGATTAATGTCAGATCGATGTGAGATAAACATGAAATCTCTCGATTGCGAAGAGAGTGCAGCCGTCGCTGTATCTCTATAGTGAAGTTTCCAGTATACCCTAGAAAGCTATTTAGTAGTGACACTAGATGTCCTGCATGTGGTCTCACACTGATCGAGACGGATGAGGTCATGGAGTCCGGCTCTTCCATTGACCTAGGTATGGAACCGATGCTTTACGCCGCCGTGGTCGGTTGGAGTATGAGCGGTATACTTCATCTCCTCATGGCATAAGTGTGATTGTAAAATGTAATCAATCATGTAGCATATTTGCTTAATAATGAAATATGAAAATCATTGGTTGATATTACATTGCTTAATGTATTCTAAAATGGATAAATGTTATACATGTTTTTCATATTCCTTATTAAAGAGATGATTTACTGCTTTATCATATATAGTTGTAATGATTTAAAAGATGATATTGCTCTATTCTGTTTAAATAGTGATTATGTAAGGAGAGTGAAATCACCCCTTTACTAAAATTTTGAAGAATTGACATCCATTCCAAACACTCTCAGAGGTATGATGGAATGGGCATAAATTTTCCAAACTTATTAAACATTGGTATACAAAATACCATTAGAAAGCAGTGGAATAAAAAAAATAACTGACTATATTCAATTTCATAAAAGGTTTACAAAAATACATCAAATTCTCCCATTAGGGTTTACATCAAGACACACAATCAGGATCTAGATAGAGGGAAGTCTAGACTACTACAATCTTGTCTCCAAGCAACATCTCCATCAACTAAGTCCAAGCCAAAAGCTATGATCTTCCTTATCTTGTCCATCACCTTGCTCAACATTTAGGTGGTTGGGAAGGCACCCAGCAAAAAGTGAAAGGGAAGAAAAGTATATGTCACAAAACTAGTCAGGATATCAAGATAAGTAAAGTAAATAAAAATAGGCTAGGGTCCATCGTATGATGAAGATTACAAGAGTATGAGGCTATATATCAAAGAAGCTTGCCATTAACAAATATAATAAAAAGGATTTGCATGTAAGATAGTTATGCCTACATTACTAAGTAGGGTTGAGGCACATATCGGACCTCTAACCTTAGGTGAGGGGAGAATAAGACATTCCCAGTCACCTACAATATTATGGGGAGAATAAGGCATTCCCCAGGGTGATTATTTACATGCCCTATGTGGGTGGTTGTACATAAGTACCGCTACTTTAAATTAAATAGAACATAAATCCACATGCTAGAAAAGTAGTCATGGCAAGAATAGTCATAATATTCAATAAGCATGACAGTGGGGTATAAGACCCAAACAAGAAGAAATTATAATCTAATTTCAGGCATGAACAACATTAGGATTCAAGAATAGAATATTTAGGGTTCATTTAAGCCTCATTAGGGAAATATAGGGTTGGGCTACAATTATCCCAACATAGGGTGTAAGGAATGCACATACCTCTCTTACTGATATCAATTACTAACTTTCACCACTTTAATTGAGTCCAAGTTCCACTTTGCCTATTTTCAATGTATTAACATGTATTAGAGTACATAGTGCACATTAATATATAGAAACCCTAATTTTTGACCTTTTTAGAAAAACTTGGATTTAGAATCTTAAAACATCATCAATAAACTTATTAAGTTCTCCTGATCAAGAAAACATATTTTTATGTTAATTTTGGAATTCTGATGATTAAGATGTAATTTTTATGGATTTTATGCATTAAATTCATTTTACAAAAATCACCCTTCGTAAAACCACGAAATCAGACCTTGAAAATATTTTTATTAGATAAATATTAATTTTCCAATTCCAAAATATATTTATTTGTTAAATTTGGATAAGCGGTTTAGAAGATATGAATTTTTCAATACTAACCAATAGGAAATTGCCACATCATCAAACCGATCGAGATATTTGAAGAGAGAGGGAGAGGGAGAAAATACCATTTGACCCAAGATCAGGTTTGAAGTTGCATAGGTAACCAAACTAGAGCTTCTAGAGAAGATAAAACAGTAAGAAACCAAAACCTTAGAAGAACATGGAAAAAAGAGATGGAAATCATCGATTTTCAACATAGAAGCATGGGTTTTAAGCATGTACTAAGCAATATATGAGAAGGGGGTTAACCAAAATTGCCTCTAGGAAGGTAAGAAGGTCCAAAAAGAAAGGATCCCGAGATTAGAAGGTCTAGTTTCTCCAAGCCAAGCTCCTTTCTTGAGCAAAGATCACTTTCTCCACTTTAGAGGTACAAACCCTAGCAAAAGAGCATGGAGATGAGATGTTTTAGGGTTGTAGGTGGAGTTTTACCATGGAAGGTCATGGTTCCGACCTAGAAGAAGGTGTAAGGAAGACTAAAAATGTGAAAATAGGTAAGGAAGGGAGGAGACTTACTAGTTTTGGTCGAAATTACCAAGGAGGAGCTTTAGAAACCCTAATAGAGCAATTTGGAAGCCCTATGAGCCTTCTTCACCAAGGTAGGCTCCCTCTATTACCTTGGGACAACAAATTCGTGGCCAAATACAGAAGGAACTATTATATAAGCTAGAGGAAAGAAAAGGAGAGCAAGTGTTTTCGAATTGTGAGTTGGGAAGGGGTATACATGGCTATATAAAGAAAGAGGTGAAGCATGAGGTGTCTTAAGGGACTTTCCATGTGTCTTTAGCCTAGGGCTTGATGGCCATGCAAGAAGACAACTCATGGAATCTTCTTGGATATCACAATTCGGTCCTAAGAGCCCACAGATCCTTCTAGGCCATCCCCGCCATTTTTCAAGAAAGAAATAACCTCATTGGTTGATAGCTTTTAAAGATAATCACTTTTATAAAGAGGGTAATCCCTATAATGCCCTTGGAAAGAAATACCATCAAACCAAGGTAAAACTAGGTTATACAATGGTTTAAATCTCATTAATGGTAAGGAATATATAAGGATTAAAATTCAGTTGATAATTTGCAAAGAAAACCTCCTAATTGGGTAAATTGCATAAAAGTCCAGAATGTACCTAAAATTGCATAACTTGCATAAACAACATCCAAATCGAACCAAATTTGAAAATTAGCCTCATTTTATATTTTAAAATAATATCAAAAAGTTATATTAAGGTTTAGAGCACTTAATTATGGTAGTTAAGCTTTCACTGAGGTATTTGTGCATAAACCCTTGTATTGGTACAATTAGTGAATAAATGTTCACTAAACGATAAATTACACAAATTAAATAGAAAGGCCAATAAGGATAGAAATGAAAGGAAAATATGGAAAAGAGGGTCAAAAGACAAAATTCCAGAATTTGGTATGTTACAGATTAAATTCTACTCACTAATATAAATGAATCCTCTACTCAGTTTATTATTATTTATCTACAATGATAATATTTTTGGCAGAGAGTTATATCTCTCGCTGAGACATGGGTCTCACCCCATTGATCACCAACATTTTTAGGTGGACCCGGATGAGGAGGTAGGGACCATACAGTAGGGGAAGGACAACAACATCAGGGACAACGATAATATCTCAAGTGGAGATACTTACTGTCATGTCTTATAGATATGAGTCCTATGTGCCGTCTCTGTACTCTTAGGTCCTTGGAGTTAGTACTTAGTGTTTTTATGATCGATCTGAGATTTTGGCTTGAATGCCTCGAGGTTTTATGTTGCTTATGTATAGCTTTGGCAAAGCAACTATTGTAAATATATTCCTCGAGAAGAGATGGTACATGGTATGTACAATGTGAACTATAATGTATACAATACTTTGGTTCTCTTTATAAGAGTTTCCTAGAATTGGATCTCTTTTCAAAAAGGTTTTAATTTTTAGTGATTTTTTTATTATTCTGTTGATTATGGTTAATTCTGTAATTAATTACACAGTGACGGTCTGATTTGTTGTCAGGTCGTCACAAAGTTTTGGTATCAGAGCCTAAGGTTCGTTGAGTCTACAGAGACATAGGATTAAGTAGTAGAGTCTGTTCTAGTATCCTCCAGTTTATCTTATAGTAACTTCTACTCTTATAGGAGGAGGAGAAGAACTTAAAGATGGCTGGATCACACGAAGAACATGCTGCTGAAAGTAGTGTTGCTGCACCAGGAAGAGGTGCAAGGGATCAGGCTAGGGAGGAACTAGTACATGAGAATCCCCATCTTGACCAAGCTTCGATAGAAAACCCAGCCTTCCGTGCTCTGTTTGGACAGTTCATGGCAACAATGACACATATAGCGGATAGGATGCCACCACCTGCACCTAGGGCACCAGTCCCCGATGAGAGACATGGAGCTGGCAAGACTTTTGAACGGCTTCGACGAGTAGGAGCCACTGAATATGCTGGTATAGCTGAAGTTGAGGTCGAATGGAGAGAGTTCCGACGAGAGTTTGTTAGTAGATATTTTCCCAAGACTTACATGGATGAGAAAATCTCTCAATTTGAGCAGATAAGGCAAGGACCAATGAACATTAGTGAGTATGAAGCTAAGTTCATAGAGATTCTACGGTTTTGTCCGCACATGGATACTACAGATGAGGAGAGGATTTAGCATTTTGAGAAGGGTTTGAATGCTGATTTGACCACACCCGCATCTGCTCTAGAGAATAGAGAGAGGTTTGCCACCTTTGTGGAGTCAGTTAGGCAGGTAGAAAGGTCTATGACTGAGAAATGTCAAGCCAACAGTAACAAAGTGTATACACAATTCCAAGGACATATGTTTGAAAGTTTTAAGAATATAAGGTTTTCTGCACCAACAGTACCACCGAGGTTCAATACTCAGATGCAGTGGACATCCAGTAAGGGTAGAGGCCATAGTTTACCACCAGAGGGAGCCCACAGCTCAGCATCAATGTTAGTAATAGGACTATCTAGGCCACATTGGGAGAACATAAGCTGTTATAAATGTGGGAAGATGAGACATTTGATGAAAGACTGTCTAGCTAGAGACGTGAGTGTAACTCAATCACCGAGGCAGAGTCAAAAAGGCTCTCAGAAGTGACAGTTTAGCACTGGCACACGAGGATGTGGATAGGCATCCCAAGCTGGTTCATTTGCACCCAACAACATGGCGAGTAGTCGACAACCAACAACGATAAGATTCTATGCTATGAATAAGCCAGAAGTAGTGGTCAACCCATGAGTCGTGACAGGTCAGATGGAATTATTTCATTCTGATATGTCTTCATCTTGCTTTGTATCTATTTTTATTGATCTGGGTGCTACACATTCCTTTATCACTCGAGAAGTGATTCATGACTGCAATATGACTGTCAATCATAGAGCAGATAACTTATTATTAGAAACTCTGTTAGTTGGATCTATAGTGTTGCGGGAGGTATGTTCTCCCTGTATTCTTTCTTTTTCAGATCATATCATTCAGGTAGATCTTATACCACTTGAGATGCATGGGTTTGACATAATCCTTGGGATGGACACCCTAGAAAAGTATAAGGTTGTCTTGGATTGCGGTTCCAAGCAAGCTATGTTCTCAGACAATGGTGATACATGGGTCTTTCAGGGGGACAGAAAGATTCTTCCAACCTGTCTAGTGTCAGTAATGATAGCTGAGAAACTGATGTGACAAGGATGTGAAGCATTCTTGGCACTTGTGGTAGATACCATAGTAGAGAGTCCTAATCTTTATGAAGTTTTGATTGTTAGGGAGTTTGAGGATGTGTTTCCTGAGGAACTTCCAGGTGTTCCTCCACCCTGAGAAATTGATTTTGAGATTAATCTAATCCCGGGTACACAACCAATAGCTCAAATACCTTATAGAATGGCACCTGCTGAGATGGCAGAACTTAAGAAATAGTTACAGGAGTTGCTTGAAAAGGGTTTTATTCAACCGAGTACTTCACCTTGGGGTGCTCCAGTTCTCTTTGTGAAAAATAAGGATGGGTCTATGCAATTATGCATCAACTATAGACAGCTAAACAAATTAACCATAAAGAACAAATATCCTCTTCCAAGGATAGATGACTTGTTTGACCAGTTGCATGGTGCAACTATATTCTCTAAAATAGATTTGAGGTCAGGATACCATCAGTCACGCATCAAGGAGAGTGACATACCTAAATCAACCTTCAGAACAAGGTATGGTCACTATGAGTTCATAGTTATGTCGTTTGGACTAACTAATGCACCAGCTACATTCATGGAACTCATGAACAGAATCTTCCAGCCATTCCTTGATCAATTCATAGTAGTCTTTATAGATGACATCCTGATTTACAGTAGAGATGCTCAATAGCATGAGCAACACCTCCGTCAGGCCCTGAATCTACTAAGAAAGCACAAGCTATACGCCAAGTTTAGCAAATGTGAATTTTGGTTATCAGAAGTGTCTTTCCTAAGACACGTAATATCTGCCTCAGGTATCTGTGTTGATCCTAAAAAGGTAGAATCTGTCTTGGAGTGGGAACAACAAAAGACACCAACGGAGATATGCAATTTTCTAGGACTGGCAGGCTACTATAGGAGGTTCATTAAGAACTTCGGTTCTGTAGCATTACCCCTAACTAGGTTAACCAGGAAGGAGTTTCCTTTTGTTTGGAATGACAAGTGTTAACATTCTTTCCAGTTGTTGAAAGAAAGGTTAACAAGTGCGCCTGTGTTAGTATTACCTGAGCAGGGAAAGGGGTATATTGTATTATGTGACGCTTCTAAGAACGGTCTAGGATGTGTGTTGATGCAGGATAAATAAGTGATTTCTTTTTCTTCTCGACAACTTAAGAAACATGAGGAAAATTATCCGACACATGATCTAGAATTGGCTACAGTGGTTCATGTGTTGAAGATCTAGAGACATTATCTCTATGGAGAGACATTCCAGATTTTCAAAGACCATAAGAATCTAAAATACATCTTTTCACAACATGAGTTGAACATGAGACAACGTCGCTGGATGGAGTTAATCAGGGACGACGATTGTATATTTGATTATCATCCGGGAAAGGCTAATGTAGTGGCTGATGCACTAAGTAGAAAATCATCATCGCCAATCATGGACAAAGTACAGTTGAACTCTTTAGTGTGCTTTAAATGAGACATGCTTGTCTCTTTGAGGCAAAACAATGTACAGCTTAAAGTATCCTTATTATCTGGACTATTAACTGAAATTCAAGTGAAACCTACTCTGAAACAACATATCAAAGAGGCACAACAGACGGATACTGTGATTCAACAGATAAGATCAAAGTACGATAATGAGAAATGTGATGGTTTTCATGAGTTAGATGATGAGGTAGTCTATTACCATGGTAGGATGGTAGTACCTGATGCCAATAACTTAAGGAAGTTAGTCATGGAGAAGCTCATTCATCCATGTATGCAATGCATCCAGGGAGCACCAAAATGTATCATAACTTGAAAGATATGTATTGGTAGCCTGGTTTGAAGAAATATGCAGCTGAGTTTGTTATGCGGTGTCTAGTGTGTCAGCAGGTTAAAGCTAAACATCAAAAGCCCACAGGAACAATGCAACCTTTACCTTTACCACAGTGGAAATGGGATCATGTGACCATGGACGTTGTGGTTGGTTTACCCAGAACAACCAAAAGTCATGATTCCATTTGGGTAATAGTTGATAGGTTGACTAAGTCAGCACATTTTCTTCCTATTAAAACAACATATACTGCTGAGAAACTTGCACAGATCTATATAGATGAGATAGTGCGGTTACACGGGGTTCCAGCCATAATTGTTTCTAATAGAGGTCCCCAGTTCACGAGTCATTTTTGGGAATGACTACATAAAGCATTGGGTACGCAGTTAAGGTTTAGTACCACCTTTCACCCACAGACGGATGGACAATCTGAGAGGACTATACAAACCTTGGAGGATTTGCTTAGGGCATGTGTCCTTCAGTTTGTAGGAAGTTGGGATCTACACTTGATCTTAATAGAATTCGCTTACAACAATAGTTATCAACACAGTATCGATATGACACCATATGAAGTATTATATGGTAGATGTTGTAGATCTCCATTGTGTTGGTATGAAACAGAAGAATACCAACTTTTGGGTCCTGAATTAGTGCAACAGACAACTGAGAAGATAAAAGTAATACAATAATAGTTAAAGGCTACACAGGATAGACAGAAGTCATACGCTGATAAACGGCAACGACCCTTAGAATTCCAAGTTGGAGACAGAGTATATCTCAAAGTCTCACCTTGGAAAGGTGTTCTTCGATTTGGGAAAAAGGGTAAGTTAGCTCCTAGATTTATGGGGCCTTATCCAATCACTGAACGGATTGGAAGGGTAGCCTATAAGTTGGAGTTGCCACCTGAACTACATAGATTGCATATAGTATTCCATATATCCATGTTGAGAAAGTGTCACCCTGATACGGAGTTAGTATTGCAACCTATAGAGGTAGAGTTAAATGAAGATATATCCTATGTAGATGGACCAATGATGATTCTTGACAGGAGAATCAAAAAGTTGAAAAAGAAAGACATAATTCTTGTGAAAGTTCTCTGGCAACATCGTGGAATTGAAGAGGCTATGTGTGAACTGGAGGAAGAGATGAGGAGGAAGTATCCTTCTCTTTTCTCTTGATGATTTCGGGGATGAAATCCCTGTTAGGGGTGGATAATTGTAACATCCCTGACCTGGGTTATGCCTTAACCCTAGGAGTTTTTCTTAAGTAAGTCATTTATATTCTTGTCTTTATCTTTTGAAAAGTAATTAAGACTAAAGGAGAGCTTATGTTTCAATTTTGGACCTATTTGAATAATGTTGAAGCAATATTTGCTTGTTTTGGACTAAAGTGAAATTTACCCAATATAAGGGGTTACCTTGAAAAATGTTACATGATAAATGTTACTCAAGTACTATAGCATCATAAGAATGATAATGATGCTAAGGGATGGCATGTGGAAGCCTAGGTTCCAAGAAGGAGCTTGTTTGAATAATACTTGAGCATTGAATATTAGTTTTGGTGTAATTTGTAATTTACCCAAAAACTTAGGGTTGAATATGTAAAATACCACCTCAATAGTGTCCTTGCAGTCTCTTGGTATCATTTAGAGAAAATAAAAAGAAAGGGGCGTCTTGTTTGAACCATATTTGAGAAATGATACTCTTGATAATAAAATAATAAAAAATAAGCATAATTGAAACCCGAAATTTTTTTGTAGCAAATATATATATAAATTAAATGAAGTGGCCATCAACTAAAAATCTATGGGTAAAATCCCATAATGAAATGGCGGAAAAAACACCTTGGCGGCGCCAATATAATCCCAAGTTGGTGAAAATATCTACCTACATTTTTAATTTAAAAGTAATGACCACTAAAGTAAAGGTGCTTATGGATAATAATATTTTATTCATTAAGGAGCTTAAATGGTCGACTATAATTCAGGGATAATTCAAAGGAATTAAAGGAAAAGAAAGATAGCTTTGGATATAAGGAAGTGGAGGGGGGCATGTGGCTCATAGTTAGGAAGGTCAATGACTTCCCTCCTACTCTCTCTCTTTTATGATTTCAATTATATTTACTCAACCATTCACCTACTAGAAAGGCTATTTGTGCACCACACTCACTCCTCAATTAGTCCAATGACCAAGGAAGCAAAGCAGAAGGAGGAGATCATTTCCCAAGCTTAAGGTAAGATCCATGGTCATCTTCAACCTTGGGTTGAAGGTTAAAATCGAATTATAACTCTTCTTTTCTTCTCTCTTCCATCCAATGCTTAACTTTGACAATGTTTTACATCAAAAGGGTTGAGAACGTGCCTTGGATAATTGGATGATCCATCTTCACCATTAGAAATGAAACGTTGGAGCTTTGATGTTGCTTTAGAGGCGGGTTATATAACTTAAACCCATTGATATTATTATTTGATTTCAATCTTGCAATATATGTTGATCTTTTCTTCTTCTCGAATTTTTCTTGAGTAATTGATGGATCAATGAATCCAGCAGCTGTATGGACAGTTGAACGAAGGACTGAAGCTTGATGATGACGACATCATCTTAGCACACACCTCTAGATCAACAATATCAAACGGTTTCAGTTTGGTATGGCCAAACAGTTTCAAACCGTTTAGAGGTTCAAACGGTCTCAAACTGTTTAGAGATCAAGTAGTCCCAAACCATTTATAGGTTCAAATGGTCTCAAACCGTTTAGAGATCAAGTGGTCCCAAACCATTTAGAGGTTCAAACGGTCTCAAACCGTTTAGAGATCAAGTGGTCCCAAACCGTTTAGAGGTTCAAACGGTCTCAAACCGTTTAGAGATCAAGTGGTCCCAAATCATTTAGAGGTTCAAACGGTCTCAAACCATTTAGAGATCAAGTGGTCCCAAACCGTTTAGAGGTTCAAATGGTCTCAAACCATTTAGTGATCAAACGGTTTCAACTTAACCTAGTCCAAACGGTTTCAAACCGTTTAGTATCCAAACGGTTTCAACCTTGGATGGTCAAATGGTTTCAAAATGTTTAGAGGTCTCAAGACCGTTTGAAGGACAAAGAGGTCTCAAGACCGTTTGAAGGTCGAAGAGGTCTCAAGACTGTTTGAAAGTCAAAGAGGTCTCAAGACCATTTGAAGGTCAAAGGGATCTCAAGACCGATTGAAGGTCAAAGAGGTCTCAAGACCGTTTGAAGGTTAAAAGGGGTTTTCAAGATTGTTTGAAGATTAAATAATCTCAAACTGTTTAGAGACCAAATAATCTCAAAACCATGTAAGGTCAAACAACCCTATGAGTGTTTGTAAAGTATCTCAAGTTTGATTACAATGGAAGTACCTTTAAAGTACTTAGGAGAATAGTACACTTAGAGTGATTATCATTTGATGCCTATGAGAGTAATAAACTCAATACATTATGATAAGCATAGGTGCATGTACTTTAGTGAAAGGTTGAGCCAACTTAATAAAATATGGAGTAATCAACATCCTAGAGAGGATGAGAGAGAAACTCATACTTGTGTAATAAATATGTAATGTGCATATATTGATACCTTTAATAAGTGTAGAGTATGAATTAGGGTTTGATCTTTGATAATGTGACCATGAAACCCTAATTGATAAAGAATGGGAAACCCTAACCCTAATTTTGGGTAATGGTATGAGAAACCTTAATTGATAAAGAATGGGAAACCCTAACCCTAATTTCGAATAATGGTATGAGAAACCCTAATTGATAAAGAATGGGAAACCCTAACCCTAATGAGGGAATAGTGGTGTTACCCTTGTATTACATAGTGTTGATATGTAAGTGATATGGTTGTTATCAAGTATACTAACCATGCATGTATTAGGAGTTGATGAGCATAGCCAGGTATGAGCTATGATGTTTAATGTGCCTTGTAAGCTATGTGAGATGCTTGTGTAACAAGTATCATGTATACCTTGGTCAGATGACCTGGAGGTAATAGTTACCTGATAAGTGATAACAATGTTCAAGTGATGAACTAAGAGTTTGAATACCCAGATCCAGTAAACATGATTATGATATTGTTGAGGGATGAGAATTCCCGATAATGAGATAAGGGATTGTGATCTCAATGTTTTATAAAGTTTTGAAAAGTACTTGATAGATGTATTACACCTTTCTTTGTAGCATTCATCATAATAATACATGTTTGAAAACTTGGCTGATGCTAAAAGAATATGGTAATGTACTTAATTAATCAAGTGAAATCTTATCATGTAGAGCCCTGACCATAGATCCATTATCGTCAGTAGCTGGTGATGGTGAAATAGGTTTTCCCACAGGATCTATTGTGGGCATATTTTTGAATATGTGGGGGTAATGGGCGCGAATATCCTTACACCCTAATGTGGGGTTGACGTGAGATAAACACAAGATCTCTCAATCCTTAATTATATGTGTCATGATGGATGTATCACGAATCTCCCGATGATGATTAATGCTGGATCGATGTGAGATAAACATGAAATCTCTCGATTGTGAAGAGAGTGCAGCCACTGCTGTAGCTCTATAGTGAAGTTTCCAGTATACCCTAGAAAGCTATTTAGTAGTGACACTAGATGTCCTACATGTGGTCTCGCACTGACCGAGACGGATGAGGTCATGGACTCCGACTCTTCCATTGACCTAGGTATGGAACCGATGCTTTACGCCACCGTGGTCGGTTGGAGTATGAGCGGTATACCTCATCTCCTCAGGGCATAAGTGTGATTATAAAATGTAATCAGCCGAGTAGCGTATTTGCTTAAGAATGAAATACAGAAATCATTGGTTGATATTACATTGCTTAATGTATTCTAAAATGGATAAATGTTATACATGTTCTTCATATTCCTTATTAAAGAGATGATTTACTGCTTTATCATATATAGATGTAATGCTTTAAAAGATGATATTGCTCTATTCTGCTTAAACAGTGATTAAATTTTACTTACTAATATAAATGAATTCTCTGCTCAGTTTATTACTGTTTATCTGCAATGATAATATTTTTGGCGGAGAGTTATATCTCTCACTGAGACATGGGTCTCACTCCGTTGGTCACCAACATTTTTAGGTGGACGCGGATGAGGAGGTAGGGACCATACAACAGGGGAAGGACAACATCATCAGGGATAATAGTAATATCTCAGGTGGAGATACTGACTGTCATGTCTTGTAGATATGAGTCCTATGTTTCGTCTCTGTACTCTCAGGTCCTTGAAGTCAGTACTTAGTGTTTTTATGATCGATATGAGATTTTAGCTTGAATGCCTCGAGGTTTTATGTTGCTTATGTATAGCTTTGGCAAAGCAACTGTTGTAAATATATTCCTTGAGAAGAGATGGTACATGGTATGTACAATGTGAACTATAATGTATACAATACTTTGGTTCTTTTTATAAGAGTTTCCTGGAATTAGATCTCTTTGCAAAAAGGTTTTAATTTTTAGTGATTTTTTTGTTATTCTGTTGATTATGGTTAATTCCTCAATTAATTACAAAGTGACAGTCTGATTTGTTGTCGGGTCGTCACATAATGTATCTGATATGTCCCTTAAAATGGGATATTTGACCTAGTTTAAATCCAAATTGGCCCATAGAACATAAATTTACTTACTAAGACAATTGCATGGACCGCGGGTACCCTGTCTCATTTTCCCCCAAACACATATCAATTCTCCCCTATCAACATTAAGCCAACGTCTTGATGACAATTGTATTAAATTGTTCTTTTTTTAGCCATAAGTTGAATTGGGATGAAAGATGTTGTGAATTAGGCATCATACAATAACAAATTCTTCATCATATTGTTCAAAGATAGCATGAAACATATTATGACTTCATAAAGAACCAATTTGTATATTCATTGACCATTAAACTTTTACAATTTCTAGGGATAGGAATATTCATTTCACTCTCTTATAAGTGTTTGGAAACCTTGTTACATTCTTCTTTTCTAATGTTTGATCTTCTTTAGCATTGTGGAGTGCACCTTTCTCAACGTAAAGAGAGTGTTTTGTTAATGAACATTACCACTAGACCATTTGTGGTTTGCCAAAAATATTATACTCAAACTCATTGAATAGTATGCCTTACTTCCCATTTCTTCATTGGTGAGTGGAGATAATTGAATGTAAAATTTATACTAAAGGTGTACCTTGAAATATGGTACTTTAATTATCTAAGAGAGTTTGTCCGTTCCATATCACTCATAGTGAACCTAACTCTTATTTTATCTCATAATACTATCATGTCACTACCATTTTTGTTTTGGTTACAATGTCTAGTCCAGATAGAATTAGAACCAATTGTTATCACATACGCACAACAAAATACATGAATATGACTTTGTGTGTATTATGATCATCAGCACTGCCTTTTCACTTATATCAATTTTAAGATTTTTTTTTTGTTTGGGCCTGACATTTTTGATCTAAATATATTTCATATAATACCTCATTATATCCCCACTTCCAAATTTAAAACATTTAGTAATTTTGATCCTTTCTTCATGTGATTACCATTGTGTTCTCATATCCTTACTCTTTGCTACTTACTTTGTCCATCCAAGGCAACCCTATTATAACTGCCACCTTGATTGTCTCTTACCCTCTTGACCTTGCATGTCTCATAACGCTTCCACGGTACCTTCTTGTTGTTTTTTTCACCCTCACTAGTGCCAATCCTCACTCCTATGCCACCTAACTCATGTGTCATGACTATCTCTCAGTCCCACTAGCTACCACCACTACTATTGTGCCAATGCGTATTGGCTCCATCTCATCCATGTATGACATGATGTAGCTTTACTTGTAGTGTATATAGTAGAAAAGTAAATGGTATGATCATAAGGAGAGCCATTAGGGTGAGGGAGGAAAGGATGGGGAGAAGTAGAAGATTGGGATGAAGGGTGATGGTCAATGATGCAGGCATAGGGTGGAAACCAATGATAGTGTGGGTGAGGAATCTAGCAAAGCGTAGTTGTAAGGGGCTATGTTGGAATGGGGTCCATTAAATTGTGGAAAGGGATAGTAGAATAGATATTTAAGAGGGACTGAAAAAAAGGCTCCCACTGAAACTTTTATTTGAATTCTTGATTTTGAAGTTTTTAAAAACTTTACATATTGAGATGAATGTTAAGCCTTGTATGAACTTAATGCTAACTAAAATGAAACGAATTCATTTTTCACCACAAAAACCATGTGTCACACAATTTTACTTTCATTTTATGTATGTCATCATTGACTATGTTTTCACTCTTCATTCTCACATATGTATATATATTGATTTCTAACCAAAATCCTACACCATGTTTTTAAAAGTTATGATATTAGCACTAGCTATGCTTAGGGGTTGTGTGGCTCCATTTTTTTAACCCTGATATATATATATATATATATATATATATATATATATATATATATATATATATATATATATATATATATATATATATATATATATATATATGCATGAGTGGGCACTTGGTTTTAAGACAATCAAGATTGAGTAGAGAAATTCAAACTGTCTATGGAACATGCACAATGCCTAACAGTCTCCATTGAATTTGGAGTGTATATATTCACAAACTGTGTGCATGGAATGATTATAATTCACAAAATCTCGATAAAATTAGGTATATTTCGTACTTAGTATGAGTTTGAGAATATTAAGTTACCTCAAAGATAGTAAGCACCATGTCGCGTGATATCCAATTAAAGAAAAAAAATAAGAGTAGTGTGAATAACAAATTATGTTTTGACTAAGGTAGGTAATAAGGAAAAGATATATGTTAAAACTTATTTTGGGTAATGTCATTCAAATGTAGTGTTAAGGAAAAAGATCACTAATAAGAGAAGTGAGGAATAGAAAGAATGATGCATGCAGACAACCTCAACACACAATTTCTTCCCAATGTCATGTTGAAGTGACCACATCCTTCACCCCCTTAGACCTTAATTGTATCATACTCTTAACCCTATCAAGTACAAAAACTTGTGTTATGTGATGCGAAGATTGATAGGAGTCAACTCTCATCGCAACGGTTCATACAACATTATTAGATACAATGTCCACTAAGTAATTCAAAAAGTTAGAAGTAAGAGTTATATACAATCCTCTAACAATCTTTTCATTTAGAGCATAAAATTAAAGATAAAAAGTACATTAATTTTCTCCCACAACCTCTCATATAGTCTTGTTAGAATACGACGAGGATGATTTTGTAATTTAGAAAATGACATCAAAACCCATTTATGTTCTCACATGAATTTCTTATAGAATAAAAGAGTAATTTATAATAAAAATATAAGAAAGCTACATACAACACCTTTCAATTTTCACACTCTTTCTTATATGATATATATTAATATACAAGGACTACACTATAAATCTATAAATGTAGAAGAATATAAAATCTTTGAGGGGATTTTTTATATAGTATAGATAAGACAAGGGTGAATCTGCATTTAAAAATTAAAGAAAATAACTGCATTCGTTCTCTTGTATGACCTTTCATATAGTCTTATTAGAATACACCAAAAATCCATTTGTAAATAAGAAAAGTTTACATTTGAACCCTCTTATACTATTTTGCATGACAACTTTATTAGAATAAAAAGAGTGATTTGTAACTAAGAAGATGAAAAAAAAAACATATTCCGAAACTTTTTCATATATGGTATATATTAATAAACTATATTGTAATCCATAAAAGCAGAAGAAAAAATTGATATAAATCCTTGACGGACTTTCTTAGATATAATAATAAGGATAAAGAAAGGATCATTGGGATCAATTCTTTTTAATCACAATTGTTGCATGGATGAATGGAATCTGACTTTCGCGGGGTGATGAAAAGCTGATTATGTAATCTGAACAGTAGGCTAGCATGTCCACTATTGTTTGTTGAGAACGGATATAGCAATTAAAAATCAATGATTATAAGCACATCTAATCGGTTAAGAACATAGTTGAATGAAACACATGAAGCGATTATTACCATTGATTAACTTTAGTTTCTCCACTTAAACTACCAGTATTTGTAATTGTCCGATCCATACAATCAAATGCAGTAAGTGATTACTAGTCATCAAGTCGAACCGCCAGTTGCTATAATACTGAGGTTTTGGATGACCACAGCCAAATGGAAACTGAATTGGCCACCGGTTATACTTTTTCATTCAGCATTGGCGACAAAATTCCAAACAAAAGGATGGAGTTTGATAGCGATATTTCACGAAAAATCGCGCTGGAGTAAGATCCGAAGATTCGCAAAGAAAGAATCCATTTGTACAAGGAGGAGGGAGGTATCAGCAAAAGGACCTCGACAGAAAATCATTGCTACAGGAAAGGCGGAATTTGGTTCAACAAGAACTACCGGCCTACTTGCTCACTGTTGTTACCACTTTTTTCTTGCTATTTGAAAACCAATCATCGCTACTCCCTAACAGCTATGTTGCAGTCCTTTTTGTCTCGGCTTCGGCGATGGGCCGCGCGGTGGTCACCAGGAGTTTCTGTTGGTCGCCTATCGCTCCATTATTGTGCATGTCTTAACTCATGACTCATTCCATCCTCGTGATCATTGATGCCGGAGAGACTAGGGAGAATGAATCGCCGTCTTATAGATCCAATAATAAATGGCGTGCATGTTGATCAACATCAACGAACACCGTGAGTTAATTTTGAGGTAGGTAAACGTAATGATTTCAGAAGGGCTAAAGAAACCAACATCATTAATGCTTGGGCGGATTATAGATACAGTCCCCCATCCCCCACCACCAGCAAACGGTAGCCAAGAGTATAGGACAAGTCCCATACTTATTTTCTTCTTATTCTTCATCAAAACTCATTCCTCTAAAAAAATAAAGTAAGAAATCCGTCAATTACATACTAGAATGAAATTCTATTTAATCCTACTAAGTTTCTATAGAATATATCATATAGAAAAAACGTCACCAATGAACTAAGATTGTCGTGTGGATATGACAACAATTTTCCTCAACCTGATGTTGAAAAACCACTAGAAGGGGGGTGAATAGGGTTTTATAATTATTTTAATAATAATTCAACCAAAGCAAGCAACCACAAAAATATTGGACAAGGGGACAATGATTTAAAGTGGTTCCAACCTTAGCAAATACTAAGGCAGTCAATCCACTACCCGGTTGCTTACTCAAGCAGGATTTTGAAAGTATTAAATTTTATTACCTCGCAAGGATATTACATAAAATTACAATACTTTCACCAAACCCTTCGGACAACCTTCATCTTGAAGTAGTTGTACCAACCTTGAAGCAGCATTCTTGAAGTAACTTCAAGCCCCCCTTAAAGTAGTCTTCCTCTTGAAGTAGCTTCCCGTTGCAACAACCTTCTAGAAGTAGTCCAAAGTCAACCTTCTCCACCGAGAAGTCGAGAAGACCCTTCTCCACCTGAGAAGTCAAACCCTCTCCAATCCGCAACCTCCAACCCTAGGAGTAGCAAGGAGAGTACAAAAGATATAAATGAACAATAAGGAAAAATAAAAATTACAATACCACTTGTAGCACAAGGCTTGATTTCCTATATCAAGCGTTTTGATCTCCTAACCAATGTATATGGAAGTGTATGTGCTGTGGATAGGAGATGCTAGCCTATAGGACACGAATTTAGAGCAAGAGAATGAGTAGCCAATGCTAGTGTTGCTCAATTGCTCAAAACAGATTGTCAATTGCAAGTGTAATCTCAAGTGTATATAAGTGCATTTTTGTGTCCTAAGTCATGTCCTATTTATAGGAATGACCTACAAGTGCTTAAGGACGTTCTAGACACTTTCTAGGGGGTTCTTAGTGCTTAACTAGCTGTTAGGTAACCATTAGTTTCTTTAACAACAACTAGTTAATTAATTCAAAAAAGTGCAGACAGAACTCATCTCGGTCGACAATTTGTCGATCGAGAATCCTTCTCGGTCGACAATTTGTCGATCGAGAATCCTTCTCGGTCAAAGATTTGTCGACCGAGGGACGTCCTGGAGCAAGTGTTTACAACGTTCATTTTCAACTCCCAACCACCTTGTCTGCTGGGTCTAACGACTACTTGGGTCAATCTCGGTCGAGGAATTTGTCGACCGAGAGTGTCTCGGTCGAGGAGTTTGTCGACCGAGAATGACCCTGTTTCAACATTTTAAACTAAGTACTAAGTGTGTGTATGAGTGTGCAGATGTGACACTATTTTAGGGGATGACCTATCTAAGTGTTGTGATTGGCTAGGGAAGATCTAACACTTGATTTACATGATGTCTAAGTACTTGTACATTATATACTTATACAAGTTTTTACATTTGATTACATTCATGACATAAAGTAATTTTAGCATATAGATCTTCCAAGTATTTGTCATCCGCCTTATTCCTGCACACTCAAGTAGCACGTTAGTTTTACAAGAATGAAATGTTTGTCATCATCGAAACAAAGGGATTATACTAATGTCAGTTTAGCCAACAATCTCCCCCTTTTTGAAGATGACAAACATTTTCTAAAAGGAAATATAAATCATATGAGTTTCATACCTGAAGTTTACCTTTTGTAGCCATTCTTGTTTTGCAAGTGTGTGCTGGCCGAGATATTATGAAACTCATTTTGTTTTATGTTTTTGATTTTATATTATTTCTCCCCCTTTGTCATTTCAAAAAGATATCCAAGATAATCATTTAGTATGACTTTTTATTTCTCCCCCTTAATTTGATAATTAGATGCTCCCCTTAATAAGATATTCAGTTTTAAAAGCAAGGGATGCAAACCACTTATTGTCAAATTTAGCCACAATTTATTTCTCAATCATTTGCAAAGGATGTTAAGCCTTGAAATGATATGAGATTCTCTTAAGTTCATGGCATATGTGTATTGATTTCTCATCCCTTTTTTAAGGGATGTTAAGCCCAAAAAATGACATGAGAATCCTTTAAGCTTATAGTTGAATACATGTATGTATCTCTAACCAAATACACGAAATGTTAAGTCCAAATTTGTTTAGAGAATTCCATTAAGAGCAAGATATATGTCATATTCATGAATATTGTAAATTTATTTGTTTTTCATAACCAAAACTACTTTTAAGGATACTAAGGTCATAACAAGCTTCAAATGATGTTTACAAAGTTTTGTAAGCTTCTTAATCTTATAATCAAGATAGTTTGTGTGAGCTCCCCCTTAATCTTATAGTCAAGATAATTTAAGGATTCTAAGGTCACAATCAGTATTAGATCATAATAAGTTGACCTTTTATGCACTAAAATTATGTTTTTAACATGATAAACACATTTTGAATCAAGATACTAAGATTAAGTGCAGTAAAATGATGTACAAATAAGCATTTTGTCAAGCTTATTTTAGGTCGACCTTGACTTTGACCATAGCGCCCCTTGGTCAAACTTGATTTCAACCAAGAGGCAATTTCTGCAGATTTTCAATTTGAGCACTTATATGTGAAGTATAATTTCTGCAGATTTTCAATTTAAAATGCATTTGTGCCATGAAGTTTTACTGTTTATGCAAAATGACATCTTCACATGAGTTGAATCACAAAGAACAATATTCATTCATGGTTTGTATATATGGATCAAAGATGATTGTAGACAAACCAATGAAAACATAATGATTATGGCACAATAATTATGATAGAACAGTGGAAGTATATCCACAATACAATGATCAAGATGGAAGTATGTAACTTAATGAAATACAATGATTATGACCATTTAAATTTTAATACACATGGTTCCTACATAGATAGACCAAAGAATACTTAGGAAAACCATGTTGATTATGATAAAATAGTAATTTCCTTGATTAAACTAATCATGGTTCATATTTTCAGTTTTAAGCCAAATCATGTAGAGAATAAACCAAAAGTAATCTCATTCATAAGTTTTCAATTTTAAGACAAACCATGTAACTGAACATACTTAATATACTTTTTCAATCAATGAATAAGGTTTGTTCAAAATCAGTCTTCATATAACACTTTTGCAATATGTTTAAGGATTTTATATTCATAGTGTTATACCTTAATTCATGATGCAAATAGATCAATATGTCTTGTTTCAAAGATAGTCTCCAATATTTATTCTTGATTTGCATACTAAATCAATCATTAATAACTAGATTAATTGAAAACAGGTTCAACAAAACTTGATTCAGTCGAACTGTTTGTCGATCGAATTTATCTCGGTCGACTATTTCTCGACCGATAATGTTGCTGTTTGTACAGGTTTTATCAGATTTATTGCAAACTTGAAAACAGTAACCTGCTCAGTCGACTATTTCTCGACCGATAATGTTCTCAGTCGAACAGTTTCTCGACCGAGAAAGTTTCTGTACTGTTTCAGAATTGTTTTCAGTATTTGTTTCCAAGTAAATCAAGAATATGAAAGTTAAAGCTCGATTGTGTTGAGATATGACATTTGTATATCAAGAATTAGTTTAGGTCAAATCTCAACTAGTCAAATTCAAACTTCTAAGTTTTAGGAACCCAAGCTAGATCATCATTCCTTTCCTGGTATGGGCATGAAAAAGAGTAGTGTCCAAGACGCAAGCAATAATGACAACTAATAGAGTCAATCTCATTTCTCTTTCTAGGAGTTGAATTGTTCTTGGGTACATGCATGGATTGATTCTTTAGCACTTGTGTCCTTCTCCAACTAGGTTTTTGATAAGATTTCCCTTAGTCTTATAACCTAGTCCTCTTCTTCCAATTTGACGATAAGAATCATTTAAGATATTATCAAGAATATTATTGTTACTCAAGCTACTCACTTTTTGTTGTAACTTCATAATCTCATATATTTTCCTCTTGATATCTAATTTTGCTTGATCTAGATTAGATAACAAAGAGTCTCTTTCTTTCACAATAATATCATAATCTAGATGTGTACACAAAACATGTTGGTTTTGAAGATCATTTACTTGAGTTTGTAAGTTTAACTTTTCGAGGGAAAGAAGATTGCAATTTGCTTCTATAGATTTCAGCTCATAATCTTCAATTTCAGATGTGAGAGCAAGAAGTTTAGCATTTAACTCATCATTTAATTTATTTGATTTCTTAAATTTCTTCTTGCACTCAATATATTTCTCATGTGTATCTTGAAGACTAGCAATTAGATCTTCTTTTGGTAGATCAAAAAGACTTACCTCTTCTTCTTCTTCTTCATTTTTTGTAGCAATAAGACATTCTACTTCTTCTTTTCCATCATCACTATCATCACTTGAATCATCCCATGCATCTTTATATCCTCTTTCTTTCTTTTTGTGAGATGATTTCTTCCCTTTCTTGAGTTTTGGACAATCACCTTTCATGTGTCCCTTTTTGCCACATTCAAAGCACCTGGAAGAAGAAACACTAGGAGTTTTGTTAGTTTTAAAACTTTTATACTGCTTACCGTTTACAATGAGAGTTTCTTCTTCACTATCATCTTCACTTGTGTCATGACTAATCTTGGTTGATGCTTTGAATGCAATGTCCTTCTTTTTCCCTTGTTGAAATTCATGTTCTCGTCTTTCTTCCTCTTCTAAAGTTGCCTCATGTGCTTCTAGGTTGCCAATGAGTTTCTCCATCCTTAGTCGGGTGAGGTCATTTACTTCTTCAATGGCAGTCACTTTGGGCGTATACTTGGGAGGAAGAGATCTAAGAATCTTTGACACCTGATCTTCCTCACTAATCACTTTGCCTAAAGCATTCAAACCATTTACAATAGAAGAAAATTTTGCATACATTTCACTAATAGATTCATTTTGATCCATACTAAATTGTTCAAATTTTTGTTTAAGCATTCTGATTTTAGAATTCTTGACTTGAACAGTTCCTTCATATGTTATATATAGACAATCTATGCCATATCTCATAAGCTATTTCACAATTTGATATTCTATTGAACTCACCAACGGAAATTGAACAATAAAGTATACTTACAACTTTTGCATTCATTTGGGAAGATTTTACCGTATTAGCATCCCAATTTGCATACTCCATTTGAGGAAGTTCATAAGGAGTTGATACCATTCTCCATAAGTCCCAACTGATTCCTTGGAAGTAAAATTGCATCCTCCTCTTCCAGTAAGTGTAGTTAGTTCCATCAAAAGCTGGAGGTCTAGCCACGAGTGTTCCTTCCAAGTTGAGGTTGTTGAGCAACCCGTCACCCATTCTTCAAGACTTTGTTAGAGTTCCTTGAAGCCCTGCTCTGATACCAATTGAAAAACCACTAGAGGGGGGTGAATAGGGTTTTATAATTATTTTAATAATAATTCAACCAAAGCAAGCAACCACAAAAATATTAGACAAGGGGACAAGGATTTAGAGTGGTTCCAACCTTAGCAAATACTAAGGCAGTCAATCCACTATCCGGTTGCTTACCCAACCAAGATTTTGAAAGTATTAAATTTTATTACCTCACAAGGATATTACATAAAATTACAATACTTTCACCAAACCCTTCAGACAGCCTTCACCTTGAAGTAGTTGCACCAACCTTGAAGCAACCTTCTTGAAGTAACTTCAAGCTCCCCCTTGAAGTAGCCTTCCTCTTGAAGTAGCTTCCCATTGCAACAGCCTTCTAGAAGTAGTCCAAAGTCCACCTTCTCCACCTGAGAAGTCAAACCCTCTCCAATCCGCAGCCTCCAACCCTAGGAGTAGCAAGGAGAGTACAAAAGATATAAAGGAACAAGAAGGAAAAATAGAAATTACAATACCACTTGTAGCACAAGGCTTGATTTCCTATATCAAGCATTTTGATCTCCTAACCAATGTATATGGAAGTGTATGTGCTGTGGATAGGAGATGCTAGCCTATAGGACACGAATTTAGAGCAAGAGAATGAGTAGCCAATGCTAGTGTTGCTCAATTGCTCAAAACAGATTGTCAATTGCATGTGTAATCTCAAGTATAGCACAAGTGTATATAAGTGCATTTTTGTGTCCTAAGGCATGTCCTATTTATAGGAATGACCTACAAGTGCTTAAGGACGTTCTAGACACTTTCTAGGGGGTTCTTAGTGCTTAACTAGCCGTTAGGTAACCATTAGTTTCTTTAACAACAACTAGTTAATTAATTCTGAAAACTGCAGACAGAACTCATCTCGGTCGACAATTTGTCGATCGAGAGTCCTTCTCGGTCGAAGATTTGTTGACCGAGGGACATCCTGGAGCAAGTATTTACAACGTTCATTTCCAACTCCCAACCACCTTGTCTGCTGGGTCTAACGGCTACTTGGGTCAATCTCGGTCGAGGAATTTTTCGACTGAGAGTGTCTCGGTCGAGGAGTTTGTCGACCGAGAATGACCATGTTTCAACATTTTAAAATAAGTACTAAGTGTGTGTATGAGTGTGCAGATGTGACACTATTTTAGGGGATGACCTATCTAAGTGTTGTGATTGGCTAGGGAAGATCTAACGCTTGATTTACACGATGTCTAAGTACTTGTACATTATATACTTGTACAAGTTTTTACATTTGATTACATTCATGACTTAAAGCAATTTTAGCATATAGATCTTCCAAGTATTTGTCATCCGCCTTATTCCTACAAACTCAAGTAGAACGTTAGATTCACAAGAATGAAATGTTAGTCATCATCGAAACAAAGGGGTTATACTAATGTCAATTTAGCCAACAGACGTCAGGGTAACTCATCCCTTAAACTGCCCATGGAAGAAGCAAAAGTCTATGACCGAAACTCGTTCTACATTATTTAGGTGTGTTGAATTAAATAAAGAGTTATACACATAAAATGACTCAAAACTTCATTTCAAATAACAATCAATCCAACGCCTCCAATTCAAATAAATTGGAGACTGTCGAGTGTCACACCTTCTTCAACACCCTACAAACAAACTATCATCATGTCACATGTTGTTTCACTTCAATGTGGATTCATAAAACAATTTAGATTTGCTTTAGTCAAAGAAATCATGCTCTCATTTGTGCTTCTGGGTAACATGTAATATTGACCAATGGAAGAAATGCATCACAAACATAGTGTAAGATACGTTGTCAATATTTTGCATTAATATAAAGAGATGTTTAACTGGATATATAACATTTTGGCCTCCATTAGAGTGCATGGCCCCTGTGCAAGGATGACACACACAAATCGAGAGTGCATGAAGCAGAGTTCTCCTTCATGTGAATCTGAACATAGAATGAGTGATGTATGTATGATGCCTTCGTTCCCTACTCACACAATAGTGCACATTAATGGCTCTCCCTCCTAATTATTAGATTTTCTCATCTCAATTATACTCGCTCTATATAGATTGTGTATATATACATACATATTCTAGGATACTAATAATATCAACACTTATGTTGCTTAATAAACATTTTAAGCTCACTTTTACTTCAAAATATCATAAAAGTAATAAATAATGGTGATATCACACACCAATAAAATAAATTATGTTACATGTATGAAAATAGGATTATTACACATCCCAAATTACTATGCCATTGTTTATTATGTGAAGTTCTCAAAATACTCTCACTGAGTAGTTCCTTGAATGATAAATATATAGGTATACACATCAAGACAAAACATATACATCATCGAGAAGCTATTATATCTCATTTCATATTTCTATGACATCCCAATAGTTGGTTATGGCTAGTAGACTTAAAATCCCTACTTGGTTCTCAAATTTTATTTGCATTATAGATAAATCAAGAAACTATCATATCGTAGTAGTTATTTATGACAATAAACATTTGGCTCCCTATTCATTCTCTAAGTTTGTTCTTATTATAGATAGACATATTACTTGCAGTTTATTTATTTTTTAAATTGTAGACTCGAATGATATCTTATTTACTAGTTTCGAAGAAAATATCTTGATGCATATTGGCGAGCTTCCATTGGGGCTAATTTCCCATTAACGCATGATCCAATTATAGGAATCATATTCATATTCTTCAAACCAAGGACATGACCCTTCTTGCACAGATGTACTAGTGCGATATGGTGAGGTTCTAGACTCATGTACATACATAGGTCTATCCCTTCTATGTAGAGTCACTCAAGCACACAACAACTTATTGCTCATATTTGCAATCATCAGTGCATTCTATGTCCCCCTATGTGCATTGAGCACTACCTTGGGGTGTGCAGAGCCAAAACATCCCCAACTGATTGTTGGCCTCTTCCCTTCTTAAATTTTAATCATTTTGTGATGGCTATCATATATGACACTATCAATGCACAAAGCTTGAGGAGATCTTTAGTTTGCATCCTTACGTTAAAATTCACCCCAATTCGCCCCATCTAACCTTCTACCTATACACAGATCCTTCCCCATGCTTTCTAATTGCTCAGAAATATGTAGTTCTAACCAATTTGAGTTGGTACATTAGTTCATCCCCCATATTGAACTTTAAGTAAGAGACGACTCTAATGATGTTGGATTTTAGATCCAACAATTTTCATATTTCCTTACATATTGAAAATCTTACATTCCTAATTTGGTGTCATATTCTGCTTACTTACCACCCAAGAAATCTAAAAAAATTGAAACTTCTCACAATTCTTGCATAATCTTCTTCCTAAGGAAAAAGATTGAACAATCAAATTCTATCATAATTGTAAGAAAAATCCCCAAACTTCCCAAAAATAACTAATGATAACCCATAAATTTAAAAGACCATCTTAATTTTTGAATATATTTTGATACTTCTCTCATCATTTTAAATTCCTACTGAAATTTCACTCTGATTGATTTCTTAACGAAACTGGACCGTAATTATAAATATCATTATATTTGATTTTCATTTTTTCTTGATCAAATGAACTTCACTTCTTCTCAATTTTGACTACCAGTCCTATTCCACATCTATTTATAATTATCATTCAATCATTTGTGAGAATAAAATATCCATTATCACAAATATGGGATGCATGCATTACATTATGATGAATTCTACATGTTAAGACTAAATAATAAGAGAGTCATAGTTAGAGTCAAATGGCTAGTTTAAACACGAGAGGCGCGAGAGATGTGACAAGGAAGGTGACCAGGGGTTCCCCTCCTGACGACACTTCCTGTGACGTACTTGAATCTAGAAATATAGGCTAACCTCCTTTCTTCTAAGCTCCTATATAATTTTTCTTAATAACTAGTACCTATTTACCTAGTTCAAAATTTCATCAGAAATAGTGCAATCAAACAGTATCTATATATAAATATCCATTTAAAATGATATTTGAAAGATTAAATAACCATGATACATGCAACAATTAGGTTTAGGTTGCAAATATACATAATAATGGGCTTGGTTCCAAATTGACACTTTAGAACATACCTAGAACTATAAGATGAAGGGCATCAAGTCAATAGGTGTCATTGTGTCACAATCGAGTGATTTATGGGAGTATGTTCATTAAATATAGGCTCAATATACTAGTAATGAATCTAATATTCATCATATTCTAAAGGGAAAATTGATGTCAAATTTGGATTCCTTACATAAAAAATTGCTTACTAAGAAAATTTGACACTGTTTGAATAATGTTACCCATTGAATCAAGATAGTATTGTAATACATTGAGTAATCTAGGTCTAATGAATATAACATATATGTCACACTTTATTTCCCCCTAAAGTCCCATGATTTTGTCCCTCACACTCCATTTTAATCATTTTACTTTCTCGTGGTCACGAGCGACTCCTAATCTAATTGACTAGGTATGAGTGACACTCAATCATCTTCTTCCCTTCCCTCCCATCAATGTAGTCGGCAATGGACAACAACACAAGTCGACCCTTGTTCTCTCTCACTCTCTCTCCCTCCAGACGATTCTCTTCTTCCCCATCTCTCCCTCTATTCCCCCACAAGTATCTCGCCTCCATGTTACCCTAGAAACCCCAAATACCTTCTCATCTCTGTGTCCTACATAGATGGAGCAGCACTGGCGCAACCAGGCACAACGGCCGGAGGCATCGACTCCAAGCATAAGCACTAGTCTTCTTCTTCCCTATCTTTCTTCTCCTCCCTCTGCCATAACCTATAGACCTAGATCCAGGACTCAAATCTATATGAAAACTCCTTCTTCCTCACTTTTCCTCTACACCAACATCATTGTATCCATTCACTAGTATCGTAGGTCTGCAACACCGAGCAACGCCACCGATCAGCACCAATTTTCATCCTCCTCCTCTTCTTCATCTCCTCTTCCTCTTCCTCTTCATCTTCCTTCCTTTACCTCACTCCTAAATCCTAGATGCAACATCTCCCTATCCTTGCGCCCAACTTTTGTGGCATCTAGGAACCTTTCACCGCCTCCTATTGAGGCCGGTGAGGATCATGTCGCTCCGGCAAACCACCAAACTGAAAATCTTCACTCTAGCTCCACCATCGACACACTTGTACCAAATCTTCGACTTCCTCTACCCTGTTGATCTACATTGTGGCATTGTCCCTTATACTAGCACCACTGAACCTCGACATCACTAGGCCTCTCCTCATTGTTGCCCTACATCAAGGAGATGGTGTAGGATACCTATTCCCTTTGTCTTACACCTGCAACACCATAATCCTCACCACAGTTCACCCCCTGCTACCATGCTAAGCTCTACTGCCTCCAGCCACACCACCATGTAACCTCACTACCATCAACTCAATCATCACAACAACCATTGGATACCATGCATGAACCTAACCTTTGCCTATCCTTCTTCTTCTTTTCTTCTTCCTCCTCTCTTCCTTATTATCCCTTCCTTCCCTCAACCATACCCATCAACCTAGCCATCCTCTCTTCTTTTTCTTTTCCTTCCTCCTAGCGCCAGCTGTAGAATCACAAACCTACAGTCTCGTAGCCCACCAATGAGCGTAGTGGAGACCACCTATGACTTGATTTATTGAGGAAGGTCTACGGGTACCTACGAAAGTGGTTGGTGATTGCACAAAAGGTAAAACCTAGCCATTGCCATCCCTGAGCTATTTTCTACATGTGGTTGCTTCCATCATGGACCTCTAGATCACAACTAATAGGTCATTCACAGGTGTGTCATCTCCTTCCTCTATCCAAGATTGATAGATTTTAGTTTAATAGATAATTAGTAACAATAGATTAAATGGTACCATGAAACCTGAAGCATGGCAATAAGGCTAGTTAAACTATCCATACCTAATTGTATCATAATATTGTATAACTACACCAACATGCTAATTAAATAAGCAAGAGACTTGACAATATTATAAGAACATACTTGAAATACTAGGACTTTGAACTATGGATATAAATTATGTCAAAACATGTGGTACATATGAGCGTAACGATGATCTAACCTAGTTGATATATATGATTAAGTATTTGTCACATTAGTTAGTATTCATATGTGTATATTAATTAGTGCTTAATGGAGAGTCACTAAATCTTGTATTCATAGAAGAAGAATTTGGGATACTATTACAATCTTTCTCACTGATTTTTTTTAAACATCAGGTCTATATGTATATGTGTAATGGTAACTAAAAAGACATGGATATAGGGAGTGCATTTATATAGCTTGGTCAAATTTTAATAGATTAATATAATAGAGAAAGAATATACATAAAGCAAATTAAATTTTCAAATATAAGTCTGAGTAACTTTATAGTACGACAAACTCACTAGTATATGAATGTGTGTTGGATGTAAGCCTTTTACTCTTCTAATAATGGTATTTTGATCGAATAGTATCTCATGTAACAACTCCTTGACCTACTTGACCAAATTGAGATACATGATGTAAAGAGAGAAAATGAATTGCAAGACCTAAATCAGACGAATGCATGTCTTTACCCACACATACATTTAATCCATACATACTTAGAAATAGATGACTAAAGATGGACACTAGATCTAAAATAGATATCTAATGAGTCATACATTCACATAATAAGATTATCAACTCTAATATACCATTAGGTGATCAAAATAGGATATATCTATATTAGGAATGTGTACACATGTTTGCTTTGGTTTGACTAACATATCTAATATGTTCATAGGATGAAAACTCGACTTCATGGACTAAGTATATAGATTGAGTTAAACACTAGTTGTGAAGATCAGGTATGTGAAACTACAATAATATTTTGGACATTATCATGATTTTTATCTAAAGTCCTATATGAGGCATTTGCTTGACTACTATCCCTTTCTGGAAATCTAAAGTTGAACATCCATATTTACTGCTTTTGAAATCTTATGAACTTTTGTGGATATTGAGTTAATTCTATTTAAGTGGGTAATTTGGCCCCTCTTGTAGTGCTTTAAATTCCTATTGTGAATTATGACTGGAATGCTAGTCTTGCCACTCTATTTGTGGATGGTCAATGTTTTTTAATTCACAATATGAATTATGACTGGAATGCTAGTCTTGCTACTCCATTTGTGAATGATAAATGTTTGATGAGAATATATAGAATAGTGGTATTAATGTACAACCATACTTATTAAAGGTGTGTGCATTCTTCTTGGGGTGTGTGTTTCCACCCTTAATTTTTAGACCACGATCCTATGGTGTTATAGCCCTATATGACGTATATTTAGTTTGCATTGTTTATGCATGCAAATATATATTTTTGATCTAGAAATTTTGAATGTCTGTTATTGCAAGATGTTTCTTATATCTCAAATATTGCTCTTCATAAATGTTACACCTCAATCTCTTGATTTGACTCTTATTAGACTTGCCTACTTTCATATGTCCCCTTTTTATAGGAATATCCTTTTATACTTGTATCCCAATATAATGCTCGAATGTTTTTTATATGTACATACTCAGTGTTTATTGATGCCTGCATTTGGTTCCTATTTTCAGAGTGATGTTCCCCTTCCACTCAGGTGTAGGTACATTAGAGGACAAGGTCTCAGGAAGATCACATTAAGAACATGGACCTAAGGATAGCTTGGAATGGCTGGGTTTCCCTCTACAAATGGTCATATATGTTATTACATTCATTATATATAAACCCTTTTAATTTTATATAC
This sequence comes from Alisma plantago-aquatica, assembly GCA_963693085.1. Lineage (NCBI taxonomy): Eukaryota > Viridiplantae > Streptophyta > Magnoliopsida > Alismatales > Alismataceae > Alisma > Alisma plantago-aquatica. The sequence goes on along the minus strand of OY856411.1, from coordinate 318,253,160 downwards.
CACATTTTATGTTGAGGAAAAAATGTAGATGAATCATGATATAAATATCTAATAGTTTTATTTGCATTGTATAATAATTATAATGCTCTATATATACCATTTGGTAAATAATCAACTTCCTCCTGCCCTCCATTTTTATGGAATATGATGGCTTCATCTCTCAATTAAGTGAAGAGTGGATCCCTATTGGGTCCCACTCTTTACAAATTGGTATCAGAGCTTAAGCAGTCACTGACTTGACTATTTCAAGGTATCCTATATTGTTCCTCCATTAAGTACTTAGATGACCAGTTACATGTAGTTGATGTACCTAATCCCGGTGAAATACCAAATAGGGTTTTAATATAATTTGGTGATTTCCACTCCCCACATCATTCTTTGTTTGGGACTCAATTTTTGGGAATCCTACTAAACCCTAACTCCTACCTAGATCCTTCCCATGTTGTTGCTCTAGCATGCCTCAAGTATGTCCACTAAAAGGGTTGAGCATGCATGGATGATAAACATAGAACTCTAGCATAAGTTGTAGAATGGTGATGATTCCCTTGAAACTAGGTGATGAATTAGTTTTGTTATGGATAGGCACGCCTTGCCTTCAACATGGAGTATCTCCACATAACTCTGCTAAAATCCATCTATCAATGGGTTGGATACCATCCTCATTGTACTTGATAAGCCTCTTACATGATGGTTAGTTGTTGAAAGCTATCCGTTTTAGTATATATCCTTAAGTGATCACCTCTCTCATCTCTAATAGTTTACTTGGTTTATCTAGATATTGAGGTGAGTATCTTGACTATATAGGTTACCTTACCTTATGAAGGCACTATGGTTGTAAACAAAATAGTGACGGGGAAAAAAATTAAATCCCCTCCTATAGTGTTGGACAATCATATGACTCCTTGATGTCTTAAAATGAAGATGAGTAAATCATTCTTAGGTTTAAGTGAGGATTTATGGATGTTGTGTTCGAATAGGATCTGGTGTAAGTTGGAATAATGTAATAAAAATGTTTTATGCATCCTATATTATAGATTAGAGATGCTTTCGGTATGCCCTTTTAGTTGCATGAATGATTAGACTCTTCTAGTGGAATGAAGTGATGATAGAATAATAATATATGTACAACACAAGGAAAGTGGTCGGCTTGGTTCACATATCATGCTTGGCGTCATTTTTGGATTTCAATAGAAAAGTTTTCATTGTCAAACTTATTTTCATCATTAAAGTATATGCATAAAGAAAAGATTTCAGAATTTATCAAAGTTTTTGGAACTAAGTCACCATTACAAGAAAGTTTGAGTAGTAGAGGGACCCTTTAGTGAGAAATATTTGACTGTAATGAACAACCATGAAACCCTAGGCCTAAGAATGATGGAATTTACAAACATACACATTTCTAATGTGATGATCATAGACTAAAGTGAAAATAAGTTAAGTACACCTTGATGAAAGCGTGTGTAATGTAATGTGCATGCTTTAATCATGGATGACTAATTCAATAATTTGTATAAAATAAGCTATAATGCTCAAATGTGAATGGTAATCATGTTCAAAACAAAGCCCTAATGTATAACATAACCGAAGTTTACTTAATAATGGTTGGTCATAAGATGAAACCCATAAATGTAACAAACCTAAGATATAACCCTAACATTGACTGGAAAAAAGACGACATATGGAATGATATAACTAGAGTGTATCCAGACATCAACATCACTATGTTTGGAGTGATATAACTTCATGTATGTCATCAACTACATTCAACATTTGCAATGAATAAGTTACTTCCTGTATTAGGGATTCGTCCAACCAATTGTAAGTCACCGAAATAGAAGTTCAAGCACTATCATCCCAAATTTTGGGTCTTCCATACTTAATGGTTAGTTAAATGTTCAACATGAAAGATGTTGATAAAGTTTGAACTACACTCAACATGCATGGATTATCATTTAGTTCACACAAAATGACACTTATAAAGGCTATCTTTTAGCATTTTAGGAGTTTTAAAGTATGACTAACAACTTTCATGTGGAAAGTAGGCATGAGATGCTTTCAAAGTTATATAACTCATGTGATAAATAGAATAAATTCAAACTCCAATATGGAACTCTTGATATCAGCAACGAAGTAACAAACTTGGCCCATTAAAACTTCCGCGAACACATTCAATCACCATGAATAGGGTGAAACTAGAGCAAGGAAGAAGAAAAGAAAGTTCTCAGCCCACATGCGTAGGGTTCCAATAAGAAAACACTACGAAAACTGAAGAAACACCAAAGAACTTGGTCATAGGAAGGAGGGTGAAGAACAACAAGAAAACAAGTAGAAGAGCAAGAATCTTACATGAAAGAAGCAAGGAAAATAATCATCGTCTTGAGACCAGCCCAAAGATCATCAATCCTTGCAGATGCATCCATGAGAATCCTAAGATCTTCATCCTTGATGAATCCTCATCGACCACTGCTTTCTGGAAAATCTTCGTCAGGCTCCTCCAGTTGCAACAACTTAGCATGTTCATCGCCCTAGGTCTCATTGGGGGTACCCAGACTTCATTGGATAGAAGATCCATCAACCATCAAGATCTTTTCGACCATCTTTACGTACACACATCAATCCCATCGACGCCCAAAACTTTGTTGATCAACCAATCAGAGAATCCATCAGTCAACATGTCATAAATCCATCGACCAACACACTAAAGTCCGTTGACTCAAGACTCCCAACGGGCACCAGAAAACCATTAGCATCGGGAAACTCATCAACCGTCGATAACAAGCGGTCCCCAAATGGTCACCAAAGAAACCATCGATCACCGAGAAATAACAAGGGTCACTAGATTTCTTCAGTTGATGAAACACATCACTATTATCTCACTTAGCTTATGTAACTCCATCAAAGCATGGTTTAAAAGCTTCTAAAGGAGAAGTAAAATTATAAAAGTGCTTACATACATCATGAAGAAACTCAAGCAAGTGTCATAATTATGTTTTTATCAACAAAAAATGTTATTTACGTAAAGATCCACAAGTTACATAAATCGGTATAACTTGAGCAAACAAAGCCTAATTTGATTCAAAATTTTAAACGTAGTTTCAACATTTAGTGTGATATCACAACCAGAGTTAACTTTCAAGGTTAAGCATCTAATTAACCCAATTATGCCAAAAAAATTATGTTTAAAGATTAAGAAGGGTTAGGGGGCCTTACAACCATAAACCCCTAACAAGGATTTTACCCCAAAATCCTAAGCAAACAAGGATGGATACATCCTAATCCCACGTGGCTTCCTCCACACCACGATGATGCTACAACACCTTAACTAAGGCTATATCCTTCTCCCTAAGCTTCTACACATGCCTATCTAGGATCAACATAGGACCCTTAACATAGGTAATATCCTCCTCCAATTCCACTTCCACTAGTTGTAGCTTCTACTTTGTATCCAGATGACACTCCTCAAAATTGAGACATGGAACACATCTTGTAACTTGTGCAACTCTAGCTACCACTCCAACCTGTATGCCACCCTCCCAACTTGTGCTATGATAGGGAAAGGTTCCATGAACCTAGGATCCAACTTACCCTTCTTTCCAAACCTCAGCACACCCTTCTAAGGGGGAAACCTTGAGATACACACGATCTCCAGCTTGGAAGTCTAATGGTCTATGACGGTTACCATCATAAGACTTTTTCCTGTCATATGCTATCTTCAATTGTTGCTGGATCACCTTGATCTTCTCCATAGTTTGTTGAACCAATCTCAGGACCCAACAACTGGTACTCTCTTGCTTCATACCAATAAAGAGGTGACCTGCATAGTCTACCATACAAAGTGCCATGCCTATGCACCTCTAGTAGTTGTTGTTGTTGTAAGTAAACTCAATCAAGATCAGGTGGACATCCCAGCTTCCAAGAAACTAAAGTACACAATCTTTCAACAAATCCTCTAGAGTCTATATGGTTCTTTTAGACTGACCATCTCTCTATAGGTGGAAGGTTGTACTGAACCACAACTATGTCCCGAGTGTTGTATGCAAACGCTCCCAAAACATGCTCGTAAACTAAGGACCTCTATATGATACTAAAATAACTGATACGTTGTGCAAATGAATTATCTCATCAATATAGATATGTGCTAGCTTCTATGATGTATAGGTGTTCTTGACCAGAAAAAAGTGAGCTGCCTTCATCAATCAGTCAACAATCATCTAAATGGAATCATGACCCTTGGTTGTCCTAGACAAACCAACCAAAAAATCCATGGTGATATGATCCCATTTCCACTACAGAATTGGCAATGGCTCTAACATTCCTACATGTTTCTAATGTTCTATCTTGACATGCTGACAAACTGGACACTTGGCCACAAGCTCTACCACATCACATTTTAGACCTAGCCACCAATACAAATCTTTAAGATTATAATACATCTTTGTATTTCTAGGATGCATTGTGTATATTGAGGAATGAGCTTCCTCAAGTACCATCTTTCTTATACATAAACACAAGAACCTCTATTATGTTGTGGAAACATACTATCTCATTCTCTCTCTCATAAAATCCATCATGCTTGCTACTTCCAAACTATGATATGATGTTCTCTATCACAATATCATCCTTCGACGCATCTCTGATTTGTTGTATTAATGTTGGATTCACTTGTAACCATACCAAAAACCTTTCCAACATAGATACTTCCAACTATACATATATCTAAAGCAACACTAGCATGTCCCTCTTGTGACACGCAATGGAGTGCTACTATGCTTTATCAACAGATGAAGATGAGGATGACTTTCTTCTCAAAGCATTAGCCACTACATTCACCTTTACTGGATGATAGTCTATCATACAATCATATTCCTTGATCAGCACCATCCACCTCCTCTGCCTCATGTTCAGTTCCTGCTTAGAGAAGATGTACTGAAGATTCTTATGATCAGTGAAGATTTGGCACTTCTACCCATACAAATTGTATCTCCAAATATTCAAGGAAAAAACCACTACTTCTAACTCTTGGTCATGCGTTGGGTAGTTCTCCTCATGTTTCTTAAGCTGTTGGGAAGCAAAAAAAATCACATTCTTGTCATGCATCAACACACATCCTAACCCACTCTTTGAAGAATTATAGAAAATGATGTAGCCTTTCCCAAGATCTGGAAACACTAAGACAGAAGCACATGTCAACTTCCCCTTTAATAGATGGAAAGAATGTTGGCACTTGTCATCCAAACAAAAGGAACACCCTTCCTAGTTAGCTTAGGCAAAGCTACTGCACTCAAGTTCTAGATGAACCTCCTATAATAACTAGCTAATATGAGGAAGCTTCAAACCTCGGTTCGTGTCTTGGGTTGCTCCCACTCCCAACACCGAATCCACCTTCTTAGGATCCATACATAAACCTTTTGCAGAAATGACATGACCAAGAAATGACACCTTCACCAGCCAAAACTCACACTTACTGAACTTGACATAAAACTTACGCTGAATCAACAACTCCAACACTTGATGAAGATGTACGTCATGTTTTCTAGTGTCCATGGAGTATATCAAGATGTCATCTACCAACACCACCACAAACTAATAAAGATATGGTTTAAACACTCTGTTCATTAGGTCCATGAATATTTTTAGTGCATTGGTTAGCCCAAACAACATAACCACAGACTCATAATGACCATACCTAGTCCTAAAAGTAGTCTTAGGTACATCATATGCATTGATCCTCAACTGGTGATATCTTGACCTCATATCTATCTTTGAAAATAATGTAGCACCTCTCAACTAGTCAAATAGATCATCTATCCTCGACAACATGTACTTGTTCTTTGTTGTGACCTTGTTCAACTGTCACGGGTCTATGCAAAGCCTCACCATCCTTCTTCTTCACAAAACAACACTGGAGCACCCCAAGGTGAATTGCTTGATTGTATGAAACCTTTCTCCAATAAATCTTGCAAATACTTATTCAACTCCTTCATCTCAATAGGTAGCCATTTTATAAGGTGCTTGTAACTGTTGGTATGTATGCCCATAGAGCAAGTCATGTGATGATTGTAATGGGATACTTTGTAAATGATTTGAATAATAATAAAGGCAATTTCTGATCTATATGTTTTAACTATTTCTGAGATGATAGTGTAACATGATAGATGTCTAAAGAATTGTTTTACTCAATGACGTATACTTTTAGGTTGAGGACCTAAATGATGAGATCATACGGATGTTAAGAGTATACATTCTTGTTTAGTCCCTAGTCGGTTGTTATTGTGGAAATAACCATAGACATCAATAACACTAAAGACTAGATTGTGTTTTGGTTGATGACAAAATCTCATTAGCCATGAAATAGTGATATCAAACCAAGCACATAGGTACTTGTTAGAGAACAAGTGTACCCGATAGACCCACCGTGAGAGTGACACATGGAACCATGATTTGGTAGTCACAATCAGCTCTCACAGTGATGGTGGTGAGTGTGATTCTTCGACCTAAAATCACTACACTCAACACATGTCATTGGATACACTTTGACATCATCAAACGTAGTCCTGAAACATGGGTTGTTATAAATGCGATGATTGGGTGACTTTGACACATGGGACTTTTGAGGGGTGAGTGATAGATATGGGATTTGTCCCTTCTAAGGGAGTTAGATGTCCATGGCCACTTGATGAGTAGGATTGAGAAAGGCATGCACATGCATGTGTGAATCAATATGTGATATTGATGTCACACACATCTCACCCAGTCTGCTTTGAGATCAAGGAAATGGATGAATGTTGAAAGGATGACTGTACCATGCCTTGAGTTCATTCAGGACATTAGTGACAAAGGAATTATACATTCAATGTAACACCATTCATAGATTGTAGGATTGAAAGTTGTTCTCCAACTTTCTATTTCACTTGGGTAGCACTGATGTGCGACTAGGCACCACCCTTTGCTTGTGAAGTCATAAGTGTTATGGACTTTCATTGCCAATGTGAAATGGACCTGCAGGGTCACACACAAAGGATTTAACATGGAAGAGGAGTTTATCCACAAACAATGTTTAGATTGATTACTAAAGGAGTTTAGTATTTCAATTAAACACTCAATCAATTGATAGCTCAATGTCATAGTGTTCAAGGTCTTGGACCGATTGATTAGAGTATCAGATTGATTGAAACTATAATAGAATGATTTTGCACAGTCTACACTCACAACCGATCGGCTCATGTAATGAACTGATCGGCTCAGGTTGGTGAACCGATCAACTCATGTGATGAATCGATCGGCTCAGGTTGGTGAACCGATCGGCTCATGTGATGAACCGATCGACTCAGGACAGGCTGAACTGACCGGTTCAAGGGTTGAACCAATCAACTCAACTGGTCCAACTGAGCGAGTTGGGAAAGTCGGGTTGGCAAGAAATTTCTCTTCGTTTCACTTGTCTAATTTGATTGGAACAAGGATTGGTATTTGGATCAATTCGAAACAAAAGAGGAAAAGTCAACCGAGAACTAACCAGGGCAGTGAACCGATCATTTCAGAAGTGAACCGATCGGCTCAGGTGCCCCAACCGATCGGTTCAGGTGTGAACCGATCGACTCAGGTCCCCAACCGACCGGTTCATGCTTGAAACAACCAGTTCAGCTGGCGCAGTTGGTTGTTTTGTGGAAAATCTCGAACCCTTCTACTCCTGCTTTAATCCCGCATTGCCCGGGGTAGAGAACCCTGTCCCATGACCCTCCTATATATATGGGTATTAGGGGCTTCTTAAAGTACAACTCAGAACACCAGTTGCTCTACAAATTTGTCGCTCTCTCTGGTTGTGGTAACTGAGAGAGCCCGAGCAAGTACTACCCGATAAGGGAGGCACAATAAGGGAAAGACAACTGCAGAAAAGTGACTGGTTGCAGGAGAGTGTGTCAGTGACTAGTACCCCGACAGAAGGGTGCGACTCCTTTCGGTGCCTTGTGCGACAAGGCGATCAGAGTTCCAGGTGGTCCGTGTGGACTACTACAGAGGCGGGAGACTTCTGCCGCTTGGAGGACAGCTGTCAATCCCAATAGTCCCAGTGAGACCAAGAGCTGCACAGACACCATCCAAGACCAGAGGTGAAGACCGCGCAAGCCGCGAGGTAACGTCGCAAGGCTCGGGACAAGGTATGTCTCTACAAACCATCCTTCCTAATGTATAGATGTTGACGTGATTCCTTTATTCTGGGTTTGGAGAGAAGATTTTTTTTGTTTCCACTGCCTTCTCTGTCTCCCCAAAACCTAACAGTGGTATCAGAGCAACGTCAACTGCTCTATACTTTAGGATTATCGATGTGATCGATTTTGGTTTGTCGCCTTTATTTATTGCATACGATGCGAATAAAATTGACTTTATGCATGTCCAATCCTAAATCCACAAATCCCATTATACATATATGATATGTAATATGAATGCACTCGATACACGTCGCCCTTAAACAAGTTTTGTGGTGGATGTATAGCGTAGTTATGGCCAATAAATCCTATGTATGTGTGCTTGGTTGGATATGGTTGCTTGCATCTCGGTCTGCGCACCGATTCCCTATCTCCTATTCCTGATGTAACTCGAGATAACTCGAGATATCTTTCCTACCTTTGCTCCCCCCGAATATAACTCGGGGTTTCCTTTTTCAAATGTAAAATAGGATAGATATTTTATTTCTTATTATATCAAAGAACGACAGACAACCTAATGACGATTAAGACGATCGGTTCAAGGCGTGAACCGATCGGTTGGCATTCTAGATGACCAGTTCAAGGATTGAGATGAGCGGGTGGCAGCCCTGAGGAGATACACGACGACCAGTGATCCGATCGGCTGGAGGCGCTAGTCGATCGACTGGTGGCACCCAACCGACCGGCCTGATGGCGAGCCGATCAATCATGGAGATGAGTTGATCAAACCCAGAATGGAAAAGCACAGAGTTCATCTTGTACATGTTGCATGTTATGTGGACCTAGATGACCGTGATTCGTCTTGGCTCGAGGAATCACATTAGGATGACCATAATCATCGCTTTTATCATTTCACATGTCTTCTATGGGATATATCATGTATATGATACGTACTATGTATTGTGGTGATTGGATATGTATATGCACCTATAAAAACCAAGTCCCTCATTAAATATTAAAGTTTTAGATGCCTTCCAAATACAACACACGTGAAAAGCTTGATCGGCCAAGTGTGGGCATGCCCTAGCGTGGTGCACCGTCTATCTCGTAGAAGCGTGAAGGATGGATATGTGGGTCTGTCCTAGTAGGGTGCATATTCATTGTGTTGGCTTTGGGTTGAACTTAACAAGGTGACCTAGATAGGGTCTAGCACCTTGAGGCATGGAGGTGATCATGGCAAGGAGTTGCATATGCCATCTTTCAAGAGTTGCATATGATACAATTGGCAAAAGTTGCCTATCTGGAAGATCTGAGTTGTGGGTGATAGCCCTAGCTGGTCCATGACTCAGAGGATTTCAGGATCTTGACCCACTAGGAGATTGTACACTACAATCTTTTGAATTGATGGTGAGGGCTGTCAATTTGAATTAAAATAGTGGGAGTGGTAATTAATTAAAACCCTAATTAACTATCGTCAAATTTTATTCAAATCAAATCAAATAAAAAGGAGTTTTGACAAATGAAATTTTCTCTTGTAGAATGGCAAAAGAATCATCTTTTAAAATGGGCAAATTAATTGAGAATAAATTCCATAACTGGTTGGGGATTGTGAGAAGTGTTCTGCACAATCTAGATATACCGGTAGCCTTTGAATCCACTCCATGTACGCTTAATGCATTGTTTGAGAAGAAGGATAGTTCATTGATGAAGATCAATGGAACAAACTCCAAGGACAAAGGTGAGGGAGAGAAGGGTTCGCTCGCCAAACCAATGTCAGAGTCTTCTACATGGAAAGGATGGAAGGAACGATGGAAGAAGAAGTAAGAGATAGAGATCTCTACTTCTGGTGTATACATGATAGAGATTAAATTTACTACTTCTTTGTCATGGGTACTTGATACCGGATGTGGATCTCACATTTGTTCAAATGTGAAGGATCTTAAGAGAACTAGGCCTTTGGGGAAAGGCGAGGTTGAACTACGTGTTGCCAATGGGGCAAGGGTTGCCACCAGTGCCGTAGGAACCTATGAGTTAACTCTACCTAGTGGACTAATAATATAGTTGAAGAACTGCTATTATGTACCTGCCATAAATAAGAATATCATTTTCGTTTCTTGTTTAGACAAGGATGGTTTTGAATTTCTCATTAAGAATGGAAAATGTTCCATTTCAAAAGATGGGATCCTTTATGGTAGTGTCCCAATGTCTTATGGTCTATACTTGATAGATCCAGAGACAAGTGCATACAATGTAAACACCAAAAGGTAAAAACTCAACAACTCAAACAAAACATATCTTTGGCATTGTCGTCTAGGGCACATAAATGAGAAGCGCATTTCTAGACTCCATAAAGATGGTTATCTAGACTCTTTTGATTATGAATCAATAGAGACATGTGAATCTTGTTTGTTGGGTAAGATGACCAAGACTCCCTTTTTAGGTAAAGGTGAGAGAGCTAGTGATCTATTAGGACTCATACATACTGATGTATGTGGGCCTTTTAGAACTAATGCCAGAGGTGGGTATCAATACTTCATTACCTTCACTGATGATTTCAGTAGGTATGGCTATGTGTACCTGATGAAACATAAGTCAGAAACCCTTGAAAGGTTCAAGGATTTCATGAATGAAGTACAAAACCAACTTGGTAAAAGTATTAAAGTACTTTGATCCGATCGAGGTGGAGAATACTTAAGCCAGGAGTTTGAGGACCTTCTGCGAGCCCATGGTATTGTATCACAATGGACTCTGCCTGGAACACCACAGCATAACGGTGTGTCTGAAAGAAGGAATCACACTTTATTGGATATGGTGCGATCAATGATGAGTTTTGCTGATCTTCTAATTTCCTTATGGGGTTATTCTCTTGAAACCGCCGCGTTTACACTTAACCGAGTACCATCTAAATCGGTTCAAAAGACACCATATGAGATATGGCATGGGAAGCGTCCCAATTTGTCTTTTATTAAGATTTGGGGTTGTGAAGCTTACGTTAGGAAAATGTTTCCTCATAAGCTTGGACCCAAGTCTGATAAATGTTATTTTGTTGGATACCCTAAGGAAACGAGGGGATATTATTTATACCACCCTACTGACAACAAAGTGTTTGTTGCTAGGACAACTGTATTCCTAGAAAAGGAATTTATTTCCAGAGGAAATAGTGGGAGGAAAATAGAGCTTGAAGAGGTTCAAGCCCAACAAGAAAACATTGAACCAGTAGATGTATAAGAGGAACATAGAGATTCAAAAGGTGTTGTGGAATCTCAGTCTCCTCAAGTAATATAAGGACCTCATAGATCTAGTAGGACTGCCTTGAACCAGAGAGGTTTGGATACCTTGTGACTCAGGAAGGCGGTGATTTGATCATAGATGATGATCCAACTACCTATCTAGAGGCTATGGAAGGACCAGATTCTGAGAAATGGCTTGAGGCTATGAAATCCGAGATGGAATCCATGCACTCCAACAAAGTATGGACTTTGGTGGAACCACCCGAAGGGGTAAAACCCATAGGGTGCAAGTGGGTCTTCAAGAAGAAGACCGACATGGATGGCAATGTGCAAACTTATAAAGGCAGATTGGTTGTGAAGGGTTTCCAACACGTTCAAGGTGTTGACTATGATGAAACTTTTTCTCCAGTTGCCATGATTAAGTCCATCAGGATCATGCTTGATATTATGGCTTACTATGACTATGAGATTTGGCAAATGGATGTTAAAACTGCATTCCTTAATGGGAATATAAATGAGGATGTGTACATGACACAACCTGAAGGTTTTGCATATCCAAAGAATGCCAAAAAAGTATGTAAGCTACAAATGTCAATTTATGGATTGAAGCAAGCGTCTCGGAGTTGGAATCTTCGATTTGATGAGGAAGTCAAAGTGTTTGGATTTATTCAAAATGAAGATGAACCTTGTGTGTATAAGAAGGTTAGTGGGAGCACAACCACATTCCTCATATTGTATGTGGATGACATATTATTAATGGGAAATGATGTTGCAACCTTAGAGAAGGTAAACACTTGGCTTGGGAATACTTTCTCAATGAAGGACTTAGGAGAAGCATCCTACATTCTAGGTATTAAGATCTATAGAGATAGATCTAAAAAGCTTCTTTGACTAAGACAAAGCACGTATATTGACAAAGTGCTGAAGCAATTCAGCATGGAGAACTCAAAGAGAGGCAGCATCCCCATGCTACATGGAGTCACCATCTCTAGAGCTCAATGTCCCCAATCTTGCGAAGAGAGGGAGCGTATGAATGAGATCTCACATGCATCAGCCATCAGATCCATCATGTACGCTATGTTGTGCACACGCCCAGATGTCTTGTATGCCCTCAACATGATGAGCAGGTACCAGTCAGATCTCAGGGATGCTCACTGGACATCCATAAAGAACATCCTCGAGTACTTGCGAAGGACTAAGGATCAGTTCCTTATATACGACGGTGAGGAAGAATTGGTAGTAAGGGGTTACACCGATGCAAGCTTCCAAACCGACAAAGATGATTACAGATCACAATCAGGATTTGTGTTTTGCCTAAACAATGGAGCTGTAAGCTGGAAGAGTTCCAAGCAAGAAGCAGTTGCCAATTCTACTATAGAGGCCAAGTATATCGCTGCTTCACATGTAGCAAAGGAGGCTGTGTGGATCAGGAAGTTCATCACTGAACTTGGTGTAGTTCCCAGTAGCTGTGATGCAATTGAGATTTATTGTGACAATAATTGAGCTATTGCTCAGGCTAAGGAGCCCAGATCACATCAACGGTCCAAGCACATACTGCGGCGCTTCCATCTCATATGAGAGATCGTACAGTGAGGAGATGTGAAGATTTGCAAAGTACCAACTGAAGACAACATAGCTGACCCACTGACGAAGGCCCTTTCTCAGCAGAAGCATGATGGTCATGCTAGGTCACAAGGACTGAGGTTCCTAAGTGACTGGATCTAAGTACAAGTGGGAGTCTATTGGTATGTATGCCCATAGAGCAAGTCATGTGATGATTGTAATGGGATACTTTGTAAATGATTTGAATAATAATAAAGGTAATTTTTTATCTATATGTTTTAACTATTTATGAGATGATAGTGTAACATGATAGATGTCTAAAGAATTGTTTTACTCAATGACGTATGCTTTTAGGTTGAGGACCTAAACGATGAGATCATACGGATGTTAAGAGTATACATTCTTGTTTAGTCCCTAGTCGGTTGTTATTGTGGAAATAACCATAGACATCAATAACACTAAAGACTAGATTGTGTTTTGGTTGATGATAGAATCTCATTAGTCATGATATAGTGATATCGAACCAAGCACACATGTACTTGTTAGAGAACAAGTGTACCAGACAGACCCACCGTGAGAGTGACACATGGAACCATGATTTGGTAGTCACAGTTTGCTCTCACAATGATGGTGGTGAGTGTGATTCTTCGACCTGAAATCACTACACTCAACACATGTCGTTGGATACACTTTGACATCATCAAAGGCAGTCCTGAAACATGGGTTGTTATAAAGGTGATGATTGGGTGACTTTGACACATGGGGCTTTTGAGGGGTGAGTGATAGATATGGGATTTGTCCCTCCTAAGGGAGTTTGATGTCCATGGCCACTTGATGAGTAGGATTGAGAAAGGCATGCGCATGCATGCGTGAATCAATATGTGAAATTGATGTCACACACATCTCACCCAGTCTGCTCTGAGATCAAGGAAATGGATGAACGTTGAAAGGATGACTGTACCATGCTTTGAGTTCATTCAGGACATTAGTGAAAAAGGAATTATACATTCAATGTAACACCATTCACAAATTGTAGGATTGAAAGTTGTTCTCCAACTTTCTATTTCACTTGGGTAGCACTGATGTGCGACTAGGCACCGCTCTTTGCTTGTGAAGTCATAAGTGTTATGGAATTTCACTACCAACGTGAAATGGACCTGCAGGGTCACACACAAAGGATTTAACGTGGAAGAGGAGTTTATCCACAAACGATGTTTAGATTGATTACTAAAGGAGTTTAGTAGTTCAATTAAACACTCAATCAATTGATATCTCAATGTCACAATGTTTAAGGTGTTGGAACGATTGATTAGAGTATCAGATTGATTGAAACTGCAATTGACTAATTTTGCACAGTCTGCACTCCCAACTGATCGACTCATGTAATGAACCGATCGACTCAGGTTGGTGAACCGATCGGCTCATGCGATGAACCGATCAACTCAGGACAGGCTGAACTGACCGGTTCAAGGTTTGAACTGATCGGCTCAACTGGTCCGACCGAGCGAGTTGGGAAAGTCAGGTTGGCAAGAAATTTCTCTTCGTTTCACTTGTCCAATTTGATTGGAACAAGGATTGGTATTTGGATCAATTCGAAACAAAAGAGGAAAAGTCAATCAGGAACTGACCAGGACAGTGAACCGATCATTTCAGAAGTGAACCGACCGGCTCAGGTGCCCCAACCGATCGGTTCAGGTGTGAACCGATCGACTCAGGTCCCCAACCGATCGATTCATGCTTGAAACGATCAGTTCAGCTGGCACAATTGGTTGTTTTGTGGAAAATCTCAAACCCTTCTACTCCTGCTTTAATTCCGCATTGCCCGGGGTAGAGAACTCTGTCCCATGACCCTCCTATATATATAGGGGTATTAGGGGCTTCTTAAAGTACAACTCAGAACACCAGTTGCTATGCAAAGTTGTCATTCTCTCTGGTTGTGGTAACCGAGAGAGCCCGAGCAAGTGTTACCCAATAAGGGAGGCACAACAAGGGAAAGACAACTGTAGAAAAATGACTAGTTGCAGGAGAGTGTGTCGGTGACTAGTACGCCGACAGGAGGGTGCGACTCCTTCCGGTGCCTTGTGTGACAAGGCAATCGGAGTTCCAGGTGGTCTGTGTAGACTACTACAGAGGCGGGAGACTTCTGCTGCTTGGAGGACAATTGTCAATCCCGAAAGTCCCGGTGAGACCAGGAGCTGCACAGACACTGTCCAAGACCGGAGGTGAAGACCGCACAAGCCACAAGGTACCGTCGCCGAGCATTCCTCGGGATAAGGTATGTCTCTACAAATCATCCTTCCTAATGTATAGATGTTGACACAATTCCATTATTCTGGGTTTGGAGAGAATAATTTTGTTTTGTTTCCATTGCCTTCTCTGTCTCCCCAAAACCCAACAGTAATGTCCAAGGATTTGAGGCCTTGGATAATATTATCTTATAAGGAATGATTGGACTACCCATATCCCCAAGGTGCACCTCCTTTTTAGGGTGCCCATCACTAATGAACTCCATAGTTAAGAGTGCTCATCTTGGAGTAGTACTAGGATGGGTGACTAGTCGAGAAGTTTATCTTGGCTTGTGCGTGAGTGAGGACAAAGCACGTAGTTTAGACTAGTGGTGATCTATGGAGACAGTCATCATTCTTGAAACCCTGCTAGAGCCTTGGACAGTGGGCCCACATGGGCATGAGGCATGCCAGTCTTAAGCCATACAGTCCAGACAAGTTGGGAAGGGCTATCTGTTGAGACAAGATGGAGCCATCCTTGCATTGGTAGCCATGGATGGGAGCTGGGTGTCCATGGGGCATTCTGGGTCTGCACTGAAATGGAGAAGAGATTATGAGGCCATATAGTCGAGCCTTGACGAGGACGTCAAGAGTCTAAGTGGGGGAGATTGTAATGTCCTAGGATTTGAGGCCTTAGATAATATTATCTTATAAGGAATGATTGGACTACCCATATCACCAAGGTGCACCTCCTTTTTAGGGATCCCATCACTAAAGAACTTCATAGTTAAGTGTGTTCATCTTGGAGTAGTATTAGGATGGGTGACTAGTCGGGAAGATTACCTTGACTTACACGTGAGTGAGGACAAAGCATGCGGTTAAGGCTAGTGGTGACCTGTGGGGCCAGTTGTCAATCCTGAAACCCTGCTAGAGCCTTGGCCAGTGGGCCTAGGTGTTATAATGCTTGTGCTATGGGTTGTGTACCAAGAACTAGATTGATTTCAAAATCAATCTCTCATGGGTGGAACGCCTAGAATCTCATCAAGTAAAACATCCTCGAACTCACACACAATAGGTACATCCTAGAGACTAGGACTCCTCACATTGGTATCCACTACATGAGCTAAGAACGCTTCACACTCTTGTCTCATCAACTTCTCCTCTATCATAGTCGACACCAGACAAGTGGGAAGGATCTTCCTATATCCTTGGAAAGTTCAAGAGACATCACCATCATAGAATGTTGTGACTTTGGAACTACAATTCAAAACAACCTTATACTTCTCCCTAGGATCAGATCGAATTCATGCATATCAAGTGGCATGAGATCCAGTTGAATGTTGTGTTGGTATTTATGCCCAAAGAGTCAGTCATATGATGATTGGGATGTGGTGGTAGATACCTGATTTGATAATAATAAAGGCAAGCTTCCAATTTATTTTTTATATTCACTTATGAGATGATAAATAACATAATAAATGTCTAGAGAATGATATTACTCAATGACGTATGCCTTCAGGTTGAGGACCTGAACAATGAGATCATACATATACTAAGAGTATACATTATCATCATGTCCCAGATCAGCTGTTATTGTGGAAGGTAGATAGACAACAATAACACATAAGATCAAAGTATGAATTGGTTGATGATAGAGTCTCATTAGTCATCATATGGTAATATCAAACCAAGCACACAAATACATGTTAGGGAACAATGTATCGGACAGGCCCACCGTGAGACTGACACATGGAAGTTATCATCATGGAAGTCATAGTCAGTTCTCACAATGATGGTGGTGGTTGTGGTTCTTAGACTTGAAATTATTACACTCATCACATGTCATTGGGTACACTTTGACACCATCAAACGTAATCCCAAAAAATGGGTTGTTATATAGGTGATGATTGGGTGACTTTGACACATGGTGACTGACTTTGAGTGATAGATATGGGATTTGTCCCTCATATAGGACTATGATATCCTAGGCCTCTTGATTAGAGATATTGAGAAAAACATGGTCATGCGCATCTAATTCAATATGTGATATTGAGTGTACATACATCTCAGACAGTCTGCTCTGGTTCAAGAAACAAGATTGAATAATAATGAGGGTGACTTCTCCATACCTCTAATTCAATCTGTATATCAGTGACAAAGGAACTATACAAACACTGTAACACCATATACATATTGTAGGTTGAAGTTGCTCCCCAACTTTCCATTCACTTGGGTAGCACTGATGTGCGACTAGGAACCGTTCATTTCTTGTGATGTCATAAGCTAGCTATATACATTCACTGTCAACGTAGTATGAGACCTATAGGGTCACACACATAGGAACTCATCTAGAAGAGGAGTTTGATCTTGAATGGTGATTAAATTGATTGCTAATATGTTTAGGTACTCAATTCACGTAATAAATCAAAAGATTGGCTTACTGAACTACCAAATGGACATCTCACTGGGTGAGATGGCCATTTGGGCAGTCAGACGGGTGTCTCAAGTGTTGAGACGGCCGATTGGGTTGTTAGGCAGATCCGAGATCAAATTGGATTAGTTCTTTCTTATGAACCGACCCGTTCAAATTGTTGAACCAATCAGCTCGACTCATAATCACCAGATGGTTGTCTGGGTGAGTGAGACAGATGTCTCGCTTGTGTGAGATGGCCCAGTTGGTATGAACAAAGGTTCTTGAATTTTCCTAAACATGTTTCAATTGCACTTACTTGGGGTGCAAGTAAATTAATGTATGATATTAATTTAGAAACAAATTTGTCAATTCAAATTTGACTGGGAAAGTGAAAAATGACTGTCTCACATCCCAAATGACTTTCTCACTGGGCAAGACGACCGTTTGGGTGCATGCAGGTTGCAAAACTTCCAAAACTATTGTGAAAATTCAAGATCTTCTAGTCCTTTCCACTCCTGCACACATTGGGAACCATGACCCTAGCCTCTACTATAAATAGAGGGGTATCGGGGGCTTCCCAGAATACAACACAAATAATTGAGAATCAGTTGCTCTGATAATTATTGTCCTCTCTGGTTGTGGTAAGCATGAGAGCCCAGGAAAGTCCTTCTCGACTAGCGAGGGATAGCCAAGGGAGAGAAACAACTGAGGATCATTGTTGTGGGAGAACATGTTGGTGACTAGTACACCAACGGCAGGGACAACTCCTTCCTGTCCATTCTAGCAGGACGACATGAGTTCTAGTTGGTCTGTGTGGACTACTCTAGAGGAATGACTCCTTTGACTGCTTCTAGGAGGACAATGTCAAATCATAGTCTGTGGCGAGATCTGAGGAGCTGTTGTAGCAGTTGTCCAATCTGATGTCCATGGAGGAGTAGTTAGACGAGTTCCAGTGCAACCAGGAGCTGCACAGACACCGTCCAAGATAGAGTGCGCATCTACATTGATGATGATTTTTACTAGACTTGCTCCAGGATTAGGTATATCTTTGTGAAACCATCCTTCCAATTGCATAGTGATTGACACACTTTGCTGGTTAATGGGAAATATGATAGTAAAATTTGTGTTTTCGCTACATATATGATGTTGTATTTCCCTACATGTTGCATCCCGAGAAAGAAAGAACGCAAGATGGGCACACCTCCTACAACATTACAGAACTGACTAAAGGGGTTTGTAACAAGAGTCTATCATCTCTACTACAAATAGGAAAGTTACAACTATTTATCACTTCTCTAGTGATAAACGAGCATGTTACACCCTGGTCAACCAAAATAGATACAAAAGAAGAAGTAGATAACTTAGAATGAATAAGTTCCATCTGACCTATCATGACCCATGGGTTGACCACTCCTTCTGGCTGACTCATAGCATAGAATCTAGCCGTCACATGTTGTCTCCCTTTTCCTCTACTAGCCGATCCTGAAGGCCTTGCATGTGATGTCTATCCATGACCTCTGTTGCCACCACCATTGTACTAGTGATGTTGTGAGCCTTATTGGCTCTGCCATGGCTTCTAAGTAACCTCATGATTCCTCAATGGGAAAGACCATCTAACATGCCCTACCTGACCACACTTGTAACACATCCTTCTTTCATATTGTGTCCAGGATAGCCCTATCATTGACACAAATCCATAACTGTTTGCCCTAACTGGAGGGAAGCTACATTCTCTCCATTTGTTAGGGGACCAGTGCAACTGTACTTGAGTCCTTGATTAAAAAAAAGTCGACCTTGGCTGAGACTACTGGTACTGCAGTGAGGAAAACCTTGGCTTTTTGAAACATTCACATGGTGATCCTTGGAACTAAGCATCCATGTTTCTTCCATTGGCTTCTCGCCGCTCCATAGTTGTCCTCTCTATCCTCCTCACATACTCCACAAAGGTGGAAAATTTCTCTTGATTCTAAAAAATTAGATGCAATCCTTTCCAACTCAGCGTTCAAACCCTTCTCAAACCTTCTAATCCTTTCTTTCTCCATGGTTACCATGTGAGGACAAAACCTCAATAGCTCCATAAACTTTGCCTTATAATAATTGATAGACTATGATCCTTGATACAAATACTCAAACTAAACCATCTTCTCCTCCAGATATGTATTTAGGAAGTAATGGTTGACAAAATCCCACAAAAACTCTTCCCAACTGACTACCTCTCCTAGTCTCTTCTCCTCCTTGATGGCCCACCAATGGCCAACACTACCCCTTAGAACATAGATTGCATGCTTTACCTTGTCCTCCTCAGAGATTTCCATAATCTTGAATGCCTTCCCCAACTCTATCAACCACATATCAGCATCAACTAGGTCTATTTTACCCTCATTCTTTGTGGCTCCCACTCACTTAAACCTCTCAAGGGACTTCCCTGGACCCTGAGATTCCTCATTGGGAACAGGTGCCCTTAGTTGCCGTGCGGGCACCCTGTCCTCCAGATCCATAATCGTTGCCATTAGTTGTCAAAACATAGACTAAAAGGTAAGATCAACCATGGTTGAAGGGTCAAAATGAGGTGGAATGGGCTGTTCTGGGCCATCTTAGGTACTTCTTGATCTGGTACCAACCTTCTACTGCCACCTCCCAACACCACAAAGCTACTCTCTACATGCCCTTCATGTTCTCCAGACATATATGTGTAATTATAAATTATGATTAGATATGTTAGATTACATAAGAACAAACACAACAACCTAAGTCTTATGTCCTTGTAGACTCAACGGACCTAAGGCTCTAATACAACCAATTGTGGAAACCCGACACGCTAAATGAGATTACTCAAAACCAAAATGCCAATCAAATGCTACTCAATCACATTTCCAAAAAGGTATGGAATTAAAATTGAAATAAAATTTTCAACATGCCAAAGTAAACTATTGCACATAGGCCCACCTTCACACACACACATATACACCAGGTTCCTTTACATAAGTTCCATGGTCTCACCCATAACATGTTTACAAAAGTTGTTGTCCACATAATAACATTATGTACACACAACAAGATATACTATCAAAATCCTGACTTGATATACATCATAAACAAAACTCCCCGCCTGGACCTAAGAGTAGAGGGACGACTCAGAATCTACTAACCACACCAACCTTCACACTATTGGTCTTCAAACTACGCTTCATCATCACTCTACATATGACGATGCTTCTGATCACCTAAAAGACCCATGAGGTGAGACCCATGTCCCTATAAGAGATATAACTCTAAAGGCATCTATTGCTTACCAGAATTCTATATTTAAGTAGATTTAAGTAGATAGTATTACAAATATGGAAGACTATACAACTTACAATAAGATCAGACATAATTAGATACATTTTTATAGTTCATTTCTCTTACCACATTATAAATCACCTATAAATTAAAAGAAACAAGGCGATGATCGTTATCCAATGTGATTTGCCAAATAACCCTAAAAAGTATGATACACAAATGGATAACATATTTTATTTAGCCCTGGGTAGTTTGAGGCATAGCAGTCAAACTATTAGATGACCACTGTGAAGTTGAAATCAACTCCATGTAAGATCTAGGATGACTAGAATCCTAAGATATCTCCCCCTCAGTCAATACACGTAACAACCGTAGAGACACATCATCCCAACTACTAAACATAGCCTTGTCCACCCTGGGTACATAGGCTATGACACCAAAAACCATGGTATACAACCCTCAAATCTGAATTATGATCGCAGTCGCTCTCAATCACTTCCACACCTAGACATCACCTCGACCGCTCTCCAAAACCTTGGGATCAAGATGACAGGGATATACCCTCCCTACACATGCATATACTCAACAATATCAGACTCTGAGCTCCTTTTGGATCACTCATTTCACTATCTAGTAAGTCTTGACACTAGAATAGTTCTATGGGTTTGAGTCCATATTTATTGCTTTGAGTCTTATGGACTCTTGTGGATATTGAATTATCTTGTTTAAATGGGTCCTTTGACCCCTCTTTCTATGCTTTTCATTCTTGATGTGAATTATGACTAGAATTCTAATTTTGCCACTCTATTCACACATGCTAAATGTTTGACTAAGATATTTAAAATAATGGTATTTATCTACAACTATACTTATAAAGGGTGTGCATATTCAGCTAGGAGTGTGTGTTTTCACCCTTACTTTTTAGGCCATGATCCTATGGTGTTATGACCCTATTTGAGGTATATTTAGTCCACATTATTTATGCATGCAAATATTTTGTTTATCTAGAAATTGTGAATGACTATTATGGCAAGATGGTTCTTATATCTCAGATATTTCTTTTCAAAAATTTTACGCCTCAATATCTTAATTTGACTCTTGTTGAACTTCCCTACTTTCATATGGCTCATTTCATGGGAACATAATTTTATACTAATAACTCAAAATAATTCTCAAATGTTATTTAAATGCATATAATTAGTGTTTACTGATACATGTATGTGTTTCCTATTTTTCTGGGTGATGTTCGTCTTCCACCCAGGTGTAGGTACATTAGAGGACTAGGACTCAAGAATATCATATGCAGAACATGGAGCTAAGTATAGCCTAGAACAGTCGGATTCCCCTCTATAAATGGTCATGCATATTATTATATTCATTAGTTGCAAATCCTTTTACTTTTCTATACCATCTTTTATATTGAATAAAATTTGTATATAAATCATCATATAGCTATGTAATAGTTTTGTTTTTGCTTCTTAATAATTATCATGCTTTGTATATACACCATTTTGGAAAATAATCAAATTCCTCCTTTGATCCATTTCTATGGAATAGGATGATCTTATCTCTCAATTAAGTAAAGAGTTGATCCCTATTGGGTCCCACTCTTTACACTTCCCATGGTGGGCGAATGCATGAACGTGTTTAGAGACAGTCTACTACTTCATACTCTATGCTAAAATCTTCTACTCATAAGGCCTGGTTGAAGATCTTCACAATGGATAGAGAAGGAGATTCATTGATACAATTAAAGAAGGAGATCAAGGTTGTCGAAGGCAAATTACTCTACCCTATGGCAATAGTGGAGAATAACCTGGATAGATGGAGTAGACATGCAACATGCTACATCATCGGTTTGAAATCACATTAGTCTTCTTTGACAGAGTGTGAATTTGATTGTGCAGGTCAAAGGCTTGATTGGGGTGAAACCTATGGGTAGGGATTTTTTTATTGTCAGTTTCTCTTCTGAGGAAGATATAAATCTTCTATCAAGGGAGTTCATAGTTTGTTACTGGGAAGCCAATTATAGATAAGAAATGGAAGAGGGGCAAACCTCTGAGAAATTGAGATTGACAAAAATTACGATTTGGATTAGGTTCTATGGTCTTCCAATAGAACTTTGGTACGATGAGAAATCATGTTACATTGGCCTTATCTTGGGCACCGTAGAGGTCTGATTATGCTATATGTTTTTAGTAGATTGGAATTCACACTGATGTAGATCCTTATATTGGCAGACTCTATTTTTTCTATATAGATTTCTACTGTGAGTGATGATGGAGATGAGAACCTAGTATACGCTCAGTATGAGTGGTTCCCTAAAATATGTGCCCACTGAGGGAATTTTGTCAATGAAGATCTTTTTTGTATTAAAGCCCCTAAAAAGAATGGGAAGAAAGTAAATATTAAGGTTTGGTTATAGAAAAAGAAAATCAATGAGGAAATTGTTCATGTAAAGAATTTTGCTAATGCAATTACTAAAATTGAAGGTATGGCTTCATATATTGGTGATCCAATCACTTCTCCTACTACTAGTGTTACTCTTACTGATTTGATCTTCAATGATTTTGCTACAATTAGAACTAACAAAAGGAAATGTGGTAGTCCATCTAAACTCTCTAAGCATCCAAGCATTGCTTATCAGCATGTTGAGTTCTCACCGGATAAATTTCCTATATTGAATCTTAGTAGGGATGAAGAAGGGTTAATCACTGAGTTTAGGAGGTCTATGACAAAAAAAACTAATGATTGGTACAATCTGTATAACCTCTTGGAACATCAGAGGTGGCAATTGAAACTTTTCATATCCAAGACGAGATTAGTAGGATGGATAGTTATATAGTAGTGATTCTGGAATCTCATGTTAACACTGTTCGCTCATCTAATGATGTTAAAATCCTATGGAATGGTGCTTCTAATATCTCAAAAGAGGAATTTTATTCTCGTGTCAGAATTATTGTCTTGTGGAATAACCAAGCTATTAGTATCAATAAAGTTTTTGGTAGTTTGCAACTGTCGCATTGTGAATTACATTTTGTAAATGTCTCTTTTGTGTTGACTGTAGTCTACTATGTGAATTATGATAAAGAGAGGAAAGGCCTTTGGTCTGATCTTGTTCACATTTCTGGTTCTGTCACTATGTCGTGGTGTGTGATTGGAGACTTTATTGTTGTTCGGCTAAATTGTGAGAAGTTTGGGAGACATCCACCTATTGTTTGTATCTGTGAAAGATTTCAATGAAGCCTTAGAGGCTACTAAGATGTTGTAGGTGCCTACACAAGATCCATTTTTTACTTGAGATAGTAGAAAGAAGGATGGTGAGTCCATTATTTGAATATTGATAGAAAATTCCCTAATATGCATTTTTTGGAATTCTTTAATGAAGCTTGGGATCAAGTCATATCTACCATTTATAGTAATCATATGATTGTTAAAGTAAACTTTTTCAAGGTTTTTAAAAAGGCACACCCTTCATGTTTATAAACGCTTGGATTAAGAATCATGGTTATTTGAATGTTGATAAAGATTGTTGGGAGAGTACTATTATTACTGGTCCCCCATATGTATAAGTTGTACAAAATCTTAGAAGCAGCCTTATAAAATGGAACAAATATTCAACTGGGAATTATACTTCTAATTCTAGGAATCTCGAGATGGAGGCTCTTGACCTGCAAAAAGTGTCTAATGAGAGTCCCTTAGATGTTGATTTTTCTAATAAGCTCATTGTTGTCATCAAAGATGCTTTTGAGGCAGTGGAATCTTAAAAACTATTTATAAGAAAAGTTTCATTGTTTAGTGGTAGAAGGAAGAAGATAGGAATACATAGTTTTTTCTACCTCTCTAAAAACACAAAGACTTAGAAACAGTATCTCTTTCATTAAGATTGATGGAGTGCAGTTATCTAAACAAGTAGTTATTAAAGATCATATAGTACACTCTATGAGGACCTTTTCTATTCAACATCTGCTACTGTGAAGAATTGGAAGGATGAGTAGGTTATCCCACATATTTCTAAGGGGGGAGGGGGAAAGGCAAGGCCTTTTCTGGTCCCCACGGCTGAGGGGGGGGAGAGGGGGGTGTGCCAGGACGAAACAAGGGAATGAAAGGTCGCTTTGCTCTTTTGGGGGAACTCGTCCCTTCACACAATGACGGATCTGTTGTCTTGGGGAGCGTTGAAGCTTGCTTCTTCTCTAGACTTTTCTTGGTCATCAATACTCTTTTTGGAGAGAACCGATCTGATTCTCAGGTTAAAATTCTTAGCGAATGGGTAATTGAAGACGAAATGAAGACAATTATTGATGGCCTTAAATGCAATAAGGCCCCTGGTCCTGATGTGTATAATGTGGATTTCTTTTAAGAGTACTTGCGATTTAGTGGGAGGTGATGTTACAAAGGTTGTTTTGAGTTTCTTTGATAACTCTAAACCATTGAAAGAGAGTATTAGCATGTTCCTTACCTTAATCCTAAAAATAATGAACCTGGATGCATTAAAGACTGGAGGCCTATCTCTTTATGTAATATTGTCTAGAAAGTCATTACAAATGTGTTGGCAAATAGATTGCAAGAGGATGTGCCATGCCATCTATTATTGATTTGAATCAAGTAGACTTTATTAAGGAGAGGAAGCTTGGTGATGCCTCATTGTTGGCTAATGAAGTTTTGAGTGCTTTTCCTAATCATCATGGGAGTCTTATGTTGTGCATGAAGGTTGATTTATAAAAAATTCATGACACGATGGATAAGAACTTCATTTTATTAATGATGTTGAAGATGGTTTTTCCTGTTTGTGAGGTTAGATGGATTGATTTGTTCTGAATCCTTTCTATCCAATTTTTTTTCAATGGAGTTCCTTCCATATCATTCAAATCTAATGGGATTCGACAAGGCAATCCCATATCACCCTACATAATTGTCATTGATGTGCATGGACTGAGTTTCTTAATGAATTATTTTGTTAATGAAAAGAAAATTGAGCCTTTAAAATCTTCAAGGGAGTTTGGTGTCTCTCAATAATATTTGTTGATGGCCTATTATTTTTTTTCTAAAATAACATTGATAATATTGGCGCTATTAAGAAAGTTCTCAATCTGTTTGGTGAGGCCTTGGGGTTAAAGCTGAATCCTAGTAAAAGTGAAGTCTTTAAGAGTAAAATTGCCACTGATAGTATTGTAAGTACTTTGAATGTCAATTTAGGTCATCTATGTGTTAAGAACTAGGGGGTTCCTTTGTTCTCAAGAAAATTAACAAGGAACACATGTTTGCCTACTATGAATAGGGCAAATGTAAAATTGAACTCGTGGAAAAGCATGATCATTTCTATGACTGGTAGATTAGAATTAATTAATTCCACCCCAACTTCTTACTATATATCTTGGTCTACAACATTCCCTATCCCTAAATCTATTATCAAGGAGTCGGAAATGCTTTAAAAAAATTTCTTTGGAAGATATTGAGAAGAAGAGGAAGCTTCACACTGTTTCCTGGGAGCCCATCTGTAAAACCAAGAAGGGAGGTAGGCTTGACATTAGACACATTGAGGACTATGCGACATCATGCTCGATTGAACATTTATGGAATGTGGCCATGAATAAAAATTATTTTAGGGTTAAATGGGTGCATGAAAGATATATAAAGAAAACCTCTATCCGAAGTTGCGGACCTAAGACGAATTGTTCCCAATTGTGAAAAAATCTTCTTGCGATCCGGGAAGAATACATGAATGATTTTGAATTGAATTTGGGCAATGGTCAACTTGCTACAAAAAGATCCTTGGTGTGCTGAAGCGGAAGATCTTTGTAGTATCCTTGGAAGACAAATCATGATTAGATTTGGGAGAGATGAGTATTGTAAGCTTGTTGAATGCATTGTGAAGAATAGGTGGTTGTTTCCTTCTATCAAAAAGGTTGAGGATGATGTTATATTTTTGGGAACCTCTATATTCCTAGCAATGAACCTGATACCATTCTTTCCGAAGGGAAGAGTAGTGTGAATTTCAAGGGAGCAAGGAATGATTATAGGGAGCATTACTCTAAAGTTGGTTGGGTTGGTTGATTATGGTCAATCAATTTACCTAGGAGAACTGTTATTATTCTCTAGTGGGCTTTATTGAATAGGCTACCTACTCAGAGAATCCTTAAAGAGTTTGGTTATTGTATTGTGTCTAGGTGTCTCTTCTACTGTGCTCATGAGGAAGCTATTGATCATATTTTATTCAGTTGTTCCTTTTCTGCTAACCTTTGTAAGTATTATGCTAATCTTTATGGAAGAACAATTACTTGTTGGCAAAACCTTCTAAACATCAGAGAAGAGGTTGATCTCATTGGTGCAATTCTTATTGATGTTGTTTTGTGTGAGAGGAATAGATGGTTATTTGATGATAGTAAAAGGATGAGAGTGGTGTTTGGGTGAGTCTGATGGTTGACAAGAAGTTGTTGAGTAGTAGTTTTGTTTCTTTTCTTGCTAAAGGTAGCTTGGCTTTGATGGGAACCTCTTTTGGTTTTTTTCATTCTTTGAATACTTGTATATATTTTGTACAGACATTTTTCATGCAATAAAAAGTGGAGAGACGCACTTGGTTAAGCAAAACAAAAACATTCAACCATTTTGATTAAAGTTGCCCAATAAATTATATGAATATACTTGGATCACCACACTTGGTCGGGACTTTACTGGAGATTCCCTATATGGCTTTAGTAAATCAAGAAAAGTTGAAATCATCACTAATATGTCAAAATTTATTATTGGGTTGGTCCCAAAACTACTACATTTATTAGGGTTACAATTATTATAAACTAACAAAGGTGATGTTGGCAATTTAGGATTGATTACTCATTCATGAACTCTAATCTTCCCACTAAACCACTTGTTTTATTCATATAGGCATATATCACCTGCTCCAAATTATCATATGCAAACTCTTTACGCCCAATATTGAGATATTACACACTCTTCTTCCCACCCTAATACCTTATTCCATGCTGTACACCACCAGTAATCATTGTCTTTATGAGCTGGTTTGCCAAAGGATGGAGTTAGAGGAGGATGGGGGAAAGGCTAGCCAAGAAGTCAGGAGGTATTTTGGGGGTCTGATAGCCGGAAAACCCCGCCCAAGGATAGATGAGCTAAGCGTGAAGTGATTAGTGTACATATTTGTTACGTGTCATATGCATTCTACAAGGTAATCTGTTATACTTATTCAACTGCTTGGCATAATTCGGCACAATTCGCTGTAGCCTTATTATTCTTGATGACTTGAATGTATGAAAGTTTTGAGTTCGCTTCAAGCCCAGTAGACGTACTGAATATGACACTATTTATGTCAAAAGGATATCCATCTCCAGAGATAAGGTTGTTTTCAGCAAGCTTATAATAATAAATATTTTTGATGTTGATGGCGAGTTCTTGCGACGATCACCGGTACACATAAAGGCACACCTTCTTGGATACCGATATTTCAAATTTATCTAAACACGTCCACAGACATAAACAAATCTATAGATGTGGTCACACCCCTGCACGTCATCTGCAATACATTAACGCCACTTCCTAGCCACTCAGTGCTTACACCGGATCAGGGATTAGAATATGGTCATCTGGGTAGTTCAGTCTACTCTAGTTTTAATAAACAAAGTGCTTCTGTTATCTCGGTCCGACGCAGTGATTTGTTGGTTAATGGATGATGCTGCAAGATTGGAATTTGGAACATGGGCCGCTGCAGTTACAGTTAGCGTTATAGGCATGCACGCACGTGACCTGATGGTGTTCTCTTGTGTCATGTGTGTCAGTTATACGCGTGGTAGCGAATTTGTAGCTTCCCTATGAGCCGACCACGCACGTGAATTAATTCCTGGCAGAGTGAGTCGCTTTTGGTCTATTTGGGTGGATTTTGTTTGTTGAAGAGACGCAGTGGAAGGACCAGTTTGTCTGAAAAGCCCAATATGCAGATTTGTCAGCCTCTGCATGGCATGACGACGGTACCAAAGTACTGAGTAGAAGTTCATTTTCAAAGTACTGAGTAGAAGTTCATTTTCAAAGTACTGAGTAGAAGTTCATTTTCAACTGGTGCAGACAACTCCAACTCCCACCATCACATTACAGATGGACCCCATCTCAACCTATTTTAAACACAACTATCAATCACTACATGCCCACCGTTGCAAAGGAAGCTGTGAGCTTTGTGACATGATAAAGCAGACGTGTTTGAACCGTGCATCTTCAGGGTCTTCGGGCACACGGACCCCACCACAGCTCCACAAGGACCACAACACGGGAGAGTGAGGACAGCGTACCTGTCAGTCAACTATGCTGCAATAATTTTGTCACACGTGGCCGCCATTAGGTTTCAGGTCAGAAGGCGGATGAGGATCTATTTCTCTCTGGGGCCAACCAACCGTCCATTCTGAAGGAGGTGTTCGGGGAACGGTGCGCGGCACTGCTTAATGTGAGATTTCATCCCGGAGATGTTGGGGAGTGTTCTCCTGCACCGGTGGCACTGAGGCTGCATTGACAACAGGCTCCTGTCTTTTATGATTGCCCTCCCAGATGTTTTGATCTCTTCCATCACGTCAACGGAGTCACGGAAGAAAGCAGAAGCAAAGGAGTTCCAATTCTTCTTATTCTTCCGGTAAGGGCCGTCAAAGTCCTGACTAACCACGTGGAGGTGGAGCTGCCGCATGGATGGAGCCTATAATAGAAGAAAAGTCCTATGAAGACAACACATAAGACTGCCGAGATGAACCTGATGTAAACAACTTCCTATTCAGTCTTAAGGGTTTCAGTAGAGCTTACAGAGTGATATCCTAGTCGAAAGACCGACGTTCCGTCTTCATTCAAGAATTTCTCTGCCCACCTAATCCCCACAGCATGCATCTCCTGCAGCATAGGCAAGTGCTGTATCCGAGCGTCAGATATAGCGGCAAGACCATTCACTCTGGATAAAACGAGAACGTGCCTTTTGGCCTGGTATTTAAAGACATAATTTCAGTAAACGATAAGAAAGCCCCATGAAATTGAAAGCAAGTGGCAAAAGCAAATTAAGGTTCAAGTCTATAAGAAAGAACACCTTAGGATAAAGATCATTCAGCACCACATAGTTGTCAGATATCTCCAAAAGAGTCCTTTTGTGCTTCTTAGGATTCATGGCCATCTCATATAGAGTTTGACCCCACACACCCCATGATTTCTTCAGCTCACGATTATCCATCTGTGAATCCTCATTATCCACGCACATAGATCCTTCACCGTGATTTGTGCTGGCGATGACACCTGATTGGAAAGGATAACTTTCGGAATCTGTACCTGTTTTGGCATAGTTTCCCCTGAGCTTCTTGTTGTTTCCGGTACATTCGCTGCCATCTCGCTTTGGTTTCTGATTGTAATATGAATTACAGACTAATGATGTATCACGGCACATGCTGCCTTGGCTTCTAACAATTGAAGCAAAATTCTCGAACAAGGATGAATAGGCTTTGTGAAGAATCTGGCATCCTTTCTCATAATCACCATTTAAGCAGTCTGGTCTCTGAGGGTTCATGTTTGGCCCAAGCACGTGTATGACATGAGTTACCCCTTCTTTCTTATGCAAAGGCGAGGTTGGGGAGAGAGGAACAGCAACGGAATTACCAGGATTAAGTGTACCTGTACGCTCCTTTGTAGCAGTTACCAAAGTTTCTCCTGCTGCACTGAAAACCGCAGCATTAACCCCACCCCCTCCAGGTTTCAGCCTCCTAAAGAACAAAAAGAGATGAGAACTCATAAAATAGTCCTTCGGCTGCCATTATTGTGATAAACATTGTCAGCTAGAGTGAGCACTGAGAAGGTAAATAATGCTCGGGATTTTACTAGTGAAGATAGAATACATCTAGAGATTGCCAAGGTAGATAACATCTTATAGAAAGTAGATCCCCAATGACCAGACCAGACCTGGCCGACAGAACTAAAGCAGGTTCAGGTTTTGGGTTCTTTAACGCAGCCAGAAGGTGACCTGAATCCAGAGAGCCCATAATTACTTTAGGATCAAGAGCACATATGCGATTTACACCTGATATGATCCACAATTCATAATCTCCAATTCAAATAAATTAGAGGAGGGGGGGATCAAGTGTAACCGAGCAGATGACTTGTTGACTTACCAATATATGCATACAAAAAAAAGGTGTATATTTATAATTATCTGCAGAAAATTGTTGATTATAGTCTTAAATTAGTAAAGTATATAAATGATTTTTCATATATCTTTAGTGACTAACCTTGCTGTAAATTTGAGTGGAAAAGAATCTTATAGAAAATCATTCCAATTGAAACACGTGTAGGCATAGCAATTTTGCTCGGTCTGAACCAAAATTTGCGGTAAAATCACATATGTCGGGTGAAACACATGGATGAGGCTGTAGATAAATAGGTGGGCAAACTCGCTTGTTGGATAAAGCATAATGCCTGGTTGGTACGACGACTAATTGCATGTAAAGAGATACGTATCTATGTGTTATTTCTGTATATCTCTTTAGTATGAGTTTTACGATATTTGATGTAGTTGGGGACTTGGAAGTGCCTTTTGGGTCGGGTGGGTTTCAGTGGCGGAGCTAGGAATTATCCATAGAGGGGGTACCGTTAACATATATACACTAACAACTATATCACGTAGGGCACAATAGATAAAAATCTGCAAATTCAGAATCAAATCCATAACAATTACTCTGGAATCATGAAATCTGGGTGGGGCACTTGCCCACCCAGGCCTAAACGTGGCTACGCCACTGGTGGGTTTGTAGAGATGGGTGCGGGTTGTTTGGGTCAGGTGACTACGGATTTTTAACTCATAATAATACATGGTCGGGCATGGGTCAGGTTTTGGTCTGGTGGTCATTGGTCGGGTCAGGTTCAAGTCAGTTTGACAAAAACCCAACCTATTGCCATCCCTAAATACATGTCCAAATTTTGATTCATATTTGTGATCCATTTTATTCCACTCAAGTTTAGATATTTGAAGCGGATGAACAAATATCCATTAGGGAAACCCCTACTCCTGAATACAGGAGAGGGAGGACACTTACAGACTTGGAAACAACCTTAATGGGCCCAAACACTTAGTTAGGCCATATACTAACCAAATAATAAATCCAATAACTAAATTACTCTCAACACTCCTCTCAGGTTGGAGCATGGGTGTAACACATGTCCAGCTTGGCTCGACTGACGCAAACATGACATACGGTCTCAAAACATAGAAATAAAGATATACTCAGATCATACAAAAAATCCCCCCACGATCTCAATAATCAAAACTCAAGCACTCTCCCCCTAACGCAAATAATATATGCATCGGCAAATAGCAAGTAACAACGAAGCTTTAAGCAGACGAAAACAACATCTGCAGCAGCAATAGACAAGTACAGGTAATTGTATCTCTTCATTTCAGAGTGTGATGGGTTCACAATCTAGATTGTATTGGATCACAGATAGACAATAGTCGACATGCATATGAAGCATCGCATTCCAGAGTGAGATGGGTCACAATCTAGATAGTGTTGGATCACAGGCAGACAATAGTCGATTTGCATACAAAGCACCGAGAGGCCAAAGAATGCAGGAACACATGCAAAGTAGTCGACATGCACAAGGCACGAAAGCAAATATATGGAGAAGATGTAGTCGGAATGAACAACCTCTTGCGCAAATCCATATGCAGCAAACAAACTCAGATGTGTAGTAGCAGAAAATTGAAGCTCCAAAACCGGAGCTTCCAAAAAGGACATATATTAGCAATGACGATTCCAAATATATATAGAGCAGAAGGAAGACCTTCATACGTATAAAAAATGAGAAAGAGATTATAAGGTCACGTTGAGAGTTATTTAGTTAGTGTTTTATTATTAGTTTGTAATATGGGCCTAAGTGTTCGGACCCATTAGGGTCAGTCTTATGTCTGTACGCTTCCCTATCCTCCTATTTATAGGAGCAAGGTT
Source organism: Alisma plantago-aquatica (assembly GCA_963693085.1). Classification (NCBI taxonomy): domain Eukaryota; kingdom Viridiplantae; phylum Streptophyta; class Magnoliopsida; order Alismatales; family Alismataceae; genus Alisma; species Alisma plantago-aquatica. The sequence continues at coordinate 318,220,340 of OY856411.1, read as the reverse complement.
TCTTCTATTCAATATAACAAATAACCGTCTTTTACTTTCTAAGATGGTATCAGAGCGGTGATCCAACCCTAATCCTAGAAGAGACAGAAAAATTTTCCTCCGCCTGTAGGCGGAAGCCTCCCTTCTTGGCTTGGCCGCCCGCCGGGCATCTTGTTGACCTCCATGGTCATATGTTTCCCTTCTATCCCTACTGTCGCTGCTATCTACCAGGGAATGAAACCCACAAAACCCATTTCCGCTCGTTTTTCTACCAACCAGCCCGCAGCGGGATGATATGTGACATGTTGGCTCTCGCCTCCCTCTCCTCAGTCCCGCCATACCCCCCCCCCCCGCAACAACTACTGCTTCCTACGACCTTATCATTGCCGACTCAACTTGCTTTCCTTCTTGCTCCCTTCTGCCACTGCCCCCTCCAATCACTACATGCTACCGCAATTACCCCCTATACGGCGGTCCCTTATTCTCCATCTATTTCTAGCACCGATAGCGTCCTCTCATTGGTAGTGACGACGTCCCTCGTCTTGAGCGTCAGATGGCACCAGCTGATCACATAGGAGAGACAACCGCTCGATGCATCCTGTGGCCTTTGTCGATGGGCTACTTTTTAGCCCGTCCAACTCTGCCGCCACTGCAAAATCATCACGACATGTTTTTGGTTGGGCTCTTCTCTCTACACATGCTAACGTCGCCGTAGCGAGACTTCAGTTGTCGTCTAATTCTTCTCTGCTTCCACTGACTTCAATCAACGACCAGCTTCACCTGCAGTCTGTCGACTCAAACAAGGCAGCGATATTGGTGGTACAAAATCCAGGGATGTCCGACCATAGCTAGAAGGCGACGCCGACCAAGTTGAAACTGAAGCTGTCGTGGTCGTCTTTCCTTTACTTGGCATACGACGGACTTGGCTCTTCTCTGCCCCTATGATTTCCAATTGGCAGAGCATCTTCATGAAACTGTTGATTTCTTCACGAAAAGGAAGAAAAACCCACTGCCGCATGAGGGGGAGATACGGCAACAGAAAAGGCAAGTGGGGTCATTGCGATTTGTTTCCACTGTTTTTCGATGCCAGAAGAGGTTGATTTCTTGTGACTCATTAGTGCAAATTTAGATGGATTTTATCCATCATCATATTCAACTCTATGAAGATTTGTGCTAATTCTCTTCAAAAATCTATAGACCTTTTTTTTGGCCTACCCTCGACTCCCGCTCGCTGAGGGGCAGCAGGACCCCCTAATTGAGGGGTCGCGCCCCCCAAACCCCCCAACAGTGTTGCGGCTTATATTTTTTTTCTGGGGTGTTTCTTTGTCTTTGTCCACCCCAACCACTCCTGATTCATCTGTGGTTGGTGTGAGGGCGAGAAATAGAGGGAAGAGATGAGATGAAGGAGAGATGGAGAGAAGAAGAAGAAGAATTTTATTCTACTGTTCTATTGGACTTCATGCCACATTTACTGCTGATATATGGTTTCTTCTGCTACTATTATTGCTTATTCATCATCTACCTCGACTACTGCTATGAAGTTACATATTCATACGTCGTTCTTACTACTTGTGCTATGATTAGCACATTCTGTTTGCTGCTTTGTTCTTTTATACTTTCTGTTGTCCGTGCTTTATTTGCACGTTGACTTTCTTTTGTGAACCAACACTATCTGGACTTTGACGTCGGCTACCGTGATGGATACTTTATGAAGAGGGAAGATGATGAAGACATTTGTTGCTGACTTTACATGGAGCTTCGTCTACTGGAGTTATTTATTTGCTTGCTACTCTGCCTACTGGTCTTCTATTTGCCTATGTTGTCGACTTTTGCTGCTGTGTGTCAGCACTCTCTGGCATGTCCGTGCCCTGTTTCGCACGTTGACCCGTCCGTACTTTATTTTTACGTTGACTACTACTGCCACTGTGACCCAACACTCTCTGGGCTCTGCTACTTTGCCGTTGTGACCCAGCACTCTATGGCTACTACGACGACGACTTTGATGAAGACCTTGGTGCCTATCAGCTATTTTATCTTTTGCTCCAGATGATTGTGTTGCTACTTATTTCTGCTCCAGATGATCGAGAAGCTTCTGTGACCTGCTTGCTTGGAGTATCTACTTGAGGGGGAGTGTATGAGTTTCTGAGTGTTTGAGTGTTTTAATGTAATATTGAGGGGGAGAAAAATTCTATATGGGCTTGGTTTATCTTTTTTGTTTTGTTTCTTTGTTTTCTAGTTTGACTCTCTGTTTGCAAGCTGATTTGGGATTCTCCCAACTCCAGCTTGAGGGGGAGTGTTGAGAGTTATTTAGTTAGTGTTTTATTATTAGTTTGTAATATGGGCCTAAGTGTTCTGGCCCATTAGGGTTAGTCTTATGTTTGTACGCTTCCCTATCCTCCTATTTATAGGAGCATGGTTTCTTCTATTCAATATAACAAATAGCCGTCTTTTACTTTCTAAGAGGTCATATAGTTGAGTTTTCACGAGGATGCCAAGAGTAAGTGGGGGAGATTGTAGCATCCCAGGTTTTGAGGCCTTAGATAAAAATGATCTTAAAAGGAATGATTAAATACCCATATCACTAAGGTGCACTTCTTTTTCAGGTAGCCCATCAATAGGTACTTCATGGTTAAGCATGTTTGGCCCAGAGTAGTACTAGGGCGGGTGACATGACGAGAAGTTTTTCCAAGTTGTGCATGAGTGAGAACAAAGCGCACAACCAAGGCCAGTCGTGATCAGTATGGCTAATCATCATTCTCGAAACCCACTAGACTTAGTTGTGAGCCCATGCATTACAACTCTAAATCATTCGGGATGGATCTCACTTATGGGGGTTCCTAAGACGTTTGGGATCTAACTCAACTAGGTCAACCATTAAAACATATCTGACCATCATGAGGCATGACCGATTTTCCAATTAACGTTTTGTGTCTTAATTTCTTTTAATTTAAATCCAAACCAAACTTAATTTTTTTCCTTCCCAACCCGGAAGGCATGTACAATGTAGATATTTATCGGGCAATATAGGGATGCCTAGTACCATTTGTTGTCATAACAAGATCCTTTTACCCAATCCCTTGCCATGCTAACCTGTCAATATGCCCTTGGGTGGAATGAGTGCAACTTCTTGCAGTTTCTCACTAACGCTTCAAATTGTTTCCCTTATTTTTTGCAAAAAAAGGTGGTGACTCGTTTTCCTTATCTTTTCAATTTCTTTTTATTTTACACCAATTGCGGAACAATATGGCATGTCTGGGAAATTTCTTAGAAACAGTCTATTATATTGAACAAGTCATAGTTATTGAGGTGCCCTTACCAAATCAAGGGGGTGGAACCCTGAGCATTTAAGCCTTTTGTGGTCTAGATGGGTGTCCATGTCCTTTTAAATTCAATCTTTAGGTCAATTACAACTAATTATGATTGATTCATGGATTTAAGCACCTCAAGACTTTAGAGGTGTACGCCTCGAGATGAGACGGTCTTCGGTACGCCTCGAGGCTTAAGCCTCAGTCTGCCAGCGAGAGGCGTGCGCCTCAGTTTTTGAGAGGCTTGTCAAGGCGTTGAGGTCTTCATGAGGTGCAAACCTCAGATTGTGTCTAAAAAAAGACTATATTACCCTTTTTTGGGATTAATAAGGGTCAAACTAACCCAAAATTGTGTGTATATAGATATATTGACACACATATCTATGTATGTATATGTTTGTTATGTATTTTGACAACTATATATAACATACTTGTATCATTATATGTTGCATGTATATACACACATACTCTTGAGTGTATGTATATGCATGCGTGCATCCTTATAACTATGTTTTTATGTATAGATATGTAACCATATATACATGTGTATTTGTAATAGTTTATATATATATATATATATATATATATATATATATATAGAGAGAGAGAGAGAGAGAGTCAGGCTAGAATACACTCGAGTGTACAGATCGCACGAATACACTCAAGTGTGTTTGAATATCAAGACTATTTTTTGCAAAATGTAAACCATTGATCTTCACCGTCATACTATAACTAGGCTACATACAAATTTTGAGCCCATTTGGATGAGTGTAAGTCACTCATCCAAGGGAAACAAAATCGACGCGCGAAATTAATTTAAAATGCATAATTTTTGCGGTCTTTATAACATGACATAAATGTCCAAATGTGCTCAAATTTTGCGTATGAGCTATTCACAAGATGTTTAAGAAGATCAACGGATTAGATTTTTGAAAAAAATATTGCATCATGAAAAATTGCTTGAGTGTATTCTGCTCCGAATACACTCGAGTGTATTCTAGCCTGACTCTCTCTCTCTCTCTCTCTCTCTCTCTCTATATATATATATATATATATATATATATATATATATATATATAGGGTCCATCTTTAATACCCGTGCGGGTAGCTACCCGCCCCCTATTTTGGTTACTTTTTTTTGAGTTTCTTACTTTTGTCATGTAGAGGGTTACTTTACCTTGCAAACTGTAAAGTTTCATGCATAGATAGTTAGGTTTGCAGTAGCAGATTCAAAAACACAATTATATACATATCTGCTGTGTATTATTCACAGATTTACTTTTTTAGTCGCATAGTTACTTTTTTATCAAAAGAGTTACTTTTTTTATAGCAGGATTACTTTCCTGACCAGAAGAGTTACTTTTTTTGCTGCCGGGTAGCGAACTCCAGGTTACCCGCGCGGGTATTAAATGAACGCCCATATATATATATATATATATATATATATATATATATATATATATATATATATATATATGTGTGTGTGTGTGTGTGTGTGTGTGTGTGTGTGTGTGTGTGTGTGTGTGTGTGTGTGTGTGTTTCTTTTTCTTATATGTATATATGACTATATGATGAACCCCCCTCTTATATAGGAGAAGGGGGAAGCATACAGACTTTACACTAGACCCTAATGGGCCAAGACACACTAGGGCCCATATTACAAATAGACTAAACAACTTAAGTAAATAGACTCTCTAACAATATATATATATATATATATATATATATATATATATATAAAGTCAGGCTAGAATACACTCGAGTGTACAGATCACCCCAATGATGTTTGTCTATCTAGACCATGTTTTTTCAAAATCTAATCCATTGATTTTCATGGTTACAATAATAATAGCCCACATGTAAAATTTGAGCTCATTTGGATGAGTGTAAGTCACTCATCTAAGGACAACAAAATCGACGCACAAAACTAATTTGAAATGCATGATTTTCGCCACTTTTAGATGCACAACCTCTAACTGTCCAAATGAGCTAAAATTTATTTTATAAAATGTTCTTAAGATATATAAAAAGATCAACGGTTTAGATTTTTCAAAAAGTTATTGCATCTTTGAAAACGACTGAGGTGTACGGTGCCTCCAGTACACTCGAGTGTACACTAACCTGACTCTCTCTCTCTCTCTCTCTATATATATATATATATATATATATATAGAGAGAGAGAGAGAGAGAGAGAGAGAGTCAGGCTAGAATACACTTGAGTGTACAGATCGCACGAATACACTCAAGTGTGTTTGCATATCAAGACTATTTTTTGCAAAATATAAACCATTGATCTTCACTGTCATACTATAACTAGGCTACATACAAATTTTGAGCCCATTTGGATGAGTGTAAGTCACTCATCCAAGGGCAACAAAATCGACGCACGAAACTAATTTGAAATGCATAATTTTTGCGGTCTTTATAGCATGACCTATAAATGTCCAAATGTGCTCAAATTTTGCGTATGAGCTATTCACAAGATGTTTAAGAAGATCAACGGATTAGATTTTAAAAAAAAATATTGCATCATGAAAACTACTTGAGTGTATTCAGCTCTGAATACACTCGAGTGTATTCTAGCCTAACTCTATATATATACATACATACATACATATATACATACATACATATATATATACATACATACATACATACATACTTACATACATATATGTTTGAGTCAAGTTCACGTAGGAAAGGGGTAAAGAAGACATGCATTCCCAAGAACTAAGGTGTCAATTCTATACTGGACAAAACAAATAGTTTTGAGGCACTATCCGAATCAGATGTTGAGGAGGAAAATGCAACTAAACAACAAGAGCAGAAGGGGAAAGGCAAGAATGCTGGAAAGGAGCCTCCTAGGCATACCAGGTCCAACAAAAATCTTTGATATGTCCATGCTTCTATGAAATATCAAGGGAGGGTGTGACAAGAGCAAGAAGAAGGAAATTAGAGAATGGATTGTTGCTAGCGGTCATTCTCTGGTTGCATTGGTGGAGACGAAGATAAAGGTACAGAATAAAAATAGTATTAGATATTTGTTTCCGCAGGGCTGGGAGCATGTATCCAACGTTGATTATGGTGAGGTTGCTAGGGTATGTGTGGCGTGGAAGCCAAATGCATGGCAACTTTCAGTGGTACAAATGTCAGATCAACAGGTTACAGTGGACTGTGTTAATAATGGAGGCTTGCATACGTGGTTGACATCTATTTATGGTCACAATGATGGCAAAGCGAGACTGGACCTATGGGACAATATGGTTTCTATTTCTAAACAGGCTATGCTTCCCTGGATGGTTATTGGTGATTTTAATACAGTACGTCTGCAAGCTAAGAAAAAAGGCAGAAGACTTGCTATTAATGCTGAAGTGGATGCTTTCAACCAAGCCATTGACAAATCATGTTTGTTCGAACTACCAATGGTTGGTAGGGATATCTTTACCTGGAATAATGAAAGAGGCCCCGGTGACAGGATAGCAAACAAGCTGGATAGAGCTCTGGTGAATGACTGAAAATTTTTCCTAATGTACAGGTAAAGGATGTAGGTTCTGATATAAGTGACCATGCTCCTATAGATGTACAGATTACTGAGAAAAAGCAGAAAAGAAGTCATAAACAAAGCTCGAGTACTCAGGTGACAGGCAATCCCATGTATGTATTTGCAAAAAAGTTGATGAACACCAAGATGACACTCAAAAAATGGGAAAATGAAGAGGTGAACATCCCAAAGCTGCTGAAAGAGACCAAACAAAAGTGCAAGGACACTAGAAAAAGATTGTTGGCTGATCCATTAAATCCAAATCTGATTGAGAAAGACAGTGAATTAAAAATGATCCTTGAAGATCTAAAGAAGGCAGAGGAAAAATTCTACTGACAGAGAAACAAGGAAAAGTGGATGGAGGATGAGGACAGAAACACAAATCTATACCATTCTGCAGTTAGAAGAAGAGAGGCAGACAATATTATTTCTGAACTTATTAATACTGAAGGTATGGTAGTCAACAAATAGGAGGATCTTGAAGAACAGGCTATCAGGTTCTATATGTCTCTGTACAATAAAAAAATTTCTGATAATATTGATGAGTAGGAGGAAGTTGATTGGAAGTTCAGACTCACTAGCACACACAACAATATTCTCACTAGAAGGACCAATGAACAAGAGGTCAAAGATGTTGTGTGGAGTATTGGAAGCAATAAGTCACCTGGGTCCGATGGTTTCAATGTTTTCTTTTATAAGAAGACTTGAGATATTATTAAAGATGATTTGCTAACTTGTGTGGACTAGTTTCTGAAGGTGAGAATATGGTGAGACAGGTCAATTACTCCTTTCTTGTTCTTATTCCGAAGAAGAAAGTTACATCCTCTCTTGCTGATTTTCGGCCCATTGCTTGTTGTTCGGTACAATATAAAATTATTGTAAAAATTCTGGCTGCTCGGTTGAAGATGGTCCTCCCTTTTCTGATTTCTACAAATCAAGGAGCTTTTGTTACAGGTAGAAGTATAAGTGACTGCTCTTCTGGCTGGTGAATTTCTTCTAGACTACAATGTCATGAGAGGTAGTAGGAAGGCCTGCCTAAAACTTGACGTTTCCAAAGCTTATGACAGTGTACGGTGGGATAAACTATGGTGGATCATGCAACAAATGGGATTCAATGAACAATGGATAGGCTGGATGAAACAATGTGTCGGGACCACTAGCTACTTTGTTCTGGTGAATGGCACATCTGCAGGTCTTTTTAGAGGGGGCAACGGGCTGCGCCAAGGAGACCCTCTATCTCCTCTTCTTTTTGTGATTGTCATGGAGTATTTCACAAGGAAGATGCAACAAGCTGAACAAAGGAAGGAAATAAAGCCTTACACTGTCCACGGCACAAAGGTAATGACGCATTTAATTTTTGCAGACGATGTCCTGGTGTTCATTGAAGCCAAACAACAATATTTGGAAAATCTTAAAAGATTATTGAGGGATTTCGGGAAACATACGAGGTTGTGTGTTAATGCAAATAAAATACATATTTTCTTGTCAAAGAATTGCCATCAGGTGGATGACAGACTCACGCAGGCTATGGGAGTGGAAAGAGGCGAATTCCCAACCAAGTACTTGGGATTTCTGCTTGCAGGTGGCAACCTTCACGTCAAAGATTTCACAGACTGCATTGATAAAGTAGAGGAGATGATAAATAGATGGCCTACACAAAAGACTTCCATGGCGGGGCACAAAACCTTAATTAAAGCTGCTATAGAGGGACTTCTCATTTTTTGGGCACAACAAGGTGAAACTCTTGTATATGTTCTGGACAGAATTGAAATGAAGATTGCTAACTTTCTTTGGGGGAGTGAGCATCACCCTACGAAGTATTCCAGGCTGGCTTTTCCTACAAATGAAGGAGGGCTGAATTTGAAGACCCCTAGAGATATTGCTAGATGGGGATCCATGAGAAGGCTGATTGCGTTCTAAGAAGGCACATCTACATGGGGAAGGTGGATGAGAGACAGATATCCGAGAGAGCTAGATTTTATTCCAAAAATAAGAGAAAGATACTCAAGGTCCATCAATCTCATGAGGAAAATATGACCGCAAATTAAATACTTGTTTGTTGCTAATAATTCCGATGGATGGAAGCTCAAGGACAAGAAGATAAACTTGTGGGAGATGTCACGGACCAGAGACGAGAAGGACCCAGTGGGAGAACAACTATGGATGGATAGGTATGTGCCAAAATAGAGCATGTGTGTATATAAATTTTTGCACCATATCTTTTCCACTCTTGATAGAATAAAGAGCTGGAATTATGATATATCTACTATATGCTTGCTATGTGGGGAGAAGGAATAAAGTCACAATCATCTTGTGGGGGAGTGCAAGTTCACAAAGGAGATATAGGAGCATTTATGCGGAGATTTTAAACTTCAGATTCAACTCATTGCTGAACCGAGAAGGATGCTTGCTAGATTCGGAAAAGATGTGAAGAAAAATCTCTTGTTTGCTGGTCTATGCTACCATGTTTGGGAGGAGAGAAATGCTAGAAAACACCAAGGGAAGTCTACGAATGCCACAAGAATTGTTGTAAAAATCTGTAAATGCATTAGACGTAGACTACGTAGAAGTTAAATGTGTGAGTTGTAATGCTGATCTGGGTGTATGGCGTTGGGCCTACATGTAATCTTGACCCCCTAGGGGGATCGTCGGAATATATTTACCTGATTCCGATATGTGTGTGTGTGTGTTTACGCCTCATTAAAATCTGAGGCTTACGCCTCACCTTGCTGAGACATAAACGACTCAATGCGCCTCACACACTTTAAAACCTTGGTTCAATTAACGTTAGTCATTTAACTTGGTCGATCTAGGTATGCTTTAGATTTAATTGAGGTCAATTTATGTCCTAGATATACCGCTGAAAATTTAGTTGCCTTGACAAGTATGATCTTAGTTTGGTTTCTTTTACAATTGATTTCATGTGATGTTATCTTATTTCCTTTGTAAGGCTAAGCCTTAGAGATCATTTTTTGAATTTCAATTTTTGGGTTAGCAAGTTTGACATGGACTATGAAGCTTATTATTAAACTTATCGGGTCAAACCTAGGAAGTGCAAACAGAATTCCAGACACAAACATAGATGCAAACACATGATTTTTCCGGTCCACCTCTGTATACTTATGCAGGCACCACCATTCCAATGGACCTTGAGTTGGAGTTTATTATAGTATGCTAATAGCTTATATTTCCGTTATTTTGTAACATTGTTGGGCTTCCTGTTAAGCCATGGTGTTTAGTCCCACATTAGCAACCAATGGTGTTTAGTCCCACATTAGCAACCAATCTATTTAGTTAACCTCATTAGAAGCACACTTGAAACTGAATCTATTTAGAGATCATCGTCGTCGTCATCATCATCATCATCATAACCATCTAATCCTCAATCCGAACTTTGTTGAGGTCGGCTACATGGATCCTTCTTTTCCAATCAGCTCTGTTATGGGTCATATTCTAATCAAAAATTTCAACGCCAACAACCTAACGGCGACAGCGCCAACAATAAGCCCCTGCAAGTCTGCCATTAGCATCAGTCCAACAGTTATCGTCATCACTGGTCTAGCCCGCAAGCAGCAACTCCCAAGGGCGCTCTGGACAACAACACCCTCCAAGGTTTTCAACGCCAACAACCTAACGGCGACAGCGCCAACAGTAAGCCCCTGCAAGTCTGCCATTAGCATCAGTCCAACAGTTATCGTCATCACTGGTCTAGCCCGCAAGCAGCAACTCCCAAGGGCGCTCTGTAAGCCCCTGCAAGTCTGCCATTAGCATCAGTCCAACACTTATTGGACTCACTGGTCTAACCCCTAACACACATCGACCAGCAACAACTCTATTAGTTGGATTCGCGACTCAAGGGGGTATGAATCAAACTTCTAGAGGAAGTACCAGTCTCAACACATTGAAACAAATGCAGCACTACGCAAGGTGAGGTTTGGCGTAAAGCTACTTAGTATTTGTTATATACATGTCCACTTAAAATTGCATTTATGCATATCTAATTGTAGTTCTTGTACACTTATAATGGGTGTTCTAGTTGAGAAAAACCCTAGCAATATTCTTATTTTTATGCATTCTATTCTTGCTTACTTGTCTTGACATATGTTTGTTAACTTTATTTCTTGAATTTGTGATTTGTCTGCAAAACATTATTTCCATTATATTTTGTAATTAAGTCGCATATCTTAGCTCCAGTGATCACTGTCTAAATAAGGAACATATTTCCAGAGCATGCATCTCCTGGATCATAGGCAAGTGTTGTATCAGGGCGTCAGATATAGCAGCAAGGCTATTCACTCTGGATAAAACGAAAAAGTGCCTTTCGCCTGGCATTTAAAGACATAATTTCAACAAACGATAAGAAGAAACCCCATGAAATTGAAAACAAATGGTAAAAGCACATAATGGTTAAGCTGGAAAGAAAGAATACATTAGGATAAAGATCATTCAGCACCACATAGTTTTCATATATCTCCAAAATAGTTCTTTTGTGCTTCTTAGGATTTATGGCCATCTCATAGAGAGTTTGACCACACACACCCCATGATTTTTTTAGCTCAGATTTATCCTTCTGTGAATCCTCATTGTCCACGCACATGGATCCCTCATCATGATTTGTGCTGGTTAGGACACCTGATTGGAAAGGATAACTTATGGAATCTATACCTATTTTAGCATAGTTTCCCTTGATCTTCTTATTGTTGTTTCCAGTACACTCATTGCCATCTCGCTTTGTTTTCTGATTGTAACATAAATTATGATCTAATGATGTATCGCGGCACACGCTGCCTTGACTTCTAACAATTGAAGCAAAATTCTCAAACAGGATGAATAGGCTTTGTGAAGAATCTGGCATCCTTTCTCATAGTCACCATTTAAGCATTCTGGTCTCTGAGTGTTACGACCCCACCTCTCGATAACCCCCAATTAAGGGAGACCAAGAGGTTGAAGCCGCACCCATTAATCCCGGATCAAAGGTTCGACATATAACCATAAACAATTATTAAATTCTAATAGACTATACTGAAAATGGTAATAAATTTTTTTCTTTACATACCTTTTGAAAACTTGGATCTCTAAACTTTTATCCACACCGATACTAATCTATCTAATCCTCCTTTGCATTTTAATTCTCTTTTAGTATCACATGTGCCACTTTACTGTTTGTTCTTTTCATTGTACCTAAAACACCGACAAACAAAACGTCGGTCAGCCGTAGCTGGTATGTGGGGGAAACCAATAATCATTCAATTATCTATAACAATGTATCGCATTCAGTTATCATTTAACAAACAAGTTTACGTTTTAAGTATAACTACGCGATCCATGTGTACCCTATCCCCTGTGCTGTCCCTGCAGTGGACCTAGATACTACCTCCCATGTGGTAGATTCCCGTTTTACCCCTCATGACTTCACCTAATAGGTGAATCAATTTCTAGGGTTGAGTCACATGACACTACCCGTAGGTAGCCCACTCCTTAACTCATGGTATGTTAAGAGTCTCATGGCACTACTCATGTGTAGCCCAGTTTCTAACTCATGATACCCTAGACCTTGCTCTAGGTTATCCTTAGCCTTTGCATAGCCACAGGGGTGGACTCGGATCTAGCTAGTTATACATGTATACTCATAGTGATAGCCATAGTCACTTTATAGTTGCATGAATTAAATAAACATCCAACAGTTTATTTAAAGCAATCGGTAAAACATTCGGAAATCACCGTGAAACTAGAACGGTTATTCATAAGCGTAACCACATACCTGTCAGGATGATTTTGAGACTGAATAATCCATGCAAGAAAGAAATCCAAGCAAGCACATATATCAAGATCCTGAAATAATTACTCATTTCATCAAGACTTATTAAATCTAGCTTGCTTCCTAGGGTTTCTAATCCAATTTTTAGGGTTTCTATTGCAATTAGGGTTTCCCTTCATCTTTTACTATTTAAACTCTATATTTATGCCATTACTCACAAACCCTAATTATCTCATCTATTCTTCAATATTAAGGTTATCTTAACCAAAATATAATCCTATTTTCATATTATAGGCACATTAATCTTCAATTAAGCTTCTTTAGGGTCTAATTAACATATGAACTCATTTGTCATAACTCTTACCTTTTATTCATGAGAAAACCCTAATTACTACATTTTGGGTTTTATCCATAATTAGGAACTTTTATATTCAAACTGGATAACTCTATCCTATTCATGGATTTTCACAATTAAAACCATTAAAAGGCATATTTTCCCAAATTAGGGTTTTCAAGCTCATTAATGCATAATCATGCACAAAACCCTAACTTAAGCCAATTATATAAAAAGATCATCTTTTTAGATCATTTTTCCTCGTTTATCAACAACAGGTTAATATTGGCTTAAATTATCCATTAAACAACATTAAAACCATCTATCATCAAATCTAAGGGTTTTTCATTAATTAAATCATTAAAGATGGTAGCTTTATCATATTTATGTACATAGTCTTCAAATTAAACTAATTACGTACAAAGATCATCCTTTTCGATCTTAATGTTCCTTTTTACATTTAACAATTTAATATCAACTCTAAAGATCCATTAAACCCTATTAAACACATTAATCATATCAAAAATAGGATTTCTTAATCTTTGATTCATTAAAGATGGTAATTTGCACTATATTTCGAACTATGATCAGATTCAGGCTATAAAACTATTTTTAATGGATTCCTTGTATTCTTCTGATCAAAATTCATATATTACATGTCTTAATCGGAGTTGCCAATCTTTATTTATGAATTTTGCAATAAAACACTTACTTGGCCAATCCGAGAGCGCCACGTCAGCCCGCCCCATGCAACGTCGCTGCAGATGGAAACATTTCGAAAAGACCACGTTGCCCCTGGTTAATTGAATTGGTTGTTTAGAACGTGGAGGGCAGAACCGTCCAACGGATCTTCCCTTTCTTCTTCCTCCAGCAGCCCGACGGCTGCCGCCCTAGCCGCCGCGTGCAGGGCTTCTCGAGCTCACCTCCTCCACTCTAGGGCCCAAGAACCTCCGCCGATGGCCGCCCAAGCTTCCTTGGCCCTAGGCGCACCTAAAGCACCGCATAGATCGCGGTATAACAGGCTAGAGCACGAGCGAGGGCCCTTCCAAGGACGACCGCCGTTGCAGCCTTGTCGCTGCAGCTACGTGAAGTCGGGGGTCAATGGGTGGTTCCTAAACAGCCCTAGGTGATCGTGGAGGCCTCCTGCCTCAAGCAATACTACGAAGAACTCCCACATTGCTCCATGGTCGGGTTCATACCCTTGTTTAGGGTTTATACACAAGGAAGAAGGAAAAGAACGTGGGATCTTCCTCCCTCTCTCTCGGACTCGAACTAGGGCTTTACCCCCTTTATATAGGGTGGGGTACGAAGCCCTAAAGCGTGCCTCATGAGGACACAAGTCCCATCTTGAGAGGAATTCACTTTCCTTGGTTTGGAAGCAAACCCCCTCTCTCTACTAACTTTTATTTTCTTATAACCTTTTTTGCATGTATATTAAAAAAAATACGAAATCTCTCTCTCTCTTATTCTCTTTATTCATGCCTTTCAATATATATATTAGCCACGAAAACATGTCTTTCCTTTTTTTTAATAGAAAATACTTTCCTTTTTCACAAAATTCATTAATAAAGCAACACATTACCCTCTTATTTAGTCTTTTTAGTATTTTCTCTCTCTTTCCTCGTTATTGGGACTCCTTGGATCCCAAGTTACTCCATTATTTCGAAATCCTCTTTATTGGATACTCTTTACCTTTCTAGATGCATCTAAATGCATGACTTCACATTATCTTGCTTATTTCTCTTTTAAATATTCCTTTTTGAGAATTTCTTTTTATTTCTCTTCTATTTTCCTCATTGACATTCCTTTTATTATTAGGAATCCTTGGAACACGAAATTCCATAATGGATCACCTAATTATACCTTTTCCCACTTATTTCCAACATTTTCACATTATTTTCAACATTTTCAATTTCTTTCTTCATAAAGAAATACATCGAACAATCTTTTCTTTTTCTTATTGCTTTTCTTTGCAACTTTAGACTCCTTGGAACCCAAGGAATCCAAGAGGCACGAAATCCTCTTTGGATTTGCCTTCTAGAGGTTTCCATTATTTCTTTTCTCGAATATTCAATTATCCATTTACTAATTGAATTTCCTTTGTTATTTTCCTTTTTATTGGGCCCAATAGCCAATAAAGCCCACAAATCAAATAACAAGGCTATTTTAAACGAAATCCAATTATTCAAAACAAATCACATCATTATTTGTTCAATTATCCTTAATATGAGAAATTGCATTTCTCATCAATTGAACCTAAAAATTGGGGTTATAACACTGAGGGTTCATGTTTGGCCCAACCACGTGTATGACATGAGTGACCCCTTCTTTCTTATGCAAAGGCAGGGTTGGAGAGAGAGGAACAGCAACAGCATTACCAGGACATAAGAGTACATGCACGCTACTTTGTAGCAGCTACTAAAGTTTCTCCTGCCGGACTGAAAGCCGCAGCATTAACCCCACCCCCTCCAGGTTTCAACCTCCTAAAGAACAAAAAGAGATGAGACTCATAAAATAGTCCTCCTTTGGCTGTCATCATTGTGATACCGAGATTTATTTAAGGAAGAATAATGCTCGGGATTTTATTAGTGGAGATAGAATACATCTAGGGATTACCAAGGTAGATAACATCTTATAGAAAGTAGGTCTCCAATGACCAGACCAGAACTGGTCTGACAGGACAAAAGCAGGTTCAGGTTTTGGGTTCTTTAACCCAGTCAGAAAGTGACCCGAATCCAAGAGAACCCATAATTAGTTTAGGATCAGGAGCAAGTTTGGGATTTACACCTTATTTGACCCACAATTCGTAATCTCCAATTAAAAAAAAAAAAAAATTTTGGGGGGGGGGGGGGGGGGATCAACTGTAACTCAGCAAATGACTTGTTGAATTGCCAATACATGCATACCAAAAAAAAGTGTATATTTTAAGCAATCTGCAGAAAATTGTTGCCTATAGTCTTAAATTAGTAAGCATATATTAGACTTTTCATATATCTTTAGTTACTAACCTTGCTGTAAATTTGGGTGGAAAAAGATCTGATAGAAAATCATTTCAGTCCAAACGCATGGCTAAAATTTCATGTGATTCCTCTGTTAGAGGTGTTGCAGAAATGTCGCGTTTGAAATAGATGTTTGAGTTATTAAAGAAACACAAAAGAAATAAAAGTACTCGCTGTGAATTCAGTTTTGCTTGCTCCACCCTTCCTTTTTTCAGGAAGAGAGAATGGAAAGAGAAATTTATCAATTCATCGGATCCTAGTTCGGGACTGACGGGGCTCGAACCCGCTCCCAAATTGCATGAGCAATAGGTTTTACATGTAAGGGGTCCTGTACCCATGACTCAAAATTTCCTTGCCAAGCTACATGGAAGAGGTTTCCGGACGTCCACAGAAAAATGATTGCTAACTGCCCAAAGTGAGAAGCAAAAATGTTCTGATAAAGACGTTCCTCAGTAATATCATCATGACTTTCGAAGTCATGCGCGGTAGCAATACCAAACCAAATACAACGAGTAGTGGGGTCCTGAGCTAAGCCTTGGCTAAATAAAAAACCATTTCTATCTATTTCTTACACATTTGACACTGGATTACCTTTATTTATGATAAACCAAACGAACAATTTTGCTCGATCTGAACCAAAATTTGCGGTAAAATCGCATGGCGGGAGAAACACATGGGTGAGGCAAGATAAATAGGTGGGCAAACTCACTTGTTGAATAGGGCATAATGCCTGGTTGGTACGACCACTAATTGTATGAGTTTCAGGAGATTAGGTGTAGTTTGGGACTTGGAAATGCCTTTTAGGTTGGGTTGGTTTGTACTGATGGGTGTGTGGGTTGTTTGGGTCGGGTGGTTGCGGATTTTCAACAGATATATGGTCGGGTATGGGTTAGAAGATGCTGAAGCAGCTGATCGCAGGAGAAGATCGACCGCTGCCACTGCCACACAAATACCAACAAAGGTAGGACTCCTCTTCCCTTTTTCTCCGTTGCTCATTCTCTTCTTCTCAAAGAGGCTTATGCCTTACTACCACCTCGCCGCCTTCTAACCACCTCACCAATTTGAGGCGCTCGCCTCTAACAAGCAGGCTAAGGCGCACGCCTTGGGGCACACAGAGAGCCACCTCAAGGTGTGCCTTTTTCTATCCATGGTTGATACCAACTTAGTCGTATAGTCGGGTCGACTAAAAGGCTAGTTGGCTGACCGAAATTTCTGGTTGTGCAAAATATAAGAATAGCTCAACCGTAATTTACCAAGCAACTAACCTTTCTATAAAGCCAAAATGTGACTCTCAACTTAATATCCATCATTCTACAACTTTGAGCTAGAAATCTCTGGAGAAGAAGGGTTTTAGTGGAAATTTTTTAAGGATTTTGCTAGATCCAAGTTGGAAATCCAAATCCTTTATCTAATAAGGAATCTTCCTTAGTAATTTCTTTATTTCTCATATCCATCTCTCTTTTCTATCCCACCCTTTAGACCGAAATGCCCCACAATTACCATGAGAAACCCTAGTTCTTGCTTCAAAACCCTTAATTCTCTTTCTTTGACCTAGATTAAGCTTAAGTTGGCGGATTTTTTTTGGAGATAATCCATCTTAGAGGAAGCCTTGGATTTAGGGATGATGTTCACGATCTTTTGTTGTAGGACACCATCTTGGCATAAATGCAAATGATCTAAAACCCCTATTTTAGAGATTTTATTATGCAAATTCTACCTAATTTCATTGAATTGATGTTCTTGAATGCTAAATTGGACTAAGAACAGTGTTTCAAAAAGCGGTATGTGAGGTCGCATACAAGGTTCGGACCACCTACCAAACCGCATACTGGAAATCCCCCCCCAAAGCAGACTAGGCCGCATAATCGGCCGCATAGCCGCATAAAAGGTCGATTAACCCCCGATTTTTAGATAGACATATTTTCATGTCTTCTTTTTTACATTTAGATTTGTGAAGCAACCTGCATCCCGATCGATACTATCGACACTCTGTCGATACTATCGAGATCAGTTCAGGTTCAAGTTGAAGCAAGCTTTTTTTTTAATATTTTTTTTTTCATCCCACACCCCTCATGTGAGCAAACCATCATAAATACAATTACAACTCCTGCTTATAGAAGCGCAGGTATTGCCCTACCTTACACATCAGACCCACATCACAAGCCAAACCAAAAAGAAAAGAAACAACAACCACAGCAACAAACACACCCTAAGACAGGATGAGCTAACCCCGACTCTTCTTCTTTATACAGATATAAGGGACGTTTCTCTTTTCCATAAGCATCAAACCTTTGACCCGCCTGGGTAAAATGGAGGGCTCAGAGCAAATGAACACATCATCTAAGTGGCTGCCCCAAACACCTAATTCCCGGGCAACCACATTTGTTTCCTTGGGAATACAATGGCCTATGATATCACAATTATTAATCCAGGCTTTAATCTCCCTCACGAAAGAAGTGGCTCTCCAAGGTTCATTAGCGTTGTCCCACAAGATGTCATGAGTGTATTTGTCATCAACTTCGATCACCGAAATGGACATATTCTTACTATCAGCAACCTTGAGTGCAACGCCGCATGCAATGAGATAAGTAATAGAATAATCCGTTTCTTTGAGCCAGACTCTGAAAGCAAGGCAGCATTGTCTTCTAGAATCTCTAATAACACCTGCCGCCCATCTCCTGAAAACCCCAGTATTGTCAATACTTTTTCCGATGGAAAGATTAAGCTTCTTATTGGCTACGTCCGGTGGGAACCATCGGACCAAAGATATCGATCTGAGCAGCACCGGAGGGGATATGACACCATGCTCATCCAGCGAGCGCAAGCTATCAGGAGGACCGAGCTTGTGGAACTGCTTGTGCTTCAAGAAATGATTAAGGCTGAGGATCATGGTATTCCAAAATGAATTAAGACTGACAACTCGGCCTTCAAACCGCTTAGAGCATCTGGCTTTCCAGGTATACCACGTGATCATGGCGTTGATCAACCCATGAATCCACTTAACCGGTGACGAGGATGAAACCGAGCTTGCACAAGAATACAAAAGATCATGGAGAGAAGACGGCGGAGCGCATCCAGATAGAGTTTGCAGCTTCTGCCAAAAGAATGAGGCCGTCTCACCGGATAGAAACAAGTGATGCATAGTCTCGATAGATGGAGATTCACAGCACGAGCATTGAGAGGCAAGCAGAATGCGGCATCTGGATATGTTGTCGTCCGTGGGGATGGCACGGCGCGCCACTTTCCAAAGCAAGGCACCTGCTTTGGGGAGCTTGAGCTTCCACAGACCAGCAAGATCAGAAGCCATGGCGTCATGCTCAGCATAGATGAGCCGATATTTAACCGATTTAATAGAGAAGTGGCCATGGGGTTCCAAACTCCAGATAAGCTTATCATCATGCGAGGAGATGGAAGCCATCGTATCTTTGATAATCTGAACGCCATTCTCAGATAGAATATGAGCAAGGGCTTCCCAGTCCCAGCCAGAAGCGGCCGACCAGAAATCTTTAACTCTAAAATCTCGCCTTCTGTCGCTAGCATGAATGGTGTGAGTAGATAGATCAGCACCACACCATCTCGGGTCCCAAAGAGACATCTCACCATTGCCAACGATCCATCGACAATGTGGGGTGAAGAGGGGAAAGGTTCTCCAGATCTGTTTCCACGACGGCGACGCAGAGCTCCCCATCTTAAGGAAAGGAGGATAGAGGCCATTGTGATGCGAGGAAGAAGAATGATACTTGTCTCGACAGAAAATAGCCCAGGGAGAGTCGCCAGCCGAGATCTCCCAGCATGCCTTGTATGCAAAAGCTCTTGAAATAACACGCATAGAATCCAGACCCAAGCCACCATCCGCAAGGGGTTTAGAAACTGATTTCCATGCCACCTAATGCCTGCGATGACTGTTGTCTCTAGCAGCCCATAAGAATTTTGCTAATAACTTGTCAATTCTATCACAAATGTTGGCAGGGAGACCGATGGCCGCAGCAATATATAAGCATGTAGATGAGAGTGTGTGCTTGATCAGCAGGCGTCTTCCTGCAAAAGATAGAAGGTTTGCTTTCCACGAAGAGATCTTACTCACAACCTTCTCAATAAGGAAATCATAACGATGAATCTTTTGTCTGCCATAAAAAATGGGCACCCCAAGATAAGATATGGAGTTTCCTTATTGAGAAGCAAGCTGCATCCCGGTCGATACTATCGACACACATGTCGATAGTATCGAGATTGGTTCAGGCGCAAGACAATATTCTGTCGATACCATCGACACTCAAGTCGATGGTATCGACACCGGCACAGCGGCGGAACGGCAAGCCAGCGGCAGATCTATTTTGCTTATGAAATTTAGTTTTTTATTCTTTCTCTATCTTTGTACCTCATGTACTTACCCTAATATATATATACAAGTGTGTAGGCTCAAGCCCTACTCACGTTTGTTGCATCTTACAACCGATATGTGATAGGTGTTCCTGTCTTCTTCCTTCTTCATTTCTTCTTACATGGTATCAGAGCGGAGATCGATCTAGGGCTTCTCCTTTCTCTCTCCGGAGGATCTCTCCAGGTCTCTCTCTCCTTGACGGCCGGCTGCTTCCCACCCGTCGTCTTGGCGTAATCCACCTGCTGCAAAGAACCACCGTTGGCTACTCTGGGTCTGTGGTAGATATCTAACTCTACCGTAGCCACTATCACAAAGCGGTTGAGGATCTCCAGGTGATCCAACGATCATCTAAAAACACCACCGGAGGACTAGTTTCGTCTCAATCATCATCCTAGTCACACCTCCTCCATGTGTGACTAGGAATATCATTTGGAGGCTGTGAATGCGTCAGTAACGCATTTCTCCTTGTTTTTCTTCTGTGTGTGACGTATATCTCTCCGTCACCACATCTTCTTTGACGTGTATCAATCCGTCATATATTCCGTTCTACAATGGAGGATATCAAGACACCTATGATCTACAACGAGGTGTCACCTATCGCCACCATCAAACTCAACGGGAAAAATTATCTTCTATGGATGAACGCCATCCACACCGTCTTGGAGGCTCGTGACAGAGCAAGGCATGTTGACTCGAGTCCCAAGGCATCTACTGACGAAGGGTATGCTGAATGGAAGCGACATGACAGTCTTGTGAAGACTTGGCTGTAGAATAGTATGGAATCTGCAATCGCCGTAAGGTTCATGTTCTACTCTACGGCCAAGGAAATATGGGATGCAGTGAAGCAACATTACTCTCAAGAGAAGAATGCTCTCCGTCAGTTTATGAACTATGATCGTCTGTTTGCTGAAAAACAGGGTGACCGATCTCTTGAGGAGTATTTTGGGGCGATTCAGGCTCTTGCTCAAGAGCTAAGTTATTATCATCCTGTGACTGTTGCATAACAGATAAAGGATAGAGATGATTTGGTTACAGCCAAATTCTTATATGGGCTTAACTCGACTTGTGGCTCCGCTCGGAGCGTTATCTTGGCTACTGATAAACTACCCAGTCTTGTGGAGGCTTATTCAAGGATCCAGCAATCACTGTTTGAGTCTGCTTCCGTTGTTCCTGATATACCTTCTGGAGAATCTCATGCGTCTGTTGCTGCTGCGGTACGAGGAGGACGCCCCGGTATGGGTAGAGGGCGTGGGACACGTCCGAAATGTACCTTTTGTGACAAACTGGGACATACAGTGGAGAAGTGTTGGAAGAAACATGGAAGGCCTGCTGCACCACCTGTGGGGGCAGCACATTGTGCCACCACCACAAGATCCTCATCCTCTACAACTGTGGGTACTACCTCTGGCACCGGCATCACTCTCACTCAAGAAGAATATGATCGGTTCATTCAGGCGACACAGCACATGAGTATGGGGTCATCATCATCTTCTTCATCGGCAAATCTGGCATCTACAACTAGTAATCAGGCTACATCTCTCATAGCATCTGGCTCATCCTCATCTTGGGTGGTTGACTCTGGCGCCTCACAGCATATGACTGGTATGAGGAGATTGCTCCACACTATTGACTCATCTATTCCTCACCAATCTGTCACACTAGCAGATGGTTCAGTGAAAAGAGTTTTAGCTAGTGGATCTGTCTCCCTAACACCCAAGATTGATCTTAAATCAGTTCACTTTGTGCCTGAATTTCCTTTTAATCTTCTTTCTGTTGCAAAACTGATTGACACTCTAAAATGTTGGGTAATATTTGGACCTTCTTGTTTTATATTACAGGATCTCAAGAGTATGAAGACAATTGGTGGGGGGCCTAGGAAAGGTGATCTCTACCTTTTCAACGGTGACAGCCTACCTCGCCAAATGCCTGCTCCTGCTCCATCTATCCTGTTGAGTGGTTCCCCCTTACTATGGCATTGCAGATATGGACATCCTTCTTTGGAGAACCTGCGGAAGTTGGAACCAGATTTGTCCCAATTATCTTCCTTAGAGTGTCAGTCATGTCAACTGGGAAAGCACCATAGGTTATCCTATCCCAGTCGAGTCAATAAGTGGGCTTCTTGTCCCTTTGAGTTAGTGCATAGTGATGTGTGGGGTCCTGTAAAAGACCAGAGTTATAATGGTTTTCGTTATTTTATCTCCTTTGTCGATGATTTCTCACGCATGACATGGATCTACCTTCTTAAAAGTAGAGAGTCCGTGTTGTCTATTGTGAAACATTTTCATACTGAAATTAAAGTCCAGTTTGATTGCAATATAAAAATTCTTCAGTCTGATAATGCTTTGGAGTATGTTCAAAAGGCTATGTCTGATTTTTGTAGCTCGGTTGGTATGATTCACCGCACATCTTGTCCTCACACCCCTCAGCAAAATGGGGTGGCAGAGAGGAAGAATCGCCATCTTCTTGATATTGCTCGATCTATTATGTTTCAATCTAATGTGCCCAAGAAGTTTTGGTCTGAAGCTCTTTTAACTGCTTGTTTCTTGATTAATAGGCAACCTTCTTCTGTTCTTCAAGGACAGACTCCTTTTTCTATATTGCGTCCCAAGGACTCTCCCTATCCTATTCCTCTTAGAGTGTTTGGTTGCACTTCCTTTGTCCATAACTTTGACCCTAAGACCGACAAGCTATCTCCTAGGTCCATTAAAACACTGTTCCTGGGTTACTCCACTACGAGCAAAGGATACAAGTGTTACTGTCCTAGTCTTCGCCGCATGTTTGTGTCTAGGGACGTTACTTTCCATGAGACCACTCCATATTTCTCCAATGCTATGAGCAAGGGGGAGCAGTTGAGAGAGGGAGAGCTACCAAAAATACAAAATGAGAGACCGGCACCATCGGTGCAGAGTGAAGGAGTGTCACCTATCATTCCGGATTTTACTTCTATTCCGGATGAACAAGCAGGAGATAGACCTACCATTGAGCATTACACACATGTATACCATAGGCGAGGCAGGCAGGATCCAGAAGAAGTAGCGGCACCAGTCCCTGAGCCCTCATCATCGCCTTCTACTCAAGATAATCCTACAGAGACATCAGATCTCAACCTTCCTATTGTTGTTCGGAAAGGTACTAGGTCCTGTACTATTAAACATCCTATTACAAATGTATGTTGCCTGTCTCATCTGTCTAAGCAGGCTCGTGCATTCGCTATTGGGATTGATTCTGTGTCTATACCAAGAAACCATTATGATGTTATGAAGAACAGTGGCTGGACACAGGCTATGCAACTTGAAATGTCAGCTCTCTTAAATAATGGTACTTGGGATCTGGTTGATCTTCCTGCAGGAAAGAAAGTAGTAGGTTGTAGATGGGTTTTCACTATTAAACACAATCCGGATGGATTAGTTGAACGGTTGAAAGCCCGATTGGTTGCAAAGGGCTACACCCAAACCTATGGTGTTGATTTTTTTGAAACATTTTCTCCTGTTGCTCGCATGAATTCTATGCGGATCATTATTTCACTTGCTACTACCTTTGATTGGTCACTATTTCAGCTGGATGTAAAGAATGCTTTTCTCCATGGTGATCTACAGGAAGAAGTATATATGGAGCAACCTCCTGGGTTTGTTGCTCAGGGGGAGTGTCAGAAAGTATGCAAATTAAAAAAGGCTATTTATGGGCTGAAACAGTCACCTAGAGCTTGGTTTGACAAGTTCAGTGAAGTTATTCTTCAGATGGGTTTTTCTCGCTCCAAGACTGATCATTCCTTATTTTACTCCAGCTCTTCCCGTGGATCCATTATTCTTATTGTATATGTTGATGACAGTAATTACTGGCAGTGACACCATGGGAATATCTCGTGTCTAAGAGGGTTTGCAAAAACACTTCCGTACAAAGGATCTGGGCAAACTAAGATACTTTCTAGGCATTGAAGTGCTTAGATCTCATGCAGGTGTCAATTTATCTCAGAGAAAATATGTGCTTGATTTGTTACAAGAGACAGGCATGGCTGAATCTAAACCGGTATCTACACCAATGGATTATCACATCAAAGAGGTGGTTGATGATGCTGAGTATCAAGATCCAGAATATTACAGGAGAATAGTGGGTAAGTTAATATATCTAACAGTCACCCGACCTGATATTTCATTTGCTGTGGGCGTGGTCATCCAATATATGCATTCTCCGCGACAATCACACTGGACAGCAGTCTGCAGAATTCTGAGGTATCTGAAAAATGCTCCCGGTAAGGGTATCACATATTCTAGACCAAAGGCACCTCCATCTACTCTGTCTCTCACAGGATATTCAAATGCTGACTGGGCTGGTGATCATACTGATAGGAGATCTACATCAGGCTATTGTACCTTTCTAGGTGATCATCTTATCACATGGAAAAGTAAGAAGCAACATGTGGTTGCTAGATCTAGCACTGAGGCTGAATATCGTGCTATGGCCCATGCATGTTGTGAATTAAAATGGGTCAAATCTGTTTTATCTGAATTACAAATTTCTCTTCTACCTTCTATGGAGTTCAAGTGTGACAATCAATCTGCTATGCACATTGCCAGGAATCCTATCTTTCATGAGCGTACAAAACACATAGAGGTTGATTGCCATTTTATTCGTGATCAAATAAAAGATGGCACAATTGTGACTCCATATGTCAGGTCTGAAGATCAACTAGCAGATATTCTGACAAAGCCTTTAGGTTCAGCAATCTTTCAGAGACTCTGCGGCAAGCTGGGCATACACGATGTGTACTCTCCAGCTTGAGGGGGAGTGTGAAGCAACCTACATCCCGGTCGATACTATCGACACTCTGTCGATAGTATCGAGATCAGTTCAGGTTCAAGTTGAAGCAAGTTGCATCCCGGCCGATACTATCGACACACATTTCGATAGTATCGAGATTGGTTTAGGCGCAAGACAATATTCTGTCGATACCATCGACACTCAAGTCGATGGTATCGACACCGGCACAGCGGCGGAACGGCAAGCCAGCGGCAGATCTATTTTGCTTATGAAATTTAGTTTTTTATTCTTTTTCTCTCTTTGTACCTCATGTACTTACCCTAATATATATATACAAGTGTGTAGGCTCAAGCCCTACTCACGTTTGCTGCATCTTGCAGCCGACATGTGATAGGTGTTCCTGTCTTCTTCCTTCTTCATTTCTTCTTACAAGATTCATATATGTTTGTTTAGATTTAGATCATAGTGCATGTTTGTATCAACTTAAGTTGTAATGATTGCATATCTGCATAATTGCATCTATTGTTCTTGTAATTGTACTATTTAGATACGCAATTTGTACATATTAATTATGTAAATTCATGATTAATTTATAAATATATAGATATAATAACTAATAATAAAAAATCTGAAACCGCATATACTCCCCCATATTGCATATACTCTATTTGGTGGATTGGATCTCTCCGAACGCATACCGCTTTCTAAAACACTGGCTAAGAATGAGAATCTAGGTAGAACTGAAATAAGGGTTAGAGAAAATTGAAATTTAGGCTCCCTTTGCAACTTATTTTCATGTTCTGTATATAATGACAAATTCCCTATTCTATATCTGAATTTCATGGATTATATTGAATTTACTCCAATATGCCAACTTATTGAATCAACTAGGTAAGATTTGGTCATACTAAGCTCAAATGATAATATTTTTGTGTGAATCTTTCTAGTTTCTTGAGTACTTTCATATCAGTATATCGTTTTCACCTAGATGGTGTATTGTAAGCTTTAAATGTGGCATTGCTCAATTATGTGGAAAATAGTCATAAATGTAAAATTTGGCCATATACGAGATCCAAGTGCTCTAATTAGAGTTTTAGTTTAGTATTATTTTTGTGATTTAATTACTTAAAGAACATTATGTAAATGATATCATTATGATGAATGATGAGTATGTGTAATTAAATTACAATAAGGGTGCTCACCAAACTTCGTATGAAGTAGGAGAGTTTGGCCAAACAATTCTAGTAAGGATTTAAGCACGACATGGAGATCCTTAGTCATCCACCTATCGAGTTTTGGGAAGAAGAGAAACCCAAGTTGTGTGAACGACCCTTTCTTGTCCAGTACTAGTGCTAGCTTCTAGATGTCGGGATGAACCTCTGCTGGGGAGCTATGTCAGTCTAGAATTTCTTAGAGAAATCTGACGAACCAAGGAATCATTTTGATCAGAACAATTTGGATTAGTAGCTGGCGATGTGCTTTGTACATCGCCTTTATTTTGAAATCAAACACAAGATGGGGTTGTTGCAATACGAGTCTTTGGATGATCTTTTCATTGTACCTATTAGCTTGAGGCATACTTACAACTTCTGCTCCAAGGTTCCACTCAGCCAAGCAAACAACGCTTTTGTTCGTCCTCCTCTTCCACTACGACTCCTCACAAACCTCACACTCCTCCTATCCCTCCTTGTCTGTCCTAAGGGCAAACCATTGTGGGATCTAGCCCTCGCAGTAATAAGGGCAAAGAGCTCATGTACACAACCATCCACCCTGATACTTGTGGTTGTGCATGCTTCCATGACATGGCACTTGCCAATGTGTTATATTTGTTAAATAAATCGAGTAATATTCTACTCCCACAAAAATCCATATATCTTCAACTAATTATTGACATATATTGACAAGTATTAAAACCTAACAAGTTTGATGTAAGGTCTGACAGTTCAATCTTCAATTTTTATGGGTTTAGATCATACTTATGGAAGATTGAATCGGAAAACTTCTTGGGTTGTAGAGTGAGCCATGTTGAAATTAGGTCTAGGACCTAGACATATTGAATAATCATTCTAGTCTACCCACCCAGATCGTCATTTGCTCATCTTTAAAAACTGTGGAGCCAATTGTAGAAGAGAGATAATTATGGGACACCTATCTGAAGCGCAAAATCATCCTAAGGGTGAGGATTTCCATCATGATACCAACGATGGTGGGGACACCCATTATTTAGCTATTTTGTTTCTGTTGTAAAAAAGATCAAGCTTGTCGCTCAAATCTTCAAGGAGGGCTATAATAATCTTGAGGCTTGCGCTTTGCACTGGAAAAATAAGTCATCAATGGTCAACTTTGCATTGAAGTCCTTGTTATGCACTATGGTGGGTGGTGGCTAATGTCATGCGGTTCAAGGGAAGTGGAATACTTCAACTATAGTAAACAAGAGGAACTACAATACTATAACATTACACTTAATGAAGGTTGTGTTATTATAGTACAAGTAACATGTTGTCATCATTAAGGAGAGGATGTTGTCACTAGTCACCTCAATGTGCCCTCTTTGGTCAAAGGATCACAGGGGGGAAGGAAGGGGAGGGGTTAGGCACGCCCATAGAAGTAATCCTAGTTGTGGAAGTCAGTTGGTTGTTGTTAGGGGAAGACATCAAATGTTGCTATAGTGCAATACATAACAACAATGTCATAGGGTGGATTAAAGCGGCCTTCGCACAATCCCTCTTTGGTCGTAGTTTCCCTTGGGAGTGTGAGAGGGAGGTCAGGCGCAGGTCAAACCCTACCATCACTACTTGGGGGAGGGGGAACCATGGGGCGTCACCCTGATGCCACGATAAAGTTAGGAACTTGGGGGTCTGTGTCACACTCATCTAAGAGCAACTAGACCTCTACCTCTAACTTTGGTTAGACATTATGACTCCAAGAAAGAGGAGGGAACTGGGAGGTGTGATTCTAAGAATATCATCAACAACATCTCATTGTACGTCAATTGTGCTACAATAATTTATTGTTAAAGAGGGAAGAGTAAAATCAAGCAAGGAGGTGTACGAGGCAAACCACATGAGTGGTGTCGGAAGTTATACCCTAATAATCAATTTAGAAAGTGCAAAGTGGGAGGCGATGGGACAAGACCTTGTAGCCGCTTAAGCATTGACACTTAAGTGAGTGCTTTTTTTAAAAGCAAATGTTTAAGTTTATGTATATTTTATACATAATTACACACATATATATACGTGCCTAATCATATATATTTGAACTTTTATACATATCCAAACCCATGTAATCGTGTAAAATTGATTTCTATCATCGTCATCATCATCTAAGCCTCAATCCTAACCATGTTGGGATTAATAGTGTTGAATTGATTTATATACAATTTAATAACATTACTACAATAAGTGTATAGTAGCATAAAATTAGGTAATAGAGTAATATAGAAATAGGTATACAATATATTGCATACTATAACAGTGAGATCACAATCATGGTTGTATAGGCGGCCAGACGTTCCATGGGGACGCCCAAACAGCCTAGGCGCCCAGGCGGTGGCCCAGGCGTTTCCAGGCGTTTTTATTTATTTTTATTTTAACAGATATACATAAAATTCCTAAAAAATACAATCCTTACACATAAATATACATGATAAATATGCAATCAATGTGCTAGCATCATATGAAGAAAGCAACAAAATCATTAGATATGGATTGAATTGTGGAAGTTTTACCTAAAAAAAATTGATATAGAAATCAGAAAGCTAAACATATATTATGTTTGTTGCCAAAACATGTATAATACTAGTATGTAGAATTTAGGCTAAATTAAAACTAACAAGACCTAAACTAGAACTGATTGGCCCTAATTTGAACTCATTTGATCCAAATTTGATCAAATTTGACCTAATTTACCCTAATTTTTGTCTAAACCAGACCTAATTTTGTATACCATGACCTAATCAATCCCAAATTCCCAAAAAAAATTCATATATTCAAGTAAATGAGACAAAATTTGGCCAAACAAGATCTAGTCATCTAATTTCAAACAATTTCCCCCAAATCATACTTGTTTCCCCTAAATTAGACCTAAGTGCCCAATTTTGACATGATTTGGCCTAAATAAATCAAATTTTGTATATTATGATCCAATCAGACCTAATTTCCCCAAATTTTCCTTATATTGACCTAAAAAATAACCAAATTGGCCAAATTAGACCTAATCTCACCATATCAGACCATTCCCCAAAGCCAAACTGGTTTTCCCCAAATCAGACCTAATCTGCTCAAATTTGACATAATTTGGCCTAAAATCAAACCTAATTTGCATAACATGACCAAATCAAACCTAACTAACCCTAAATTTCCCTATGTTGATCTAAACGAGGACTTACATGACCCAATCAGACCTAATTCCCCCGAATCAGGAATTTTTTCCCCAAATCAGACCTAATTTACCTTAAATTGACCCTGTTTGGGAAAAATCAGACCCAATTTAACCATAAAATGACCCAATTTGATCAAATTCAGATCTAATTTATCCTAAATTAGCCTTGAATTGGCTTAATTTGGGCCTCAAAAGGCCTTAGGCGACAAGTTAGGTCAATTAGGGGGCTGGGCGCCCAGTTTGAGGCGGGCTGACTTAAGCCTAGGCGCCCAGGCGGGCGCCTGTACAACACAGATCACAATACTAGTGCAGATAACACAAAAGTACTTGTATTTTACAAACTTACAGTGTCAATATAAATAATACATCTATACGTAGTAATGTTACAACCATAACATAGATAACAAAAACATATAACCTAACACCATCTATATGCAGTTGATTACATAATGTGATAATGTCAAACTTTGTAATGTGGAGTTGTCAATAGCAACAATAGTAGATGACTAAGTAATAATAATAGTATACTAGTAATGCATGCTAGTGTGGTAATATACAAAACCATATATAAAAGTGGATATTTCTTACTATACAATACAAATGCACATTATACACAATATCCATACTTAGTATTTTATTATATATGCTAGTATAAATGTATAGAACTATAGAAGTATAATTAGAAGTGTGATTTAGAGATTTAGAAAAAGATATCTCGGGCCTAGCTGCTCGTTTACTTTAGGTGGCTTCGAGCGGGCTCCTGAAAGTGTAGGGACCTTGCAGCGCTTAAGCGGCCGCTTAACAAGCGCTCAGAATGCTTTTTAAAACACTACTAATAATCAAAAGTAGAAATTTTGGATCTAGATTATGTATTAGATTTCGAGCTCTAAAACCAATCATAGAGAATGTTCTCAGGGAACAAGCATGCAAATACATAATTTATAAAAACAAACTTAACTGCTTGGACATAGCCCCAAGGACTAGGTATTTATAACTAAACCCAAAATTGGAGATTGAACCCAACGAGGGAAAGCCGAACAAAGATCATTGAAGGTCGAAAAACGATCCATGGGTCATTCGATGCTGGAGGCAGGGTTACCTTGGGCAAAGAGCGGCTGAGATGCTATGGCGTTGAGTGTCGGCATGGAGCTCATCGAGTTACAAGAACTGACAGTTGGGACCATCATGGTACAAACAGGACAAGAGGAACTGAAGACGAGGTGTCGTGGATGATCATCGACGCTCCAATCGAACCAAAGGAGGAGGTGAGGGTTGTGGTACGGCGGTGGCAGCCGGAGATGTAAGTTGAGTAGGTTAGAGAGTCTCAGCGCGTTGAAGGTGAAATTGAAAGAGGAGGACTATATGATCTCCATGGATCGTTTACGACCCTTTAAATGGGCGTGAGGTGGGCTTTGGTGCCCTCTGAAAGTCGGGGCGGCGAGAGAGAAGGAAGTCTGATTGGGCGTTTCGTCCATAGGACGATAAACCAGGTGAGTTATGGCCTGATTGAAACGACAACGAAAGACGAACACAATGGAGAAAGAATCACAAGATGAGGTGAAGAAATGAGAGAGAACAGGACTGAGGAAGGAAACACGTCAACGTGAGTTATGTTTGTGAAACCGTCCGAGGAAGGTGACGACGATCTTAGCATCGTTGGATCACATAGGCGTTAAACCTCAGTCGTCGGATCGTGCGTGTAACCAAGAAAAACGAAAATGAAGTGTGTGACAACGCATAAAAACCGAACCATAGGGTTAATTGCTCGCAAGCCTAGGTCAAACTATATTTAAATGTGTCTTAATTGATTTGAGGGTTCAAACATGGGTCAAATGATCTCATGAACCATAGACCAATATGATGGTCTAGAATATTCCTAGGCAATTAGTTTTCAATTTTGTACACGTTTTGGTCCATAACTTCTATATTGGCTATTATCCTTAATTAAAATGCATTAAAGGTAAAATAATTTGAAAAATACTTTTATTATAGAATCCTTGAGTCAAAATATCAAGTTTTAATCATTCAAGGGCCATATGGTCACCTCTTTATCCTCTTTTTGAGCTTTATTGCCATCTTGGAGGAGAGAGAAAAGAAAAGAGGTTCAACATGAGTTAATTGATACATATAATGCACAATTGAAAGTGAAATATGAAAATGGGTCTTTTTTAAAGTTTTCTTATTCTATTTTCATATAAGAATTACCATTATTGGTCTTTTTACATTCAAACCCCTCAATTTAGGAGGAACTCCATTCTAAGTTTTTAATTTATCTATGAAAATTGGGATGTGACACAACCACAAAGACGAGATTTATAGTGGTTCGGCAAATTCCCAATGTAGGAGCCTACATCCACTAACGGAGATGATATATTGATAGAGAGATTACAGAGATGATGATTACAGAAGAGAGAAGAAGAACCCAATCCCTTTTTACACTCGAAAGCCAACTGTGGAAAAAGACGGTTGCTTAGAGAGGGGCTCTTGGAGGCGTGAAACCCTAAGGAAAGCCCTAGGTTCGTCTGTGGCTTTAGGTCTTCAAAAAACGATGTCTCTTGATGTTCTTCGTTGCCCTCGGTGTTTGGGACGAGTTGGGGGTCAATTTATAAGAATAGGACCCATGTCCAAAGTCTCGAAATGATTAGGTTGTTTTCCAGCCGCGTTTACGGTCTGAGGGGCCTGTATGCGATCCGTAACACAGACTGTATTTTCATTTCAGCAACATTTACAATCCGGAACTGGACTGTATACGGTTTTGTTGGACCGTAAATACAAATACAGTCCAGGAAGACTATATATGGTTTGAAGTAATGACCGTAAATACACCTATAGATGCCCAAAACGCATCCCAAATATGTGGAGGCTTAGTGTAGACGTCTAGTTCATCAAGGAAGCTTTTCTAGAGAGTTTAAGACACTCTCTCAACAAACTCCAGCTTGTCTTCAAATCGAAAACGATGGAAGTTATCACAATCTTCTCCGATATCTGAAACTGATTAAGAATACCATCTCCTCCACATGCCATTCATGGGCAAAGGTCAAGTAGAAAGAAGACCAACTAATTTTGAGCAAAGCTCAAACTTAACTAACGGAAGAGTCTTCGTCATCATGTCGACTGGATTTTCAGACGTATCAATCGTCTTTATTTGAATCTTGCCCTCAGTTGTGACTTCTCTAATGAGGTGGTACTTGACATCAATGTGCTTTGTTCTCTCGTGGAACATTTGATCTTTGCTAAGATGTATAGCACTTTGATTGTCACAATGAACAATAACTTGTTCTTGAACCATGCCCAACTGATTCATCAAGCCCTTCAGCCATGAAGCCTCATTCACGGCTTCTGTTGTCGTCATGTACCATGCTTCATTATTAGATAAAGCAATAGTACTTTGTAGAGTGGCTTTCCAACTAACAGTTGTAGATCCCACTGTAGACATTTAACCTGTGAGAGATCTCCTCTTGTCGAGGTCGTCTGCATAAATACTAATACTCCCTCTAAAGCTGGAGCGTAGATGTCAATCATGCCCAACTTGGATGTCATAGTAGCAAATCTCGTCTTTGGAAGAATCTTTGTGAAGATGTCAACCACTTGATCAGAAGTAGGGATGTAGGGAGTGGATATATGGCCAGATAAGACAGCTTCGCGAACAAAATGGCAGTCCACCTCAATGTGTTTAGTTCGCTCATGAAAAGTGGGATTACTGGCAATAAATGTAGCAGCTTTGTTATCACAATACATCAGAATAGGAGAGGAGTCAGAAACACCAAAATCCTTCAGCAGACTCCGAATCCAGAATAGCTCACAAGTAGTATGCGCCATGGCGCGATATTCAGCTTCAGCACTTGAGCGAGCAACCACAGTCTGTTTCTTGCTTCGCCAAGTAACAAGGTTTCCTCCCACAAATGTACAGTAGCCAGAAGTGGAGCGTCGATCAAGCTTGCTCCCAGCATAGTCAGAATCAGAATAACCAAGGAATTTACAGTGACCATGTTTCTTATATAGCAGGCCTTTCCCAAGAGAGCACTTCAAATATTTAAGAATGTGGCAAACCGCGTCCCAGTGACATCGTCGGGGTTTATCCAAATATCTACTAACAAGCCCGACAGCAGAAGTAATATCAGCTCGTGTAACAGTCAGATAAATAAGCTTACCAACCATGCGTCGATACTGATGATGGTCAGGATTGGCAAGAGAATTCTCATCATCCCAGTCAGTATTTGGATCCAGAGGTGTGCTAGCAGGCTTAGCACCTAGAAGTCCAGTTTCAGAAAGCAGATCCAGAACATATTTGTGTTGAGACAGACAAAGACCAGAAGAGGACCGAGAAACTTCAATGCCAAGAAAATACCGCAGAGAGCCAAGGTCTTTGGTAACAAAATGTTTCTCCAGATAGCACTTGGTAGCTTGAATGCCTGCAGGATCACTCCCTGAGAGAATGATGTCATCAACATATACAATAAGGATAATAATGCCAGCGGTAGTATTTTTGACAAAAATAGAGTGATCTGACTGGGAGCGTTCAAAAGAAAATTTCTGAAGAATAGTACTCAGTTTATCAAACCAAGCACGTGGACTCTGTTTCAAACCATAAATGGCCTTCCTCAGCCTGCAGACCTTAGAGGACTCCCCCTGAAGCACAAATCCCGAGGGTTGTTCCATGTAGACCTCCTCATGTAGGTCCCCATACAAAAAAGCATTCTTTACATCAAGTTGATACAAGGGCCAATCATAATTAATAGCAACAGAAATAGGAATCCGTACAGAGTTCAACCGAGCCACAGAAGAAAAGGTCTCAAAGTAATCGACCTCATAAGTTTGTGTATAGCCTTTCGCAACAAGTCTCGCCTTCAGCCGTTCAACCGTGCCATCCGATTGATATTTGACAGTAAACACCCAGCGACAGCCAACTGGAGAACAATCTACAGGAGGATCAACCAGCTGCCAGGTGTTGCGTTCAGTAAGAGCCTGCATTTCATCTTCCATAGCTTGTCGCCAAGCAGGATGTTTAAGATCCTGAAAAGCATTTTTAGGAATACATATAGTAGAAAGAGCAGCAGTAAAATTTGAAAAATTAGTCCCCAGATTATCAGTAGTACAGAAATTTCCAATAGGATGTTTAGTGCAAGTTCTAGTTCCTTTCCTCAAGCTGATAGGAATATCAAGATCAGAGAATACCTGCGATGGTGTTTGATCTGGCACGGAGGATGAAGACGTTGGAGGGGCCATAGAGGGAGTTGTTGTCTTCTGTCTTCTTTGATATACTTTTAGAGGCGGCTTTTCATTAGGAGAAGCAGTATCGGCAGTATCAGTAATATCAGCAGTATCATCCATGATAGGTAAAGGTGTGTCCAGTAATAAGTCCGAAGAAAGAGCCGTCTCGGCAGACGATAAAATGGCATATGCTCAAAGAAAACAACATCAGCAGATACAAACCATTTCTTTGACACAGGATCATAGCAGCGGTACCCTTTCTGAGTGCGCGAGTACCCTAGGAAGACACAGTCGCTCTGGGATCAAGTTTGGTAAGACTGGGACGAAGGTTTTTGACAAAGCAAGTGCTCCCAAAGATACGCGAGGCACAGAAAAAGGGGTGTATCCGGAAACAGAATCTGATATGGAACTTGATTTCCAAACACAGAAGAGGGCATTCGATTAATTAGGTAACAAGCAGTAGAGATAGCCTCAGGCCAAAAATGTTGGGGAACATGATAATAAAACAGTAAAGTGTGGGCAACTTCAAGAAGGTGGCGATTTTTGCGTTCAGCGACTCCGTTTTGTTGTGGCGTGTAAGCACAGGAAGTTTGGTGTATGATACCCTGTTTTCGACAAAGGAGGCTGACTAAGGCTTGCACAAATTCTAAGGCATTATCAGTTCGAAAAAATTTAATGGGTTTAGCAAATTGGGTTCGAATCTCAGCAAAGAAAGCAGTGATATTGTCAAGAACAGTAGACCTATCTTTGAGCAAAAACAACCAGGTGGTTCTAGAAAAATCATCAATAAAACTCAGAAAATACCGAAATCCAGAAGTACTCGGCACAGAACAGGGTCCCCAAACATCAGCATGAATAATGTCAAATGGCTGTTTAGAGCTAAATACATGATTTTTTGGAAAAAGATGGTCGGGTCTGTTTGCCCAGTTGGCAAGCCTCATAATGAAAAATAGAATCTAATACATCAAGTAATAATTGTTTCAGCTTCGCTGCAGAAGGATGTCCTAAGCGATAGTGCCACTGGATGCCCGTCACAGAAGATGTCAAGTATGTTGCGGTCTTCGGAACGTCTAGGTAGTATAGCCCGTCTGGTCCCTCATGGCCCGAACCAATCGTCGTCCTCGTGCGCAGATCTTGAAAAATAACACCATCCGGATCAAACATAATCGAGCAATGAAGACTCTTCATAGTTCTATTGACAGATAGCAGGTTAATAGGAAACTTATGAACATAAAGAGTAGACCGCAGAGGCAAGCAACCAGTGGTACAGATATCACCAATTCCAGTAACAGGTGTCTTAGAGCCATCAGCCAGTGTAACAGGAGGTATAATAGAAGTAGTTTGCAGTTTAGAAAATAAAGCAGGATTGCCAAAAATATGAGATGTCGCACCAGAATCAATCACCCACGAATTTTTGCCAGACTGTGTCAGGAGGGCGGTGCTACCACCAGTAGAGACATCAGCAGAAGAAGCAAGACGAGCCTGGAGAAGTTTCTCGAATTCAGACTGTATCCAATCAGCAGAAGGCGGAGCAGAGGTAGTAGCAGTCTCAGACTGATCCGTCGTGACTTGGTTTGCCCAGGCGGGCTTGCCATGCTTGATCCAGCAGCAGTCTTCATTGTGGTTTGTTCGCTTGCAGAAGGTGCAGAAACGAGGTTCAGTAGATTCAGCGCTAGAGCCACGTCCAGGTGCAGTAGAGCGTCCACGGCCGCGGTCCCGGCCACGACCGCGGCCTCGGAAGGAGTCGCCAGTACGAACAGCGGGGGTTGCTCCATTGGAAGTGTCAGGAAGATGCTGTGAAACAGATGGCAGACGTTGAACCCTTTTCAAAACATCTCGCAGGGGGGGCAGAGGATCACTGGATAGGATTTGATCAACAACTCCAGCGAAGGAAGAAGGTAGACCATCGAGGAACTGAACAAGCATAAGTTCATTCTGTTGACGCTGAACTTCAATGATGTCGGCAGAAAGAGGATGATACACCTGGAATTCATCCCAGAGAGCACATCAACTGTTGTAGTAGTCCTCAATAGAGTCCATGGTAGTAAATTCCTGTTTGGCCAGTTGCTTGAAGATTTCAAAAACCTTCTTGGGATTTTGCTGATGAGAGTAGATGTGGGAAAGTTGATCCCACATCTCCTTTGCAGTCTGGAGGTGAAGAAGAGACTGGTTGATCTTTGGCTCGACGTTGTTGACCATCCATGTCATAACACTGTAGTCCTCCTTGGACCAGAGATCGTAGGCCTGCTTCGTCTTTTCATCAACCTCAGCAGCGGGGACCGCCGGACCCTTGGTAGATAGATGAGAGTAGCGCCCTTGTGCTTTAACAAAGAGCTCAAAGGAAGCCGCCCAGAGGTGATAGTTGGAGTTATCCAACTTTACAGTGGTAACACACAAAATCCGTGGAAGATCAAGAGTCGTCATCGGAAGATGGAGACAGAGGCAGAAGCACAGGCGCAGAGGGCAGCAGAAGTCAGCAGCAGCAGTAGAAGTCAGCAAAAGTCCAGTGCATGGACTAGTAGTAGAGGGCAGAAGATCCACGCATGGATCTTAGAAAAATCCACGTAGGGGCAGCAGATAGAGAAAAAAAACCTACGCCAACATGGAGGATTAATCACTCCACAATGAGGCGCATGCAGATAGAGACGGAGAAGCCTTTTACGCCGTAAACGTGCCAGAACTGGAAAACGTCGGGGTTGTCCGGAGAGTTTCGGAAAGCGAAACGGAGCACGAAAGAGAGACTTGTGGTAGATTAGGCCACAAGGATGGGAGTAGCTAGGAGATAGGAGGTTGGTGGAGAAATTGGAGGGTGGAGGAGGGTCTAGGAGATGGCGGTGAGGGCTGATGGTGCAGCGGCAGGGAGGACAGCAGTTGCTGTCGGCGGCATGGAGATGGAGGGGTAGGCGGCGGTGAATGGAGGGTGGAGAGGGTGTAGGTGGAAGAGGGGAAGAAGGAGAAGGGATGAGGAGGAGAAGAGGGGCAGCCGGAGGTGCCTGGAGGAGGCGGGGAGGGCGGCAGGCAGTGCGGCAGCACTGTAGCGGCACTGTAGCAGCGGTGGGAAAAAAAGAAGGGGGGGTGGCGGCGGCTAGGGTTGGTGGAGAAGATGGCGGCTAGGGTTGGGGTGAGGGAAGGATTAGGTTTAAGGTGGATCGGCCCGCTCTAATACCATCTAGAAGTCAGCAACGAGAATGCTTATTATTGGATGATTAAAAAGAATACATTAGGCTCTCTTTTATAAGACAAGAGAGTGTATAAGATTAAGAGATAACCAATATGGGATAAAGAGTAAAAAAGAAAAGACGATAAGTAAAATACACTAAGTAAAGAAAAGCAGTAAAGTGTATATACTAACAATTTTCATTTCAGCAACATTTACAGTCCGGCACTAGACTGTATATGGTATGGTTGCACCGTAAATACAAATACAGTCCAGGCAGATCATATATGGTCTGAAGTAATGACCGTAAACAAGCATGTAGGTGCCCAAAACGCATCCCGAAGATGTCGAGGCTTGGTGTAGACGTCTGGTTCATCAAGGAAGCTTTTTTAGAGAGTTTGAGACACTCTCAACAAAAAATGTAGTCGTCAACAAAAAAAAGAAGAGAAGAGAGTCCTAGCTGGCGGGCGGGTGCCCCTTCTTCCTTGGTGTGTCACCCACAAGCCTCGTAACGTTATCCTCTACCCATAAACATTTTATTGCAACATCTTATGCTATCTTGTATCCACACATGTCTAGATCCACTACAAGCCACAATCTTTCCTTTGGTCAACAACTTCAGTTTTTCCCCTTTTCATTCCTTAACAGCATCATCCGACAAATTTTTCTTCCACTTCATTTACTTCTCGTTCAACTCCCCCTCGTTCCACTCCTTTACCAGCCAACCTTTTCGTTTTTCCTTGGTTGTGGCTTTCCTTTGCGAAAGCAACTTCCCTTTTTCTTTGCCATGTTCATGCCCACCTTTTGTTATCACTTATCACCGCCCTTTCCATCTCCATCCAATGCATTCATGTCCATAGCCATTGCCTACATCCCCCGCCAAGCATACAACCAATCTCATGATGCATTCCCAAGCAACAACATTAGCATCTTTTTTCCCCACGAATTTGATCCATTGTTACAACCCATCTCATCTTATGCGGTCGAAGAAGTAGCCAGTCTAATTATATTCTCCCTATTACCCTTTGTCTCCTTCCTGGACTCGCCGAAATGAGGGCTATTATTGTCCCCATCTATGGCTTTGGCCCAAAGCCCTTCGATAACTGACAGCTACACAATGACAAACCGCAATCCCCACTCCGGGGACTTGGCCACCGGTAGTGAGATCCAATTTCAGTCTGATGGCCTTACACTCCTAGAGCGGCACCCCAGAAAGCACATCTTGTTCAACGCCCCACAAAGCGGCTACCTCCAAGCTGACTATTGTTTGGCCACATATCCACATCATGCATTTGCAAGTTCTATTGTTGTAAGGCCCTTGAACTTTCTTAATGAGTTGAAGGAGCTTAATTACCATAATTGAATGCTTATAACTCTAATATAACCTTTTGATATGTTTTGAAATCATAACGCAAGCTTAAGTTTCAAATTTGGTCCAATTTGGACACTGTTTGAGAAAGTTATGCAATTTTCTGTACATTTCGGACTTTTATGCAATTTACCCAATTGAGGGGTTTTCTTTGCAATTTGTCACATAAATTATGTTCCTTAGTTGTTATATTATCATTCTTGAGATTCTTGAACCATGAGGATCCTATTTGAGCCATGGTTTGAAGGTGTTTTTATCAAGGGCATTTTAGGGTTTTTCCCTTCATGGATGAGCTACCTTTAGTAGCTATCAACTAAGGAATTATGTGATTGGCTGAGAATTTCGTCAAAGGCAAACCAAGCAGGTCTAGAGGGACGGTGGGAGAGCTGTGTGTGTGTGTGCTTATGTATTTTTAATAATATAAAGCCATGGATACTTGGATATATACTAGAATTTTAATTTTTTTCTTTTTCTTAATATTAAAGTGTTATATACTTATCCAAAAGCCCACAAACGAGCCATTTGCTCTCCATTCTCTCTCTCCTTCTCCCAGCCTCGTCCTCCCTCTGTTCAGCTGCGATTTTTGCTGCCTAAGGAAAAAGAAGGTGGGGATCCTCTTGGAAACAAATTCTAGGGTTGAAATTGATTCTCTTTTTGGGTGTATGAAGCTTCCCCCTAGTGATATTGACCTAAAAGTGTAAGTTTTTCCTTATTTCCTCCGTCCAATTCTTTGTTTCTCTTCCTCCTACATCTCTCCAGGTCGGAACCATGGTTTTCCATGGTGAAAGTTCCCCTATAACTCAAAACTCCTTCCTTCTTGTCTCTTTTCTAGGGTTTTGCTTGTTTGTGGAGAGAATTGCATAGTTGGCCAAGTTCAGATCTGAATCAAAGGTTTCCTTGCCCTATTTGCTCGAGATTTTTGCTGTTGGATATCTGAACTACTCTATAGAGGCGAGTTATATAACATTCTTCACTTATATTGCTTATTTGAAGCTTGTTAGTTCATGATTATGCTTGAATGTGATGATCTAAGCATAGTGGAATCATGCTTGTTTAGAATTACGAATTTTGTGGTGTTTCCTATTTTATTCCAGTTCTATATGAACCTGTAAACATGTGTAAAGCCTTTATAAGGTGTAACAGGATTTGGGACAGGTTGATAGCAACAACCTATGGCATTATGTACAAAACAAATGATGGTTCAAATTAGGGTTTTTAAGCTATTTCCTTTCCTATCACATAATTGATTGTTATACCATTCAACAACCAATAGTGTTGCTATCTTAGCAACTTATGTTCGTGATCAAGGGTGTCAAATTTATAGTGACAACCTATGGTTACCACCTTAGTACAAGTTTTGACTCAATTATACATTTAATTATCATCCACTAAGTATTTTAATGATGTTATCAATCGATGATGATATTGGCTTATTATTTGATGATGTTAATTGAATGTATTACTGATCTAGCAACCAATGGTGACCTAATGATCACAATTAATGGTGGATCAGGTCATCACCATATATGATGAATTAGGACTGTAATGGTAGATTTGACTATACCTTGAACCAATGGTTCCTTGGTTCAATTGATCTAATGGTTAGACCTATACTTCAATTGATAACCTTGAACAATGAACCTAATCCAATGAATAATATTGGATGCTTTAACATCCAATGGATTAGAATAAATCACATGTTATTATATGTGGGTCCTAGTGAAGATGATTCAATGGTTCAATACCATTAATTGGTAGCATTACCTTTGCCATTATATAGTTATATTTGATAAATCACTATAATAAGTGGATGTGTAACTCCCATGTGATCTAGCTTGTTATACCTAACCTTGATGTAATTATTTGATGTTAATTGGTTATAATCAGACCTCTTGAATGGTAAATGTGATAATGAATTATACTCTTGTTGTGTTGAAACCACGATGTAGTAC
The DNA here is from genome assembly GCA_963693085.1 of Alisma plantago-aquatica. Classification (NCBI taxonomy): domain Eukaryota; kingdom Viridiplantae; phylum Streptophyta; class Magnoliopsida; order Alismatales; family Alismataceae; genus Alisma; species Alisma plantago-aquatica. The sequence continues at coordinate 318,179,216 of OY856411.1, read as the reverse complement.
TATTTCAATATCACAGTGCCTTTCCATGTTAATATTTACGGACAAACATGTGATAATGATCTTTTGAGCCTTGTTTAAGGCATGGAATGATGATGATAACCTTACTATGAATAATGTGATGGTCTTAATGACCTTTGGGCTGTTTGAAGCCATGATTGATGTGAAATCCTCTTTATGTTCCTATAAGGGTTAAAACCCTGGAACTTGTAATGAGATATTGGTATCTTGAAATAGTATCATGATAAGTGTGGTCCATTAATTTTCAATGAATGATAGGATGTAGTAATGTGATTAAGATTTATATATCAAATGTTTTATATCCCTTGAAGTCATTATACATATATTCTTGTTAGAAAATAATTAGGGTTTGAATGTTCACTTGTATGATAAAGCCTTAATGCATTCAATTGGCAGTAATTAATCAAGTGTAACCCTAATCATGTAGAGCCCTGTGCCATAGATCCATCTGAGTGTCAGGACTTGCCAGATGGTGAAACGAGTATTCCTAAGGGAAACTCGGAGCGCATACTGATGAGTATGCGGGGTGCTTGTCATCCTGAATTCAAGTGTTTAGGGAGGATGACTGTGGTCATACCTAGCCCTCAGTTTGGGAACGACTGCGATCGTGTCTCGATGATTATATATGTGATGAGATTGGAGGACAACTATGGTTGTACCTCGGATGGTAGGGTATGCGTACCCACCTCCTTTCACTAGTGTCGTGGCCTATACCAAGGACGGACTAGGCTGTTAGCAGTTGACCCTATGTGTCACTGTGGCGGACCCGTACTGACCGGGGGCAGAGAAGATCTTAGGAGTCCGGCTCTTCCTAGATCTTGTATGGCACTGATTTCGACTTAGTAGTGGTCAGTTGGGACTTGAGTGGTATTTCTCAAATCCCTCAGGGCAATGTAATAAAAGAAGTGATATAAGCCGTGTAGTATACTGACTAGGGTTAAATACGTCTCACATTGCTTGATTAGTCTTTAACTAGTCCTTTTATATGACATTTGAGTAATTATACTTCTTGTCAAATTAATTTGTTTAATGGCTTAGTATGCTTAACCTATTCAATCTGCTTAAATTGCTTATTCATTTCTATATCTGCTCAGTTCATTTAATGTCAATTAATATGTTATAATCAATATATGTTGGAGAGAGTTATATCTCTCGCTGGGACTGGGTCTCACCCGTGGGTAACCACATTTTTTTTAGGTGGTCGCGGGCAACGAGGTCGAGGTCGTGCTGTGGAAGAGAACCAACCTGGTGATCAATAGATTCAGAAGGTTGGTTAGTTGTAGATGCTAGTTATAGATGTTAGTAGTACAGTCCTAGTGTCGTCCATGTACTCTCAGGTCCTGGTATGGGATGTGCTTTCTAGACGATATACTTGTATCGACACGATATTTTGGTCATATGCCAATGTTTGTAAATATATGGCATGTACATGTGAAATATCTTTTGTATGCAAGATGTGACTGAGGTCTTTGGACCCTTATGCAAATGCTTGATACAGTATATGAGAATGGAATGATGGACATTTTGTAAATGTTCTAAAGTTTGTTTACACCTTTGGAATCGGTTTTAATTATTCCGCATTTTTGACAATGTGATTAATTAGTAGTTGATCGTGTTTTTGAGTTTTGAGTAATCTCGTTTAGTGTGATGAGGTGTCACAATTGTGTGAAGCTGCAAAACCAAGGGTTCATGTTACGTCTCTCTTGTTGCCAACTGCTGCAAAAGCAGCAGATGTAAGAAAAGAAAAGAAAGCAACATATGTTAAAAAAAGCAACAAATGCATCATGAGGAAACAAGAGAATCAGCAGATGTAAAAAAGAAGCAACAGCGGTAAACATACTGAGTATTAGTAAGAACAAGAAAAATTGAATTAGTAAAAAAGGGAAAAGGTGGGCAAAAATTTCAAAAAAGGGTGAAGTAGTATGGTCTGGGATTTTTTTCCTATATAGTGCTACAAATATGGTAAATTTTATCATATTCCTATTGCGCTTATTCTGGTAGTGCCTATTATACTATCATACCGTGTTTTATTTCGTTAGTGATATTTGTTGTGAGTTGATATTGTATTACATTATGTCTATCTACAATACCAGACAGGATCCAACAGCAAGCCAATCATCACATCATTGTTAGTTCTCTCTCAGACAACAGCAGCCCACGAAGCCGCCAAGCAACAGCAACAGGATGAGGCCAACCATTCACTGGGGCAGCGCCCCCATACCCCAGTTGTGATACAACATATTTGTTAAATAGTGTTTCATTTAAGTTCTTTATATTCACTTGTTATTTTCCTACTCTATGTGGACCTATATGCAATTGTTCTCTTTATAAATATACGGGGTACACACATTGTGCATCCTAACCCTTACAGACAATTCAAGATGGTATCAGAGAAGGTGCTCTAACCGCCACCCACCCCGCAGCTGCCGCCCCTCTCTCTCTGACGCCCCCCTTCCCCGCACCCGCCTGCCGGCCACCGCTCGCCGATCGGCTGTTGTTGTCGTGGCTCATGCCCACCGCTGCCGCCGGCGGTCCTCCCCGTGCGAGCCTGGCTTGTAGTGTCGCCCCCACCACTCCTTACCGCCTTCGGCTGTCCGTCTTGAGGGTCTTCGGAGCCCTCCTCCTCTCTGCCTACGTCAGCCCTTGAGTCGCCGGGTTCTCTGTTGCGCCTTGGCGTAGTCTTCATGTAAACCGGTCCTTCCAGTTCCATTTATCTGCTTGTTGCCGCCTAGCCGAAGGATCTAGGCGGTTCTGACTTTGTTGTTGTTTTTTTCTTTTGGACTCGGTCTCGATCATGGCTTCCTCCCATGATGATTTTTGTCATCAGGTGACTACTGTGAAGTTAAATGGGCGCAACTATCAACACTGGGTTTGCTCCATGGAGATTTGCAAAGTCCTAAGGCAAGCACTCTCGTTTGACTCAGGATTGCAAAGTCCTAAGGCAAGCACTCCCATCTGACTCAGGATCCGCCTCCTGCACCGCACAGTACTATCGAGTCCAAGGATAAAAAGATCTACGATGATTGGGACAAGGATGACTCGACTGTGATGACGTAGATTCTGAACAGCAGTGAAACTCGCATTAGCGTTACTCTATTTCGTCTCTCGACTGCCAAGGAGATGTGGGATCAACTGGCCAGCACCTACTCACACAGTAAGAATCCGAAGAAGGTGTTTGACATGTACATACAGCTGACCTGCCTGCATTTCACTGGGCCCGATATTGCTGACTACTTTTCGACCTTCAAAGGCTTCTGGGTTGAGCTTGAGAATCTTCATCACTTATCTACCGGCTTAGCCACTATGCAGCGACAACGGCAGGAACTCCAGGTTGTCTAGTTCTTATGCAGACTTCCTGACTCATATGCTGGAGTGGTTGACCAGATCCTTGCCAGTGACCCTCTACCCACGTTGGAGAGTGCTTTCCAGCGTCTACAAATATTGTCGGCTTCCTCGTCGGATCAGCCTTCTGATACTGGTGACACTACTTCTCTTGCTGCTATGTCTGGTCGTGGTCGTGATAGGGGTCGCGATCGACCTCCGGACAACCGTTCTTCTGCTTTTGGACGGGGACGAAGGTCTCTTGACCGTGGCTCATCTTTTGATCTGTCTGGAGGTGCCGCAGGTCAGCGATATTGTGACTTCTGTGGTCGCACCAACCATACTGAAGATGGATGTTGGAAGAAACATGCCACACCTGCGTGGGCCAATGTTGCGTCTGAGGGCGCTTCTCAGACACCTTTTGCTGCTACCTCGAACTCCTCCACTGTTGAGTTCATCCGCTCTTAGGTGGAACGTCTCTTGCTAAAAAAGACCGGTGCTTTCTCCCCATCTGCTGCTGAATCTGGAGCTCACGCTGCAACATACACTGGTTGTAATTCTGCCTTTTTGAGTGCTCCCTCTTCTAGTGCTGGTAATACCAAATGGGTGATTGACTCTGGAGCTTCTTCCCATATCTCTAGCAATCGTTCTCTTTTTTATAAACTGTCTAAACCTTGTTCTAAATCTGCTTTATGCTTGCTGACGGATCCAAATCTGTTGTATCTGGAATCGGTGATATCTGTGATCAAGTTTTTCTGAGATCTGCTTTACATGTGCCCAATTTTCCTCTTGTTAAAGTGTCTATATTAGTCTATTAGTTAAATAGGCTAATTAGTTTAGTGGGCCTTTATATTCCGGCCCGTCTAGTTTAGATTACTTGGGACACAAGTCTCAGGGTTTCTCCCTTGCTCCTATATATAGGACAGGGGTGTCCAGTCTTGTATTCATCTATCACAATCTATTCCTATTCAAGCAATCTTATATTTTAACACCTCTAAACTTATTGTCTGTCAGTAAAATTGTACATAATTTGAACTGTAGTCTGACCTTTGTACCTGGTACTTGTTTTTTTCAAGACCTTCGCACGAGGATGAAGATTGGTGGGGGGCATGAAGGACCTGATGGACTCTACTACTTGGATGAGTTGAAACGGATTGGCACTACAGCTCTAGCTTCAGCATTATCTTCTTTTGTTTCTGCATTACAGTGCATTATAGACTTGGGCATCCATCAGCTGATAAATTAAAACATGTTATTTCTGGTGTAGGCACGCACAGTTTTCAGTGAGAGTCATGTCAATTAGGCAAACAGTACAGAACTGTATTTCCCAAAAAATCTCAGATTGGTAGCAAAAATATTTTTGATTTAGTTCATGTTGATGTATGGGGTCCTTGTCATGTTCCAAGTTTTTCAAGCAATAAATACTTTATTTTGTTCATTGATGATTACTCTCGTGCTACCTGGTTGTTTTTTATGAAAGATAGATCGCAAGTCTTGCCTACTATTAAGTTCTTTGTTGAAATTAACACCCAATATTCTATGCCTATTAAAATCCTGCATACTGATAATGCTTTGGAATTTGTTCAAAAAAATGTTGAATTATTTTGTCATTCTGTGGGTACAATTCATTGGACATCTTGTGCTTACACACCCCAACAGAACGGTGTTGCTAAAATGATAAATAGGCATTTACTTGAAGTTACTAGAACACTCATGCTGCATTCTAATGTTCCAAAACATTTTTGGACAGAAGCGGTTCTCACTGCCTATTTTCTAATAAATTGTATGCCTTCGTTTGTTATTGGGAATAAAATTCATGTACAAGTGATACAACCCCATCTTCCTCTTTTTTCTGTCCCTCCAAGGATTTTTGGGTCGACTTGTTTAGTTTGTTTGCTTGGACCGAATCAGGACAAGTTGTCTCCTCGAGCTGAAAAATCTATTTTTCTGGGTTATTCACGGACTCAGAAAGGATATCGTTGCTATAATCATGTTGCTAAAAAGTGGTTCATGAGCAGTGATGTGGTTTTCTTTGAGGACACTCCATACTACTCTACTAAGGGGAACACGTTGAGTTCATATCTCATTTCAGCGCCTCTGCCTATTATTAGTGATTCCGCATCTGCTTTGCAGTCTGCTGAGACTACGTCTCCTCTTATTGTTTACCAACGCAGGAATCGGTCGCCGCAATCTACTCCTGCTCAAGACCCCCCCACAAACAACCAATCTTCTCCTTCGGAAGGTCTTACACCTGCCAAGGTAACTTCTGATCTAGATTTACCTATTGCTCTCGGGAAAGGCACTTGATCATGTACATCTCATAATATTGCTAACTATGTTTCTACTACACACCTGATTGTCCATGTTAGTAATTTCGTTGCTGCTCTTTCTGCTGTTTCTGTCCCCAAAAATGTTCATGATGCATTACAAAGTACGGCCTAAGCACATGCCATGACTGAGGAGATGACTGCTCTTATTAACAGAGGTACATGGGATTTGGTTGATCCTTCGTCTGATTGCAAGCATGTTGGATGTCGTTGGGTCTACACTATCAAGTATCATCCTGATGGAAACGTAGAACGCCTGAAGGCCCGCCTAGTGGCGAAAAGGTACACTCAGACTTATGATATTGATTACTTTGAAACATTTTCTCTTGTTGCCAGGCTAAATTCTGTGCGGGTTCTGCTCTCTGTGGCAATCAATCTGGATTGGCCCCTTATCCAACTGGACATCAAGAATGTCTTCCTTTATGGTGATCTCCAAGAGGAAGTCTATATGGAGCAACTACCTGGGTTTGTTGCTCAGGGGATGTCACATAAAGTCGGTCGCCTCAAAAAGTCTATTTATGGACTCAAGCAGAGTCCACGTGCCTGGTTTGATAAACTGAGCAAGATTTTGTCTAACTATGGCTTCCTCAGATCTCATGTTGATCACTCTGTCTTTATTAAAAAGATGTCCCCTGGTATTGTGGTTCTAATTGTGTATGTTGATGATATTATTTTATCTAGCAGTGATCTCTCTGAAATTAATGCTACTAAAGCCTACTTATGCAAGCACTTTGTCACTAAAGATCTGGGCAAGCTGAGATACTTTCTGGGGATTGAAGTTTCCAGGACTGCTAATGCTCTTGTTCTATTTCAAAGAAAGTATGTTCTTGATCTTCTATAGGAAACTGGAATGACCACTGATACACCCCTAGATCCTAATGTAAATTGGGATGATGATGAATCTCCCATGTATCCGGACAGTAAAGATATAGAAGACTGGATGGCAAACTAATCTATTTGACTGTCACTAGAGCTGATATTTCTATTGTTGTTGGTCTTGTTAGCAGGTATCTTGACAAGCCTAGACAGTATCACTGGGAAGCACTGTGTCATATCCTGAGATATCTGAAGAAATCTCCTGGTAAAGGTCTTTTCTATAGAAAACATAGTCATTGCTCTCTTGAAGGCTACTCCGATTCTGACTATGTTGGAAGTAAGATAGACAGGAAATCCACTTCCGGTTACTGTACTTTTGTTGGTGGAAATCTTGTTTCCTGGAGGAGCAAGAAGCAGAATGTTGTTGCTAGATCTAGTGCTGAGGCCGAGTACCGGGCTATGGCTCATACAACGTGTGAACTTCTGTGGGTACAGTCTCTTCTAAAAGAACTTGATGTGGGATCTTCTGCTCCTATTCCCATGCATTGTGATAATAAAGTAGCTTTCTTTATTGCAAATAAGCTTGTCTTTCATGAGCGGACTAAGCACATTGAAGTTGACTGCCACTTCATCAGAGAAGCTATTCTGACTGGTCGTATATGCACTCTTTTCACTCGCTCAGAGGACCAAGTTGTTGATATCTTCACAAAGTTTCTACCCAAGAAACATTTCAGCTCTCTTGTGGACAAGTTGGACATGATTGATATCTATAACTTGAGGGGGACTGTTAAATGGTGTTTTACTTAAGTTCTTTATATTCACTTGTTATTTTTCTATTCTACGTAGACCTATATGTAATTGTTCTCTTTATAGGGGTACACACATTGTGCACCCTAACCCTTACAGACAATTCAAGAATATTAACCAAGAAGACCCTTACGGCCAAGGTTTTAAAAAGCGCGAAGCGGGAAGCGTGTGGACGGGACCTTGAAGCCGATTAATCGCCAGGCGGGCGATTAAGCGGGTGCTTTTTACAAAAGCGGATTTCCAATTCCTATAAACTTTTATGCAAAACTACATATATATGTATATAAATACTATAGTTTTTGAAATTTTTATACATATCTAAACATTGTACAAGACAATATAAAACACCCAAATAGTTTAGAATACAACTATACAACAACGATTGTATACTTGTCATAGATAAAGCAGCCTACACATAAAATAATAAGTGTATATACAAGATGAAACAACAATTTTGTATCATGTTTACATAGCTAAACAGTAAATAACAGGCCTATCATAGCTAGCTAACAAACATATTGTTATATTTGCACATCATTAAATAGTCATACATTACAACAGTACATTTAATCAAAATATGCATTGTAAATTAGATAATAGTTACCTATATAATTCACTTGGATACATCACAAAAGTACCATATCATTACAACTTACATACAAAGTATGCATTCTAAATTAGAACTAAGTATATCATAGAACATTTAATGTATGCTAATTTAATATATTATAGTCAATACTAAACATGGCATATAATGTACTTAATGCTATATGCCTACAGTAGTTTTTCTGAAAAAAGTGGGGAAAAAGTGGGAAAAAAGCGAGGAAAAAGCGGGTTAAACGGGCAAAAAGCGGCCGCTTTTCTCAAATTTGCTTAAGCGCCGCTTATAGTACATTTTAATCGTCCAGCACCTTGTGGCGCTTAAGCGGCCGCCTAGGACGATTTTTAAAACACTGCTTACGGCCTTACCATTGTCCACGCACAACCACTCTTGTGTTCTCTGTGGTTGGAGTGAGGAGATATCAAGCAGAAAAGAAGATCATTAATCCGTAGATGTCTAATCTCAACACATTCGTCATGCTTTCTTGACCCCTTCTATAGCGCATCTATCCTATAGCAGCACATCTCAAACACGTAGATCCACCTGCTATAGCGCAATATTCCTATAGCAATGCTCTTATCCGAACTACCGTAAATCATCCCAGTGTTGGTGCTTCTTGTGGAAAATACTTCGATAACAATGGAGACTCAGATGACTCTTACAAATGTTTTCTACTGTGACAGAGTCAGGAGTTACGGAAAGCTTAGGGTTGCACAACGTGTGCACCCTCATATATATATAACTGAGACAATTACAGAGAGGTCCATATATAAAGGAAAATAACAAAACAAATAACATGCTTATGTAAAACAGGAAATATATAATGTAACACTCCCCCTCAAGTTGGAGCATAGATGTCAATCATGCCCAACTTGTCCAACAGCATGCAGAACTGTTTCTTAGCCAAGAGCTTGGTGAAGATATCAGCAATTTGGTCTTCAGATCTCGTGAATGGAGTGCATAACTTGCCAGCAAGAATAGATTCTTTGATGAAGTGGCAATCAACTTCGATATGTTTGGTGCGCTCATGATAGACAGGATTATTTGCAATAAAGATGGCAGCTCTGTTATCACAATGCATAGGAATGGCCGATGAAGACTCAATCCCAAATTCTTTCAGAAGAGAACGCACCCACAGCAACTCACAAGCAGTATGGGCCATGGCCCTGTACTCAGCTTCAGCACTAGATCTGGCCACTACATTCTGTTTCTTGCTCCTCCAAGTGACAAGATTGCCCCCTACAAAAGTACAGTAGCCAGAAGTAGATTTTCAGTCGACTTTGCTGCCTGCATAATCAGAATCAGAATATCCTTCAAGAACACAATGCCCATTCTTTTTATAATGAAGTCCCTTGCCAGGAGATTTTTTTTAAGTATCTCAAGATTTGGCATACAGCATCCCAGTGGCATTGTCTGGGTTTGTCGAGGTATCTGCTAAGAAGACCCACAGCAGTAGCAATATCAGGACGAGTAACAGTTAAATAGATCAATTTACCAATCAGCCTCCTGAATTTTTTATGATCAGTAAATATAGCAGAAGAATCATCATCCCAATTGACATTGGGATCAAGAGGAGTATCTGCAGGTCTTGCACCAAGCATACCAGTTTCCTGTAGGATATCAAGAACATACTTTCTCTGCGAAAGAACCAAGGCATTAGAATTTCTAGAGACTTCTATGCCAAGAAAGTACCGGAGTCTGCCTAGATCTTTGGTAGCAAAATGTTTGCCCAAATGATCTTTGGTAGCCTGAATACCAAGAGTGTCGCTGCCAGAGATAATAATGTCATCAACATATACAATCAGAACGATAATACCAGCAGAAGTCTTTTTAGTGAATACAGAATGGTCAACTTGTGACCGCAGAAAGCCAAAATCAATCATAATCCTGCTCAGCTTATCAAACCAGGCACGAGGACTCTGCTTGAGCCCATAGATAGACTTCTTAAGCCTGCAAACTTTGTGAGACTCCCCCTGAGCAACGAACCCAGGAGGTTGCTCCATATACACCTCCTCCTGTAAGTCACCATACAGAAAGGCATTTTTCACATCAAGCTGCATAAGAGGCCAGTTCAGATTTACAGCAACAGATAAAAGAATCCTGACAGAGTTAAGGCGAGCAACAGGAGAAAAAGTCTCAAAATAATCAATGCCATAAGTCTGAGTGTATCCCTTTGCAACAAGTCTTGCCTTCAACCTCTCAACCGTACCATCAGGTTGATATTCGACTGCATAAACCCACCTGCAGCCTACAGGCTTACACTTAGAAGGTGGATCCACCAGCTCCCAAGTGTTTCTGTCAGTAAGAGCAAGCATCTCATCATTCATAGCAGATGTCCAAGCTGTACTCTGCAAAGCTTCCTGAACATTCTTAGGTACAGCCACAGCAAATAAGGCAGATACAAAATTGCTGGAATGAGCATTGAGATGAGCAGTAGACACATACTAAGCAATGCTATGAGAAGTGCAAGAACGAGTACCCTTACGAAGAGCAATAGGTAAGTCAAGATCAGAATTTACCTCAGGAGTAGAAGAACCTTCTGGAGGAGAAGATTGGTTGTCTTGGGGGGTTACATGTGTGGAAGGTGTTTTATTCCTGCGATGATAAACAATAAGAGGTTTGTCTTGCTTAACATTAGTCTCAGTATCATTGCAGTCAGGCACAAAGTCAGGAATAACAGGTAAAGGAGGAGCCAGAATATCAGTCTGCAAACTATCTCCAGCTGAAGAATAATACGGTGTATCCTCAAAAAAGACTACATCACTACTAGTAAACCACTTCCGAGTGCTGGGATTATAACATCTGTAACCCTTTTGAGTGCGAGAATAACCCAAAAAAATGCATTTAGTAGCTCGAGGAGATAACTTATCAGAATTAGGTCCAAGCAACCGAACAAAACAGGTACACCCAAAAATCCTAGGAGGCACAGGAAACATGGAGATGTCAGGGTGCAAAACCTGGAAGGGAATTTTATTTCCAATAACAGACGATGGCATCCTATTAATCAGAAAACATGCAGTCAAGATAGCTTCAGGCCAATAAGAGCGGGGCACATGAGAATGCATCATTATTGTTCTGGTAACTTCTAATAAGTGCCTATTCTTTCGCTCAGCAACACCATTTTGCTGTAGGGTATAAGCACAGGAAGTTTGGTGAAGAGTACCCACAGATTTACAAAACACAGCCACATCTTGCTTAACAAATTCTAAAGCATTATCAGTGCGGAAAGTTTTAATAGGCAAGCCAAACTGCGTCTTTATTTCAGCAAAAAAATATTTAATAGTAGACAGCACTTCGGACCTACTTTTTAACAGGAACAGCCAAGTAGTCCTCGAATAATCATCAATAAACAGAATGAAATACTTGTAACCAGACAAGTTGGATACATTGCATGGACCCCATACATCAGAGTGAACTAAATCAAAAATGTTTTTACTGCTCACAGTAGTACGTCTAGGATACACAGTACGAGTTTGTTTCCCTAGTTGACACGCATCACACTGAAAATGACAACTGTCAATATCAGGAACTAAACTACGCAATTTCTCTGAAGAGGGATGGCCCAGCCTGTAGTGCCACTGAAGAGAAGAAACCGAAGCAGATAATGCAGATACCACAGCAGCTCTCTCTGATCTAGGTAGCTGATCCAAGTAAAACAGTCCATCTGCACCTTCATACCCCCCACCAATCTTCATCCTCGTGAGAAGGTCCTGAAAAACACAAGAACCAGGCAGAAAAGTCAGGCTACAAATTTAAACTCCGTAAAATCTTGCTGACTGATAACAGGTTAAGAGGAAATCTGGGCACATATAAGGCAGATTTTAGGCCAACATGGGAATTAATATCACCAACTCCAAGGACTGACGACTTAGAGCCATCAGCAAGCATAACAGAAGAATGTCGGACATGTGCAGATATACGTTTAAATAAAGATTTATTTCCAGAAATACGTGCAGATGCACCCGAGTCTATCACCCATTTGGTATTACCAGATGGAGAAGGTGAGGAGGAGCTCAGGAAGGCAGTGTCATAACCAGAAAAGGCAGCATGTGCTCCACTCGAAGATGCAGCAGAAGAGGAACCAGCACGCTCAAGCAGAAGGCGCTCCACCTCAGCCCTGATGTAATCTGCGGTAGCCCCCGCAGGCTCTGGTGTAGGAGTCTGAGTAGCACCCTCAGACGCAGAAGAATCAGCCGCAGCATTGGCCCAGGCCGGCTTACCATACTTTTCCCAGCATTTTTCCTCAATATGGTTGGACCGGCCACAGAAAGTACACAAGCGTTGTCCTTGCTGAGGACGTGCAGCAGCAGAGGCCGGAGCAGCAGCAGGAGCTCCTCGGCCAACACCAGGTCCACGCCCCCGGCCTGCACCCAGGGGAGGACGACCGTCACTGGAGCACGGCCACGGCCGCGGCCGCGCCCGCCCCAAGCGGCCAAAGCAGTAGAGTTTCCAGTCTCAAGAGACGGAGACGGTGTCGATGATGGAAGGCGCTGGAGACGCTTGTAGGCACTCTGCAGGGAGGGAAGTGGATCACTCGCCAAGATCTGATCCACCACCCCAGTATAGGACTCAGGTAGACCACTGAGAAACTGAATCAGCTGAAGCTCCGCCCGCTGTTTCTTCATAGTAGCTAAATCTGTGGACAGCGGGTGATACATCTCCAACTCACCCCACAGACCAGTGAAGGTGGAGAAGTAGTCTGAAATGTTAGATCCTGTAAACTATAGGCGCCCCAGTTGCTTTGTGATATCGAAGATTTTCTTTGGATTCTCACTGTGCGAGTAGGTACTGGCGAGCTGATCCCACATCTGCTTCGCCGTAGGCAGCTGAAGAAGGGTGACGCTAATCTTCTCAACGGAGCTGTTGAGAATCCACGTCATGACAGTCGAGTCATCACGAACCCAGTCATCAAAAGCTTTGAGATCCTTGGCATCCGCCTCCTCGTCAGGCTGAGGCGGACCCGTCCGAGTCAGGTGAGAGTATTTTCCTTGTGATTTGGCAAAGATCACAAAGGAACATACCCAAAGCTGGTAGTTGCGCCCGTCAAGTTTAACAGTAGTGACTTGACGGCGCGAGTCTCTCCACATGTCTTCCCCAGAAGACGCCATGAGAGTAGGAAGGAAGGCAGGCACCGGCACAGGCAAAAGACGGACTACGCCGTCAGGCAGGCAGAAGCAGGCAGAAGTAAGTCACCGTGGACCTCTCACATACACACTACGCCAAAGCGTAGCAGATGACCCGGAGGCCGAAGCCTATACGGGAAGGCAGACACGAACAAGCACGAACGAAGTTTCCTCTAGCCGAACAACTCGCCGATCTCCCCCTGAAAGTAGATCTAAGCCAGATCTAGCGGTGGCTCAGTGGTCCCGTAGGAAGTGACCACCCGGCAGCACACCTGCTGTGCGAACAACAACTCCGGTTGCTCAAGCACTAGCGGTGCACCACGCCAGGCGCAAGACGGGACCTCGGAGCCTACGGAAGGACCCTGCGGCCCGTGGGAGAGGCCGGCCGGAGCGGCGGCTGCCCTGGCTATGCCAGCGGCGGCGGCCGCAAGCTGCTGCCCGGCGGCGCTGGTGCGCGGGGGGGGGGGGGCGCCGGTGGAGAGAGAGGCTAGGTCTCGACCTGCTCTGGTACCATGTGACAGAGTCAGGAGTTACGGAAAGCTTAGGGTTGCACAACGTGTGCACCCTCATATATATATAACTGAGACAATTACAGAGAGGTCCATATATAAAGGAAAATAACAAAACAAATAACATGCTTATGTAAAACAGGAAATATATAATGTAACATCTACCATCAACTATTAGTGATTATCAAATTTAGGGGGAGTCTCCCCTGCTATTACTGATTCTACAAAAAGTATAAATGTTATCTTGCCAAGGGGAGAAGGTCAATTTGCTACTTGCTACGTGATATCTTTTTCAAAGGGAGAGTTTGAGCGTTGTAATTATTATAATATGAGATTCAAGAGGAGATTACTTTTATATGGGCTATCCCTATCTCTTATGTACTCTTTTTTTTAGTTTGTCTTAGCAAGTTGGACATGTGTTTCACCTATGCTCTAGCTTGAGGGGGGGTGTTAGAGTAATTAGTTTATTATATATATGGGCCCAAGTATACCAGGCCTAATAAAGTTTGAGTCCACTTGTAAGTCTCCCTCTCTCCTATATTTAAGAGTGGAATTTTGGGTAATAGAATCATCTCATCAGCCCCCGTCATCTTTCCCGCATGGTTATTAGATCACATACTAGAAATCTAAAAAATGATAAGAGTTAATTAACTCCCACAGACAGTATCTCCCTATTTGGATTGTGCGTTCAGGCCCTCTTTAGATGTGATTAAGATCCACTTATCTATCCTTAGTTTGACAGTGTAAATTATGATATAGAATGACTATAGCAAGGGAAGCTGTGGCATCCATCAGAAGTTGTTTACCTATTTCAACTTCTCAAAAGAGTGAAATAGGGAGGAACAAACTTTGCCCAACTCTCAAATTCAGAGCTATTCCAACTTATTCCTACCAAAACTATTTTTGCTACCAAAAAACACTCAAGTAAGCTTATTCCTCAATTTGACATCTCTGGGAACAGTCTTCATTAACACCCAAATTAGGAAAATCATTATGACTTCATATCAATATTTCCGTATTATTCTAATAATCCACAATCCTAACAAAATAAAAAGAGAATTCTTGACTTGATCAAGTTTTGTGTACATATCATACAAAAAATAATAGGATAAAAATTTCTACTGCTTACCAGTTTGCAGCATTAGCAATAACCTGACAGCAAAGATTTCCTACTGACGATAGGCGAGTTATATCACCAACAAATGTGCAGAACCTATTAGGGTCAATACTTAAAGAAGCAGCTTTCGCCTTAACCAATAAGAGAATTTTGGATGTCTGGTTCAGATCCACTAGAACCAACCTCATGCTCTCATTCTTGTCAAGAAAATCAGAAACTCTCTCGACAATTATATCTGATGCTCTTTCATGATCAAACTGAAAATCTGAAGTTGATATAGATGGAAAAGCCAGAATAGGAACATCTCTCCAGGAAGAATTCCTGGAATCGAATTCAAAATTCTCAGACTCAACAACTTTTCTAGCTACATTGATTGGATGCTGATCATCTTGATCCTTCACTAGTGGTTGTACGTTAGATCCAACATTATCAGCAGGATTCCCATGGGATGTAATGAAGCTTGGACTTGGAGGATCTACCTTTTTCAAAAATTGCATTATAGAAACTTGCACAGCACTTTTCTGACCAAAACATCCAGAGGGAAGATTATCAAATGGGCCTAGATTGCAATATTTAGTAACAACGTCTTTAACATCAGCTTCATTCTGGCAAAATGTAATTCTAGAAAACCCTTCATTCAATTTAGGCAGTTCCTTCTTTTTTAGCATGCCATTGACAACAAAGGCAGCATTTCCACCTTGTAGATTCCCTTCATGCCGTGAACATTTTATGGCACGAGATATACAAAGCTTAGCAGGAAGGTCAAGAACCACTGCATGAATGTCAAATTGTATTCCACCAATCTTTACAAACTCAGATCGTTGTTGTCGCTCCAAGTTACACCTATCGATGAAAACACTCTTCCCCTCTTTGAGGGCATCAGAAGCAGCTTTTTTACAATGTACTTTAATACCTGCTTTCCCATTTGCAACGTTGTCCTGCAACAGTTGATATTCTAAGTACAAATAGAATAAAGACTTTGAATCATCAAAATAGGTGGATAAATACATGGATCCTTATCTTTTTTCTTATTCTTTATCTAATGGCATATTTACTGCTGAGTATATAGTAGCTTCTGATTGTTTGTTTATAGAGAAAAAATAAAATCCCGTCACTTTAACAAATGATATACAACCAGCAATTATGTTATGGAATATAGTATTTTTGGTCTATTTTTAGAGAGGAAACTCTCAACTATAGAAGATTAAGTTACAAGACAGCATAAAAAAATATACAAATAGGAATAAATGCTAAAAACATCTACTTGTAATGCTTCTCTATGCCCAACCATTTGTAGATGACAAGTAGAACATAAAGCAAGGTTACTGCCTCACAGGCTTGCAACTTTTCCCACATAGAGCTTGTGACGACTGACGACTGCATCTAGGCCTAGTATTAGGACCACCTGGTTGGCTTTTTAGAATTCTTTGGGCTGGTACTAGCATGATGCCATGGTGCATTCAGCTCACGGCTGGTTGTCATATGTATTAGTATAGAACTGACCACCTTTATTCTTACCTCATGAACCCAGCTTTGCACAACCATCTTCTGTTGAGGAGTTCCAAAGTTCTCATGACAAGTTGCAGACTTTCTCAAGTAGGTTTGAGTAAACATTAAACTGATCGCAGGTATTCTGGCAACTAATTAGCACTTCTGAAGCTCCTACCTTGTTGACATGGTTATACAGTCATATTAGCTGAACAATGGATATTTTGGTGTTTCTTTATAACTTGAGCCGACCGAGCAGGTGTAAGATGTGCTAATGGATCCAGAAATTAATAAGATTCGTGCAGATATGTTTGCTAAATTAACCTGAATATATTTGCTGGCTCATGGAAGCCTCTTGCTTCTTTATCCTTGCTTTCTCTCATTTTCTTTTCCTTCCGCCTCTCTTCCTTGTAATTACTGTCAATTTCCTTGATCTTCCTCTAACATAGGTTCTTGGCACCTAGATAAGAAGGCTGGTCAATATACCAAAGCATGGTGTCAGCATCGAATGCAGATCGATCAGATTTGAATCTACTTGAAGGTGTCTCTTAAATCATGATGTGAGGAATTCATAGTTGGTCTTGATGATTCCATCTACTAACGTAATCAACCTGATGGAAATAGATCTAAATCCAGATTGTTGTAAACTGTCTGTGGTATATTCCAGTTGAAGACCAAATGGAGAAGAACTCCCCCTAGGACCCTAAAGTTTCTCAAAGGCCCGTTACAAGGGTGGTAAGTAAATCAAGGGCTAGTGCAATTCAATGGGACACAAAAGTGAATATTAACCACATAATCCCATGATAATGCTAGTTGGTCTTGATGATTTCCTAGTTTTATAGTTTTATAGGTGTCTCATTTTGTGAGGATGTCCTGGCTGGTCTTGATGATCCTAATGGAACTAAAATTAAATCCACCTTTTCATAAACTGTCTGTGGTATACTCTTGTAGTAGCAATTTAACGTGTTGTTAACTGAACCTAATATCATCATAGATTACCTACCTTGGGTTTTAACCATAGAACAGGACATCGATTTCAAGTTGACTTTCGACACGTGTGGAAGTGGATGTTTTTGGAAGCATCGAGGAAACTACGAGGATTTTTACAATTAAACTTCGACGCATCTTTGACAAAAGTTGAGCTAAAAAAAGTAATTTCATAATGAAAATTGATATATATTCATCAAATATAGCTTAAAAACAAAATATATGTTTATATATAGCCATACATACAAGTTTACATATGTAGAAAAACACAGTCACATGCAAATGTACAAGACATCATCTTCGTGTCAACTTCGACAGGCATGGAAGCTTACCAGGTTCCGACATCGACATCGAACATCGACGGGTGTAGACATATGTAGCATCGAGGATTAATCGCCAGATGTCGAGAATGTTTAGTACCATGGTTTTAACTATGCATCTCTAAGTCACTGAAAGAAGTTTTCGGTTATATTCTACTCGATGATGATTGCTCCTTTCTGAAGACTAAAAGCGACCTTGCTCTATACGTTTGTACCAATGAGAATCCACATATAACATTCTAACTTCTTGGTTTTAACAAACTAGCTCATCCTTTAATTTTTTACTATATTTTTTTTTTGTCTTACCACTATGTATATGTCTTTACCATTGCAATGAACTCAAAGCTGCATATAGCATTGATGTGCACCATAGTACATATGTTCTCTTCTTAATAGAACCGGGACCTTTTTTTTCTTAACTAAGATGGAAGAAACAAGCTTAAGAGAAGCAGGATATGTACAGTTTGAGTTCATTAATTAGGATGTTAACCTGCAAACCTAACCACTTGATAACTATGAATGATGGCTTTACATTCCAGCTAAAAAAAGCCGTGACAATTCTGGGTCATTGTGTCATTACAGTAGATAATGTCTTGGTCCAAGGTGGCACGCATCAATTCTCTCTAATTTGAGTTTTAGGCTGCCATGATGGTGGACGTTTCCGTTGGCTACTTACGATGGTCACTATTTAATCATCCAAGGTCGGGAGGATGAACTTTGTTTAGAGGAATATTTTGTGAGGATGATAGTTGCAACATTGGACATAGAGTTGCGACTAACTTCCTTGCAAATATGATGGGCCAACCTCATAGGCTTGGTTACTTTCTGGGCTTTGCAAGGTCACATTCCGGAAGGCACGTGTGACCGTATGGAGATGGTGATGGCAGATTTTGTTTGGGGTTCCAAGTATCATCCTATGCGCTTTGAGCGCATGGCTAGGCCCTGTAATGAAGGGGGTCTAGGTCTCAAAGGGGTCAGCATTGTAAACCGGTGGGCGTCCCTTAAGAGGCTCGTCAGGTTCCATACTTGTCCCCACTCCCCCTGGACCCTATGGATGCGCAGGCGTTATGGGCTTACCCCCCTTGACCCGGCGCTGCTGCGATATGGTGCATCTAATTCGTGGAAGAACATGGCGCGTGCGTGGGCTGAGCACCAGCACATCTTCGAGCGCTCCCCCACTGGCCTTGTAAAGCTCGCCAACCCCAACGCCGACCTGTGGAAGATCATTCAACCACAACAGGCTCCTTGTGACGTCGGCAGGACCATTTGGGCGGGGCCCCTCATTCATAGGTGGAGCTTTACGATCTATAGGGCCTTTCACGATGCACTTGCCACTGCCGATAAAGTGCACGAGTGGAACAATGAGGCAAGTGACAGATGCACCTTCTGCAGGCAGAGGGAGGACATACAACACCTGTTCTTCCGTTGCAGATTTTCTAGGCTTGTGTTACAATCCGTCATGGAACTCTGCGATATCAGGGTCCCGACAACGGCCACCATCGCCGACACGATAAGCCTTATAGAGGACAAAACCAGGGGATGGAAGGGGTGGAAGTGGCTGACTGTCACGGCTTGGACATGCGTAGCATACTTCATATGGAAGCAACACAATGAGAGACGACATGGCGTGCAGTCCCTTAGCTCTTCGGAATGCAGGGACCTAGTGGTCAAGGCCACGAGACGCGTTGCAGAGGTGCAGGGTTGGAGCTCCACCACCCCGACCCACATCAGTAGGGCCTGGCAGATCCCCTTCAGCTTTTAGCTTTTAGTTATTTTGTATAGCGCCCACAGGCATAGACGGGGTTTTTGTAGAGTTACCCCCGTATACACTCCCTTTTTGTAGCTACACAGGGAGGCGGGACGCACCCCACACCGTCTTCATAAGGTGTGTGGCGTGTCCTGTTTAGTTTGGGCTTTTCTGTAGAGGCTCTTTTACCTTTTGAGCCTGTTTGACCCGGTGCTTCTCGCACCTTGGGGTCCTTATAGGGTGGTTCTTTTTGAACTTCCTTCATCGTTTTTACCCGTCTATTAATATATAGACCATTCCGATGATGGATCTGTTCTGCATGTGAGTGCGCATATAGAGGTTGAAGGATGGGGTGAAGAATGGCAGACCTGTCATGAAGTGAGGTCATGATAAGGTATGCAGGAGAGTAACTTCTTGTTGCTATTTTTGGAAAGTATGCAAAGGTATAAAATAGAAATGGAAAGTTTTCTAGGGGCTTAACTATCATGAAGTGAGGTCATGATAAGTGTGTTCGATAAAATTTTCACTTTGGCAGAAGTATTGAGTAAAGATAAAAGTTTTGTATGGAAAGGAGTCTCCACAATGAAATCATGAGGCGCCTATTTGCCAGCATGGCTGTAATGACCCTACCCTGGGTTATGAGGTAACCATGTTTGTTTTGGCTAAGTAAGTTGCTTAGAAATTTAATATAATCCTCAAAGGAGTTTTGTTATCATGTGACACACATATGTTTCAAGTTTGGTCCTGATTAAATGTTGTTTGAGCAATGTTCTTTTGCTTTGGACCAAAGTGCAATTTGCCCAAGATGAGGGGTTACATTGCAATATGTCACATGTTGAATTTGTTCTAAGTGTTTTAGTATCATAAGAAAGAGAGTGATGCTAAGTGATGGCTTATGAAAAGCCTAAATCCCAAGATTATAACTTTTTTGAACAATGCTAGCACTTTGTACACCAATTTTGGTACAATTTGTAATTTACCCAAAATATAGGGTAGAAATGCAAATTACCACCTCTAGAGTGTCCCTACTCCCTCTATGTATCTTTTAGAGAAAAGAGAAAGAAGGAGACGCTATGTTTGAATCATCTTTGAATGATGATATTCTTGGTGATGAATACACCAAGAAAGAATTGAAGGTAAAGTCTTATATGTGTTGTATCGAGTTGTAGACTTAATATAGGAGCCCTATCGGCCAAGGAGCCATAGTAGAAGTCTCCTATCGGTTTGTTGAGCCTTGGCAAAGGCCATGACGGGAAAAGCACCTCAAGGGGGGTGGCCCATGACGAGTTGCAAGCCCCTTGCATAAAGTGTATCGGTTTGCCCTATTGATGAGATAAAGATGAGATAACTTATCCAACAAGATAAAGGATGACCGAAATATCACCCCTAGATTATCCTCAAGACTCTTGCATAGCAAGATATGTATGTGTGCATGCATGGACATGTGTCAACCATGCATGGCCACGTGTCATCTAGTAGCATGACGTGAAGACACCTCTTATACACTTTATCTCATGAACCCAAGTATATATACTTCACCTTCCACCTACTTATGGAAGTTTACGAACCCCACAACCACCATCCTTGGAGATATCGTGCATAGCCCCTTAGATATTGTGCAAAGTAGCTCAAGGAGCAGGGGGAGCTCGAGCACCAAGCTTAAGGTAAGGCTTTGGTCATCTTCAACTTTGGTTGAAGTAGGATTTCGGGTTACGGATACTCCTATCTTTCCTTCTTCACCAAGTTCTTAACTATGGTGATTTCTTATCTATGGAGGAGTTGTGAACGAGCCTTGGACCTTGGAAAAGTTCATCTTCAACCTTAGGAACGTAAAGCTTTGGAGCTTGGAGCTTTGAATTCGTTTACAAGGCGGGTTATATAACTTGAACCCAATCATGTTATTATTCACCACCTATCTTATACTTAATTATCTACTTTCAATTCCGAAATCTTCTTGAATATTTGATGAAATTATGAGTCCTAGTAGTTGTTGGACCTGTTGTCCATGTACTAGAACAGTTAGAACGAAGGTCTAGAGCTTGAAGAAGATGGTATCACTTTATAAAGTGATATCGGGTTCAAGCATACAAACTAGTACCTCTAACCCGATATGGACATGTACAAATATCCCTTGCACGATATGCTTATGAGTGTATATCTCCTTGCACGATATGGAGATGAAGTTCACACTTTGAACATGACATGGTGTTAATTATACACCTTTTGCACGATAGGAAGTCAAGCAAGGACTCCATGCACGATATAGGGTCAAGTATATACTTCTAAATTGATATGCTAAAACCCTAGTTTGGGTAACCCGATATGAGTAAGATATGCAAGTACCTCTTGCACGATATGATCATGTAGTATACACCTGGTACACGATATCTTGAAGCACACATCTTGTGCACGATATGATTGATTGAGCATACACTTATGCACAATATAAGACATGGATTCAAATACATAGGTATAACCCGATATGGTTGAAATACCTTGAACCCGACATGAAACCCAAGATGGGGGTTAACCCGATATAGGGATAGATGATAGCTCATATACGATATGAGCCATGTCTTATGAACAATATGGGAGATACCCACTTACATCATATCATGGTTATCAGGACCGAACCGGACCGGCCGGTTGAACCGGGAACCGGTCACCCTACCGGGTCGGTTTCCTCTAAAAGCCGGAAATGACGTCTGACCGGCATCAAACCGGTGAACCGACCGGTTGAACCGGTGAACTGGTCCAGTTTTTGCCCAACCGGCCGGTTCTCTCATTTAGCAAGGAAATGCATTGTTGCTGCTATTTTATGTTATTTAACATTGAATACTATATAAATGCTGGTGTATAAATGTCTATGAATAGTATAATATTGTTATTTGATCTTTTTTATCAAGTTATTGTGAGGAATTATGCTATTATTCATGTTTCATAACTTTTGTAGGGATAATTTCCATGAGTACAAAGACATTTATATATTATTAAACTACTAGTGACGTCATGCTGACGTCACCGGTTGAACCAGTGAACCGTGAACCAGAGGCCTCACCGGTTCACTGACCGGTTCGAGTCTGACAACCCTGCACCATATACACGATACAAGTCTAAGATTGTACCTTTTACACGATATAGAGATAGTGAGCACTCTACACAACATAGAGTTGGAAATCCAAGGTGATGGGTAAACCGACATAAGAGGCGAGTGATACTACATGCATGATATGATTGATATTCCTTGGATGATAGGAATAGCACCTACTTCTACCTTGTGAACGATATGAGGTCCAACTCATGCCTCATGCACGATATGGCCCATTCTACCTAATATGGTGGATAACCCTAGATGATAGGATTGAAATCTGATATCCCTATCCTTTGAGTAATGGATTGTGATAAGAGAATTCAATTAGACACCCAACTTGTCATGTAACTATATGATAGGGCTGATCCTTGAAGGTATACAGAGGTTATGAGCCTAAGGGTCTACCTAACATGGTAACCCGATATGTTGCCCAACATGGAGACCCAATATGATAATCCTGGATGGGAAACTGATTTGTATCTTATATTGTGAGAAGAGATGAGGGGGAGAGGAGACGAAACACCGAGAGATTTGGCGGCTGCAAGGAGCAGCTTTCTTGAGAGGGCAATAGTCGTCTCACTTCTTTTTATATATTAGGGTAAGATACATTGTGGTACAAAGGAGAAAATGATAGAAAAACAATAAAACAACTAATATAATGAAAATAGAACCAGGAGGCAGATTGTAGATTTCCGCCGCTGTAGCAATCTCGATACCATCGACAGGATGTCGATGGTATCGACAGAATGATGTTCTGCCGCTGTGATAATCTCGATACCATCGACAACCTGTCGATGGTATCGACGGGGATACAGGTTGTTTCACACTCCCCCTCAAGCTGGAGAGTACACATCGTGTATGCCCAGCTTGCCACATAATCTTTGAAAAGATGTTGGACCCAAAGGCTTTGTCAAGATATCCGCCAGTTGATCTTTAGACTTGATGTATGGCGTCACAATAGTGCCATCTTTGATTTGATCACGAATAAAATGGCAATCAACTTCTATGTGCTTTGTACGCTCATGAAAGATAGGGTTCCTGGCAATGTGTATAGCAGATTGATTGTCACACTTGAGCTTCATAGAAGACATGATAGTGATTTTTAACTCAGAAAGAATAGATTTGACCCATTGTAGTTCACAACATGCATGGGCCATAGCACGGTATTCAGCCTCAGTACTGGATCTAGCTACCACATGCTATTTTTTGCTTTTTCGAGTAATCAAATGATCACCTAGGAAAGTACAATAGCCTGATGTAGGCCTTCTATCAGTATGATCACCCGCCCAATCTGCATCTGAATACCCTGTGAGAGTCAAAATAGATGGAGTCACATTGGGTTTAGAATATGTGATCCCCTTACCAGGAGCACTCTTCAGATATCTTAGAATCCGGCAAACTACTGTCAAGTGTGACTGTCGTGGTGAGTGCATATGCTGACTCACAACGCCTACAGCAAAAGAAATGTCAGGTCGTGTAACATATATTAGCTTGCCAACTATTCTCCTGTAATATCATGGATCTGAGTACTCAACATCATCAACCGTCTCCTTGATGTGATAATCCATAGGAGTAGATACCGGTTTAGATTCAGTCATGCATGTTTCATGTAGTAAGTCAAGCACATATTTCCTCTGAGATAGGTTGACACCTGCATGAGATCTAAGCACCTCAATGCCTAGAAAATATCTCAGTTTACCTAGATCCTTGGTTTGGAAGTGTTTCTGTAACCCTTCACACGAGATATGCCTGGAGAATCACTGCCAGTAATCACTATGTCATCAACATATACAGCAATAATGATAGAGCCACAGGAAGAGCTAGAGTAGAATAAAGAATGATCAGTCATGGAGCGAGGGAAACCCAGCTGGAGTACAACCTCACTGAACTTGTCAAACCAAGCTCGAGGAGATTGTTTCAGCCCATATATGGCTTTCTTCAATTTACACACTTTCTGACACTCCCCCTGAGCAACAAACCCAGGAGGTTGCTCCATATATACTTCTTCCTGTAGATCACCATGTAGAAAGGCATTCTTAACATCAAGCTGAAATAGGGGCCAATCAAAGGTAGTAGCCAGAGAACTAATAATCCGGACAGAGTTTAGACGAGCTACAGGAGATAACCCTGCAAGCCTGGTGCCTCACTCCAGATCAGCGGATGGGCTGCAGCCGGACGGCGGCCCTGCCGCTGCCTCTCGGCGGCGCCACCGACACGGAGAGAAAGAAAGAGGAGCGCTATCGGCAAAGAGAAAGGAGAAAGGGAGAAGCGGTGGCGGAAGGAGAGAGATGCCCTAGATCGAGCTCTGCTCTGATACCATGTGAGAAGAGATGAGGGGAAGAGGAGACGAAACACCGAGAGATTTGTCGGCTGCAAGGAGCAGCTTTCATGAGAGGGCAATAGCCGTCTCACTTCTTTTTATATATTAGGGTAAGATACATTGTGGTACAAAGGAGAAAATGATAGAAAAACAATAAAACAACTAATATAATGAAAATAGAACCAGGAGGCATATTGCAGATTTCCGCCGCTGTAGCAATCTCGATACCGACAGAATGATGTTCTGTCGTTGTGATAATCTCGATACCATCGACCTCCTGTCGATGGTATCGACGGGGATACAGGTTGTTTCATATATATATATATATATATATATATATATATATATATATATATATATCACTTAAACGATACATGATGAGGCATATACTCTATGCCCGATATGGTGCACACCTTGTGCACAATATGACACCATGCATATAGCTTATACCCGATATGGGGTCAAGCACCTAGCTCATACCCGATACAAAGCTAACTTGAAATGATAAGAACTAAGCGATAGTCCATCTGATATGGGTACACGATATGGTGTTAGAGGATACACCTAAAACATGACATGGTGATGTGGCTATCCCACATGCCCGATATGGATACACGACATGAAGTAAAGAATGTAGTTTAAAGCAAAATATGATAATATACACACATCTTGATACCCAATATGGTAGGGACACTTCAATCATATGTGATTGATTGAGTGACATATGTTGCATGTTGTGTTAATTGCAATATAAAAGATGATGTGAATTGTAAATGATGAACTAATATTCCTCAAAGAGGATTGAACCAAAAGTATGATGTAATCAATATCCTAGTGAGGATGAGAGAGAAACTCATACTTTGTGTTGATAATCATTTAATGATAAATGATGAGACTAAATAAGTATGATTGAATACTTATGATATCAATGTATGCTCCGAGATGTGTGGAGCAATGAATTAGGGTTGGATTGATAATATGAACTTGAAACCTTATTCGGCTATAAAGAGAAACTCTAACCCTAATAATGGGAAGGTTGTATTTCTCTTATTGAATAAGCCTTGTGAAGCATGTTAAATACTTGTAAAATAAGTATAATGTTTATGTGGTCTGATGACCTAAAAGATATTTGTTGCCTAGTGAGAGGTGACAAGATGTTAATGGGCCTTGTGAGCCATGTGAATAGTTGTTGCCTAGCGAGAGGTGACAAGATGTTTATATGGGCCTGGTGAGCCATGTGAAATACTTGTGCAACAAATGTGATGAATACCTTGGTCTGAGAACCTAGAGGTAATAGTTACATGTTACAGAGGTAACAATGCTATGTGGTGATCTAAGGGTTTGAATACCCAGATCCAGTAATCATGATAATGATGATGTGAAGGGATGAGGATCCCCAGTAATATGATAAGGGACTGAGATCTCAAGTGTTATGTATCTAAATGTGTTTTAAAGATTAGAACAGTACTTGATAGATGTATTACACATTTCTTTGTAGCAATTGTTTACGATTGATGATTATAACTAGTTTGATGCTAAAAGAATATTGTAATACACTTAATATATCATTAGAAACTATAAAATGTTGCCCTAACCATAGATCCATCAGCGTCAGGAATTGCTGAATGGTGAAACGGGTTTTTCCTACGAGATAACCTGGAGTGCATATTTTTGAATATGTGGGGACGTAAGTCTTGGACGGCCATATGTGAACTGATACCCTTACGAACTCAAAATATATGGGGATTTTGCTGTATGCCATATCTTGGCTCGAGTGCGACTACGGTCGTAGACTCAATGTTGAGCACAGTGAACTGGCTCGTGGTTCAGAGTATGGCTATATGCCATGACTCAGTAATTTCATAACTGGGGACGGTTGTTAGTCGATGTTCCCCTAAGAGAGTGCATGTTGATGTTGTAGCTCTGAGCGAAGATGCCTTTATACCCTGGCACGCTCTTTTTGCAGATTGACACGAGATGTCACTGCCAGTAGTCTCGTACTGACCGGGATAGCAGAGGTCTTGGCAGTCGGCTCTTCCATTGACCTTGTATGGTACCGACTTGTGAGAAGTTTGTGGTCGGTTGGAGCATGAACGGGGTATACTTCATCTCCTCAGGGCATAAGTGTGATTGTAAAATGTAATTAGCCGTGTAGCATATTTGCTTAAGGATCGAATACGGAAAACATTGGTTGATACACGCTTCAGTTATACCTCTTAGTTGATAGATGTTATTTATGTTTCTTTACATTCTTTGTAAAGTAGATAGATGGTTTATTACTCTACCATGGGTAAATGCATCACTTTTCTTAAGTGAAGAGATTACTTTGTCCTATTTATACAGTGATTAATTCTGCTAGTTAATATAAAAGAACCTCTGCTCAATTTTATAATGCTTATCTGTGATAATAATATGGTCGGCGGAGAGTTATATCTCTCGATAAGACAATTGTCTCACCCCGTGGGATCCACAATTTTTAGGTGGACGTGCACGAGGCGGTAGAGACCTTTCTGCAGAGGAGGAACAACAGTTGGGGCAGCATTAACAGCTCAGGTTGAGTGTACTGTCTGTCGTGTCTTGTAGATAAAAGTCATATGTGTCGTCTCTGTACTCTCAGGTCCTTGGAGTCGGTTCGTAATGGTTTCATGAACGATCTCAGATTTTGACTTGTAAGCCTCGAGGTTTTATGTTGCTTCAGTACATGTGTTGATAGAGCAATTGTTATATGGTGTCCTTGAGATGAGATGAAACAATGATTGTACAATGTAAATCATGATATGTATAAGATTGGGATCTTTCAGTAAGAGTTTTCTGGAATAGGATCTCCTTGCAAAATGGTTTTAAATTTTAGTGATGTTTGCTAATCCGTTGTTTATGATTATTCTGCATAATTAGTAACGATTTGGCTGTTGGTTTGATGGCGGTCGTTACAATGGCAAACTGCGAAGCCAGACACTTTCTTTCAGAAAGATTTATACATAAAGTGGCAGTTTACAGAGGTTCACAAGAAGGAAGGAAAAGCCCATATTTAGATAATTAATCAATCCCTACCAGCACAACTTATTTTCCTTGCACAAGAAGGAAGCTCATCAATGATATCAATAGAACTTTTATCCAAATTGGTTGTGGTATATCTAACTAGGATCAGGGTCTCATATTCATTCAACCGGCACATAGGTCTAAACTGTCATTCTCATCCTGGATGAGCAGAAATCCCATCAATGAAGTGATGTAGCATAACCCAAATGACCGTCGGCAGCCCATGAACTTTTCCTCTAGCAACTTCACACAGAATTTGGTGAAACTTATATAGATTTCGCCCTTGTAAAACAACGATTCCTAGTAATATTTATACTGATTGGCATTCAAACAATCAGCATATCTCGCTCTACTATCTTCAGTTGGAGATCAGTAAGTCTGACATAACTGGAGCACACCTAATGAAGCTAATTTGAAACATCTCTAGTCATCTGGCATATTTCACTAAATTAATGCACCAAGTGAAGCAAATTGCCAGATCCCTTTTGATATTCCACTGTGAAATTGCAACCAACCCACCATCCTTGGCCCGGTGCCTGCAGATGCAGCTCGAGCATGTACTTCAGTGACTGGTTATTCATCATGACCACAGATCCGTCAAACCAACAGATAGGTCGCCACCTCTTCACATCCTCAAGAATGGCCGCAAGATCCTCATAGGTAGACAGCAACAGTTGATACCATTTTTTGGCCCTACTACTATAATCAATGGGATGTCCCTTTGTGCAGATATGCCTCCTAGGCTGGGTCTTAAGATTAGTACCGAGCACAAAGGTTTTCAAGAAATGCTAATGCAGTAGACACCAACGCATTATGTAGCGAAACAAAGGTTTCTGGGGCAGTGGTTCATCATCTAAACCCTTATTTCATTAGAAGAGTATTAAGAAGGACACAGAGTTGGAATGCATGTGATGAACTTCATGTACACTTCTAACAAGATCCAAGAAAGGCGAAAGCTGCATAACCATTTTTGAGATATAATTTTTTTAGCTATTTCTAGTGCATGTTGTAAACAAGATTATGAAGTAATTCTCATTAGTTTGATAAGGGCACAGAGTCTCCTATATATAGGAGATTAGGAAGATAGGTGGATACTTAAGAAAGTAAATAGATCCTCATTGAAGTATACCCAGGATAAAAGATATAGAAGGCTAATACAAGAAACATGGGAGTAAGCCCAACAGCCACTTATAAGTTATAACAACTCTCCCCCTCAAGCTGGAGAGTATATGTTGTTTAGTCCCAGTTTGATACCCATATGTTGAAAAAGAGCTGGAGGGTAGTGCCTTTGTCAGAAGGTCGGCAATCTGATCCTATCTCCGCACCGAAGGGGTCACAATTGTCCTTACAATGACCAGACCCCGCACAAAGTGGCAACCTGCGTCAACTTGTTTTGTGCGTTCATTAAAAATTGGGTTGTTTGCAGTGTGAATGATTTCCTGTTTTATAGTGGCGAATAGAGTGGTGATCGCGGGAGATCAATCTAGGAAGGAGACCATTTCATCGGCAGTCGGCATAAAAAACCGAGAAGAAGAGAAGAAAAACTCATCTTCGTGGAACATGACGTCGGTCTAAACATAGAGGCGACCAGTCACAAGATTAAGGCACTTATATCCCTTATGAGAATGAGAATATACTAGAAAAACCATTTTCAGCGCTTGGAATAAAAGCTTATCAGCCTTTAGGTCAAAATTATGCATGAAGGTGACAGAATCAAAAACCCGAGGAGAAAGAAATGGTATTTTCTGAGGATATAAACAGAAAACATGGTTTTTGTTGAAGAACATATGAAGGTTGGTGATGGATAAGGAAGCAAGTGGTGAGAACAACTTTGGACAAAAGATGTTTAGGAATGGCTAGCATGAATGGCAAGTGAACGTGTAATGTCAAGGAGATGACAATTCTTACGTTCAGGAATACTATTTTGTTGTAGGGAGTAAGCACAAGAGCACTGAACAATCGTTTCACAATCAAACAAAGTAAATCGCAATTGGGTATATTCAAGAGCATTATCAATGCGGAGAAATTTAATAGGAGTTAAAACTGAACAGACCGTCGTACAAAAAATTGAATAGAAATCATCCACACATTTCAAGAAGATAGAATCACGTTGTCCGTAAGAAGTCGTCAACAAAAGTAAGAAAATATTTAAAACCATTATCGGGTCGCGCGACACGCGCCAGCCCTTATCGGGCAGCGAACGTTAACGTTGGAACCGTGTCGCGCTATACACCAAGCTCGCACGATGCGCCTTACCGCCTAAGATCGAGTCGTGCTTAGGAAGCCAAATCGACCCTTGACGTGACCGATTAGACTGATTTTACTGCGTCTCAGGAACGATTTGCCTCCTAGCGCGACACGTGCCCTTGCTTTTACCCAATTTACCCCCGCTCGCGTCGGCTATATATAGTAACTTCAGTTAACCGTGTCGGGCACTTGCATTTACATTTTACCTACTCTCATATCGCGCATCTAGCCTTCGCTTTAGCTCTCGTGTCGGCCAACCTTCAGCAAGATCCCGTGTCGCGCACAGCCTTCCACCCGACACAGGTATAACCCGATACGCCATATCGTATCGCGCAACTTTTGTTTTAGCGATTCCTTTATCGGGCACGAAGCTTTAGTTTTGAATCAACCAAAGAGTGTCGCACAAAGCCTCGTGCCGGGCGATACACTTTGCACGTTACCCGTGTCGGGCAACGCCCATTTGCTCTGTGTCGGGTTTCGTCTGTCGGGGACTTCTGACTACATCGTGCGATACACGTATCGCGCGACACATACCGCGCGAGTTGTGTCGGGCAAGGCCCTTATCGCCAGTTTTGATTGGCAAGGAAATTTAACTTGTGTAGCCCGACACACCATTGTATCGGGCGGCGCTTTCTTATCGCGCACTGGAGCTCTGTGTTTTGACGTCTTATAACCATATCGGCCTCCGAACTTTTTCCGAACGACGCAAGTATCGCGCAATGCCTTGTCGGGCACACGTATCAGGCAGGTCTGTTTACCGACCAGATATCGTCATGCACCCTTTGTCGGTGCCCATATCGGACAATTCTGTCGCGCAAGTCCCGTTTTGTTAATGATACACGATATCGGCCAGAGATATCGGCCAGATCCTATCGGGCAATAAGACGCGTTTACCCCTGCCCGATATCGACTTGCTTGTGTCGGGATTTGTTTAGTTTTAACCAATATCAGTTTTTCATGCATCACCTACCTTGTATCGGGCGACACGACCATGCCGCCCGATATCGGGTAAAGTGACCCATTCAGTAAATTTATTACTTACTATACTTTTATTTGATAATTACATAAATGGCTCGCACCAAGCAAACAATCGTCCAAGTAGACGAGCAAGGCCGGAGGATCAACCCCGAGGCCACAGATGAAGCCACTACAGCTGGGCAGAAGCGGCCGAACCTCGACACAGTGGGGCCATCTGAGGCCGAGAAGCGGCCCAGGAGAGAAGCGACGGCAACCCCATCAACGACGGAACCCCTGGCTCACTCTCCAGGCCGGTTCGTGCCCCGGGATGCGGAACACTAGCAACGCTACACAGAGCCGACGGCCAAGATCTATCGGCCGACCCGGTTCTGCCACCAGCCTTCCTTCCACCAACTCGGCATCTTCAACAGACTGGACAACGTCTTAAGAGTTGTCGGGCTGAAGACAATATGCTTTAGCCTCTCCGGATCGTACACTGAACTCACCAAGGAGGTCATGTCCTCCCTCCGTCGGGTGCAGAACAGGCCGGAGGAAGTGGAGAGATTCGGCGGAGCAGACCGGCTGCAGGGTCGGCTATATAATGTTGAGCACGACATCTCGGAAAAATTGCTCAACGAGATCTTCTCCTCCTCAAAAGCCGAGAAGGAGATGCTGAACAGCGGCGCCAGGATCGGCGAAGGCGACGGCTTCAACCCGGTCAATGTTTAGAAGAAAATGACCGGCGAATCGTCCTACAAGTCGGGGAGCAAGGTGGCGGCCATCCATTCCTGCTTCTGGAGGATCATCCACAAAATAGTGGCGTGCCTCCTGTTCAGCAAATATGAAACGAGCAACCTCTACACCGAAGAACTCCATCTAATGTGGTACATGATGGAGGGCAAGGTGGTCAACTTGGGGCGCATTCTGCTGAACCGGCTCTACCCAATAAAGGATGCCACCAAGGAGTACTACATGGGTGGCATCGTCAACCTGATAGCGGCAGGGTTGGGATACCCAAAAGAGCCGCACAGCCTGTCGAGGACTCAGGGAGACGACAGGATTGATTTGAAGTTCTTGCAACGAGCCAACATAATCAAGAAGGAGGGCCGCCGCTACTTCTACAGATTTGCAAGGACTTCCACCCTTCTGGCCCTTCCGCTCTGCATCAACTACGATGCAGAGAAGCTGGTCTTCACCACAGCAGAAATTGAAGTTGTGGAGGTTGAAGCCGCTTACGCCGCCACCACAAGAATACAAGAAAGGGTGGCCGCAAGAGGAGGGTCAATCCCTCTCGACGTTCAGCGGGACAAGTCTCCAACAACTCTTGCCGAGCCGTCCACCGCCCCCACACAAACGGCGGCTACCCTTCCTGAAGCCGCCATTGCTACTCCTGAACCAGCCGCGGCCGCCAAAAAGACAATCGTCGCGGTTGTTGAAGAAGTAATGGCGATCGTGGAGGTCGCCGAAACAACCGGGGCTGAAATAACGACAAAAGCCCCGGGGGAAGTTGTCGCGGAAGAGATGGCCGCAGCTCCCGAAACTTCTGTTGCGCCTTCAATGGCGGAAGAAGTGGTACAGCCTGATGCCAGCAACGGTGTGTTCGCTGAGCTCCTCGAGGCGGAGCTCAGAGCTGTGCACCCCACGCCGCCGCCAACGTCGCCAGCGGTAGCTGCGGAGGAGGTCGCCGACAACCAAATGGTGGAGCAACAACCACCCTCCCCGCGCCCCTTTCCACCACTACAAGTAGGCGAGGCAGAGGTAGCCAGGAAGGTGCCAATGCCCCGCCCTGAAGCGATGCCCTCGCATACAATCCAGATGGACTCAGACCCGAGTGAAGACGCGCACTCGTCGGGCAGATCTCTCGCGCGAGGGACGTCAGGAGGCCGAGGGGCAGATCAGCCGCAGCCCCTCCGTCGTTGGGGCAGATTCTGGGTCAAGAGTTTGACCACTTGCGGGAGGTAACGGGCAACCACTCTGTTACTTTTGCTTCCCTTACCCGCAAGTTTACTGTTTTCCAAGAAAGGCTCAACGACCAGGAGCGGCAGCTGCTGACTCTAGTTGGCCTTCCCGGCCAACTAGAGGCACTTAACGAAACGATGCAGTTGGCGCTCCAACGCCTCGACGCAATCGAAGAGAGGCTGGACTAGAGAGACGGCCACCCCCGTTCGAGACAGCCGAGGAGGTCTCCATCACCTCCTGGCTCCGGCTCTCAGCCATCCACATTGCGTCCTCCTCAAGGACGTCGTCTCCTTCCTCCTCCAGTGGGCCCTCCACAATGCTCGAGGAAGGAACGACGCGCAAGACAACCGACGGGGCTCCAGCAGGACAGGAGAGTTCCCGCGGCATCGAAGAAGCTGCTCCCTCAACCTCCCTAGACGAAGCTGAGGACAATGACGAATCAATCAGCGTCGGGGAGGACTCTTCTGAAGAATCAGAGGAAGAAGGGGGGGACATCTACACTGCTAATGACAGACACCCCCTAGAGGAAGGAGTTCGACGGCAGACGCATTCTCTGTGCCGTCAGAAATCCCCTCCTTCGAGATGGCGGACTTTGACAGAAGAGCCATCAGATACCTGACGATCAAAGACCAGAAGTTGTTGAACAAGGTCCTGAGATCGTAGGCAGATGAAGAAGACGTCGTCTGGAGCGACGACTACTTCTCCGTACGACGGGGAGCGCTGAGGAGCATGTTCCGCTCACCGGCCGTCGTCGGAAAGAAACTTTTCAGGGTCCTACAAGGTGCCGTGATCGAGAACGCGGGCATCAGGACAAGCCGGCAGCTAATTTACAATGCCACCCCGGCCTTGGCGAGAAGACTAATGAAGGGGTTGTACAACTCTACATAGGTGGCCAACATGCTGGAATACATTGAAGAGCACAACCCCAACCTAGTGTTGGCCCCCTACAAGCATCGAAGAAACTAGTTCCTTTATGTGGCAGATCTCCGGAATCATGACATCCAGCTCCTCAGCTGCTGCAACAAGGAGGTCTCACGCTCAAGAAACGCCTTCGTTCGCCCCGAAGATAGACATCTGAGGCTTCTTCCGCTGCGTCTCCACCGTACAATTAAGTACGGAATCCAACGCCACATCGGCGTCTGGAATTTCTTCACACTTAGAGACTTCCCCGTTCAAGAAGAGGGAAGCGGAAACAGCGCCTTCGTAGTCCTTCGCGCCATTGAGATGCTACACATCTTCGGATACTTAATACAGCTCAAGGGCCAAAACTTCTATCATCTCAGAAGCACTTATGCACTGCTGCTGATCAAGGACGGGCGTTATTTTCGAGACGCAGGCGTCCCAGAGAAGTTGCTGGACAGCGATCAAGAAGATGAATCCTCCCAACCCAGCAGCCTTCCAGAAGGAGAAGCCGAGATGGCCACGGACGTTTACGGGGAGGCAAGCGGATGGATATTCTGCGTGAGATTCTTACAACTGAAGACCCCGCTTCGCCTGATTCTTCAGAAGAAAAGATCAGCAACTTCGACCGTTCCGCGTGTTCTTCACTAACCCAGGAACAGGTCAATGAAATTCTGCAGAAGCTGACTGATTCTACCCCCGCAGACGTCATATATGAGACAGAAGACGTCATAGTCCCAATTGATGATCTTCGGAACGTGATAAAGGCAAGAGGATGTCTGGCAATGTCGGTGGCGGCAGCCTACATCCAGATACTATAGAAAAAGTTTGAACACGCATACATCGTCCATCCAATGTTGTTCAACGATATCTGCATAGCTGACGAGTCAGGAGCGAAGCAATCATTTCTGGAAAAGATACAAAGCAGCATGCCGCATATCATCTTATTTTCGATGTTGCACTACAATTACTGGACGCTCCTGACGGTGTACACTCGCCCACGAGCAGCAATCTTCTACAACAGCTCGGACAGCAACAAAGATCATCCGGTGCAGTGTACATCAACCGCGTTGACACCCTCGAGCGCTTAGCAAGAAAATACTACATCGAGGTGGCAACACTGATCCAGCCGTTCCTGGAGAACACGGCGAACGAATGGCGCGAGCTTCAATTCTGCCACAGCAGTCCACAACAAGCTCCACAATCAAATGACTGTGGCATCTACGTGCTGGAATGGATCTCTAGCTCGGTGACACTACAACAAACGCCTGACAAGCTCCACCACATCGACTACCACAGCAAACGCGGAGAATATGTGTGGGAGCTTATATCTGAAGGAGGCGCTCACCAACTAAACCCTCACTGACTTATCAGTCTCCTACTTTATTTATCTCACAACTCTGGGACAGGGTGTGGGGTAAGTTTGGGGGGGTACTATATATCAGTGAGGGAGGTACTAAAAGTTCTCCCATTTTGTCTTTCTTCTTTCTCTTAAAAATATCATGTGTACATATACATATACAAGTCTGATACAAAATAGTGAATATACAACTCCTTGCCTCTATACAATTGTACAAAGACATTCTATAGTAAAAATCTGATACAGCTTCTCCCAACTTGTTTTCTCTGT
Organism: Alisma plantago-aquatica; assembly: GCA_963693085.1. NCBI lineage: Eukaryota > Viridiplantae > Streptophyta > Magnoliopsida > Alismatales > Alismataceae > Alisma > Alisma plantago-aquatica. Next base: position 318,143,892 of record OY856411.1, on the reverse strand, counting down.
GTCTAAGGTGGTGCAGGTTTTTGTTATGTTCTTTCCGAAAATGCAGTCTCAAACGACAAAGACTATAACTTTTCTACGCCAATTTCGAAAAATAATCTAGCAACAGCTAAGTGATGTGTATGTGAAGGAAAAGGCTGCCCAAACAGCGAATTTTCTCTTGATTCCTTTACCCAACAAAATCTCAAAAAGAGAGAAAAGCCTTATGAGAGTGAATAAAAGCATGAGAGTTGTGCCAAATGAAAAAAAAATACACACTTGTCTTTCCAAAAGTACTCATCTTTAGGCATGGTAAATCCGGGGCAGTGGTACGTAGGATGTGAAATCACTGCTTTAAAGCCAACTGGTTTGGACTGCAGGGACCACTTGCCCGTTAACAGACCCGTACCTGGATGGACCGATGGGAAACAAGAAAAACCCAAAAAGCCTTAAGCCTACCCAAAAACCCAACTTTCTACTCTCAAAAGTTGTTTGGTGTGAAAGCTAACTTTGAAATCATGCACCTAACTCTCGCCAAAGCTGAAGAGAAAAATTTTGCTTAAATAAGGAAGGAAAAATAAAGTCCGTTGTTCGTGGTCAGACATAATTCTCCTTAAGACATCTCAATACTCGCTCAAACACCTTGTCCGAAAACTATGACGAATTAAGAAGCAATATCGCAAAACAAAGTTTTAAAATAAGTACGGATTGATTGAGGACAATCAAAATGCTAAGTTTGGGGGAGTTGATAACACCCATTTTATGGCTATTTATGGCTCATATTCCGTTGTCAAACCTGCCTTATAAACTGTTTTCCTTTCCGTTTTATCATGTTAGTCCTAACTCTTTTCCCATCTTTTACAGAGTTTCCCTCGATTTTCCACTCAAAATCAGCAAAAAGGCCCGTCCCGGCCCACTTACAACGAATCGGCCCCTTCACTGGTCGCCCGACACGCCCACTTACCCGTCGCGGTCGCTACCCGATGTGGCAGCAACCCGACACGGGGCGTGTCGCGCGAGGAGGCATCTGACGAGCGGCACGCCACCTACCCGACAGAGAGCTTCTACCCGCCACGACCAATCAGCCTGATATGGGCATGTCGTGCGCTTAAAACCACTCACCGAAAGCAGCCGCCCGATACCTTCGCAACCCGGCACGCGATAGCCAAGCCATGTCGAGCGATACGCAGGTGTCGACCATCCCCGAAGCCATGTGAACAAAGCCGATTGAGGACACGTGGCTCCACGAGAACCGCAACCTCTTCCAAACTGCGGCCTATAAATAGCAGCTACAGGACTCCGATGATACGGGTCAGAACCTCACGAAAGATAACTTTGGAAAGCATCTGGAGCTAGTGTGTCGACTTCCAAGGCGTGTCGGGCGATACTAGGTGAGCACACTCCCAACCCGAGAGGGGCGGGAGTGGTTCACTTAGAACCCGTCTCGATAACTGCGGCAGCCCGATATGACCAAGAAGGCCACCCGATGTGTCGGGTTCCTAGATGGGCTCCTACCCGAGACGGCTCGCCCCCTACACCCGATACAAGGAACCCGAGAACCTAAGTCATCTCTAACCCGACACGATATCGAACCCGATACGGACCACCCGTCACGGTGTGTCGCCCGAGAGGGTGGTACCCCGACACGACCTTATCGAGTAGGGAGCCTTGACTGATACGCATGCCTATCACGGCATGTCGCCCGACAGGGCTAGCCGCCCGACACAGACATATCCGGCACAGCTCCCGCCCAGTATCGGGTTAGTGATACCTTAAGGGTCTGCTGCTGTATATCGACCTCCTATATCAAGGGGGCCGATACCTATCTTCCCTTTTTACAGCAATTTACTATCGTTTATTACGCATTGTAACTAAACCCTTTACATATCTATGCTTATGGAATCTGTGGAGTTTAATATCTGTTGTTCTGTGTATGGTTCCTTTTTGTTGGATGATTTCTTTATAGCATCTAAACTCTAGCCTGTATGTTTGGATCATGTTTTGACTAGCTATCGAATTGTGTTTCCCGTTTCAACTCCTTCGAGAGAGGGATGTTGTAACTCTAGACTTCAGTCCGATCTGGGAGTACGAGAGTGCCCAGGATCGGGGCCGCCTCGGTTTTCTTTCCACTCCAACTCATGTCTATTACTCTTGAGAGAGGGTATTGGCACGTAGTTGGAGGTACCCTCTTTGAGAGAAGAGAGTACAGGAAGTTTTCCGCTACCGCTTGTTATGCCTAAGTCTTCTTCCTTCGTGCTTTACCTTAACGATAGTTTTATCTCCCCGGATTCTGTTTTACAAAACCTTTATAAAAACCTCTTAACCCAAAACTTAAATCTTTCTTGTAACTCCTTTTGGAGATAGGATTTTCTGTTTGATTCTTTGTGATTCTTTTATGTGACATACAACCTTTCCTTGCACCCCCTTTTGTTTGAAGTGCTTAGACAAGTGAAACCCAAGTTCTGAAGCGCCATTCTTCCTATCCCTGTGTTCGACCCCGAACTACTTCGACCATGTGCTAGTTGCAGGTGTCTTAAAAATTCGGGTACTATAAATTATAAGTCTGATAACCTAGGCATATCTCCATCTTTTGGACCCACGTTTAAGGCTCGTCAGGCCGCAAGCAGGCGCTCCCCCTGTTGCTCTCTCTAGGAGAGAGGGGGCGGTGGCTAGGGCTGGAGCGGGCGCCGAGAAGAGAGGGAAGCGAGGAGGCGGGAGATAGGTCTCAGGGCTATTACTTTAATACCACGTGAAGAAGTGTATTCGTTGTTGTATTGATATGTATACCCCTGCCCTATATATATGGGAGAGGAGGCAATTTCAAGGAAGCGGACTAAACCCTAATGGGTCATGGGCAACAAGCCCATATACACAATAGACTAATTAACTTATTAACTAAATAGGCTAATATTCTAACAATTGATATTGTATTGTCACGATGTAACTGTTAATACCCAAATCCATCGAGGACCAATGAGTCCTCTCATCTCCCTTGGTCGAGACAAAGCCCAGAGGTGGTGCCCCCCAGGTACTTTCGCTCAGGGGCACAAGGACGAGATGCAACGTCCAGATGACGTTGCTAGGGTCGTTGTTGCATCCTCCTAAGGATTGAGGAAGCCCAAGCCTCCATCTGGTCAGCCATTGGGGACCCAAGTGAGAGGCAGAGGGGGAAGGCAATTTTGTTAAATTGGTAGCCTCCCTTGACTTCGTAGTGTTACATTACGTTATTGTAGCACCAGATTATTAAAGAAAGGGAATGGGAAAAATTGATGAAGGAGACAGTGACAAAGTCAGGGTTTTCAGAAAGCTCAAGGTTGCACAATGTGTGCACCCACATATATATAATACTGAGAGAATTACAGAGATGTCCATATATAAAAGAGAAATAACAAAACAAATAACGGACTATGTAAAACAGGAAATATATAACGTAACACTCCCCCTCAAGTTGGAGCATAGATGTCAATCATGCCCAACTTGTCCATCAGTGTGCAGAACTGTTTCTTCGCCAGCAGCTTGGTGAAGATATCAGCAACTTGATCTTCTGATCTCGTGAATGGAGTGCATATCTTGCCAACAAGAATAGATTATCTGATGAAGTGGCAGTCAACTTCAATGTGTTTGGTGCGCTCATGATAGACAGGATTATTTGCAATGAAGATGGCAGCTCTGTTATCATAGTGCATAGGAATGGCCGAAGAAGACTCAATCCCAAACTCTTTCAGAAGAGAACACACCCACAGTAACTCACATGTAGTATGGGCCATGGCCCTGTACTCAGCTTCAGCACTGGATCTGGCAACGACATTTTGTTTCTTGCTCCTCCAGGTAACAAGATTGCCTCCTACAAACGTATAGTAACCAGAGGTAGATTTTCTATCAACTTTGCTGCCTGCATAATCAGAATCAGAATACCCTTCAAGAACACAGTGTCCATTCTTTTTATAATGAAGTCCCTTGCCAGGCGACTTTTTTAAGTATCTCAGAATGTGACATACATCATCCCAGTGACACTGTCTGGGTTTGTCAAGGTACCTGCTAAGAAGACCCACTGCAGTAGCAATATCAGGACGAGTAACCGTCAAATAAATCAATTTACCAATCAACCTCCTGAATTTTTTATGATCAGCAAACACAGAAGAGGAATCATCATCCCAATTCACATTGGGATCTAGAGGAGTATCTGTAGGTCTTGCTCCAAGCATACTAGTCTCCTGCAGAATATCAAGAACATACTTTCTCTGAGAAAGCACCAGGGCATTAGAGTTTCTAGACCTCTATGCCAAGAAAATACCGAAGTCTGCCCAAATCTTTTGTAGCAAAGTGCTTGCCCAGATGATCTTTGGTAGCTTGAATACCAAGAGAGTCGCTGCCAGAAATAATAATGTCATCAACATATACAATCAGAACAGGAATAGCTGTTGAAGTCTTTTTTGTAAACACAGAGTGGTCAACCTGTGACCTCAGAAAACCAAAATCCATCATGATCCTGCTCAGCTTATCGAACCAGGCACGAGGACTCTGCTTGAGCCCATAAATAGACTTCTTAAGTCTGCATACTTTGTGAGACTCCCCCTGAGCAACAAACCCAGGAGGTTGCTCCATATACACCTCTTCCTGCAAATCACCATACAGAAAAGCATTTTTCACATCAAGCTGCAGAAGAGGCCAGTTCAGATTCACAGCAACAGATAGGAGAATCCTGACAGAGTTAAGGCGCGCAACAGGAGAAAAAGTCTCAAAATAATCAATGACATATGTCTGAGTATAGCCCTTAGCAACTAACCGTGCTTTCAACCTCTCAACTGTACCATCAGGTTGATATTTTACGGCATATACCCACCTGCAGCCCACAGGCTTACACTGAGGAGGTGGATCCACCAGCTCCCAAGTGTCTCTGTCAGTAAGAGCAATCATTTCTTCTTTCATAGCAGATGTCCAAGCAGTACTTTTCAATGCATCTTGAACATTCTTAGGTACAGCCACAGCAGATAAAGCATATACAAAATTGCTAGATTGAGTATTCAGATGAGCAGTAGATACAAACTGAGCAATGCTATGAGAAGTGCAGGAACGAGTACCCTTTCTGAGTGCAATAGGGATGTCAAGATCAGAATGTACCTCAGGTGCAGCAGAACCTTCTGGAGGAGAAGATTGGTTGTTATAGAGATGTGTTTTCTTGAGCGTCATGTGCTTAGCATGTACTCCACTTATTCCTTTTTCTTATGTTGTTTAGTCCCATATGGGTTGCATCTTAATCAGTCTCTTTTTCTGTTTGCTATATAAGAAACTACTATGTACACTGCTTTACTCATTCAATAAACAACAATTCTCTACTTTACATGGTATCAAGAGCAAGCCTCCATTTTCTCCCACCCATGACCTAACCCCCCCCGTCGCCGCCCCCCCCCCCACCGGCGGCAGTCTTCCCCTGCCCACTCCACTTCTCCTCTTCTCTCCCCCCTTCCCTCACCCTAACCCTACCTAGCCGCCGCCTTCCCCCCCCCAGCAGCCGCCCGCCGCCCACCCCCCGACCTCTCAGCCGCCCGACTCAGGTGCTTCCAGCAGCAACCACCACCAAGCCACCACCACCGCCGGCCTCCGCCACCACCCCACGACCTCTCCTCCTCTCCTCCTCTATCCCATCTACCCATCCATACCCTCTTCCACCATATTGTCCACCACAAACAATTTCTAAACTCCTACGTAAGGCATGAACACTTTCTAAATTTTTTTACGTCTACGACCGGGCTTACGTCCGTTCTTGTTCGGGTGTCCGCTGGCCATCTAAGTTGAGAGTCTCCTTTGTTCTTTGGTATTTCTGTCTGCGCCTCATAGGGGAACGTTAAGTTTCTTCTCATGCAGGCGTAGGTTTCTATGCATATTATGCCCATTTTCGGGTTCTTCTGATCTGCTGCGTCAGATCCCTGCTGCCTCTGCCCGTTTCGGGTTCTTCTGCTCTGCCCATCAAGGGTCTCTATTGCTACCTCTACGGCGTTGAAGTCTACTGCTGCCATGGCCTACTCTGAGCCCCCCAGATCTCTGTGTCACTACAGTGAAACTTGACGGCGGCTCCAACTACCATCTCTGGTCAGCGTCGTTTGTTCTCTATATCAAGGCACAGGGTCGATATCACCATCTTACGGCCAATCCTCCTGATGCACCTACGGCGGATTCTGATGACAAGACTACACAAAGCTACATCCAGTGGTCCAAGGATGATTCGGGCGTCATGTCTTGGATCCTCAACAGCTCTGAGCCCCGGATCAGTCAGTCTCTTCTCTGCCATCATGATGCCAAGGCGATGTGGGATCATTTGGCACATGTGTACTCACATCAGGAGAATCCAAAGCGGGTCTTTGAAATCTTCAAGCAACTCGCCAAGAAGGAGTTCTCCACTGACATGTCTATTGACGATTTCTATAATCAATGATCCGCTTTGTGGAATGAATATGAACTGTATCACCCTCTGACTGTTGATATCAAGATTGCCCAGAAGCAAAGAAATGAGCTTCAACTTGTGCATTTTCTGGCTGCCCTTCCTGCCTCCTTCTCGGGGGTTGTTGATCAAATTCTGTCAAGCGATCCACTACCCACAGTTCGCGATGTCCTCAAAGGAGTTCAGAGACTGCCTTCTCTGACTCCTACACCTGCTCCTGAGCATCCTGCACTAGTTGCGCGCTCAACTGACTCTAGTCGTGGCCGTGGCCGTGGTCGCGGTCGCGGTGGACGACCTCCTTCTGGCGGCCGAGGATCTTCTACACCAGGTCGGGGTACTTCTCAAGGCCTACGTCACTGCAACTTGTGTGGTCGCGACAATCACACTGAGGACCGATGCTGGATCAAGCACGGTAAACCTGCTTGGGCTAACCAAACTGCTGATGATGATGCCGTTGCTGACTCCCCTGCTGAAATATCACCTGCACCAACCAACACTGACTGGCTATGCTCAGAGTTCGAGAAAATGTTTCAAGAGCGCCTTGCACGCTACCCTCTACATCAAGCTCATCTGCCATGCTCACCTCATCGTCTTCTGGTAACAAACAGTGGTGCATCGACTCAGGTGCTTCCACTCATATGACTGGTGCTCTTCATTTATTTTCAAAACTTAGTACAACAACTCCGATATCCACTGTCACTGTTGCAAATGGATCTAAAACTACTGTTCACGGCACCGGCACAGTTCCCCTTTCACGAAAATTGCATCTAAATTCAGTTTTATACATTCCGAAATTTCCTGTTAATTTGCTTTCAGTCAGCAAAATGATTAATGCTCTTGAATTTATGCAACAAGTTGTTACTTCTTTTTGTATGTCCCAAGGAACTATCCACCAGACTACTTGCCCATATACCCCACAACAAAATGGCGTAGCGGAACGGAAAAACCGACACCTTCTTGAGGTTGCTCGCACCCTTCTCATTCATTATAAAGTACCTCATTGTTTTTGGCCTGATGTTGTTTCCACCGCATGCTACCTTATCAATCGCATGCCATCTTCTGTTTTGAAAAATCAAGTTCCGTACGCCCATTTATTTCCTGATAAACCTCTGTTCTCTGTGCCGCTTCGTATCTTTGGGTGTACATGTTTTGTGAAAAATCTTCACCCCGGTCTCACCAAGTTAGATGCTCGTTCTGTGAAATGTGTGTTTTTAGGGTACTCTCGCACTCAGAAAGGCTGCCACTGTTTTGATCCAGTTACGAAACATTGGTATGTTAGTGCGGATGTGATATTCTTTGAACATATGCCCTATTACTCTGCTACCGGGGAACACTTGACTGCTGATATTTTGGCTACCACTCCACTACCGTTGGTAGAAGATATGCCTCCTGCTACTATGCCTCAAGAACGACCTCTACAAGTATACAAGCGAAGACCGAAGCCCGTCACTGCCCCGGCCGAACCAACTCCTCCGTCTGCGGATGATCCACCACCGGCTGAGGTACTTTCTGACTTGGATATTCCTATTAGTTTACGGAAGGGTCTTCGTTCTTGTACTCAGCATCCTATTAGTCGCTTCTGCTCATCTGCCAATCTCAGTGATAGCTTTGCCTATTTTACATCTGCTTTATCTGCTGTGACTATTCCTAAAACCGCCGATGAGGCGCTTCGTCATCCTGCCTGGAAATATGCTATGGAACAGGAAATGCAAGCTCTGAATGACCAACATACCTGGGATCTGGTTGACCGACCATCTTCCCGCCATTCTGTGGGTTGTCGCTGGATCTTCACCATTAAATATCAGCCAGACGGTACCATTGAACGTCTGAAAGCTCGTCTCGTAGCAAAAGGATATACCCAGACCTACGGAGTTGATTATTTTGAAACTTTTTATCCAGTAGCTCGGCTCAATTCTGTTCGCATTCTGATATATGTTGCGGTAAATAAAGACTGGCCTCTTTTCCAACTTGATGTGAAAAACGCTTTTCTATATGGTGAATCACATGAGAATGTCTACATGGAGCAACCCCCCGGATTTGTTGCTCAGGGGGAGTCTGCTTCAAAAATCTGTAAACTTCGCAAGGCGATATATGGCTTAAAACAAAGCCCATGGGCATGGTTTGACAAACTCAGTAAAATCTTACTTTCTTTTGGCTTTCGACGGTCGCAGGCTGATCACTCTGTTTTTATACGAAAAACTATAGCAGGGCTTGTTATTCTCATTGTGTACGTTGATGACATTATCTTATCTGGCAGTGATAATGCAGGGATTCAAGCAACAAAAAAACTATCTAGCACAACATTTTATCACTAAGGATCTTGGTAAATTACGATACTTTCTGGGAATTGAGGTTGCTAGATCTTCTGCAGGATTGTGCCTATCACAGCGGAAATATGTTCTGGATTTGTTGCAAGAGACAGGCATGTTAGGCTGCAAGCCAGCCAACACACCCCTGGATCCCAATATGGATTGGGACAGTGAATCTTCTCCTCCATATGCTGACCGACACCAGTTCAGGAGACTAGTAGGCAAACTTATCTACCTAACTGTCACTAGAGCTGTGATTTAGTTGTTGTTGTTGGGTTTTTTAGTCGGTATCTTGATAAACCACGACAGTGTCACTGGGATGCTATCTGTCATATTCTTCGATATCTCAAAAGTGCTCCTGGGAAAGGTCTATTATACAAGAAACATGGCCATTGTAATCTATCTGGTTTTTCTGACTCTGATTATGCAGGAAGTAGATCTGATAGAAAATCCACATCTGGATATTGTACTTTTGTGGGGGGCAATCTGGTTACATGGCGCAGTAAAAAGCAAACGGTCGTTGCACGATCTAGTGTTGAGGCAGAATATAGAGCAATGGCTCATACTACATGTGAGCTTCTATGGGTCCGCAGTCTTCTGAAGGAATTTGACATCTCTCCGTCTAGCCCCATCCCTATGTTCTGTGACAATAAGGCATCTATTTTTATTGCGAGCAACCCTACTTTTCATGAAAGAACCAAACATATTGAAGTTGACTGCCACTTTGTATGAGAAAAGGTTATGTTTGGCCAGATCCACAATCCTTATATCAGTACGGAGAAACAACTTGCAGATATCTTCACCAAGGTGCTACCCAAAAATCGCTTTCAGACGCTGATTGACAAGTTGGGCCTCTTCGACATCTACGCTCCAGCTTGAGGGGGAGTATAGAGATATGTGTTTTCTTGAGCGTCATGTGTTGGATCCTCAACAGCTCTGAGCCCCGGATCAGTCAGTCTCTTCTCTGCCATCATGATGCCAAGGCGATGTGGGATCATTTGGCACATGTGTACTCACATCAGGAGAATCCAAAGCGGGTCTTTGAAATCTTCAAGCAACTCGCCAAGGAGTTCTCCACTGACATGTCTATTGACGATTTCTATAATCAATGCTCCGCTTTGTGGAATGAATATGAACTGTATCACCCTTCGCACAGACAATGCTCCGCTTTGTGGATCTATTAAAACCCTTCGCACAGACAATGCTCTTGAATTTATGCAACAAGCTGTTACTTCTTTTTGTATGTCCCAAGGAACTATCCACCAGACTACTTGCCCATACACCCCACAACAAAATGGCGTAGCGGAATGGTCAGATTTATGCAAACTGTCTGGTGTGTTAGGCTGATCCGGGGCATGTAGTCTGGTGGAGCATTGATTATAGAAATCGTCAATAGACATGTTAGTGGAGAACTCCTTCTTGGCGAGTTGCTTGAAGATTTCAAAGACCCACTTTGGATTCTCCTGATGTGAGTACACATGTGCCAAATGATCCCACATCGCCTTGGCATCATGATGGCAGAGAAGAGACTGACTGATCCGGGGCTCAGAGCTGTTGAGGATCCAACACATGACGCTCAAATTCAAGTAGTCTGGTGGATGGGCATTTTGTTGTGGGGTGTATGGGCAAGTAGTCTGGTGGATAGTTCCTTGGGACATACAAAAAGAAGTAACAGCTTGTTGCATAAATTCAAGAGCATTGTCTGTGGGGGGCAAGAGCGGAATGGTTTACAGTACGTCATGTGCTCCACTTATTCCTTTTTCTTATGTTGTTTAGTCCCATATGGGTTGCATCTTAATCAGTCTCTTTTTTTGTTTGCTATATAAGAGACTACTATGTACACTGTTTTACTCATTCAATAAACAACAATTCTCTACTTTACAGTTGTCTTGGGGGGTATTTGTGTAGAAGGTGCTCTATTCCTGCGCTGATAAATAATAAGTGGAGGATCTTGATTTTCAGTATTCCCAGTGTCAGGAATGTCAGGCACACAGTCAGAAATAACAGGCAAAGGAGAGGCAAGAATGTTTGTATGCAAACTGTCTCCTGCTGAAGAGTAATACGGTGTGTCTTCAAAAAAGACAACATCACTACTAGTAAACCATTTCCTCGTACTGGGATTATAACACCTGTAACCCTTTTGAGTTCTAGAATAGCCCAGAAAAATGCATTTAGCAGCTCGAGGAGATAACTTATCAGAGGTGGGTCCAAGTAATCTGACAAAACAGGTTCACCCAAAAATTCTAGGAGGCACAGCAAACAAAGAAGTCTCAGGTTGCAGAACCTGTATAGGAATTTTATTCCCAATAACAGACGATGACATTCTATTAATCAGAAAACACGCAGTCAAAATAGCCTCAGGCCAATAGGAGCGGGGCACATGAGAATGCATCATGATAGTCCTGGTAACTTCTAATAAGTGTCTATTTTTCCGCTAAGCGACACCATTTTGTTGTGGGGTATAAGCACATGAAGTATGGTGTAGCGTACCAACATATTTACAGAAACCCGCCACTTCTTGCTTAACAAATTCTAAAGCATTATCGGTGCGGAAAACTTTAACAGGCAAACCAAACTGCGTTTTTATTTCAGCAAAAAAGTACTTGATAGTAGACAGCACTTCGGACCTACTTTTTAATAGAAACAACCAAGTAGTCCTAGAAAAGTCATCAATAAATAGAATGAAATACTTGTAACCAGACAAACTCGGTACATGGCATGGACCCCATACAACAGAGTGAACTAAATCAAAAATGTTTTTACTGCTCACAGTACTACGTCTAGGATACACAGTACGAGTTTGTTTTCTCAGCTGACACGATTCACACTGAAAATTACAACTGCCAATATCATAAACTAAATGACGCAGCTTCTCTGACGATGGATGTTCGAGCCTGTAGTGCCACTGCAGTGCAGAAACAGAAGTCGATAAAGCAGATACCACAGCAGCTTTCTCTGATCTCGGTAATTGGTCCAATTAATATAGTCCATCAGCACCTTCATACCCCCCACCAATCTTCGTCCTCGTGCAAAGGTCCTGAAAAACATATGAACCATGAAATTTTGCTGACTGATAATAAATTCAGAGGAAATCTAGGCACATATAAGGCAGACTTGAGCCAAAACTGAGAAACAATGTCGCCGACTCCAAAGACCGAAGACTTTGAGCCATCAACAAGCATAACAGATGAATTACGGGTAGGTTTAGATAGAGTTTTAAACAGTGTCTATTGCCAGATATATGTGCAAAGGCACCAGAATCTATCACCCATTTTGTATTACTAGAAGTAGAAGGTGAGGAGGAACTCAGGAATGCAGTATCATAACCAGAGTATGCAGCATGTGCTCCACTAGTAGAAGCAGCAGTCGAAGAGCCAGCACGCTCAAGGAGGCGTTCCACCTCAGCACGAATGTAGTTTGCAGTCGCTCCCGCAGTCTCTGACTCAGACGGCGGAGTAACACCGTCAGAAGCAATAGAAGATGAATCTGCAGCAGCATTAGCCCAAGCCGGTTTACCATACTTTTCTCAGCACTTTTCCTCAATATGGTTAGACCGGCCACAGAAGGTACACTCGCGCTGTCCTTGCTGAGGACGCGCAGCAGCAGGAGATGGGGCAGCAGGAGGGGCTCCTCGTCCAGCAACAGGTCCACGTCCCCGTCCTGCACCCAGGGGAGGACGGCCATCAGTGGAACGGCCACGCCCGGCCCAAGCATCCAGGGCAGTAGAATCTCCAGTCTCAGTATGAAGAGGCGGTGTCAATGAAGAAAGGCGCTGGAGGCGCTGGTAGGCACTCTGCATAGTAGGGAGCGGATCACTCGCCAAGATCTGATCCACAACACCAGAATAGGACTCTGGCAAGCCACTCAGAAACTGTATCAGCTGTAGTTCCGCCCGCTGTTTCTGCATAGTCGCCAGATCAGTAGACAGCGGGTGGTAAGTCTCCAACTCACCCCACAGGCCGGTGAAGGTGGAGAAGTAGTCGGAGATGTCAGATCCCGTGAATTGGAGTCGCCCCAGTTGCTTGGTTATGTCGAAGACCTTCTTGGGATTCTGACTGTGAGAGTAGGTACTGGCGAGCTGATCCCACATCTGCTTCGCCGTAGGTAGCCGAAGAATAGTGACACTGATCTTCTCAACGGCGTTGTTAAGAATCCATGTCATCACAGTCGAGTCGTCACGGACCCAATCACCAAAAGCTTTGAAGCAGGCTGAGGCGGACCAGTGCGAATTAGATGAGAGTACTTCCCTTGTGATTTGGCATATATCACAAAGGAGCATAGTAACAAAAGTCTCCAAATTTTACGAAAAATCGGCGATTTTTTCCGATTTTATAGGCTCCCGAATATTCAACACGAATAATACGCCAGTTGCCGATTTTTCACGACTTTTCACGATTTATCCCGCTTTTTCGCGGTTTTTACGATTTTTCACGATTCTTCATGACTTTTCACGATTTTTCTTTTTTAAGTTGTTTTCTCTTTTTTTACCAAACCATGTATACAAAATCGTCATTTACACTAAACTTCCAACCCTCCACTCTCCCCACAGTCCATTGTTCTTGCTCAATTATTCTTTAATTCTTTTCCTATTTTTTTCACTCAATAAGATTGTATGTCTTATGACCTTAGTAGTTACATGTATCTGATATGTATGTATCTATATACAGACATACATATAGATATACATATATATGTATATATATGTCAATATAAAACCGACTTATTCTCGATTATTTCCGAATAATTGACCGAACTTTGACCGAAATTTATCGATCTTTTCACGAATTTTCCTGATTTTTTCCGAATTCCGATTTTTTCCCGCTAGCCGAAAAGTTGCCGAATCACGAATTTGTTACTATGCAAAGGAGCACACCCAAAGCTGGTAATTGCGCCCGTCAAGTTTAACAGTGGTAACTTGACGACGCGAGTCTCTCCAGAAGTCATCTCCAGAAGACGCTATGAGGGCAGGCAGGAAGACAGACACAGGCAAGCAGGCACAGACAGGAGACGGACTATGCCGTCAGACAGGCAGAAGCAGGCACAAAATCACCACAGACCTCTCACATACGAACTACGCCTCAGCGTAGCAGGAAACCTGGAGGCTGAAGCCTACACGGGCAGGCAGGCACAGACGAACACGAACTGAAAGCTGTCCCTCAGACGAACAACTCTCCGATCTCCCCCTGAAGACGAAACTAGTCCAGATCTACAGGCGGCTCAGTGGTCCCGTAGAAGACGGCCACCCGGCAGTGCACCTGTTGTGCGAACAACTACCAAAAATTGGTGATTTTGCTCAAGCACTAGCGGCACACCGAGCCAGGAGGCTAGACGGAGCCACAAGCGGAGAACGGGCGGCAGGCGGCCCCTGCGTGGGCGGCGGCGGCCAGCAGTGCAGCCGGCGGGCTGCTGCTGCGCCGCACGCACGTGCGCAGCGCGCGGGGCGGCTGGAGGGAGGGGTTGCGACGGCCCGGGGGGTGGCGGAGAGGAAGGAGAGAGAGAGGGGAGGGAGGGAGGGAGAGACGGCTAGGTTTCGACCTGCTCTGATACGATGTGACAAAGTCAGGGTTTTCATAAAGTTGTTACAACCCCAATTTTTGGGTTCATTTGCCGAGAAATGTAATTTCTCATATTAACGATTTTTGAACAAATAAAGATATGATTTGTTTTGAATAAATGGATTTTCTTTACAATAGCCTTGATGATTGTGTTGAGGGTTTTATTGGCTATTGGGCCCAAATAACAAGAAAATTCAATTAGTAAATGAATAATTGAGTTTTTGAGAAAAGAATGAGATGGAAACCTCTAGAAGGCAAATCCAAAGAGGGATTTCGTGCCTCTTGGGTTCCTTGGGTTCCAAGGAGTCCAAAGTTGCAAAGAAAAGGCAATAAGAAAAGAAAAAATTAATTAAGTATTTCTTTATTAAGAAAGTATTTCTTTATTAAGAAAGAAATTGAAAGCAATGGTAAAATGTGGAAAACAAGTGAAAAGAGGTATAATTGAGTTATTCTTGGTGGAATTTCTTATCCCAAGGATTCCTAATACTAAAAGGAATACCAATGAGAAAAATAAAAGAGAAATAAAGAGAAATCTTCAAAAAGAGATATTTTAATGAGAAATAAACAAGATAATGTGAAATAATGCATTTAGATGCATCTAGAAGGATAATAAGTATCCAATAAAAAAAAGATTTCAAAATAATAGAGTTTCTTGGGATCCAAGGAGTCCCAATAAAGAGGAAAGAAAGAGAAAATACCAAGAATAGAAAAATAAGAAGATAATATGATGCTTAATTAATGAATTTTATGGTTTTGTTAAAGAAGTGGTATTTTCTACAAAAAGGAAATATAAATTTCGTGGCTAATGGATTAAAAGCCAAGAATAAAGAGAATAAGGGAAAAGGTTTTCGAATTTCTAAATACTCAAATAATATAATTATATTAGAAGATAATGATGAGAGAAGAGGTTGCTTCTTAACTAAGGAATATAAGTTTCCTTTTGGGAAAGACTTGAGTCCTCGTGGATGCACACTTTAGGGCTTCGTTGCTCACCCCTATATAAGAGGGTAGATCCTCCAGTTCAAGTCCAGAAAGGATCCCATGCGCACCTCTCTTCCTTCTTCTTCTTCTTCGTTCGAACCCTAGACCTTGATAGTCGATCATCTCTCTTTCTCTCACAATCAAGAAGTATATAAGAGGGCATGAGGATCTTCGAGTGGGTGAAACGGAAACAGAACCCCTTCTGGCGTGGCAAATCGTGCGGGAACCAGAGGTATCCCTGAGGGGCCCGACGACACTCACCTTCATCTTCACGGTGAAGCGAGTTCACAAGGGAGTCTCGTCGACCCCAGAACCTGGGAGGATGCGGAAAGGTTGCTGAAGGTATCCCCTACCTAACCAGAGCAAGAAGGTGCTTGGAGAAGGTCTTCAATGGATCTGAGGGTGCGTCTTTCTCTGTCACGGCCTGCGGACATGGAATGTTGATCCAGGTCGCCGCTGACCACCAGCCGCAGAGAGGCTGTTCTCTTCAACTCCGGCAAGGAGGAGAGGCCTTCTTGGCCGTGCATAGGGCCTAGGAGGGCGAGAGCAAGCTGGGCGGGGAGTAGTCCCGCGCCCATCGACATCGCTGACCTGCGGGAACCCTGCATCGCGAGGTTGATGGCAACGCAGGTGGCGTTGGACGGTTATACCCTCCGGGGGTAAGAAGGCCGAGAAACTTAAGCGGGGGCAGAGTCGTCTTTTGCTTATATTTCCAAATCGCGAGATCGTTGCATGGGGTGAAGTGACGTGGCGCAATCCGATTGGCCCAAGTAAGTGAAATCTTGTTAAATTCGTAATTAAATATTGGTAACTCCGATTAGGACAAGTAATATATGAAAATTGATCCTCAGAACGAGAGGAACACAAAGAAATTATTGTTGAAGCTTAATTCTGCTTGATTCAAGAAATATATCAAGATGTTATCTTCAATAGTTTAATCAATGAAAAACCCTAACCTTTGATGATTAATGAATTAGAAAGGGGTTATGTGAGTGTTTAAAATAGATATTAACCGGTTGTTAATAAAAAAGGCATATTAGATCTAAAAGGATGATCTTCATGCATAATTTGATTAATTTAGGGTTCCATATGATTTAATGAACCTTGAACCCTAACTGTGGTAATTATGATCCTTAATGATTTTAATTGGTCAAATTCATGTACAAAGCTGAGATATGATGGTTCTAATCTATTTCGAGTACAAAGATTCCTAATTATGGGTAAATACCCTTAATATAGTAATTAGGGTTTTCTAATGAATAAAAGGTGGATTTAATGATATATAGAGTTCATTTGTGAATTAGGCCATAATGAACTATGAATTGATGATAAATGAGTATAATGATCTTGCCATGGATTAAAAGAATAAAAATGGTAGTTTTAACATAAAAGAGGCATAATGGGCTTAATTAATGTTTAAGTGTGCCTTTAATCCGAAATTAGGGTTTGTAAGTAATTGAATAGAAATAGGGTTTAAAATAGTAAATGAAGTGTGTGACAGAGTCAGGTATTGCAGAAAGCTCAGGGTTGCACAACGTGTGCACCCTCATATATATATAACTGAGACAATTACAGAGAGGTCCATATATAAAGGAAAATAACAAAAACAAATAACATGCTAAAGTAAAACAGGAAATGTCTAATGTAACACTCCCCCTCAAGTTGGAGCATAGATGTCAATCATGCCCAACTTGTCCAGCAGCATGCAGAACTATTTCTTAGCCAAGAGCTTGGTGAAGATATCAGCAACTTGGTCTTCAGATCGCGTGAATGGAGTGCATATCTTGCCAGCAAGAATAGACTCTCTGATAAAGTGGCAATCAACCTCGATATGTTTGGTGCGCTCATGATAGACAGGATTATTTGCAATGAAGATGGCAGCTCTGTTATCACAATGCATAGGAATGGCCGATGAAGACTCAATCCCAAATTCTTTCAGAAGAGAACGCACCCATAGCAACTCACAAGCAGTATGGGCCATGGCCCTGTACTCAGCCTCAGCACTAGACCTGGCCACCACATTCTGTTTCTTGCTCCTCCAAGTGACAAGATTGCCCCCTACAAAGGTACAGTAGCCAGAAGTAGATTTTCTATCAACTTTGCTGCCTGCATAATCAGAATCAGAATATCCTTCAAGAACACAGTGCCCATTCAGAAGTAGATTTTCTATCAACTTTGCTGCCTGCATAATCAGAATCAGAATATCCTTCAAGAACACAGTGCCCATTCTTTTTATAATGAAGTCCCTTGCCAGGAGATCTTTTTAAGTATCTCAAGACTTGGCATGCAGCATCCCAGTGGCATTGTCTGGGTTTGTCGAGGTATCTGCTAAGAAGACCCACTGCAGTAGCAATATCAGGACGAGTAACAGTTAAATAAATCAATTTACCAATCAGCCTCCTGAATTTTTTATGATCAGTAAACATAGTAGAAGAATCATCATCCCAATTGACATTGGGATCAAGAGGAGTATCTGAAGGTCTCGCATCAAGCATACCAGTCTCCTGCAGGATATCAAGAACATACTTTCTCTGCGAAAGAACCAAGGCATTAGAATTTCTAGAGACTTCTATGCCAAGAAAGTACCGGAGTCTGCCTAGATCTGTGGTAGCAAAATGCTTGCCCAAATGATCTTTAGTAGCCTGAATACCAAGAGTGTCACTGCCAGAAATAATAATATCATCAACATATACAATCAGAACAGTAATACCAGCAGAAGTCTTTTTTGTGAATACAGAATGGTCAACTTGTGACCGCAGAAAGCCAAAATCAATCATAATCCTGCTCAGCTTATCAAACCAGGCACGAGGACTCTGCTTGAGCCCATAGATAGACTTCTTGAGCCTGCATACTTTGTGAGACTCCCCCTGAGCAACAAACCCAGGAGGTTGCTCCATATACACCTCCTCCTGTAAATCACCATATAGAAAAGCATTTTTCACATCAAGCTGCATAAGAGGCCAGTTTAGATTCACAGCAACAGATAAAAGAATCCTGACAGAGTTAAGACGAGCAACAGGAGAAAAAGTCTCAAAATAATCAATGCCATAAGTTTGAGTGTATCCCTTCGCAACAAGCCTTGCCTTCAACCTCTCAACCGTACCATCAGGTTGATATTTGACTGCATAAACCCACCTGCAGCCTACAGGCTTACACTGAGGAGGTGGATCCACCAGCTCCCAAGTGTCTCTGTCAGTAAGAGCAAGCATCTCATCATTCATAGCAGATGTCCAAGCTGTACTTTGCAAAGCTTCCTAAACATTCTTTGGTACAGCCACAGCAGATAAGGCATATACAAAATTGCTGGAATGAGCATTTAGATGAGCAGTTGACACACACTGAGCAATGCTATGGGAAGTGCAAGAACGAGTACCCTTACGGAGAGCAATAGGTATGTCAAGATCAGAGTTTACCTCAGGAGCAGCAGAACCTTCTGGAGGAGAAGATTGGTTGTCTTGGGGGGGTACATTTGTGGAAGGTGCTTTATTCCTGCGATGATAAACAATAAGAGGAGGGTCTTGCTTTGCAGTAGTCTCAGTGTCAGTGCGATCAGGCATACAGTCAGCAATAACATGTAAAGGAGGAGCCAGAATATCAGTCTGCAAACTATCTCCTGCTGAAGAATAATACGGTGTGTCCTCAAAAAAGACAACATCACTACTAGTAAACCACTTTCGAGTGTTGGGATTATAACATCTGTAACCCTTTTGAGTGCGAGAATAGCCCCAAAAAAATGCATTTAGCAGCTCGAGGAGACAGCTTATCAGAAGTAGGTCCAAGCAACCGAACAAAATAGGTACACCCAAAAATTCTAGGAGGCACTGGAAACATGGAGATGTCAGGGTGTAAAACTTGGAAGGGAATTTTATTCCCAATAACAGACGATGGCATCCTATTAATCAGAAAACATGCAGTCAAGATAGCTTCAAGCCAATAAGAGCGGGGCACATGAGAATGCATCATTATTGTTCTGGTAACTTCTAATAATGTCTATTCTTTCGCTCAGCAACACCATTTTGTTGTGGGGTATAAGCACACGAAGTTTGATGAAGAGTACCCACAGATTTACAAAAAACAGCCACATCTTGCTTAACAAATTCTAAAGCATTATCAGTGCGAAAGGTTTTAATAGGCAAACCAAACTGCGTCTTTATTTCAGCAAAAAAATATTTAATAGTAGACAGCACTTCAGACCTACTTTTTAACAGAAACAGCCAAGTAGTCCTCGAAAAATCATCAATAAACAGAATGAAGTACTTGTAACCAGACAAGCTTGGTACATTGCATGGACCCCATACATCAGAGTGAACTAAATCAAAAATGTTTTTACTGCTCACAGTACTACGTCTAGGATACACAGTACGAGTCTGTTTCCCTAGTTGACACGAATCACACTGAAAATGACAGCTGCCAATATCAAGAACTAAACTACGCAGCTTCTCTGAAGAGGGATGGCCCAGCCTGTAGTGCCACTGGAGAGCAGAAACAAAAGCAGATAATGCAGATACCACAGCAGCTTTCTCTGATCTAGGTAACTGGTCCAAGTAAAACAGCCCATCAGCACCTTCATACCCCCCACCAATCTTCATCCTCGTGTGAAGGTCCTAAAAAATGCATGAACCAGGAACAAATGTCAGGCTACAATTTAAACTCCGTAAAATCTTGCTGACAGATAACAGGTTAAGAGGAAATCTGGGCACATATAAGGCAGATTTTAGGCGAAAATGAGATATAATATCACCAACTCCAATGACTGACGACTTAGAGCCATCAGCAAGCATAACAGAAGACTGTCGGGCAGGAGCAGATATATGTTTAAACAAAGATTTATTTCCAGAAATATGTGCAGATGCACCACAGTCTATCACCCATTTGGTATTACCAGAAGGAGAAGGTGAGGAGGAGCTCAGGAAGGCAGTGTCATAACCAGAAAAGGCAGCATGTGTTCCACTCGTAGATGCAGCAGAAGAGGAACCAGCACGCTCAAGGAGAAGACGCTCCACCTCAGCACGGATGTAGTCTGCGGTAGCCCCCGCAGGCTCTGGTGCAGGTGTCTGAGTAGCACCCTCAGACGCAGAAGAATCAGCCGCAGCATTGGCCCATGCCGGCTTACCATACTTTTCCCAGCAATTTTCCTCAATATGGTTGGACCGGCCACAGAAAGTACACAAGCGCTGTCCTTGCTGAGGACGCGCAGCAGCAGAAGGTGGGGCAGCAGGAGGAGCTCCTCGTCCAGCACCAGGTCCACGCCCCCGGCCTGCACCCAGGGGAGGACGGTCATCACTGGAGCGGCCACGGCCACGACCACGCCCGCCCCAAGCGGCCAAAGCAGTAGAGTCTCCCGTCTCAGGAGGCGGAGACGGTGTCGATGACGGAAGGCGTTGGAGACGCTTGTAGGCAGTCTGCAATGTAGGGAGTGGATCACTCGCCAAAATCTAATCTACCACTCCATTATAGGACTCAGGTAAACCACTGAGAAACTGAATCAGCTGAAGCTCCACCCGCTGTTTCTGCATAGTAGCTAAATCAGTGGACAGCGGGTGATACATCTCCAATTCACCCCACAGACCAGTGAAGATGGAGAAGTAATCTGAAATGTCAGAACCAGTAAACTGCAGACGCCCCAATTGCTTTGTGATATCAAAGACCTTCTTCGGATTTTCACTGTGCGAGTAGGTACTGGCGAGCTGATCCCACATCTGCTTCGCCGTAGGCAGCTGAAGAAGAGTGACGCTAATCTTCTCAACAGAGCTGTTGAGAATCCACGTCATGACAGTCGAGTCATCACGAACCCAGTCATCAAAAGCCTTGATATCTTTTTCATCCGCCTCCGCTGCAGGCTGAGGTGGACCCATCCTAATCAAGTGAGAGTATTTCCCTTGTGATTTGGCAAAGATCACAAAGGAACAAACCCACAGCTGGTAGTTGCGCCCGTCAAGCTTGACAGCAGTGACTTGACGGCGCGACTCTCTCCACATGTCATCCCTGGAAGACGCCATGAGAATATGCAGGAAGGCAGGCACAGGCACAGGTAGGCACAGACAGAGGACGGACTACGCCGTCAGGCAGGCAGAAGTAGGCAGAGACACGTCACGGTGGACCTCTCACATGCGCACTACGCCAAGACGTAGCAGAGAACCCGGAGGCCGAAGCCTACACGGGCAGGCAGGCACAAAGAAGCACGAACCGACGGTAACCCCTTAGACGAACAACACGCCGATCTCCTCCTGATCTAGTCCAGATCTACCAGTGGGTCAGTGGTCCCGTAGAACACGACCACCCAGCAGCGCACCTGCTGTGCGAACAACAACTACGGTTGCTCAAGCACTAGCGGTGCACCACGCCAGGAGGCAAGACGGAACCACAGAACCCACGGAGAGACCTGCGGCCCAGTGGAGACGACCGGCCGGAGCGGCAGCGGCCCTGGCTAAGCCGGCGGCGGCGGCCTAGCGGGCGGCGGGCGGCGGGCGTTGGGCGGGGGGGCGGCGCCGAAGGAGAGAGAAGGGAGGGAGGGAGGCTAGGTTAGAGCCTGCTCTGATACCATGTGACAGAGTCAGATATTGCAGAAAGCTCAGGGTTGCACAATATGTGCACCCTCATATATATATATAACTGAGACAATTACAGAGAGGTCCATATATAAAGGAAAATAACAAAAACAAATAACATGCTAAAGTAAAACAGGAAATGTCTAATGTAACAAAGTGAAACCCTAAATGCAAAATGAAACTCTAAAATGGATACGGAAACCTTAGGAAGCGATTTCAAGTTGAATAGAAAGAATCTTGATAAAGTGTGTAGTAAATAGAGTACATGTGTTTTTCAGGATTCTTGATTATGTGGTTGAATTACTTGCTTGGATTGCTTTCTTGGTTGGAATTGATATTAGCTTGAGAAATCTACTGAACAGGTATGTGGTTACGCTTATGAATAATCGTTTTAGTTTCACGGCGATTTCCGAACGTGTTTATCAGTTGCTTGAAAATAACTGTTGGATACCTTTTATTTCATGCAACTATAAAGTGACTATGATTATCACCATGAATATATATATATATATATATATATATAACTGGCTTAGATTCGAATCCACCTCTGTGGCTTGTAAAGGCTAAAAAGGGGTAACCTAGAGTAAGGTCTAGGTTATCGTGGGTTAGAAATTTGGCTACCAAGTATAGTGCCATGAGACCCTTTAGCATGCCATGAGTTAAGGAGTGGGCTACTTGCGGGTCGTGCCATGTGACTCAACCCTAGAAACTGGTTCACCTATAGGTGGGATCATGAGGGGTTTAATGGGGAGCTACTATAAGGAAAGTAGTATCAAGGTCCACTGCAGGGACAGCGCAGAGGATAGGGAATGCATGGATCGTGCAATTATATTTAAAATGTAAAATTGTTTGTTAAATGGTAATTGACTGCAATACATTGTTATGAATAATTACACGATTATTGGTTCCCCCACATACCAGCTTTATGCTGACCGACGTTTTGTTTGTCGGCGTTTTAGGTACAAAGCCAAAAGGACAAACAGTAAATCGTCATATTGTGAAATACATAAATTAAAATACGAGGAGGATTAGTTAGAGTAGAATTCATATGTGGATAGAAGTTTAGAGATCCAAGTTTTCAAAAGGTATGCAAAAGTTTATTTTCTTACAGTTTTCCAGTTTAGTCTGTTAAAATTTAATAATTGTTCTTGGTTAATTGCCGAACCTTTGATCCGGAAATTATGTGTGCGGCTTCGACCTCTCGGTCTCCCTTAATTGGGGGTTACCGGAAGGTGGGGTCGTAACAGTTGCTTACTCAAGACTTTTGAGTGGGCAGATTGTTGTTTTCCAAGCTTAAAAGGGCTGCTACATTTTGTCTTCATGTACCATTCTGACAACTCTTCTACATATGTTGCAGGTCAGATCCCCGTCTACTATTTCTTGTTTTCTTGTTCCTATTTGCACTACTAGAATGCACATTTCTTTTTTTTTTACTTTCAAGAGATAGATAAGCTCTTCCTTTATGTTTATTTTGCAATGCTATAGATTTCGCTTCCTGTTGTTTCCTCTTCTTCCTATCATTAATGATATCTTTTAACCATGTAGAGTTAGTATATGACTACATCATTGTTCTCCTTCTCTTCTCCCTCCTCTTCTTCTATTTCTTTTTATTATTACCAAATCAGTTATCTTCTTCTTCTCAATATAAATCCTCGTCTTCTCCTTCCTTTTCTTCCTCTCGACAGTCAACAACAATGCATTATTGATGTTCTTCTCTTCCTCCTATTTGCAACATTTTCATTCTTATCATCTTTATTTTCTTACATTCCTCCTCTTGTTCTTCCATTTCTTAGTTATTGTTTTACATTAATCACTGACTAGGCATGAAAACAGCAATTCTGTTTATAAGCTATTTTTGGTTTCATTATACTTGTTGTAGACTATAATCGCAAACCTGCATACAATGTGCAATTCCATGGTGGACCTACCCGATGGCCAAGTGTGGCCATGTCCTCACACACCAAAAATAGATATATACCAATGTATTGAGGTTGTGAATGGTATTGATTGCAATCTTGCTTCACTTGGTAATTCATGAGGGCATGGATCTCGAATGAGCTTGTAGACTTAGCTTTCATTTGATTCAAAATTTCTAGTAAACCACATGTTTTCAAACTTATCTGGGCTTAATCAAATATAAAAACCTTATTGGGTTGTTATGATTGTTTTAATTTGGATAAGTTGGGATGCCTCATTGCTTTCACACATGTGCCCACACAAAAGGGCAATTACATATAAAGAATCCAAGTTCTCCTACAGCAACCCCTTGCATCAAAGAATTCTATTTAAGACCAAGAGGAAGTAGGTGACATGCCCGTTGAGATATCCCGCAGTTCTTGCCCTCATGTGGAAGAACTCAAACTCTGTAAGAGAAAAAGAAGAGAGCTAAACTGCTCAAGTTAAGATTCTCTTGCATCATGATCCTATTCACCCTACCAAGAGGAAGAAGGTAACATGCCAATTGAGACATCCCTCAATTCTCATCCTCATGTGGAAGCCTTCAAACTCTATAAGAGCGAATGACACTAAGGGAAAGAATAAGCCATAGAAAAGAAGAGTGAAACTGCTCAGAAATGCACTATAGCATTTACCCCAGGGGACTTGCATTGTGGGCTTTATATTCTGTGTAGTTAGCTGGTATAAATTGGGGATAGAAAGATTAAAGTTCACGTGGGGACAGTGGCAAGGAGGAACATGCAGTAGGGAAGAAGATGTGGAGTGATTGGGAGGATTTTAAGGGATGCAAATGGCCATAAAGTTTGGCAGTTTGCAGCATAGGGAAAGGGGGTGACAGATGGTCACTGTGTTATAGGCCCTGGCCATTGGTGTGGGATTCTTGTCGGCTAATAGTCATGATGTAGCTGAGACTCGAGTGGACATTATGTGTTAGTCGAGTTTGGAGGGGAGGGGCACAAAGTGCTAATAGTTGGAGTTGGAGCAGGTGCTACATTTTTTGTAAGGGAATACATCAGTTTGTCATCATGTACATAGAAAGAAGCAAACAAGTTAACAATCAACTTGGTTGAATATGGCGCGAGTTTGGTTGATGGTAGTAATTTACTCAACCAACATAGATGTTGCTTCCATTGAGACGAGTGTTTAAGTTTGAGATACAAGGTTTAGCCTAATTCCAATGTGAGGTTGGCATCAAGATTAGGGCTTAGACACAGTTTGACATTGAGAGAATAGAGTGAGGGATATTTTGGTTGACCATTTTTTTGTGAATGGCAATACTCTTTTTGCGATGTTCTTGTTAGGTTTTCCCATAAGTCACAAAGTTTGACGTACTTCTTAATTATTTGCAAATAATTCTCCAATTTCATGATATAATGATATGCCCAAATTATACAAGGAACCCGAATTATTCCTAAGTTTCAGAAATTATTCACAAATTTCACGAATTATTCGTTTTTAGGAACGAGAATATGCTATGGATATGCTATCTCAGAATAGAGAATCGATGTGCGCATCAATATACATATAATTATAAATCAAAAGGTGTATCATGTATATAATGTGTGTGGGCGATTGTATTGTCCTATTTTTACTGAATATTTGACCAACATATACCAAATCTTTGTGTGGTATCACGACGAGGTTTCCCCATAAGAATTTCAATGCATGCATTTCTCCTGCCAGAATTTAAAAATTAAAAAAAAAATAGTAAGATTTTGGCAGAGAGGACTTCTCTGTCCAGTGTCTCCACTTCGTCCTGAAAGGCTAGTGGCTATTATTGGTGTTCTGTTTTCCTAATATTAACACTTCTTGTGGAGCCAAAAAGAATCCTAGATTGGTCTCACCCATTCCAATGCTCCGTCACTTTCCAAGTCATTCCGGCGTTTGATATACGAACCAATCAACCACGATAACTAAGCAAGACCGACAATGACTTCATCCAGGGTTAATCCAACTGTGGGCCTAGAGAAAAGGCAAGAAAACAGAAGCCAAGTTACCTGGCACACCCTGACCCACGGTCGCCGGGCGGCTCTCATGACGTCCTCGCAGAAGGTACTCTTGCCACTCCCAGGAGCCCCAATGAGGATGACGACGATGGGTTTCCCCCCGCCATCCCGTCCCGCTTCGACTGCAAGAGAACAATCATGTGATGCAAAATAGAAGTCAGTATGCTATTTCATCCACTACTACTGTTAGGGTTTATCACAATGCTAAAACTAGAGAGGAATGGAGAAGGTGTGGGAGGGGAGGAAGCGTCTCGTGGGCACATTGGCTAAATGAACACACCTTCCGACTTCTCTTCGCAGGAAACGGAGGCCGTCGGAGGCAACGAAGATGAGGCTTGCGGGGGCGGCAACAAGCTGTCCATGGAACTTCTGGGGAGTACGAATACGATCGGTGGCGAAGTGAGGAGCTGGAGCAGAGAAGGTGGGGTGCCTCCGTGCCTGAGTACTGGTCAGGTGGTGGAAGTCGCGAGGCCGACGATAAAAGATTGTAAACAGAAATGGCGCATGTTTTGAAATATAAAACATGGAAACACACTACTCCAAGGACAACACCACAATATAAGTGCCGTAATAAAGGGAAATTTTTAAGCGGTACGCTTCAGTGTTGAATGTGGTTGATATCGTATGGAACTCTGGATCGAAAGAAACCGTAGAAAACAACACAACACACAGCATTCATACCACATCACAATTTAATTGGGTATACATACTCCTTAATCTTCTATTGCAGGTCTTCCCATCACAGAAATGTGAGAAGATGAAGCTCAACAGACGGTTGGCTTCTGAGTAGCACTCTTCCAGAGACCAGATCATTTCCAGTTTGTTTATTTACAGCTAAGGCCTACTGTTAATTGGGGTGCCTCTCCAAGACTATTTCATCTTTTCTTCTCATCATGTTTATGTTTTATTGTCCTTCTGTATTTTTATATTCTTGGACACACCTCTAATATTGCCTTAGAGAGATCGTCTTGTACGTCCTACGATTTGCCTACGGTTATGTTTACAAATCCTTATACCTATATATTATGGAACTTTCGTAAAATAAAAATTTGTTAAATGTACCCTTAAAATGAATGAGCAATAACAAAAGAGATCCTAATAATACACGTAATTTCAGTCGTTGTATAATTTTTGTGAGAGTGTGTGATGTGATAGACCGCGAGCATTACTCCATGGAACTATTATGGAATGTATCCTTGTTTCTGAAAAGTCACAAGTAGACTCCCATTTGTTGAGGAGATAAGTGGCACAAGATGTTGAGGAGACTCCCATTTGTTGAGGAGATAAGTGGCACAAGATGTTGTTAATTTTGAATTACGGTGTTACATGCAAAGGGACATGTGCAATTTAGGTTAACATTTCAGGTCGATCCAGATAAGAAAATGTAGAATAAACCAATGCAGGAGAATAAAAATAAATAAAATTAAGATCAAATCCGGTCGTTTGTTGAGAAACGAATGTGATATACTTAAAGAAATCAACGTCTTACAACTCTTCTGGATAGGCGTCGTTCTCTCAGTCGACGCGGCACAAACCTAAAGAAGAGACGTTCCACTCGTGTTGACGACGAACGTTGCAGAAGAAGCAGCGCACCACCAGTGCAACTCAGCAACCGTAGGAACTACCGTCTGACAGGTTGCGTCTTAGAAGGAAATGATGGACGAACTTATTATGCCATGGAGATGATCTCCATGTAGCACCACGGAAGTGAGGGTGGCAGAGAGATAGTCCAGGTTTAGGGTTTGCAAATACGCACTCGAACGGCTGCCAGTTGTGTGTTCGGAAGATGTGTTTAACCCTAATGACCGGAGATCTATTTATAGCCTTACAAGCCTAGTAATCATATTCATGTTAAGATGCGACCACTCGGTTGCTCTTGTACACATTATCCGCAAAAGAGACACTTTTCAGTTAGGATTAATAAATCTGAATAGGAAAGAAACAACTAATTAAACGAATAATTAATTACGCTATTGTATCCTAGTGCAAAAAGAAGATGGAAGACGTTCTCTACAATCGACAAGCCACAAGCCCGAGCCCGTGCCCGGCTCGGCCCGGTAAGGCCAGGCCAGGCGAGGCGTGGTGTGACGCGCACGTGCATGCATACGTGTGTTGTGGTCACCATACCCACCAAGGAGGTGAGCATACCCTCCTCCTAGGACCCCTTGGACACTAGTATCCCATGTGATCCTACATATAAGGACCACAAAAGTTCTAGGAGTGAGCAATATGGGATAAAACTTCTTTGCCATTTGCAGTAGAGACAAAACTACCTTTCTCACATGAACTAGATGCACTACATTGGGCTTAACCTATGTTATATACATGGTTGTAGCAGCCATATATCTAACAATCCCTCACAAAGTCCAATGTGTAGTGTGCTCTACCATTCAGTCCTCCATATTGTGCTTTCAGCAGATACATTTCAGTTTAAATCTACCTGAGTTATCCAACTGTGACCCCCGCAGGAATTAGGTGAACAAAATTCTTAAACCTGAACCTTGGGTACAAGAGTATAGGTTGGTAACAACACAATAAAGACATGGTAGAAAAGAAAACAATGCATTAAGGTCATGCATACAAAATTTTATGTCATGATTGATAATAGAGAACAACTCAATTCTCATGTTGCAGCCTACACAACATCAATCATTTAGTTGGAGTCTCCAAGGATGTATTGCTACCATCCTATCATAAGACTTAACACCATTCAGAGACTAATATCTTACTAACTTGTAATCATGACACTAAAAGGTTTCTCAAGGGATAAACACACAGATGCATGAAGCATCAAAGTAAATACATAGTGTCATCCAACAGCTTGTTATTACCACATTGAACCCAATTTTTGGGATCTCCACTCTATTGGGTTGGGTTGCTACTGTATGTGAATAATGAGGGGTTTCAGTCCCATCCCCAACCTATATTTTTCAATTAAAGCTAGGGTAAGACCTTTAGTGAAAGGATCAGTTGTATTTTCTTTGGTACCGACGTAGTCCACAGCCACGACCCCATTAGACACTAACTCCCTTACAGACTTGAGTCTGACTTGGATGTGTCTGCGTTGTTTTTATTGTACTTGTGACTCTTTATCTTGACAATAGTTATAGTTTTGTCATAGTGAACTGAAATTGCAGGAAGCGACTTCTTTACCATAGGTAAATTGGACATAAGTCCATGTAGCCATTCAACTTCCAATCCAGTTTCATCTAAAGCACACAACTCTGCCTTAAAAGTAGACCAAGACAATATGGTATGTTTCTTAGACCTTCAGGAAACATCTCCTCCTCCCAATAGAAATACATATCCTGAGACACCATTACTCTCAGAGTTGATGGCAATCCAGCTTGCATCACTATATCCTTCGACTACAAAAGGATATTCGTCATAATGCAGCCCAAGGGAACAAGTTCCCTTGATATACTTCAAAACTCTGTCAAGAGCTTCCAAATGGGTCTTGTTGGGACAACTGGTGTATCTACTTAACTTGCTCATAACAAACACAATGTCTAGATGTGTGCAGTTCATAAGATACATCAAACTTCTGATAATTTGAGAGTATCGTAATTGAGACACTAGAACCCTAGTCTCATTCTTGAATAAGGCTTTAGATGAATCATATGGAGTCTTAACAGGTTTACGTGATGTGCACTCAAACCTCTCCAATATCGTCTCAACATAGTGAGACTGAGTGAGAGTTATACCATCAATAGACCTTATGAATTTAAGGCCTAAAATCACATCAGCAACACCCATATCTTTCATCTCAAACTTGCTACACAAGAATGTATTTGTCTCATTTACTACTTTCATATCAGAACCAAAAAGTAGGATATCATCGACATATAAGCATAGTAAAATGAATCCACATTAATGATTTTACAATAGAGACACTTATCAAATTCATTAGAAACAAAGTCAAATGATGATATCACATAATCAAACTTCTCATGCCATTCCTTAGGGGCTTGTTTCAAGCCATATAATGACTTAACAAGTTTACCCACTTTGGACTCATTCCCACGACCCACAAATCCCTCGGGTTATTCCATATATATCTCTTCCTGAAGATCACTGTGTAAGAACGCGGTCTTCACATCCATCTGATGGATACAAAGATTATAAATGGAAGACAATGCTATAATAAGCACTTGGATTGTGGTCATATGGGAAATAGGAGAATATGTATCAAAATAATCTATTCATTCCCTCTGTGTGTAACCATTAGCAACTAACCTAGTCTTATACTTATTGATTGTCCTGTCTGCATTAAGTTTCTTCTTAAAGATCCATTTGCAACTAACTATAGAACAACCAGGAGGCAAATCCACCAATTCCCAAGTTCCATTTGAGATGATTGATTGGATTTCACCATTAATGGCTTCTTTCCAAAACTTAGCTTCTGGATATTCCATAGCTTGTTTGAAAGTTACATGATCATCATCAACATTGTAAGTGAGAAACTCACTTCCAAAGTCCTTGGATGTCCTAGACCGTTTACTTCTCCTTGGTTCATCTATTTCTTTAGAATCATCAGATTTAGAAATAGCTTATTCTGAGTTACCCCCTACATTTGTCATCATTTCCAAATGCTTGGGAATGGAACCTATGGTGAATGAATCCTCTTGAGATACTTAATTGGGCACACCAGATTTTATGGGAAACACATCTTCAAAGAATGTAGCATCATGTAATTTCACAATTGTATTGACCTCAATGCCTGAGATATCAGATTTTACAATCAATAATTTGTAGGCATAACTTGTCTCTACATACCCCAAGAATATGACATCAACCGTTTTCAGTCCCAATTTCTTCCTTTTGTATTCAGGGACAAGTACCTTAGCAAGGAACCCCCACACTCAAAGGTATTTGAGACTCAGTTTTCTTCCTCTCCATAACTCAAATGGACTACTCTCTACATGTTTGTGGGGAATTATATTCAGAATATGGCAAGCCGTATTCAAAGCTTCCCCCCCACATGAAGTTGGGTAGATCTGAGGTTTGGAGTAAAGAATTTACCATATCTATAAGGGTTCGGTTTTACATTTAGCTATCTCATTAGATTATCGTGAATACGGAGCAGTAACCGCATGAACTATACCATGTAATTGGAAAATTTCTAAAAACAAATTCAAGGTATACTCTCCTCCCCTATCAGACCTTAATCGTTTAAGTACTTTTCCAGTTTGAGTTTCATCTTCTTTCTTATAAATTTTGAATTTATCCAATACCTCATCTTTACTTCTAAGCAAAAAGACATAATAGTATCTACTAGCATCGTTAATAAAAGTTATAAATAATGTTTTGATCCATTATAGCAATACCATTAAATTCACAGATATATGTATGCACTAAATCCAATATTTTTGAATTCCTATTCACATAATGAAAATGTTTCCTAGGTAATTTAGCATGCACACAAATTTCACATTTATTATTGCTAATTTCAGATTTAGGGATTAAATTGAGATTCATCATGTGTTTCATTGAGTCAACATTCACGTCCCAAATGCGCATGCCAAATGTCAGATAATACAAGATTCAAGCATAAAGAACTATTATCATTCAAATTTAAAATTGAATTTTAAGCAGGTTCTACAAGAATCTTAAACAAGTTCTCCATATCACAAAGATACCCCTTGCCAAAAAAATATAGAATCTCAAAGTCAGGTAATAATAACTTTATTACATTTACAATCTATTCTAAAACCATCTCTAACTAAAAATTGCTCCACTAATAATATTGCGTCGCATTGATGGAACATGTCTGACTCTATGAAGTGTATGAACCTTTCCCGAAGGAAACTTCAAGTCCAACCGTCCTTCGCCTTTGAATTCTATAGCGCTAGAATCATCCAAAGTCATGGATCGACCTTTACAGGCCTGATAAGACACAAACAGGGGCTTGTCAGTACACACATGCACATTAGCCCCAATGTCTATAATCCAATATAGTGGTTTAAAAATAGAAAGAACTTCAGGTTTTATAGATACGTACCCATCATTGAGGTTCAAGAATGTAGTCATCATGTTGACCAAAGCCTCCTCAGTTGCATATGCGGCAACTTTCTTAGCCTTCTTTGAAGGACAATCCTTGTTCCAGTGGCCAACCTGTCCACAAGTCCAACAAGGTTTGTTCTTCATTTTCTTCTGGATCTTGGCCTTAGGTTTAAGTGAATTCTTAGATTTATTATCCTTGTTCTTAGCAGTAGTAAAATTAATAGTCACATTAACATCAGTTGGTACTTTGATAGTCTTCTCTTTCATATGCTCTTCCTAAATATTGATATCCATCATGAGATTGTGCATTGACATGTCTCCTTTGTGTTGCTTAAGATCCATTCCAAATGACTCCCAAGATTTTGGGAATTTCTCAATGATTGACATAGCAACAAAATTTTCAGGAAGTGTCATGCTCGCATCAGCGAGCTCTTATACCAAGAGTTAAAAATTATGTGTTTGATTAGAAACAGATTTACCCTTATACATATGAAACTTAAAAAAACTTGAAACACAATATTTTTTAGTTTCCTAATTCTCAGCATTGTATTTCTTTTCTAATGCTTTCCACAGAACCTTAGATGTAGTAATAGGCGGCTTAGAGTATGAGTCATACAGTTTATTGTTTAACGCAAACAGAATCAACCCTCAGCACATTTTGTTACCCTTCTTCTAGGTTGCAATTATATTAGCATTATCAGGAACAGTTTCATCTACTTTTGATTTGTTTTCTTCTAAAAACTAATCATATCCTACCATGTTAAGCCAAATTGGCATCCTACTTTGCCAATGAGCAAAAGAAGTTCTAGTAAATTTTTCAGGCATAGTAGACATGTCAATTTTCATGCCAGAACCAGCCATAGTTAACTAACGACATATATTGATTCTTTAAGACTGTTGTTAATTTTGAATTATGTCATTACATGAAACAGTGACAGGTGCTATTTAGGTTAACAGTTCAGGCTGATCCAGTTAAGAAAACATAGAATAAACCAATGCAAGAGAATAAAAGTAAATAAAGTTAGGATCAAACCAGGTAACGTGATATACTTAAAGAAACAACGCCTTGCAACCCTTCTGGATAGACTCTATTCTCCCAGTCGACACAGTACGACCTGAAGAAGAGACATCCCGCTCGTGTTGATGATGAACATTGCAGATGAAGTAGCGTGCCACCAGTTCAACCCAGCAACCATAGGAACCACCGCCTAACAGGTTGCACCTTGGAAGGAAAGGATGGATGAACTTGCTACGTCTAGGAGAGGATCTCCATGTAGCACCATGCAAGTGATGGCAGCAGAGAGAGAGTCCAACTTTAGGGTTTGCAAATACGAACTTGAACAGCTGACGGTTGTGTGTTCGAAAGATGTGTTTAACCCTAATGACCAGATGTCTATTTATAGCCTTACACGCCCCAGTAATCATATTCATGTTAAGACGCAACCACAGGGTTGTTCTTGTACATATTACAGAAAATTCCATAAAAGAGACACTTTCCAGTTAGGATTAATAAATCTGAATAGGAAAGAAACAATTAATTAAATGAATAATTAATTACGTATTTGTATCCTAGTGCAAAAAGAAGACGAAATACATTCTCCACAATCCACAAGCCACAAGCCACAAGTCACAAGCCACAAGCTTGAGCCCATGCTCAGCCAGGCCAGGTGAGGAGTGGTGTGGCGCATGCGCGCGTGCATGTGTGTGTGTTGTGGTCACAATACCCACCAAGGAGGTGATCATATCCTCCTCCTAGGACCCCTTAGACACTAGTGTCCCATGTGATCCTACATATAAGGACCACAAAAGTTCTAGGAGTGAGAAATATGGGATAAAACTTCTTTTCCATTTGTACTAGAGACAAAACTACTTTTCTCACATGTACTAAATGAACTACATTGGGCTTAACCCATGCTATATACATGGATGTAGCAGCCATATGTCTAACACTAGATACACAAATATCTTTGTCTTCCATTATTCTCTCTTTTCTTCTTTTTCCATCACTTTGTCCAACCAAATAGCTTGTATCTTTTCTCTTCTCTTATTTAGCCGTCATTATCTCCTACCAAATAGGCTCAAAAGGGGATTTCAAATTCATACTTGTCACACTACTTCAACTTGTGCATTGAAGCATTGTCTTTCACATACACTAAGAAGATAGAGAGGATGTGTAAATCCCAAAATTTTGATCTAATATAACATTGGACAATAATGTGAGTTACACATTTCAAAATTTTCAAATGATGTAGGATGGTAGAGTTCCCCTTCATATTTTTGGTAATGTTACTCAAGGTTAATGATTATTAGTGCATTAATTACCCTAGATTTATAACCATGTAAAGTATGCCTTTTGTAACTCAAATGTAAGTTCTGGGTTGATTTTTGTTTTGTTTCCTCACAGTTGAATTAGATAAGACATCAAATTTCATTAGGATTGGATAATCATAGTCATGCCATTTAGTATTGAAAAGAAAGGGTGAATAATCATGGATATTTCACCTATTTAAGTGATAGATACAACCAATTATTATTTCCTAGCTTACACCTTAGTTAGTGTGTCACACGCTAATGACTATCATGAGTTCTTTTAGAACCATTGGCTGAGAATAAAAAACATGAGACTCTATCTCCTTCCTCGTGCAAGAAGCGCTCGGATGGGAAACATACTCGGTTGTTTTCCTAAACCTCTATCTCCCTCCATCTTCCACGAATGTCATTGCTCTTTCTATCATTAGAATCAGGAGACCATTCCTAGTTGATAGAGCATTTACTCAAAACCTAACTCCTCTCCTATCGAAAACACCCAAAAATCATTGTTGCTTCCTCCTCCACCCTGAAAGAACGACAAGACCCCCACAACACCATGCCCAATAAAATTGAATCCAAGTGATCCATGAAGTATACACAAACTCTAAGAAATCTTTATCTGCCACTAATTTCAGACAAGGCTCCCTGAGACAGCACCTCAAAGTCGAGTTGCATCGGTGGTGACAACGAGCTCCAGCTAGTGTCTCCGGCCACCTCAGTCCAATTCGTGAACCAGTAAGTTTCCCCAGCGACTCATCTTCTTTCTATCGATGCTTGTGGTTAGTGGCCTTTAGTCTAGCCTAACCTCCAACCATGGCTTCCTCATCGGATACAGTGGAGTATAGAGTGCCAACGTGATGGCATTTTGATCAGGATTTCTCCTCACCTACCTTCGATAGACGTTTCCAAAACCAAAGATGATGTTTGTTCTAAGGATCCACCACAGTAACCTTGTTTTCTAAATCTTGAGCTTGTGCTCTATTTTATTATGATCTGCATGTAGGTTCATGGTGTTATTAGTACCGCAGACTGTGTACAATGAATTGACAAGTTTTCCTAAGGGTGAGGAAGTCCCTTCACCCATCTTTTTGCAGTGAAATTCCATGTTGTCGCTATTGAGATATGGGATCTCAGCCTGGTCTCGCCATTATCGATATGTTGTGTTCTCATAAGAGGAGAACAAGCTTGAGGGTCAATGTACTGAGGAGCCCTGACAATGTAAACAATGTGTCATGCTAAACTAAGGTAAAAAGGGAAGACTCGCATGAGTTGGATTCAATTAAGCCCTGTCAATTTAAGTGGACTTTTGAACGGATCAGCCCCTATCATACATAAGATTGAGACGCATATTTAGGGTTACATCAATCTTTCCACCCTTTTCCTTTGGCTGAGATTTTAGTATTTGGGTTATCGATTTATCTCGTTATCAATTGGTCAATATATACCAAGCTTTTAGAAATTCATAGTAATTGCTATAGGGCTCAGATGAGGATGACCTACATATGAATTTTGATTAGATTTATGATATCTAGCTAATGGTCTAGGTTTCAGGACTGGTTTTAGGTTTCTTTTCACAAAGCATTGGACTTAATGTAATTAGGGTTTATGATCATAATTAAGAAACTTTGAATTATTATTACATGTTGATTAAGGGTTGACATCAAGAAAACCATAGGTGTTTTATTACTAGTGTTAAAGGTAAGTGGTCCATGCCTATGAGTATTTAATATTTATTATTCTTAGCATGTTCACATTCCTATTTTTTAAGTGAGATATTCATAATTTATATGCTTATGGAAAATCAAGCTCATTTTAAGAAGTTATATTGTATACCATATTCATGTTTATGATCTCAAATGAAATAATTATGTATCAATATCTTGCTAATGAATCAAGAAATAAGGAAAATCATGTTTGATGAATTGAGAAATTATGGAAATCATGCTTAAGATTAAGAAACCATGTTAGGTTAAGATAGTCCTCTAAATCATGTTTAAGTGACCCTTAACTGGACTTATGTGCTCTATGGGAGCATTATGTAAGCCTTAACTGCCTTATGTGAGCTCAACCTTATGAGAAATGTGGTATATTTAGGAGATGGACTATATTAACTCAAGATAAAATATACAATTTTCATGTAATCATGTCAATTTACTTAAGATTTCAAGTAATCATGTTAATCGTGTTAAATAATCATGTTTCAAATTATTCTCATGCAATAAGATTTAAGTTAAGATAAGAATTAAGTTGACATTAGGCTATGGGGTTAGACCCAGGCCTTAGTGCATGGTGATTCAGCCCTATTTTTGGGCTTAATCTTATGTCATATTGCATTTCAATCACATCTATACATGTTAGATTACATGTATTTCCCTCAATATGCATATTTGTATAAAATGCACTTGTGGATATTATTTGCATGTTTTTCAGGCATTTGGACCATGCTTAGATGGAAGAGAGAAAGGATGAGTGATCCTAGGGTTTTTCTATCCTTAGAGAGGCCCAAAGTGAAGTTTGAGGCTCCCTCAACCTACCCCTAGTGGACAAAGCTCCATTAAAGCAAAGATGTGTAAGAAAATTCAAAGAAACAAGTCCAAGTGTTGATCTAGAGGCCAACACAGCAGTGGTACCACATAACAACATGCTAGCATACTTGCAAATCAACAAAGTCACCTCCGAGCAAAGCAGAAATCACCATGCCCGTGCCACTCAGAATGGTCGTGGTGGATTGACTACAAAATGATCGTGCCACATTGCACGACTATGTGACCTTCAGAGCAGAACAGTCGTGGAGCCAAGAACGGGTAGAGAAATCCAAGCCACCACGGTCGTGGTGACCCCCATGACCATGCCACCCTTGCACCACCATGACCGTGCCACTTCCAGTTCAAAACTAACCAAGTTCCTATGATTTTTCCCATTTCTCACCTCAGTCATTCTCATCCACTACGACCATTCCACTCACACCCCACCACAACCGTGCTTCCCAACACGACCGTGCTACTCACAAAAACCTAGCTAC
The DNA here is from genome assembly GCA_963693085.1 of Alisma plantago-aquatica. NCBI lineage: Eukaryota > Viridiplantae > Streptophyta > Magnoliopsida > Alismatales > Alismataceae > Alisma > Alisma plantago-aquatica. The sequence continues at coordinate 318,106,787 of OY856411.1, read as the reverse complement.
TTTTCCACTGCATTTCCCAATTTATCCCTACTTGACCTATTGCTTCCTCCCCACCTATATATATGTGGGTGGCAGCTAGAGTCTGAGGTTGGTTACCCCTAGCTACCTCCTACCACCTCTTAGCTCCCCATTTTTGCATTCCACCCATTCCCCTCCATTTCCACCTCCATTCCACTCCATTTCACCATTTCCACCACCAAAACCATAGTTTCCTAGTGTTTTGACCCTATTCCAACACCATCCCATGCCATTGCACCTTGGAGGAGAAAGGACGACGTCCTGTAGTAGCTGAAGTGAAGGATTTATTTATCTACACCGAGCTCCATGGCTTCTTTGACCTCTTTCTCCTTTCTTTTTTCATTTTGCATTGCTATGAGTAGCTAGGCCCCTTAGGTGGACTGTTTGGGGAAAAATATGTTACTTTGATACCATGTTGGGGGGAATGAGATGTAAACATTGTAATTTCATTTGCTAATGATTATGTTCTATTTCTATTTCACTCTACGTGAATTGCTTGTTGGTTTGTGCTTGAAATCACCTAAGAATTTAGGGAAATTTCTTATATGTGTGAATTTTGGGATTTGCTCCTAGGACTAATTCTTGGATCCCTAGTTAGCTACCCATCATCCTACATTCTAATCAATTCTACTAACCTTGGTTGAGAGATATAAGTAGCTAGCTTAGATGAATTTTGTGTGCTTAGCATGGAGCTTTCTCAAGGCTAGAATGTGGGTGACGGGAGGCCTAAAACCCCACTTCCTCTCCCATTACTAACCTCAGCCCCTAATCATATGAAGATCATCTAACCTAGAAACCTAGGCTTGTCTAAACTCTAATTTAATTACACCTAAACCCTAACCCAATTGAGCCTCACAAGGGCAGTGGGGGTGTTAGAGACTAGTTCCCCTATACACAACCTAGCATATCCATGGCAGTTAGTAGTTTAGGATAATTCATTAGACTCTAGCTTGTTGTTTGGTTTGATAATCCAAATGAAATCATCATGTTCATATGTCACTCCCAACTTAATTGATAAGTGCATCCCCTAAACACCCCACATTTCCCTTTATTACTTTTAAACCATAATTGTCTTCTTGATTAGCTAGTGTAAGCTTAGTTAGCTCTTTGCTTGCTTAGTTAGCTTCTTGCCTTGTTCTTGCTAGTTTAGGTCTTTACTTGCTCTTTTGCATATTTTCTAGATTAGTGTAGTGTAAACTTCATCTTGCTGTCTTAGTGTAGATTGCTCTTTTCTTGCCTTTCCTTGTCTTTTCTTGCTCAGTAGAATTAGCTGGTTAGGGTTAACTTAGGTTTTGTTCTTGTTTGATTTCCTTTAATTGCTTTCTTGTTCAACCCTTAGTGTAATCAAACAAATCAACCTTTAAATCCTTCAACTCTAGACTCCGCAATAGGAACCTAGCCTAAAAACTAACCTAGATCTAGTGCCCCCCTTTTCTCCCTGTCGATTGACCCTATACTTACCACCTTACCTATACTACGACACGACCCCGTGCACTTCAGGTTAGTGTTTTAGTAGAAGTAGGTTGTTTGTGTAGGTCCTTATAAATTTTGAGAAGTAAATCCTCCGTTTGTGTCTATTCGCGGAGTTGATTCTATTCAAATCTCAATTGAGTAGTGTGTAATGCCATTGGCAGAAATGCACCAAGCTTTCTGGCACCGTTGCCGGGAATAGAAAGCACCATATCTACCTATTAGTTGTGGGGTTGACTCTCCCCTTTAGAACAGTCTTTTTCCAATTTGCTTTTTTTGCATTTGAGAAACACACCAAGCTTTCTGGCGTCATTGCTGGGGAGGAAGGCACTCGGCCTAGATAGTTAGTTTTGCTTTGACTTTTCCTACTTCCCTCATCATTGCTATTATTTATTCTTTATTCTTTGTATTCTTTGTGCATGTTGGTGTGCTAACTTGCCCTCTTTTGTTTGGTTGTGCCTTGTGCATGTGACAAGCCACTCAGGAAGATAAGATGGAAGAGCAAAATGCACCTCACAAGCCACTTCAAGATTGCTTCATGCCTAGCAACTACAAATCACCAATTGGTAGCAAAGTTGATCAAATGACTGGGGAGAAACTCTCCATCCCTCCATGTCTTCTTGGGATCCTACCCATATTCTATGGTTCGGAGAGTGAGAACCCCTACAATCACTTAGACTCATTTCTTGAAGTATGCTCCACCTTCAAGATGCCGACAACTAGTGATGACACGATTTGGTTGACCTTGTTCTCATTTTCCCTAAAAAACAAAGCCAAAGATTGGTATGATTCGAGAAGGGACATCATGAGTTGGGAAGTAATGAAGAATGCATTCTTAAGATGATTCTACTTTATAACAAGGTTAACACAAATGTGGCATACCATAACAAGTTTTTGTCAATTGGGTAATGAACATTTTGACAATGCATGGGAGAGATTTAAGAAGATGTTGTGAGAGTTCCCGCACCATGAAATCCCTTTGTAGTAGCTAGTTCAGTCCTTTTACTCCAGTCTATCACCAAAGATCCAAAACTTAGTAGACTCGACTTGTGGAGGAGTTTTCATGGCTAGGCCACCTGAGGAGATATGGCCCTTGTATGAGCAGCTGGCAGAAGGTTCAGGAATCTGAGCTTCTAGCATGATGAATGACGGTGGCCATGCCTTTGATATGACATCTCAAACTCATAATGACTCAAGCCCGTAAGTGATGAAGATCTTAGTGACATGGTGAGCTTCATGAAAAACCAAGTGACAAATGTTCCTTGCCATGCAGTCATTTCTAATGAGTTCTATGGTGAAGAAAAGAAGACACCTCACTCCTATAGCTACCAAGAACCACAAAGTCCAAGATATAGCGCAAGGTTTGAGGAAGAGGTTCTCTATAGGTTGAAGAGCTTTGATGACATGCAGATAAATGTGACAAAGCTTGAGTAAAGGATAGAGAATTTATCTTCTATAATTGCTCTCCAATAAGAAAAATTGTTTTCAAAACCCACCTTGAGTTTCAATGAAGCAAGTGGACCGATGCCTTCTTCACAAGTTTTCTATAGTACACCTCCCATGCAAGTGCAACCCATATACCACTTTCAAGGCAATCCTAAGACTTATACACCACCTGCCCCTCCATCACCACGAGTTTCTCAACAATTCACCTTCCAACCTCAATTCTCCCCTCCACCTCAATTTCAATACCAAATACCACCTCCACAACCACAACTAGATCCCCCTTTCCACCATGAGCAAGGAAGTGTTGTGACAGTTCTAAGGAGTGGAAAATCTCTTGAGTAGCTTGCTAGTCAAAGAAAGGTTGATAAAGCAATGCAAAGGCAATCAAGTTGTGATACTATGATTGAGATTGCCGAAGATGATTCTATGTACCTCCTGTTGAGTTTGGGATATCATGTGCTCCACCTCACACTCCATTTGCAAGTCCTACCATCCCTAGTTTTACATCTCATGTCGATGCAAGCAAGGCCAAAGCAAGTGAGACACCATTCATTGAAGCATTAGATGAGCCACCAGAAGTAAGGAGGAGACATAAGCTTGATGTTGACATTCTTGAGGTGTTTTGCTAAGTGAAGGTCAATATTTCATTATTGGATGCTATCAAGAAAATCCCATAATATGCCAAGTTTCTTAAGAACTTATGCACTATGAAGAGAAGGTCAAGATGGAGAATATCAAAGAGAGTGAAGTTGACTAAACAAGTGAGCTTTATCATCCAACAATCACTTCCCGTGAAGAGAAAAGACCCAGGGGCCCCACTAATACCTAGTTACATAGGGGGACATTGCATAGACATATCCTTACTTGATTTGGGGTCTAGTGTGAATTTGATGCCATACAATGTCTATGTGGAGCTGGGATTGGGCAAGTTGAAGCTAGCACATTGCACTCTCCAATTGGCAGACTGTTCCATAAAAGTGCCTAGAGGAACAATGGATGATGTTTTGGTGATGATAGACAAAGAAAAGGGTGTAGTGTTCCTGACAGATTTCATTGTTCTCAATATGGAATCCGAGGATAGGAAGATTCCTATTATCTTGAAAGACCATTCTTATCTAATAGCTGATGCTGAGATACATGTTCGTAGTGGCACGATGACAGTTTCATTCATGGACATGATGATCAAGATCAACATGTTTCATTGTTCTCAATATGGAATCGGAGGATAGGAAGATTCCTATTATCTTGAAAGACCATTCTTATCTAATAGCTGATGTCGAGATACATGTTCGTAGTGGCACGATGACAGTTTCATTCATGGACATGATGATCAAGATCAACATGTACAAGACCCAAACCCGGCAATCCCGAGATGATGATGTTGGACATGGTCACTTCAATGGTCTGAATGGTCATTTGAGAGAAGAAAGTCAGGATGGAAGAATTGATGATGATTTTTGTGATCAAAGGGATGAGGAACATAAATTGAGTGTAAATGAGAGATGAATTAATTGCAAGAATGGGCACATGAGGATGCCAAATGGATGAATGATTGAAGAATCTCCAAGAAGCCCAGCTAAAGGCATGAAACTCAGCGCTTGTGGGAGGCAACCCACCTTAATTTGGGAAATTTTCACCCAACCTTCCATTTTTGATACTTTTGTTTTGTTTTTACACTTTTCCAAGAAAACACAAACACATACACACACACACACTCCTTTTTTATAGTTTTTTTTAGTTTGAAGATGTGCAAGTGAAAATAGGGTGAAATAAAGAAAATCAGATGAAATATTGACAAAGAATCAATGAAAAATCACTTTGGAGTCAAGGATTTAATGTTTTGATGAGATTCAAGTGTGGAAAAGCTGCCAAAGTACTCACCACGGCCGTGGTGACATGGTACGGCTGTGGTGGTGCACTCACAATCAATAGGGAAATCGAGAAGAATCAAATAAAAAACAACAAAATGAGGAATAAAGTCAGAACGGTCGTGCTAGGAAGCATGACCGTGTTGCAAACAACCTAGAATGGCAGTGTGAAGTAGAATGACCAGGTGAAGAACAAAGGCAGAATAGCTATGCAAGGAGGTAGTACAACCGTGTTATGAGCCTCCCTACACGGTTGTGCTATAACCTGATCTGATACTTAATTCAACATTTTGCAATTTTACTCTTCACTTATTCATTCACCCCCGCGCGAACAGCACGACCGTTCCGCATGAGAGAGAAGTCGTGTAGCACTGTGGTAGCTCCAATCCACCCCTGATTTATCCTCAAATCACCCCCAATCCATCCCAAATCATATCCCTACCATTTTCCCTACCTCTATTCATCATTTCCACCCATTTTCACCCACTGATTTCTCCACTTTCTCTCAATTCCGCCCCATCCACCAGTTTTAGTCCAAGATGAAGCAAAATGGCTAAAAAGCTATGGCTCAGACCAAGGATGTGATATCGTACAGACACCGGTACAAGAATGTGTCATCCTCGGCTCCGTCGGCACCTCTAGCCCTTCCAGCACCATCAGTAGCCTCTGGTTCACAAGGAGAATCACCCCATATGGCGACGACGATGGATCCCATGATGGAGGAGTCCTCTAGACTACCTAGAATACATGGAACAACAACAAGGCCGTCAGTTTTGGAAGCCCGCCTGTTGGTTTCACTAGCCCGACCTTCAGTTTCAACGGCTCGAACGTCGACTTGACTCGTCCTTCAACATCTGCAGTAAAATAGCCGAGAGAACAATGACAGTTATAATTAGATGGTGAGGATGAGGTGATGCATGATGCTCTACTACCTAAGGCACCACAACAGTAGCCTAATATAGAGCCCGAGACTTCTAGCGGGTGGGCAAAGAAGCCCAAGCACCCGCAGTGCTTGACACGTAGGGTGATAGCCACCCACTACGCATGCCGGAAGATGTTGAACGCCCTAGGTTTCCTCAAGTACTATGAGGGCATGATGAAGGAGATTTGTAACACCCAAATTTTTATAACACATGAGCGGAAGCTATAATTTTTTTTCTTCATCTGGGAGTGTCACAAACATGATAATCATTGCAATTAAAGAAAATGAAACACTTTGCATAACTTTAAAACTGATTCATACATAGTTTTTATCAATAGAAAACTACATCATGTTAAACCATAAAATCTAATCTAATTGACAACACTACTAGACATAATAAAAAGATGTCAAAACTCTGGATCGTCTAGGTAAATGGCACCCCACTAGGCAAGCTTGATAATCTCCTCGACCTTTACTTATTCCTTTGATCCTCAGCTTCTCTGAATCCTGCGGACATCGCGTCCCCAGCCATGCATTGGGAAAAACAGTCGTTAGAGTAAGTGGCATGAGTATTCTAAAATATACATTGCTAAAGAACTGAAATATTACAAAATATCCTTGAACATCATAAAACTGATAGCAAATGCTGATTAAATTATGAAAACATAATATCTCTTGACTTCTTTAACTTTTATCTTTCCACTCTATCTTTTCTGGAGACCTATACCATGGGCCCCATGACCTACACCAAAGTGTCTAGGTCATACTTATCTCATCTGAACTTCTCTCATCACACCCATGGATGAGATTATAGACATACTCTAATCTAAAGTATCTTTTACTTATGATTTTTATATGTTTGTGGCCACCATTATACAATAAGTCCTCCTCTGGTGACACCGAAGTGTCCTTTATGGTGCAACGCACCCTCTGTTGGCACAACGTGCCCTCTAGTGACATCGAAGTGTCCTCTATGGTGCAACACACCCTCTGTTGGCATAACATGCCCTCTGTGACACCTGTAGTGTCTGGCGCAACGCGCCCTCTCTATCATCCTGAGACTCTCTGGTGAGGACTTATTATATAATGCATTATGTGAATGTTTCAAATTAATTATCTTAAGTCTATCTTTACTAAACTCTAAATATGAACTTATCTAAAACTGAGTACTAAACATGTACTAAATTCAAAAATCTGAATCTAAATATGAATCTATATTTGAATCTGAATCTGAATCTATATCTGAATCTAAATCTGAATCTATATCTGAATGTATACATGTATCTCAATTACTACATAATTGAGTTTGGATCTATAACCCATATCATGTACCTTTATTCAAAATCTGGCTACTCACACAGTGAGTAGTCTAAGTCTGAATCTAAATCTTTTTATTCTTAAATTCTAAACTGAATTCATTGCTGGATTTGAACATGTATCTCATTATCGGGGCAAACTTTGTTTTAAAACCCTTATTTTGTCAAATTACTTCACTTATACCAATTCTATGATAAATAGCTTAGGAAAAAGGACCTGAAATGCAAATAGAATTACTATATATACAAAGTATCTTAAGTCAGGTTCATAAACGTATTTTAAGTACAACATATCTAAAAATATGAATTCTGACAAGGTGGTTCAATCCTTCTTGTTAAATATGATGTTACCCTGAACCTTAATATTTGCATAGAAACTTACATGTTAAACCTTAAATATCAGAATAGAAATCTCATAAAATATTGTCTTGCAACCTAATCATAACTTAATTTATCATTATCTTATAATGCCATGCCATAATAAACTCATTTTACAATACCTTCTGATCCTAAATGTACTTTTATTAGTACAACATGTCTTAATATTTTCAAATTCATATTCTTAAATTGTACTTGCATTCTAGATACTATTTATTCTAATGAATCTAGTTCTTAGATCTCTAGATATGTATGAAATCTTAATGGCATGCTTCTACTTGAAATCTTATTACATAACTATGGCTATAAATATGAGAAATTCTAATAACATATGTGTACTTACGTTCTTCATACAAAACTATTTGAAATAATAAACTAAGTATGGGTACATTATTGGCATATCTTATCTTGAAATCGTATTCATTACTTCCAAACATTTCTAAGATAACTGATAGGAACATGATTCTTCAACATTCTCATGGACTTGGTCCATGAGTCACAACTATTTTGGGCAACATATTTCTACTCGATATTGTGGGTATCTAAACTTATATAATGATAGAAATATGAGAGTAATACTATTTGCACATATTAACCTTGAAGTCTTAGAACATTAAACCAAATAGATCATGAAAGTCTTATTAGGAGACATGTAAACATATTGAACATAAACTATGAGTACTCATGTGCATGTACCACTTACCTCAATTAAGGAGACATCCTATTATAAGTATATGAAGTTTTATTTGAGCTTTGTGTTTCGTTAGTGGAGATATTCCAATACTCATCATGGATAGAACACTATAGCGTATATGTTGTTCTGGGAGGTGTATTGCAAATCAAGTCTATACATGCCGCCCGACGCATATCTTTTGATGTTCATCGTCTTGGATGCTCCAGATGGACAACAAAAGCAGTAACCTTTTATTCATGAGCCAGAGCAACATTACCCCTCATGAACAAACACAACAATCTCCTTTCTTTCATCTTGTACATGGACATCGATGCCAGAAAAGGGTTGTGATTCTTCCTCTCCTAGTCCTCTTCCTCCCCACGACTGTGGTTAGAGACCAAAACTTTGTACTAGAGCCCATCCTTCCTCGACCAGGTTCAGCGATGCCCGACCCGTGATTGCGGAGGTGGAAAGTACCACTGAGACACATCATCGAGCGAGTTAATAGGGACAAACTGACGCCGCCTTGCATACCTCACCCAGGTAACGTTTTGGCCCGAAACCGTTCACTCTAGGTAGGGCCAAGTCCTACTTCTTCCATTGATACATACAGAGCACCTTGCTTCCCTGCCTCAACGCCAACCATCACAGAAGGTCTCATACAAGTCATCCATCAAGTATAGATGTTGCTTGGCTTCATAAAAAGCCCATTGCCTTGGACATGAACTTGCTTGAGCAGTGTCACCGTTGTACACACTTTTCGATCTATCAAGAGTTGTTGTGTCGTCATTTGCTGGCAAGGCCTAGATTGCACCCCTTACAATTGAGTCTCGAGATGAAGCCTTCTATGCCTTTGCCTGGATATGGGGAAACCTGGCGGCCGTCGCACCCAACAATGCGAACAATGTGGAGACACGGCTGTGAGATTACGATCTCCTATTTATCATGACCTAATTCCTTTCGTTATTATAAAAAAAAATCGTTTAGCAATACAAATCCTCGGGTGATATGGACAAGTTTAATGAGTTTACTTTGTTTTATATAGTAAAAAGAAAGGCATTGTATGTTGCATGGAGACCTCGACGCACAATCTAAAATCGACCGTGAAGTCTGAGATATCTTTATGCGTTGCTTTGTCTCCCAAGACATCCACGTAAGCGAGTCTCCTCCTCATTATCTACAGATTTGACTAATTCACCCTATATCATAATAATCTTGCAAGTAAATAGGTCATCACCGGAAACAAAAAGTTGATTTATTCTATACACATCTTGCGGAGGTGGGAGGCAATGGGGTATATGTTATATATTTATTTATTGCCTTCCCATGACAAACTAGACCATCCGCCACCTAAAGAGCTGGATGTGTTATTTATTTCCATCATAATCTGATATGTAATTAATTTAATGCATATACAAGTCATTTCCAATAACTCATACATATTCTTCCAATTGATATCTACTAGTTCTATAACCCCCCAAAAAAGAGGCATTTCAAACGTTAATTTATCAACACGTATCCTAACTCTTGGCCTACTCTGAATGAAAATTTCCTAATCTCATGAACATGTTTATTTTAAGGGATACTTAGATCAATAACATGCACTACAACACCTCAAAGTCTCTTAATTAATAGGTAAACTCTAAGATAATATTAAACCTCAATTTTGATGACATAAACATTTAACTATATGATTACGTAAAATGATATGAGTGTGTCAACATACCTCAAAATACACTCTTTCTCAACATCACTTGTCTTCTAATTATCAGTTTGTCTATAAAATCCAGAAGGACCTTAGAGTCCTCAAATCAATCAAATCATAAATTTTATTTTGATCACTAAAAATGGGATGGTGGTCCATTCCCCAAAATATCCTTTGGTCAAACTAATTAGAAATGAAACGTAGCTTTTAAATTCACCACGTCCCCTGATTTCATGTGTTTACATCTCCTGCCTCCCATATAGCCATAAGAAAACTGATGTAGAGAGTCCCTCTCTATCCAAAGACTCAAAGATAATTGTTAATCTTAAATTCTGTTGTGAATCATGCCTTGCCTCCGAGTGATTAGAGGGCATATTTATAATAATATCATAAGTAAAAAGGTGCGTGCACTAGATTCCAATCACGATAAAAAAATCCACATACGTTACTAAAACCTTTCCAAACCTACGTTACTAGAACCTTTCTAAACATTAGAATAAATTAATATTTCCTAGAATAGGAGAGAAAAAGAGAAGTAACATTCATCTTTTGAATTAATTACAAACATTATTCACGTATGAAAGAGAAAATTTATTTTGAGTCCTAATTTAATTTTATTACTTTATTTTCACATAAGAAATAACGTTTCATGATCTTTTGCCATTAGGTCACTTAATTATCATTATTTAGGAAAATCACATTTTTAAGACTATAATTAGTCTCTCAAAATTCGAGATGTTACAAGATTGGTTTGTATGACATTCTGATGACAGTGCTAGAGACCTATATTGAGCTCACACAATAGTTCTTTGCCACATTAGAGAAGGTCTGCCATGATGGCGAAGACGCTATTAGAGTCAGACTTGGAGACCAGGGTTGTGTCATTTCTTCAACCATGTTGAACAACTTCTTTGCTTCATATGAAGAAATGATAGCTCGCTTTGAGACTGGAAAGACAAACAAGAGCACTACTACTAGTTTTACTACCATGTGGAAGGCATTCACCACCCCCATCAACTTTGTAGCGAGGAAGTTGAAGACTAGTTTCCTCCATAACCCCTTCCTATGCTATGTTTAGGAAGTCCTAGCAAATACTATTTTGGGCAGATATGAGAATCAAGGGAGCTGCACAAAGAAACACTTGTGTATTTTGGGCTGGTTGATAAAGGGAAAACATGTAAACTTAGGAGATTTGATGATTGACCACTTGAGGACAGTCCCATCCAAGAGAAAGAATTCATTCATTCTAGGAGGGATTGTGACATCCATAGTTGTTTCCCTTGGTCATGATGTTTGTGAATATACCAGGGTTGAGGGGGGGAGTTGGTGGACCTGCACTATCTTGTATGCTCTTCTATGATTTTAGTTGTTGATCAAAAAATAATATATCAGGTCAACCCACCTTACCCAGGCGTATCTCTAGAGCTCCCATACCATGTTGCACCCCCGTTGACGGAGTGGGGTCCTACTCTAGATTTCTTGGAAAAAGTAAGAAGATGGGAGGAGGAGAACCCTAGGGACACATTTCAGTAGCCAAAGATCACCCCAGAGGGGTTAGGTGAATTATAGGCAGCTGTCAAGAGGAGGAGAAATGTTGAGGAGCGAGTGACACACATATCTTGAGGCGACGTGAGGTGGAGACATCACAACAGCCACAACAGCCTTCAGTGAACACATACGACATGTCTACCATACATGCACAACTGGAGGGCATCCAGAGCACATATGACCACATACTGAGCACCCAGGAGGGCATTTGAGGGCACAAGAGGGTTTCTAGTGTACCCATGATGCTATGTGGTTAGACCATCAGCAGATGCATTATTAGGTCAACCACTTGTATCAGTTCTGGCACGCCCAGTCCCAGAGAACCCCCAGTGGGGGGGATTGGTGGAGTTCACTATCAACATTTCAGGACAACTACCCGCCTTCACTGTCACACTATTGGGGTTCCTATTACCAACATCCTCCACCACAGGTTGGAGCACTGCCACCGCACTAATCTTCTACCCTATCATTCCTAGACTTTAGTGTCATACTGAGGAAAACATGATTCAAAAGTTTGGGGTGGTAGGACAGTATGCCCTTATCCCATTTTCACTCTTATTTTTGCATTTTACCTACCATTTACTTTTGTTTTGTTTGCTTTTTTTTAATCTAGTTTAGAATTTACCTTCTTTGTAGTCTTGCATGTCATATAGTTACTTTCTTGCAATTTTTCATAATTTAAAAAAAATTCTCTTTTTTCCATGCATTGCATATCATGTAGATATTTGGTAATTTTTGCATGTTTTAGCTAGGATTTGCTTGTTTACTAGTTTTTTTCAATAATGTAGGCTTATATGTGATTGAAGGCAACTTGGAACCGTTTTGGTCAATTTTGCCCAAATTTGAGATTTCTTGCCTAAAAGTGTGTTTTGACCCAATCTCTACTCTTTGGATTAAAAATGATGACCTTTGACAAATGCAAGTGAATTATCATTGTTTATTTCTAAATGGTATCGATTCTTGAATTTTTACATGTGCATCACCTCTCCTGTGTTTGCGAATGTTTTGGTTGAATTGTGACTTGAGCAAGCTATGAGCGCTTAGTTCCTATGAAATCACTTGATAGAAGTATCAATTTCATGTTTTTCATTCATGTGGTGTGAAATTTTTAGATGAAGTGTTGGATTGATTTTTATGCAGAAGACCTTATGTTGAGAACCACACTAGTGACCCCTCTTTGACCCGACTTTTCATTTACCATCTTCTTACCTATTCGCCCCATGAAAGGATTCCAAAGTGCACATGTTTAGCCTTGGACACCTCCAAAAGTTTGGAGTGGCCATATCTATACCTCACCACTTCACTCTAACCACCATATGCCCTACCTACACCAAGGGGAAAGAAAAGAAAAGAAAAAGAAAATGCAAAATTGCAAAAATAAAATAAAAGATGAGTGTTCTATGTAATAGCACTCCAAAAAATCTTACACCAATCCTTTATTCCATTTTCATACCGATTGAGCTAGGAAACATGAAACCTAGCTCACTTCACCCTTTTTCCACAACCACATGGATCAGTTGGTATGGTTTTAAGCATAATATTGAATGCATGAAGGTGAAACAACACTCCTAGTCATCCTTGATTAATGCCATCATGAAATGGTTTACCCAGAAGTACATGAAAGAAATATGGATAGATTGTGTGTTCTATGCGATATATTTGAAGTTCATGTGCTTTGTGCTCTTTTCATGATTGGTTTGTGAAAGTAGGAAAGGATAGAGGTGAAATGCATGCACTTAGTCAACATTTATCCCATTCAGAAATAATCATCTTTTGCATTACATTTGTCATTTCTTGATTGTGGAAAAATTGTAGAGAGATTGAGTTGGAGCATACTTGAGGACAAGTATGTTTTAAGTTTGGGTTGGTGATTCAGCCCTATTTTAGGGCTTCATCTAGTGTCATATTGCATTTCAATCACATCTATACCTATTAAATTACATATTATTTCCCTCAATATGCATATTTGTATAAAATGTACTTATGGATATTATTTTCTTGTTTTTCAGACATTTAGACCATGCTTGTATGGAAGAGAGAGAGGATGAGTTATCCTAGGGTTTCTCTACCCTTAGAGAGGCCCAAAGTGAAGTCTGAGGCTCCCTCAACATACCCCTAGTGGCCAAAGATCCATTGAAGCAAATATGTCCAAGAAAATACAAAGAAACAAGTCAAAGTGCTGATCCAGAGGCCGACATGGCCGTGGTACCACATAACGACCGTGCTAGCATACTTGCAAATCAACAGAGTCACCTCTGAGCAACGTAGAAATCACCACGGCCGTGCCACTCAGAATGGCTGTGGTGGATTGACTACAAAATGACAATTCCACATTGCACGGCTGTGTGACCTTCAGAGCATAATGGCTGTGGAGCCAAGAACGGATAGAGAAATCCAAGCCACCACGACCGTGGTGACCACCACGGCCATGCTACCCTTACATCACCACAGTCGTGGTGACCACCACGTCCGTGCCACTTCTAGTTCAAAACCAACCAAGTTCCTATGATTTTCCCCCATTTCTCACCTCAATTGTTCCCATCCACCATGGTCATTCCACTCACACCCTACCACAACCATGTTTCCCAGCACAACCGTGCTACTCACAAAAACCTAGCTACTTTTCCATTGCATTTCCCAATTTACCCCTACTTGACATGTTGCTTCCTCCCCACCTATATATATGTGGGTGGCAAATGTAGGTCAATATGGGACACCTCTAGCTACATCCTACCACCTCTTAGCTCCCCATTTTCACATTCCACCCATTCCACCCCATTTCCACCTCCATTCCACTCCATTTCACTATTTCTGCCACCAAAACCCTAGTTTCCTAGTGTTTTGACCCTATTCCACCACCATCCCATTCATTACACCTTGGAGGAGAGAGGAGGATGTCTTTCAATAGTTAAAGTGGAGAATTTCTTCATCTACACGGAGCTTTATGACTTCTTCTACCTCTTTCTCCTTTCTTTTTGTATTTTGCATTGCTATGAGTAGCTAGGCCCCTTGGGTGGGTTGTTTGGGGGGAAAATATGTTACTTTGATACCATGTTTGGGGGAAATGATATGTAAACATTGTAATTTCATTTTCTAATGATTATGTTTCATTTCTATTTCATTCTTCATGAATTTCTTGTTGGTTTGTGCTTGAAATCACCTAGGAATTTAGGGAAATTGCTTTTATGTGTGAATTTTGGGATTTGCTCCTAGGTCCAATTCTTGGATCCCTAGTTAGCTACCCATCCTCCTACATTCTAATAAATTCTTCTAACCCTAGTTGAGAGATCTAAGTATCTAGTTTAGATGAATTTGGTGTGCTTAGCATGGAGTTTTATCTAGGCTAGAATGTGGGTGATGGGAGGCTTAAAACCCCACTCCCACTCCCATTACTAACATCAACCCCTAGTCATCCTAAGATCATCAACCTAGAAACCTAGGCTTTTTTAGACTCTAATTGAATTACACCTAAACTCTAACCTAATTGAGCCTCGCAAGGGTAGTGGGGGTGTTAGGGACTAGTTCCCTTATACAAAACCTAACATATCCATGGTAGTTAGTAGTTTAATTAGGATAATTCATTAGACTCTAGCTTGTTGTTTGGTTTGATAATCTAAATGAAATCATCATGTTCATATGTCATCCCTCAACTTAATTGATAAGTGCATCCCCTAAATAATCGAAATTTCCCTTTATTGCTTTAAAACCCTAATTGTCTTCTTGCTTAGCTAGTGTAAGCTTAGTTAGCTCTTTACTTGCTTAGTTAGCTTCTTGCCTTGTTTTTGCCTTGTTCTTGCTAGTTTAGGTCTTTACTTCCTCTTTTGCCTATTTTCTGGCTTAGTGTAGTGTAAACTTCATCTTGCTGCCTTAGTGTAGATTGCTCTTTTCTTGCCTTTCCTTGTCTTTTCTTGCTCACTAGAATTAATTGTCTAGGGTTAACTTAGGTTTTGTTCTTGTTTGCTTTCCTTTAATTGCTTTCTTGTTCAACCCTTAGTGTAATTAAAAAAATCAACCTTTAAACCTTCAACCCTAGACTCTACATAGGAACCTAGACTAAAAACTAACCTAGCTCTAGTGTCCCCCTTTCTCCCTGTGGATCGACCCTATACTTACCACCTTACCTATACTACGACACGACCCCGTGCACTTGCAGGTTAGTATTTTAGTAGAAGTAGGTTGTTTGTGTAGGTCCTTATAAATTTTGAAAGTGAATCCACTGTGTGTGTGTGGGTTCACGGAGTTGCATCTATTCAAATATCAATTGAGTAGTAAGTAACATGATTGGCAGAAACACACTAAGCTTTTTAGTGCCATTGTTGGGGATTGAAAGTGCCATAGCTACCTAGTAGTTGTGGGGTTGACTCTACCATTTAGCACCATGTTTTGCCAATTTGTTTTGTTGCATTTGAGAGACACACCACATGGTAACTCAATAGGCTTGACCCAGGCCCTTAGTGCAGGTCATGAGGCCCATGCCCTTAGTGCAGGCCAATTTAGATAAGATGACCCATGCCAGATTGCAGGTCATGAGACCATGGTACTGGAGTATAGGTCTCCAGCATAAGTTATATAAAAAAATAAGAACTAAGCTTAAAGAAAGATTATATGTTCATGTTCAAGTTTCTTTTAGTTCTTATGTTTGCTTTCATGCATCATGTTTAAGAATAATGTACAGTCATTTTCATTTTTCTAGTATATTATATATATAGAATACTCATGCCACTTACTGATTATCATTTTTCCAATGCATGGTTTGGGGATGAGATGTCCACAGGAGAAGAGAAAAAGAGGATTAGGACATCTAGTTGAGAACATGGAGGACCTAATGAAATACTAGGAATGCCCTAGTGGGGTGCCATAATCCACCATATGTTTAATTTCATGTAGTAAGACCAGTTATTTTATGTAAGTCTTCTATTATGTCATTAGTTGTATTATGTTTTCATCTTATGTAAACTTTTGAGAATGAGAAATGATATGTAATCTTGAGTTGGTTACCTTTTCAACTATTCCTTGTGTATGATATTAAAGAAATGTGATACCCCAACAATGTTATATGTATGAATTTTGGGGTGTTACAACTTAATATCAGAGTAAAAGTATAATTAGCCACCATGCACTCTCAATTAGTTAGATGCCCCATGAGGTCCACTAGATTAAGATTGACTAATGCATCTTAGTTTGAAGAAGCAGAATGAATAAGTCAAAATGGATATCTCTATTATTTAGGATTGGTCAAAGATAGAAAGTTCTGATTTGAAATATAAGTCTTGAGGTATATGAAGAAATGAGTATTTAGGGTTAGACATCCATCTAGTTTGGATCTGTTGTATTAACCTCCACATATGACATGTTAATGGTTTGGCCAACCAATTGATAAGTGTAGAGGGTATGCCATGAGTATAGTGACTTATTGTGTTTCTCCTTCCTACTTATTAGTGCATGTGGTATGGGACATGTGCACTAATAGGTTGGTGGAGAGTATCATAATAAGGTCACACATCATCAGATATGTTCCTGATCAATGCGTATATGGGGATGTTGCAAGAATAGATAATACAAAAGACATAAATTAGATAGTCATCTAAGCCTAATACATTAATCATTGAAAGCCATAATCTATGTCAAGGTTAGATCTTAAGTACATTTGTCATTAAGTTATTAGGATGAAGAAATGTGAATATGAGTACATATAAGAAAGTAATGTAGGTTAAGTGATTTTCCAAGGTAAATGAGTATTATGGTGCAATGAGCTATTGGGAGCAATGAGCACTTTGGTGCAAGGTTACATAGAGATCTTACCTTAATTAACTTAGTGGTTAATAATGTTATGCTAATGATAAAGGTATGCAAGTATTTTATTAAGGTAGATGATGAGGGTATGGTTTAGTTTTCATTACTAATGTATATTGTGTTAGTATCGTTAATCATGTTGGATAAGATATTCCCATCCATGTGAAAGTTTTATAATAAATATGTTAGTTAATAATTATGAGTCTCTATAAAATGATTAAGGTGTTAGTGTACATACATGTGAAACCCTAAGGTTGGTAGTATCATGTTAATCCATGCATATTTTGAGGATGAAATTTCTCTAAGGTGGGTGGAATTGTAACATCTCTAAAATTTCAATCTAGAATAAACTTGAACAATATGTGAGTTACAAATTAAAAAAAATTCAAATGATGTAGGACAGTAGAGTTCCCCTTCATATTTTTGGTATTGTCACTCATGGTTAATGATTATTAGTGCATTAGTTACCCTAGATTCCTAATAATGTAAAGTATGCCTTTTGCAACTCAAATGTAAGTTCTGAGTTGATTTTTTGGTTTCACAGTTGAATTAGGTAAGATACAAAATTTCATTAGGATTGGATAATCCTAGTCATGCCATTTAGTATTGGAATGAAAGGGTGAATGATGATGGATATTTGACCTATTTAAGTGATAGATACAACTGATATTATTGCCTAAGTTACATCTTGATCAGTGTGTCACACATTAATGACTATCACGAGTTCTTTTAGAACCTTTGGATGTGAATAGGGAACATGAGTCTGTGTATCCTTCCTCACGTAATAAGCACGCAGATGGGAAACAGACTCGACCATTTTCCTCAGCCTTTATCTCCCTCCATCTTCCACAAATGTCGTTGTTCTTGCTATCATCAGAATCAAGAGACCATTTTGAGTTGATAGATCATTTATTCAATCCCTAACTCCTCTCCTATAAAAACCCCCAAAAAATCATCATTGCTTCTTCCTCCACCCTGAAAGAACGATAAGACCCCCATGATGCCATGCCCAATAGGATCGACTCTAAGTGATCCAGGAAGTGTACACAGACTTCAAGAAATCTTTACCATCACCAATGATAGATGAGGCTTCCTGAGACAACACCCCAAAGTTGAGTTGCTTCGGCGGTGATGACATGCTCCATCTAGTGTCTCCGACCACCCCAGTCTAATTCACAAGCCAGTAAGTTTCCCCAGTGAGTCATCTTCTTTTTATCGACGCTTGTGGTTAGTGGACTTTAGTCTAGCCTGACCTCCACCATGGCTTCCTTGTCGGATACAACAGAGTATGTATTACTAACATGATGGTGTTTCGATTAGGATTTCTCCTCTCCCACCTTCAGTCTCATGATCTACATGTAGGTTCATGGTGTTATCAGTACTGCAAACTTTGTGCAATGGCTTGATGAGTTTTCCTGAGGGTGAGGAAGTCCCTTCACCCATTGTTTTGTAGTGAAATGCCTTTTCATCATTGTTGAGATCTGGGATCTCAGTCTAGTCTTGCCATTGTCGACCTACTATCTTCTCACAAGAGGAGAACAAGCTTGATTCAATGCACTGAGGTGCCTTCATATTGTAAATAATGTGTCACACTAAACTAGGGTAAAAAGGGAATACTCACATGAGTTGGATTCTATACAACCCCGTCGATTTGAATTCATGTTTGGCCAAATCACATAAGATTGAGACACATATTTAGGGGTACATCAGTCTTTCTGCCCTTTCCTTTGGCTGAGATTTCAATATTTGGGTTATCGATTTATATCTTTTCTGACTGGTCTGTATATACCCAACCTTTGGAAATTCATAGTAATTGCTACATGGGATCAGATGAGGATGACCTATATATGAATTCTAATCAGCCTTTTGAGATAAAGCTAATGGTCTAGGTTTTAGGACCTATTTTAGTTTTCTTTTTGCAAAGCATCAGACCTAATGTGATTAGGGTTTATGATTCTAATTAAGAAACATGGAATTATAATTACAGGATGATTAAGGGTTGACATCAGGAGAACTATAGGTGTTTTATCTCTAGCATTAAATGTAAGTGGTCCATGCCCATAAGTATTTAATATTTATTATTCTTAGCATATTCACATGCCTAGGTTGCTAAGTGATATATTCATAATTTATATGCTTATGGAAAATCATGTTCATTTTAAGAAGTTATATTTTATATCGTGTTCTTGTTTATGATCTCAAATAAAATATTATATATCACTATCTCACTAATAAATCATGAGATAATGATAATTACTGAATTGATAAATTATGGAAATCATGTTTAAGATTAAGAAATCATGTTAGGTTAATATAGTCCTCTCAATCATGTTTAAGTGAGCCTTAACTGACCTTTTGAGCTCTATGAGTGCATTATGTGAGCCTTAACCAGCCTTACATGAGACTAACCTGGCCTTATGAGCACCATGGTGCATTTAGGATAGGGACTATTTAACTCAAGATAAAATACACAATTTTAATGTAATCATGCCAATTTACTTAAGTCTTTGAGTAATCATGTTAAGTACTCATGTTTCAACTTACTTTCATGCAATATGATTTAATTTATGAAAAGAACTAAGTTGACATCAGACTATGAAATTAGACTCATGCCTTAGTGTGGGTCAACTCAAGAGACATGACCCAGACCTTTAGTGTAGGTCATGAGGCCCATGACCTTAGTGTAGAATGATTTAGATAAGATGACCCAAACTAGAGTGTAGGTCATGAGACCCAGGTACCAGAATACAAGTCTCCCACATATGTTATGGCAAAAGATAATAACTAAGCTTAAAGAAAGATTATATGTTTGTGTTCAAGTTTCTTTCCATTCTTATGTTAACTTTCATGCATCGTGTTTAAGAATAATTTATAGTCATTTTCATTTTACAATATTTCGTATAGATATATGTATATAGAATACTCATGCCACATACTGATAATCATTTTTCCAATGCATGGATGGGGACGAGATGCCCATAGGTGAAAAGCACAAGAGGATTAGGACATCATGTTGAGAACATGGAGGACCTAGTGAAAGACTAGGAGTACCCTGGTGGGGTTCCATTATCCACCATATGTTTAATTTCATGTAGTAAGACCAATTGGTATATGTTTAAGTCTTTGGTTTTGTCATTATTTGTATTATGTTTTCATCTTATGTAAACTTTTGAGAATGAGAAATGATAAGTAATCTTGAGTTGGTTACCTTTCCAACTATTCCTTGTATATGATATTCAAGAAATGTGATACCCCCAACAATATTATATGTGTGAATTTTGAGGTGTTACAACTTGGTATCAGAGCAAAAGGATAATTGGCCACCAAGCACCTCATAATTCTCAATTAGTTAGATATCCCTTTAGGTCCACTAGGTTATGATCGACTAATGAATCTTAGTTTAAAGAAATAGAGTGAATAAGTTAGAATAGATATCTCTATTATTTAGGACTGGTCAAAGACAGAAAATCATGATTAGAAATATAAGTCTTGAGGTATATGAAGAAATGAGTATTTAGGGTTAGATGTCCATTTAGTTTGGATCTGTCATATTAACCTCCACATATGACATGTTATCTCATTTCTCAATGGTCTAGCCAACCAACTGAGAAGTGTAGAGGGTATGCCATGAGTATAGTGACTTATTGTGTTTCTCTTTCCTACTTATTAGTGCATGTGGTATGGGACATGTGCACTAATAGGTTGGTGGAATGTAGCATAATAAGGTCTCACATCATTGGATATGTGCATGATCAATGCATATCTAGAAATGTCTCAAGAATGGATAATACAAAAGACCTAAATAAGATAGTCACCTAAACGTAATACATTAATTAGTGAAAGCCATAATCTATGTCAAGGTTAGATCTTAAATACATTTGTCGTTAAGCTATTAGGATGAAGAAAAGTGAATACAAGTACATATAAGAAAGTAATGTAGGTTAAATGATTTTCCAAGGTAAATGATTACTTTAGTACAATGAGCACTTTGGTGCAATGAGCTCTTGGGAGCAATGAGAACTTTGGTGCAAGGTTACATAGATATCTTACCTTAATTAACTTAGTGGTTAATAATGTTATGCTAATGATAAAGGTATGTGAGTATTTTATTCAATGTAGATGGTGACGGTATGGTTTAATTTTCATTAGTAATGTATACATGTGTTAGTATTGTTAATCATGTTAGACAAGATATGCTCACCCATGTGAAAGTCATATAATAAATATGTTATTAAATAATTATGAGTATTTATAAAATGATTAAGGTGTTAGTGTACATATGTGAAACCCTAAGGTGGGTAGTATCATGTTAATACATGCAAATTTTGAGGATGAAATTTCTCTAAGGTGGGTAGAATTGTAACATCCGTAAAATTTCAATCTAGAATTAACATGAACAATAATGTGAGTTACATTTTTTTTTCAAATGATGTAGGACAGTAGAGTTGCCCTTCATAGTTTTGGTAATGCCACTCATGGTTAATGATTATTAGTGTATTAGTTACCCTAGATTCCTAATCATGTAAAGTATGCCTTTTGTAACTCGAATGTATGTTCTGAGTTGATTTTTTTTGGTTTCCTCACAGTTGAATTAGGTAAGATACCAAATTTCATTAGGATTGGAAATCCTACTCATGCCATTTAGTATTGGAAAGAAAGGGTGAACAATCATGGATATTTGATCTTTATAAATGATAGATATAGCTGATTATTATTGCCTACGTTACATATTGGTCAATGTGTCATGCGCTAATGACTATCACATGTTCTTTTAGAACCGTTGGATGAGAATCAAGAACATGAAACTTTGTCTCCTTCCTCAGGAAAGAAGTGCACAAATGGGAAACAAACTCGGCCATTTTCCTCGTCCTCTATCTTCCTCCATCTTCCATGAATGTTTTTGTTCTCTTTATCATCAAAATTAGGAAACCATTCCGAGTTGATAGAGCATTTACTCAAACCCTAATGCCTCTCCTAAGACCCCCCCAACAAAAAAAAACATCGCTTCTTCCTCCTCCACCATGAAAGAATGACAAGACCTCCACGGTGCCACACCCAATAGGATCAAGTCCAAGTGATTCAAGAAGTGTACATAGACTCAAAAAATATGTATATGTCACCAATTTCAGATGAGGCTTTCTGAGATAGCACCCCGAGATTGAGTTGCATCGGCGGTAATGACGAGCTCCAACTAGTGTCTCCGGCCAACCCAGTCCACTTCACAATCTAGTAAGTTTCCCTATTGACTCACCTTCTTTTTCTTGACACTTGTGGTTAGTGGCCTTTAATCTAGCTTAACCTTTGACCATGGCCTCCTCATCGAATATGAAGGAGTACAGATTGCCAAAATGATGGCCTCCTCTCCCATCTTTGGTAAACATTTTTGAAGCCAAAGAAGAAGTTTGTTTCGAGGATTCACCACATCAACATCAATTTTCCAAATGTCGACCTTTGTGCTCTGTACTCTCACGATCCGTAGGTAGGTTCATGGTTTTATTGGTATCACAAACTTTGTGAAATGGCTTGACAAGTTCACTTGAGGGTGATGAAGTTCCTTCACCCATCTTTTTACAGTGAAATGCCCCATCATCACTGTTGAGATCTGGGATCTCACCTGGTCTTGCCATTGTCAATCTACTGTGTTCTTATAGGAGGAGAACAAGCTTGAGGGTCAATGTACCGAGGTTCCCTCATGATGTAAATAACGTGTCAGGCTAAACTAGGGTAAAAAGGGAAGACTCACATGATTTGGATTCAACACAGTCTCATCGATTTAAATGGACGTTTGTTCGAATCAGACCATGTGATGCATAAGATTGAGACACATATTTAGGGGTACATCAGTCTTTCTTCCCTTTCCCGTGGCTGAGATTTCAGTATTTGGGTTATTGATTTATCTTGTTTCCGATTGGTCAATATATACCCAACCTTTACAAATTCATAGTAATTGCTACAGGGCTTAGATGAGGATGACATGTCTATGAATTTTGATCAACTTTTTGAGATCTAGCTAATGGTCTAGGTTTCAAGACCTACTTTAGGTTTCTTTTCACAAAGAATCAAACTTAATGTAATTAAGGTTTATGATCCTAATTAAGAAACATTGAATTATTATTACAAGTTGATTAAGGGTTGACATCAAGAGAACCATATGTGTTTTATCTATAGTGTTAAAGGTAAGTGGTCCACACCCATGAGTATTTAATGTTTATTATTCTTAGCATGTTCACATGACTATGTTGTTAAGTGAGATATTCATGATTTATATGCTTATGGAAAATCATGTTCATTTTAAGAAGTTATTTTTTATACCGTGTTCATGTTTCTGATCTCAAATGAAATATTATGTATCACTCTCTTGCTAATGAATCAAGAGATATTGATAATCATGTTTGATGAATTGAGAAATTATGGAAGTCATGTTTATGATTAAGAAATCATGTTAGGTTAATATAGTCCTCTCAATCATGTTTAAGTGAGAATTAACCGACCTTATGAGCTCTGTGAGAGCATTATGTGAACCTTAACCGAACTTATGTGAGGCTTAATCAACCTTATGAGAAAGGTGATGCATTCAGGAGAGGGGCTTTATTAACTCAAGATAAAATACACATTTTTATGTAATCATGTCAATTTAATTAACTCTTAAAATAATCATGCTAATCATGGTAAGTACTCATGATTCAATTTATTTTCATGCAATATGATTTAAGTTAATATAAGAATTAAGTTGACATCAAATTATGGAGATAAACCTAGACCTTACTGTAGGTCAACTCAAGAGATATGACCCATGCCCTTAGTGCAGGTCATGAGGCCCAAGCCCTTAGTGCAGGCCGATTTAGACAAGATGAACTAGGCCAGAGTGCATGTCATGAGACCCAATACCAGAGTACATGTCTCCATCATAAGTTACGTCAAAAGATAAGAACTAATCTTAAGGAAATATTATATGTTCATGTTCAAGTTTCTTTTAGTTCTTATGTTAGCTTTCATGGATCATGTTTAAGAATAATGTACATTCATTTTCATTTTTTAGTATTTCACACACACAGACAAACATGTGTATATATATGTGTGTGTGTGTGTGTACATACATACATACATACATTATATATATATATATATATATATATATATATATATATATAATACTCATGCCACTTACTGATAATTGTTTTTGCAATGCATGGCTGGGAACGAGATGTCCGCAGGTGAAGAGAACAAGAGGATTAGGACATCAAGATGACAACATGGAGGACCTAGTGAAAAACTAGGAGTGCCCTGGTCGGGTGCCATTATCCACCATTTGTTTAATTTCATCTACTAAGATTAGTTGATTTATGTTTAAGTATTTGGTTATGTCATTAGTTGTATTATGTTTTTATCTTATGTAAACTTTTAAGAATGAGAAATGATATGTGATCTTGAGTTGGTTACCTTTTTAATTATCCCTTGTGTATGATATTCAAGGAATGTGATGCCCCAACAATGTTATATGTATGAATCTTGGGGTGTTACAGGACATTCATCTTGCAATGAAGATAATGAGAGAGATTATTTCACACCCTAATATTAGATCCTAACTGCTTAAATGATAATGATATTTTTGAAATTATAATGACTTGATCATGAGAATTATGGGCCCAAGTATATTGTCTTCAACTGAAATCTATGCCCACTTTGAGTATCAGTGGAACATTAGGTATGAATATGTAGTTTCACCATCTTATGATGCTAAAAAGGTTCCATGAAATATAAGTGTTGATTTATATATCGAGAATTAAATTCCATCCAATATCAAGGATATTCTGATGAATAAGGAAAAAGATAATTATACATAAAGTTATTTTGGCTTTTCCATAAGCTGAGGTGCTTAGATACATGAATAAGTGAAAATAAGGAAAGTGAGTTTAGACTTGAGAAATTTTATATATGAAGGATAAGAGGAGATGAATTCTATGTTTGGAGCTGCTTGGCTATATACTACAAAAAGAAATAATGTGATAAGATGAATAATCTTAAATTACTGACCGTGGATGCGAAGTAACATCTTTGACTAAAGGAAATTTATAGAGTCAACAATATAAATTTTTGTTGTTTAGTTTTTGGTGTGGAAGTATCATTGAATGGTGAACTTTTATTTAAAGTGTATGCATGACACTTGTCGCTAAGTGCAAAGAACGAAATAGAAAAATAGAAAAGGAAAAGGAAAAGACTTCCTAGAGTAGTGGTGTTTCCCTCCTTTATTGTGACTTCCAATCCTAGTAGATTTGGGAGATGAGGAGATGAGGGATGGTCTTCACTCCGTGCATAGAGATGGGAGTTCAACTAATCCTAGATGATCAGGAAGTTCCAATTAGAATCATGTTGTCCGACATGGGCATGGATAGGGTTTTGATTGTTGCCTATATAAAAGGATGGAGGGATGTCGGGGCATGCCAAAAAAACAAAGGATTTCCTCCTTTCGACTTGGTTGATCACAAGTTAAAAATAGGTACACTAGTGATCTTTCGAAGATAGATGGCAATCATCCATGTCATTGTGGTTTTCCCAGCGAAGTCCAAACACCTTCTAGCTTGGGACGTTTGGTACAATGTTGGTGAGTTTAACGCCTTGTGACATCGTAGCCACCATTGTCTCTCCCTAATTCCTGAGACCTGGCAAGTATATGATTAAGTTATTGATGAAATAAATATAGTATAGATTTATGGTTACAATAAGGTACCATAGATTTTCATGATATATGGATTCAGGGAAAAAAGAATGTAGAGTGGGTCTTTAGTGCAATGGGGACTATTTTGTAATTTTCTCTAAGTGTGGGAGTTTGATATTTAATTTGATGATATGAGGTGATCACCAAAGTAGAATAATGAAAGAAATACGATGACTCTAGTTATTGGTTTGAGCCACATACCTAGTTTTGACCTTCATATTAAGTAAGTAATGTGACATTGATCAAATGTATCATACATAAGCTTCAATTGAAGAATTATATTGGTTCAAATTTAATTTCATAATAAAAATATGATTAAGCTTATGGATCTTTTAGAAGAGCAAGGAATGAGCTATGTGTCCTAGATACCAATTCAAGCCTAGTCAGCCCAATTAGGATTTACACATGGGTCCTTGGAGTACAAATTTTGAAATTTAGTATTTTGTGCTTATGATAAATACTTCAAAGATTCTTAGTAGATGCTCAAAAGAAATTTAAGATTATAGAAGAAATTTTAGATAATTTCTAGTGGTCTAGGTAATTAATTTAGTAATTATCTAGTTTTAACCTAATTTTTTTTGAGGGATTAATTGATTGGTCTTGATCTAATATCTTTCATAAGGAAAGATAACGGGGAGATAATATAAATCCCAAAATTTGGAGTTAAAGAGGTTTATTATGCAGAAAAAATAAATATTTTCTTAAACTTGACTTTTGACTCAAAAAATTATAAAGAAAAGGGATCAGGGGAGGGTGAGTCCCAGTCCATTGCAGACTGGGGAGTGCCTCTGCCCAATCAAAGGGGGATTCTCTCCGAGATCCTAGCTGGATAACAATATAAAGACCTAGAAAGTGTTCCCCAAGGTTTTGAGAGCTAGATTGGAGGTTTTTGGAAGAGGGATGACGGAGAGAGGAGTGATAATGAGGAGAGACTAGGTATAGGTGCCGATGATGCAAGGGAGCATAGGGTTGGGTCTAGTCACCTTGGACCCCCTAGAGGTTGGAAAAGAGGCCACCAAGATAAAGGAGGAGACTATGAATCTGTCAGGGGAAATCCCAGGAGATGTGAAGCAAGGTAGGATGAATCAATGCTCGCTAAAGAAGCTGCTCACAATGACACCCTGTTCTGGGTGTGAAACAGGGGAGCCGAATCTCATGTGCATGCATCAGAGTGGGCTAGAAGGCATGAGAGGTGTGTGAGCCGTGACGTGAGGCATGCCCCACCTGGAGAAGGAAGCAATCTGATCTGTAGGATCTTAAAGTAACAGATGCGAACAATCCAGTTGAGTTTTTTTTTGAAATATTCATATCACGGGATTGGGATCTCAGATTCTAGCAAACAAGGTGTCTATAGAAAGCTTACACTATTTAGTATATTATAAAAGTAGACTGGAAGGGTGTTTTGCATGCCTAAAATTTATTACATTTTTATTATGAAAGGATATGAGATTTTAATGTTTTATACATTAAAAATAACAAACGAGTTTAGAAATTCATGAGTATTTCATAGTTGGTATATCTTGATATGTTCAACATGATTCCAAGTCTTGATCTTACTGATTTGATTATGTATCTATGTTATGATGTAAAACCTAATAAGGGTATTTTGGGTATATCACCCATTGTTTGACCATGAAACAATATGATATTTTTATCCATACCCTAATATATGATGTGTTATATGGATATTGATGAGATATTACATTACATATACGCTTAATTGCTATGAAATTAAGTTTTTTGGGATATTTATATCTGATATCAACTAAAAAAGTAAAAACAGACATATAATTATATTTGAAAGTTTTTCCTTAGTCACAGATCAATGTGTTCACATATTAGTACATTATGTAATTTTTATGACTTATTTGAGTATGAGCTTCACAATGATTATAATGTGATTTAGGATAAATGTTCAACATTAACCTTTTATTATGGTTTTAGATCAACGTTGTGTTAAGTCTAAACAAGAACACAAACATGGAATTATGTTTTTTTTATGTCCTGGTAAATATGTTGTGAACCAACGACTCCATACTACTTTAAGGATTTCCTCAAACAAGGTAAGTGAACCATGTCCATTGAATTTCATTGTTGTTATGATTCAACCTATTCCTTCCTACAAAGTAACTTAGAGACTAAGTTAATTTTAGATATTCAGTAGTTCATGTTTATTACATATCGAATGATGCTTTGAGCAATGAGATTTTATAGAGATTGACTTAACTCATCAGGACATTGTATTTCAGATACTGGATACTTAATATGTTTCTTGAGTTAGAGTAGACTATTGAGATGCATGTGAGGTCAATGTTACATATTGACTCACATGAGCATATAGTCTCACTTATCAAGTGGCCATGATATCACTCTAATAGGAGGGACATATTCCATCTACATCACTCACAACAATCCCCATGTGTCATAATGTACCCAAGCACCATCTGTATAGCAACCCTTACTCAAGGTCATGTTGAGCATTTCTATAGTCTATTAAACACAATGTGATTATTGTAGTGACTTCAAGTCTAAGAACTACAATCACCAGTTCACCACTATCACATTGAGGCATGATTCTGATCACCATTCAATGGTTTCCATGTATCATTCTGAAGGCAGGTCTGTTCTATACACTTGTTCTCTAACAAGTACCTATGTGTTTGACATGATATCCAATATCAAGACTAGTGACATTTAATCATTAGTCAACACACATTCTTGTCTTGAGTATTATTGTTGTCTATATAGCTTCCACAATAATATATGAATAATGACATGACAAAACATATACTATAATCACATATAATCTCATGTTTAGATACTTAACCTAAACCATATGTCATCGAGTAACATCATTCTTTAGGCATATATTATGCTATATCATCATCTCATACTTGAAAAGACATAATACATGAAATTGCCTTTACTATTAATCAAATAATATAACAATACAATCATCATATGATTGGCTCTTAGGGCATACATACCTACACTTTGTGCACTAACAGAGAAACACTTTTTAGTGGACTCCACTAATCACCAAATTTCACCATTTCCATCTCGGTGTGTCACATCCCTAATAAATATTTAGAAACCACCACGGGATGTCAAGAAGCACTCCTCATCCATCAATTCCACCTTTGTCTCCCTGAGTTACCCTAAGAACTCAATTTTCATCTCTAATGATGATGAGTTGGCTCTCAAAACTCCAGACACACCGACCCAATTACAATGACTATATCATCACCAATACCCCTAATCCATTTACCATCACCAGTTTGCCTTGCGGGTCCACTGAATGTTGTAACCTATAACAGTTTCCGGTCCTTGCTGGCGCGCACCACCTTGGCCTTCTAGTAGCCCTTTTACAAAGGAAATGATGCATAGAGATGCTTTAGATGTTTCTAGGTCTTCTCATGGTCTTAATGAAAGCTTTCACTCAATGCTTCACCAATTTTGATTTCGAGCATATGTGGATTGGTTCCAATGTTTCTCTGGTATGTTTCAAGAACACAAAGGTCCTCACCCCTCCATGTTTGTTTCCTCATCTTTTCTGGACTTCAATGAACTTCCTTTGCTCTCAATCTAACTTGTTATGCATGATCCTACCTTGCTAGAGCCAGATTTTGGATTACTAGGATGTTGATCAAGAGCCATGGCTCAAATCGGTGGAAGAATCCAGGTCAGGGAACGACTTTGGTACCTCCACCATTTTAATAAGATGATTTTATACACACGAGAAATATTAGGTTTTTACCTAATATTTTTCTTGCATCCACATGATCTAGAGAGGAGGAGCCCCTCTTCAAGTTGGCCATGGCCTATTGGGCCACATCAGGATGGACTTGTATTTGGGATAAGCCACTTTATAATTAGATAACGAGGTACACATGGATTTTTCCAGTTTTCTAATCATTCAATGCCTTTGAAATTAAAAAAAGCAACGATTAATTAGAAAATTATGCAAACGTATGCTTCAGGTTATTTTTGATATGGAATCTATTTTTATGATTTTCAAACCCTAATTCTATAATGTCACACCATGTTTTCCAAATACCTTAGCATGAGGGTTTATGATGTTAAAGCATGCTAATTTCAAGAGACATAGGATTGACTCAAGATTAGAGAGATTAGGTTAGGATGTACTGTGCTCCTGGTAAATAGGCAGTGTTGATGTGTACACATATTTTGGTTTATGTGTGTTGTTATGTTATAAGGACATGATTATGTGATCATGAAATAATTTAGGCTTCTCAAGTGATTTATTAAATTAACCCTAATTGATGTTTGCTATATCTTAGAGTTACAAGTATCATGTTCACTAAAGTATGTTTATGATATTTTAGTGTAGAGGGAAAATTCCAATTATATATGCAAAGATAGAGAAATCCTATCATGCTAAAGATTCAAATTCAAGTTTATGTTATTGTTTAGATTAAGAATCCTGGTATATTAAATGCTCTCAAAGTTTTGTACCTCAAGTGGTCATTATGGGATTTCAAAACCAAATATGAGATATCCTAGAATTTTATTCAATGAAGTCAAAAATCATAGAGGGATGCATATTTTATTTATGCAACTCCTTATTCAAGAAGTTATTTCTAGACTCTTAAGTTAACATTTAAGTAACCTTTCCTTAATGTCAAGTATAATTATTTTTCTTATGCTATAATGTGCTAGTACTATTTACTAATGTGATGATTTTTCCTTTCATTGGCTGGGGACATGATGTCATTAGGTATTGGAGCAAGTGAGGATTAAATAAGAGAAAGTATAGGATTGGAAGACCTTCAAGTTTAGCCTAGTGGGGTGCCATTTACTTAGATGATCATATTATTTAGAATTTTTCCTTTTATATTTTACTTATTAGATCTTAGATTTGATGAAGAAGTTATTTGTAGTTTTCATATCTAATGAACATTGTATGAATATTTTTAAGACAATGTATGGTGATTTATTTATATAATTTCATTAAGTATCATGGGTGTGACATCCCCCTTCAAAGATAAATGATTCTGCTCAATTACTTTTTGTATTCAATGTGGCATGTTATAGAGGATGACATCCATGTCTGGCCACCATGCCGCCCATACCATGGCCCTATCTGCCTTTTCACATAAAATTAAGACTTCTTTCCTTCCTCTTTCTTCTTTCTTTTCATTTCCAATCTCATTTCTTTCACTTTCACGCATCTAGCACCCTAGTAATTTTGTTCTTCTTCCTCCTCCACCAACTCTACCATTGTAAGGAAGGATTTGTGGATTTCTTCCCCAATCACCCTCTGTCTTCGATCAACAACACTATAGCTTTTCAAGCTCATAAGGAAGTTGGGCAGGCAATTTTAAAGGCCGGACGTGGACTCCTCCACCTCCATCATTGGTGCCAGTGAGGTGTAGTGCTATAGATACAAATCCCATGCATAGCTCCCTCGTGAGAGTGACAATCCATGGACTATTAGATCATGGTAAGCCCAAATCCAATAGGGCACCTTTGATCACAACCACTCACTCTCTCCCCCCACCCAATGCCTTTTATCGGTCAATGTTGAAGCAAGCAACAATTTGGAGCACAGCATTTCATGCTACATGTGAGCCTTCTCTACCCCTAATCTCTCTTCAATCAGTGAGCCAACCCAGAAAAGTCAGCCAAACTTTGTTTCCCATTGGTATATACTCTCTGAAAAACACTAGAAGGGGGGCGGGTAAAAAGGGTTTTATGATAATTTTAAAATTAATTCAACCAAGCAACCTCAAAGATATTGGAGAAGGAGACAAAGGCATTTAGAGTGGTTCCACCCTTAGAAAAAACTAAGGGAGTCAGTCCACTACCCAATTGTTTCCAATTGGGATTTTGAAAGCACTTGTATTTTATTACCTTTTTGGAGGATGTTACACAAGATACAAATACCTTCCCAACCCTTAGGATATCCTTCACCTAGAGGTAGTCTCACCAACCCTAAAGCAGGCTTCCTCTTGAACTAACTTCAAGCTCCCCCTTGAAGTAGCCTTCCTCTTGAAGTAGCTACCTATTGAGACAACCTTCTTGAAGTAATCCTAGGTCTGCTGAGCTACCTTCTCCACCTGAAGAAGCTCCTACAACCTCCTTTTGGCAGCCTCCAACCTAGGAGTAGCAAAGGAGAATACAAAGCAATAAGAAGGAACAAGAAAGAAGAAGGAAAGATACACTTTACCACTTTAGCACAATGCTTGAATCCTATATCAAGCGTTTTGATCTCCTATCCAATGTGTATGAATGTGAAAGTGTAGTGGGTAGGAGATGATAGCCTATAGGACACGAAATCTCAGCTTATGGAAATGTTTTACAAGTGAAGGATTGCTCAATTGCTCACAAGAGTTGATTCTCAATTGCAAGTATGTGTACTCAAGTGGTTTTGGGTGTCCTAAGGCATGTCCTATTTATAGGAATGGCTTACAAGGGTCTAGGGACGTTCTAGACACTTTATAGGATGTTCTTAGTGCTTAACTAGCCGTTAGGTATCCACTAATTACATTGTAATGGCTAGTTGTTTAATTCTAAAAAGTGTAGGCAGAACCTTTCTCGGTCGAGAAGTTTGTCGACCGAGTGTCTCTTGGTCGAGAACTTCGTCGACTGAGGGAAAGTCTAGAGTAAGTGTATTGCAACATTCAACTCAACTCCCAACCACTTTTTCCCACCAAATCTAACAACTATAGAACCTGCTCAAAGGATAGACTCAGGTGATTCTCGGTCGAGAAGATGTTCGACCGAGTGTGTCTCGATCGAGAAGTAGTTCGAGCGAGGGAGTCCTTGTTTTAGTGTATCTAGACATGTACTAAGTGTATGTATCAAAGTGCCATTGTGATGCTATCATAGGGGATGACCTATCTAAGTGTTGTGAGTGGATAGGGAAGATCTAAATGCTTGATTTACATGGTATCTAAGTACTTGTACATTATATATTTGTACACGTTTACATTTGATTACAATCATGAAAAAAATGGCAATTTGAGCATGTAGATCTTCCAAGCTTAGCTATCTACCACCTTGAATTCTTGTTCCTGAAATACTCAATTAGCACGTTAGATCCACAAGAATGGAATGTTTGTCATTTTCAAAACAAAGGGATTTTGATGATGTCCATTTAGCCAACAATCTCCCCCTTTTTGAAGATGACAAACATTTCTAAATATAAATCTAATAAGCTTAAATCATATTGAGTTTCATACCTGAAGTTTACCTTGTGTATACCTTCTCTTGTTTATGGAATATGTGCTTATTACTCCTAGAGAAGTGTGGAACATAAAATCCAACTCTTCAGGGAATATAACAACATTTGATGTGAATCCAAGAGAGTATGTATGAAACTCATTTAAGTTTTATATTATTTCTCCCCCTTTGTCATTTCAAAAAGATAACCGTTAAAAACATGTTTTAAGACTCTCCGATCTTAATTAGTGCTCCCCTATAATATGATAATTAAAAGAGCTAAAAGATGTCCATTTACAACCAAAATGTAAGGATCGGAGAAACAAATCGATTTTAAGAAGGAGAAGCACAAATGTCAAAGAAAACATCTTCTAAAGGAGTGATAAGTAATTTCTTTCTTATGCTATTGAATTGATCTAATGGAAGTGGTTTTGTGAAAATATCAGCCAATTGATCTTCCGTATCAACATGATGAAGAGATATATGTTTTTTTAGAAATATGATCCCTTAGAAAATGATGACGGATTTCAATATGTTTGGCACGGCTATGTAGAATAGGATTATGTGCCAAGTTATAGCACTTGTATTATCACAATAGATAGGAATATATGAAAATATAAAACCATAATCATTTAAAACTTGTTGCATATAAAACACTTGAGCACAACAAGACCCAACTTCCATATATTCAACTTCAGTGGTAGAAAGGGCAACCATGTTTTGTTTCTTGCTAAACCATGATACTAAGGCTCGTCCTAATAAGAAACAACTTCCGCTTGTGCTCTTTTGTTCAAGTTGACAACTAGCATAATCGACATCGGTATAAGCTTTCAAATCCAAAGATTGTCCTTTAGGATACCATAAACCATAGTTTGTAGTGCCGACTAAGTATCTTAGAATCCTTTTGACAGCTTGAAAATGAGTTTGCATGGGTTTTGATTGAAATCTAGCATAAAGTCCAATAGAAAACATGATATCCGGTCTAGAAGCGATTAAGTAAAGCAAACTACCAATCATGGCCCTATACAAAGAATCATCAATGGGTTCCCCATTTTCATCCTTGTCAATTTTAGTAGAAGTGGTCATTGGTGTGGTAGCATGTTTGCAATGTTCCATTCCAAAATGTTTTAAAAGTTCATTTGTATACTTCTCTTGGCTTATAAAAATCCCAGTAGGCATTTGCTTTATTTGAAAACCAAGAAAGAAAGTCAATTCTCCCATGAGACTCATTTCAAATTCCTGTTGCATAATATCACTAAATTTCTTACATAAGAATTCATTTGATGCACCAAAGATAATATCATCAACATAAATTTGAACAACTAGAAAGTCAGATTCATATGTTTTGAAAAATAAGGTCGAATCTGAATTTCCAATTGAAAAACTATTATCAAAGAGATAATTTTTGAGCCTTTCATACCAATTTCTAGGTGCTTGTTTTTAACCCATAAAGTGCTTTCTTAAGTTTATATACATGATCATCTTTACCATGAATTTCAAAACTAGGTGGTTGGGAAACATATACTTCCTCTTGTATTATTCCATTTAGAAATGCACTTTTTACATCCATTTGGAATAATTTGATGTCTTTGTGGGTAGCTATAGCTAGTAGCATTGTAATGGCTTCAAGTCTTGCCATGGGTGCATAAGTTTCATCAAAGTCTATTCCTTCTTGTTGATTGTACCCTTGTGCTACCAACCTAGCTTTATTTCTTACTACTTCCCCACCTTCATTCAATTTATTATGAAAAACCCACTTAGTTCTAATAATGATTTTATCTTTAGGTTTAGGAACTAAGTGCCATACATCATTCTTAGTAAATTGATTTAATTCTTCTTGCATGGTCATTATCCAATAATCATCTTTTAGAGCTTCAGTTACCTTCTTGTGTTTAATTATAGATACAAATGCCATATTTGCAACATCTCTAAAAGAGGAACGAGTTTTTACTTTATCATTAGGATTCCCAATGATTAGTTATTGAGGATGATTTTTAATTAGTCTAGGAATGGGTTGTTGTGTCTCAATTTTTTGATCATTTTTAGCATTCTGATCATCTTTAGTTGATATGGTAAGATCTTCAATTTGATGAGTAATATCAACTATGTCATTATTTTCAGCATTTTGTTTTAGTTCTTCATGAAAAGTAATGTGAATTGATTCTTCAACTTTTCTAGAGATGGTGTTGTAAATTATAAATGCTTTGCTAGAAGATGAATATCCCAAGAAAAAGGCTTTTTGTGATTTAGAGTCAAATTTGTCTCTATCATCTTTTGTGTTTAAGATATAGCAAGTTGAGCCAAAAGTGTGAAAATAATCAACCCTTGGTTTCTTATTAAAAATGAGTTCATATGGTGTTTTCTTAAAATGAGAGTGTCTGGTTACTCTATTTAGCACATAACAAGCTGTGTTTATGACTTTATCCCAAAAAGTTTTAGATGTATTATGTTCAAGCATCATAGTCCTAGCCATTTCTTGTAAGGATCTATTCTTTCTTTCAAATATGCCATTTTGTTGTGGAGTGTGTGGAGTTGAAAAATTGTGAGTGGAACCTTGAGATGTGCAGAATTCTTCAAATGTACGATTATCAAATTCTCCACGATGATCACTCCTAATTGTACATATTTTATTTTGTAGTTGATTTTCAATCTTTAAGCAAAATCGTATGAACACTTGAATAGTATCATCTTTATTTGCAAGAAAATGAACCCATGTATATCTACTATAGTCATCAACAATAACAAAGCAATATCTTTTTCCACCAATTGATTGGGTTCTCATAGGTCCAAATAAATCCATACAAATGAGTTCTAATGATCTATCAGTGCTGAGCATGTTTTTGGGTTTAAATGAAGTTTTAGTTTGTTTACCCAAAGTACATGGTTCGCAATTTTTAGATTGATCAAAAAATAACTTAGGCAAGCCACAAATAAGATCATATTTAACTAACTTTTTAATAACATGTGAGCTAGCATGACCTAATTTTCTATGCCATAATTGTAGAGAATTATCTTTTGCAAGTAAGCATTTTCCAACTACAGATTGCATAGAGTTAGGTCTAAGAATATATAGATTTCCAATTCTTTTTCCTTCATACACAACATTGGTAGTGTTCTCTACTAGTAACTTGCAACAATTTTTATTGAATAAAACATCATATCCACTATCACATAGTTGACTGAAACTTATTAGGTTATGGTGCAAACCATCAACAAGTAAAACATTTTTGATTTCAGGGTTTGTACCGATATTACCTATTCCAACAATTTTACCTTTACCATCGTCTCCGAAAGTGACTGTTCCACTTTTCTTTTCTTCAAAAGATTGAAAAGCATCCTTGTTGCCGGTCATGTGTTTGGAGCATCCACTATCAACCACCCAATCCTGCAACAAAATATAAGTTTTGGTACCCATATGATGGTCCATTATGGTTAGGTACATTAATAGAAAACTGAATCATAGAAACATGTTTTCCAGAACTTATGTCGGTCAAAGTATTTCTCGACCGATTTATTTTCGATCTAAGTTCTTTTCGATCAAGTGAGTTGCTATTTATCAGTTAAAATAGTGTTAGGTTCGGTCCACTAATCTTCGACCGGATACCTACTCGGTCGAATTCTTTTTTGACCGGCATGGTTACTATTTTTCTAGATTTCTACAGGTTGATCACAGGTTGCACCAGTTTTAGATTCAATCCACAAATTTTTGATCAACTAATATCTCGGTCAAACTCTTTTTCGACTGAGTGAGTTACTGATTTGCCAGTTATTTCAGCTTCAATACAAAGCCTTTATCGGTCGAATAGTTTCTCGACCGACTTATTTTCGATCAAATTATTTGTCGACTGAGAGTATCTCTGTAAGTTCGTTCAGAAATATGCTTATTCAAGTTATGGATTAAATTAATTTGGTCAATTTGTTGTTCCATTATGTTAAGTTGAGATAAGACATAAACATAGTCAAATTAGAGTCTTTGGTCATATCTCAACTCAATGTTTTTATGTTTAGTTTGGGGGTCTAGGAACCCATACTAACTCAACATCCTTTTTCTTATAAGGACATGAGATGGAATAATGTCCAAGACGCAAGCAATAATGACAACAAATGGAGTCAATTTCATTTCTCTTTCTAAGATTTTGAGTTGTGTTCTTGGGTAGAAATATGATCTTGGTCTTGGGTGCTTGAGTTCTCCTAGGTTTAGGTTGATAAGAGTTTTCTTTTGTAACATATCCTAAACCTCTTCTTACAATATGACCAGAAGAATTCTTTAGGATCTTATCAAGAATACCATTATTTCTCAAGCTACTAACTTCTTTTTGTAACGTAGCAACGTCATCCATTTTCTTTTTGATATCTAACTTTGCTTGATCTAGATCAGATGATAAATCATCTCTTTCTTTAATAATAGCACCATAATCTAGATGAGTACATAGGATAGGTTGAGTCTAAAAATTATTTAGTTTTGCAAGCAATTCAACCTTTTCTTGAGAAAGAAGATCATAGTTTGTTTCTAAAGTAAGCGACTTCATATTACAATCATTGAAAGATGATTTCAAGGTAGAGTTTTTAGAAATAATACTTTCCTTTTCAAAAGCAAGATTATTTAATTTAGCATACAAATCCTCATTAGTTTTAGTAACTTTCTTTAGTTTCTTTTTGCAATCAACATATTTGTCATGTGTATCTTGAAGACTAGCGATTAGATCTTCTTTTGGCAAATAAAAAAGGCTTACCTCTTGTGAATCATCACTATCATCTTCTTTGGCCATGAGACACTCCACGTTCTCTTCTCCACTCTCACTATCACTTGACTCATCCCATGCAGCTTTGTATGGTTTTTCTCCCTTCTTCTTAGATGAGCTTTTCTTTCCCTTCTTTGCTTTAGGACATTCATTCTTAAGATGTCCCTTCTTTCCACATTCAAAACACCTAGGAGAGGAAGAAGAAGAGGAACCAATAACTTTGTTAGATTTAAATCTTCTATATTTCTTACCATTTACAATTAGAGCTTCTTCTCCCTCATTTCAATCACTTGTCTCATCACTTTCTTGAGTGATGACCTTTGTAGACTTTAGAGCCATGTCCTTCTTTCTCCCTTGTTGAAGTTCATGCTCCCATCTTTCTTCCTCCTCCAAGGTTGCTTCATGTGCTTCTAAGTTGCCAATGAGTTGCTCCATCCTTAGTCGGGTGAGGTCATTGGCTTCTTCAATTGCAGTCACCTTAGGCTTGTATTTGGGAGGAAGAGACCTAAGAATTTTAGACACTTGATCCTCTTCACTAATGCCTTTACCTAATGCATTCAAACCATTAACAACAGAAGAAAACTTTACATACATTTCACTAATAGACTCATTTGGTTCCATACGAAATTGTTCAAACTTTTGTTTAAGCATACTAATTTTGGAGTTCTTTACTTGAACAGTTCCTTCATAAGTAATAAAGAGTCTATGCCATATTTCATATGCAGTTTCACAATTTGATATTCTATTAAACTCACCTATGGAAATTGAACAATAAAGGATACTTACAACTTTTGCATTCAATTGGGCTAATTTTACCATATTTGCATCCCATGTAGCATACTCTATTTGAGGAAGAGTGTAGGTATTTGAAACCATTCTCAAGTAGAATTGCATCATCCTCTTCCAATAGTTGTAGTTGGTGCCATCAAATGGTGGAGGTCGAGCTACAAGTGTTCCTTCCAAGTTGAGTTTGTTTAGTACTCCATCACCCATTTTCTTCAAGACTTGTTAAAGTTCCTTGAAGCCTGCTTTGATACCAATTGAAAAACACTAGAGGGGGGGTGAATAGGGTTTTATGATAATTTTAAAATTAATTTAACCAAGCAACCACAAAGATATTGGAGAAGGAGACAAAGGCGTTTAGAGTGGTTCCACCCTTAGCAAAAACTAAGGGAGTCAGTCCACTACCCAATTGTTTCCAATTGGGATTTTGAAAGCAGTTGTATTTTATTACATTTTTGGAGGATGTTACATAAGATACAAGTACCTTCCCAACCCTTAGGATAGCCTTCACCTAGAAGTAGTCTCACCAACCCTGAAGTAGCCTTCCTCTTGAAGTAACTTCAAGCTCCCCCTTGAAGTAGACTTCCTCTTGAAGTAGCTTCCCAATAAGACAACCTTCTTGAAGTAATCCTAAGTCTACTGAGTTACCTTCTCCACCTGAAGAAGCTCCTACAACCTCCTTTCCGCAGCCTCCAACCTAGGAGTAACAAAGGAAAATACAAAGCAATAAGAAGGAACAAGAAAGAAGAAGGAAAGATACACTTTACCACTTTAGCACAAGGCTTGAATCCTATATCAAGCGTTTTGATCTCATATCCAATGTGTATGAATGTGAAAGTGTAGTGGGTAGGAGATGCTAGCCTATAGGACACAAAATTTTAGCTTATGGAAATGTTTTGCAAGTGAAGGATTGCTCAATTGCTCATAAGAGTTGATTCTCAATTGCAAGTATGTGTACTCAAGTGGTTTTGGGTGTCCTAAGGCATGTCCTATTTATAGGAATGGCTTACAAGGGTCTAGGGACGTTCTAGACACTTTCTAGGATGTTCTTAGTGCTTAACTAGCCGTTAGGTATCCACTAATTACATTGTAATGACTAGTTGATTAATTATGAAAAGTGCAGTCAAAACCTTTCTCAGTCGAGAAGTTTGTCAAACGAGTGTCTCTCGGTCGAGAACTTCATCGACCGAGGGAAAGTCTGGAGTAAGTGTATTGCAATGTTCAACTCAACTCCCAACCACTTTTCCCCACCAAGTCTAACGGCTATAGAACCTGCTCAAAGGATAGACTCAGATGATTCTTAGTCAAGAAGATGTTCGACCAAGTGTGTCTCGGTCAAGAAGTAGTTCGACCTAGGGAGTCCCTTTTTTAGTGTATCTAGACATGTACTAAGTGTATGTATCAAAGTGCCATTGTGATGCTATCATAGGGGATGACCTATCTAAGTGTTGTGAGTTGATAGGGAGGATCTAAATGCTTGATTTACATGATATCTAAGTACTTGTACCTTATATATTTGTACAAGTTTACATTTGATTAGAATCATGAAAAAAATATGGCAATTTGAGCATATAGATCTTCCAAGCTTAGCTATCCACCACCTTGAATTCTTGTTCCTAAAATAGTCAATTAGCATGTTAGATCCACAAGAATGGACTGTCTGTCAGTTTCAAAGTAAAGGGATTCTGATGATGTCCATTTAGCCAACACTCTCTTCCCCTCTCTAATCTCCAAGGAAAAATGACCAAATTCACACAAATGATATAAAACCAACCCTTTGGCCATTTTGAACATATGACCTAAATGTGACATGGAATATGACCACAAATGCACATGTTTATGATTTGATATCTAGTCTTGTACAAATCCTTAGTTCTTCATTTTAGACGGACACTCGGTGTACTTTTGACGTTGACTTTGTACTCATTTGCAGTTGGAATTTGCTTAAACAATAGTTCCATGATAGCTTAACTAACCTAATATACTCTACATATTCACTTAACTTAGTATTGTTGTAATAAAAGGTACTACATGGCGTATCAACATGTGTGTTGACCAGTAACAAATACAACTCCACAAGCAATGCAACATATTCCACCCACATACATAACGTCTACTATTTAATTCTAATAAATGCCAATACTCATCTCCATCCATGTCAATTTTCCGACATAGTTGGGATATCTTGTCTCCTAAAATCCCATGAAATTTCTAGACTTCTAGCGGGCTGTAGTTCTTCATATCTTCTGCCACATTTGCCTAAACCCTATCCCTGAAATATATGATTTGCACATTACCCTACTCTTTCCTAGGACTCCACTCCCTTTCTGTCATGAGAAATCATGGCAACATCTAAAGCATAGTAGGTAATGATGCTAAGAAACTCATGTTGCGAGTATCCAAATTCATGACAAAGACAACATTGGATATCTATATACTTAGCAATAAACAATGTAATTGAGTCGAGAAAAGTAGATTTTTTTGGAAAATTTGGGTAAATATATTCCAAACCCAAAGAATTGGAGCAAAGTTACAAAGTGAAACCAACATGCATTTTACAAAGCATTAAATGAAAACATTTA
Source organism: Alisma plantago-aquatica (assembly GCA_963693085.1). Lineage (NCBI taxonomy): Eukaryota > Viridiplantae > Streptophyta > Magnoliopsida > Alismatales > Alismataceae > Alisma > Alisma plantago-aquatica. The sequence goes on along the minus strand of OY856411.1, from coordinate 318,065,642 downwards.
ACCAGTAAAGGCAACAAGCTTGACTTCTAGCATAGATTCGAATTTCTTACTGTGTTGAAAGGGATGCTGGTTGTCTTGGATTTATACTGATTATAAAGCGTCTTGGTGTTTGCTTCAATGGTAGTGAAGAGGTCCACATAGTCCACCTCTTTACCCCCATGTTTTCTGTTGTTGCGTTCAGACTAGAGGGTATGAACACATGCACTGAGAGCCCAAAGTTCCAAGATAGCTTGAGATTTCCTAACCCTACCAATATCATGTAGACATTGGACTAATGAATACGAGCTCCTGATATTCAACTTGAGTTGAGATTGGCCCCAAAGGTATCACTAGAAAGAGCAACTAATAAAAAGGTGTTCAACTATTTCAATATCATTTTTGTTGGGTTTTGTGGGACAGAGAAGGTAGCGAAAACAAAAAAAAATCTCACCAAAAACCCATAAAACAACAGATCGCATCAACGACTATGAAATAGGAAGGATGGTTTTAGCGAGGTGTACCTGGTCCTGAGGCTTGCTCAGTGACAATACCTCATAGCTAGTGTGGTCTTCAACCACCTAGTCTTGGACGGTGTCAGTGCAGCTCCTGGTCTCCACCCAGACTGCGATTGACCGTCATCCTCATGAGCAGTAGAAACCTCCCGCCTCTACTGATAGTCCACATGGACCACTAGGGACTCTAGTTGTCCTATCCCATATGATACTAGAAGGATTCATCCCCTTCTATCAGTGTACTAGTCACCGACACACTCTCCCACCACCAGTTGTCATCCTGTAGTTGTCTTTCCCTAGCTGTGCCTCCCTAGTCAGGTAGCACTTGCTTGGGCTCTCTCGGTTACCAGAACCAGAGAGGGCAACTTTGTAGAGAAACTGATGTTTTGAGTTGTGCTATCTGAGGATCCCCCTGTACCCCTCTATATATAAGAGGGGTCAGGGTTAGGGTTCTCAGCCCCGTGCAATGCGTGACTAAAGTGGGTGTAGAAAGGTCTGAACTTTCCACAAACTGATTGCACTATAGCAGGCGAGCCTGTCATTTTAGAAATAAACTGTTCGTTTGGGAGTGTGAACCGGTCGGTTCACCCAGTGAACTGGTCATTTCACATTCCTGACTGGCCTGCAATTGACTTTCCTCTTTCGTTTCCAATTAATCCAAAGATCAATTCTTGTCCCAATCGAATTGTACAAGTGTAATGAAAATCTTTTCTCACAAACTGGGACAATCCTACCTCACTCATCAGGTCCATCTAAACCAATCGGTTCATCAAGGTGAACCAGTCATCACACTGACCATGAGCCAATTGGTTCACCAAGTGAACCGGTCGGTTGGTGGTCCAGGTTGTGCAGAAATTAGTCATGCAGTTCTCAATCAATCTGACACTCTGATCAGTTGGTTCAACTCTTGAGCACTATGATTCTGAGTCAAGTCAATTGATTGAATTTTTAATTGAGTACCTAAACACTTTAGTAATCAATCTAAATATCATTCATGGATAAACTCCTCTTCCAGATTAATCCTATGTGTGTGTGACCCTATAGGTCCCATTTCACATTAGCAGTGAAAGTCCATAACTACTTATGACTTTACAAGCAAAGAGCGGTGCCTAATCGCACATCAGTGCTACCCAAGTAAAAAGGAAAGTTGGAGAACAACTTTCAACCCTACAATCCGTAATTGGTGTTACAGTGAATGTATAGTTCCTTTGTCATTGTTATCTGGATTGAACTCGAGGCATGGACATGTCATTTTCTACAAATGTTTAATCCATGTTTCTTGATCTAGAGTAGACTGCCTATGATATATGTAAGCTCAATGTCACACATGGACTCACATGTGCATGGCCATGCTTTAATCAGTCTCACTCATCAAGTGGCCAAAATATCATACTCCCTCAGGAGGGATAAATCCCATATCTATCACTCACAGTCAAAACCCCATGTTTTAAAGTCACCCAATCATCACCTTTATAACAATCCATATTTCAGAACTGCATTTGATGATGTCAAAGTGTACGCAATGACATGTGATGAGGCAGTGATTTTAGGTCAAAGAACCATAGTCACAACTAAAACTATAAGAGCTGATCTTGACTAACTAAGTGTGGTTTCCATGCATCACTCTTATGGTGGGTCTATCCGATACACTATTCTCTAACATGTATCCATGTGCTTGGTTTGATATCACATATCATGACTAATGAGATTCTATCATCAACCAACACACACTCTAGTATTTTGTGTTATTGATGTCTATGGTCATTTCCACAATAACAACTGACTAGGGACAAAACAAGAATGTATACTCTTAACATCTGTATGATCTCATCATTCATGTCCTCAACCCGAAGGCATACGTCATTGAGTAAAACAATTCTTTAGACATCTATCATGTTATACTATTTATCTCAAAATAGTTGAAACATATAGACGGAAATTGCCTTTACTATTATTCAAATCATTTGCAAAGTATCCCATTACAATCATCATATGACTTGCTCTATGGGCATACATACCAACAGACTCCCACTTGCACTTAAATCCAATCACCCAAGAACCTCAATCCTTGTTACCTAGCATGACCATCATGCTTCTGTTGTGAAAGTGCCTTCGTTAGGGGATCAACAATATTGTCTTCAGTCGGTACTCTACAAATCTTCACATCTCCTCATTGTATGATCTCACATATGAGATGGAAGCGCCTTAGTATGTGCTTGGATCGGTGATGTGATGTGGGTTCTTTAGCTTGAGCAATAGCTCCATTATTGTCACAATAAAGCTCAATTGCATCAGAACTGCTAGGAACCACCCTAAGTTCAGAGATGAACTTCTTGATCCACACAAACTCCTTTACTGCATGTGATGCAGCAATATACTCAAACTCTGTCATAGAATCCACAATTGTCTCTTGCTTGGAACTCTTCCAGCTCACAGCTCCGTTGTTGAGGCAAAACACAAATCCTGACTGTGATATGTAATTATCTTTATTGGTTTGGAAGCTTGCATTAGTGTAACCCTTTACCACCAACTCTTCCTCACCGCCATATATGAGGAATTGATCCTTATTCCTTTTCAAGTACTTTAGGATGTTCTTCATGGCTGTCCAGTGAGTATCTTTGGGATCTGACTGGTACCTGCTCATCATGCTGAGTGCATACAAGACATCGAGATGAGTGCACAACATTGCATACATGATGGATCCAATGGCTGATGCATACGAAATCCCATTCATACGCTCCCTTTATTCACAAGATTGGGGACATTGAGCTCTAGAAACACTAACTCCATGCACCATGGGAATGTTTCCTCTCTTTGAGTTCTCCATGCCGAACTGCTTCAACACTTTGTCAATGTATGTGCTCCGACTTAATCCAAGAAGCCTTCGAGATCTATCTCTATAGATCTTACTTCCTAAGATATAGGATGCTTATCCCAAGTCCTTCATTAAGAATGTATTTCCAAGCCATGTCTTTACCTTCTCTAAGGCAGAGATGTCATTCCCCATCAACAATATGTCATCTACATACAATATGAGGAATGTAGTCATGCTCCCACTAACCTTCTTGTACACACAAGGTTCATCTTCATTTTGACGAAAGCCAAACTCTTTGACTGCTTTGTCAAATTGAAGATTCCAACTCCGAGATGCTTGATTCAATCCATAGATTGACCTTTGCAGCTTACAAACTTTATTTGCAGATTTTGGATCTATAAAACCTTTAGGATGTGTCATGTACACATCCTCCACAATATTCCTATAAAGGAATGCGGTTTCAACATCCATCTGCCAAATCTCACAGTCATAGTAGGCTGCAATAGCAAGCATGATCCTGATGGACTTAATCATGGCAACTGGAGAAAAGGTTTTATCATAGTCAACACCTTGAACTTGTCTGAAACCCTTTGCAACCAATCTGCCTTTATAAGTTTGCACATTGCCATCCATGTCGGTCTTTTTCTTGAAGACCCACTTGCACCCTATGGGTTTTACCCCTTCAGGTGGTTCGACCAAGTTCCATACCTTGTTGGTATACATGGATTCCATCTCAGATCTCATGGCCTCAAGCCATTTCTCAGAATCTTGTCCCTCCATAGCTTCTAGATAGGTAGTTGGTTCATCATCCTAAGTTACAAGATATCCAAATATCTCAGGTTCAAGGCTTGTCCTACTAGATCTACAAGGCCCTTGTGTTACTTGAGGAGACTGAGATTCCACAACCACTTGTGAATCTCTGCGTTGCTCTTGTACATCCATTGGATCAATGTTTTCTTGTTGGTCTTGAACCTCTTTGAGTTCCACTTTCCTCCCACTGCTTCCTTTGGAAATAAATTCCTTTTCTAGGAACACAACATTCCTGGCAACAAACACTTTATTATCACTTGGGTGGTATAAGTAGTATCCCTTTGTCTCTTTGGGATATCCAACAAAATAACACTTATCGATTTGGGTCAAAGCTTATCAGGAAACATTTTCTTGACATAAGCTTCACATCCCCAAATCTTCATAAAAGACACATCGGGACGCTTCCCATGCCATATCTCATATGTTGTCTTTTGAACCGATTTAGATGGTACCATGTTAAGTGTAAACACAGCGGTTTGAAGAGCATGACCCCAGAATAAAGTTGGAAGATTGACAAAACTCATCATAGATCGCACCATATCCAGTAATGTGCGGTTCCTTCTTTCTGACACATCATTATGTTGTGGTGTTCCAGGTGGAGTCCATTGTGATACAATACCACAGGCTCTCAAAAGGTGCTCAAACTCTTGGCTTAAGTATTCTCCACTTCGATCAGATCAAAGTGCCTTAATACTTTTGCCAAGCTGGTTCTGTACTTCATTCATGAAATCCTTGAACCTTTCAAGGGTTTCAGACTTATGTTTCATCAGATAAACATAGCCATACCTATTGAAGTCATCAATAAAGGTAATGAAGTACTGATACCCACCTCTAGCACTTATTCTAAAAGGCCCACATACATCAATATGTATGAGTCCTAATAGATCATTAGCTCTCTCACCTTTTCCTGAAAAGGGAGCCTTGGTCATCTTGCCTAACAAACAAGGTTCACTTGTCTCTATTGATTCATAATAAAAAGAGTCCAGATAACCATCCTTATGGAGTCTAGATATGCGATTCTCATTAATGTGCCCTAGACGACAATGCCAAAGGTATGTTTTGTTTGAGTCATTGAGTTTCTATCATTTGGTGTTTACGTTGTAAACACTTGTATGTAGATCTATCAAATATACACCATATGACATTGGGACACTGCCATAAAAGACCCCATCTTAGAAATGGAACATTTTCCATTCTTAATAAGAAATTCAAATCCATCCTTGTCCAAACAAAATATAGAAATGATATTCCTATTTATGGCAGCTACATAATTGCAGTTCTGTAACTCTATTATCATCCCACTAGGTAGAGATAACTCATAGGTTCCTACAACACTGGAGGAAACTCTTGCCCCATTAGCAACATGTAGTTCAACCTCACCTTTCCCTAAAGGCCTACTTCTTTTTAGATCCTTCACATTTGAACAAATGTATGATCCACATCTGATATCAAGTACCCATGATGAAGAAGTAGTAAAGTTAATCTCTATCACATATAAACCTGAAGTAGAGATCTCTATCACATATAAACCTGAAGTAGAGATCTCTATCACTTGCTTCATCTTCTGTGATTCCTTCAATCCTCTCCATGTTTTGAGCGCAGAAGACATGGATTTCAACTTGGCAAGAGAACCCTTCTCTCCCTTACCTTTATCCTTGGATTTCATTCCACTTATCACTATCATGGAACTATCCTTCTTCTTTTTAGCCTCAAACAACGCCTTAAGCATACATAGAGTGGATTCTAAGGCCACTGGTATCTTAGGAGTATGCAGAACACTTCTCATAATCCTTGACCAGTTATGGAAATTTATCTCAATTACTTTTCCTGATTTTAAAGATGATTTCTTTGCCATTTGATTCTACAAGAGAAAACATTTGCATTTTGTTAAAAACTCATTTTTGATTTGAATAAAGTTTGACAATATTTAATTAGGCCTTTAATTAATTACTGCTCCCACTATTTTGATCAAATCGATAGCCCTCACCATCAATTCAGAAGATTACAACATACAACCTTCTAGTGGGTCAAGATCCTGATTTCCTCTTAGACATGGACCAGCTAGGGCTGTCACCCACAACTAGATTCTTTCAGGTAGGCAACTTTTTCCAATTGCATCCTATGCAACTCTTGAAAGATGTCATGCATAACTCCTTGCCATGATCACCTCCATGCCACAAGGTGCTTGATCCGATCAATGTCACCTTGTTAAGTCCGACCTAAAATCCAAAACAAATAATATGCACCCTGCTAGGGCAGACCCACATATTCACCAACACACTTCTACAAGATAGACAGTGTACCATGCTAGGGCATGCTCACACTTCGTCAATAAAGTTTTTCATCTGTGCTGCTTTTGGAAGGCATCTAAAACTTAATATTTATTGAGGGGTTTGGTTTTTATATACATATACATATCCAATCACCACAATAAATAGTATGTATCATATAAATGCTATATCCCACAAGAAAAACATGCAAAGTATTAAAGCGATGATCATGGCCATCCTATTGTAATTCCTTGAGCCATAAGAAATTACGGTCATCTAGGTCTACATCATATGCAGCAACCTATACAAGATGAAGTCATGTGTTATAGCCATTCCGGGTTGATCAATTCATCCCATGACTGATCGGCTTGCCTCCCGGCCGATCAGTTGGGTGCCACCAACCGATCGTCTGGCTCCTCTAGACGATCAGTTCGTCAGGTCATCGTGCATCTCCACAGGCCACCAGCCGCTCGTCTCACTCCTTGAGATGGTCATCTCAGTCCACCAATCGATCATCTCACTCCATGAGACGGTCGTCTCGGTCCTCCAAATGCTCATCTGGGCACCCACCGTTCTTCGACATAATAGGAAATAAACTATCCTATATTACATATTGCTTTGGGAAACCTCGAGTTACATTCAGGGGGAGCAAAGGTAGAAGTGAAAGCTCAAGTTATCTCGAGTTACATCGGGAATAGGAGAAGGGGTTCGATATGCAGACTGAGATGCAACCAACCACAACCAACCAAGCACACCTATAGGGGTTTATAGGCCATAACCATGCTACACATCCACCAAAAACCAATTTAAGGTGACACTATCAAATGCATTTATATACCATATCATATATGTTTATTTGGGATTTGTGGATATAAAATTTAAAATGCATATAAGCCAGTTAAATATTCGCATCACATGCAATAAATAAAAGGCGTAAAACCAAACACCAATCATATCGATTAATACTAAAACATAGAATGTTGACATGGCTCTGATACCACTGTTGGGTTTTGTGGGACAGAGAAGGCAGCGGAAACAAAAAAATTCGCACCACAAACCCATAAAATAGCAGATCACATCAACGACTATGAAATAGGAAGGATGGTTTTAGCGAGGTGTACTTGGTCCTGAGGCTTGTTCAGTGACAATATCTCGCAGCTAGTGTGGTCTTCAACCACCTAGTCTTGGACGGTATCTGTGCAGCTCCTGGTCTCCACCCAGACTGCGGTTGACCATCGTCCTCCTGAGCGGTAGAAACCTTCCGCCTCTACAAATAGTCTACACAGACCACGGGGAACTCTAGTCATCCAGTCCCACATGATACTAGAAGGAGTCATCCCCTTCTGTCGGTGTACTAGTCACCAACACACTGTCCCTCCACCAGTTGTCGTCCTGTAGTTGTCTTTCCCTCGCTGTGCCTCCCTAGTCAGGTAGCACTTACTTGGGCTCTCTCGGTTACCAAAACCAGAGAGGAAAAATTTGTAGAGAAACTGATGTTCTGAGTTGTGCTATCTGAGGAGCCCCCGGTACCCCTCTATATATAGGAGGGGTCAGGGTTAGGGTTCTCTGCCCCGGGAAATGCGGGACTAAAGTAGGAGTAGAAGGGTCTGTAATTTCCATGAACTAATTGCACTGCGACAGGCAAGCCGATCGTTTCACAAATGAATCAGTTAGTTGGGAGTGTGAACTAGTCGGTTCACCTAGTGAACCAGTCATTTCACATTCCTGACTGGCTTGCAATTGACTTTCCTCTTTCGTTTCCAATTAATCCAAAGATCAATTCTTGTCCCAATTGAATTGTACAAGTGTAACAAAAATATTTTCTCACAAATCGGGACAACCCTACCTCACTCATCTGATCCAGCTGAATCGATCAGTTCATCAAGGTGAACTGGTCGTCTCACTGACCATGAGCTGATCGGTTCCCCAAGTGAACCGTTTGGTTGGTGGTCCAAGTTGTACAGAAATCAGTCTTGCAATTCTCAATCAATATGACACTCTAATCAGTTGGTTCAACACTTGAGCAATATGATTCCGAGTCAAGTCAATTGACTTAATGTTTAATTGAGTACCTAAAAACTTTATTAATCAATCTAAACATCATTTGTGGATAAACTCCTCTTCTAGGTTAATCCTATTTGTGTGACCCTATAGGTCCCATTTCATCTTGGCAGTGAAAGTCCATAACCACTTATGACTTCACAAGAATAGAGTAGTCCCTAGTTGCACATCAATGCTACCCAAGTGAAAAGAAAAGTTGGAGAAAAACTTTCAACCCTACAATCCGTAATTGGTGTTACAGTGAATGTATAGTTCATTTGTCACTGATATCCGAATTGAACTCGAGGCATGGACATATCATCCTGTACAAATGTTTCTTGATCCAGAGTAGACTGTCTGAGATATATGTAAGCTAAATGTCACACATTGACTCACATGCACATGGTCATGCTTTTCTCAGTCTCATTCATCAAGTGGCCAAGATATCATACTCCCTCAGGAGGGACAAATCCCATATCTATCACTCACAGTCAAAACCCCATGTGTCAAAGTCACCCAATCATCACCTTTATAACAATCCATATTTCAAAACTGCGTTTGATGATGTCAAAGTGTACCCAATGACATGTGATGAGTGTAGTGATTTTAGGTCAAAGAACCACAATCACCACCAAAACTATAAGAGCTGATCCTGACTAACCAAGCGTGGTTTCCATGCATTACTCTTATGGTGGATATGTCTGATACACTATTCTCTAACATGTATCTATGTGCTTGGTTTGATATCACATATCATGACTAATGAGATTCTGTTATCAACCAGCACAAACTCTAGTCTTTTGTGTTATTGATGTCTATGGTTATTTCCACAATAACAACTGACTTGGGATAAAACAAGAATCTATACTCTTATCATCCATATGATCTTATCGTTCATGTCCTCAACTCGAAGACATATGTCATTGAGTAAAACAATTCTTTAGACATCTATCATGTTATACTATTTATCTCAAAATAGTTAAAACATATAGAAAGAAATTGCCTTTACTATTATTCAAATAATTTACAAAGTATCCCATTACAATCATCATATGACTTGCTCTTTGGGCATACATACCAACAATTTTTACATAGGTAGCATCGGGTGTCCACATTAGGAGACCATCTACTAATTTTCTTCATGGTAGGTAGAATAGATTTGATCACTCTGTATGTATCTGGTCTCCACTTTGGCTGATGACTAGGAAGCCATAGATTCTTGAAAGCATCATCTTCATTTTGTTTTTGTCAGCAAAGGTCCCATATGCCCGAATCATCAAGGTTGATGAAGTTAGGCTATACATCATTCATTATCCTCTAAGATGTTGAGTATCCTTTGATATATCTAGGCGTGATACTAAGGTCAAAACTATATCTTAACCTCATCTAAGAGCTCCAGACGGATTCACCAAAAAGCATCTTTCTGACTCTTCTCATGGTGTGATAATCAACTAGATTAGTCAATAGATTCAGGTCAAGGCCACCTTCAGTTTTAGGAAAAGCAAGATGAGACCAGCTGCCTGAATGAATTGGGTTGCACCAAAGGAAATCATTGAGCATGATTTCCATGCAATGTAGGACAGAGTGAGGAACCTCACCTTACTATAGCAAGTAGTTTATCAACCCCATAGCACAATGTTTGATGAGGATTATTATGCCTGCCATGGAAATATTTAAACCTGACCATCTTCTCATCATGTCCTTGAGCTTGTCCAGACATTCATGAAAATGTCTACGCCTGAGGTTTCCCCTACCATGGGGATTCCCATATATTTGGTTGGCCAGTGACCACATTGGATGCCCAGAGTGTCCACCAGTTTAGATTTAAGCTTGCATGATTTAGATAGGTAGATATGCATCTTGTTGGGATTGTAATTCATTCCTAATATCTTGCGGAAATAAAAGAGGAGGTTTTTCAAGTTATTAAGGCTGAACTTCCTACCTTCAATGAAGATGAGCACATCATCAACAAATAAAAGGTGTGACAGGACTTTAGTTCACCTTACCGAGTAGGATTTGATTTTCCTTGAAGACACAATCTTGTTAATCATCCTATTGAAACCCTCTATGGCAATGACAAAGAGGAATGGTGATAAAGGATCACCCTAACATAGGACATTTGCATTCTTGAAGAGCCCAACAACACTCCCATTGAGCAGAAGCGAGAAAGAAGGCATAGTGACACATTGTTTTACCAGACATATCCAAGTGTCACATAAACCCATACCTCTCAAGAAGGACCAAAGATAATTCCATCCAACTGAATTGAAGGCTTTGGTAATGTCAAGCTTTACATAGGTAGATGGAAAACTATTTTGAGTGTTGAAATTTAAGGTGAATTCATCAGCTAATAGCGAGCATTCCTCGATACTTCTACCCCGTACGAAGGCACCTTGGTTGATGGATATGAGCTTGGGCATGATACTAGCCAGTTAATGACTTTATAGAGAATTGATGTAATGACCACCACCAAACCGACAACCAAAACATACTAATTATGTGGAATAATCATAAGCAGCGGATTAACAGAAATCACTAAAAATTAAAACAATTTTTGCAAAGAGATCCATTCCAAAACTTTATATACATCGGGGTTCACATTGTACACACACTTTACCATCTCATCTCGAGGTTAACATATAACAATTTCTTTGTCAAAACATATACTAAAGCAACATCAAACGTTGAGGCATACAAGTCAAAATCGTAGATTGTTCATAAAACCATCATGTTCTATATCCAAGGACCTGAGAATACAGAGATGACACATAGGGATTCTATCTACAAGACACGACAAATAGTATACTTAACAATTGAGCTGATACTGCTGTCCCTGCTGTTGTTGTCCTCTCTCTACAGTACAGTCTCTACCCCCTCGTGCACATCAACCTAAAAAAAGTGGATCCCACAGGGTGAGACAATTGTCCCAGCGAGAGATATAACTCTCCGCCAACAATGTTATTATCACAGGTAAATATTATAAAACTGATCAGAGGTTCTTTTATATTAATAAGCAATGTTAATCACTGTGGATAAGCAGATTAGAACATTCTCATCTTTTAAAGCATTGCAACTATATATGTGTAACAACCCTGACCTGGGTTATGCTTAACCCTAGATGTTTTGCTTAATAAAGTTGATTATATGCTTGCTCTTATCTCTTGAAAAGTAATTAAGGCTCAAGAGGAACTTATATTTCAATTTTAGTCCTTTTTGAATAATGTGGAAATAATGTTTTACTTATTTTGGACTAAAGTGAAAATTACCCAAGTTTAGGGGTTAAATTACAAATTGTGTATGGAAAAATGTTCCTCATATGTTGAAGCATCATAGGAGTGAGTATGATGCAATTGTATGGCTTTTACAAGCATGAATAACAAGAAAGAGCCTGTTGAGCAATGTTTGTGCATTAAAACATAGTTTTGGTGTAATGTGCAATTTACCCAAAACCTAGGGTTCAATATGCAAAATTCCACTTCATGAGGGTACCTCATGATTCTTGGCATCATGTATAGAAACGAATTTGAGAGGGGCACCTCATTTATATCATTTTTGAGGAGAGAGAATCTTGATATTAAAATAATCAAGATTTAAGCATAAGTGGAACTTCATTTCGATTTAATGCAAAAATAAATATATTAATTGAAGCACCCTTCAACCAAAATGAGAAGGTTGATATTTCACAAGTATGTACGAGCATGTGCCTTGCAAAGGCAATGGAAATATCTACGTGAGTGGAGAACCCACTCACATTAAGAAAACAAAAAGAAATATCCACTAAAAATGGGATATTAGTATTATATGATTTAAGGTGCTTAATTTGCTTTTCTTTAAAACATGGATAATTGAGAGGAATAAGAAGCAAAGGAGATAGACTCGTAACCAAGGAAGGGAAGGGGGCAACTGGCAAGGAAATGGAGGAGATAATCCCTACTTTCTCTCTCTTAAATGAATTTTCAATAAAATTCATATATATGCTCCTTTATCCATGAGTTGAAAGGGTAATTTCGAAACCACTTCCACTCTTTGCTTGAAAAATGACCAAGGGAGCTTTGGAGGATCAGGAGGACGACCCACAACCTGTTGGTAAGCTCCATGACCTCTTTTCACCTTAATTCCATGGTAGAAATCGAAAATCAATGCATGATTTCTTCTTATCTCCATTCCATCTTCAAGTCTAGCCATTCCTTTTCACTCAAAGCTTAAGGACGAGCTTGGGATAGTGGAAGGTGTTTCTTTCACCATTAAATATGTGAAGGTTGAAGCTTTGAAGCTCAATTGAAGGTGGGTTATATAACTTGAACCCTTGAACTTTGTTATTGATTCCATATCTTTATCAATTGTTGATTCCTTCTTTATTCCTGAAATTTTATTTGATTGATTGATGCAATCACCATGAAAATCACAGAAAGCTTCATGGGTTTATAGATTGATGATGATGACATCATCATAAGCACACACCTCCACAAATATCTATTGTAAACGGTTTCATAATTTTGGTCCAATCGGTTTCACCAAACTGTTTGGAGACCAAACAGTTTGCAAACCATTTGGAGGTTTGGGTTCCAAACCGTTTGGAGTGGTTGACCGAATGGAGGAGGTTGAACATTTGAGGGGGGTTACTGATGTGTTGAATAATGATCTAATAGATTTAATTGATTGGTTTCTAAAGGCTCTATGATTGGATAATCTACATATTGCAAACCCTAATCGGGTTGAGTGCTGAAATTCTCAATTGATTGATTTGATTTTTGGGTTGACTGACCCAAACGGTCTCAAGACCATTTGGAGGTCAACCAAGACCGTTTTTAATCCTATGGTTGAGTATGATTCGATGGTTGAAGATCCAATGATTTCAAATTGAAATACAATCGATGGCTCAATTGATGATTGATTCAATGATGCAAACCCTAATTGAATTTCATAGATTTCAATGATGGTTTGAGTCAAACGGTCTCAAGACCGTTTGGAGGTCATCCAAACGACCTCAAGACCTTTTGAGGTCAGGTCATGCCATGGTTTGATGATGATCCAATGGTTTCAATTGAATTAGTTCCACAATGTCAACCATTGACGGTTCCTCGATTTCAAAACCCTAATTGATGGTTTCTTGATTATAAACCCTAGTTCAATTGGGTTCAAAACCATAATTAAAGGTCCAATTAAAGGGTGATTCAATGGTTCAATTGAAGAATAAATCAACAATTCAATTGATAGACCGTTCAATGATTGAAGCCCTAAATTGATAAAGTGACGGAAGACCTTTTTGGTCCATTTGGTTCTGAGAGAGTTTGGACTAAACAGTCTCAAACCGTTTAGAGACCCAAGTGGTTTCAAGTGTAAATTGGCCAAACAGTTTCATTATTGTTTTTCTTAAATGGTTTCAAACCATTCAAGGTATGAATGACCAAGACCGTTTGGGGTCTAAGTGACCAAGACTATTTGAGGTTCAAATTGGTCAAACCAATTGGACACCTAATATGATTAAAGGCCAGTTAGCTACTTGATTGATAATGATGTAGTCCAAAGGTGATTATAATGGTTAACCCTAACTGTGTGTACTTAAATGAAGAGCTGACCTAGATCAATGTTGGAGTGCTTAACATCCTAGAGAGGATGAGAGAGAGAAGGAGAGAGAGAGAGAGAGGAATGCTTATATAATTAAGCCCTAATCCTCTCATTATGAATAAAATATGTAATTAGGGTTTGATCCGTAATAATGAGATCATGAAACCCTAATTGAAAAGGTTGATTATTGAGCCCTGACCCTAATTTAGGGCAAAGCCGAGTGAAACTCTAAATTGGGTGATGATGTAACCTTAATTTGGGCAATTGGGTGTGAGAAACCTTTCTTGGATGTGAATGATAAACCCTAATCCCTAAAGTAGGGTAAAGGTATATGAAACTCTAGTACATAGTAATGCTATGTGAAGCCCTAACACTGGGTGATGTGATGTGAAACCCTAATTTTAGGTAATGCTATGTGAAACCCTAATATAGAAGTATGTTATGTGAAACCCAAATGTAGAAAGATGTTATGTGAACCCTATTCCTAATAATGGAATAGTAACTAATATATTGATAAGTGAAATACCCAAAGAGGTTGATAATGGAAATCTTTATATTAATAGTTCCAAGCTCAAAGATGAGTCCATATCATTGGCAATGGTTGTATATTCTAAATAAGTGACTTATGACCAATACATTACATGATAAATGTGATGAACTGGTGCATAAAGTGTTAGGATGGAGAATATCCTAATACAAGCTAAGTGGATGAACTCAAGTAAGATAAAGGTGATGAGGGAAGTGATACATCAAGATATGATAGATATCACATCCATCACCTCAAGACTGATATACCTTGATGTATTTTAAATCCAATATATTTGGATGAGTGACACATGAAGTGTGTTATGACAATTGTTACATTGAGATGTAATGTGTTTTGATAAGTGTAGGCTAACATCCTTATGAAAAGGTTAATCCAAATCAATAAACTCTGATACAATCATATTCTGGTAAAGATGAGAGAGAAACTCATACTTTGTGTTAATAATTCATTTAATGGTGAACGATGAGAATAAATAAGCATGATTAAATGCTTATGTTATCAATGTTGGCTCCTAGCTGTGTGGAGTAATGAATTAAGGTTTGATCATTAATGACATGATCTTAAGAACCTAAATGGTTATTTGTGGAAAACCCTAATGGAGGGTGATGATATGAAAGAGGGATCCTAACCCTAAAAAGGGAATAGAGGTATTACTTTGTGTTGCATGGTGCTGATATGTAAGCATTATAACTGTTATCATGAAGTACTAAACATGCAGGTATCCTGAGAAGATGAACATAGCCATGTATGAGCTATGATGTTTCTTTTATCAAAGTTGTTAATGAGCCCTGTGCGCCATATGATGTTTTAATTATTGAAATTGTTTATGGGCTTCATAAGACATAATATGCCTTGTTGCCTATTAAGAGGTAACAAGAGGTGAATTAAGCTTTGTGTGCTATGTGGAATGCTTGTGTAGCAAGAATCATGATTACCTTGGTCAAATGACCTGAAGGTATTAAGTTACCTGATAAGTGGTAACAAGTACTCTATGATGAATTAATGGTTTGAATACCCATACTCTATAATCATGATGATGAACTTGTTAAGAAATGTAAATGTACTTGAAGAGATGAGGGATTAAGATCCCAATACTTTGTTAAAAGAATATGGCTACATGCCATGACTCCACAAAACAATGCCAGGCATTAGCTATGTGATCTAAGCCTGAAGAGAGTACATGCTGCGGCTATAACTTTATAGTGAAGATGTCAATATACCTTGGCAAGCTAATTGTAGTTTAACACATGATGTGTAAAATATAATCAACCATGTAATGTATTTGCATAAAGTTGAAATACGAGAAACATTGGTTGATATTATCCTGCCTAATATAGCGGATAAATGTTATACATGTTCTTCATATTCCTTATTGGATAAGTGACATGCTGTTCTATCAGGTTATAGCTGCAATACTTTGGATAAGAATAATGTTCTAATCTGTTAGTCAATGAATTAACTGCTGTTAAACAATTACATTTCCTCTGTTCAGATTTATCTTTTTAAACTGTAATAATAATGTTTCTGGAGGAGAGTTATATCTCTCGCTCGGGAAAATTACAATTGTCTCACCCCCGTGGGAACCACATTTTTTAGGTGGATGCGGACGGGGAGGTAGGAATCCTTCAGTAGGTGAAGGATAACAGCAGCACCAGGAGTAGCATTGAATTCTCAGGCGGTGACACTGGCTATCAAGTTTTGTATATGTGTGCATAGATTCCTATGTGTCGTCTCTGTACTCTCAGGTCCTCAGAGTAGTAGTTAGTGTTTTTGAGATTTTGGCTTAGTGCCTCAAGATTTTATACTGCCTGTGTTTAGTTTAACAGGGCAGTTGATGCTTGTAATTCTCAGAAAAAGATGATACAAGACATGTACTTGTAAACTAGTATGTAATTAAATTACTTCAGTTCTTTGTGAAAGAGTTTTCCTATGTGTGGACCTCTCTGTAAAATGGTTTTAATTTTTAATGATTTTTGGTAATCTGCTGCTAACGAACGCTTTCGCTTAAGTAAATCATGTTTTTGTGATCGGTGTGTCACAATTTAGTGGTATCAGAGCTCTAGGTTCGCTGAGTCTACAGAGACATAGGATTAAGGGTGTTGAGTCTGTTCTAAGTGTCTTCTAGTTTATCTGATAGTATCTTCTGCTCACATAGGACAAGAATAACTTGAAGATGTTTAGATCACATGAAGAACATGCTGCTGAGAGAAGCATTGCTGCACTAAGAGGAGGTGCAAGGGATCAAGCTAGGGAGGAACCCGTACCTGAGATTCCTCATCTTGATCAAGCTACATTAGAGAATCCATCTTCCCATACCCTGTTCAGGCAGTTTATGGTGAGTATGACGCATATGGCAGATAGTATGCCACCACCTGCACCTAGGGCACCAGCCCACAATGAGGGATATGGAGCCGAAAAGACTTTCGAGAGACTTCGCCGGGTTGGAGCCATAGATTATGCTGGTACTGCTGATCCAACAGATGCTGATTTGTGGCTGACGGAGCTGGAGAAGGCTTTCAAGATCCTTGATATCCCTGAAGCTGAGAAGGTAAGACGTAGTGTACCTCCTAAAAGGGAGTGCCAGTCACTGGTGGATTATAGAAGAAGATAAGAGGCCAGGCAAAGAAATTGGATGGGAGGTATTCTGATGAGAATTCGTTAGTAGATACTTCCCTAAAACATATCTAGATGAGAAGATCTCTCAATTTGAGAGGATCAGACAAGGAAAAATGAACATTAGTGAGTATGAAGCTAAGTTCATGGAGCTGTTGCGGTTTTGTCTGCATATGGAAGTTAATGATGAGGAAAGAATTCAGCATTTTGAGAAGGGGTTGAACGCTAAACTGACCACTCCTGTGTCTACTTTAGAGAATAGGGAGAGGTTTGCCACCTTTGTGGAGTCAGTAAGAAGGATAGAGAGGTCTGAAATCGAGAAATGATAGACCAGTGGTAAGAAGGTGTACACTCAGTCTCAAGGACAAAGATCTGGAAGTTTTAAGAAGCTGAGATTTTCTACATCGGCAGCACCATCAAGATTCCGTACCCAGATGCAATGGACATCAAGTAGGGGTAGGGACCATAGTATTACTCCAAGTAGAGCCCTCGACATAGCATCAACATCGGTGACTGGATCTCACAGACCCTATTTTGCAACCAGTATCTGTTACCAATGTAGACAACCGGGACATCTAGCAAAGGATTGTCCAGATGGGAATTCAATGGCGAATCTACCTCCAAGGAAGAGTCAGCAAGGCTCACAAAGGAGGCAGTTTTATAGTAACAATAGAGGACGTTGACAAGCGTCCCAAGCTGGTTCATCAACACCTAACAATCAAGCACAAGGTCAACAACGAGCAACTGCAAGGTTCTATGCAATGAATCAATCTGATGCAATAGTCAACCCTTGGGTTGTGACAGGTCAGATGAAATAGATTCATTCTGATATTTCATTTCATGATTCTATGTGTTAAAAATAAGAAAGTAGTTGTTTTTGAACTTCCCCTAACTAGTCCTATAAGGACACAAGGAAGATGATAATTTACATTTTACTCAGTATTCCTTAAAATGCTTTATAATCTCTCTTATCTGTGTGATAAAAGATGAAGATATATAAGTGATGTCTGAAGAAAATCTAGGAATGAAAAATCCTGTGTGTATAATGATATGAAAAGTGAGGAATATGATATTAAATAAAGTGCATACTACCTAATCTCAATACTTGTATACCCTGGCCAGGTATATGATTATTGGAGATAGGGCAAGTATGGAACTCCTAGATTGTTATCTTTCTGATTACTCTGATCAAGTAGTCATTCTGAAACAATCTAGTGAGTATAATGAAACCAAATAGGAATTACTGAGTGAACTTTCCCAAATAATATAGGGATTGCTAAAGTGAACTTTACCAATTACATAGGGATTGCTAAGTGAACTTTCCCAACTAATGAGGAAGTGCTAAGTGAACTTTCCCAACTAATGAGGAAGTGCTAAATGAACTTTCCCAACTAATGAGGAAGTGCTAAGTGAACTTTCCCAACTAATGAGGAAGTGCTAAGTGAACTTTCCCAACTAATGAGGAAGTGCTAAGTGAACTTTCCCAACTAATGAGTAAGTGCTAAGTGAACTTTCCCAACTAATGAGGAAGTGCTAAGTGAACTTTCCCAACTAATGAGGAAGTTCTAAGTGTACTTTCCCAACTAATGAGGAAGTGCTAAGTGAACTTTCCCAACTAATGAGGAATTGCTAAGTAAAATTTCTCAATTACATAGGAATTGCTAAGTGAACTTTCCCAAACAAATAAAGGATTGCTAAGTGGATTACCTCTGTTAAATATATATGTTTCCCTTTTGATGAACAACCTTGGGTAATGATAGGGGTATGATCCTTTATGTTTCTTCCTTTCATTAACATGACAATCAAGTATTATGACATTTGATGTACATGGATTAGAAATAATCCGTTGATGGATACTTAGAAAAGTATCAATTTACTTTGGACTTTGGTTCCAAGATAATGATATATGGAACAAGCAATGTCCTAAAATAAAAGAAATACCTTGTGCATGTGTACCCTTGGTGGTAACAATAGAGAAATGAATATGATAAGGATGAGATGTGTTCTCAACACATATGATGAATACCAAAGTAAAGATTCTAGTATCTGAGAAATAATAGATGATTTAAGTTGGTTATCTATATTGGCCAACTGTGAAATCAATCTAGTTACATCAAATAATATGGACATCATATGTTGGGGGTTTATGCTCTGCATAAACATAAACATTGATAAGGTTGAACTAATGGAAGAAACTTTGTGTGTATTATAGATCTAAGGTATCTCCATGACATTAATATGTTATGTGGAGACTTGATGGTATAATAAATGAATAAAAATTTATCTCTTCTTTTTTCTGGAATTTCAGGGACAAAATCCTTGTTAGGGGTTTATAATTTGTAACAACCCTGACCTGGGTTATGCTTAACCCTAGATGTTTTGCTTAATAAAGTTGATTATATGCTTGCTCTTATCTCTTGAAAAGTAATTAAGGCTCAAGAGGAACTTATATTTCAATTTTAGTCCTTTTTGAATAACGTGTAAATAATGTTTTACTTGTTTTGGACTAAAGTGCAAATTACCCAAGTTGAGGGGTTAAATTGCAAATTGTGTATGGAAAAATGTTCCTCATATGTTGAAGCATCATAGGAGTTAGTATGATGCAGTTGTATGGCTTTTACAAGCCTGAATAACAAGAAAGAGCATGTTGAGCAATGTTTGTGCATTAAAACCTAGTTTTGGTGTAATGTGCAATTTACACAAAACCTAGGGTTCAATATGCAAAATTCCACTTCAAGAGGGTCCCTCATGATTCTTTGCATCATGTATAGAAAATAATTTGAGAGGGGCGCCTCATTTAAATCATTTTGGAGGAGAGAGAATCTTGATAATAAAATAATCAAGATTTAAGCATAAGTGGAACTTTATTTTGATTTAATGCAAAAATAAATATATTAATTGAAGCACCCTTCAACCAAAATGAGAAGGTTGATATTGCACAAGTATGGACGAGCATGTGCCTTGCAAAGGCAATGGAAATATCTACGTGAGTGGAGAACCCACTCACATTAAGAAAACAAAAAGAAATATCCACTAAAAATGGGATATTAGTATTATATGATTTAAGGTGCTTAATTTGCTTTTATTTAAAACATGGATAATTGAGAGTAATAAGAGGCAAAGGAGATATACTCATAACCAAGGAAGGGAAGGGGGCAGGTGGCAAGGAAATGGAGGAGATAATCCCTACTTTCTCTCTCTCAAATGAATTTTCAATAAAATTCATATATATGCTCCTTTATCCATGAGTTGAAAGGGTAATTTCGAAACCAATTCCACTCTTTGCTTGTAAAACGACCAAGGGAGATTTGGAGGATCAGGAGGACGACCCCCAACCTGTTCCTAAGCTCCATGACCTCTTTTCACCTTAATTCCATGGTAGAAATCGAAAATCAATGCATGATTTCTTCTTATCTCCATTCCATCTTCAAGTCTAGCCATTCCTTTTCACTCAAAGCTTAAGGACGAACTTGGGATAGTGGAAGGTGTTTCTTTCACCATTAAAGACGTGAAGGTTGAAGCTTTTAAGCTCAATTGAAGGCGGGTTATATAACTTGAACCCTTGAACTTTGTTATTGGTTCCATATCTTTATCAATTGTTGATTCCTTCTTTATTCCCAAAATTTTATTTGATTGATTGATGCAATCACCATGAAAATCACAGCAAGCTTCGTGGGTTTATAGATTGATGATGATGACATCATCATAAGCACACACCTCCACAAATATCTATTACAAATGGTTTCATAATTTTGGTCCAATCAGTTTCACTAAACCGTTTGGAGTGGTTGACCGAATGGAGGGGGTTGACCATTTGAGGGGGGTTTCTAATGTGTTGAATAATGATCTAATAGATTTAATTGATTGGTTTCTAAAGGCTCTATGATTGGATAATCTACCTATTGCAAACCCTAATCGGGTTGAGTGCTGAAATTCTCAATTGATTGATTTGATTTTTGCGTTGATTGACCCAAATGGTCTCAAGACCATTTGGAGGTCACCCAAACGGTCTCAAGACCGTTTGGAGGTCAACCAAGATAGTTTGGAAGCCTATGGTTGAGTATGATTGGATGGTTGAAGATCCAGTGATTTCAAATTGAAATATAATCGATGGCTCAATTGATGATTGATTCAATGATGCAAACCCTAATTGAATTTCATAGATTTCAATGATGGTTTGAGTCAAACAGTCTCAATACCGTTTGGAGGTCATACAAACGACCTCAAGACCGTTTGAGGTCAGGCCATGTCATGGTTTGACGATGATCCAATGATTTCAATTGAATTAGTTCCACAATGTCAACCATTGATGGTTCCTCAATTTCAAAACCCTAATTGATGGTTTCTTGATTATAAACCCTAGTTCGATTGGGTTCAAAACCCTAATTGAAGGTCCAATTGAAGGGTGATTCAATGGTTCAATTAAAGAATAAATCAATAGTTCAATTGATAGATCGTTCAATGATTGAAATCCTGAATTGATAAAATGATGGAAGATCTTTTTGGTCCATTCGATTTTGAGAGAGTTTGGACCAAACGGTCTTAAGATCGTTTGAGTCCAAACGGTCTCAAGAACATTTGGGATCAAACAGTCTCAAACCATTTGGAGACCCAAGTGGTTTCAAGTGTAAATTGTCCAAATGGTTTCATTATTGTTTTTCTTAAATAGTTTCAAACCATTCAAGGTCTGAATGACCAAGACCGTTTGGGGTCTAAGTGACCAAGACTATTTGAGGTTCAAATTGGTCAAACCAATTGGACACCTAATATGATTAAAGGCCAGTTAGCTACTTGATTGATAATGATGTAGTCCAAAGGTGATTATAATGGTTAACCCTAACTGTGTGTACTTAAATGAAGAGCTGGCCTTGATCAATCTTGGAGTGCTTAACATCCTAGAGAGGATGAGAGAGAGAAGGAGAGAGAGAGGAATGCTTATATAATTAATCCCTAATCCTCTCATTATGAATAAAATATGTAATTAGGGTTTGATCCATAATAATGAGATCATGAAACCCTAATTGAAAAGGTTGATTATTGAGCCCTGACCCTAATTTAGGGCAAAGCTGAGTGAAACTCTAAACTGGGTGATGATGTAACCCTAATTTGGGCAATTGGGTGTGAGAAACCTTACTTGGATTTGAATGATAAACCCTAATCCCTAAAGTAGGGTAAAGGTATATGAAACTCTAGTACATAGTAATGCTATGTGAAGTCCTAACACTGGGTGATGTGATGTGAAACCCTAATTTCAGGTAATGCTATGTGAAACCATGATATAGAAGGATGTTATGTGAAACCCAAATGTGGAAAGATGTTATGTGAACCCTATTCCTAATAATGGAATAGTAACTAATATATTGATAAGTGAAATACCCAAAGAGGTTGATAATGGAAATCTTTATATTAATAGTTCCTAACTCAAAGATGAGTCCATAACATTGGAAATGGTTGTATATTCTAAATAAGTGACTTATGACCAATACATTACATGATAAATGTGATGAATCGGTGCATAAAGTGTTTGTATGGAGAATATCCTAATACAAGCTAAGTGGATGAACTCAAGTAAGATAAAGGTGATGAGGGAAGTGATACATCAAGATATGATACATATCACATCCAACACCTCAAGACTGATATACCTTGATGTGTTTTAAATCCAATATATTTGGATGAGTGACACATGAAGTGTCATGACAATTGTTACATTGAGATGTAATGAGTTTTGATAAGTGTAGGATAACATGCCTTATGAAAAGGTTAATCCAAATCAATAAACTTTGATACAATCATATTATGGTAAAGATGAGAGAGAACCTCATACTTTGTGTTGATAATTCATTTAATGATGAATCATGAGAATAAATAAGCATGATTAAATTCTTATGTTATCAATGTTGGCTCCTAGCTGTGTGGAGCAATGAATTAAGGTTTGATCATTAATGACATGATCTTAAGAACCTAAATGGTTATTTGTGGAAAACCCTAATGGAGGGTGATGATATGAAAGAGGGATCCTAACCCTAAAAAGGGAATAGAGGTATTACTTTGTGTTGCATGGTGCTGATATGTAAGCATTATAACTGTTATCATGAAGTACTAAACATGCATGTATCCTGAGAAGATGAACATAGCCAGGTATGAGTTATGATGTTTCTTTTATCAAAGTTGTTAATGAGCCCTGTGTGCCATATGATGTTTTAATTATTGAAATTGTTTATGGGCTTCATAAGCCATAATATGCCTTGTTGCCTATTAAGAGGTAACAAGAGGTGAATTAAGCTTTGTGTGCTATGTGGAATGTTTGTGTAGCAAGAATCATGATTGCCTTGGTCAAATGACCTGAAGTTATTAAGTTACCTGATAAGTGGTAACAAGTACTCTATGATGAATTAAGGGTTTGAATACCCATACTCTATAATCATGATGATGAACTTGTTAAGAAATGGAAATGTACTTGATGAGATGAGGGATTAAGATCCCAATACTTTGTTAAAAGAGTATGGCTACAGACCATGACTCCACAAAACAATGCCAGGCATTAGCTATGTGATCTAAGCCTAAAGAGAGTATAATATGCGGCTTTAACTCTATAGTGAAGATGTCAATATATCTTGGCAAGCTAATTGCAGTTTGACACATGATGTGTAAAATATAATCAGCCGTGTAATGTATTTGCATAAAGTTGAAATATGAGAAACATTGGTTGATATTATCCTGCCTAATATAGCGGATATATGTTATACATGTTCTTCATATTCCTTATTGGATAAGTGACATGCTGCTCTATCAGGTTATAGCTGCAATGCTTTGGATAAGAATAATGTTCTAATTTGTTAGTCAATGAATTAACTAATGTTAAACAATTACGTTTCCTCTGTTCAGATTTATCTTTTTAAAGTGCAATAATAATGTTTCTGGCGGAGAGTTATATCTCTCGCTGGGGCAATTTACAATTGTATCACCCCCGTGGGAACCACATTTTTTAGGTGGACATGGATGGGGAGGTAGGAATCCTTCAGTAGGTGAAGGACAGTAGCAGTACCAGGAGTAGCATTGAATTCTCAGGTGGTGATACTGGCTATCAAGTTTTGTATATGTGTGCATAGAGTCCTATGTGTTGTCTCTATACTCTCAGACCCTCAGAGTAGTAGTTAGTGCTTTTGAGATTTTGTCTTAGTGCCTCGAGATTTTATACTGCCTGTATTTAGTTTAACAGGGCAGTTGATGCTTGTAATTCTTAGAAAAAGATGATACAAGACATGTACTTGTAAACTAGTATGTAATTAAATTACTTTAGTTCTTTGTGAAAGAGTTTTCCTATGTGTGGACCTCTATGTAAAATGGTTTTAATTTTTAGTGATTTTTGGTAATCCGCTACTAACGAACGCTTTCGCTTAAGTAAATCATTTTTTTGTAATCGGTGTGTCACAATATGATAGCTCAATAAATCATCTATTCACTTTATAAGGAATATGAAGAACATGTGTATCATTTACCCATCATATTATACCAACATCTCAAGCTTATCCAGTGATAATATCATCATGTTCCAGCTTTATACCAATCTTGTAAGAGTACAACCAGGTATTGGATTGTACCAATCCTGTGATATTACAGTCAGGTATTGGATTGTACCAATCCTGTGATATTACAACCATGTATTGGATTGTACCAATCCTGTGATATTACAGCCAGGTATTGGATTGTACCAATCCTGTGATATTACAACCAGGTATTGGATTCTACCAATCCTTTGATATTATAGTCAGGTATTGGATTGTACCAATCCTATGATATTACAACCAGGTATTGGATTGTACCAATCCTGTGATATTACAGCCATGTATTGGATTGTACCAATCCTGTGATATTACAACCAGGTATTGGATTGTACCAATCCTATGATATTACAACCATGTATTGGATTGTACCAATCCTATGATATTACAACTAGGTATTGGATTATACCAATCCTGTGAGATCATAGCCAGGTATTGGGTTATCCCAATCTTGTGAGAGTTCAACCAGGTATTGGGTTGTACCAATCCTGTAAGAGTTCAACCAAGTATTGGGTTGTACCAATCCTATGAGAGTTCAGCCAGGTATTGGGTTGTACCAATCCTGTGATATTACAACCAAGTATTGGATTATACCAATCCTGTGAGATCACAGCCAGATATTGGGTTACCCCAATCCTGTGAGAGTTTATCCAGGTATTGGGTTGTACCAATCCTGTGAGAGTTCAGCCAGGTATTGGGTTGTACCAATCCTATGAGAGTTCAACCAGGTATTGGGTTGTACCAATCCTGTGAGAGTTCAACCAGGTATTGGGTTGTACCAATCCTGTGAGATCACAACCAGGTATTGGTCTATGCCAATCATGTGAGATTACAGCCTGGTATTGGACTGCTCCAATCCTGTGAGATCACTTTGAGAGTACAACCATGTATTGGATTATACCAATCCTGTGAGATCATGGCCATATTGCTAAGGATTCCATAGTAGTTGGAATACCTTTATGTTTCCCTTTCACTTTCATGATGGGACATCAATCCCTTCAACTCATCACTAAATACCACATCACTTTTACTAGGCATTATACCTCAATCAAACCATCATACACATTCACATCCTTTATGTGATACAAGTATTCATCATGTCTCACTTTAGCATATTCAAAACACTATAGCCCTTATTTGGCTATGACCGTAATGTATGTATGACAAAGATTTCAATATTATCTTTGTAACCAATTATTATTATTATTATGTTATGGGGTTCCTATTTACCTGGTTTATCATGGCTTACAAGGCCATTAAACATCTTGTCACCTCTCACTAGGCAACAACTATTCACATGGATCACAAGGTCATTAAACATCTTGTCACCTCTCACTAGGAAACAACTATTCACATGGCTCACAAGGCCATTAAACATCTTGTTACCTCTCACTAGGCAACAACTATTCACATGGATCACAAGGCCATTAAACATATTGTCACCTCTCACTAGGCAACAACTATTAGGGTTAGGGTTTCCCTTTATAGCCGAATAGGGTTTCAAGTTCATATTATCAATCCAAACCCTAATTCATTGCTCCACACATATAGGAGCATACATTAATATCATAAGTATTCAATCATACTTATTTATTCTCATCATTTGTCATTAAATGATTATCAACACAAAGTACGAGTTTCTCTCTTATCCTTACTAGGATATTGATTACATTCTACTTTATTATCTTGTCTTAACCTTCTCTCAAGGTATGTTAGCCTACACTTATCAAAGTGCATTAAACTCATTACATCTTAATGTAATAATTGACATGACACACTTCATGTGTTACTCATCCAAGTATATTGGATTTAAGGTGCATCAAGGTGTATCAACCTTGACGTGTTGGATATAATATTTATCATGCCTTGATGTATCACTTCCCTCATCACTTTTATCTTACTTAAGTTCATCAACTTATCTTGTATTAGGGTATTTCACATCCTAATACTTCATGCACTAACTCATCACATTTATCCTGTAGTGTATTGGCCATAAGTCACACACTTAAATTACCCAACTATCATCAAGTGATATGGACTCATCTCGGTTTAAGGCATTGTTGATATAGGGTTGACCATTATCAACCACTTTAGGTGTTTCACCTATCAAGGTATTACCTACACAATTACTTGGTGTTATACTCATCACTCTTATGAGTGTTTTTCCCTCACCTTTACAAGGTGTATCAGGTTGAATCATGTATGTCAAATTGAACACATGTATTGGGTTAGGTGTATATCGAACTAGGCATCATCATATCCATCATACCCTTACTCATCAAGGTATCAAACTTACCAATCATATGGTGTATCACCTTCACCCTACATGGGTGTAACATCCTCACTTCAATTGAAGATATTGGCCACATCATACTTTAGTGTATTGGTCATCACATGTCCTAGGGTATTAACCACCTTACCACTTTTGTCATCTAGTGTATTGGGTTACCCACCATAATGTTTTAGAGGTGTGTGATCAACACCATATAGTCCAAGAGGTGTATGCTTAACCCAATATTGGTTTACATGTGTATTCTTGCTACCTATATCGGGCAAAGAGGTGTATGCTTGCTTTCATATCCGGTAAAGAGGTGTGTGTATGCTTCACACCATATTGGGCAAAGAGGTGTATGCTTCCATATTGCCCATGAGGTGTATTTTGATCACCATATCATTCATGAGGTGTGTGTGTGTCACCATATCATGCATAAGATTTATTCTCATCACCATATCATTCTAGAGGTGTATAACCATCACCATCTAGGGTTTCAACATCATATCGTGCAAGAGGTGTATCCTTCAACACCATATCGGGTTAGAGATGTGTTTGTGATTGACATCATATCGTGCCTAAGGGGTATATTTGACCTCATATCGTGCAAGAGGTGTATACTACATCACCATATCACGCAAGGAAGTATAAACTCATATCCATATTGTTTTAGGGGTGTAGGTGCATCACCGTATCAGGTTAGAGGTGCTTGCTTATGTGCTTGAACTTGATATCACTTTGTAAGGTGATACCATCATCTTCAAGCTCTAGATCTTCATTCTACTTGTTCTAGTACAAGGATAACAGGTCTAAGAAACTACTAGAACTCATAGATATATCAAGTATTCAAGAAAATCTCGGAATTGAAAGTAGATCATCAAATATAGGAAGAAAGATGGTGAATAATAACATGTTTGGGTTCAAGTTATATAACCCACCTCAAGAACAACTTCAAAGCTCCAAGATCCAAATCTTCACGTTCCTATGGTTGAACATGACTTATCAAAAGTCCAAGGATCGTTCATAACTCCTTCATATACAAGGAACCACCATAGTTAAGAACTTGGTGAAGAAGAAAAGAAAGGAAGATCATAACCCTAGATCCATGCTTCAATCCAAGGTTGAAGATGATCATGGCCTTACCTTAGGGTTAAGATTTGAGCTCATTCTTGATCCTTAGTACCTTGCACGATACCTCACTACTCATGCATGATATGCCCTCACTTGTTGCCGATATCCCCTTCACTTGTGGCCAATATCACTTCACTTGGCCGATATCAACTTACTATGGCAGATATCAACATGCTATGGCCGATATCACTTGCTATGGCCGATACCCAAGCCCTATGCATGATACCACCTAACCTATGCACGATACCAAGACTATATCCACGATATCTAAGAGAAAGGAGGTGGTAGGTGTAAAGAGGCAAGATCACCTCCTTACTAAAATTTCAATGAAGTATAAAACATCCATCTTTTTAGAAAGACAAAAGATATTGAGGGATGCATGTATAAAATTCCAAGTAAATAAGCATGCACCATATACATTACAAAATGTCAATAGCAACATAAATAAAATAACTAATCTTATTACATGGCTTTCATTGTTCATTACATGATTGTTCTCAAAAGAAAAAGATAAGAGAAAAGGATCTAGGTATAGCAACCTAGACATCCTTTCAGATAGCTTAAAATCTACTCCTGAGATGAATTCCTTGAAACTTGTCCTTCTCCTTGCTCAGCACCAGCACCTGGGTGGTTGGGAAAGCACCCAGCAAAAGGGGAAAGAAAACAAGGTATGTGTCACAAAACTAATCTAGGATATCAAGATAAGTACAACAAAAAAAAACAGGCTAGGGTTCATCATATAATGAAGATAACAAGAGTATGAGGTTATATTCAAAAGAAACTTGCCATTAACAATTATATCAAAAAGGATTTGCATGTAAGATAATTATGTCTACCTAACTAAGTAGGGTTGAGGCACCTACCAGACCTCTAACCTTAGGTGAGGGGAGAATAAGACATTCCCAGTCACCTACAATATTATGGGGAGAATAAGACATTCCCCAGGGCGATTATTTACATGCCCTCTGTGGGTGGTTGTACATAAGTACCGCTACTTTAAATTAAATAGAACATAAATCTACATGCTAGAAAAGTAGTCATGGCAAGAGTAGTCATAATATTCAATAAGCATGACAGTGGGGTATAAGACCCAAACAAGAAGAAATTATAATCTAATTTGAGGCATGGACAACATTAGGATTCAAGAATAGGATATTTAGGGTTCATTTAGGCCTCATTAGGGAAATATAGGGTTTGGCTGCAATTATCCCAACATAGGGTGTAAGGAATGCACATACCTCTCTTACTGATATCAATTACTAACTTTCACCACTTTAATTGAGTCCAAGTTCCACTTTGCCTATTTTCAATATATTAACATGTATTAGAGTACATAGTGAACATTAATATATAGAAACCCTATTTTTAGAGCTTTTTAGAAAAATTCGGATTTAGACTCTTAAAAAATCACCAATAAACTTATTAGGTTTTCCTGATCAAGAAAACATATATTTATGTTAATTTTGGAGTTATGATGATTAAGATGTAATTTTTATGGATTTTATGCATGAAATTCGTTTTACAAAAATAACCCTTCGTAAAACCATGAAATAGGACCTTTAAAATATTTTTATTATATAGATATTAATTTTCCAATTCCAAAACATATTTATTTGTCATATTTGGATAAACATTTTAGAAGATATGAATTTTGCAATACTGACCAATAGGAAATTGCCACATCATCAAACCGATCGAGATAATTAAAGAGAGAGGGAGAGGGAGAAAACACCATTCGACCAAGATCAGGTTTTAAGTTTCATAGGTAACCAAACTAGAACTTATAGATAAGGTAAAACGACAAGAAATCAAAACCTTAGAAGAGCATGGTAAAAAGAGATGGAAATCATCGATTTTCAACATAAAAGCATGAGTTTTAAGCATGTACTAAGCAATATATGAGAAGGGTGTTAACCAAACTTGCCTCTAGGAAGGTAATAAGGTTCAAACAGAAATGATTCCGAGATTAGAAGGTCTGGTTGCTCCAACCCAAGCTCCTTTCTTGAGCAAAGATCACCTTCTCCACTTTAGAGGTGCAAACCCTAGCAAAAGAGCAAGGAGATGACATGTTTTAGGGTTTTAGGTGGAGTTTTACCATGTATGGTCATGGTTCCGACCCAGAAGAAGGTGTAAGGAAGACTATCAGTATGAAAATAGGGAATTAAGGGAGGAAACTTACTAGTTTTGGTCGAAATTACCAAGGAGGAGCTTTAGAAACCCTAATAGAGCAATTTGGAAGCCCTAGGAGCCTTCTTCACCAAGGTAGGCTCCCTCTATTACCTTGGGGCAGCAACTTCATGGACAAATATATAAGGAACTATTATCTAAGCTAGAGGAAATAAAAGGAGAGAAAGAGTTTTCGAATTGTGAGTTGGGAAGGGGTATACATGGCTATATATAGAAAGAGGTGAAGCATGAGGAGTCTTAAGGGACTTTCCATGTGTCTTTAGCCTAGGGATTGATGGCCATGCAAGAGGATAGATCATAGAGGCTTCATGCATATCAAAAGTCTGTTCTAAGAGCCCATAGATTATTCTAGTCCATCCCCACCATTTTTCAAGAAAGAAATAACCTCATTGGTTGATAGTTTTTAAGGATAAGCATCTTTATAAAGAGGGTAATCCCTATAATGTCCTTGGAAAGAAATACCATCAAACCAAGGTGAAACTAGGTTCTCCAATGGTTTCAAATCTAGTTAATGGTAAGGTAATATATAAGGATTAAAATGCAGGAGATAATTTGCAAAGAAAACCTCCCAATTGGGTAAATTGCATAAAAGTCCAAAATGTACCTAAAATTGCATAACTTGCAAAAACAACATCCAAATCAAACTAAATTTGAAACTTAGCCTCATTTTATGTTTTCAAATCATATAAAAAGTTATATTAAGGTTTATAGCACTTAATTATGGTAATTAAGCTTTCACTGAGGTATTTGTGCATAAACCCTTATATTGGTACAATTAGTGAATAAATGTTCACTAAACCACTATAAATTCTACTAATTAAACATAAATGACATAAAGGATAGAAATGAGTGGGAAACTTGGGAAAAAGGTTTACATGGATATTACATCTAAAATTCATTATGTTACAGTAGGATTCGAAAAATTTCACTAAGAGGTGAAAGGAAGGGTATATATACTTGAGGTTCATGAAAAAGTGTGTATATGAGGTGTCATCATTTTAAGCTACTAGGTGCCACGTGTCCATGCATGGTTGACACATGTAAATGCATGCATTCACACTTATCTTGAAATGAAAAACTTTTGAGGATAATCTAGAGATGAAATTTCGTCCATCACTTATCTCTTTTGATAAGATATATCAACTCAATCACCACTTTATTCACAACCCGATACAACTTTTCTAAGGAAGTTGTAAACCGATACATCTCACCTCCTTGAGGTGATTTTCCCATCATGGCCTTTTCCAAGAGTTCACTAACTGATATGGGATCTCTTCTATGGCTCCTTGGCCGATAGGCACTCCCATATCAAGTCTACAACTCGATACAACTCAAGTTAGGGTTTCACATTCAACACTTTCTTGGTCTTTTTACCACCAAGAGTACCATCACTCAAATATGATTCAAACATGGTGCATACTTCTTTATATCTCCTCTAAATGATACTATGAGGGAGAAGGGACAGTCTAGAGGTGGAAATTTGCATATCAACCCTACATTTTGAGTAAATTACAACTTGTACCAAAATTGGTGCACAAGGTACTAGCATTATTCAAACAAGTTCAAACTTGGTATTTAGACTTTCCACAAGCTAACAATTAGCATCATTCTCTCTCTTATTATGCTAAAACACTTAAGGCATGTTCAACATGTGAAATTTTGCATTATAACCCCTTATCTTGGGTAAATTGCACTTTGGTCCAAAATAAAGGAACATTGCTCAAACAACATTCAATTAGGACCACACCTGAAACATAAGTGTGTCACATGATAACAAAACACCTTAGATGATTACATTAAAGTTCTAAGAAACTTATTTAGCCAAAACAAATAGGGTTAACTCATAACCCAGGTCAGGGTCATTACAATTGAGCAACAAGAAATAGGGCAATAAACTACAGGAGTAGAGAAAATATCCTTCTTCAGAATAAGATCCAAAAAGACATGGTTGATTTGCCTAACCATGTTGCCAGCTAAAAAAAACTAGGAAATTGCATGCAATAGATCATCTTTAATTCACCCCCAATTGCTTCTATAGAAGAAGTCATTGAAGCCATATGGACCATGTCTTTTATTCGACCGTATACTCCGAACAACATCTTTAATTTCCTTCATATCAGGCTGCTTACAATGATAATCATTATCTTCATTAGTCACTTGTTGGAGCCAATCAAGGTCAAGATTATTGTTGTCATAGTCTTCTTGATTCTGGTTGTACAAGCCTTAAAAAAGATTGATAGAATCCTGTGTAATACTTTCTTCATCGACCAAGTTGTTTCCGTTGGTGTCAAAGAGCTTACTAATGGAGTTAATAGCATCACATTTTTTGATAGTAGAATGATATAATTTAGTATTGCGATCCCCATTGGATCCAATCCAACCTGGTCTGTTGCCAGTAATATTGCTCTTTAGATTTAGATAGAATAGAAATGCGATCATAAGTAACCTTTTCTTCTTATATGAGATCATCATCCAATGGATTTCTCCTGAGAACTGCAGAGATGTCTGCCATCTCTAATCTTTCTTTAGCAATTAGATTTTTAAGATTGACATATTTCTTAGCCCAAAGTTTGAGTTCAACCTTGACTACTTTAAGTTTTTGAGCAAAACAAAAAAGAGGATTACCTTGTTGTTGAGTGTGCCAAGCATTAGCAATAATATCCTTGCATCCAATCTAGTCCATCTAGAAATTGAGAAAACAAAAAGGGTGCCTCTTCTTAGAAATCTTCCTAAGGTTGATGTTTATTGCCAAATGGTAAAAAAACTCACAAGTTAGAAACTTCATTTTAGTGCCTGGAAATTTGTCTAACCATGCATCATTAACCAATGCCTTGTCAAGTTTGCATGATATTCTCTTAGCCGTACCCTGCCTGTTGTGCCAAGTATAGATTTCATTGCCCACTCATGGCAGTTTAGTCAATCCAGAATTGTCAATTGCAGTGTTGAAGGAGATGAGTATAATAGATGGTACCTCTCATCCTCCTGCCTTCTCTTCCCTTTTCCTAATGTTGTTGAAATCTCTAATCACTAACCATGGATCAAAGATAGTATAACTAATCCTCTCCAAGGTTGACCATAAAGTGGTGCATTGTTGAGCAATATTATGAGCATAAATGGCTATAATAGTGATGATAGGTCCCCCTTTATTGGTGCATTCCATGGTGACCTGCTGATCATCTGAATCAAGACAAAGAATATCCCAAGAATTAGGATTCCAACCAATACAAATATGACCATTCATATCCTTTTCATGGTTGGACATACATTTCCATCCATTAGGGAACTACTTGGATGAAGTGGGTTTCATGAAGCTTTTGACTTTGGTTTCAATGATCACAACTAGTATAGCTTGGGATTCCAAGATAGATATTGTAACCTCCCTATTCTTCCGTGGTTTCTGATGCGATGGTTTTGAGTCACATTTATAGACCTGTTTTATATGTGGTTTGTGCTCTTATTAGTCATTTTTATGGATAATATTGCATAATTCACTCATTTCGGTCTTTGCCATCATTTTATGTCAAATCCCCTTAGTTTTATCATTTCAAGAATTATTTATCACATTATCATAATTTGTGTGGATTTATTTGATCTGGTCTTTAAATTTCAGGAAAAACAAGTATCTGCTTCCGTCGATACCACCCATTTCCATCCACCCATTGCTCGGATTGGTAGGCCACTGTGAATTTCTCCTCACTAATGATTATCAAGAGAACTGCTTCCATGTAGATGGTAGTTAGGGCGAGCAACGTAGTATAGGTGATCACAAGATGCACCAATGTTGAATCGGCGAATTTTATTGTGTTAACTGCCTTATGTGATAGTGTTCATCGGTTTGGAGGTAAATTTCTTTTATTGATGATTACTGTCGCCTTTAGGGTAATTACTGTTCTGTGGTTAGAGAAGGCCGGTTTGAGAACGTTCAGTGGGAGTCACATGGGATGTGGGGTTGGTGTGTTGTTTTTCAGTTGACATCTGCAATTCTATTCTAAGGATTAGTTGCTCGAGGGCGAGCAATGTTTAAGCTTAGGGGAGTTTGATGCGATGATTTTGAGTCACATTTATAGACCTGTTTTATATGTGGTTTGTGCTCTTATTAGTCATTTTTATGGATAATATTGCATAATTCACTCATTTCGGTCTTTGCCATCATTTTATGTCAAATCCCCTTAGTTTTATCATTTCGAGCATTATTTATCACATTATCATAATTTGTGTGGATTTATTTGATCTGGTCTTTAAATTTCAGGAAAAACAAGTATCTGCTTCCGTCGATACCATCGACGGAAGTTGATACCATCGACCAAGAAACAAGTTGCCAGCCGAGAGGAGCATCACAGAGTCGATACCATCGACCCAAGTCGATGCCATCGACGCATGGAGGCTACAGCGTCGCTAAATGACAACAACCGACGCTACAGAGAGTCGATACCATCGACCCTAGTCGATGGTATCGAGATGATCACAGGCACTCAGACGAAAAGAAAAGAAGGCTGCCGCTAATGCGCTGGGTCGATACCATCGACCCGCGTCGATGGTATCGACGCCGACAGATATGCGTTGGATTCGTTTTGATCTCAATCGGACGACTGGAGTTATTTGACGACCTAATTAGGGACTTATACCTAATGACGGCCGCCTAGATGTGGAGAGGATCTAATTTTGTCATTGCACGAGTGCCGAGGAGGAGAGAAAGGAGAACGGAGGCCAAAAGCTCATCCCTGTCGATCCGGACGCTGCCGAAGACGAATTTCACCACCGAGAGGCGGGAAAGCTCGTGTTCTACGCAAAGGATCTACCGGTTCTCCTCCGTTCAGGGGTTTTCCCACTTAATTCACGTTTTTCTTATGAATTCCCCTATTTCTACCATGTATTTGTGCAAGATGAACATGCGGGGCTAATCCCCTCCATCTTTCGGACCGGGAGTAGCCCGGGAATGCATTGTATGACAATTTTATATTAATAATTCATATTTTCTCTCTTAAATCCATGGTATAGTTTCGTTTTCTCCATATATATTGTTATGCCTGATCACCATAATAATAATCTAATGCCCTTAATCACTTCGACAGAAGGATTAATGGTTGAAAAGAGACGAAACCTACATTAATCGATAAATCCCTTGACAAAGGAGGTGTAAAATTAATGGTGGAAACTGAGAGATCGTTCGTAATGCGCTTAGTTTAGGGGAATGATTACTACGACGGTGGAATCAACCTAAACCTAAGTAGTGAATTACACCACGACAGTGGGTAATTTTGTTTTCAGGCCACTACCCGGATAGAGAGAGAAGAATGAGGAATTATATAAAACCTAATACAATGTTGACCCGCGGTGAAACCGCAATCCTAAAGATATCCTTTTGAATCGATTAAATTAACCTTTAATCGATTGTTTGCTTTGTTTTATTTTTATTTTCTTTTAATTTCGACAACAAACCCAACTTTGTTATCCGGCTTAGCTGATCGCAATTAGTTAGTAGGAGTCTCCAATAATTCACGTATCCCTGTGTTCGACTCGGGCCTCACAAAGGCCTATATTACTCGACGCGTACACTTGCGTCTTTAGCGCGTAGTAAAATACACGTCAAGTTTTTGGCGCCGTTGCCGGGGATACGGCGAAATTGTTGGCACTTCGAGTGCTACGAGCGGCCACTCTAGGCCACATTTTTTTTTAAATTTTTCATTCAATTTCAAATATTTTCTTTCTATTGTTCGTTCATTTTTATACTCGTCAAAGCACTGTACTGAACTCGAATTTTCCTATTTCAGGTACTGTGTATGGTGCATACACGTAGTACAGACTACGACAATCGCACACCCGAGGTTCCGTTTCCGGGACCTGGAGACGAGGAGCATTCTGAGCACGAGTACCAAGAAGAGATAGACTCTGAATCTGAAGCAGAAGACATGGCCGAGCCACAGACTATATGGGAGAAGATCAAAGCTTCTTCCTCATCAGCTTCAAAGGGGCCTATAAAAAGTAGGCGATCAACATACCGACGTACAAGATCGATCCAGCGTTGATTAACTTGGTAAAATCAAATGCATTTCATGGGTTGAAGAACGAGGTTCCTGTTGCACATATCAGCCAGTTCGTCGAAAACTGTGACATGGTGAAGATAGACAGGTTTCCACAAGATGCTTTGTACCTCAAGTTGTTCCCGAGTTCCTTGGCAGGAGCAGCAAGAGAGTGGCTACATAACCTCGATGATGAATTTGTGGAGTCTTGGGATCATATGGTGGAGGTTTTCTTCGAGAGGTTTTTCCCTCCTAAGAAGACCAACGACATGATTAGGAAGATTCACAATTTCACCCAACAGGCGGGTGAAACATATTCTGAGACCTGGGAGCGATTTCAGGTTATGTTGAGGAGATGTCCGCATCATGGGCTGGACAGGGAAACACAAGTGAAAATCTTTTATTTTGCTCTCTCCGAGCATGATAGGAGTAATTTGGACTCAGCCGGGTCGGGATTTTTCCTAAATAACACTGACAATAGATGCTGGGAAATACTCAAGAACATGGCTAGGAAACAGTCATGGGGTGACAGAGGTGCCGTGGAACAGGTCAAGGCTGCTGGCGAATCTAGAATAGTTAGGGAGCTGAATGATAAGTTAGATCTTCTAGCCAAGAAGCTGCTAACTAAGGAAGATGCATATGAAGATGAGGAGGCCCAAGTGAAATTTATGCAACAACAGGGCTATAGAAACAAGGACTACTCATGGAGAAAGGACAAAAAGTTTTCATGGAAGGATCCGAATAATTTTCTGCAGGATCCGGATGCCAAGCCACAGCAGAGAGCCGAGGATAAGAACACTGAATTACTAAGTCAAATGGTACAGCAAAACCAAGAGATGATGGCCATGTTTGGTAAGCAATTGCAATCCCAAGGTGATATTCTAACCAAGTTTGGGCAGATGCTGCAAAGTCATGGAGCAAAAATGTGGGCATTAGAGACCACCGTGGCACAGATTTCGAGTAAAGTGGCGGCCATCAAGCACACCAATCAACAGAAACCAGTCGAGAATGCAAATGTGGCCCAAGCACACCATCAGGTCAAGTATATGTCTGTGGTAAACAGTGAGGAGGAACCTCATGTGCAAGGAGCTGTAGAAGAAAGAAGAATGACGTTCAATATGCATGCGACACCGGCAATACCGTATCCACACACTTACTACGGATTGCCGGGCGGAAACCCTTTCTTCAAGAAATCACAGTGAGTTGTGAGTATGGTATCTCCATCTAGGCAAGAGGAACAAGTGCAGGTTGTTTGTGCACATGCGGAGACATCTAAGGAGAGAGAGGAACCACAACAAGCTGCTACTATTGAGAATGTCTCGCCAAAGCCCACGTCGGAGGGAGTGATTGAAGCAAGCTTAGGGGAGGTACCCCCGAAAAGCTCATATGTGCCACCCCACAGGCGTGTTGATGCAGTAGATGTTTCAAATTCGATCAACACTAAGACAAAGAAAGAGCATCGTCATTTTAAGAAATTCCTGGAGATATTTCGAAAACTCCACATCAATATTCCATTAGTGGAGATGATCGAGAAGGTGCCCGCCTATGGGAGGTTCATCAAGGAAATCATCAATAAGAAGAGGCGGATAAAAGACGATGATATTTGTCGGATGAATGAGACAGTGAGCTCTATGATACACGGGAGTTCTCCAAAGAAGAGAAAAGACCCAGGAGGTTTTTACATTCCGTGCTCAATAGGTGGTCGACATTTTCCTAAAGCGCAATGTGATTCTGGCGCTAGCATAAATCTCATGCCTTTGGCGACATTTCAAAATGTGGGGTTAAAAGAGATAAAGAGATCAGCCGCAACAATAGAATTAGCAGATGGGTCTATCGTGAGACCATATGGAGTGTGTGAGGATGTGCTCGTCAAAGTGGATAGATTCATATTCCCGGTGGATTTTGTTGTTATTGATATGCCACCGCTCCAAAGCTGTGAAATTCTTCTAGGAAGACCGTTTCAAGCAACAGCGGACGTCGTGACTGCCTTAGGGAGAGGTACTTTGTCCTTGGGAATTGGAGGAGATCGAGTTGAATTCAAATTACCGCATGATCCTCTAAGCGCAGTCTCCAATGTGAAAAGATGATGAGCTTCATACCGTCTAGCCTAAGACGTTAAATAAGGGCGCTTGTTGGGAGGCAACCCAACCATCGGTACATTAGGATAGTTTAATTATAGTCATAGATTGCTTTCATTTCGTTTAAATTTTGATGTAAAGAAGATACCTTGATCCGTTTGTTCTTTGTGCAGGCTGAGGCAGGGTCGATACCATCGACACACTGGTTGATGGTATCGACATAGGTTCAGGTTGACAACTGCAAGATTCGTGCTGCGTCGATACTATCGACGGCCTTGTCGATGGTATCGACACACCTACAGGCAGGTCGCGGAACAACTATCGATAGTATCGACACAGCAATCGATACCATCGAGATCTCTGGAGAAGTTCAGAGCAATTTGTCTCAGTCAACTCGATACCATCGACGGTCGTGTCGATGGTATCGACATGGTCACAGGTTGAAGTGAAAAAGTGGCGGTGTCGCAATGAAGCCAAGTCGATACCATCGACTCCTGTCGATGGTATCAACCATCCATGTCACCGATCCGCGCAACGACATCGACGGCGATCGCGAAGTCCACGTCAGCGATCCGGGTGCTGCGTCGATACTATCGACTTGCGTCGATGGTATTGACTTGCGTCGATGGTATCGACAGGTTAGCAATCCGGGTTTCACGATCCAAAAATCGTCAGCCGTCGATACTCGCGAGGGAGGCGGATAGCATCGAGACGTGCCGATACCATCGACCCGCGTCGATGGTATCGACGGGTCAACAGTAGCGCCGGCCAAGTCTATATAAGGAGAGTCATTACGTCATTTGACGTCACTCCTTCAGAGTGAACTTCCTCCTTTGCACCGAGCACTTCCCCGAGCCCTCCAAGATCGAAGAGCAGCAACATCGAGCAAGGATCTTCACCGAGCGGAGAATCACTTCTCCATCTTCCCCGAGCTCTTCTTCGTCGAATCCCATCCTTCTCGCAACAATGGTGCATGTCGCCGGAGCATCGTCCTCTCGCGTGAATCCAATGGAGATCGCGGAGTTTGTGCCACCCTCTATGGCTTCAGTTTCACGTCCGCGCCTGGTTCACCCTTCCGCGGAGGTGAAGAAGGTCTATGAGGAGATCATGAAGCGGAAGATCGAGCCGACCCGGTATGTGGACTGGGGAATGATTCAAGAGCTGGGATTCGAGGCCAACTTGGCCTATGTGCTGGCAGGACAAGCACGTCACACCGGCAGACAGGACGACGAGTTGGAGTATCATGCGGATGGGCAGCCATTTTTCGGCGAATGGCCCACCTACAAAGAGCTGGTGGCGGAGTTCATGGCGTCCCTTGACGTCTGCGTCGTGCCCAATGACGTAGTTGCTTCTGATCGTGAGTGGATCAAGGGCCGGGTGTCATTCCGGCTGTTCAACATCAACTACAACATCACGCTTGAGCAGTTCAATGACATCTTCAACTGGAACCATTCTCAACACGATCACCGGCACTCGGATTCCCGCACCGACTACGATAAGATCTTTGCTGAGCTAGTGACAGTGCCGACGGGAAAGTCAGTGAGCTACCACAATGCTGTGGTAGCGGATTTCGAGCATCCCTTCATCCGGGTCCTACACCAGATGTTGAGTTTCACTTTCTTTGCTCGTAGCGATCTAGCATTGAGCAAGTTTCAGGAGAGCGACCTTTTCTTTCTGAACATGCTCCTGAAGCGACAAGAATGCAACTGGGGTGCGTTCTTCTTGCAGCGTGTCCTGGCGGTAAAGAGGAGTACGAGGAAGGCTCCGATCCATTTTGGTGGGCTCATCACCAAACTGGCGTTGTACTTGGGACTGAATTTCCAATCCATGACTCTGCTTTCTACGAAGAGTAAGGTGAACGTGCAACATCTGCACCGTTCTAACCTCATTCTTCTACGGGATGGGTTGGCGTACGCACACTGCCACGTCAACCACGCTTACCAGGAGTGCGCACTGCCGGATCCCGTCTTCAACATTGAGGGGGCACAACATTTCAGATGGCCGATCATAGCCATCGACTCTGATGAGGAAGAAGGCGGCGATGAAGGCGGCAATGACAGACAAGAAGGCGAGGCTGAGGAGGAAGAGGAGGCATTCACACCTCTTCGTGTACGGGTAGCACCCCGGAAGCGTCCTCGGATGCATCCGGGTGCGTCTTCATCATCACAGCACCCGCCGCCATCACCACAGCCCTCACAGCCGAGCGAGGATGCCTACTCCATGCAAGGCATGTACACGATGCTGTAGGACATCCATCAGACACAGCAGCAGCATCTACAGATGTATACCGGTATTCAGGATACTACGAACCGGTTACTTGACAACCAAAGGGCGATGTTCGAGAATGAACGTTTCCTCCTCGACAACCAACAGCAGATACACAATCGGTTGCAAAGGATGGAAATGCAACAGGAGCCCTTCTACGACCACTACTGGAGTCAGAGCTACTTTGGAGGCTATCCACAGCCTCCGCCGAGGACCCATTATGATCCGAGCTTCCAGGGGGAGTATCCTTCTTGGGATCCTACGGCCCCACAGTACCCACCTCCGCCTCCACAAGACTGATCGGGTATCTCTATTCCACTCTTAAGTTTGTTTTTGACTATGAGGCCATAGTCGAATTCAAGCTTAGGGGGGTAGTTGGAACATCTCTATCTTTTCTTTTATTGTTTTTAGTTTTTAGCAGTGTTATTTGTTTCTTGCATTTTTGGTTTTTGTAGGATCCACGCGCTATCTAGTGTAACTGTGGATGTCGTAAAAGTTTGTC
Source organism: Alisma plantago-aquatica (assembly GCA_963693085.1). Taxonomy (NCBI): domain Eukaryota; kingdom Viridiplantae; phylum Streptophyta; class Magnoliopsida; order Alismatales; family Alismataceae; genus Alisma; species Alisma plantago-aquatica. The sequence goes on along the minus strand of OY856411.1, from coordinate 318,024,468 downwards.
ATCTTGCTGTTTGTTCATGGGAAATTTAAGGGAAATTTAAAATTTTTGTGTCTTTGGATAGCTTGCTTTGGTTGACCTTGGGGAACTTATCCTACAAAAATGATTGATAATGTCAACTTTAAAACAACATTTCACACCTGTACTCCTATGGATTCATGCAAAGTGGATAGTAACGGTTGTTTGAGCCTAACCTAACCAAATGGTAATGAGACTTTAATTGGATGTAAGAGAGAGAACCATTTAAACTACTACACATGTCGGTAAGGAGGGACACATAATATCTTTCTAAGGTTCAGTCATCTAATCTTGTGATCATTCCACTTCATTTTTCCATAATCCACCTAAGAATTGGAAGTAAAGTGCAGTTTTAATTCCTTCTTGTGTGCATAGCATTTAGATAGGACTTGCATTGATATTTTCCATACGTTTGCATAAAAAAAAGAAAAGAAAAATACAGGGATTCATGCACATTACCTTTAGGTGCATGCCATGTAGTTGCACTCATGATTTTCATGCATAAAGTACACCATGTATCTCAAATTGTTTTCCTCAAAAGTGATCTAAACTGTTCCATACATTCGAAATATTGCAAAGATTTCCAAGCATGAAGGAAGTAGCCCAATACATGTATCTCTAAGCAATTATGGATATGTGGGCTAAAGAAAGAATTTTTTTTTTCTAAAAATCTAAAAAAAAAGAGAATTGAGAAGAAAGTGGAATAAGAGGGAGAAAGGAACAGGATATCACTCGCATTACAGGAAATTGAGTACATGATGTAATTTGATTAGACGTCCATCTCATTTTGAGGAGGAAGGTTAGTGCATCTTCACCCAATTTTAGGCATTAGGGTATTTTCAATGTGCATTGGCATCATTTAGGACATTTTTGTATTATGCATGTTGAAACTGTGCAATACTTCCAAGTTCTTCCAGGAACCACCCATTTCCATCCACCTGTTGCTCGGATTGGTAGGCCACTGTGAATTTCTCCTCACTAATGATTATCAAGAGAACTGCTTCCATGTAGATGGTAGTTAGGGCGAGCAACGTAGTATAGGTGATCACAAGATGCACCAATATTGAATCGGCGAATTTTATTGTGTTAACTGCCTTATGTGATAGTGTTCATCGGTTTGGAGGTAAATTTCTTTTATTGATGATTACTGTCGCCTTTAGGGTAATTACTGTTCTGTGGTTAGAGAAGGCCGGTTTGAGAACGTTCAGTGGGAGTCACATGGGATGTGGGGTTGGTGTGTTGTTTTTCAGTTGACATCTGCAATTCTATTCTAAGGATTAGTTGCTCGAGGGCGAGCAATGTTTAAGCTTAGGAGAGTTTGATGCGATGATTTTGAGTCGCATTTATAGACCTGTTTTATATGTGGTTTGTGCTCTTATTAGTCATTTTTATGGATAATATTGCACAATTCACTCATTTCGGTCTTTGCCATCATTTTATGTCAAATCCCCTTAGTTTTATCATTTCGAGCATTATTTATCACATTATCATAATTTGTGTGGATTTATTTGATCTGGTCTTTAAATTTCAGGAAAAACAAGTATCTGCTTCCGTCGATACCATCGACGGAAATCGATACCATCGACCAGGCAACAGGTTTCCAGCCGAGAGGAGCATCACAGAGTCGATACCATCGACCCAAGTCGATGCCATCGACGCATGGAGGCTACAACGTCGCTAAACGACAACAACCGACGCTACAGAGAGTTGATACCATCGACCCTAGTCGATGGTATCGAGATGATCACAGGCACTCAGACGAAAAGAAAAGAAGGTTGCCGCTAATGCGCTGGGTCGATACCATCGACCCGCGTCGATGGTATCGACGCCGGCAGATATGCGTTGGATTCGTTTTGATCTCAATCGGACGGCTGGAGTTATTTGACGACCTAATTAGGGACTTATACCTAATGACGGCCGCCTAGACGGGGAGAGGATCTAATTTTGTCATTGCACAAGTGCTGAGGAGGAGAGAAAGGAGAACAGAGGCCAAAAGCTCATCCCTGTCGATCCGGACGCTACCGAAGACGAATTTCACCACCGAGAGGCGGGAAAGCTCGTGTTCTACGCAAAGGATCTACCGGTTCTCCTCCGTTCAGGGGTTTTCCCACTTAATTCACGTTTTTCTTATGAATTCCCCTATTTCTACCATGTATTTGTGTAAGATGAACATGCGGGGCTAATCCCCTCCATCTTTAGGACCGGGAGTAGCCCGGGAATGCATTGTATGACAATTTTATATTAATAATTCATATTTTCTCTCTTAAATCCGTGGTATAGTTTCATTTTCTCCATATATATTGTTATGCCTGATCACCATAATAATAACCTAATGCCCTTAATCACTTCGACAGAAGGATTAATGGTTGAAAAGAGACGAAACCTACATTAATCGATAAATCCCTTGACAAAGGAGGTGTAAAATTAATGGTGGAAACTGAGAGATCGTTCGTAATGCGCTTAGTTTAGGGGAATGATTACTACGACGGTGGAATCAACCTAAACCTAAGTAGTGAATTACACCACGACAGTGGGTAATTTTGTTTTCAGGCCACTACCCGGATAGAGAGAGAAGAATGAGGAATTATATAAAACCTAATACAATGTTGACCCGCGGTGAAACCGCAATCCTAAAGATATCCTTTTGAATCGATTAAATTAACCTTTAATCGATTGTTTGCTTTGTTTTATTTTTATTTTCTTTTAATTTCGACAACAAACCCAACTTTGTTATCCGGCCTAGCTGATCGCAATTAGTTAGTAGGAGTCTCCAATAATTCACGTATCCCTGTGTTCGACTCGGGCCTCACAAAGGCCTATATTACTCGACGCGTACACTTGCGTCTTTAGCGCGTAGTAAAATACACGTCAGTTTCCCAGAACCATAGATGCTAGTCATAAGGATGGTCATTAATGACCCCTACTAGTTGAACGGGTGTTGCGTGACCTGCTCACTCTAGTAGTTTTGTTTTCCTGGACTTAGGCGTCTTGCTCAACTCACCATCCTCTCTGTCTACTTCAATCTCCTTCTCTGCTTGATCAACTAGACTGGAACTCTGGATAGCATCATGCGATCCTACATTGGATCCCTAGATGACCTTCGAGCCTAGCAATGTGGTGTTAGACACCTCTTCAAAACCTTTCACAGTGTCAATGTTTTGTTCATCGATAATGAGAACTGACTCATCAACAACATCATTATTTAGTTCCTCATAACTATTTCTGACTGGGAAAACATCTTTATCAGCATGAGCATTAGTACTCTTCTTCTTCTTGTTTGACACCATCTTCCAAACTTGCACAGGAGCATGAGTAGAAACAATGGCCTGGGCTTCAATGTCTGCCATCGTATTCTTCAAAGGACAGTCAATGTTGTCATGGCCGAAAACCCTACAATCTGAGCATTGTTTGGGAACATGCTCGTAATTGATGGCAAGTACAGTGGGATCATGATTGGGCATGTTGACCCATATTTAAGTAGGAGGTTCCTCATCCACATCCAATTTCATAAGAGCACGAGCTTCACCCAATGACTCTTGTCCTATTGAATTATAGTCAATACACACTTCCCAACACTGCTCGCAACGATGCCAATGGCCCAAAGGAACCAGTTCCTACCCATGCAGGGTTATTAATCCAGATGGGGATTGAATTGAAGAAATCCTTCTTGAGATCATCACCCATTTTTAGTCTTTCACAAATACAAGTCTACTGTCAAACCATCGAGGACCTATGTTGATCATGTTCTTCTTATCCTTAGCATTGTTAAAACGTAGAAGGAAGAATTGATCAGGCTTAGAGAAGAGATCGAAGCCACCTCTAGGCTTCCAGACCTTCTTTATTTAGGCTATAAGATGATGATAGTACAAACACTTTCCCATGACGTAGAGTATAGCAGTATGCTCCCAAGACTTTTCCGTGGCTTCATAGGTGCAATCATCTATGGTGATGAGTCTCTTTCCATCCTTCTTCTCTTATGGATCAAAGTCATGTTCCTTGAAGGCTTCCGATCCACCGAGAACCTAGTTCCATGCTTTGCGGGGTACCTCAGACGACTAGGTCTCAGCGGCCATTGCAGTGGGCACCAGGGAGGAGGGGGATCCCCCCTCCACGAAGCTTGGAGGATGATCGCCCAGTGGGTCTCTTAGATGATCGATGCAAACCCTAGGTAGCTAGGGTTGCAAATGTTGTTTTCTTCTGCTCTTCTAAGTAGAAAAATATGATCGTTAGATTCCACTAGATTATATGAAAGTTGTACATGTTGTGTCTACAAAAGAATCTTTTCAACAACTCAGCTAAATTTTTTATTATAGGTGTGACACCTGTTATCACACAGATAACGAGGTTACACAAAACCACACAGAAATAACCATTAGCAATGGATTATCAACAAACACCAAAAATTAAAACCATTTTCCATAAAGATCCACTACCAGAAAACTATTTACAAGAAGTCCCAAAGCCTGTCATATATATACAACATGGTGCATTCCTATTCCATCTGACATAAGTTTTCCGTTACCAAAATATGTAGATGTGTAAAATATAAGCAACAACAACATAGTAGTCAAAAGCTCATATAGATCATTAAACCATAGCAAGACTATCCCCTCAATGACCTAAGAGTACATGGACAACACATAGGACTTCTATCTACAACAAGACACAACTAACAACACACCACCTTAGATTTTAGGTCTTCTTCCTACTACTGTCCTATCTCTGCTTATACAATCTCTACTACCTTGCGCACTCCACCTAAAAAGTTATGGAACCCATGAGGTGAGACAAAAGTCCCAACGGGAGATATAACTATCTGCCAACAATATTATTATCACAGATATACTATTTTTAGAACAAAAAGTAAAGCTTCACTATGTCAAAACAGATCTGACCATATATTATGAGCATGGCTGAATATTATCATAACTGAGTAGTTCAAATAACTATGACTGAATAGTAGATCAAGTAATCACTTTAGAAGGAATATGAACAACATGTATGAAAACTACTGATTATGTCATACAAGTAAAACTGCGACCTCATTCATTATTTCTATGTTCCATTCTCAAGAGAAATATGCTACATAGATAATTGAATCTTGCAACAATCAATCTCATGAATATGCACACACTTAGGTACATGATGCTCAAGCTTATGATGGACACACTCACATTCAAGAACAATCTTATAATAATCACACACATTAGATCCTATTTTATGCCCTGACTTATGCCCTGAGGACCCGAGTCATACCACCCAAACTGACCCGCCCCCTATGAAGGGCTACCAACGGTGCTATACAAGGTCCAAGGAGAGCCGGACTCCAAGACCTCACCCACTACTCCCACTCAGTACAACAGAAAACACAGAGACATGCCACTCAACTACTAATAGTGACATATAATAAACTATTTAATCAACTAGCCCACCTTTGTACATGTCACAGTGTAAGAGAATAGATCACTCATGGCTATTGAGATAAATAGAATTGGATCACTCATGGCCATTCTAATATATAAAGAATTGGATCACTCATGGCCATTCTAATATATAAAGAATTGGATCACTCATGGCCATTCTTATAAAAGGATTGGCTCACTCATGACCATTATTGTAAAAAGATTGGCTCATGCATGACCATTATTCAAGAAAAGGATTGTCTCACTCATGGTCATCCATATTATAAAATAATTAGCTCACACATGGTCATTATTCACGAAAAGGATTGGATCACTCATTGCCATCCATATTATAAAATAATTGGCTCACACATGACCATTATTCAAGAAATCACATAACAATTGTAACACATACTTGTTACTTTATCACAATTAAACTAGGATCACAATCCTTTAAACACACTACTAAGAATCTTATCTCATAATCATTATCACATACTATGGGATTTCAATCCCCTTAGTTCATTATTGAACCATGTCACCTCTCACTAGGCAACCATCATCTCTAGGTCATAAGACCCAAATAAACATCATACTTGTTGTACAAGTATTTCACATGGCTCATAAGGCCCATTCAATCTATGTAATATCACATCACCATAGCCCATAGTTGGCTATGCTCATTATCTCAAAATACTTGCATGATTAGGATCTCATGATAAAAGAGATATCAATTTAAATATCAACACCATGCCATTAAAGAAAAATCCCTCAATCAAGTTAGGGTTAGGGTTTCTATTGTAGTTGATTAGGGTTTCTAAGGTTATATTCAACCACCAAACTTTAATTCGTAACTCCTATCATCTAGGATCTTATTTCCATGCCATAAGTATTCAAACATACTTGATTATCCTCATCAACTATCATTAATTGAATATCAAGATGAGTGATACAAATTCCTCTCTCATGTTTACTAGAATATTGATTTGAACTAAACTTGTTGTATTGACTTGATCCTCTTTAGGGTATACTGTCCTACCCTTATCAAAGTGTATCCATCTCATTACATCATAATGTATCCACTTGATTATACTCCTATGTGTCAGCCTACACTCATCTAGGTGTATCAGCCTACATATTAACCCTTGTGTCGGCCTAGATACATTCACTTGTGTCGGCCTAGACACTATCACTTGTGTTGTCCTAGACACTCTTATTTATGTCGGCCTAAGAAACTCCCTTTGTGTCTCCCTAAGGCATCTCACTTGTATCACCCTATGCGTATCGCCCTATGCATATCGACATGTGTGTGTTGGCCATAGCACATTTTAGTGTACCTACCACACTATTATATTGGGTGTGTGTCGGCCAAGGCATCAAAGGATGTGTTGCCCTAGACACCATCAATTGATATCGGGTTAGGGGGTGTATCAGGTTCTGGGGTTAGGGTTAGATGATATTGGGTATGCATCATCATCTACCTCACACCCTCACTCATCAAGGTACTGATCTCACTTATCTTTTGGTGTATCACCTTCACCATACTTTAGTGTAATGTCTTTACCTCACTTTATTATAACATATTCACCTCACTTTAGTGTATCAGCCACACCATACTCTAGGGTTTCGGCCTCACAATCATCTTGTGTGTCGATCATGACACTATCACTTGTGTTGCCCATGGCACATCAAAGTGATATCGATTTTTATGTTCTTAAGGTGATATCATTCTTGAGGTTCTTCAAAGTGATATCGATTTAGAGGTGCTTCAAAATGATATCGATTTAGAGGTGCTTCAAAGTGATATCGATTTAGAGGTGCTTCAAAGTGATATCAGTTTAGAGGTGTTTCAAAGTGATATCGGTTTCTATCATCTTCAAGCTCCAAACCTTTGTCCATTAACACTCTAGTTCGTGGATAACAACCCCATATATCCATTAGATCTCACAGATTCATCATTTAATCAAGGAAAATCGAAATTGAGAAGGAATCACCAAGTATTGTACAATTGAAAGTGAATAACAATAGAATCGAAGTAGAGTTATATAACCTTCCTCAAGATCACCACTAAAGCTTCAAGCTTCAAAGCTCCATGTTCCCAAGGTTGAATATGACCTATTAAAAGGTACAAGATTTGGCTATAGCTTCACCTCCATCAAGAAGAAGGTATCATAGTTAGAAACTTGGTGATGAAGAAAAGAAAGAAAGAATTATGATCTGAGATATATAACTCCAAGAATGAAGATGGTCATGGCATCACCTTAGACAAGATTCTCGACCTTCCTCTTACTCCTTGAGATCCTAGGGTAGTCCAACAAGAAGGAGGTGGTAAAAGAGTTGAAAGGTTTACTTGCTTGTGAAAAGAGGGGCTTATATAGTTGAGTTTCAAGAGAGAGGCTACATGAGAGGTGTCATCACCATATGTAACTAGGTGACACGTTTCCATACATGGTGGAACCATGCAACCATAATTATCTAGTCATGAAAAACTCTTTTGGATAATTCAAGGGTGGGATATCGGCCATTGGGTAGCTTTCTTGACAAGATATCACGACCCAATATTACTTTATATGCAAACCGATACAACTTTTGCAACGAGCATCTAAACCGATAGGCTTCACCTACTTGATGTGATTAGCCCGATATGAATACTTCCAAAATGTTTCTAAACCAATATGGGACCTCCTCTATGGTTTTGAAATTGATAGGCACTCCCATATACTCTTCATAACTTGACACAACCTTATCTAGGGTTCAAGATACTCAATATTCTTTGGTTCTTTCACCAGCAAGAGTGCTATCTCTCAACCAAGACTCAAACAAGGTGCCCCCTCCTTCATTTCTCCTCTTGATGATGATAAGAGAGATAAGGGACACTCTAGATATGGTAATTTTCATGTTGACACTTATTTTGGGTAAATTGCAATTTACATCAAAACTAGCACACAAAGCACAAGCATCATCCACACACGCTCAACTAGAAACTTAAGCTCTCCACAAGGTTCCCCATAGTATCATATCTCCTTATGATGCTAAAGCACTAAGGGCACACTCAACATGTGTCATATTACAAGATAACCCCTTATCTTGGGTAAATTGCACTATGGTCCAAAATAAACAAACATTGGTCAAACATTATTGAAATAGGACCAAACTTGAAACATAGGCGTGTCACATGTTAGTAAAACACATCAAATGAATATATTCAATTTATAAAAAAACGTTCTTAAGAAAAACAAACAAGGTTATCCCAAAACCCATGTCAGGGGTGTTATAATAGGCTCTCCACTTCTACCCATGTCACGCTCAACTGCATTAGTTTATAAGGAGGTCGCTAATGTTTGGTCAGGGAGTATAGGCACTCCTAAAGATACAATTGTGGTGCACGTCCCCATGCACTTTCCCAGAATCATGAGATGATAATGGTATTGAACAGAAGAAAATCCTTAGTGAACCTACGATGGATCAATGAATTGATAGAGTTTAGTTTGAGGTGTTATATATATGCTTTTGGTCCATACATAGTCGTCCGTCAATACCCATGTTGTCCATGATTTAGAACACACCCGTTGCAAGACACATTTTTATTTTTTGATCTGGTGGTAAGATGAATTAAATATGTGAACTTTGTACTCTTAAGCACTTTGTGGGCTTCAATCTTATAAACTTCTCAATTGGCATGATTGTATATATTTCATGTGTTGTTTTGTGTGATTCACATATGACATACTTATATTATGTATGATTTAAAATCAGAAATATGATAATCACTAATTGTAGATAGTGTTGGAAAATATGGCATCAGATAATGCAACACAAACAAAAATTTAACTGCCATATTCCTCTATGATAGCAGACCGCGTCAAGAACTATGTAATGAGAATGGAAGGTTGCAAGGTTTATACATGGTCTTGGAGCAAGTCTAGAGACAATCCCTTGTTGCACTGTGTATCTTTCTTCAAGTTGCACCTGGACAGTAACAATGGCCTCCTGGTTGATCACCATGGATAGTAGTTGGTTGCATCCTCCTAGTGGGTGGCAACATCCTCCTCGCCTCTGTATAGTCCACATGGACCACCAGGAACTCTCGTCATTCTAGATGAGTGTGTAGGAAGGAGTTTACTCTCCTAGTTGACATGCTAACATCAACTTTATCTCTCTCAATTGTCTCTCCCTCACCATTCCTCCCTTTAATGGGTAGAACTTACTTGGGTTCTCATGTTACCACAACTGTGAGAAGACAACAATTGTTGAGCTTATTGTTGTATCTCTAGAAGGCTGTCAGTAAACATATATTTATAGGAAAGGTAGGGTCAGGGTTTCCAGTCAGAGAGGGTGTTGAAGAGATGGAATTTCATGAATTTTTCAGAACCTGCAAACACTAAACCAGTCAGTTCACTACTGAGCCAGCCATCCACATGTGAGCCGATCAATTTAACCCTTGAACTGGTTTTACAATGTTTCCTATTCACCATTGTATTGGCAATTAATGTTCAATTAATACACAATGACATCAACATCAATCCGTGATCCAAACAAATTGATCAATTGAATGGTCGATTCACAACCTGAACTGGTTTGTTTAGACATTTGAGCCGATTGGTTCAGCTGCCGAACTGATTGTTTTAGAGTCATGATTACCAATATTGGTTCAAATTGACCTGACACTTGAATCGATCGGTGCAACACTTGAACCAATCTATTCATACTCCTATCAGTCAAAATTTCAACCATTGTTGTTTAAATTGAATACCTAAACACTTTAGTAATCAAGTCAAACATCATTCATGAATAAACTTCTATTCCAAGTGTATCCTATGTGTGTGACCCTATAGGTTCCAAGTTACATTAGTAGTGAATGTCCATAACTAATTTATGAGATCACTAGTAATGAGTGGTATCTATAAAGACATCATTTCTACCCAAGTAATTAGAAAGTTGGAGAACAACTTCAACCTATAATATGTGATTGGTGTTACAATGATCGTATAGTTCCTTTATCTCTGATGTCCAAATTGAACTCGAGGCATGGAATCATCATCCTCTTCAAAAATCAATCCATGTTCCTTAAACTAGACATTACTACAAAAGTGAGATATCTCATCAGCTGAATTTAAAAAAAACCAACCATATATCATATAGCGTTGGTTCTTTAAAGACAACCACCACCGTTTGACCTACTGAGAAAACACAAGTTGTGTTTTATTTTTATTGTCAATCACTTCGCAAAGCAACTGACGTGCTATATCACCTGGGAAAATAGGATTTCATTATTTTTTTGGGAGGCATTTCATTTTACTCCAAAACCCTATGTCATCGATTCTGTTATAAATATCCAACAGGATAAAGAGGTGTACACATCATGTATCCCACGAAAACCAATTGGTGTTTCTCGTCAGTTGTATATACAATGACCAATGCGAAAAGTGTACACGCCATGCGTACCAAGAAAATTTGCCCACCCCAATTTGTGTTTTTTGTCGGTTGTCTTCACCCTAACTGACGGCGTAGGTGTCGTTGGGTTGCATCTGGGATGTAGAGTTAGACGTCAATTTACTAAATACAATCGATAACAAAGTTAGCTTTTTTTGGCAGTTTTGTGTATGCAACCAAAACTCTAAAGGAATGAACTCTTATTCCAAGTATCTGACTATAGCGGAGTGAAGCGGGGGTGGCAGCGCTCATGGCGATACTGGAAGCCATTCATCAATGGTTCCTCCTCCCCTATATGATTTTAATGGAGCTACCGAGAGTGATCAAGTCCATGGTAGAAAGTCATGGAGCGAACTCTTCCAAACACCAAAGAAAAATGTAAACACTTATATGGAGAAGACAAAGATCGACATACAAGAAGGCATATTGGTCTACCCAAAGAAGGAAACCTTAGAGAATTCGAAAGAACTGTTTAGCAGGTTGCATTGTAGGATTCAAGCCTCATCTTCCACTTTGGAAAGGTATTTTTCTTAGATCTGGAGAATCAAGGGTACCATTGAAGTTATCGGTATGGGAAATGGGTTTTTCATCATTAGATTTTCTAATATTCATGACTTAGAAGATTCTCTTAAAGGTGGAGTGTGGACGGTGAAAGGTAAACTTGTTGTTCTCATGAGATGGAAGTTAGGTGATGCCATTACGAGATTCAAGCTGACTGATATCCCGATTTGGATGAAAGTTCACGAAATTCCTCTGGAACTTTGGGATAAGAGGATGTTTGATCATATAGGTTCTTTTCTAGGAATTTCATTGTGCTCTAATAGACTAACTAGTGAGTGTAAGAGAATGGAGTTTGCGAGACTCTAAGTTCTAATTCTTGTTGACTTTGATTTTATAGACAAAGTTGGAGTTATGTTTGGATGAGGGGGACATCCACACTATTAAATTTTGATTATGAATGTCAACCTACCAAGTGTAGTTTGTGTGGTCTTTTCAGGCATGGAGAATGCATTAAAGAAGTTGCTGCTAGTAAGAAGATCGGGGTGAAGAAGGTTGTTGACATGTTAGTCAAAAATGCCATGGAGTCTACTGGTGATAGTTCTAAAAAACCTTTCTCCGAATCAAGTAATGATGATGATGGTGGTGACATTGAAGCTTGTATTAAGGCTCAGAGTGAAGAACTTAGAATAAAGAAACAATCTCTCAAGAAAGCTTTGAAAGAGTCCGAAGACAAGGAGAGAGGGAAGTCTATCAAGACTGAAGTTATTAACATTACATCTGATAATACTCCATCTGATCCATTTAAAGCCAAGGAGGTCGAATTTAGAGCTATTGGGAATAAGAATAAAGCCAAGTTTACCAAGAAAATTGCTGATTAGAAGGCAACCCTCAATAATAGTTTCAAGGATCTTGAAGGATCATCTGACTCTACTCTACCCAACAAAGTACTAGATGAAAACCTTTATAATGGATACACATTTTTTAGAATTTCTGCTTGGAATGTGAGAGGTCTAAATAATAAAGCTCTCAAAGTCTAGGAAGAGATTAGAAAAGTTAATTCATACATTGTTATTCTCACGAAAACTAAAGTCAGGTCTGCTAAGATTCATAAACTTTTTGATACTTTTTTTGGTCATTCTTTGGTTTCAAATCACGACTCTCACATATTAGGAATAGTCCTTATTTTGTAGAATAAGGAACACTGTTCAATTAGTAATCTTGATGAATTTGATCAATTTGTCCATACTTCTATGTCTGTTAAGGGGGTAACTGTTCTTGTCATGGGGATTTATGGTCAAATTGATGACTATGATAAAGCCCATCTTGTTGACTCAAGGTCAATTAGGTCAATGTTGACTTACGTCTAAATTGACTAAACCCGTGTTTTGATGATGACTAACCATTCCACATATTGGTGTCTAATGTCTCTACTTGAGTGATTTCAGATTAGGTATAGACACACTCCAAATGCCCTAACTTGCTGCATGTTCAATCTCTCTCTCCCTTGCTATGTATGTTTTAGTTGCACACAAATTTACTATTTAGCAACCTTATCTTGTGATATATCTTGAAGGTTTAATGAATTTTGTTTAAGTGCTTTAAGCTCTATTCACCTCCCCTCTAGAGCATCTAATCCTTCATCTAGGATCCATCAATTGGTATTAGAGCGGGTCTTCTCCAAGCATACTTCAACAAGTAGGAGAGGATGGGTGACTACCTAGGAGGGAGATTCTCGACCAGCCTTCCAATCTTTGATGGGAGAAATTTCCTCTATTGGAGAAGAAGGCTTCAATTCTACATCCAAAGATCAAGTCTTGAGATGTGGCAAATGGTGAACAACCCATACATGCTACCAAAGACAAAGATTGAAGAATGGGATGAAGCTACCTTGAAGAAAGCAACCTTGAATGCTAGATCCATGCACATCCTCTATGCCTCCATGACCCCCACCGAGTTCAACCAGATCTCTTCATGTGAAACAGCCTATGAGGTATGGAGAAAGCTTTGCATCACTTATGAAGGGACATATCAAGTGAAGGAAAGCAAAGTCTACATGCTCAAAGGGCTTCTTGAGAACTTCAAGATGGGAAAGGAGGAGATCATAGCAAACATGTACTCAAGGCTCAACACCGTTATGAATGGTCTTGCCGTTCTAGGACATCCTATGTCTAGTGGAGAGATCAACTCAAAGATCCTTAGAACTCTCCCCAAGAGGTGGGAACCTAAGGTGACTTCAATTGAAGAAGTAATGTCTCTTAAGGATATTCCTATTGAAGAGCTCATTGGAAATCTACAAGCACATGAAGCCACACTTGATAAGAGGGAGGAAGTAGAAAGACAAGAGAAGAAAGAGCTAAAGAGAATGAAGAAGGCTAAAATGAAGACTCAAATTGAAGCTATCACAGAACAAGTCTCTCCATCCTTTCAAGCTAAAGAAGATGCCATGTACTCCAAGGGTAAACTCTACAAAGGCAAGTCCTCCTCCATCCGGTGCTTCACATGTGGAAAGAAGGGTTACTACAAAGAAGATTGCCCACAAGGCAAAAAGACCCATCTTCATAAGAAGAAATGGCAATCAAGCTCAAGTGACTCCTCCAACTCAAGCTCAAGTGAAGATTCAAGTGATGGATCAAGCTCAAGCTCTAGTGATGAAGGAGAATGCCATTTTTCTCTTATAGCATCAACAAGTGAAGACTCAAGTGAGGTAAATCTAAACTCTTTAGATAAAGAATCTTTGATTGCTATTATTCATGATATTTGTGCCTCTCTTAAGTCTTCTAAAAGGAAAAAGAAAAAGCTTGCTAAAATTGTTGATAATTTGCATGTAGAACTAGATGATCTTGAACATGCTAATTCTTGCTTGCTTGATGATAAAAATGATTGTCTTAGCCAAGTAGACTCTCTTAAACTTGAAAATGCTAGTTTGCTTGATAAGATTAGATTTCTAGAAGCTCAACCTCTTATGCCTAGTTCTAATGAAGAGCATACTTTAATTGTTGATTCTCTCATGCATGATATTGATGTTCTTAAATCTGAAAACAAGGACAAAGACTTTGTTTTGCAAGAATTAGAAATAGAAAATGCCTCCTTGCTTGCTAAAATCAATGGGCATGAATCTTGTTCTAGTTCTACTAATAGAGAGAATGGTGTTGCTGCTCTTCATATTGATAGAGATTCTTATTTAACTAAAGCTCTTTGCTTAGAAAATGATCTTTTGCATGCTAGAGATAATATCAATCATTTGTCTTCTACTATTACCTCTCTTATGCATGATAATGATAGTTTGAGATCTTCTTTGCAAAGATTCTTAGTTGGTAAGAAGATCCTTAATGATATCCTACACCATACTACTAAACAAATTGGTAGACATGGTTTAGGGTGTGATAGTAGTCAAGGGAACAACAAAGATAAAGGACCTCCAATCTTCCATGGAGAATCCTCTAGTTCCAAGACTATGGGCACATGCAACTGTTGCAATGAAATTGGTCATTATTCTACTTGTTGTCCTTTTAGAAAAGCATCTAAGAGCAATAGGACTTGGGTTGCTAAGCTAACCCCTCTGGACCCAAAAACATGATTGGGGACCGCTTCATATTTCTTCTTGTAGGTACTTGCAAATGGATTGACTTGAGCTATTGAATTGCAAATTGACTTGTCAATCCATATAAAAGAAGAAAGGTGAGATGTGTAGAGGGTAACAACAAGTAGAAAAAGCAATGGTAAGCACAAAGGTAAAGGTTTTATTGCTTATAACCATTTCTAAATTGTGGTTTTTGAATCAAAAGTGGCATTTTGTGATTCTCTTCACACTCTTGCTCAAAAACTATTTCTAATGCTTCTATAGTGCATTACTAACTTGCTTAGACATGTTTGGATATGGTTTGTAAATTTAGCATGCCTTTAAATATGTTTTTATGAAATATATGTGCTTTTTGACAACTGGTCTGTCGGTCGAGTTTGTCCTGTTTGAAACTCGACCGATAGGCACCAATGGGTGTTGCCAACATCTATCATCGGTCGAGTTGTCAATGCACAGAACTCGACCGATAACACTGTGCACAGAATATACATTTGGCTTATTGAATGAGAATTTCCCTCTCAACTAGATGTTCTCAACTAATAGCCTTATTCTTTGGCACTCTCATTTGGTACCTTTATATATACATATTTCCATATTCTAAATTTCCTATCTTGCTTACAACTCTATCTCTCTAATTGCTCTAAATTGGTATATCTATATCTTGCAATTACTTGCTCTGAGTTGTTTTGTAGGTTTTGATGATGATCTCTTTGGATCTCTTGGTTGTGTCTTAATTTGCTTCCGTTGTGCTCTAACTTGCAACATCTATCTAGGTGTATATCTTGTGTTGATACAACCTTTAGGTTCTTAGTGGTAATCATCTTTTAGTAAGGATGCATATTTGTATGTGAGTTATATCCTTTCATGCTTCTAAAATTGCTAATCTCTTTGTTTGGATATATCTCTACATCTACTCATAGCTTGCTTTATCTTGTGTATCTTTTGATATCTCTTGCTATGATCTAGATCCTACTAGTAGTCCTAACTTGTGATAACATCTACTAGTAGTTCATATACATGTAGTTCTAACCTTGTTTATTTTGGCATGTTTTCTCATCTATATGCTATGCTTGTATCTTGTCTCATACATGCCCAAGATTGTTCCTTAAATTGCATATCTACTATCTTGAGTTGCTTGCATAACATTGTGATGCAGGGTACATAGAACTACATTTTATGTAGAAATTGGAGTTTTTTTTTAATTTTATGCAGCTTTTGCTCCAGTTTCAATTTTTGGTGCAAGACTAGTGTTTTTCATGCAGAAACAACCTTTTGAGAAAGACTCATTCCTTAGCAATGAGCTCTGATGGTTTTTGGTCAAAATCCGTCATCTTGAGGGTCAAAATTGCGATTTATTATTTTTCTGCAGCACTTTATCTTGCTTTTTGGGTTGTTCAAGTATATGCTTTAACTTGCTTTTCTTTCTATGCTTGGACAAGCCCCTATCTGTGCTCTTCTACTCTCCTTATATATATTTGTGTTATCTCCTTTCTCTTTAACAAGTGATGTTTCTTATTTCTTCATAACCCCACTTTTTGAAATGACAAAGAGGGAGAAAGGTATGTCTTCTTTTAAAAGAGGAAGAAGGCATGTCTTACATGAAGAAGAGAAGCATGTTCATGTAAAGGGAGTAGGTAAAAGGGGAGAAGACATATATGTGTAGAACATATATGAGTAGAATACATAGTATTCTATAAATGTTATGAAAGCTAACCATGCAGGAGAAATAGCATCAATTGAGGAGGAGTATGAGAACTCCATGCACATCGATTGAGGGGGAGCATATGAACTCAATTCTATTGAAACCCCTAGGTTTCTCCAAAGGTATGACTTTACTTAAAAGCTTTCAATACATTTATGGAATGGTTTGTCATCTTCAAAAAGGGGGAGATTGTTGACTCAAGGTCAATTAGGTCAATGTTGACTCACGTCTAAATTGACTAAACCCGTGTTTTGATGATGACTAACCATTCCACATATTGGTGTCTAATGTCTCTACTTGAGTGATTTCAGATTAGGTATAGACACACTCCAAATGCCCTAACTTGCTGCATGTTCAATCTCTCTCTCCCTTGCTATGTATGTTTTAGTTGCACACAAATTTCCTATTTAGCAACCTTATCTTGTGATATATCTTGAAGGTTTAATGAATTTTGTTTAAGTGCTTTCATCTCTATTCACCCCCCCTCTAGAGAATCTAATCACCCATCTAGGATCCATCAAATCTATGGAAGGGTATTGATTGATTATCTGATTCTACTACGGAACCTTGGTGCTTGATTAGATATTTTAATGTAGTTAGAAAAGATATTGAATGTATTGGGAAAGAACCACCCACTAAGAAGATTATGAAGGACTTTAATGAATGTATTCTTTATACTGATTTGTTTGAGCTTGATATTGATGGGTCCTTTTATACTTGGGATAACCAACAAGAAGGTAAGGATTTTTTCATCTCTACAATTGATAGGATTCTGTTTAATCTGAGTTCATGTCCAAGTTCCCATATTTTAAAGCTCTTGCTCATTCATCGATTACTAGTGATCATAGGTTGATTGACTTGTCTATTGGTTATAGGTCATGTTTAAAAAGCTCTTTCAGATTTTTTAATACCTAGTTCTTAATGGAGGGGTTCAGACATGCTGTAACTAAGACTTGGGACACTAGTGCTTCTGGATTTCCTATATTTAGAACTTATAGAAAACTGAAAGAAGTGAAAGTTGAACTTAGTTCCTGGAACAGAAACAATGGATTTTTTTCTTCTAATAATGCTAAATTGCTAGAAAGTGAGGCAGTTCGTATTCAGACTGACCTTAATAAGAACCCTATGATGAAGATTTGATCCATATGGCCATTAGTCATCATAAAGCTGGTGTTGAAGCCTCTATTCAGAATGAATATTTTTTGAGACAAAAATCTCGAGTTTGTTGGCAAAATGAGGAAAATATGAATTCGAAAATTTTCTACTCTTCTTTGAAAGTCAAGAGACAAAGGAATCATATGAGGTGTCTGAATATCAACGGTGGTATGTGTACATATACTGATGAACTCAAGCGGTTTGTTACCAACTATTACAACAACATCTTTAATACTAATAGTTACATCGATACTATTAAGCTTGAAAGTCTTAATATTCCTCATTCAGATGAAGTTTAGAAACTTCAATTAGACAAAATTGTATCACTTAAGGAATTTGAAGATGTATTTTTGAGTTTGAATGAAGATAAGTGTCTTGGCTCTGATGGATTTAATATAATTTTTTTATGGAGTGTTGGGATATTGTTAAAGAAGATGTTACTTGTGCTGTCCTTGATTTCCTCAAAATAGGAACATTATTGAAAGAAGCTAATAAGATATTTATATGTCTTATTCACAATAGTAATGATACTAGTGATCTAAAGGATTGGCACCCTATAGCTTTCTGCAACACCATTTATAAAGTCATTTCAAAAATCTTGGCGAATACGCTTCAATTGGTCCTTGCTTCTCTTGTGAGCTCTAATCAATGTTCTTTTGTAAACAATAGGAGTATTAGAGATGCAACCCTTCTTTCCAATTAGACCATTCATGACTTCAATATGAAACATGGGAGTTTTAGCATGTGTTAAAGGCTAATTTTTGTAAGTCTTATGACCCTATTAATTGGGATGCTTGGTTTGTTATTTTAAGAAAAATGAAATTTCCTTACTATTGGATTGTTTGGATTAGGGAGACATTTTCTAGTACTGCCTATTGGGTGCTCTTTAATGGGGAGCCTCTTAATAGTTTCCATCCTAGAAATGGAGTCAAGTAGGCAGACCCTCTGGCTCCATATTTATTTGTGATTGTCATGCAATGATTTACTCTGTTGATGAATCAATATGTTGATGAAGGGAGAATTTGTCTTTTGAAAGCTTCTGAAAATTTGTCTATCTCCCATCTTATTTTTTTGACAATTTAATGGTTTTGTTGAATCCAATGAGATGAATGCTAGAAATATCAATATGGTGTTTGAAGATATGATAAATGTGACTAATTTAAGTCTGAATCCTCTGAAGAGCTCCATGTTTTACAGTTGTGATGTAGACAAGGAGCTGATGGGTTCTATCTTGAAGATTGAAGAAGGTGTTCTCCAATAGAGATATTTGGGTGTCCCTCTTTTAATTGAAAAATGAAACATGATTTATGTGCTCCTCTCATTGATAGATACAAGGCTAGGTTGAATGGTTGGAAATCCTAGATGCTTTTGATGGCTAGTAGGTTAGATTTGATTCAATCAACTATCTCTTTAATGCAATTGTTCTAGTATGCTATTTACCATTTACCTTGTTCTGTGGTTTAAGAAATAGAGACACTTTGTAGATATTTTCTCTGGTGTGGTTCTGAGAACTAGAAAAATGTTCATCTAGTTAGATGGTATAAAGTGACTTCACCAAAGAAGGAAGGGGGGCTTGGGGTAAAATATGTTAGAGTAATGATTAAGGCTGCTTTTATGATAAAATTTTGGAATGTGGCTAGTAAAAAAGATAGTTTATGGGTGTGACGGGTACAAGAAAAGTATCTGGTCAAATATTCTATTTGGCAAGTTGATGTTAGTAGCTCCTTTTCTTGGCTTCTGAATTAGTTGATTCAAGTTAGAATTTCCATTCTTCCTTACTTGAGTTTTAGTATAGGAAATGGCAATGATACTAAACTTTGGGGGGATCCTTGGTTCCCTGGGAATTAGTTTTTTTGGTATATCATTGGGACTAAAGTTGCTCCTGGTCTTGGGTTTCCTGCTAATATGTCTTTGGATCTTATGATCAAAGATGGAGCTTGGTGTGTTCCCAACAATCATAGAAATATTCTAATCATTGAGTTACTTAAGGATATCCCTTTGTCTTAAAATGGAGTTGATTGTATCAGTTTTATGGGAAAGGATACTCTGAAGATTAGATTTTTCAACGATGCTGTTAGTGATAAATTTGAAAAATTGAAAGTGTTTGAATGGGTTTGGAAGTTCAGTTATCCAAGAATTTACCAGATTCATGTGTGGAAAGTGGCCCATAAGAAACTTGAATTTTGACTATGTTAAGAGAATGGGCATTACGATTACTTCTGTCTATTTTCTATGTATGTCAGATTATGAAGATTTGAATAATGTTATGTTCTCTTGTTTGTATTGATCTAAAATTTGGAGGAAGGCTTCTTCGTTTGGTCTTAGTCCTAAGTGTTGCGATGACCTTTTTCACTGGTCAAGGAAGAGTTCTCATATTATGGATCTTATCATTTTTTATACCTTGTGGCATGAAAGGAATGTTCATGTTCAAGAGAATATATATACACATGTTGATAGGCTCTAGGCTCATATTTAGAGTACCGCTTCTCTATTACAGGGTTAGTGTATGTGTCTATGCACAGTTCATTTTATTGGATCTTATACTAAAATGTATAGACAAATTTATGATTGTATGAAGTCAATTAATAGTTATAGACACTGACTTTGTAGTCCCTTTTCAAAAAGTACAAAAAAGAAACATGAGATTTTGCATCATAAAAAAATAAACACTCTAAACCATAGGTCGTTAGTTTTGTAAATAACTGACATGGTAGTCTTACTTAAACCCCACGAGAAACCATTTCCCCCTCTTTTCCCTACCCACATTTCTCCAGAACACTGCTCCAATGATTTTCCTTATGATTCTTATCCTCTCTGTCGTGAAAGTTGCTCACTGCTAGTGCTTCCTCTACCATTAGAGATTCCTCCACAACTTCCTCCACCATCAGAGCTTCCTACATAGCTTTCTCCACTCCAGAGCTTCCTCCACAACTTCCTCACCAATAGAGCTTCTTGTAGAGCTTCCTCCACAACTGCTCACCGCCAATGCTACTCCAACGTCACTACTACTTCCTCCTCCAACCGTTGCTTCTCTGACACTGCTTCTCCACCCTCCTCACCTATGTTGATGCTGCTACTACTCCTACTCGCCTCTGCTTGAATCAGAGGTATGTGTGCTTCAAAATGCTCCATTTTTTTGCCTAATCTTGTGTATATTTTTTGTATGGATAAGTGCATAATTTTTGTATGGATAATTGATGTTTTGTATGGATTTTTTGATGATTGTTCCTTTCTAAGTGATTCATTTATATCTATGATAAGTGCATTGTTTAATGTTAGCAATTAATTGTTAGTATGGATAAATGATCACATCTAGAAATTAAAACACTGTAATTGATAGGAATTACTCAAAATTAACTTGATTTACACCGAAATTGATATAAATTTACCTTACTAACCCTAAACCCTTATGTTAAGTTCATTATTTAATGTTAGAAATATTAATAATTAAATATTAGTTTGGATATATGATCACACTACTTTCATTTATATGTATGATAAGTGCATTGTTTAATGTTAGCAATGAAATGGTAGTATGGATAAATGATCACACCTATAAATGAATACACTAAAATTGATATGATTTTCTCTAGTTAACTTGATTTACTTTGAAATTGATATAAATTTACTTTATTAACCCCTAAACCCTAAACTTCTAAAAAGTAAACTCTAATTTGTCAACCCTAACCCCTATACTCTGTTCGACTAGAAACCCGTATGAGATTTACTCATTAGGAGTAAACCTTGGACAATCCCTGATTTGGGACTATTCTTGAGCACTTCAGCTCACTTCAGATGTAATTGTATAATGTGTGTTCAATTACAATAAATTTATATGTTATTTCCCCTTTTATTCTCTGGGTACATATCTAAGTGGGTATTTGGCCATCTACATGGGTGTACTAGGAGAATTGTGGGAAAATGTTTCCAGAATTTGTGAAAGCAAACACACATTATACACCTTACTAGTGACTTACTAGTGAGATGAAGTGCTCAAGAATGGGATAAGTGGTACACATTTATGAATGTGAGTGCTACTAGATTATTAGGGCTCAATTCAGTCATTTCTTTAAAATTAACTTACTAGCTAGAACCTGATGAGCTACTTGTCTCCCATCTGACCAAGAAATGGATCAATCATGGATGTCTAAACCAAATTGCTGCACTCCAGAGTATATTAATGCTCTCCATGAGTTTGTAAAATTTATAGAGGAACATAGAAAATAACCTAGAGATAGGTTCTATTTCCCCTATAGGAATTGTAGTAACAACTTGAAAGATCATATTGCTGGCATGATCAAAGACCGTGTCATGCGCAATGGGATTGTACAATTCTATACAAAATGGAATGATATTGAGAGATTCCTAGTATTAGATCAACACATGTCGGTATTGGTAGTTGTGTCGAAGAAGACATGGCTCACGATGTTGATGAGAACAAACCAATTCTAGAAAACATGGTTGACGTGATACTAGACACTTGTGGGGTAAATGTCATAGACCCCCTCCCTTATTTCAAAACATTATGCATTATGCTGAGAAACCATTATACTTATGATGTACTAAGTTTGTGAAGTTGAACATTGTGTTGAGATCGTATACTCTGATGGTTACAATAAATGGAGTGAAAAAAACTTCACTTCTCTGTTGTCTTTGTTGAAAGAAATTATCCCTAAAGGAAACAAACTTCCAATCTCAACATATGAAACAAAAATGATGTTGTGTCCAATGGGAATGAAGGATAAGAAGATACATGCATGCTCAAATGACTGTGTGCTGTTTTAATGAAAGAATGTCCTAAATATGGGACATATAGGTACAAAAGGATGACATCGAGTAAGACCAAAACCAAGTCTTTTGCCAAGGTGATGTGGTATCTGCCTATAATACCATGATTTTAATGCTTATTTGCTAATACCGTAGATGCACAAAGTTTATCTTAGCATGCAGAGGTAAAGAAAAACAATGATGGTATGCCAAGACATGCGTCTGGTTCCCTACAGTGGAAGAAGACTGATTTATTGTATCCTAAATTTGGCAAAAAAGCCACGAATTCAAGACTTAGACTTTATACTAACAAGATGAATCTATATGGAACATTAAGAAGCCAAGATAGCACTTGGATTGTCATGATTGTTGTATACAATCTTCCTCCATTGTTGTTTATGAAGAATAAAGACATCATGTTGTCATTGCTGATATCAAGCCCAAAGAACCTAACAATGATATTGATGTTTACCTTGAACCTCTAATTGATGACCTAAAGAAACTATGGGGAGAAGGTGTGATGACTTATGATGCTTTCACTGAGAGATGTTTGGTTTACATGCTATGTTGTTTTGCACCATTAATGACTTTCCTGCTTATGGAAACTTGTCTGTATACAACATCAAAGGAACCATGGCATGCCATATACGTGAAGAAAATATAGATTCTATTCAACAAAAACATGGTAGTAAGACTCTATATCTTGGTCATCAAAGGTTTCTTCTAAAGGTGCATCCTTATGAAAGGTTGTGCAAAACATTCAATGGCTCAACTGAGGAATGGAGTGCCCTAAACCTATGTTAGGGAGGATATTTATGTAAGAATAAATAAAATTATAAATCATTTTGGTAAGAGACCATGTACTACTCCTATAGGTTAAAAGTCTTTATTCAAAAAGAGGTCAATATTCTAGGATCTCCCTTATTGGAGTTCTTTGATAGTTCGACATTGTATCGATGCCATGCATATTGATATTTTTTTTGTGATAGCATTATTGGTACTCTGTTGAATATACTTGATAAGACTAAAGATGGAATCAAATCCAGAATGGACCTATGTGAAATGGATATAAGGAAAAAATTAATAAAAGAAGTTGGTCATCACACATATCTACCTCCTGCTTGCTACACCTTGTCTACAAAGGATAAGGGACCTTTTTGCAAGTGCTTGCATAATGTTAAGAGACTGTAGGCCTACTTAGCCAATATTCATGGATTGGTATCAATAAAGAATGTAAAGCTGATGGATCTTAAATCTCATGATTTTCAAACTCTATGCAACATATATTTCCTGTGGATGTTTGATCTATCCTTCCTAAGCATGTAAGGTTTGCAATCACTAGGCTTTTCTTCTTCTTTGACACTCGATGCAACAAAGTAATTGATTATGAGATTCTAGATTAGTTTTTTTTGGGTCCTTAAAAGCGTGTTGCTCCCTCTTTTTCATTAAAAAAACCAAAGTGTTTGTACAAAATAGGAAGGAAAATGTAGGAATAAAACACAAAGATAGACTAAACAAGTGTATATACAAGGTTATCTGCATCAGACTTTGTATGTAACCATATCTTTGTATAATTGATACTTCTCCCTTAAAAAATGAGACTATTTCTACTTAGCCATATATTGTAGAAGATAAGGATAATCATGCTCTTAGCTTTTCCATGAAAATGCTGAATTCAATTTGAAAAATTCTCAGGGGATCTATTGGTGTATCCATCTCTATGGGCCATCAACCAGACCTTCTTCACACAATAGCAATCAAACAAGAGATGATTGAGGGACCCTTTCTTAGTTTTGCATAGTTCACATCTCGAAGGAAACTGGATCCCTAACCCCTTCAGGTAGTCTTGAGTGGGAAGCTTCTGAAGAAACATTCTCTAAGCACAAACATAACTTCTTTTAGAAGTTTTAGCCGACCATAGACACTTAGACCATGGTTTACCATCGCTTTTATAGAGAACAGAATGCCAGAAATCTTTGAAACACACATGGATCAATCCATTCAAAGAGATTGTATCCTCCCTAGAAAAATTAGGAGAGCAAATATCTTTCACCGAATCAATAATAGAGTTGATTCTTCTGGATTTAGATTTATTCCAATTTCCTTCATCAAACAGAAAACTAAAATTAACCAATTCACCTTTACCAATTTTAAGGATTGAGTCATGACCAATAATATCATTTAGGAAAGTATTCCTTTTAATCCATGGATCCCTCCAAAGAAGGATCTTGTTCCCATTTCCAACAGCAAAATCGATATTTTGAGAAATAATATCCCTATTGTAAACAATTTTCTTCCATATCCACGAAGCATTGGAAGCAATACCACATATCCAAATAGAGTCATTTTTGAGGTATTTGCTGTGAACCCACCTGACCCATAAGCCATCTTTCTTATTGGCTATATTCTAAATATTTTGAGCAATACAAGCTTTGACAATATCTCTCGCCAACCTCATCCCAACACCACCTTCAGCTTTAAGAAGACAAACTTGATTCCAATTAACACCATGAATGTTTCTCTTCAATTCACTCCCACCCCAAGGAAAATCTCGACATAACTTGTCAATATCATCAGTAATACTAATAGGGAGGGGGAAAGAAGATGCCCAATAGAGGTGAAAAGAGGATAAGGTAGACACAATCAATTCTATTTTGCCTGCAATAGAAAGCTGTCTAGAACGTCAAACTTCAAGTCTAGATTTAATTTTATCAATAATAGGACCACAATGACTTCTCGTAATTCTTCCATGGAAAAGTGGAAGGCCTAGATATCTCACGGGGAGGGTCCCAAACCTGATACCCAAAAGATGCTCAATCATAGGAATGTCAGAACTCTTATTGACAAAAAATTTGGATTTTTCATTACTAATCAGTAAACCAGATTTGTCCCCAAAATCTTTAATAACAGTAGTAAGGTTTTTAATACTAGCAGGATCCGCATCGGAAAAGAAAACTACATCATCAACAAAATGGATGGGAGAAACAATCAGACTTGAATCAGCTCGAATAGGGTTGATCATCCTCATCTTTTCAACTTTATCTAGAAGAGATGATAGACCCTGCATTGCAAACACAAAAAGGTAGGGAGTAAGGGGGCCCCCTTGTCTTATCCCTCTAGAAGGACAAAATCTTTTAGTCATAATGCCATTGATGAGGATTTGATATCTAGTAGAGTTCATAATTTCAGAAATCCATTGGATCCAACAAGAAGGGAAATTCATAGCCTACAAAATACTAAAAAGGTAACCCCAATCAACAAAGTCGTAGGCCTTCATAAGGTCAATTTTAACACAAACCTTGGGACTAGAGATCCTCCTAATGGAGTTAATCATTTCATTAATGAGAAGAGTGGCATCAGAAATAGACATGCCTTTAATGAATGCACATTATGCATCACTAATCAGAATAGGAAAAATGGGTTGCAGCCTGTTAGCCAATACTTTAGAGATGACTTTATAGAGAGCATTACAAAGAGCAGTAGGTCTCCACTCTTTGATAAGAGACACATTTCTATTCTTAGGAATAAGGGTAATGAAGGTGTTATTAACCTCCTTGAGGAGTTTACCACTCCTAAAGAAATTTTGAACAACTTTAACCACCTCATCACCTATGACCTCCCCGGACTTTTTAAAGAACTTGAAGTTAAAACCGTCAGGGCATGGGGCCCTATCTTCATTACTAGATTTAATGACATGTTCAACTTCCTCCTTTGTCACTTCTGCACATAGGGAGTTGAACTGCTCTTCAGTAAGTTGGGGTAGATGGACATCAAAATCCCAAGGAATAATATTATCCTTTTTATCAAAAAGATTCTTATAGAAGTTCACAATATGATTTTGGATAACAGTTTCATCTCGACACATGACCCCATCAATTATCAAGGCATTTATGGAGTTAGAAATTTTTCTCGTTCTGAGAGTAGAGTAGAAAAACTTGGGGTTTTTGTCCCCCAGATTCAACCATTTAATTCTAGCTTTCTGTCTAAGAAGATTTTCCTCTTTGGTATAAGCAATGATAGCTTCCTTCCTTTTCAATGCCACTCTAACATTGAAGTCTTCATCATTAGGGTTGTTATCCAATTCATCTTGCAAAATTGAGGCTTCACTTTCCAACAATTTTCTATTCTCATGGAGATTACCAACAGAAATTTTATTCCATAGACAAAGTGCATATCTAACCTTTTTAACTTTTCATTTACTCTGTACATGTGGTTACCAACTACCTCACATTTCCAAGCAGATCTAACTTCATCAATGAAATCCTCCCTTTCAGCCCAAGCATTAATAAAGCAAAAAGGTTTTTTTTCTTAAAACTCTTATTAGAGAGAAAAATAGAGATAATCCTGTGGTCTCTATGGATAGTTTGTGAAATGTCACCCCAAAGACCTTAAAAAACATTAAGAAAATTTGAGTTGTAAAAAATTCTATCTATCCTCGACATGACCAACTTTGAACCTGTTTGTTTGTTGTCCCAAGTAAATTTGGACCCTTTAAGATCAAGCTCTATGAGATTAGATTTGCAAATGTAGTCATTGAAGTCAGACATGCCAAGGGAAGAAGGTTCATTGGTACCAAACTTGTCATCTTAAAATCTAATAGCATTGAAATATCCACATGTAATCCATGGACCATTAGCTTTAGAACTAAAACACACCAAAATATCCCACATACTTCTTCTATTGTGTTCTTTGTTATGACCTTAAACACCAGTCAAAAGAAGATTTTTTGAAGCTATAGAGATAGAGCAATGGATTAACTGATCAGAAATCTAAATCGTATCAATAACAACTTTAGGGTTAATCCAAGCTATAACAATTCTACCAAGAGCATGCTCATTGTGGTTTGAAACCCAATTGATAGACGACCACACTCTATTCATAGTTTATTCATTTTCGTTTTCCTAACTTTTGTCTCCAATAAATAGAAGATACTATTTTTGTTATTTTTAATAAGATTCTTGACATCTGCTTGTCTTCCATGTTTATTAAGGCCCCTTACATTCCAAGCAATTATAGAAGGGATGGTATCCATTATCATGCTTTCCTAGGGTGCTTTACCCCGTATCATTTTCATTGTAAAAAAGATCTTGGAATTTGTTCTGAGAAACGAAATCCCCCTTCTTATAAGAAAATTCATTGCTCTTAACAGGAACAATACGAGGGGTGAAAACTTTCTTACCCTTTCTACTAGTACTCATTTGGAAGTCGTCTTCAATAGAACCTTGAAGGATATTGGCATTATTAGTGGGGGTAAGTAGAACTTCAAATGAAACCAAAGTGAGGATAGTAGAATCACCCTGGATAGGAAAACCTGCTAGTTGAACATGGGAACCAACTGAGATAGAACCTAAAGAAATGAACTGAGAACCATCACAAGTTTGAATTTCTTCTTCAACATCAACAAAGAGTTCAATATCCTTTTCAGGGCTCTTTACAGAGGTAGAAGGCATGGATTCTATATTAGTTTCAACACCAACTTCATCATTAATGCTAGCAACCCCAACTATTTTATTAGAGTCTGGGATAATAGGTTGATTAGTAGAGTCATTTTCCTACACAACTGTCTTAGGAATCCATACTTTTTTAGGACCAAAATTTGAGAGTACTCTGCATCCAATATCATCATGACCGAAAGTACCACAAAAGGAACATCTGCTTGGGTACCATTCATATTCAAGAGTCACAATATCTTCTATACCATCATCGCTTGATAAGGAAATGACCTTAGGAAAAGACGATTCTGCTGGCATTAAAACTAGTAACCTGGCAAAATCAAGTCTCTTAAACTGCTGAGTGAATTTGTCCGTCTTCAGGGTCTTACTAATGAAAAAGCCAATCACACTAAATATGTCATCATCCCAAAGCTCAAGGGGGAGACGAAAATTCAAATCCAAAATAGTATCTCTGATAACTTTAATTTCTCTAGAGATTCCCCTCTCGCTCATCACTTGATGATCAGAGGTTTTCCTACAACAAACCAAGGCCCCTTATCTATTGACATCTCCAGATCAACTAGATCTAAGAATTTGATAATAAAATAGCCATTGCCCCTCGAGAGGAGCTCAATCTGTCCCTTGGCATTCCACATACTCTGGAAGTGAAGCTGCAGTGATGGAAGGTGAGGTTTAAGGTCTATGATATAGCCTGCTGCTGATAGACTCCATCTACTCATGTTCTTCTCCAGAATAGATCTAGGATACATAATCATTCCATTCTTCAAATCCACCTCTTTCACTTTTAGGCACTGGTCCTCTGGCGGCAGAGCAAAGAGTTGAGAACATTTCTTTGTTTCTTTCACCACCTACACTGGGACCTTCCTCCATTGTGTCTATCTCTTAAAATTATGAGGAGGGGGAGGACTCCCCACCGGATTTTCCCTTGGATCTAGATCAGTATCCATGTTGCCGCAGGGAGGGATTCCTTTAGTCACCAGAGCGCTCATGGTCGCCTGGTGTCATAACTTCTTACATATATACTTTTATGATTCTAGATTAGTTGCAAAGAGAAGTGTAATCACCGTGTGTCAACTTGAGCAGTATTTCTCCATCCAATATTTGATATCATGGCACATATGGTTGTCCATTTGACTAGGGAAGTTAAAATTTTGGGTCCAATTTTCTTGCATGGGATGTATCCTTTTAAGAGGTACATGAGTGTTTTTGAAGGTGATGTTCAAAATCATTGTCGCTTCAAAGGGAATATCATACACGATTATGTTTCTAGGGAAGTTATGGACTTTTGCAATGTCTTTTTGAGCTACAATAAAACACCAAGTAATACTGTGAATCTTGAAGTTTATTCTAGCAAAGGTATTTTAGGAGAATGACAGATATATATTACTCATGAGCGGTGGGAACAAACATAGTTGTATGTTCTACACAACATCAACACTGTGTGTATTTATATCACCGAACACACTAACAAGCTCAAGACATGTTATCCTCGATCCAGTTCAATGTGGCTCACTAGAGAGCATAAATAGAGATTTATTAGGTGGTTTGAAAAGAAAGTGTTCAATCAACTATCTCAAACATTAAATAATCTTACAAAAACTATAAAATGGCTCATGTATAAGCCAAAGTCCCACATTACATCTTATGAAGGCTTTGACATAAATGGATTTTCATACTACACAAAGCGTCAAGATGATAAGAAGTTGTCCAAAACAGTAAGGTCACCCTTCAAGTTTCTTCATTTTATTTTAATAGTGCAAAGGATAAGAGTCCACGTGAAGGAAAGATGTCTTATTATGGTGTCATTGAAGACATATGAGAAATTAACTACATAGAGTTTAAAGTTCCATTATTTAGTTGTAAATGGGTTGATAACAAAAAAGGAGTTGTAGTTGACAAAATCTCTTTCACAATAGTGAATTTTGAGTGGACATTATAGAAGGATGAACCCTTCATCATGGCATTAGAGGAAAAATAGGTATTCTATATTGATGATCTTGCAAAAGATAATTGATTTTTTGTTCTTCATGAGAAAAGATAGTTCATTTTGGATATTATTTATGAAGAAGAGTACTATGAAAAATTTGGTGACTCTAGTCCATTTTCTGTGGACTTACCAAGTGTAAATGTTGAATCTAACACTCATTATACATGTAAAGATAACACATAAGAGATATTAGTTTAAGGTATACTACATGTAATATTACATATGTTATTTGCATTACATAATATATTTATTTGTTCATATGTGACCTGACTTTTTATATGTGGTCTAACTTTTTATATGTGGTCTAACTTTTTATATGTGATCTAATTTTTTTCATATGTTTACTTTTGATTTTTAGATGACATCTGACCAGGAGCACAATGATCCTGAGGTTAGGAGCCTGAGTGTAAGGACCCTGAGCATCCTGACCAGGGTGCTGACAGTGTTGATAAATCAAAACATATAAGAGGGATAACTTTGATGAAAATTACCACAAATAGGTAAGGGAGGTAAGGCATCTTTGAATTCAATGAAGTAAGCACGTTGATTACTAAAGAATTTGTCAACTACTGTGGGGTCCTTGGTTGAAGAGAAGTGCTTCTCCTTAATGAGGATTGGAGACAAGTGAGTAGGGCCACCAAAGACCTCATCTGGAAGGAGTTAGAGGTGAGATAAATGCATTTACATTTTTAGTCTTTTCCTATTCTTTCTTTTGCAATTTCTAAATTGTAGTGAATTGAACCTTTTTATGGATGGTATGAGCTTGATGATAAGCTGTATTGTAAGTCTTTTATGCATCTTGTCAAGAGATGGACAAAGATTACCAGATTATCCTCACAAGAGACTACATCTTTGGAGACAAGAAGGATTAGGACCCCACTCTTACATATAACTATATTGATAAAGATTATTGGAATGAGTTTGTTGAGCGGAAAAAAATAGATGCGTACAAGATATTGAATTAATTACAATTTTATGATTTCTTATGGTTACTTAACAATATTTTTTATTGAATTGATTACATTTTTATGATTTCTTATGGTTAATTAAAAATATTGAATTAATTAGGCCATTCACGATGCTAAAACAAATAGGTGTGACAAGTATGTGCACAACCATCGATTGGGTTCATGTGGTTATATTAAACCCCACTTGACGAGAGAGCAAGAGCAATAGTGTAAGGAGTGGGACCCCAGAGAGGATCCACTCCCTACTAAAAATTTTTGAAGAATAAAACATCCATTCCAAACACACTCAAAGGTATGCTGGAATAGGTGCAAAATTTTCAAACCTCAATAAATGGTATTCAAAACAATCAAAGTGTAGAAGCGGAATTAAACAAATGACTATAATCAATTTTCACAAAAGATTACAAAAATACATCATAATATCCCATAAGGGTTTACATGTATGGTACACCATAAGGATCTAAGTAAAGGGAAGTCCAAACTACTTCAAATCTGTCTCCAAGCAACATCTCCAAAAGCTAGGTCCATGTTGGAATATATGTTCTCCTTGATCATGTTCAACACCTCGATCTAAACCTGGGTGGTTGGGAAATCACCCAACAAGAGAGAGAAAAACAAGGTATGTGTCAAATAATGAAAAAGAACAAAATATAAGGAATAAGATGAAAGTAAAGGCTAAGATTTCATCACAAGATGAAGAGAACAAGAGTATGAGGCATAATCAAAATAGATGCTTGCCATACCATTAAAATAGTAAAGGAATTTCATGCATGATTAATATTGACTACCTTAACTAAGCAGGGTTGAGGCACCTACAGAACCTCAACCTATAGGTGAGGGGAGTATTAATACATTCCCAGTCACCTACACATATTTTTATGGGGGAGAATAAGACATTATTTAGAGTGAATTAATACTTGCCCTATCTATGGGTAGTTGTAGATAAGTACCATTACTATAGCTAAGTAGTCCATAAATTCAACATGCTAGAAAAGAAATCATGGCAAGTAAAAGCATCATATCAATTAGAACATGGCATTAGGGTACATGACCTAAGAAAACGAATATCGTTACTGATTTTGAGGCAATTTAACAAGAGAATCGTGAAAATAGGAAATAGTCTTCATAAAGCCTCATTAAGGAAATATAGGGTTTGGTTACAATTATCCCAACATAGGGTGTAAGGAATGCACATACCTCTTTACTATGTTCAATTACTAACTTTCACCACTTTAATTGAGTCCAAGTTCCTCTCATGTATTAGAGTACATAATGCACATTAATGTATGGAAACCCTAATTTTAGACCTTTTCAACAAAACTTGGATTTAGACTCTGAAAACCTCACCAATGAATTTATTAGTTTTTTTGATTAAGAAAATATATTTTTATGTTAACTTTGGAGTTATGATGATTAAGAAGTAATTTTTATGGATTTTATGCATAAATTTATTTTACAAAAATCACCATTTATAAAATCTCAAAATCAGACATTTAGAATATTTTTATTAGATAGAGATTAATTTTCTAATTCCAAAACATATTTATTTGTCAAATTTGGATAAGAGGTTTAAAAGATATGAAATTTTCAATTTGAACCAATCAGGAAATGACAAGTCAGAAATCTTTGAGAGAGAGAGAGAGAGCACCATTTGACCTAAGATCAGGGTTGTATATGCATAGGTAACCAAACTAGAGATTCTAGAGAAAGTAAAACATCAAGAAACCAAATCCTAGAAGAACATGGTAAATAGAGATGGAGATCATCGATTTTAAACATAGAAGCATGAGTTTTAAGCATGTAGTAAGCAATATATGAGAAGGGGGTTAACAAAACTCACCACTAGGGAAGGTGGAAAAATTTAAGAAAGATTCCCATGCTACTAGATAGGCTGGTTTCTACAACAAAGCTCCTATCTCGAGCAAGAAGTACCTTCTCCACTTTAGAGGTGAAAACCCTATCAAAAGAACATGGAAATGAGGTGTTTAAGGCTCTAGGTGGGGTTTCGCCATGGAAGGCCATGGTTACGACCTGAAAGAAGGTGGAAGGAAGAGTAAAAACATGAAAATAGGGAAGGAAAGGAGGAAACCTACTAGTTTTGGTCGAAATCTCCAAGAAGGAGCTTTAGAAACCCTAAATAGAGCAAATTTGGAACCCTAGGAGCCTTCTTCTCCAAGGTAAGCACTCTCTTTTACCTTGGGACAACACCTTCATGACCAAACAGAGTAGGAACGATGCTCTAAGCTGGGGGAAAGAGAAGGAGAGTAAGAGTTTTGGAAATTGGGAGGTGGGAAGGGGTAGACATGGTCTTATAAAGAAGGGGGCAAGCATGAGGTGTCTATGGGACTTTCCATGTGTCCTTAGCCAGGGCTTCATGGCCATGCAAGAGGACAAGTCATAGAGACTTATTGTATATCGAATGTTAGTCCTAAAAGCCCATGGAGACTTCTAGGCCCTCCCCACCATCCTCCAATCAAAGAAATAACCCCATTGGTTGATACCTTTTAAAGATAAGCTCATTTATAGAGTCCCTAAACTGCCCTTGGAGAGAAACACCTTCAAACCAAGGTGCAACTAGGTTCCCCATGGTTCAAAATCTCGATAATGGTAAGGGAATATCCAAGGATTATAATGCACATGATAATTTGCAAGGAAAACCTCTCAATTGGGTAAATTGCATACAAATCCAGAACGTACCTAAAATTGCATAACTTGCACAAACAACATCCAAATTGAACCAAATTTGAAACTTAGGCTCATTTTATGGTTTAAAAACACATCACAAAGTTAGATTAAAGTTTAGAACACCCAACTAAGGTCTTTGAATAGATTTTCACTGAGGTATTTGTGGATAAACCCTTTTATTGGTACAAATAGTGAATAAGTGAACACCAAACAACTATAAATTCCACTAATTAAACATCAAGGACATACATGATAGAAATGAGAGGGAAACATGGGAAAAAGGATTATATGGAGATTAAATTTAAGATTCAATATGTTACAAAGAGCCTTATACTTCTACTCCTTCCACTATCGAGTCTTATGGTTATTCTGGATGGTTGCCTTGCTATATTGAGTGGAAAGATGTGAGGAGAAATAAAGCTAGAGAAATCCTTGTCCAAGCAACACAAGAGGTGGCTTAAAAAATGGTAAATTTCTTGGACTCAGAATATGTCCATGCTTTTTTCACTAGATTGTTAAGTTTTACTAATTAGTCAGTTTGACAATGAATTGTGGCATCCAACTCGCGAAAACAAGATTAACTAATGCGGAAGCAGTCGTTAGCAGCGGAATTACTGAAAATCACTAAAAATTAAAACTTTTTACAAAGAGATCCATAACCTGAAAAACTCTTTCATAAGGAACCAAAGAATTTCAAATACATTCTAGTTTACTAGTACATTTCTTGTACCAATCCTTCTCGAGAGTTACAAACAACAACTGCCCTGTTAGACTATACATAGGCAGTACACAAATCTCGAGGCATCAAGCCAAAATCTCAGATCAACATTTAACTAACTACTGACTCCTAGGACCTGAGAGTACAGAGACGACACATAGGACACTCTATTAACAAGACATGACAACCAGTATCTCCACTTGAGAATTCACTGTTGTTCTTATTGTTGCTGCTGCTGTTCTTCCCTTGTTGTAGGGTTCCTGCCTCTTCTACGTCTACCTAAAAAGTTGAATCCCTCGGGAGTGAGACAATTGAAAATTGTCCCAGCGAGAGATATAAATCTCCGCCAAAAACATTATTATTGCAATTAATAGAATAAAACGGAGCAGAAGAATCATAAGTATTAACAGCAGCTAAATTATTGACTAAACAATTTAGAGCAGTATTCTCTATTCAAGTCATTTCAGCTATATCTTGATAGAGCAGTATGCCATTTATTTAATAAGTAATATGAAGAACATGTATATCATTTAGCCAACTAAGACATACTAAGCAATGTATCATCAACAATTGATTCTCGTATTTCAGCCCTAAGCAAATACACTACACGGCTGATTACATTTTACAAACATACTTAATCCCTAAGGAGATGAGGTATACCGCACATACTCCAACCGACCATTGTGAAATCAAAATCGGTACCATACATAGGTCAATATAAGAGCTGGATTCCCACGACCTCATCTTCCTCAGTCAGTGTGAGGACCAAATGCAGGACATCTTGTGTCTCTTCTAAATAGCTTTTCCAGGGTATACTGGAAACTTCGCTATTAGAGTTACAATGACATGATGTACTCTCTTTGCAATCGAGAGATATTATAATTATCTCACATCGATCCGGCATTAAGATCATCGGGAGATTAATGATACATCTATCCCGATCTTTGGGAGATTAGTGATACAATCATCCTGGCATATAT
Source organism: Alisma plantago-aquatica (assembly GCA_963693085.1). Taxonomy (NCBI): domain Eukaryota; kingdom Viridiplantae; phylum Streptophyta; class Magnoliopsida; order Alismatales; family Alismataceae; genus Alisma; species Alisma plantago-aquatica. Next base: position 317,989,122 of record OY856411.1, on the reverse strand, counting down.
AATGAAGGATTGAGAGATTTAATGTTTACCTCACATCAATTCCTCCATTAGGGCGTAAGGATATACGCGCCCATAACCCCCACATACTCAAAAGTATGCCCTCGAAGAGTTCCCGTAGGAAAACCTGTTTCACCATCACCAAACTACTAACGATGATGGATCTATGGTCAGGGCCCTACATGATACCATTTCAATTGATTAATTAAGTACATTACAATATTCTTTTAGCATCAAACATGTTTTCAAACATAAAACATTATAACAATTTCTACAAGAATGAGTACTATTCTTATCAAGTTCTTTTTAAAGCTTTATCAAACATTGGGACCTCAATCCTTTATCTCATCATGGTATTCTCATCCCTTATCATCTCATCATCATGAGTATGAAATATGGGTATTCAAACCCTTAGTTCATCAAAACACTTGTTTCCAATTTATAATATAACTTATGCCTTCAGATTAACTGACCAATGTAAACATAATATTTGCAATGCATGCATTTCACATGGCTCTTAAAGCCCAATAATGTCTCTTGTTACCACTTGCTAGGCAACACAGCAAATTATGGCTCACAAAGCCCATAGAGAAATTTCAGTAGTAACACATCATAGCTCATACCTGGCTATGTCCACCATCTTATGAAACCTGCATAATTAGTGCACATGATAACAATTATATTAGTTACAAATCAACACTATGCATTATAAGAATAACATCACTATTTCATCATTTGAGTTAAGATTTCCCAATTTATGTCAATTAGGAATACTTTATCTCATTTCCCAGATTTGGGTTATGATTTATCATCATACTGCCCAAAATTAGGGTTGCATACATTACAACCCAAGATTAGGGCTCCACAAATCTTTATCCTATATCACTGTAGGATTTCATATCAAAAAGTCACATACCAGTATATGTCATTACCTTGAATTAAAGGTTATATCACTTAAATATGATTTCATTTTGACATCACCCTTGTATAGGGTTCCACATGACATCTCCCTCACTTAGGGTTTCATATGGCTTCACCCTTGATTAGGGTTTCTCATAACATCATCCTCAATTAGGGTTTACTATTCTCATTCAATTAGGGTTTATTATTAAAATACCCTGAATTAGGGTTTCTCATGTCATTACCCTCAATTAGGGTTTACTATCACCATGGATTAGGGTTTCACCTATCATTGCCCTTAATTAGGGTTAGGGCACATTGACCTTCTGATTAGAGTTCATGATCTCTTATTCAAGGATCATATCCTAATTACACATTCATTCATGTTGAAAGTTTTGAGACTTAATCACCACATGATAATCATTCATGTAGGAAGTCCTCTCTCTCATCCTTTATAAGATGATATTACTTCAGACCTGATTAGATTAGGTTAACTTAACTTGATTGGAGGGCTGACACATGTATTGTTTCATTACTTCCATAGTCATCAAGGATTAATCATTCAAGAGGTACTAATCACCCTATATCATTAAGGGTACAATTACTATAATCACCCTTGGGTTACATCATGTAATGATCAATTAAATAATTGACCTTTAATCATCTTAAGTGTCCATACGATTTTGGTTAATTACTTCCAAATGGTCTTGGTCACTTAGACCTCAAAGGTCTTGACCAACCAGACCTCAAATGGTCTTGCTTGAAATACCTCCAAATGGTCTAAGACCGTTTAGACCTCCAAACGGTCTTGATCAACACGTAAAACCGTTTAGCAAAATAGGTGCTTGAAACTGTTTAACAAAGTTGAAACTTGAAACCATTTGAGTCTCAATCGGTTTGGGATCGTTTGGTCCCAAACGGTCTTGAGACCGTTTGGTCCAAACCTCTTCAAAACCGATCGGACCAAAAATGGTCTCAACCACTCTTACTGATTTAGGGTTTCCAGGATTCATTCCTTCATAAATTGAATCCCTATAATTACTCATCAATTGAACCTAATCACCATACTTCAATTGAGATTAAGGAATCATTCTTCAATTGATTAAGCTTCCCATTGATTATCAATTAGGGTTTTAAACCCAATTGAATTAGGGTTGAAATCGATGAACCTTCAATATAAGTCTTTATGGAACTAATTGCTTTAGAATCATTGGACCATCATTCAATTTGGGCATGACCTGACCTCAAATAGTCTTGAGGTCGTTTGGATGACCACCAAACGGTCTTGAGACCGTTTTCCCATCCCATCATTAAATTTTTTTAAGTTCAATTAGAGTTTGCATCATTGAGTTACTCATCAAACTAGCTTTTGATTGCATTACAATTTGATATCGTTGAATCTTCAACTTCTTCACCATACTTAACCCTAGACCTCCAAACGGTCTTGGTTGACCTCCAAACGGTCTTGAGACCATTTGGGTGATCTCAAAATGGTATTGAGACCATTTGGGTTAATCAACCCAAAGAATTAAATTAATTAATTGCAAAATCAACACTCAACCCGATTAGGGTTTCTAATTTGATGATTGTCCATACATTGATTCAATCATTTGGAACTATTAGATCCTCATCCAACAAGTACTAGGGTCCTGACCTCAAACGGTCAACCCATCCAAACAGTCAACCATCCTAAATGGTTTCGGGTTCAAGACTCTAAATGGTTTACAAACCGTTTAGTCTCCAAGCGGTTTGGTGAAACCGTTTGGACCAAGATCTTCAAAACCGTTTGCAAGGGAAACTTGTTGGATTACGTGCCCAAGATGATGTCATCATCGACTAGCTTCATTCAAACCCACCTCCAATTGAGCTTCAAATCTTGGATATTCATGTCAAAAATGGTAGAAGAAGCTTTTGCAACTCTCCCAAGGCTCATCCTTAAGCTTTGGAGTGAAAATATTGGCTAGGATTGAAGATGGGGTGAAATAGAGAAGAAATCATGCATTGTTTTGTGATTTCCACCATGAAATCAAGGTGAAAGGGGATCAAGAAGCTTACCAACAGGTTGGGGGTCGTCCTCCAGATGCTCCTAGCTCCCTTGGTCGATTTGCAAGCAAAGAGAGGAAGTGGGTTTGAAAAAAAAGCCTTTGATTTGGGTTGTAAAAGGTGTTTTTATAAGAAAATCAAGGAGAGAGAAATTGCCTTATAAAATTCTTTTAATTTCAAAATTAGTGCCGCCTCTTCCCCTCAATTCCTTGGCCATGAATCCATCTTCTCCCACTTGCAAAACCTCTTCATTATCCAAGAATTAAAAGAAAAGGAATTAAGCACCTTAAACATATTATACTAATATCCCCTTTTTAGTGGATATTACTTTTTCTTATAATAATAAGAGTGGAGTCTTCACCTCCTTAGGATATTTCGTTGCCTTTGCAAGGCATGAGGGTGTTCAAACTTGAGAAAATTCAACCATCTCGTTTTTGGTTGAAGGCCCTTCCATTATTTTATTTATTTTTGCATTAAATTGAATTAGGGTTTCAATTATGCTTACATCTTGATTATTCTAATATCAAGATTCTCTCTCCTCCAAAATAATTCAAATGAGGCGCCCCTCTCACTTTATTTTCTCTACATGATGCCAAGAAACATGAGGGACCCTCTAGAAGTGATATTTTGCATATTGAACCTAGGTTTTGGGTAAATTGCACATTACACCAAAACTAGGTTTTAATGCACAAAGATTGCTCAACCAGATCTATCTTGGTGCTCAAGCTTGTGGAAACCATACCACTACATAATTCTCATTCTTACGATGCCTCAACATAATAGGAACATTTTATCATGTACAATTTGCAAGTTAACCCCTCAACTTGGGTAATTTGCACTTTAGTCCAAAACTAACAAAACAAGGTTTCAACATTATTCAAAAAGGATTGAAATTGAAATATAAGTTCACCATGAGCCTTAATTACTTTCCAAGAAATATGAAAAAGCATATAATCAACATTATTAAGCAAAACATCTAGGGTTAGAGCATAACCCAGGTCAGGGATGTTACATGAATAGTTGGAGCTGGGTGAGAAAACAAAGGACATCAAGTTCACCCCTCAGGACACATACGATGAATTGATAGTTGCTCTAGGAACAAAAGAGAATCCCAGATGTGTTAGGGCCACTAGAGCTAGGTATGAAAAAAAAAATCTTTTTTGGAGCATCCCTGTGAAAGAGCAAATCTACCAAGAAAGGGGAAGTGGACCATGAGTATGTGTATAGATTGATAGATGTAGCCTTGGAGAATTTCAAGGCTTCCTAGGAGGCACAAGCTTCTCTAAGAGTCATAGAACTTATATTCATCACACACCCATAGAGTGCATTAGGAGTAATCCTTCATACTTGCATGGAACAAATAAGATAAGATTCAATTTAAGTCAATTTATATATACATTATGACAAAATAATCTCTCAAGTTAATATATATGGTTTTCAATATAATTTTTTGTTTCATAAAATTTTAGGTGGCCAAAACATGTCATCTTCCATCGATGTTCTATCTCACAACATCCTAGCAAATGCTGAGGCTTCTATTGACGATATGGTTCATGTTATTCCCCTTCTCACTGATCATGTGCGTGTGAGAGTCATGTGTGTCTTTCTAATAATGAGAGACACACCTCTCCCATACAAGTACCGCGATGCCACCACAATCAGAGAGGTAGAAGGTGGCTTTACTAGGAGGCCCAAATGACTCATTATATTTCTTCAGGTATGACAAATGTGTATTAAAATTGATATAAATGATCGAAAGCTAATATGAAAATACATGCATGCACCCGACAACATCTAAGAAGCCCCTATGGTTCTCAAGCCTCCACCCCCACATTTTATTCCACAAGAGTTGTTTGACTCCTTAGGCACTAGATGTAAGACATTAACAAGATGGCTAGACAATATAGACCAATTAGATACCATCGTGATCAGTCTTCTATAGGAGATCATAGGCATAGATTGCAATACTATTATAGTGTTGACAAATGTTTCTGAGCTATTTCATTATCAATGGATGAACACATCAGTGATAGAACTGTAGATAAGGTGAGTTTGAATAACTTTTTATATATGAAGAATACATATTTTAATTGTTTCCTATATATTAATTGAGTATTTCATATATATATATATGTGTGTGTGTGTGTGTGTTTTTCAATCATTTGTATTACACAACTACTGAGTTTGGAATAGAAAATGTGGCATTTTTAACACCATCATTGATAAGCAATATACATAGAGATCTGATTAACCTCAAAGATTATGTGAGTATCGTGATACTGGTTTTTGGTGCTTCCAATAACGTGATCATAGCTCCCTTCAATGTTGTGTAAGATTTGGGATTACCGTTTATATGTCTAACTTATGAATACAATTTGTTGTGATTTTTTTTCCTTTTATTCATTCAGAAATAGGCATTGGCAGTTGTTAGTAATTGTTCTCGAGACTTAGACTATGTATTTATTTGATCCTTTGGGTATAAAACTGATAACAAATGAGGGACACCCAATGAAATAGGCGATTCACATGTAAGTATGGGTTTTCTGTGCTCAACATATTTTTTGATGTTTAGATTATATGATAGTTTAATAATGCAACATATCTATTAATTTAACTTATAGGGGTGTGAAAGCATCCCATAAAGATAGACAGAAAGTAGTAATAAAAAGACATTTGTAACTTGGATGAGTGTTGATGTAGTCTTCTCATTCCAATTACATCTATATTACCAACTATTCTTAATTGCATTAATTAACATAATTGTGAATCTACATGACCCTATACAAGCCAATGATTGGGCATAGACATATTACGTGATTTTGTACATGTAGACAATTGTCATGAGCACACAGCCGATCAAATGTATAGACAATGTCTTATTAGTCTTAGATCATATTAATGAAGTAGTCTCATTTGATAATACACACAAATAATCAAATATAACTAGAAGTCTCATTCTCTTTACAGTTTATTGATAGTACTAAATCCTATACATTGGAGCAGTTGAATGACCTATGTAAACAGTGGGCAGCCTGCTTCATCAAACATGTAGACTTGAACAATGAATGGGAGGGTTGATATTTTTATAGTTCAACTTTGATGTCAGATTTTTGTTTGTTATATTATTATACATTGTGGAATTATAATCTAAGTTGATGATGCATGTAAACTACACATCTAAAATGTAAGTGTACGTATCAAAGTAATATAGGAACAATAAAGACCTGTATATCAAACACGTGGAAACGTACTCTAGAGACTACTATTAATTATGATTCAATCAACTAGACTGTTAAAAGGGGTGGTTGAATGATTAATTGATTAATTATAGAAAGTAAAACTAACTTAATTGGTTTGTGATCAATGATGGAATGAATTCCTTAGGATTACAATTTTACAACGGTTCACGTTGCAATTAACATAATTTCATTAATATTGATTCCTCTTACCCCTGGAAAAAGGGACCTATAGCAAGAATTACCTGCTCCCGTTGTGTAATTTACTACCTAACCTAATATAAACCCCACTCTCTTAGCGATTTAACTATTAGTTATGTGTTTTACCAAATTCTCTGGGTTATTCCCTTCACAATTGTAGGACCTCTCTTAAGGTGTGAACTATGTACATCTACAAGTTTTCCATACCTTAATCCCTCTCTCCAAGCAATTAACGATCTAATAAATTACCTCTGGTGATCAAGCACAAATAAATAATGAGGCAAACATAGAAATATGTCCAAAAATTAAAAGAAACATTAATATTAATTAATAATTGTCAACTACAAATGCAAAACTAGACTACTCTCAGGTCCTAAGGAACAAAGGGGATTAGCCTCACATTATTTCAGTTTCTCTACACATAGAAAGAGAGAAAAGAGATGAGTAAACCATTCAAGGACAATGAAAACCCCCTGAAGAAGATGATCTGGATGACTCCTTCTGATGAACACTATGATTTTCTATCTTTCGACTACAAATTTTGCTGACAGAAGTGCTCAAACCACCCAGAACTTAGCTTTCTCCTTTCCTTTGTCTTCTCCTGGTTCTACTCTATCATGCAATTGTATATCATGCCCCCCTTAGGTCGCACCACACCTAAGTAATAAGATTGAATTAGGGTGTCATTAAGTCCCGACCATTGGATTAACAACGATCTTTAATCTAGCCTGATCTTGACTAGTCAGTACTAGAGACAAGATGTAGGTAGTATCCACACCTTCTTTTACTCGTGATCCCTTATAAGTTGTCAGTACTACCAAGTTTATGTCGATAGCACAGATGTTTTCCCTGACATTCCCTTGGAATTTTGTTATAAGTCGATATGACCGACTTGGATGTCAGTAGTATCGAGACTCCTCTAGAGAGCTTCTATAAAAATGTAGGCAGTACCGATTCTTATGTCGGTACTACAAAGTTTCCTCAATTGATCCCTATTCCTTTTCGTCAAATGTCGGTATCACCGAATGACATGTTGGTAATACCGAGCTGATTCAATTCTGGTAGATTTACCTAAAATTAATAAGAATTGAGCATAAACTCCAAAAAAATGATAAATCAATATGGAACAGTAAAATATGAGTATTTGATGAAATTCAGTGTCACAGACCAAATCATGATAAATCATGCACACATAATATAAAAATGGGCAATAAGTGCACAAAATACATAATATAACAACTTGTGAAAAGCGACAATTATTCAGTGCATCAAAATACCCTAAGCTTAAATGTTGCTCATCCTCAATCAATAGACCCTCAGATCTGTTTGATACATGTCAACAAAAGGACAAAAGTTATGAACTTAATTTCTCATATACCCCCACCTGGCGGTCCCAAACTGGCCTTTATTGAACATTGAACTATTAACTACTCTCAAGTGACCAAAAATATTCATTAAAGGAGTTCACCCTTAGATCAGTTAAACACTATTAATAGAGTAGTTGATATCATAGTCAATCAACATTCACTTGGTGCATCATGTGATTCCCTATTTCCATTGCTCTTTCCTAACTTCCAACTAATTAGAAGTAGTTCTCCTTATAAGAAGGAATGAGGAGATCAATCATATTTGTGGCCTACCAATAAGAGCAATGGGTGAAATGAAGTTAGGTGGCTTATGAAGAATCACAAGTGACATCTGAATCATTTATGCAACAATAAAACCCGATGAACCTATCATGGTGAGAATGAGTAAATGCACGAATCCTATTGCCTACTATTATGGGTGGAATGATGCATGCACTAAAGATTTCATCAGATTGATGAAAGAACAAAGAGTACATCATACACATGATTTAATCTTCTTTAGAAGAGAGATTCAATATTGAGTTCAGGGCATCCTCTTCTACATCTTTATGCATTTTTTCCCTTATTTTTCTATTGGCCCATGGTTTTCAATACTGCTTGGGCTTCACTACACAATTCACAATATATTTTTTTCTTTTTTATTTTGTTATTCCTTAAGAGGCATGGATGTGTATCCCTGCACTTAATTTCAAAAGAAAATACATGAATGCATGGTGTAAAAATGAATGATGCAAAATAATATGAAATCCACATGAGGTTATTATGCAACTAGATAATATGAAAAACAAATTTTCTCTTTTTTTATTTGTAACTAATGTAAGAAACTAAGAATCATGTCACCTATTGTGCTATGCGATGCAATAAAAGGAAACAATTCGGGTTGCTTGATCATCTTAAAGTGGTGGATCAAAATGGATGAAAAAATGAATGGAATCGCATGACTAAGAGATAATGCCTTTCTTAATCTATGATATGTCACTCTACTGTTGACCTTTGTATAGGGTAACCTTAGGATCTCTTTCTAAAACTTCAATTTAAGGTCCTGTTAATTATTTGGCCAGTTTAGGCTCAAACCCCATCATCATCCACTTTTCATGGATAATTAAGACTTCCATTCATATCAAATGTCCTTAAACTGACTAACCCATACACTTCCTAAGGGTGACAGTGCTTTAAGAATTGGCAACATATCTAAGTATTTTTTTCTCATTTTTAAATTTCATTGCACCAACATAGAAGAACAAACTCTAAGATGAAAAAGACAGAAATCATGCTTATATTTCTTGGTCTCAGAATATGTCCATGCTTTTTTCACTAGATTGTTAAGTATTACTAATTAGTCAGTTTTGACAATGAATTGTGGCATCCAACTCGCGAAAACAAGATTAACTAATGCAGAAGCGGTCGTTAGCAGCGGAATTACTGAAATTCACTAAAAATTAAAACTTTTTACAACGAGATCCATAACCTGAAAAACTCTTTCATAAGGAACCAAAGCATTTCAAATACACTCTGGTTTACTAGTACATTTCTTGTACCAATCCTTATCGAGAGTTACAAACATCATCTGCCCTGTTAGACTATACATAGGCAGTACACAAATCTCGAGGCATCAAGCCAAAATATCAGATCAAAATTTAACTGACTACTGACTCCTAGGACCTGAGAGTACAGAGACGACACATAGGACTCTCTATTAACAGGACATGACAACCAGTGTCTCCACTTGAGAATTCACTGTTGTCCTTGTTGTTGCTGTTGCTGTTCTTCCCTTGCTGTAGGGTTCCTGCCTCTTCTGCGTCTACCTAAAAAGTTGTATCCCACGGGAGTGAGACAATTGAAAATTGTCCCAGCGAGAGATATAACTCTCCTCCAGAAACATTATTATTGCAATTAATAGAATAAAACTGAGCAGAAGAATCATAAGTATTAACAACAGCTAAATTATTGACTAAACAATTTAGAGCAGTATTCTCTATTCAAGTCATTTCAGCTATATCTTGATAGAGAAGTATGCCATTTATTTAATAAGGAATATGAAGAACATGTATAGCATTTAGCCAACTAAGACATACTAAGCAATGTATCATCAACCATTCATTCTCGTATTTCATCCCTAAGCAAATACACTACACGGCTGATTACATTTTACAAACATACTTAATCCCTAAGGAGATGAGGTATACCGCTCATACTCCAACCGACCATTGTGAAATCGAAATCGGTACCATACATAGGTCAATAGAAGAGCTGGATTCCCATGACCTCATCTTCCTCAGTCAGTGTGGGGACCAAATGCAGGACATCTTGTGTCTCTGCTATATAGCTTTTCCAGGGTATACTGGCAACTTCGCTATTAGAGTTACAGTGGCATGATGTACTCTCTTCGCAATCGAGAGATATTATAATTATCTCACATCGATCTGGCATTAAGATCATCAGGAGATTAATGATACATCTATCCCGATCTTTGGGAGATTAGTGATACATCCATCCTGGCATAAATAATGAAGGATTGAGAGATTTAATGTTTACCTCACATCAATTCCTCCATTATGGCGTAAGGATATTCCCGCCCATAACCCCCACATACTCAAAAGTATGCCCTCCAAGAGTTCCCATAGGAAAACTTATTTCACCATCACCAAACTACTGACGATGATGGATCTATGGTCAGGGCCCTACATGATACTATTTCACTTGATTAATTAAGTACATTACAATATTCTTTTAGCATCAAACATGTTTTCAAACATAAAACATTATAACAATTTCTACAAGAATGAGTACTATTCTTATCAAGTTCTTTTTAAAGCTTTATCAAACATTGGGACCTCAATCCTTTATCTCATCAGGGTATTCTCATCCCTTATCATCTCATCATCATGAGTATGAAATATGGGTATTCAAACCCTTAGTTCATCAAAACACTTGTTTCCAATTTATAATATAACTTATGCCTTCAGATTAACTGACCAATGTAAACATAATATTTGCAATGCATGCATTTCACATGGCTCTTAAAGCCCAATAATGTCTCTGGTTACTACTTGCTAGGCAACACATCAAATTATGGCTCACAAAGCCCATATAGCAATTTCAGTAGTAACACATCATAGCTCATACTTGGCTATGTCCTCCATCTTATGAAATCTGCATAATTAGTGCACATGATAACAATTATATTAATTACAAATCAGCACTATGCATTATAAGAATAACATCACTATTTCATCATTTGAGTTAAGATTTCCCAATTTATGTCAATTAGGAATACTTTATCTCATTTCCCAGATTTGGCTTATGATTTATCATCATACTGCCCAAAATTTGGGTGCATACATTACAACCCAAGATTAGGGCTCCACAAATCTTTATCCTATATCACTGTAGGATTTCATATCAAAAAGTCACATACCAGTATATGTCATTACCTTGAATTAAAGGTTATATCACTTAAATATGATTTCATTTTGACATCACCCTTGTATAGGGTTCCACATGACATCTCCCTCACTTAGGGTTTCATATGGCTTCACCCTTGATTAGGGTTTCTCATAACATCATCCTCAATTAGGGTTTACTATTCTCATTCAATTAGGGTTTATTATTAAAATACCCTGAATTAGGGGTTCTCATGTCATTACCCTCAATTAGGGTTTACTATCACCATGGATTAGGGTTTCACCTATCATTGCCCTCAATTAGGGTTAGGGCACATTGACCTTCCGATTAGAGTTCATGATCTCTTATTCAAGGATTATATCCTAATGACAAATTCATTCATGTTGAAAGTGTTGAGACCTAATCACCACATGATAATCATTCATGTAGGAAGTCCTCTCTCTCATCCTTTATAAGATGATATTACTTCATACCTGATTAGATTAGGTTAACTTAACTTGATTGGAGGGCTGACACATGTATTGTGTCATTACTTCCATAGTCATCAAGGATTAATCATTCAAGAGGTACTAATCACCCTATCTCATTAAGGGTACAATTACTATAATCACCCTTGGGTTACATCATGTAATGATCAATTAAACAATTGTCCTTTAATCATATTAAGTGTCCATACGGTTTTGGTTAATTACTTCCAAACGGTCTTGGTCACTTAGACCTCAAACAGTCTTGACCAACAAGACCTCAAATGGTCTTGCTTGAAATACCTCCAAATGGTCTAAGACCGTTTAGACCTCCAAACGGTCTTGATCAACACGTGAAACCGTTTAGCAAAATAGGTGCTTGAAACCGTTTAACAAAGTTGAAACTTGAAACCATTTGAGTCTCAATCGGTTTGGGATTGTTTGGTCCCAAACGGTCTTGAGACCATTTGGAGTCAAACGGTCTTAAGACCGTTTGGTCCAAACCTCCTCAAAACCGATTGGACCAAAAATGGTCTCAACCACTCTTATTGATTTAGGGTTCCAAGATTAATTCCTTCATAAATTGAATCCCTATAATTACTCATCAATTGAACCTAAGCACCATACTTCAATTGAGATTAATGAATCATCCTTCAATTGATTAAGCTTCCCATTGATTATCAATTCGGGTTTTAAACCCAATTGAATTAGGGTTGAAATCGATGAACCTTCAATATAAGTCTTTATGGAACTAATTGCTTTAGAATCATTGGACCATCATTCAATTTGGGCATGACCTGACCTCAAACAGTCTTGAGGTCATTTGGATGACCTCCAAATGGTCTTGAGACCGTTTGCCCATCCCATCATTAAAATTTGTTAAGTTCGATTAGATTTTGCATCATTGAGTTACTCATCAAACTAGCTTTTGATTGCATTACAATTTGATATCTTTGAATCTTCAACTTCTTCACCATACTTAACCCTAGACCTCCAAACGGTCTTGGTTGACCTCCAAACGGTCTTGAGACCATTTGGGTGATCTCCAAACGGTATTGAGACCGTTTGGATTAATCAACCCAAAGAATTAAATTAATTAATTACAAAATCAGCACTCAACCCGATTAGGGTTTCTAATTTGATGATTGTCCATACATTGATTCAATCAATTGGAACTATTAGATCCTCATCCAACAAGTACTAGGGTCCTGACCTCAAACGGTCAACCCATCCAAACAGTCAACCATCCTAAACGGTTTGGGGTTCAAGACTCTAAATGGTTTACAAACCGTTTAGTCTCCAAATGGTTTGGTGAAACCGTTTGGACCAAGATCTTCAAAACCGTTTGCAAGGGAAACTTGTTGGATTACGTGCCCAAGATGATGTCATCATCATCTAGCTTCATTCAAACCCGCCTCCAATTGAGCTTAAAATCTTGGATCTTCACATCAACAATGGTAGAGGAAGCTTTTGCAACTCTCCCAAGGCTCGTCCTTAAGCTTTGGAGTGAAAAGATTGGCTAGGATTGAAGATGGGGTGAAATAGAGAAGAAATCATGCATTGTTTTGTGATTTCCACCATGAAATCAAGGTGAAAGGGGATCAAGAAGCTTACCAACAGGTTGGGGGTCATCCTACAGATGCTCCTAGCTCCCTTTGGCGATTTGCAAGAAAAGAGAGGAAGTGGGTTTGAAAAAAAAGCCTTTGATTTGGGTTGTAAAGGGTGTTTTTATAAGAAAATCAATGAGAGAGAAATTGCCTTATAAAATTCTTTTAATTTCAAAATTAGTGCCGCCTCTTCCCCTCAATTCCTTGGCCATGAAGCCATCTTGTCCCAATTGCAAAACCTCTTCATTATCCAAGAATTTAAAGAAAAGGAATTAAGCACCTTAAACATATTATACTAATATCCCCTTTTTAGTGGATATTACTTTTTCTTATAATAATGTGAGTGGAGTCTTCACCTCCTTAGGATATTTCGTTGCCTTTGAAAGGAATAAGGGTTTTCACACTTGATAAAATTCAACCATCTCGTTTTTGGTTGAAGGCCCTTCACTTATTTTATTTATTTTTGCATTAAATTGAATTAGGGTTTCAATTATGCTTAAATCTTGATTATTCTAATATCAAGATTCTCTCTCCTCCAAAATAATTCAAATGAGGCGCCCCTCTCACTTTATTTTCTCTACATGATGCCAAGAAACATGTGGAACCCTCTAGAAGTGATATTTTGCATATTAAACCCTAGGTTTTGGGTAAATTGCACATTACACCAAAACTAGGTTTTAATGCACAAAGATTGCTCAACCAGCTCTATCTTGGTGCTCAAGCTTGTGGAAACCATACCACTACATCATTCTCATTCTTATGATGCCTCAACATCATATGAACATATTATCATGTATAATTTTCAAGTTAACCCCTCAGCTTGGGTAATTTTCACTATAGTCCAAAACTAACAAAACAATGTTTCAACATTATTCAAAAAGGACTGAAATTGAAATATAAGTTCCCCATGAGCCTTAATTACTTTCCAAGAAATATGAACAAGCATATAATCAACATTATTAAGCAAAATATCTAGGATTAGAGCATAACCCATGTCAGGGATGTTACATGAATAGTTGGAGTTGGGTGAGAAAACAAAGGACGACAAGTTCACCCCTCAGGACACATACGATGAATTGATAGTTGCTCTAGGAACAAAAGAGAATCCTAGACGTGTTAGGGCCACTAGAGCTAGGTATGTAAAAAAAATCTTTTTTTGGCGCATCCCTGTGAAAGAGCAAATCTGCCAAGAAAGGGGAAGTGGACTATGAGTATGTGTATAGATTGATAGATGTAGCCTTGGAGAATTTCAAGGCTTCCTAGGAGGCACAAGCTTCTCTAAGAGTCTCGGAACCTATATTCATCACACACCCATAGAGTGCATTAGGAGTAATCCTTCATACTCGCATGGAACAAATAAGATAAGATTCAATTTAAGTCAATTTATATATACATTATGAAAAAATAATCTCTCAAGTTAATATATATGGTTTTCAATATAATTTTTTGTTTCATAAAATTTTAGGTGGCCAAAAAATGTAATCTTCCATCGATGTTCTATCTCACAACATCATAGCAAATGCTGAGGCTTCTATTGACGATATGGTTCATGTTATTCCCCTTCTCACTGATCATGTGCGTGTGAGAGTCATGTGTGTCTTTCTAATAATGAGAGACACACCTCTCCCATACAAGTACCGTGATGCCACCACAATCAGAGAGGTAGAAGGTGGCTTTACTAGGAGGCCCAAATGACTCATTATATTTCTTCATGTATGACAAATGTGTATTAAAATTGATATAAATGATCGAAAGCTAATATGAAAATACATGCATGCACTCGACAACATCTAAGAAGCCCCTATGGTTCTCAAGCCTCCACCCCCACATTTTATTCCACAAGAGTTGTTTGACTCCTTAGGCTCTAGCTGTAAGACATTAACAAGATGGCTAGACAATATAGACCAATCAAATACCATCGTGATCAGTCTTCTATAGGAGATCATAGGCATAGATTGCAATACTATTATAGTGTTGACAAATGTTTCTATGCTATTTCATTATCAATGGCTGAACACATCAGTGATAGAACTTTAGATAAGGTGAGTTTGAATAACTTGTTATATATGAAGAATACATATTTTAATTGTTTCCTATATATTAATTGAGTATTTCATATATATATATATATATATGTGTGTGTGTGTGTGTGTGTTGTTCAGTCATTTGTATTACACAACTTCTGAGTTTGGAATAGAAAATGTGGCATTTTTAACACCATCATTGATAAGCAATATACATAGAGATCTGATTAACCTCAAAGATTATGTGAGTATCGTGATATTGGTTTTTGGTGCTTCCAATAACGTGATCATAGCTCCCTTCAATGTTGTGTAAGATTTGGGATTACCGTTTATATGTCTAACTTATGAATACAATTTGTTGTGATTTTTTTTCCTTCTATTCATTCAGAAATAGGCATTGACAGTTGTTAGTAATTGTTCTCGAGACTTAGACTTTGTATTTATTTGATCCTTTGGGTATAAAACTGATAACAAATGAGGGACACCCAATGAAATAGGCAATTCACGTGTAAGTATGGGTTTTCTGTGCTCAACATATTTTTTTATGTTTAGATTATATGATAGTTTAATAATGCAACATATCTATTAATTTAACTTATAGGGGTGTGAAAGCATCCCATAAAGATAGACAGAAAGTAGTAATAAAAAGACATCAGTAACTTGGATGAGTGTTGATGTAGTCTTCTCATTCCAATTACATCTATATTACCAACTATTCTTAATTGCATTAATTAACATAATTGTGAATCTACATGACCCTATACAAGCCAATGATTGGGCATAGACATATTACGTGATGTTGTACATGTAGACAATTGTCATGAGCATACAACCGATCAAATGTATAGAAAATGTCTTATTAGTCTTAGATCATATTAATGAAGTAGTCTCATTTGATAATACACAAAAATAATCAAATATAACTAAAAGTCTCATTCTCTTTACAGTTTATTGATGATACTAAATCCTATACATTGGAGCAGTTGAATGACCTACGTAAATAGTGGGCAGCCTGCTTCATCAAACATGTAGACTTGAACAATGAATGGGAGGGTTGATATTTTTATAGTTCAACTTTGATGTCAGATTTTTGTTTGTTATATTATTATACATTGTGGAATTATAATCTAAGTTGGTGATGCATGTAAACTACACATATAAAATGTAAGTGTACGTATCAAAGTAATATAGGAACAAAAGATACCTGTATATCAAAAACGTGGAAACGTACTCTAGAGACTACTATTAATTATGATTCAATCAACTAGACTGTTAAAAGGGGTGGTTGAAAGATTAATTGATTAATTATAGAAAGTAAAACTAACTTAATTGGTTTGTGATCAATGATGGAATGAATTCCTTAGGATTACAATTTTACAACGGTTCATGTTGCAATTAATATAATTTCATTAATATTGATTCCTCTTACCCCTAGACAAAGGGACCTATAGCAAGAATTACCCGCTACCGTTGCGTAATTTACTACCTAACCTAATATAAACCCCACTCTTGTAGCGATTTAACTATTAGTTATGTGTTTTACCAAATTCTCTGGGTTATTCCCTTCAAAATTGTAGGACCTCTCTTAAGGTGTGGTATAAACTGTGTACATCTACAAGTTTTCCATACCTTAATCCCTCTCTCCAAGCAATTAACGATCTAATAAATTACCTCTGGTGATCACGCACAAATAAATAATGAGGCAAATATAGAAATATGTCCAAAAATTAAAAGAAACATTAATATTAATTAATAATTGTCAACTACAAATGCAAAACTAGACTACTCTCAGGTCCTAAGGAACAAAGGGGATTAGCCTCACATTATTTCAGTTTCTCTACACATAGAAAGAGAGAAAAGAGACGAGTAAACCATTCAAGGACAATGAAAAACCCCTGAAGAAGATGATCTGGATGACTCCTTCTGATGAACACTATGATTTTCTATCTTTCGACTACAAATTTTGCTGATAGAAGTGCTCAAACCACCCAGAACGTAGCTTTCTCCTTTCCTTTGTCTTCTCCTGGTTCTACTCTTATCATGCAATTGTATATCATGCCCCCCTTAGGTCTCACCACACCTAAGTAATAGGATTTACTTAGGGTGTCATTAAGTCCTGACCATTGGATTAACAACGATCTTTAATCTAGCCTGATCATGACTAGTCAGTACTAGAGACAAGATGTAGGTAGTATCCACACCTTATTTTACTCAAGATCCCTTATAAGTTGTCAGTACTACCAAGTTTATGTCGATAGCACAAATGTTTTCCCTGACATTCCCTGGGAATTTTGTTATAAGTCGATATGACCGACTTGGATGTTGATAGTATCGAGACTCCTCTAGAGAGCTTCTATAAAAATGTAGGTAGTACTGATTCTTATGTCGGTACTACAAAGATTCCTCAATTGATCCCTGTTCCTTTTCGTCAAATGTCGGTATCACCGAATGACATGTTGGTAATACCGAGCTGATTCAATTCTGGTAGATTTACCTAAAATGAATAAGAATTGAGCATAAACTCCAAAAAAATGATAAATCAATATGGAACAGTAAAATATGAGTATTTGATGAAATTCAGTGTCACAGACCAAATCATGATAAATCATGCACACATAATATAAAAATGGGCAATAAGTGCACAAAATACATAATATAACAACTTGTGAAAAGCGACAATTATTCAGTGCATGAAAATACCCTAAGCTTAAATGTTGCTCATCCTCAATCAATAGACCCTCAGATCTGTTTGAGACAAGTCAACAAAAGGACAAAAGTTATGAACTTAATTTCTCATATACCCCCACCTGGCGGTCCCAAACTGGCCTTTATTGAACATTGAACTATTAACTACTCTCAAGTGACCAAAAATATTCATTAAAGGAGTTCACCCTTAGATCAGTTAAACACTATTAATAGAGTAGTTGATATCATAGTCAATCAACATTCACTTGCTGCATCATGTGATTCCCTATTTCCATTGCTCTTTCCTAACTTCCAACTAATTGGAAGTAGTTCTCCTTATAAGAAGGAATGAGGAGATCAATCATATTTGTGGCCTACCAATAAGAGCAATGGGTGAAATGAAGTTAGGTGGCTTATGAAGAATCACAAGTGACATCTGAATCATTTATGCAACAATAAAACCCGATGAACCTATCATGGTGAGAATGAGTAAATGCACGAATCCTATTGCCTACTATTATGGGTGGAATGATGCATGCACTAAAGATTTCATCAGATTGATGAAAGAACAAAGAATACATCATGCACATGATTTAATCTTCTTTAGAAGAGAGATTCAATACTGAGTTTAGGGCATCCTCTTCTACCTCTTTATGCATTTTTCTCTTATTTTTCTATTGGCCCATTGTTTTCAATACTGCTTGGGCTTCACTACACAATTCACAATATTTTTTTATTTTTTATTTTTTTATTCCTTAAGAGGCATGGATGTGTATCCCTGCACTTAATTTCAAAAGAAAATACATGAATGCATGGTGTAAAAATGAATGATGCAAAATAATATGAAATCCACATGAGGTTATTGTGCAACTAGATAATATGAACAACACATTTTCTCTCTTTTTTATTTGTAACTAATGTAGGAAACTAACAATCATGTCACCTATTATGCTATGCGATGCAATAAAAGGAAATAATTCGGGTTGCTTCATCATCTTAAAGTGGTGGATCAAAATGGATGAAAAAATGAATGGAATCACATGACTAAGAGATAATGCCTTTCTTAATCTATGATATGTCACTCTACTATTGACCTTTGTATAGGGTAACCTTAGGATCTCTTTCTAAAACTTCAGTTTAAGGTCCTGTTAATTATTTGGCCAGTTTAGGCTCAAACCCCATCATCATCCACTTTTCATGGATAATTAAGACTTCCATTCATATCAAATGTCCTTAAACTGACTAACCCATACACTTCCTAAGGGTGACAGTGCTTTAAGAATTGGCAACATATCTAAGTATTTTTTTTCTCAGTTTTAAATTTCATTGCACCAACATAGAAGAACATACTCTAAGATGAAAAAGATAGAAATCATGCTTATATTGATCCATGGTTACACTAGATAGATGTGGATCCTATAACTTAAAAATAATAAAACTAAAAAGGAAATAAAAAATAAAGCTAGTTTAACATCCCCCTACGCTTGAACTTGACTATGCCCTCATAGTTAGAATTCAACCAAAGAGGTGGAACAAAGGTACCGGTCAAAATGGTGGTGGTTGTGGCATGTTTGACTCATGGGGGGTAGAAAGTGCCCTAAAATGTAGGGGGGGGGGGGGCTGTTGTGACATCTTTGGAGGTTGTGGGTAGCTGCCAATATATCCTTGGCTCCAGTAGTTGTAAAAAATGACTATCAATAGCTATCCATCCTCTACAGATGAGCATGCATGTTTTCCTGGTTGGCCAGGAGCAGTCTCTCATTCTCAAAGTTGGCCTGCTAGTTCTGGTATAGCCATCCTTGGACATCTTGAATGCTCGCCAATGTTGTTGTTGCCCCTAGTGGATTTCCTATAACATCCCATACATACCTACCATTGAGTATGGGTCTTCATTCTGTGTAGGTGGTGGAGCAGTGGAGCTGGAAGCACCATGTCCTCTGGAACACTTGTGGCTGACACACCGCCCTATGAACATCATGGTTGCCTCTTCCTCTTCTTCTTGATCTTTCTCTTGCTCCTTCTTGGCATTGTCATCTTCTGCCTTGTCATCCATTACGTCCTCCTCCGACCACCTCAAGTGTCTCATACCACGTAGGTTGAAGATGGGGTTAGGGGTTCCCTTTCCTACCATTGTTTCCGGACTATACAACAAGCATACACCATCCCATGGTGCTCGTTGACAAGGTGTGCTCTCTTTAAATGCTTCAAATCAAACTTTGAGGTGGTCCTCAAGGTGTTGGAAGTGGAGAGGTCAAGGTGGAGATGCATATAATCAAAGTAATGAGCCCTCCTAAATGGATCAGGGGCTTCCTCTACACTTGCTACTTGACCACCATCATGTGTTGGAGGAAGAAGCACATGAGGTCGACCTTCTCTTCCCCTAAAGCCAAGAAGGCCCAAAGGATGTAGAGGTCCACCTATTGTACCTTACCCTACCCCTACATGGATCTAAAAAAGATTGTGTTGGTAAGATAATAATGCAGAATCTAAGAAAATGGATGCTTGATGTCGGTGACAGAGTTCATGTGCCAGCTGATCATGTAACCCTGTGGCAAGTCTAATAACAGACTCCTTGCCCTTGAGTAGTCAAAATTGTTGTTGGTGAGGCGCACATCTCTGAGAGACCACCCGCAGATGGAGTTGAACTCCTTAAGCATCAAGTGATGAGGGGTGTTGAAGAGGTGAAATTTACCCATCCTTCCTGCCATCCTCCCTCATGCTCAGGGATGCACCATATCTCTAGGGATTCTAGGAACTTGTAGATGATTTCATGGTAGATGGGCCAATCACCAAATAAAGGGTAATCAACCACCATGCCTTGGCCAACACAGATCTGGCAGAGGCTCTCGATTTAGCCTACATAGGCAAGGAAGACACGATATCCATAATGTATCAAGATAAGTTGTCGATTCATTAGGCCTTCATAGATCTTCCTCTATTAGGTGTTGATGTGAGCTATGCGTGCCGTCTTGGGCACCAACATGGTGTTTCCTACCACCAAGGAAGCTGATCGCCTGGATGCCATCGGCCAGTACGAGAAAGGGTTGGAGGAGAGAGATCTCGGTGAAGACTCTGATCACTTGGGGGAACTGGCACTCTTCTTCTTGTTGAGGATGTGGTGTGAATGTGATTGAAACACTACCCACACCCTTCCTTTTATATTTTTTGAGCTACCTTCAGGCTCCGCATTGATAGTACTAACTTTTGTGCCGTGATCCCTGTGAATTCAATATAAAGCATTGATATTGATGCTCCTTGTCCATCGATGTCGTGCTTCACATATTGCCATGCATTGGTAGTACCGACAAAAGTCAGTAGTACCGACAACAGTCGGTAGTACCAACTTCTAAAAGTACGTGTCAGATCAGTACTACTGACTATTGCATGGGGATAATCTTGATCGTTGAAGGTACATCCATGGATTCTAGTTTTGTAGATGTAGTACTACTGACACCTGTGTCAATAGTACCAAGATGACTTCTTCTCACCCCTGTCGAATGTTTTTGGTACTATCGACTACATGTGTCAGTAGTACTGAGTCTTTAATGATCTCGATGCTGTAGAATGACCTTTTGATATCCCAAACCTGGAGCGTTTCTAAGGTGTCAGTACTACCAATAGATGAGTCAGTAATACCTAGCCCTGCACAGTAAATGTGGCTCATATCTACAGGAAGTCGGTGCTACTGACCCCCACATCGATATTACCAAGTTAATTTTCAGCCATTCCTATTGGAAACCATTGATTCTACTGATTTTCTTTTCATAGTACCAATTCTTTTTTTCTTTTTGCCCATGTTGATTTGCACCCATAGTGTCAGTAGCATTGAGTGCACGTTAGTAGTACTGACTTCTACTTTGCTTGCACACTAAACCAAACTAATCAAGGTACCTTTTTGTATTGAAAATAATAAAAATCAAATTAGAGCTATTGAAACTGTGAACATGAATGTAAAGAACAAAATCCTAAAAAAAATAAAGGATGGTTGGGTTGCCTCCTAACAAGAACCCTTGTTTTACATCATAGGACTAACGATCAAATCAAAATGGACTCACTAAAGCTCAAGGATCTTTAATTCCTCTTCCTCACGTAGCAAATCCTCTCCAAAATAGTGTTTCAGCTGCCGACCATTTACAAGGAATGACTTAGCTCCATTTCTAATCTTCACTGCTCCATGGGGAAAAACTTTAACCATCACGAATGGACCACTCCATCTAGACCTTAATTTCCCAAGATGTAGTTTCATCCTAGAATTGAACAGAAGAACCTTCTTTCCTGGAGTGAATACTTTGTGCTAGATATGGTGGTCATGGATGTTCTTTGTTCTGTCCTTGTAGATCTTAGAGCTCTCATAGGCATCTAGCTTGAGCTCATCCAAATCATTTAGCTCCATCATCCTTTTCTTCCCTGCATTAGCATGATTATAATTCAATTTTCTCAAAGCCCACTTGGCTTTGTGTTCTAATTCCACATGTAAATGACATGCTCCCCCATAGACTAGACTAAATGGAGTTATTCCTTTGGGTGTTTTATAGGCTTTCCTATATGCCCAAAGAGCGTCATCTAGATGCAAACCCCAGTTTGTCCTATTGGTTGAGATAGTCTTTTCTAAGATCTTCTTAATCTCCATATTGGACACCTAAACTTGTACCTGAGTTTTTAGATGATATGGGGTTCCTACTTCGTGTCTCACTCCATACTTACTCAACAAGGCTCTAAGTTCTTATTGGTGAAATGAGATCCCCCATCACTTATTATCACTTGTGGCACCCCAAACCTACAGAAAGTATGGTCTTTCACAAATCTACAAACAACTTGAGCATCATTGGTGTGGGTTGAAATTGCTTCCACCCACTTAGATGCATAATCAACTACAAGCAATAAATATTGATTGGAATTAGAAGACACAAAAGGATCCATGAAATATATATTCCCCATAAATAAAAAAACATTGACTTCCTGAAAGATGTTTAGGGGCATTTCATGTCTCCTAGATGTATTGCCTACATATTGACATGCATCACAATTACACACATAATTGTAAGCATCCTTTAAAAGTGTTGGACAATAAAATCCATTTTCTAGCACCTTTGCTGCTGTTCTAGAACTAGCATGGTGTCCCCAAGTAGGTAGGGAGTGACAGTGTACCAAGATATTATCAAACTCACACTCGGGCACACACTTCCTCAAAATCCTATCCCTACACTGTTTGAGGAAGATGGGGTCATCCCACACGTAGAATATTAGAGAATGGAAAAAATTCTTTTTATCTTGATATCCCCAATCTTTCGGCATCTCACCACAATGAAATAGTTCACAATATTTGCAAACCACAGATCTTTAGCCTTTATGACAAACAACTGGTCATCAGGGAATTCCTCGACTATGGGTACATCTAGATTCTTCTCATCTACTATTTCTAGCCTAGACAAATGATCTACCACCACGTTCTCTGACCCTACTTTATCCTTGATTTCAGTACAAAATTCCTTTAGTAGTCAAATCCACCATCGGTCTTTGACACATAATAAATAACAACGGGGTTCTTGTCTTTGTGTTGGCCTAAAACAGCCCCTACAGCATAATCAGATGCGTCAAACATAAACTCAAATGGTTGGCTCCAATATGGAACTTGAACCATAGGTTTGAAGACCACTTTCTCTTTTAACACCTCAACACTTTCAAACACTACTCATCAAAATTAAATTCAACGTCTTTTTCTAACAATTCAGAAAGCGGCTTTGCTTTTTTGCTTTTGAAAAATTCTTAATGAAGCATCGATAAAAACCAGCGTGTCCTAGGAAAATCCTAACCTCATTCACCATTGATGGTGGAGGTAGCTTATAGATGACTTTGATTTTAACTGGGTCAACCTCCATTCCCTTGTTGGACACCTTATGTCCCAAAACTATTCCCTCACTCACCATCATATGACATTTCTCCCAATTCCATACTAGATGAGTGTCCTTGCATCTTTGCAGAACTTTGTCAAGACTATCAAGGCAGTTTTCAAATGGCTCTCCATACACCAAAAAAATCACCCATAAACACCTCAAGAAAACACTTTACCATATTAGAAAAATGGAAATCATACATCTCTAGAAAGTAGCATGTTCATTACAAACACCAAAAGGCATCTGACGATAAGGGAATGTGCCATAAGGACACATGAAGGTGGACTTATCTTGATCTTGTGGTTCAACAAAAATTTGATTATACCCGAAATACCCATTAAGAAAACAAAAATGAGAGAGGCCAATGAGCCACTCCAAAATTTGATCAATGAAAGGAAGAGGAAAATGATCCTTAAGCATTGCATCATTCAAACGACGATAGTCAATGCACACTCACCACCCAGTCACCGATCTAGTAGAGTTCAATTCACTTGTAGAGTTTGTTGTGACCATTATCCCCCTTTTCTTAGGAACCACTTGGGTTGGACTAACCCAATTTGAACCAGAAATAGCATAAATTATTCCTTTTAATAGAAGCTTTACAACCTCTTTCTTTACCACCTCAGTCATGATTGGGTTGAGATGCCACTGAGGTTGTAATATCGGCTTGGATACTTCTTCAATTCATATCTTTTGCTGGAAAAAGCTAGGGGAGATCCCCTTTATATTTGCAACCAACCACCCAAATGCTGCTTGATGGTTCTTCAACACCACTAGCAATTCCTCCTCCTCACGGATGCTGAATGAGGCTGACATGATGATAGAAAGCTTCTCATTTGCTTCCAAGGAAATTTACTTCAAATGTGGTGGAAATGGATGCAAATCGAGATTTGGAGGACTCTACAAAGATGGAATCAACAGTGGTGGAGGTGGTCCTAGATCCTCATAGTGCCTGGTGTAATAACATGGCGATCCCTTAAGAAACAAAACACACTCCTCCAAAAAACAACATCAAGTGTAGTCATCCACCAAATTCATGATGCACACCTTCTAGGGTAACTATGGGTATGTTTGAGCAAGAGTGGAAGAGGTTGCCTCTTCAATTGTGACTAGGCAAGTCACCTCCTCTTTAGTATTCTGATATTGAACCACCTTGGTTAGTTAATCTTCTTTGGTATGCTCCATGATGTACAATGCCAATGTGCCTTTTTGTACTTTTGTCTTTACATGAGCCATGTCTAGGGATGGCTTCCCTAGAAGTAGATGTTGGGTTTTAGGGGAGACAAAGAAGGTAGCAGAAACAAAATTCCCAAACCCAGAATAAAGGAATCACATCAACTTCTATACAATAGGAAAGATGGTTTGTAGAGGCATACCTTGTCCCGAGGCTTGCTCGGAGACATTACCTCGCGGCTTATGCGGTCTTCACCTCCGGTCTTGGATGGTGTCTGTGCATCTCCTGGTCTCACCGGGACTGTTCGGATTGACAACTGTCCACTAAACGGTAGAAATCTCCCGCCTCTACAGTCATCCACACGGACTGCCTGGAACTCCAATCTCCTTGTCTCACAAGGAATCAAAAGGAGTTGCACCCTCCCATCGGCATACTAGTCACCGACACACTCTCCTGCAACCAGTTGCCTTTCTGCAGTTGTCTTTCCCTTTCTATGCCTCCCTTATTGGGTAGTACTTTCTCAGGCTCTCTCGGTTACCACAACTAGAGAGAACGACAACTTTGTAGAGCAACTGGTGTTCTGAATTGTACTTTGAGAATCCCCCAATACCCCTATATATAGGAGGGTCATGGGATAGGGTTCTCTACCTTGGGCAATACGAGACTAAAGCATGAGTAGAAGGGTTCAAGATTTTCCACAAAATCGGACAAACTGCGCCAGTTGAACCGATCATTTCAACCCTGAAATGGTCGGCTGGTGACCTCGGCCGATCGGTTCACACCTGAACCGATCGTTTGGGGCATCTAAGATGATCGGTTCATGCTTGAGATGAATGGTTGATTCTCCAGGTCCAACTCAAATTGACTTTCCTTGTTTGTTTCCAACTAATCAACTATTAGTCCTTGTACAAATCAATTTTGACAAGCGAAACAAACTCGGTTGGTCAACCGACCAGTTCAACAAAGTGAACCAATCAGTTCATGACCTGAGCCACTCGTCTCACCATCCTGAGCCGATCCGTTCAACTCCATGAGCCGATCGGTTGGTGCAGCAGGCCAGTCAAACACAGTTTCAATCAATCTGATACTCTAATCATTTGATCCAACACCTTGAATACTATTATTTTGAGCTATCAATCGATTGGGTGTTTAATTGAACTACTAAACTCCTTTAGTAATCAATCTAAACATCATTTGTGGATAAACTCCTCTTCCAGGTTAAATCCTTTGTGTGTGACCCTACAGGTCCATTTCACGTTGGCAGTGAAAGTACATAACACTTATGACTTCACAAGCAAAGAGCGATGCCTAGTCGCACATCAGTGCCACCCAAGTGAAATAGAAAGTTGGAGAACAACTTTCAATCCTACAATCCGTGAATGGTGTTACAATGAAAGTATAATTCCTTTGTCACTAATGTCCTGAATGAACTCAAGGCATGGTGCAGTCATCCGTTCAACATTCATTCATTTCCTTGATCTCAGAGTAGACTGGGTGAGATGTGTGTGACATCAATATCACATATTGATTCACACATGCATGCACATGCCTTTCTCAATCCTACTCATCAAGTGGACATGGACATTAAACTCCCTTAGGAGGGACAAATCCCATATCTTTCACTCACCCCTCAAAAGCCCCATGTGTCAAAGTCACCCAATCATCACCTTTATAACAACCCATGTTTCAAGACTACATTTGATGATGCCAAAGTGTACCTAACGACATGTGTTGAGTGTAGTGATTTCAGGTCAAAGAATCACATTCACCACCATCACTGTGAGAGCTGAATATGGCTACCAAATCATGGTTCCATGTGTCACTCTCACGGTGGGTCTGTTAGGTACACTTGTTCTCTAACAAGTACCTATGTGCTTGGTTTAATATCACTATATCATGACTAATGAGATTCTTTCATCAACCAACCCACAATCTAGTCTTTAGTGTAATTGATGTCTATGGTTATTTCCACAATAACAACTGACAAGGGACTAAACAAGAACATACACTCTTAACATCCGTATGATCTCATTGTTTAGGTCCTTAACCTAAAAGCATACGTCATAGAGTAAACAATTCTTTAGACATCTATCATGTTACACTATCATCTCAGAAACAGTTAAAACATATAGATCGGAAATTGCCTTTATTATTATTCAAATCATTTACAAAGTATCCCATTACAATGATCACATGACTTGCTCTATGGGCATACATACCAATATACTCCCACTTGCACTTAGAGCCAGTCACCTAGGAACCTCAGTCCTTGTGACCTAGCATGACCATCATGCTTCTGCTGAGAAAGGGCCTTTGTCAGTGGATCAGCTATGTTGTATTCAGTTGGTACTTTGCAAATCTTCACATCTCCTCACTGTACGATCTCTTGTATGAGATGGAAGCACCACAGTATGTGCTTGGGCTGCTGATGTGATCTGGGCTCCTTAGCTTGAGCAATAGCTCCATTATTGTCACAATAAAGCTCAATTGCATCATAGCTACTGGGAACTACACCAAGTTCAGAAATGAACTTCCTGATCCACACAACCTCCTTTTCTACATGTGAAGCAGCAATATACTCGGCTTCTGTAGTAGAATCGGCAATAGTTTCTTGCTTGGAACTCTTCCAGCTCACAACTCCATTGTTTAGGAAAAATACAAATCCTGATTGCGATATGTAATCATCTTGGTCGGTTTGGAAGCTTGCATCGGTGTAACCTCTTACAACTAGTTCTTCCTCGCCGCCGTATACAAGGAACCGATCCTTAGTTCTTCGTAAGTACTTGATGATGTTATTTACGACTGTCCAGTGAGCATCCCCGGGATCTGATTGGTACTTGCTCATCATGCTGAGGGCATACGAGACATCTAGGCGTGTGCACAACATAGCATACATGATGGATCCGATGGCTGATGCATATGTGATCCCATTCATACGCTCCCTCTCTTCACAAGATTGGGGACATTGAGCTCTAGAGATGGTGACTCCATGTAGCATGGGGATGTTTCCTCTCTTTGAGTTCTCCATGCTGAACCGCTTCAACACTTTGTCAATGTACGCGCTTTGACTTAGTCCGAGAAGCCTTTTAGATCCATCTCTATAGATCTTAATACCTAGAATGTAGGATTCTTCTCCTAAATCTTTCATTGAGAAAGTATTCCCAAGCCAAGTCTTTATCTTCTCTATGGCTATGACATCATTCCCATTAATAGTATGTCATCCACATATAATATGAGGAATGTGGTCATTCTCCCACTAACCTTCTTGTACACACAAGGTTCATCTTCGTTCTAAATAAAGCCAAACAATTTGACTTCCTCATCAAATCAAAGATTCCAACTCTGAGACGCTTGCTTCAATCCATAGATTGACCTTTGTAGCTTACAGACTTTATTGGCATTCTTTGGATCTACAAAACCTTCAGGTTTTGTAATGTATACATCCTCATTTATATTCCCATTAAGGAATGCGGTTTTAACATCCATTTGCCAAATTTCATAGTCATAGTAAGCCACAATAGCAAGCATGATCCCGATGGACTTAATCATGGAAACTGGAGAAAAAGTTTCGTCATAGTCAACACCTTGAACTTGTCGAAAACCCTTTGCAACCAATCTGCCTTTATAAGTTTGCACATTTCCATCCATGTCGGTCTTCTTCTTGAAGACCCACTTGCACCCTATGGGTTTTACCCCTTCAGGTGGTTCCACCAAAGTCCATACTTTGTTGGAGTACATGGATTCCATCTTGGATTTCATGGCCTCAAGCCATTTCTTAGAATCTGGTCCCTCCATAGCCTCTAGATAAGTAGTTGGATCATCATCTATGATCAACTCACCGCCTTCCTGAGTCACAAGGTATCCAAACCTCTCAGGTTCAAGGTGTGTCCTACTAGATCTATGAGGTCCTTGTATTACTTGAGGAGACTGATATTCCACAACTCCTTGTGAATCTCTATGTTCCTCTTGTATATATAATGGTTCAATGTCTTCTTGTTGGGATTGAACCTCTTCTAGCTCTATTTTCCTCCCACTGCTTCCTTTGGAAATAAATTCCTTTTCTAGGAACACAACATCCCTGGCAATAAACACTTTGTTGTCAGTTGGGTGGTATAAGTAATATCCCTTGGTTTCCTTAGGATATCCAACAAAATAACATTTATCAGATCTAGGGCCTAGCTTGTCAGGAAACATTTTCTTGACATATGCCTCACACCCCCAAATCCTCATAAAAGACATATTGGGACACTTCCCAGTCCATATCTCATATGGTGCCTTTAGAACCGATTTAGATGGTACTCAGTTAAGTGTAAACGTGGCGGTTTCAAGAGCAAGACCCCAAAAGGAAATTGGAAGATCAGCAAAACTCATCATTAATCACACCATATCCAGTAAAGTACGATTCCTTCTTTCAGACACACCGTTATGCTGTGGTGTTCCAGGCGTAGTTCATTGTGATACAATACCACGAGCTCGTAGAAGGTCCTCAAACTCCTGGCTTAAGTATTCTCCACCTCGATCGGATCAAAGTGATTTAATACTTTTACCAAGTTGGTTCTATACTTCATTCATGAAATCTTTGAACCTTTCAAGGGTTTCTGACTTATGTTTCATCAGGTACACATAGCCATATCTACTGAAGTCATCAATGAAGGTAATGAAGTACTGATACCCATTTCTGGCATTAGTTCTAAAAGGCCAACATACATCAGTATGTATGAGTCCTAAAAGATCACTAGCTCTCTCACCTTTACCTGAAAAGGGAGTCTTGGTCATCTTTCCCAACAAAAAAGATTCACATGTCTCTATTGATTCATAATCAAAAGAGTCTAGATAACCATATTTATGGAGTCTAGAAATGCGCTTCTCATTTATGTGCCCTAGACGATAATGCCAAAGATACGTTTTGTTTGAGTTGTTGAGTTTTTGCCTTTTGGTGTTTATGTTGTATACACTTGTCTCTAGATCTATCAAGTATAAACCATAAGACATTGGGGCACTACCATAAAAGATCCCATCTTTTGAAATAGAACACTTTCCATTCTTAATAAGATTTTCAAAACCATCCTTGTCCAAACAAGAGATGGAAATGATATTCCTATTTATGGCAGGTACATAATAGTAGTTCTTCAACTCTATTATTAGCCCACTAGGTAGAGTTAACTCATAGGTACCTAAGACACTTCTGGAAAACCTTGCCCCATTGGCAACACGTAGTTCTACCTTGCCTTTCCCCAAAGGCTTACTTCTCTTAAGATCCTTCACATTTGAACAAATGTAAGATCCACATTCGGTATCAAGTACCCATGACAAAGAAGTAGTAACATTAATATCTATCACGTATACACCAGAAGTAGAGATCTCTATCTCTCTCTTCTTCTTCCATCGTTCCTTCCATCCTCTCCATGTTTTGAGCGTAAAAGATTCTAACATTGGTTTGATGAGAGAACCCTTCTCTCCCTCACCTTTGTGCTTAGATTTTGTTCCATTTATCTCCATCAATGAACTATCCTTCATCTTAAGTGCACATAGAGTGGATTCAAAGGCTACCGGTATATCTGGATTGTGCAGAACACTTCTCACAATCCTCAACCAGTTATGGAATTTATTCTCAATTAATTTGCCCATTTTAAAGGATGATTCTTTTGCGATTCTACAAGAGAAAATTGCATTTGTCAAAAATTCTTTTGATTTGATTTGATTTGAATAAAATTTGATAGTAGTTAATTAGGCCTTTAATTAATTACTGCTCCCACTATTTTGATTCAAATTCACAACCCTCACCATCAATTTGGAAGATTGCAGCGTACAATCTCCTAGTGGGTCAAGATCCGTATTTCATCAAGTCATGAGTCAGCTTTGGCTGATCAC
The DNA here is from genome assembly GCA_963693085.1 of Alisma plantago-aquatica. Classification (NCBI taxonomy): domain Eukaryota; kingdom Viridiplantae; phylum Streptophyta; class Magnoliopsida; order Alismatales; family Alismataceae; genus Alisma; species Alisma plantago-aquatica. Next base: position 317,958,254 of record OY856411.1, on the reverse strand, counting down.
CCATAACTTGACTATTTAGGTAGGCCATCATGCCAATTGCATCATATGCAACTCTTGATGAATGAACATGCGCAACACCTTGCCATGAACATTCCGTGCCTCTGGGCTTAGACTCTCTAAGAATCACCAGTTAAGTCTATCCCAAAAGCCGACACAGTAAACATGTACCCTACTTTGGAAGATCCTACATGTTTACCCTTCACAATTTTGCTAGATAGATGGCGCACCACGCTTTGGCGTAACCTATGCTTGGTCGATCAGGTTTTTCATGTGTGTCGCTAATGGAAGGCATGAAAGACTTAATATTTAGATGAGGGATTTAGTTTTTATATGTACATATACATATCCAATCACCATAATATAGTAAGTATCATATACATGCTATATCCCACATAAAACACATGAAAAAATAAAAAGCAATGATTATGGACATCCTAATGTGATTCCTTGAGCCAAGAGGAATCACGATCATCTAGGTCCACATTACATGCAGCATGTACAAGATGAACTCTGTGCTTCACCGTTCTAGGTTTGATCAACTCATCTCCATGATTGATCGGCTCGCCATCAGGCCGGTCGGTTGGGTGGCACCAGTCGATCAGTTGGCTCCTCCAACCGATCAGTTTGCTTGGTCATCAAGCATCTCCTCATGGCCGCCACCCGATCATCTCACTCCTCGAGCCGGTCATTTGGGTCACCAACCGATCAGTTCACTTCTTGAACTGATCGTCTCAGTTGTCGTCAGGTGATCCTCCATTCTTTGACATAACAAGAAATAAAATCTACCCCATTTTACATTTGAAAAAGGAAACCCTGAGTTACATTCGGGGGGAGAAAAGGTAGGAAAGAAATCTCGAGTTATCTCAAGTTACATCAAGAATAGGAGATAGGGAATCAGTGCACAGACCGAGATGCAAGCAACCACATTTAACCAAGCACACATACATATGGTTTATTGGCCATAACCACACTATAAATCCACCACAAAACTCATTTAAGGGCGACGTGAATTCATATTACATATCATATATGTATTTTGGGATTTGTGGATTTAGAATTGGACATGTATAAAGACAATTTTATTCGCATTGTATGCAATAAATAAAGGCAACAAACCAAAATTGATCATATCAATAATCCTAAAATATAGAGCAGTTGACGTGGCTTTGATACCACTTTTGGGTTTTAGGGGAGACAAAGAAGGCAGCGGAAATAAAATTCCCAAACCCATGATAAAGGAATCGCGTCAACGTCTATACAATAGGAAAGATGGTTTGTAGAGACATACCTTGTCCTGAGGCTTGCTCGACGACGTTACCTCACGGCTTATGCGATCTTCACCTCCGATCTTAGACGGTGTCTGTGCAACTCCTGGTCTCACCGGGACTGTCGGGATTGACAGCTATCCTCCGAGTAGCAGAAGTCTCCCGCCTGTGCAGTCGTCCACACAGATTGCCTATAACTCCAATCTCGTTGCCCCACAAGGAATCGAAAGGAGTCCCACCCTCCTATTGGAATACTAGTCACCGACACACTCTCCTGCAACCAGTTGCCTTTCTACAGTTGTCTTTCCCTTGCTATGCCTCCCTTATCGGGTAGCACTTGCTTAGGCTCTCTCGGTTACCACAACCAGAGAGAATGACAAATTTGCAAAGCAACTAGTGTTCTGAGTTGTACTTTGAGAAGCCCCCAATACCCCTATATATATGAGGGTCATGGGACAGGGTTCTCTACCCCGGGAAATACGGGAATAAAGCAGGAGTAGAAGGGTTTGAGATTTTCCACAAAATCAGACAAACTGCACCAGTTGAACCGACCGTTTCAACCCTGAAATGGTTGGTTGGTGACCTCAATCGATCGATTCACACCTGAACCGATCATTTGGGGCATCTGAGACGATCGGTTCATGCTTGAGATGATCGGTTCATGCTCCGGGTTCAACTCAAATTGACTTTCCTTGTGTGTTTCCAACTAATCAACTATTAGTCCTTGTCCAAATCAAATTTGACAACTGAAATGAACTCGGTTGGTCAGCCGACCAGTTCAACAAAGTGAACTGATCGGTTCATGACCTGAGCCGCTCGGCTTGCCAGCCTGAGCCAATTGGTTCATCTCCATGAGCCGATCGGTTGGGGTAGCAGGTCAGTCAATCACAGTTTCAATCAATCTGATACTCTAATCATTTGACCCAACACCTTGAATACTATGATTTTGAGCTATCAATCGATTGGGTGTTTAATTGAAATACTAAACTCCTTTAGTAATCAATCTAAACATCATTTGTGGATAAACTCCTCTTCCAGGTTAAATCCTTTGTGTGTGACCCTGCATGTCCATTTCACATTGGCAGTGAAAGTCCATAACACTTATGACTTCACAAGCAAAGAGCGGTGCCTAGTCACACATCAGTGCCACCCAAGTGAAATAGAAAGTTGGAGAAAAACTTTCAATCCTACAATCCATGAATGGTGTTACAGTGAAAGTATAATTCCTTTGTCACTAATGTCCGGAATGATCTCAAGGCATGGTGCAATCATCCTTTCAACATTCATTCATTTCCTTGATCTCAGAGTAGACTGGGTGAGATGTGTGTGACATCAATATCACATATTGATTCACACATGCATGCACATGACTTTCTCAATCCTACTCATGAAGTGGCCATGTATGTTAAACTCCCTTAGGAGGGACAAATCCCATATCTATCACTCACCCCTCAAAATCCCCATGTGTCAAAGTCACCCAATCATCACCTTTATAACAACCCATGTTTCAAGACTGCGTTTGATGATGTCAAAGTGTACCTAACGACATGTGTTGAGTGTAGTGATTTCAGGTCGAAGAATCACATTCACCACCATCACTGTGAGAGTTGACTGTGACTACCAAATCATTGTTCCATGTGTCACTCTCACGGTGGGTCTATCCGGTACACTTGTTCTCTAACAAGTACCTATGTGCTTGGTTTAATATCACTATATCATGACTAATGAGATTCTGTCATAAACCAAAACACAATCTAGTCTTTAGTGTTATTGATGTCTATGGTTATTTCCACAATAACAACTGACTAGGGACTAAACAAGAACATATACTCTTAACATCCGTATGATCTCATTGTTTAGGTCCTTAACCTAAAAGCATAAGTCATCGAGTAAACAATTCTTTAGACATCTATCATGTTACACTATCATCTCAGAAACAATTAAAACATATAGATCGGAAATTGCCTTTATTAATATTCAAATCATTTACAAAGTATCCCATTACAATCATCACATGACTTTCTCTATGGGCATACATACCAATAGTAGAGATACCTCTCCCTGTACATGCTATAACATGTGACACTGTGCCTTCTCTTTAGCTATTTGTGTAGCATTAGACATCTTGATTTCAAAACAGTCATCCTTCATACCCAACGTCATTCTTCCCCTATAGGATCATATATATTGTAGCTTGAAATGGTCTCCCTAAGAGTAATTCATTGCCATGATCATCCTACATCTCCACGACTACAAAATTTTCTAGAAATACAAATTTGTCAACTTCAATAAGAACATTTTCACAAATACCATATGGCCTAACCACTAAATTGTCTGCTAGATCTATGGTGATATTTCTCTTTCTATATTCTTTCAATCCCAATTTCTTAAAAGTGGTCAAGGGCATGAGATTAATGCTTGCCCTTGACTCACATAAAGCTTCCCCATATTTAGTCTTCCCGATGTAACATGGTATATTAAAATAGCCTGGATCCTACCTCTTCTGAGGCAGTCTCATTTGAACGAGAGCACTGACTTCCTCTCTTAACACCACTACATCTGAATCAGCTATCTTAGTCTTTTTATTGATTATGTCCTTCAAAAACTCACCATAAGATAGATTCTGCTCAATTGCATCAATAAGAGGGATATTGACACAAAGCTTTCTGAAACTATCCAAAATCATTTGAAATTGTTGGTCAGCCTTCTTCACCTTCAAGATGTTTGGGAGTGACAGTGAAGTCACCAAATTTATTTGGTGGGGTGGGATATATGCCTCTTTTGTTGTCTCCTTAGGTTCATCAGTTTATTCTTTAACTAATTTCTCCTATGTTGTAGTGTCTTACTCCACTAGATCAATGGTCATTGGTGGTCCCGTGTCACCTACATTTTTATTTACCTCCAGGATTTTCCTCTTTACATTCAACAACTTCTTCCTACTTCTTAGTAGCACTACCTTCACCTGTTGATTGCCAGTTGGTATACCAGTGTTTCTTGGGAATCCCTGCTACTTGGGCTTCTTTAAAGAAGCCACTTATGCTTCTATCTGAGAGATCTGATTCTTTGTGCTACAGATCTATGCTCCTTGGTTATGCAATTCCCCATGTGTTTGGTCAATGACCATTTCATTCTGACTGACTAGCTTGGATAGCATATCTTCAGTCAAGTCTATCTTGCTGGCCCCCCTGTCCTACTACTATACACCGCCCTACGGTGGCTTGTCCTGTTGTGCTTGAGACGAGTCCTGCTAAAATTGGTTGGGATCCTTCCAAGAAAATTTGGGATCCATCCTCCAAGAGTATTCATTTCCGCCCCTGTAGTCCTGTTGCTGCACATACATGCATTCTTCTTCCTCGCCTTCAGATGCACTTCTGAATTTCTGATCTAACTTCCTGGAAATCTTGTCTAATTTCTCAGTCAATGCTATGATGGCTTTAGACTCATCAATGCTTTCAACAAATTCTAGGACTTCTCTTTCCTCACCCCATGATTGGTTTTTAGCCATGTTCTTCATTATCTCAAGACACCTAGTTGCTTTATTGTTGAGGAAAAATCTTGACCCTATGCTGTCTAGTGAAGTTCTTTCTCATTTACACAACCCATAATAGAAGGTCTTGGCTTGGTTGTAGAGGTAAATCCTATGATGCGAGACTTTCCTTAGCATATTTTGGAATCACTCCTGTGATGGAGTGGACTTTTAGAATCCTAAAATGTCCAATGGTATAAGTGAGTTCTTGCATGTTGAGTTGCTATGAGAGTTCCTAATGTTTTGTCAAAATTTTGGAAGGCAAGTGATATTAATATCATGTTTTGGATCCCTATGTTCATGCCTTTTTGAGTGAGAAAACAATAAGTTTTGGACACCTAATTCGTGTACAAGGTAGTTTGGGCTGCGTTAAATCTGTGGTTAAAGTTTGGTGGCCATTGAAGTTTTTTGTATGGATTTATTTATGTTTGAAATGTGTGAAATACTGAAATTAGATGCTTTTGATATACGATAGACCAATGGTATAACATTCTATCATAAGTTTGATGGCCAATTGATGTCACACAGAGTCAAGGAATGTTGCGGATGGGTGACGTGGGGATATCAAGCCTTTGGATGTGGGTTAATCGTACACATGGTAGCTCATCCTCTACTGCCAGTCAAGCCGGAGGTCGTGGGGTAAAGGAGTCATGTTCCCTGCCCCTCCATGAAAGTAATCGTGGGTCAGAGAAGTTTCACTATCAGCGGTTAGCTTGGCGTCGATGACAACCACTACTAGAACCTTACATTGGGGGATTTGTCTTAGAAACTGTAGAGAACGAGTGGTCGTCCCCTGCCTTCTCCATCACCCATGAAGACCACAGATGGACTAACGATATGGAAGAGTGAGGTAAAGGTAGGAGTTTTTCTTAAGGGGAAGACTGTCTTGTGATAGCGTGTATGGTGAAGGAGCATCCTTACAGAGCTACGAAGTCAGGGAAGAGTCTGGCTTGATCCTCACTGCACTGGCGGATGAATCCTGATAGATTGCAGATGAAGGCTGAGTTGGGAGCAGACTGTTAGACCTCACCACTACGATTGGAGGGTGCAGAGGTGTTCGTGGAGGTCTTGTGAAGATTTCAAAAGATTCAAGCCGATAGGAGTGCGAGCAGAGGCAGGACGCCTCTTTGGTTCCCCCGCAACAGAGCCCCATGGCGGCGAGCTTGTGGTCGGAAGGATTAGGAGCCAATATCGTAGAAGATGAGAAGCTGTGGAGGTCTGAAAGATGTCCCCGGAGCTGAAGGTGGCCTTAGGATCCTACTAGTAGCACCATGGATCTGTTTAATGCTCACCGGCACAAAGCTGTGCGGCGGTTCCCTAGCGAACAGGAGACGGACGCCGGGCACCCCAGCATTTCACGAGCAAGGAAGACTACAAGTCCTAGGAAGCATGCGTGGAGGCTGGCAACAATGGAAGACATCAGAGGAGCCTGGTAGAGGTTGCCATGCCTCACCGCAGTCAGGCCAGGCGGCAGCGTATGCTGCAGACAAGGAAACCCACCAGCTCTGGATCCCTAAGCGTGAGAGAATGAAATGGGGGAAGAAGGAACTGGGTCCAGGTGCCCAGATCGAACCAGCCAGACTCCAACAAGGCAAAGAAGGATTTGTTTCCTGGATAGCCACGTGTCTTCGTCCCATTGGCCCAAAAAGGTAAAATCCCAATATTACCTACATCTTTGAAAATGCATAGTAATTAGTGTGTTTCTCAGAAAAATACAAACAAGGTACCTAAATTCTCATAAAAATGTGTAGAATAATATGAAACCATCATATCAGTCTTTTGATGCATTAATCTCAGTGATATCATGTAAGATGTGTAATGCTTATTTAATGGATGATAAATAGCAAATGATGACATAAAATCATGGAAAAATATATGAAAGTCCATAATTATGTATAGAATCCATATGATGTCAGATATGTCCAGGTTGATGCATGAAATCATGTAATTTACTCCATATGGCTAATTAGGGCTTTTAACCCTAAATAAAATGCAATAAATACGTACACGCTCAATAATTGATGAAAGTTTATAGAGTAGCTGATATCAGTATATAGAACATCAGTTTTAATTATGAGATCATGATTATGCATAAAATCCATGTTATATGAAGATGGCTTTTAATACATGTTATGAAACCCTAATCTAGGTTAATGAGGTAACCTAGGGTTAATATGCACACAAAAATGATATGGAAGATAATGTTCAGATAATAAGACATAATCTGGAAAGCGACATCAGTAAGATAATTCCAAGACAAGAATGCAAGTAATGACGAGAATATCCTAATGAGTTAAGTAAACACTAAAATGGATAAGTTTTGGGTTAAGATGAGATGTAAGATGATAAGAACCTGATGATAGTATATGATCTTGTCTTGATCAGGTTTAGAAAAGATATGGTTGACATCAGGAATATGTGGTGATTAGTTTATCTCTTTGGAAGGTACGCTATTACCTCTTACTTGGCTTATTATACAATATGCTTGTGTTATATGAGTAGTAAAATACTTGGCATATGGTATTGATTGAAATGATTGTTCTTGTATGCTATGTTTCTTGATTCTCCATACTTATTGCTATGAACACATCAAACATAATATATTTGTTCCATTATATGAAAGCACTAATTCTCTTTGGTAGCATAGTGCTGGAAAGTGATCATTCTCTTTGGTAGCAGATCACATTGTACAATGATCTAACTCTTTGGTAGTAGATCATAAGGCCTTACATCTCATTCTCGTTGGTAGCAGAGATGATGCATTATTCCCTCAGGTGGCAAATGCATGGATATATAATGGAAAATGTGCTTAAAATATGTGTTCTCTTTTGTTAATGAACATCTTTGAGCACATATATTCTTTCCTTATATTCTTCTGTTACTGCCAAGTATTAGTTTTATCTTATTGCCAAGATATGATGAGAGGTATATAAAAAGACACGTAGGCGTACTCAGTACAATATTATTGAAATATTATGCTGACGTGTACCGCATGTAATCTTTTGTTTAGGTTGTGGTTATGCTCTTGAAGATCCAAGATAGTGAGAGTTGTGTGGCGAGATGATGTAGAGGTGGACCTGTTGTCTTAAGATCCTGTTGTTAGTTGTAGTACATGTATATGTATAAGTTTTCTGTTCAATATGTAATATAAAATGTTGTAACAATTCATGTTGTAATTATATGTTGAATGGTGAACATGTGTGTATGGTTTTATTATTGTTCATGTGCATGTGCGAATGATCGTTTCCTTATGACTTCCTCTGATTTTCTTCTTCTTAGCCTAGTGTGGGATGTTTAAATTGGGATTCTCGCTGAGGTGAGGGTTTCAATTTGGACATCACACATCAGATTAAGTTTTAGAAAATCTGGGGACGTCATAGGTGGTATCAGAGCATGAACAATAGAAAAGCCTGGCATGTGCTCATTATGCAACTTAAAACTAAAGAACCTTGAACCTAATAATCTTTTAGGGTTAGATTAGTCATCTTTTAGAGACTAGATCTGACCTAGCCTCTAGGTTAGCACCTAGATGTCTAAGAACTAGGTCTAGACTGGTGCTTGTTGAGTAGCAAGTCCTTAGATGTCATTCTTTCCTTATAGTGCAGCGGTATGGGACGTTGCATTATTTGGAAATGACGTGCATCAAGGGAAGAGAAACCCTAGACATATGGCGCTCATTGTCTAGAATAGCTACCCTAGTTTACACTTTGTTCTCACCCTTTTCACTAGTTTCATGGCACTGTACTCTCTACTATGTGTGGGGCACTCATTTCTAGATTTCATTTTGGATTCCAAATGGATCGAACCTCGATAGTTTTCTCTGACGTTTATTTTATCGAAGAAAAACTATATAATATTTTAATATGTATATACATTACAAAAATGTGTCCCCACACATGTATGAGTAGGAGGTGGTCATGCAACCTAAGTGAAAGTGATGACATCAGTCTAGAAGAGAGTGTAGTTCTAGATTAGATGTCTAGAGCCTTGTTGGAATATATGATAGATGGAATAGATGAAATAAGTTTTGATGATATGATGTAAGTCTCATATAGATGATATAAGATGGTTTATGATGATTAATATGTCTTTGAGGACTTTAGTCCAGTTTTGAAGTTCTGAGATAAGTTTTGATGATGCTAGTAACTAGGCTTTTATGAGATAAGATATGCTAAGTTAAGATAAGGTTGTGAGTCAGCATGACCTCAAGCTCTTTTATAAAGGAGGACCTCTAGTGTTGGGACCAGTTTTGGGGCTAACTCCAGAGAGAGTGAGACCATTGGGAGAAGGTTAGAGAACCTAAACTCCAAGATATGAGAATTATGTGATATGATATGCCCTAAACTAGACTACTCCTAAGTGAATGAGTTGAGTTTCTTAATGCATGATTCCTATAGTCATGTTGAACCCTAGATGTACTTGGGAAGACCAAACCCTAGAGTTAGAGAGAGGCTGGCTATATGTGCACATGTGAACATCAATATGAGTGTTTGCCATCTGGGTGAGGGAGAGAGCCCAAGACCCTAGAGGAAGTAGCTATGTTAGCTTCCATGAAGCCTCATGCTCGGGTTGGTGGTTTCCCACATAGGAATCTAGTGGTGTATATAAGAGAGCTTTGGGTAAGATGTTTCATGGTTAGAGACCTATGAAGAGTATGTCATAGCATGTTTTGGTTTGTGCTTATGTGGCTAGAGTTTGTTAAGCTATTAGCTAGTTCCAATGAGGTATACCTGAGAACCCTAGACAGAGAGGAAAGATAAAGTTTTTGCATATGAGATACTCATAGAGTTGAGTTAGCTCAGAGAGACTGAGCATGGCACTACCCTCATGATATGGGTCAGGAGGACCTCAGTTGGATTAGATAAAGTTTTGATATATGTTTGATAAGCCACTCACATAAGTTTGTGTAGCACAACCATGATGTAATATATGTAAGAATATGATCTAATCTTGAGATATGATATATAGACATGATATGATGGAAACCTAGAGATGGTTTAATAAATATCAAAGCATAAATAGTTAACCATATACATGAATAATGATGATAATGTGAATGGTTGGTTAATCTTATGACGAAATCACTAGTAGATGTTACAATATACTTTGAACAATGAAATAAGATCATATGAATGAAATATGTTACATGAGGTGTTAATCTTAGTGCTTAATAAAGATGAAAAATATAGTTTGACATTTAGCACAATATAACGATTATGACACCTTTATGTGGTAAAGATCGATAAAGTTGGTTAATTATAGTTAACTCCCTCCTAAAAGGCATATGTTAAGGTGGAACATGTTCTAACGGATCGGCTCAATAATTGTGATGACACCTTAATATAATGGGTTAACTTTAGTTAACTCCTTTAGAACATGGTAATATGATGTGGGAACCCTAATGCATGGCTAAAGATAAAGAAGCAAATCTAACATATGAGATATGTAATGACATAACCAGAGTTTATAAACCCTTGGATCAACCTTGAATGGAGTGTTTGTGCACCCAAGATGGTTGTAAACCCCCCTAATAGTGCTTTGGATACATGGTTATAGGTAACCTTTGTGGATATGTTACACCTAGAATAGTTCCTACATGTGGATGAAGGAAAGATAAGGTTTTCCTTGGAAGTATGAGTATGGTTTACTTTTGAGGACAAAATTTCTTTTAAGATGTATATGATGTGAAAGAATGGTTTTCTGGCTTAATTCCGAGGACATATTTTTTTTTAAGGTGTGTAGGATGTGATGGAGTGGACTTTTAGAATCCTAAAATTTCCAATGGTATAAGTGAGTTCTTGCATGTTGAGTTGCTATGAGAGTTCCTAATGTTTTATCAAAATTTTGGAAGTCAAGTGATATTAATATCATGTTTTGGATCCCTATGTTCATGCCTTTTTGAGTGAGCAAACAATAAGTTTTGGACACCTAATTCGTGTACAAGGTAGTTTGGGCTGCATTAAATCTGTGGTTAAAGTTTGTTGGCCATTGAAGTTTTCTGTATGGATTTATTTAGGTTTGAAATGTGTGAAATACTGAAATTAGATGCTTTTGATATATGATAGACCAATGGTATAACATTCTATCATAAGTTTGATGGCCAATTGGTGTCACACAGAGTCAAGGAATGTTGCAGATGGGTGACGTAGGGATATCAGGCCTTTGGATGTGGGTTAATCGTACGCCTGGTAGCTCATCCTCTACCGCCAGTCAAGTCGGAGGTCGTGGGGTAAAGGAGTCATGTTCCCTGCCCCTCCATGAAAGTAATCGTGGGTCAGAGCAGTTTCACTATGAGCGGTTAGCTTGGCGTCGATGACAACCACTACTAGAACCTTACATTGGGGGATTTGTCTTAGAAACTGTAGAGAACGAGTGGTCGTACCCCTACCTTCTCCATCACCCATGAAGACCACAGATGGACTAACGATCTGGAAGAGTGAGGTAAAGGTAGGAATTTTTCCTAAGGGAAAGACTGTCTTGTGATAGCGCGTATGGCGAAGGAGCATCCTTACGGAGCTACGAAGTCAGGGAAGAGTCTGACTTGATCCTCACTGCACTGGCGGATGAATCCTGATAGATTGCAGATGAAGGCCAAGTTGGGAGCAGACTGTTAGACCTCCCCACTGCGATTGGAGGGTGCAGAGGTGTTCGTGGAGGTCTTGTGAAGATTTCAAAAGATTCAGACTAACAGGAGAGCGAGAAGAGGCAGGACGCCGCTTCGGTTCTGCCGCAACAGAGCCCCATGGCGGCGAGCTTATGGTCGGAAGGATTGGGAGCCAATATCGTAGAAGATGAGAAGCTGTGGAGGTCTGAAAGATGTCCCCGGAGCTGAAGGTGGCCTTAGGATCCTACTAGGAGCACCATGGATCTGTTGAATGCTCACCGGCGCAAAGCTGCGCGGCGGTTCCCTAGCGAACAGGAGACGGACGCCGGGCACCCCAGCGTTTCATGAGAAAGGAAGACCGCAAGTCCTAGGAAGCGTGCGTGGAGGCTGGAAACAATGGAAGACATCAGAGGAGCCAGGTAGAGGTTGCCATGCCTCGCCGCAGTCAGGCCAGGTGGCAGCGTACGCTGCGGACAGGGAAACCCACCAGCTCTGGATCCCAAAGCGTGAGAGAATGAAATGGGGGAAGAAGGAACCGGGTCCAGGTGCCCTGATCGAACCAGCCAGACTCCAACAAGGCAAAGAAGGATTTGTTTCCTGGATAGCCACGTGTCTTCGTCCCATTGGCCCGAAAAGGTAAAATCCCAATATTACCTACATCTTTGAAAATGCATAGTAATTAGTGTGTTTCTCAGAAAAATACAAACAAGGTACCTAAATTCTCATAAAAATGTGTAGAATAATATGAAACCATCATATAAGTCTTTTGATGCATTAATCTCAGTGATATCATGTAAGATGTGTAATGCTTATTTAATGGATAATAAATAGAAAATGATGACATAAAATTATGGAAAATATATGTAAGTCCATAATTATGTATAGAATCCATATGATGTCAGATATGTCCAGGTTGATGCACGAAATCATGTAATTTACTCCATATGGCTAATTAGGGCTTTTAACCCTAAATAAAATGCAATAAATACGCACACGCTCAATAATTGACGAAAGTTTACAGAGTAGCTAATATCAGTATATAGAACCTCAGTTTTAATTATGAGATCATGATTATGCATAAAATCCATGTTATATGAAGATGGCTTTTAATACATTTTATGAAACCCTAATCTAGGTTAATGAGGTAACCTAGGGTTAATATGCACACAAAAATGATATGGAAGATAATGTTCATATAATGAGACATAATCTGGAAAGTGACATCAGTAAGATAATTCCGAGACAAGAATGCAAGTAATGAAGAGAATATCCTAATGAGTTAAGTAAACCCTAAAATGGATACGTTTTGGGTTAAGATGAGATGTAAGATGATAAGAACCTGATGATAGTATATGATCTTGTCTTGATCAGGTTTAGAAAAGATATGGTTGACATCGGGAATATGTGGTGATTAGTTTATCTCTTTGGAAGGTACGCTATTACCTCTTACTTGGCTTATTATACAATATGCTTGTGTTATATGAGTAGTAAAATACTTGGCATATGGTATTGATTGAAATGATTGTTCTTGTATGCTATGTTGCTTGATTCTCCATACTTATTGCTATGAACACATCAAACATAATATATTTGTTCCATTATATGAAAGCACTAATTCTCCTTGGTAGCATAGTGCTGGAAAGTGATCATTCTCTTTGGTAGCAGATCACATTGTACAATGATCTAACTCTTTGGTAGTAGATCATAAGGCCCTACATCTCATTCTCGTTGGTAGCAGAGATGATGCATTATTCCCTCAGGTGGAAAATGCATGGATATATAATGGAAAATGTGCTTAAAATATGTGTTCTCTTTTGTTAATGAACATCTTTGTGCACGTATATGCTTTCCTTATATTCTTCTGTTACTGCCAAGTATTAGTTTTATCTTATTGCCAAGATATGATGAGAGGTATATAAAAAGACACGTAGGCGTACTCAGTACAATATTCTTGAAATATTGTGCTGACGTGTACTGCATGTAATCTTTTGTTTAGGTTGTGGTTATGCTCTTGAAGATCCAGGATAGTGAGAGTTGTGTGGCGAGCTGATGTACAGGTGGACCTGTTGTCTTAAGATCCTGTTGTTAGTTTTAGTACATGTATATGTATAAGTTTGCTGTTCAATATGTAATATCAAATGTTGTAACAATTCATGTTGTAATTATATGTTGAATGGTGAACTTGTGTGTATGGTTTTATTATTGTTCATGTGCATGTTCTACTGATAGTTTCCTTATGACTTCCTCTGATTTTCTTCTTCTTAGCCTAGTGTGGGATGTTTAAATTGGGATTCTCGCTGAGATGAGGGTTTCAATTTGGACATCACACATCAGATTAAGTTTTAGAAAATCCGGGGATGTCACAACTCCCATGCCTCAGAATACGACTCTTCTATCTTCTGCTTGAAGTTATAGATATTTCCAACTAGATAGTTTGTCTTTAGGGGTGGAAAATAGCACTCAAGTAAGACATCTATCATATGATCCCAAGTTCCTACAGAATCTGGCAGTAGGCTAAGAAACCATGACTTTTCATCATCTTCTAGTGAAGAAGGAAACATCTTCAAATATATCACTGTCACTAGAATCATGCCAATCTTCACCATACCACATCTCTCTACTAAGTTATTAATGTGTGCCATTGGGTCCTCCATGCTATGACCATGGAATGCTTATGATTTCACCAATACTGCCAACCTTGGGTCTATCTTGTAACTGTCCGCATTAATGGCATGACTCTTGATTGGCTCCAATTGAGCTGTAGCGGAAGATTCCTTAATTCTCTCCCAAATAGTCTACTCTTCAACTTTTGTGTCATGCATCTCTACTTGTTCTGATTATTTTGTTGGAGGTGGTGGAGTTTCTGACGGTGGAGTTTGGATCAGTCCTCCTACAAAGCTACTGTACTCCTATACCCTGCGTATGAATTCCTCCTAGAATGCACTCTATGGAGTTGACCCTCCATAATCGTTTGCTCTAGCCTAAAGCATGTACTGACACCTAGATTTTTAATTAATCAGTGTGAGAAATAGATACTAGAGATTGAATGAATATTTGGAATTCAGCTTAGAAATAGTAAAAAAAATTGTGGCCTAGAGTGGCCGATCACAACACTCATTGTGTTACATGTCTAAAATTCAAGTTCACGTATTAGAGTAATATATGACCAAAAGTGGCTCAGATATCAAACATAAGGAAAACATACTCCAGAGACTGCTACTAACTATGATTCATCAGCGAGATCGATAAAAAGGGTGACTGAAGAATTAATTGACTAATTGCATTAAGTAAAACTAACTTAATTTGTTTGTGATCAATGATGGAATGGATTCCTTATGATTACGGTTTCACCATAGTTTGTATTGAAATTAACATCATTTCATTAATATTGATTCCTCTTACCTCTAGACAAAGGGACATGTAGCAAGAGTTACCACTTTCTCAACATAATTCACTACCTAACCTGATATGAACCCCACTCTCATAGAGATTTAACTGTTAGTTAGGTGCTTTATCGAATTCTCTGATTTATTCCCTTCACAATTGTAGGCCCTCTCTCAAGGTGTGGTATAAACTGTGTACATCTACAAGTTTTCCATCCCTTAATCCCTCTCTCTAAGCAATTAACAATCTAATAAATTACCTCTGGTGATCAGGCACATATAATTCATGAGGCAAACATAGAAATATGTCTAGAAATTAAGAGAAACATGGATAATAATTTATAATTGTCAACTAAAAATGCAAAACTAGACTACTCTCAGGTCCTAAGGAACAAAGGGGATTAGCCTCACATGATTTTAGTTTCTATACACATAGAAAGAGAGAAAAGTGACAAGTAAAACATCCAAGAATAATGAAAAACCCCTAGAGAAGATGATCTGGATGACTCCTTCTAATGAACACTGTGATTTTCTATCTTTCAACTACAAATTTTGCTAATGGAAGTGCTCAAACCACCCAGAATGTAGATTTGTCCTTTCTTTTCTCTTCTCCCAACTCTACTATATCATGAAATTGTATATCATGTCCTCCCTTAGGTCTCGCCGCACTTCTCCTAAGTCATAGGATTGACTTAGGGCATCATTAAGTCCCAAACATTGGATTAGAAATGATCTTTAATCTGTCCTAATCATGACAAGTCAGTACAACTGACTGGATGTTGGTAGTATCGATGCCTTCTTTTATTCACGATCCCTTATAAGCTGTCAGTACTACTGAGTTGATGTCAGTAGCATTGAAATTTTTCCTAACATTCTTATTGTACTTTTTATATTAGTCGGTACCACCAACTTGGATGTTGGTAGTACCGAGACTCATCCAAAGTGCTCCTTTAAAATTGTCAGTAGTATTGATTTTGGTGTCGGTACTATCGAGTTTTCTCGATTGATCCCCATTCCTTTTTGTCAAATGTTGGTACCACCGACTGACATATCGATAGTACCGAGCTGATTCAATTCTTGTATATTTACTTGAAATTAGAAAGAATTGAACATAAGCTCCAAAATAATGATAAATCAATATGGAACAGTAAAAATATGTGTATTTGATGCAATTGAGTGTCACAAGCCAAATCATGATAAATCATGCACAAATAATATGAAAATGGGAAATAAGTGCACCAGATGGTAGCTGATGTTGATATGTATTTGTGTGTGTGAATTGTAGATGAAGTGCATATGTGTGTGTGAATTGAATGTGAAGTGCATGAGGAAGAGAATGATGTGTTCTTGTGGATATGTATGAAATTGAATGTTTGATTGAGAAATGAATTAGTTGATCCATGAGTTCATGGATACATGTGTGCATTTATAGTGTTTTGAGGTTTTCTGGCATGTTTTTGCCTATTTTATAAAATGCATTCTGATATTTTGTATATATATCTTTCTTCTTGTAGGTTTTCTGACATGTTGTTAAGCTTTGATGTGTAATTCTTTAGAACTTTTAGTTCTGAAGAACTATATGTAGTAGACAGGCTAGCAGTCGGACAATAGATTTGTATGCCTATTATATAAAAACATAAACATTTCTCTTTGGCTATTTGTAAACAACCAACTAAATATACATTCTACAGTGGTTATTTACACTTAACCGATGAGGTATACCTAAAATTTTTACTCTGTAATCATTGATAAAACTAACGTGATATTTGGCGTCAGTTATTTATCATTACTCAATCAATGAGAAAGTATCATAGGTTAGCTTAAAGCATCAGTTGTTGTTCTTACAACCAATGAGGAAAGGTCAAAGGAGACTACAAATTTGTCATCCGCTACGTGTTACGTCATCGATTTTTCTGTGATGTGGAACCAATGACTAAAAGAGTTGCCATTGGTTTCCAGAACCGACAAAGAATGGCTTGAGTTTTAGCTTCTCTCACTTGGTCATTGGTTTTTAACCAACGTTGTAAGCCTAAAATAATCAACGCTATATCCCCATTCTGCTGTAATGAGAGCAGACTGTCTGAGATATATGTAAGCTCAATATCATATATTGACTCACATGAGAATGGGAGTGCATTTCTCAGTCTCACTTGTCAAACACCATGATATCAAACTCATGTAGGAGGGACAAATCCCATCTACATCACTGATAATCATCCACATCTGTCACAATGCACCTGAGAACCACCTTTATGGCAACCCTTAGTCAAGATCATGGTGGATGACACCAAAGTACATCAAACAACATGTGATGAGTACAATGATTCCAGGTCTATGAACCACAATCACAACCATCACTATGAGAGATGATTCTGATTACCAATCATGGTTTCCATGCATCACTCTCAAGGAGGGTCTTCCTGATACATTGTTCTCTCACATGCATATATGTGTTTGGTTTGATATCAAATATCATGACTAATGAGATTCTATCATCAACCAACACACACTCTAGTCTTATGTGTTATTACTATCGATTATCCCTCCATAATAACATCTGACTATGGACACAACAAGAATGTATATACTCTTGACATCCATATGATCTCAATATCCAGGTCCTTAGCCCGAAGACATATATAATTGAGTAATATCATTCTTTAGACATTTATTATGCTACATAATTATCTTACAACTAAATAAAATAGAATAATTTGGAAGATTGCCTTTATTATCAATCAAATCGTTTACAAGATATACCATTACAATCATCATATGATTGGGTCTCTGGGCATACATACCAATAAATACAAAGTTTTTAAAAAAGAATCAAGTGTTATATATAACATGTTTTATATATCTTCACAACACACATTACATTTGACTTGTATTAAACAATTTTTGCCAAACAATGATATTTCTATAATCCAGAGAGACATATTTGAGAACAAATAACAATAGCTTTATAATATGGCATACTTATTTCAAAATATGAGTATACATATATATTGGAAGTTGGATGAATCCTAGTGCATCATTTATTTTTCTCTTACAGTGGCTTCCATCATTACACATGGCGAGTAGAAATCTAGTGTAGAGAAATAAGGCTACAAATATGGCAACAGAAACAAAATTTACTTACCATATTCTGTTGGTATGTATGCCCTGAGAGACAATCATGGGATGATTGGTGGGATGCATTAAGATTGATTTGATAAACATCAAAGGCAAGCTTCCAATTCTTTCTGGTTCAGTCATATGAGATAATGATAGAACAGATTGAATGTCTAGAGAATGACAATACTCAATGACATATGCTTTCAGGTTTAGGACCTGAATGATGAGATCATACAGATGCTAAGAGTTTGTACATTCTTATCATGTCCCTAGTCGGATGTCATTGTGGAAGGTAGATAGACAACAATGACACACAAGACAATATTGTGGTGTTGGTTGATGACAAAATCTCATTAGTCATGATATGGAGATATCAAACCAAACACATAGGTGCTTTTTAGAGAACAAGCATACTGGACAGACCCACCGTGAGTTTGACACATGGAACCATGACATGGTAGTCACAGTCAGTTCTCATAGTGATGGTGGTGAGTGTGATTCTTTGACCTAAAATCACTACACTCAACACATGTCGTTGGGTACACTTTGACATCATCAAATACAGTCCTAAAACATGGGTTGTTATAAAGGTGATGATTGGGTGGCTTTGACACATGGGGCTTTTGAGGAGTGAGTGATAGATATGGGATTTGTGCCTCCTGAGGGAGTTTGATATCCATGGCCACTTGATGAGTAGGATTGAGATAGGCATGCACACATGTGTGAATCAATATGTGATATTGATGTCATACATATCTCCTCCAATCTACTCTGAGATCAAGAAAGTGAATGAATGTTGGAGGGATGACTATTCCATGCCTTGAGTTCATTCAGGATATCAATGACAAAGGAATTATACATTCACTATAACACCATTCACGAATTCTAGGATTGAAAGTTGTTCTCCAACTTTCCTTTTCACTTGGGTAGCACTGGTGTGCGACTAGGCACCGCTCTTTGCTTATGAAGTCATAAGTGTTATGGACTTTCACTGCCAATGTGAAATGGACCTGCATGGTCACACACATAGGATTTAACCTGGAAGAGGAGTTTATCCACAAATGATCTCTAGATTACTAAAGGAGTTTGGTAGTTCAATTAAACACTCAATCAATTGATAGCTCAGTATCATAGTGTTCAAGGTGTTGGACCGATTGATTAGAGTATCAGATTGATTGAAACTATGATTGACTGATTTGCACAAGTCTGCTGCCCCAACCGATCGGCTCATGAGATGAATCGATCGACTCAGGTTGGTGAACCGGTCGGCTCAAGTGGTGAGTCGATCGGCTCATGTGTCATGAAACGATCGACTCAATGGTTGAAACGATCGATTCATGTGACCAAATGAGATCGTTTGGAAAGTTAGAAGACTATTTTGCAAATACAATTTATTTTACTTGTACAAATTCGATTTGGACAAGGATTAATATTTGATTAGTGGGAAACAAATACGAAAGTCAATTTGAGTTTTGATATGGACCATGAACCGATCGGATCAGTAAGTGAACCGATCAGCTCAGGTCCCAAACGATCGGCTCAGGGCCCGAAATGATCGTTTCAGGGTGTGAACCGATCAGTTCAACTGCCGCAATATGTTAGTTTTGTGGAAAAACTCAAACCCTTCTACTCATGTTTTAATCCAACATTTCTCGGGGTAGAGAACCCTGTCCCATGACCCTCCTATATATAGGGGTATTGGGGGCTTCTCAGGAACAACAACTCAGAACACGAGTTGCTCTGCAAAGTTGTCGTTCTCTCTGGTTGTGGTAACCGAGAGAGCCCGATCAAGTACTACCCGATAAGGGAGGCAAAACAAGGGAAAGACAACTATAGAAAAGCAACTGGTTGCAGGAGAGTGTGTTGGCGACTAGTACGCCAATAGGAGGGTGCGACTCCTTCCGATTCCTTGTGGGACAAGGAGATCGGAGTTCCAGGTGGTCCGTGTGGACTACTTCAGAGGCGGGAGACTTCTTCCGCTCAAAGGACAACTGTCAATCCCGACAGTCCCGATGAGACTAGGAGCTGCACAGACACCGTCCAAGACTAGAGGTGAAGACCCTGCAAGCCGCGAGGTAACATCGCCGAGCAAGCCTCGAGACAAGGTATGACTCCACAAACCATCCTTCCTATTGTATAGACGTTGACGCGATTACTTCATTCTGGGTTTGGGAGAAGAAATTTTGTTTCCGCTGCCTTCTTTGTCTCCCCTAAAACCCAATAGTAGTATCATAGCCATGCCAACTGCTCTATACTTTAGGATTATCAATAAGATTGATTTTGGTTTGTCGCCTTTATTTATTGCATACAATGTGAATAAAATTGGCTTTATGCATGTCCAATCCTAAATCCACAAATCTCAATATACATATATGATATGTAATATGAATGCACTCGATACACATCACCCTTAAATGAGTTTTGTGGTGGATGTATAGCGTGGTTATGGCCAATAAATCCTATATATGTGTGTGCTTGGTTGAATGTGGTTGCTTGTATCTTGGTCTGCACACCAATTCCTATCTCCTATTCCTGAGTAACTCAAGATAACTTGAGATTTCTTTCCTACCTTTGCTCCCCCCGAATGTAACTCGGGGTTTCCCTATTCAAATGTAAAATAGGATAGATCTTTTATTTCCTGTTATGTCAAAGAACGGCGGACAACCTGACGATGACTGAGACGATCGATTCAAGAAGTGAATCGATCAGTTGGCATTCCAGATGACCAGTTTGAGGAGCGAGATGATCGAGTGGAGGCTATGAGGAGATGCATGAGGACCAGGTGAACTGATCGGTTGGAGGAGCCAACCGATCGACTAGTGGCACCCAGACAACCGACCAGGGCGAGCAGGTCATTCATGTGATGAGTTGATCAACTCGGACGACTATAGCACTTCATCATGGACAGGTTGCATGTGATGTATACCTAGATGACCGTGATTCCTCTTGGCTTGAGAAATCACATTAGGATGGCCATAATCATCACTTTTATCATTTCACATGTTTTCTGTGGGATATAACATGTATATGATACATACTATATATTGTGGTGATTGGATATGCATATGTACCTATAAAACCAAATCCCTCATTAAATATTAAAGTTTTAGATGCCTTACAAATGCGACACATGTGAAAAGCTTGATCGGCCAAGTGTGGGCGTGCCCTAGTGTGGTGCACCGTCTATCTCGTGGAAGCGTGAAGGATGAATATGTGGGTCTACCCTAGCAGGGTGCATATTCATCGTGTTGGCTTTGGGTTAGACTTAACAAGGTGACCTAGATAGGATCGAGCACCTTGAGGCATGGAGGTGATCATGGCAAGGAGTTGCACATGACATCTTTCAAGAGTTGCATATGATGCAATTGGCAAAATGTGCCTACTTGGAAGATCTAAGTTGTGGGTGACAGCCCTAGCTGGTTCATGACTTAGAGGATTTTAGGATCTTGACCCACTAGAATATTGTACGCTACAATCTTCCGAATTGATAGTGAGGGCTATCAATTTGAAGAAAAATAGTGGGAGCGATAATTAATTAAAGTCCTAATTATATCGTCAACTTTTCAAATCAATCAAATAAGTCAAAATTGTGTTTTGGACTAAACTGCATATATTTCCTTTTGTAGTACAAATGACAACAAACAACAATCACTTTTCGTTGTGATCGGTCCTTGAAAAGGACAAGCTGAATGGGACTAACTTCAATGACTAGTTTAGGACATTGAGAATTGTTCTCACTCAAGAGAGAAAGCTCTATGTCCTGGATACTCCAGTTCCAGAGGAACCTGCTCCTACCACACCAAAGGCAGAAAGGGGTGCTTATAAGAAACATTCTGATGATGCCATTGATGCAAAGTGCTTGATGTTGTGCTCCATGAACCACGAGTTGCAGAGACAACATGAGAACATGGGTGCCATTGAGATGATTCAGCATCTCAAGAACATGTACAAAGATCAAGCACGATAAGAGAGATATGATGTCTCCAGGGCGCTGTTCAAGTGTGTCATGATAGAAGGAGATCCAGTTGGTCCTCACACGCTCAAAATGATTGGGTATGTAGAGAACCTAACAAGACTGGGATTTCCCCTGAGCCAAGAGTTGGCTACTGACGTGATACTGCAATCGTTGCCAGAATCCTACAATCAGTTTGTGATGAACTACAACATGAACAACTTTGACAAGCCATTGACAGAGTTGTTGGGCATGTTGAGGACAGCTGAGGAACAGATAAAGAAGGACAAGCCTAAGTCTGTGATGATGATCAGCAACAAGAAAGGCAAGTCCAAGCGCAAGGGCAAGAGCAAGGCTAAGAAAGGTTCTGATGCTAGCCAGCAGCCCAAGTCATCTTCAACTCTCAAGGCCAAGGGAGGTGTGACCAAGAGAGGTAGTTGCCACCACTGTCAAAAGCTAGGACATTGGAAAAGGAATTTTCCACTCTATCTGGAAGAACTAAAGAAGAAGGAGGGACATACGTCTCTACTTGAAGGTGTCATGAAATAAACTTATAACACTTTTTGAGGTATATGACACCAAGATATAAAGTGTAAAGCACCCAATACGCCATAGATAGGAGTAATTTAGTTTATTTTTAGCCTTAAAGGCATGCAATAGAGTTATGAACTGCTATTTCATATTTGCCAATGGATAGAAACACTTTATTTTTGCATATTGTATGACAATGATATCAATTAATAAAGTTGATGTTTCAATTTCAAAGATATGATCATTATGGAAATGCCTTGTTTATCTTGTGGTACTTGGTATGCATAAGATAAAATGATACCTAAAAGTTATTGATAACTCAAACAATCAAATTAGCATAAATCATGAGAAATTCATTTCTAGTTTCTATATGATGGATAAATCTAGACTATTTTGGTTAGAGAACCAGTAAGAGACATGAATCTCTTGAACATGATTAATCAATCTTAACTAAGGAAGTGGGAGAATGATTATCCTATTAGGTATAATACATGTGATGTATTTACATACCTATTGGACTTAATGCTAGTACTTCAAATGGTATTTAGAGAAATACCAATATGAATATCTTGAAGTGTTCAAGAATATCATAGATGAAGTACAAATTTGGTGAAGTGTTAATTCTTGATTAGATCGATGAATGAAATACTTAAACCAAAATATTTGAGAACCTTATGAGTGATTATGATAGTGTATCATATTGAGCTCGTGATTAAGGCATGGTGATGTCTAAATCAAAAGGAGTCATACTCTATGGAGTTAGAGGATGATTATCAAATAACTAATTTCTTCTTAAATAAAGAATACCCCACACTAATAAAGGACATTAAGAATCATAAGGAGTTGTGAGTTCTTATATCCTTGACAGATACACCCTGATTATCTATAAGATGAGTTGATCATGTGATGAGTCAACTATCTAGATGAATATGAGGAACCGGATTTTGAGTTATGGTTTATGACCATTACATCCTAAATAACTTCCATGTAAACCATAAGGTATGACCTTGATGGTAGCACTCATTGGGATGAAATCCATAAGTGTGAATGAGTCTTAAGCGTTAAGACACATGGATTACTTTTTGAAAAGGATTATGCTTATTAATTGCAACTTAATGACTAAGAGATTTGGCATACAGATACTAAAACCACATTCCTCTGAGGAATAAAATAAGGATGTGTATGTGATACAACCTACAAGGTTTATGAATCCATTAATGCAAATAAAGTCTATAAGTTACAATGAACTAATCAATGTGATTGATTGAGTACAAGAAACTCAGAGCTGGATCTTCACTTTGATGATATAGTCAAAGGGTTTGATTGATATGTCAAATATAAAGAGAGATCTGTGATTTAGTGGGAGCATATTCACATTCTACATATTGATGTGAAATGGAAAACAAAGTGGAAATTATCTTTAAGGAAAATAGAGACCTTTCCTATGTGATAGGAATAGAAGCTATAGAGATAGTTCTCGAAAAACCACTTGACCTGAAAAGAGAGAACATACATTGGCAATCTATACTGAAGGGTTTCAATATACACAGGTTCAATGGGAGAAAACTTGTCCATGTTACATGGAGTTAGTATCCCAAGGCCAAGTATCCAATTCTTATGAAGAATGTAAACACTAAGAATAGATATGGATCTATCATGTATGTAATCATCCCATCATCTTGCATGTATGGACATGGCAAGAGCAAAATCCATTCATCATCTTGTATGTAGGACATGACAATATGATGTGCTCATCCTGATAACTCATATGTGGGACATGACGAAAGGGTGTCTGTCTAGTTCCAGTAAGGGTTATTAGAATACCATAAGAACTTGATGAGTACTTGAGAAGTACTAGTTCTATGAAAATAAGGAAGGGTTCATTGTAAAGAGTTATACTGACGCGAACTTCCAAAAAGGACAAAACATTGGTCGCAAAATATATATGGGATATATAAAAGTGAATGTTTGTTGATAAATGGAAACGTTCCAATAAAGCTATTTTAAAAAGGAAATGCCGAGTATTAGTGTGTTAGAGAACAACAGTGGATACTATATGGATCTGGAAGTTCATAAGATGAACTTATAGTTATTCCGGTCATTGATGACAAGTTAGGAATGCTTGGTCATGCAATGTGGCTAAAGGTTAGCAAAGGAATACTAGATTGCATATTACGACAACTCCATTTCATACGTATGACATACAATGAAGAGATGAGAGACATGCAGATAATACCGACTTTGGCAAGGTGTTTCCATAACTCACTATGTTAGCACTAGAGCACAGTAAAATGTGGGACATGTTTGAAGATCACTATGAATATGATTCAAGGGTGATTGGCTTGCAGTGCAAGTGGGAGTCTGTTGGTATGTATGCCCTGAGATCCAATCATGGGATGATTGGTGGGATACATTAAGATTGATTTGATAAACATCAAAGGCAACCTTCCAATTCTTTGTGGTTCAGTCATATGAGATAATGATAGAATAGATTGAATGTCTATAGAATGATAGTACTCAATGACGTATGTTTTTAGGTTCAAGACTTGAATGATGAGATCATACAGATGCTAAGAGTTTGTACATTCTTATCATGTCCCTAGTCGAATGTCATTGTGGAAGGTAGATAGACATCCATGACACATAAGACTAGATTGTGGTGTTGGTTGATGATAGAATCTCATTAGTCATGATATGGAGATATCAAACCATACACATAGGTACTTGTTAGAGAACAAGCATACCAGATAGACCCACCATGAGTTTGACACATGGAACCATGACATGGTAGTCACAGTCAATTCTCACAGTGATGGTGGTGAGTGTGATTCTTTAACCTGAAATCACTACACTCAACACATGTCGTTGGGTACACTTTGACATCATCAAACACAATCCTAAAACATGGGTTGTTATAAAGGTGATGATTGGTTGGCTTTGACACATGGGGCTTTTGAGGGGTGAGTGATAGATATGGGATTTGTCCCTCCTAAGGGAGTTTGATATCCATGACCACTTGATGAGTAGGATTGAGATAGGCGTGCACGCATGTGTGAATGAATATGTGATATTGATGTCATACATATTTCCTCCAATCTACTCTGAGATCAAGAAAGTGAATGAACATTGGAAGGATGACTGTTCCATGACTTGAGTTCATTCGAGATATCAGTGACAAAGGAATTATACATTCACTGTAACACCATTCACGGATTGTAGGATTGAAAGTTGTTCTCCAACTTTCCTTTTCACTTGGGAAGAACTGATGTGTGACTAGGCACCACTCTTTGCTTGTGAAGTCATAAGTGTTATGAACTTTCACTGCCAACGTGAAATGGACCTGTAGGGTCACACACATAGGATTTAACCTGGAAGACGAGTTTATCCACAAATGATGTTTAGATTACTAAAGGAGTTTGGTAGTTCAATTAAACACTCAATCAATTGATATCTCAGTATCATAGTGTTCAACGTGTTGGACCGATTGATTAGAGTATCCGATTGATTGAAACTGCGATAGACTGATTTGCACAAGTCTGCTGCCCCAACCGATCGACTCATGAGATGAACCGATCGACTCAGGTTGGTGAACCAGTCGGCTCAAGTGGTGAATCGATCGGATCATGTGTCATGAAACGATCGGCTCAATTGTTGAAACGATCGATTCATGTGACCAACCGAGATCATTTGGAAAGTCATAAGACTATTTCACAAATACAATTTGTTTCACTTGTACAAATTTGATTTGGACAAGGATTAATATTTGATTAGTTGGAAACAAATATGAAAGTCAATTTGAGTTGGATCAGGACCACATACTGATCGGCTCAGTAAGTGAACCGATTGGCTCATAGCCCCAGACGACCGGCTCAGGTCCCAAATGATCAGATCAGGGCCCGAAACGATCGTTTCAGGGTGTGAACCGATCGGTTCAACTGCCATAGTATGTCTGTTTTGTGGAAAATCTCGAACCCTTCTACTCCTACTTTAATCCCGCATTGCCTGGGGTAGAGAACCCTGTCCCATGACCCTCCTATATATAGGGGTATTGGGGGATTCTCAGGAACAACAACTCAGAACACACGTTTCTCTGCAAAGTTGTCGTTCTCTCTGGTTGTGGTAACCAAGAGAGCCCGAGCAAATGTTGCCCGATAAGGGAGGCACAACAAGGGAAAGACAATTGCAGAAAAGCAACTGGTTGTAGGAGAGTGTGTTGGTGACTAGTATGCTAACATGAGGGTGCGACTCCTTTCGATTCCTTGTGGGACAAGGAGATTAGAGTTCCAGGTGGTCAGTGTGGACTACTTCAGAGGCGGGAGACTTCTGCCGCTCGGAGGACAACTGCCAATCCCGATAGTCCCGGTGAGACCAGGAGCTGCACAAACACCGTCCAAGATTGGAGGTTAAGACCACACAAGCCGTGAGGTAACGTCACCGAGAAAGCCTCGGGACAAGGTATGAATCCACAAACCATCCTTCCTATTGTATAGATGTTGATGCGATTCCTTCATTCTGGGTTTGGGAGAAGAAATTTTTTGTTTCTGCTGCCTTCTCTGTCTCCCCTAAAACCCAACATATTCCCCTTAGATAACGGATCACATCAACAACTATAGATTGCGAAGGAAGGTTGCAAGGCATATACATGGTCCTGGAGCAAGTCCAATGACTGTCCTTGCAGCAACATGCTTCTTTTGTAAGAAACACCTGGACAACAGTCAGCGACAACATCCTGGTGTAGCACCATGGACAGCGGTTGACGACATCCTCCTAGTGGGTGGAAAAGGCTTCCTCTCCTCTATGTATTCCACATGTAACACCAGGAACTCCTATCATTATTTTGGAACAGATAAGAAGGAGTTGTCCCTGTGAATATCAATGTGCTAGCATTGACTTGCTCTCCCTATTGTCTCTCCCTTTGACATGTAAGATTTTCTTGGGTTCTCACATTACAACAATTGTGAGAAGACAATTACCGTCAGAACTTATTGTTGTGTCTAGTGAAATACTAGTCTACCCCCCTTTATATAGGATGGCTAGGGTTAGAGTTTCCAGATCATCTGGGAGTCGAAGAGATGGAATTTCATGAATTTTTGGAACTTGTGAACCATGAACCGATCGGTTCACATGTGACATGACCGGTTCAAAACTTTAACCAATCAATGAACGTATCCTATTTGCAATCACATTTGCTTTTAGTATGATGATTAATATATAACATGATGTCAGCATCAATCATCGATCCAATCATATTCATCAGCTAAACGACCAGTTCACAACTTGAACCGGTCGATTCGTACATCTAAATTGATCGATTCACTTTCTGAACTAGTTGTTTCAGATTTCTAACATCCAATCTTGTTTAAATTGAATACCTAACACTTTATTAATCAAGTTTAAATCACATTCATGAGTAAACTCCTATTCTAGGTAAATCCTATGCATGTGACCCTATAGGTCCCAATTTACATTGACAATGAATGTCCATAACCAATTTATGACATCACAAGCAATGAGTGGTATCTAACAACACATCGTTGCTACCCAAGTAATTGGAAAGTTGGAGAACAACTTCAACCTACAATCTATAATTAGTGTTACCGTGATCATATAATTCCTTATCTATGATATCCAGATTGAACTCAAGGCATGGAATCATCATCCTCTTCAACATTCTATTCGTTTTCCTTGAATTAGAGCAGGCTGTCTGAATGTATTTGAGCTCACATATCATGTATTGATTCACATTATTATGGCCATACATTTCTCAGTATCTCTTATCAAGTGGTCAGGATATCAATATCTAGTAGGAGGGACAAATCCCATCTACATCACTCATAGTCATTCTCCATGTGTCACAATGTATAACATCACATTTATGGTAACCCTTATTCAATGTCACATTGGGTGGTGTCAAAGTACATCAAACAACATGTGATGAGTGTAGCGATTTCAGGTCTAAGAACCACAATCACCACTATCACTGTGAGAGCTGATTCTAACTACCATTCAATGGTTTCCATGTATTACTCTCAAGGTGGGTTTTGTTTGATACATTGTTCTCTAACATACCTATGTGTTTGGTTTGATATCACATATCATGAATATTGAGATATCATCATCAACCAACATACACTCTACTTGTATGTATTATTGATGTATATCAACTTCCACAATAACATCTGACTAGAGACATAACAATAATATATGTACTCTTGTTATTCATATGATATCATTGTTTAGGTCCTCAACCTAAAGACATGCATCATCAAGTAACATCATTCTTTAGAAATCTATCATGTTATAGCATTATCTCATAGTTGAAAAAACATAACGACAAAGATTGCCTTTATAATTAATCAAATTGTTTGCAAGATAACCCATTACAATCATCTTATGATTGGGTCTCTAGTAATACATACCAACATACTCCCACTTACACTTAGATCCAATCATCGTTGAACTTAATCCTAAGTGATATAATATGACCTTCATGCTTCTACTACAAAATATCTTTTATCAAGGGGTCATCTTCATTACTTTCAGTTGGTACTCTGCAAATCTTCACATCTCCTCACTGTACAATCTCTCATATGAGATGGAATTGGTGTTTTATGTGCTAGGAATGCTGATGAAATCTGGGTTCCCTAGATTGTGTAATAGCTCCATTGCTATCACAATATATCTCTACTACATCATTGATGCATGGTACCACCCCAAGTTCAGAGATGAACTTCTTGATCCAAACAACCTCCTTTGCTGCATTGGATGCAACAATATACTCGACCTCTATTGTATAATCAACAACTATATTTTGCTTGGAACTCTTCTATCTTACAACTCCATTATTTAGGAGAAACACAAATCCATATTGTGATCTATAGTCATCGTTGTCAGTTTGGAAGCTTGCATCAGTGTAACTTTTTACCACCAACTCTTCCTCACCACCGTAGACAAGAAAATGATCCTTAATTCTTCTCAAATACTTAAGGATGTTCTTTATGATAGTCCAATGACATTTGCAAGGATCTGAATGATATGTTCTTGTCATGCTCAAGGCATATGAGACATCAGGACAAGTACATAACATTTCATACAAGATAGATCCAATCATAGATGCATCTGGAATCTTACTCATGTGTTACCTTTCTTCACAAGAACTAGGACATTGAGCTCTAGTGGTGGTAACACCATGAGACATGGGTAAGTTTCCCCTCTTTGAGTTCTCCATGTTGAACCACTTTAACACTTTGTCAATGTATGTGCTCTAGCATAGGCCAAGAGCCTTCTAGATCTATCTCTATATATCTTGATTCCTAAGACATAAGATGCTTCACCTAAGTCTTTCATTGAAAATGTATTTCCTAGCCAAGTCTTTACCACTTGTAAAGTACGCCATCTACATACAATATGAGGAATACAATCATGCTCCCACTAACCTTCTTGTAAACACATGGTTCATCTTTATTTTGACTAAAGCTGAACTCTTTGACTGTTTTGTCAAATTGAAGATTCTAGCCCCGAGATGCTTGCTTCAATATGAAGATTGACCTTTGTCATCTACAAACTTTATTTGCATCCTTTCAATTTATAAAACCCTCAAGTTGTGTCATGTACGCATACTCAAGTAGATTCCTATTAAGGAATGAGGTTTTAACATCCATCTGCCAAATCTCATAGTCATAATAAGCTGCAATGGAAATCATGATCCTGATGGACTTAACCGTGGCAACTGGAGAAAAAGTTACATCATAATCAACACTTTGAACTTGTTTGAAACCCTTTTCAACCAATCAACCTTTGTAAGTTTGTACATTACCATCTATGTCAGTCTTCTTCTTGAAGACCCATTTGCTCCCTATGGGTTTCACCCCTTCAGGTGGATCCACCAAGGTCCATACCTTGTTGGTGTATGTGGATTCCATCTTAGATCTCATGGCCTCAGGCCACTTCTTAGACTCTAGTCCCTTTAAATATTCTAGGTAGGTTTCTATTTCATCATCAATGACCAACTCAATGACTTCTTGAGTCACAAGATAACCAAATCTTTTTGGCTAAAGGCGTGTCCTACTAGATCTGTGAGGTTCCTGTGTTACATGAGGAATTTGAAATTTAACAACAATTTGTGTCTCTCTATGTTACTATTATACCTCTACATGTTCAATGCTTTCTTGTTGGTCTCAAACCTCTTTGAGTTCTACTTTCCTCCCGCTAATCCTTTAGAAATGAATTCCTTTTCTAGGAATACAACATCCCTAAAAACAAATACTTTGTTGTTAGACAGAGTATACAAGTATTATCCTTTAGTTTCCATATGATATCCAACAAAATAACATTTATCTAATTTGGGTCCAAGATTTTAGGGAAACTTCTTTCTCACATAAGCTTCACATCCCTAAATCTTCATAAAAGACACATTAGGACTCTTCCCATACCATATATCATATTGTGTCTTTTGAACCGATTTAGATGGTACACGGTTTAGTGTAAACACTGCAGTTTCTAGAGCATAACCCTATAAGGAAATCAGAAGATCAACAAAACTCATCGTTGATCGCATCATATATAGCAATGTGTGATTTCTTCTTTCTAACACACCATTATGAGATGATATTCCAGGTGGAGTCCATTGTGATACAATACCATAGTCTTATAGAAGGTCCTCAAACTCTTGGCTTAAGTATTCTCCACCTCAATCATAATGGAGTGCCTTAATACTTTTACCAAGTTGGTTATGTACCTCATTCATGAAATTCTCAAACTTTTCAAGGGGTTCTGGCTTAATGTTTCATCAACTAAACATAACCATACCTATTGAAATTACCAGTAAAGGTAATGAAGTATTGATAACCACATCTAGCATTTGTTATAAGAGGCAAACACAAATTAGTATGTATGAGTCCTAATAGATCATTAGCCCTCTCACTATTACTAGTGAAGGGAGTCTTTGACATCTTTCCCAGCAAATAAGACTCACATGTATCTATTGATTCAAAATCAAAAGAGTCTAGATATCGATCTTTATGGAGTCTAGAAATACATTCTGATTGATATGCCCTAGTCTAAATATCCATCTTTATGGAGTCTAGAAATATGTTTCTCATTGATATGCCCCAAAAGAAAATTCTAAAGGTATGTTTTGTTTCAGTTATTGAGTTTTAATGTTTTGGTATTTACATTATAAGCATTTGTCTCTAGATCTATAAAATAAAGACCATAGGACATTGGGACACTGCCATAAAAGATCTCAATCTTTTGAAATAGAACATTGACCATTCTTTTTAGGAAATTCATACCCATCCTTGTCCATAAAAGATATAGAAATAATGTTTCTATTAATATCAAGTACAAAATATTATTTCTCTAACTCTATTACTAGCCCATAGTTAGAGATAAATTATAGGTTCCAACTGTAGTGACAACAACTCTTTATCCATTTGCAACATGGAGTTTGACCTCGCCCTTTCTTAAAAGCTTACTTCTTTTCAGATCCTGTATATTCAAACATATGTGATCCACATCCAATATCCAGTACCCAAGATGAAGAAGTAGACATATACCTAAAGTAGAGATCTCTATCCCCTCCTTCTTCCTCAATTCCTCTAGGTAGAGAAGGCAATTTCTTTTCTAGTGTCTAGGCTGGTGATAATGGTGAAAATTCCAATCCTTGGTCACCCCTCCCTTTGCCTTGAGTGCAGAAGACTTGGGTTTCTAGCCAACTTCAGAACCCTTCTTAGCCTTGCCTTTTCCTTGGACTTCCCTTTGTCTCTACTAATCATCATCACAGACTTAGGCTTGTCTTTCTTCATCTGCACTTCAGCTGTTCTTAACATGCCAAGTATTTTTTACCAAGACTCATAAAAATCTTTCATGTTGTAGTTCATGACAAATTATCTATATGATTCTTACAATAACTATAGAATCACATCTGTGGCCAACTCTTGACCCAAGGGAAATCCCAGTCTATCAAGGTACTCCACATACCCAATAAGCCCGAGCACATGGGGACCAACTGGATCTCCTTCTACAATGTTGCACTTGTACATCACCTTGAAGACATGATATCTCTCTATTATTGCTTGATCTTGGTACATTTTCTTAAGACATGTCACCCTTTCAATTAAATCAACGTTCTCATTCTATATCTACAACTCATAGTTCTTTGAGCACAACATCAAGCACTTGAAATCTATGACATTTTCAATGTGCTTCTTGTAAGCATCCCTATCAGCCTCAGGCATAGTGGGAGCTTGTTCATCTGGCATTGGTGTTTCTAGGGCATAGATCTTGCGCTCTTGTATGAGAACGATTCTCAACATCCTAAACCATTCATGGAAATTATTCCCATTAAACTTCTCCTTCTCAAGGATTATTTGCAAGGGAAATGTTTTATTGGTTTCCATTTGGTTCTACTAGAAAAATTGCAATTTGTCAATACACTTTTGATTTGATTTGATTAAAATAAAATTTTACGATATTTAATTAACCCTTTAATTAATTATCACTCCCACTATTTTTTTCAAATTGACAACCCTCACATATCAATTCAGAAGATTGCAATGTACAACCTTCTAGTAAGCCAAGATCCAAAAAAATTAAGTTATTATTTGGCCAAATCCATCGTCCATAACCATTATTAAAGTAGGCAACATTTGCCAATTGCATATCATGCAATTCTTGGATAAATAGCGTGCACAACTCTTTGTCACATTCTTTTGTATGCTTTTAGGAACTTAATATCATTAAGTTCACCTAGTTAATCCTGACCCAAAATCCAACACGACAATAATGCACCCTACTTGGTTGGCCCACATAACTACCATCACACTTCCATGATATAGATGACGCACCACACTTGGCGTGCCCATGCTTAGTCGATCAATCTTTTCATGTGCGTTGCTTGTGAAAAGCATCTAAGACTTAATGTTGGATTGAGGGATTTTATATTTTATAAATACATATACATATCCAATCACCAAATATTAATAATATGTATTATATAAATATTATATCCACAAACAAAACATTCAATTTTGAAATATGAGCAATGGTTATGGCCTCACTAATGCAACTCCTTGGAGTCACAAGGAATTGCTACCACCTAAGATCCACATTATATGTAGCAACCTATTGTTGTAGAAGATTTGTTCTGGAACCAGTCTAGGTCAATCGACTCAACTCTTTATCCGATTAGTTGACCTCCTGGTTGGTCGGCTGGTCTCTTGGATTGGTCGACTGGTCCCTATTCAAGTAATGTTTGGATTCCTCTAGTCGATCAGTTGGGTTACCAGCCGTTCGGTTGGCTCCTCTTGTCATATAACTTCTTTGGTCCTCCAATTGATCAGTTTGACTTTTGAGTTTTTCAGTTTGTCTGGTGCAGAACGCCTACTTTGCTATAATAAGAAATAAATCTATTCTATTCCTATTTATCTTATTACATTGTAAAAGTGAAACCTCACATTACATTCGAGGGGAGTATAGGAAGAAAAGTGTTAGCCTAAATATGAAAAAAGATAGAGAGTCTCAATATGCAAACTGAATTAAAAAAGTTAGGAACAAAACCATTCAACCAACCACACATATCCAGGGGGTATTGTCCATAACCATTCTTACATCCAACATCAAAACAATTTTAGGGTGATGCATATAAATTACATATATATATATATATATATATATATAAGGATTTTATGTGGTATTTAGTTGGATATGCACATTAATCATTTTAAATATTAGCATCCTATGAAATAAAATAAATTATAAAAAAATCAATAATATCAATTATATCCCAAAACATAGTAAATTGATGTGTCTCTGATGCTACAGTATGGAAATATAGCTACAAATATGTCAGCAGAAACAAAACTTACTTGACATATTCCCCTTAGATAGTAGATCATGTTAACAACTATAGATTGCGAAGGAAGGTTACAATGCAAATACTTGGTCCTGGATAAAGTCCATCGACTATCCTTGTAGCAATGTGCTTCTTTTGCAAGCAATGCCTGGACAGTTATTAGAGACAACCTCCTGGTGTCGCACCACAGATGAAGGCTGATGGCATTCTATTTGTGGGATGCAAATGCCTCCTTGGCTCTACATAGTCCATGCGGTCGACCCAAAACTCCTATTGTTCTTTTGGAACAGATAGGAAGGATTTGTACCTTCAAACCTCAACGTTCTAGCCTTGAATTTCTCTCTCTATTTCTCCCTTGCTATCTCTCCCTTTGACAGGTAAGACTTGCTCGAGTTCTCATGTTACCACAACTGTGAGAAGACAACAATTGTCAGAGCTTACTCTTATGTCTAATGAAAGCCTAGACTACCCCTCCTTTATATAATGGCTAGGGTCTGGGTTTCCAAATTATCTGGGAATCAAATTGACATAACTTCATGAATTTTTGGGAACCTATGAACTGTGAACTGGTCGATTCACTTCTAAACCAATTGGTTCACATGTGAGACAATTTGTCCAACACTTGAACTTGTCAGTTCATGATGTTTCCTATTCATAATCACATTGGTTTTTAGTATGCCAATTAATGCACAACATGACACCAACATCAATACTTGATCCAATCACATTGATCATCCAATCAGTCAGTTCACAAGTTGAACCAGTCTATTCATACATCTAAACTGATCCGTTCACTTCCTGAACTGGTCATTTC
Source organism: Alisma plantago-aquatica (assembly GCA_963693085.1). Lineage (NCBI taxonomy): Eukaryota > Viridiplantae > Streptophyta > Magnoliopsida > Alismatales > Alismataceae > Alisma > Alisma plantago-aquatica. Next base: position 317,923,208 of record OY856411.1, on the reverse strand, counting down.
GGATTTCTGATAGCCAATCTTATTTAAATTGGATACCCAATTTTTTAGTAATCAAGTTTAAACCAAATGCATGAGTAAACTCCTATTCCAGGTAAATCCTATGCGTGTGACCCTATAGGCCCCAATTTACGTTGGAAGTGAATGTCCATAACCAACTTATGACATCATAAGCAATGAGTGGTAACCATCAACACATCATTGCTACCCAAGTAATTGGAAAGTTGGAGAACAACTTTAACCTACAATATGTAATTAGTGTTACACTTGAACATGTCGGTTCATGATGTTTCCTGTTCATAATCACATTGGTTTTTAGTATGACAATTAATGCACAACATCCCACCAACATCAATACTTGATCCAATCACATTGATCATCCAATCAGTCAGTTCACAAGTTGAACCAGTCTATTCATACATCTAAACCGATCAGTTCACTTTCTGAACCGGTCATTTCAGATTTCTGATAGCCAATCTTTTTTAAATTGAATACCCAACACTTTAGTAATCAAGTTTAAACCAAATGCATGAATAAACTCCTATTCTAGGTAAATCCTATGCGTGTGACCCTATAGGCCCCAATTTACGTTGGCAGTGAATGTACATAACCAACTTATGACATCATAAGCAATGAGTGGTAACCATCAACACATCATTGCTACCCAAGTAATTGGAAAGTTGGAGAACAACTTCAACCTACAATATGTGATTAGAGTTACATTAATCATATAGTTCATTTGTCTCTACTATCCAGATTGAACTTGAGGCATGGAATCATCATCCTCTTCAACATTCAATCCATGTTTTATGAACTAGAGAATACTGTTTGAGATGCATGTGAGCTCACATATCATATATTGATTCAAATGAGTATTGCCATACATTTCTCAGTCTCACTTATCAAGTGGCCAGGATATCAATCTCCAGTAGGAGGGACAAATCCCATCTACATCACTCATAGTCATTTACCATGTGTTACAATGTATCCAAGCATCACCTTTATGATAACCCTTATTCAAGGTCACATTGAATGATGTCAAAGTACATCAAACAACATGTGATGAGTGTAGTGATTTAAGGTCTAAAAACTACAATCACCGCTATTACTATGAGAGTTTATTCTGACTACCATTCAATGGTTTCCATGTATCACTCTCAAGGTGGGTTTGTTTGATACATAGTTCTCTAAAATGTACCTATGTGTTTGGTTTGGTATCACATATAATGAATAGTGAGATTCTTTCATCAACTATCACACACTCTAGTCTTATGTGTTATTGCTGTCTACCAGCTTCCACAATAACATACGACTAGGGATATAACAAGAATGTATGTACTCTTGTCATTCATATACATTGTTCAAGTCCTCAACCTAAAGGCCTACACCATCAAGTAACATCATTCTTTAGATATCTATCATGATATAGCATTATCTCATGATTGAACAAACATATAGATGAAGAATTCTTTTTGTTATTCATCAAATCATTTACAAGATATCCCATTACACATATGATTGGCTCTCTGGGCATACATACCAACATATAGAACATTGAGTTGCAATGGCACAACTATATAGGTTATGTTTCATGTTATATGAAAAACTTCATCATGCTCCTTTACAACTTATACATGTGTCCTAGACTACATTGTTGCTATGGATGAATGCCTTTCAATGTAGAGCATATAGAATCTCAGTAAGATCTATGGCATCCTCATGTTCTATATATATGTTCCATGCATTTATTCCATATAGATTATTAACTTTATAATGAACATTTTGTTTCAATGCTTTTTTTGGCATGTGTAACGCCCCTCCAAGTACATACATGATAGCGTAAGAAAACCCGGTGTTGTCTATAACATGGGTCACTTAGCTTGGAGGAATATTACAAAACATGATAAGCATAGAAATTAGATAAATGAAACACCTTGCATTAGTTTAGAATCTTGATTCATACATTGTTCTTTGAAAGAGAAATTTAATACCATTAACTAATCTCATCCTTGAACTGAAATATAATACATAAAAGGTAGAACATATCTATGACATAATCCTTCTTTAGAAACTTGATGATGTATCTTCTAAGGTGTAGATGGCACCGCACGAAGATAAGTCCAGTAATACTCTACTTTGGAGTACTCACTTCAATTACCTTTGCTCCTTGATCTAGGGACATCTCGTCCCACAACCATGAGAAAACAAAGACGCACATCAGTAAGTGGCACTATACATTTTATAAGAACTGAAAATAAGCATATAAACTTGACTTGAGGGAAAATCTTGACATGAATTAAACTTAAGAATTCTTGATTACATGATTCTTGTAACATGAAGAATTGAACAATAAATGTATGCATCTCTATGATGCCTATTTAAGAGCACATGATTGTTAGGAAAGCCCATATAATGCTTGGCTAGCATAACAACACGAATGCCCATGATTTGGCCAAAAGGCCCATAATTGGCACGGATATCCATAATGACCCCTTGCGGTCCATGATTCAAGAAGCATATAAAAACTAATTCAATTTCAATTATATTAACATTAACACTTCCATAAACATGAATGAAATCTTGAACTTGAATCTTAACATGATGGGATTCCTCCCTCTTGAAACATGAACTTTAAATCTATTAATCATTGATCATTAATCATAATCTCTAATCTTAATGAGCATGATAACCATAAGACATAAGATATAGCAACCATGAAACAATTTATATGATGAACATGATTCAAGCCTTGAACTTGAAATTGGAATCATAATTCAAAAACCATACATATCGTACAATTCAACCAATGTAATCATGTATAGTGGCATGAGCCGCTTACCTTAGACAAAATTAGATCATAAGTTGGTCTCTCTGAACTTGAGTCAAATCCTAGATCTCTTGAGATATGTAGAAACACTAATGTCTTATAATCAATATACGTTATATCAATTACCATCTTAACTATCTAACCCTAATATTGGTAATACATAAATTCTTGATCTTGAATTAGATCCAAGATGATATTTTTATGCAAATAGGTTAGAATTCACATATAAGGTCGAATTAAACAAGTTATGATCATCAATTTCATTAATCTTATGTAATTAGATTTTTTCACATATGAAATCACATTAAAGATATAATTTTATAAAAATTTGGAGTTAGGATGAAAATCTGGATATGAAAATAATTTTATTGAACTCGTATTTTCTAATCAAATTTCATATATAATTTCCATAATTGGACAATCCTATGATTTACTAGCATTTTAATAAAATAAATACCTTTGGGTCAATAGGAGCTCGCCACATGGGCCGCTAGCTAGGCCAGGGCGTGCCAATCAGCTCATGCCAGTTTGGCGGGCCGTGCTCGCGTGGGTCCCACTGAGATAGGTGAAAAGAAAGAGAAAAAGGTGAGAATACCCTACCCTAGCAAGAAGAGGCCGCATGGACTGGGTAGTCTTTTCACTGGATCTTTATCTTCAACCTTGGTCCTCCCCAATTGTTATGCATGCTTCTTTGGTGAGTCAACACGGTCATTAATTCTAGGCATTCGGGTTCGAGAGTGGAGAAGTAGAGTACCATCGCCTTCAATCTGCCCTGTACGATCTCAATTTGGTCGTGAAGCAACCATAGCAGAGAGGATGATGAGGGAACCTCCGATGAGGCACAATGAGATAGTGGGAGGGGAAGATAGGACCTAGCAATGAACTTGGAGGCTGAGAAGAAAGGCTGGGATCAGGAAGTGCCTCGTGAGCAAAACTAGGGTCTCGCAGGAAAGCTAGACCTGCCTTTATAGTCATGTTTTCATTGGTCGAGCGCCTGCAATGGCGAAAATTAGGGAAAATTGTTATAGCATACAAAAAGGGGTGAAACCTGGGATGATTTCAAGTGTAATTGCCTCCTTGGTATATTGGGATGGTTACCAAGGTTGCTCACGGCTCAGAGAGAGAAAGAAATGAGAAATAAAAAAAGAAATATTGTTCCTAGTTTCCTATTCTGGCCAAAGGTGGGAGATGACCTGTGAGTCATACGATCCCCAATACATTGGTCTACAAGCACGCATGGCATATTAAAGGGACGAATAAGGTTGCCTATTCCGAAATAAAATATGACAAATTACATTTATTTTCCATAACCCTTCCACTTTAGGAAATCTTAATTAATTCATAACTCTTTCTCCTTGATTGTGATTGGTCCCAAAATTTAAAGGAAATCTTTTAATGTTTAAATCTATGTGTCGACAAGATTTGGGGCCAAAATATGAAATATAGATACCCTTTTCTTGTCCCTTGAGTAATTTACTTATTTAATTCATTTAAGGCATTAAATAACTTCTTTTTCCATCCAAACTTGATAAACAATAATATTTAGGTGTATTCTTTTCTCTGGGTACAATTTAGGATCCAATTATGCCCATTGGTTACCCTCAATACATATTTTCTATAAATTTCCACATAATTCCTATTGAATCACCAACTCTTCATTAATTTGCAAATTCCTTTATTTCTTTAACTAATAATTATCAAGAAGAAAAAGTAAGTCATTTAATATGGCCCAAGGGGGTAACTCATCCCATATTTTTGAAATTAGTGCAAAGGGACTGTTTATTATTTTTTTGCAAAATTAAAGAGGAGGAAAGAGAAACAAAGATATTAATGATATTTCTTATCTTAAAAGTTCTGAAAAAAAAGAATACTTCTTATTCAAGACATCAAAATCCTAAATTTATAATTCCATTCTCCTTGATCTTATCCTACATCTCTTTTAAATATTTTTAGGAATAGGAGAGAGAAAAGGAAAATCAACATTTATAACTTTGAGTTAATTGTAGCACTTAATGCACATATGAAAGAAAAAGTCTATTTTTAAGTCTCACTTTATTTTATTATTTTATTATCTTTTAAGAAACTTCGTTTCATAGTCTCTTTTCATTAAGACCCTCAACTATTCTTATTTAAATAAAACAACATTCTAAGGTTTAAATCATTCTCAAAATTTTGGGATGTTACAATTCTGCCCACCTTAAATAAATTTCATCCTCGAAATTTCAAAATACTACCCACCTAATGGTTTTACATATTCTATGTACACTAATCATCTTAAAGTTTCATTCTCATGGTAAAACACTATCTAGACCTCATTATTAAAACCAACATGTAGGTATACTACTATGCTATTTCACATTATTATTGACACTTCAAAGGGTCTCTCTTACATCTTCTCTAGGGGTTCAGATTCTACCATGGATTTTACTTGCTTATCATATATCTACTCTTTGTATGCATGCTTGGTCTTACTATGCGTTCGATTATGTTTAGGTAATGCAAAATCTTGCTTTATTTGTCACCTTTAGATACATGTTTACCGCTCATATATTCGAATGTGACATTTTTATCACACTTATCTTGCACCTCCCTCATGCACATGTCCCATACCACATGCACTTCAAAGGACAATACAACTATGATTATGCATATAACATCCTCTCTATAAAATCCCATAAGTATGTGTCCCATACCACAAAGATGTGGGAACGAGAGAGAGCATGCTACATACAATTCTAGAGTTAACATAAATGTCCAAAACTTCTAGGCACATAACCCTAATCCTTATCTAAACCTTTGTCTCATTTATAGACCTCTACTTTGGTTTCCCATATCTTTAACTTAATATTCTATACCTTGGGCTTTGAACAATATGAATCTTTAGCTTAGTGTCCATCTACTCATTCCTCTGATACCATATTGTAACACCCCTCCAAGTACATACATGATAGTGGAAGCAAACCCGATATTTTCCATAACATGAGTCACTTGGCTTGGAGAAACATTACAAAACATGATAATCATAGAAATAAGATAAATGAAACACCTTGCATTAATTGGAAATCTTGATTCATACATTGTTCTTTGAAAGAGAAATCTAATACCATTAACTAATCTCATCCTTGAACTTACATCTAATACATGAAAGGTACAACACATCTGTGACATAATCCTTATTTAGAAACTTGATGCTGGATCTTATGGGGTGTAGATGGCACCCCACCAAGCTAAGTCTTGTAATCCTCTAATTTGGAGTACTCACTCCAATTTCCTTTGCTCCTTGATATAGGGACATCTCGTCCCATGACCATCTGAAAACAAAGACACACATCAGTAAGAGACACTATACATTTTATAAGAACTGAAAATAAGCATACAAACTTGACTTGAGGGAAAATCTTAACATGAATTAAAGATTAGATGATTCTTATAACATGAATAACTGAACATTAAATATATGCATCTCTCTATGAAACCCATTTAAGAGCACATGATTTCTAGGAAAACCCATAATGCTAGGAAAGCCCATAACGGCAAGAATGCCCATGATTTGGATAAAAAGCCCATAATTGGCACGAATTCCCACAACAACCCTTGAGGTCCATGATTGGAGAAGCATATAAAAACAAATTCAATTCCAATTATCTTAACTTTAACATTTCCATAAACATGAATTAAATATTGAACTTGAATTTTAACATGATGGGATTCCTCCCTCTTGAAAAATGAACTTTGAATCCATTAATCATTGATCGTTAATCATAATCTCTAATGTTAATGAGCATGATAACCAAAAGACATAAGATATAGAAAACATCAAGCAATTTATACGATGAACATGATAAAACATTGAACTTGAAATTGGAATCATAATTCATAAACCATACATATCATACAATTCAACCAAGGTACTCATGTATAGTGGCATGACCCACTTGCCTTGGTGCAAAGTAGATCCTAAGTTGGTCACTCTGAACTTGAGTCAAATCCTAGATCACTTGATATTTGTAGAAACACTAATGTCCTGTAATCCATATACTTTATATCAATTACTATCATAACTATCTAACCCTAATTTTGGTAATATGAATTATTGATCTTGAATTAGATCCAAGATGATATTTTTATGCAAATAGGTTAGACTTCACATATAAGGTCCAATTAAACAAGTTATGATCATCAATTTCATTAATCTTATGTAATTAGGGTTTTTACACATATGAAATCACATTAAAGATAGCACTTTTATACACTTTTGGAGTTAGGATGGACATCTGGCTATGAAACTAATTTTATTGAACTCCATATATTTTTCTGATCAAGTTTCATTTATAACTTTCCTTCATGGGATAATCCTATGATTTACTAGCATTTTTATAAAATAAATAACTTTGGGCCAATAGGAGCTCACCACATGGGCCACTATCTAGGACAGGGCATGCCAATTAGCTCACACTAGGTTGGTGGGCCACACTCGGGTGGATCCCAATGAGGTAGACAAAAAGAAATGGAAAAAGGCGAGAACGCCCTTCCCTAGCAAGAAGAGGACGCATGGGCTGGGTAGTCTTTTCACCTGGTCATTATCTTCAACCTTGGTCCTCCCCGATCACGATGCATGCTTCTTTGATGAGTCAACATGGTCATTGACTCTGGGCATTCAAGTTTAAGAGTGGAAAAGGAGAGTACCATCGCCTTCAGTCTACCCCGCCGAACTGAACTGCAGTCTCAATTTGGTCATGAAGCAACCAAAATAGAGAGGATGGTAAGGGAACCTCCAACGAGGCACAATGAGATGGTGGGAGGGGAAGACAGTGCCTAGAAATGAAATTGGAGGCCAAGAAGAAAGTGTGGGATTAGGCGGCACTTTGTGAGCAAAACTAGGGTCTCACGAGAAAGCAAGACCTGCCCTTATAGTCATGTTTTGATTGGTCGAGCGCCTGCTATGGAAATGATTACGGAAAACCACAGTAGCCTACCAAAAGGGGTGAAACTTGGGATGAGTTGATGCGTAATTTCTTCCTTGATATATTGGGATGGTTACCAAGATTGCTCACAACTTAGAGAGAGAAAAAATGAGAAATCAAAAAAAGAAATATTGTTCCTTTTTTCTTAGTCTAGCCAAAGGTGGGAGACGACCTGTGAGTTGTCCGATCCCTGATCCAACTGTCCAAAAGCACGTGTGACATATTAAAGGGCCGAATAAGGTTGCCTATTCTAAAATTAAATGTGAAAAATTACATTTACTTTCCATAACCCTTCCACTTTAAGAAATCTTAATTAATTCATAACTCTTTCTCCTTAATTCCGATTGGTTCCAAACTTTTAAGGAAAACTTTTAATATTGAAATCTATGCATGGGCAAGATTTGGGGCTAAAATATGAAATTTAAATACCCTTTTCTTGTCCCTTAAGTAATTGACTTCTTTAATTCCTTTAAGAAAATAATTAACTTCTTTTTCATCCAAACTTGATAAGCAATCCTATTTAGGTGTATTCTTTCCTTTGGGTGCAAGTTAGGATTGTATTATGCCACTGGTCACTCTCAACACATCTTTTCTATAAATTTCCACATAATTCTTATTTAATCACCAACTCTTCATTAATTTTGCAAATTCCTTTATTTCTTTAACTAATAATTATCAAGAAGAAAAATTAAGTCATTTGATATGGCCCAAGGGAGTAACTCATCCCATATATTTTGAAATTGGTGCATAGGGAGTATTTATTATTCTTTTTGCAAAACCAAAGAGGAGGAAAGAAAACAAATATATTAATTATTTTTCTTATCTTAAAAGTTCTAAAAAAAGAATACTTCTTATTCAAGACATCAAAATCCTAAATTTATAATTCCCTTCTCCTTGATCTTATCTTTCATCTCTTTTAAATGTTTTGAAGATTAGGAAAGACAAAAGGAAAATGAACATTTATAACTTTGAATTAATTGTAACACTTAATGCACATATGAAAGAAAAATTCTATTTTTAAGTCTCACTTTATTTTCTTATTTCACTATGTTTTAAGAAACTTCATTTCATGGTCTCTTTTCATTAAGACCCTCAACTATTGCTATTTAAGAAAAACTGCATTCTAAGGTTTAAATCATTCTCAAAATTTTGGGATGTTACAGTATGGATGTCATGTACATGCTTATTAATTTGGGAAATAATATTTTTCAATAATTTCTTTTATCTAGCTTTTACTTTTTACTATTTATGTAATACAATAGAATTGAACGTTTAACAGATGTCTATCTCACCAATTAGAGTTTCCATTCATACTTCCGTATTAATAACAAAATATGCGTGGAACATTTGAAATATATACATGGAAAAATGATTGTTTGAAAATGATGTTTTTACAAACCAACATGACTTGTTCTCCATGATGTTGCTAGACATTATATATTGTGTTGGATAAAAGGGATCTAGAGGTGGGGTGGTGAATAGAGCTAAAAATCACTTAAAAAAATCAATTATACCTTCAAATTACTTCAAGAAGTAATATTGCAAGTATGGAATTTTAGCATACATAGCAAGGATGAGAGATATTGAACAAACCCAATAAAAAGCTATGTAGAGTGGTCCCAATATCCAAACTAGGAGAAAGTCAGTCCACTACCCAGAGAGGTCAAGCTCTAGGATTTGGCAAACCATTGTATACTTATATTCCATTATAAGACATACATTAAAACCTTCCTTTTTCAATGAAAGGATACCTAGCCTTCCTTTTTAAGGACTAAAAGGAGCCAACAAACCATACAAGGTGTTACCTATCCTTTGATCTAGAGTCTTCAACCTCTATAAGGGCTTACCCACTCTTACAAGCAACTAGACACCTTCTCCAATGAGCTCCCATTCTTGCACTAAGTCTTCTTCCTTGAAGTAATTCCTCATTCCACTCAAGGATCTTCAGCCTTCACCATATCATTCACCATGGAGAAGCTTTTTACCATCTACTTCACCTTGGAGAAGCTTTCATCAACTTTGCTTGAAAAATGGGATTGGGGAAAGAGAAGCTTTGAGAGCTTTATAAGACTACAATGGATTAGCTCTCTCTCACACCTATCTCACTCGTATGGATGTTATGTAGTATAAGAAAGAGAGAGAAATGGCCATATTGTACTAAATGCACTCAGATATAACTAGGAGCTTGAATAGCATGAAGGAGAAACTTGGAATGAAGTCCAAGGAGTCCTATTTATAGTTGGGGATCTCCCCTAGTCACTATAAGCACTAAGGAACTTTTTCTAGACATTTGGGTTGTTGCAACGGATATGGTTTTGAGTTTTGCAACACTCCAATAGTTAGAGTCACTTTTTCTGCACACTCTATATAGTGCAGTCGGTCGAGGTTCAATATAGGTAACTCGACCAATTGCACTATGTGACAAAGCAAATTTGAAGCATTGGTCGAGTTTATCTGGGATGAAACTCAGCCAATCACTTAAATATAATTTGGAAGTGTAGGGTTTCAATCGAGTTTGTCCTGAGATAAACTCGGCCAAACTTGGACATTCCTAAAATTTATCAAGGGTGTCAGTCAAGTTTATCAAGGATGAAACTAGATTGAACATGCACTCTGTGATGAATTTTAGAAATCATCACTAGAGTGATTAAATGTTTGGATTAAGTGGTCTTGATTTTTTCTCATCTTAGTTACAGGTCATAACATCATCTAGTTATGAAGACGGAAAGTTGATGTGTAATACAAATGATTACAAAATATGTCCTAAGTCATTTAGGGCCATTTCCACAAAAGTGCATTTGCATTGCTTTTGACTTGAACTTGATCAAGCTAGGGCTTGATGAAATTGATCCTTTTCATGTACCTAATACATGAAATTAATCTCAAATAGACATATTAGATACATATGAATGGAATAGTTAAGTCATCATCAAAATATGGAAAATTTCTAACACTTAGGTCAACATTCTCCCCCTTTTGAAGATGAAAAACAATTCCTCTACATATTGAAAAGGATTCAGAATGTAAAACTTTTACCTCATGAATTGTAATGGTATACATGAATGAATAATACCGATTACTCCCCCTAAATTCATTCTTACTTCAATTTTTCCTTCCCTTCATCTATATGGTTAGTTTATCCAGAAAGCATAACCATAGCATACATATATACTATTGATTCCTCTTGCAAGTCACATGATATTTTAGAAAATAGACTATAAAAGTATAACAATACAATATGATTGAGCTCATTTCTCCCCCTTTTTCATATCAAAAAGGAAGGGGGTAGAAGAGCTAAGAAACACAATTCTTATCCATATACAAAAACTACACAAGAAACCAGAATAGTAAGCACCAAATAGAAAACTCAGAGAACAAGCATGCTACATAATCAAAACATGGAAGCACATACCAAGAACTCATAAGATAAACCCAATCATAGAGTTAAGGTACATAAGATAAGATTACAACAACAAATATGCCCTCTCAATATGTAAATTACAAGCCAATGAAAAATAAAGAGATATGAAACTAGAATGCCTCAGATACAATGCCAAAATGTTCAATGCATGTTAGTCTACAAAAGATATATATATGAGCACCCTAGAGACTAAAGAACTAAACATCTAGGATATCTATGTCGACTGGGTCATCATAATCTCTGTAATCCTTTGGCTAGTAGTCCTCATCACCAGCATCATCACCATCATAAGAGCCATCATCACCAACATCCTTAGCATTCTAATATTCCATCTACTCATCCTCTAGAGGACCAAAAGAATGAGTGGTAGGCCACTTGGCATGTTGCTCCGGTCAAGACATTCCATAAGAAGCTAAAGAATTTTCTTGTTCAAATCTGGGTGCATGAGTCCTATCAAAACTAGCAAGCATAGTGGCAATAGGTCCAACTGGAAGAGCCAGAACTGGAGAGGCAGAAGGGGCATGTCTATCATCAGAGAAGGAGGTACAATGGAAGCATCAAGGTGGTGGTCAAGGTAGAACTAACTATATGGATAGAAAGCACAGTCAACACCTGGGTAGGGCTGATAGGTGGGTTAGGAATGGTTGCATGATAAATTCATGTTTGACATGATTTGAACAAGTCCTGGTGGATGTGGTCCTGAACCTAGAGGTTGTATACCTATTGGTGTATCATGTATCCTATCAGGGCTTCATTTGACATTAAGAATTAGGCACAATCAGGTCTAGGTGGTTGTGGAGGGGCCTGAGTGGAGGTGGAAGCAACATGTGTAGTCAAACATGTAGGATGAAAAGATTTCTTGACAGTGGTCTCATTGATACAAACTCCTTTTCTACTGGCTTTGTAGCCAAGATCATGAAAAAAAGATTTTTTAGATTGTTAAGCAAACAAACCACATATCATGTTAGGAAGGGAGACATGTAACATTGGTGTTATTCCCTGAGTCAAAGAAGGTCATATGGTAAAGAATATAATGAGCCCACTTGACTCCAACATCATTAAACATATAAAACATCAACACAACAATACTCTCTACAATATCTGTATGATTTCACTTTGGATGGTTATTTCAATTGACTACTATTGCAATTAGACGAGTCTTGATGTCTAAGAAAGAGGTAGGTAGGATGGGTTTCTTCCTATATGGGACATCATGTTTCTTAAATATATTATGGATATGGGGAAGGGTAAGAACTGAGTGGAAGTATTTGTAGAAAGCCTCAGAGTTAAGCAGGTCATGGTATCTAGGATAGGAAGACATCCATATATTTGCAAAGTCAGTACCATTAAAACAGGTATCCATAGAATCCTCAGAGGTTGTGATATTGCTAACGACAATCATGGAAGTTAGAATGACTTGAGTGTTAGGTGGTGGAACATGGGTACTAGAGTTCCACTTGAGGTTGGCATAAAACTTATGGACTTCTTTTGTGCTAGACATAGAATTGGTATAGCACAATCACTCTACACACAAGGCACTTGTTGACTTGAGAGTTATACATTGCCCATATTTTGATAATGACTTAACCATTCCATTCCTATTATCTAATATGTTTGTTAAAGATTGATTTCAGGCTTTAGGTACATGAAAAAGATCAAACTACACAAGCCCTAGCTTGTCCAAGTTCAAGTCAAAAGCAATGGAAGTGCACATTTTGGGAAATCACTCGAAATGACCTTAGATGATTTTCATAATCACTTGCATTGATGATATGACTTGTAACTAATATGAGAAAAAATCAAGGACACTCAATTCCAACGTTTGATCACTCAAATTTCAATTTAGAAAATTTTCACAAGCTATTTATCTGTCAAGTTGGAAACTCAACTAATCCAGTGATGGATTTTCTAGAGAGACCAATCAGTCAAGTTGCACACTCATAGAACTCGACCAATTGATCAACTAAGCAAAACTAATTTTGACTCATCAGTTGAGTTTCCTAGAACAAACTCAATCGATAGTTTGAAAATTGGCTTTTTCACTTAGTGGATCGGTCGAGTTATCTTTATTGAAACTCGACGGAATGCACTGTACAAAAAATGCAAAAAAAGTGATTATAACCATTGAAGAGTTGTTTTGAGAAAGAATAGATATGTTGTAACTTGGAAAATGACTATATTTCATCGTTAAGTGATTCCACAGTCAAAGGAACACCCCCATGTATAAATAGGACCCCTTGGAGTTCATTCCAAGTTTGCTCATTTATGCTATTCTAAGTCCTTTCTATAGTTGACTGTGTTGCAACTCGTATATTCTTTCTCTCTCTCATTTACAAAGCATTTAATGATTATGAGTGAGTTAGGACAGTTGTAAGAGAGCTACCTTCATGTGCTTGTAAATCTCTCATTTTATTCCATCTTCCCTACCCCCTTTCTCAAAGAAGAAAAGGTTGAAGCAAGCTACTCTGAGTGAAGGTGAAGATGTTGCTATTCTTCTTCAAGGTTGAAGAAGAGGTGAAAATCTTCTCCAGGTGAAGGAGAAGGGCAAGGCCAAGATTCAATAAGAGTGGGAAAATTCCTTCAAGGCCAAAGACTTGATGCAAGTATGGGTAAGTCCTTATTGAAGGCTAAGACATCTTGATCAAGTAGGTAAGTCGTTGTGTAGGTGGAAGATTCTTGTCTTGAATAGCTAAGTCCTTGGATGTATGATGGTCTCCTTGTATCTCATATGAATGAATATAAGTATACACAGATTGCAAAGTCCTAGAGGTTAACCTCTCTAGGTAGTGGATTGACTCTCTCCTAGTTTGGAGAGTGGAACCACTCTAAACCACCTTGTCCAAGTGCATGTTTCAATTTCTCTCATCCTTGCCATGATTGCTTAGTTAGGACTTCAAATTGATTTTAAGCTATTGGTTTTGATTGATATAATTCGAAGGTCTAACTCATCTTGTGAGAATCTTGAAGCTCTGTTCACCCTCTTTAGATCCCTAGATCCAACAAGTGGTATCAGAGCTAAGGATCTTCTCCAACAATCTCCCATGAGACGAGAAGATGGGTGACAACCTATTTGGTTCACTCAATCTAGAGGGAGGATTCTCCACGTGACCTTCGATCTTTGACAACACCAAATTCCTCTATTGGAAGAGGCGTATGCAGTTTTACATTCAAGCCATGAACTTTGAAATGTGGAAGGTGATGGTCACACCATACAAGGAGCCAAATGGAGTTGTTTCGACATGGAATGAAGATGCACTAAAAGAAGTCCAACTCAATGCCAAAGCCATAAGCATCCTCTATACATCCCTTACCCCAATAGAGTTCAACCACATCTCATATTGGGACACTGCCTATGAGATTTGGGATAAATTATGCTTTACCTATGAGGGCACAAAGAAAGTCAAGGAGGATAACATATACATGTTGAACAACCTTCTAGAGAACTTCAAGATGGGAAAGAAAGAATATTTTGCAGAGATGTACTCTAGGCTCAATGTGATCATCAATGGACTAGCTACTTTGGGCAACACTTTGGATAGAGGTGTAATCAACTCCAAGATTTTGATGACTCTACCAAACAGATTGGAGTCAAAGGTGACCTCCATTGAAGAGATGAGGAGCCTTGGTGACATCCCAACCAAAGAGCTCATTGGAAACCTCCAAGCTCATGAGCAAAGGCTTAACAAGCAAGAAGAAGAATCCAAACAAGAAGAGAAGGAAGCCAAGCAGATCAAAGATAATTCTTTCAAAACACAAGTGGAGGCGGTCATCCTTCAACAACAAATTACTTTCCAGACATTTCCCTACTCCTCTAGTGAAGATAATGGCCCTAGTGAACATGAAGCCAACTACCCCAAGGGTAAGCACTTCAAGGGAAAGCTATCCTCCTCTACTCCTAGATGCTACAAGTGTGGACAAAAGAGACACTACAAGAGTGAATGTCCCAAATCTAGAAAGTCACACCACAAGGGCAGCTCCAAGAAGGAGGAAGAGTATAAGAAGGAGAGAAAGTACAAGAGGAAGGAAAAGAAGGAGAAAAGGCACAGGAATACATCTCTTGGAACTTGGGAGGAATCTTCCTTAAGTGGATATAGCTCCAAAGAAGATGGAGAGTGCCGCCTTGCACTCATGGCCTCTACTAGTGAAGAAATTGGTGAGGTAAGTGAGGTAAGCTTGCATGAGTTATATAAGGAAACTCTTATTGATATGCTTGTTTCTACCCGTTCTTCTTTTGCTAAATGCAAATCTAAAGGAAAAAGGTTAGGAAAAATTATTGATGATTTGTATGTTAAACTTGAAATTTTGAGCTTAATGAGAAAACTCATCTTGAGAGCATTTATAACTTGCAAGGAAAATATCTTAATCTTGAGTTCCAATACAATGGAGTTGAAGTAGAGAATGGTGTTTACCTTAAGAACATTAAAACTCTTAAGGAAGAAAACCAAAAGTTCCTAAATGAGATTGAAACTCTTAAAATTGAAAATGCTGAATTTAAGCTCATTGTTGTTGCTCGTAGGGATGAGAGAAATGTTTAACTTAAGGAAATTCAAGCACTTAAATCTGAAAATGCTAGGTTGCTTGGTCAAGTTAATGATTTATCTTCTAGACCTATCTTACCTAGTAATGATATTGCTTCTATTTCTCTTGAGAAATATTCATATTTGATTAAAGCCCTCTATTTGGAGGCTGACCTTGTTCATGCTAGAGATGATATTGCTAGTTTTTCTTCTACTATCATATCTCTTAATGATGAAAATCATAGACTTAGAGCCTCTCTACAAAAATTCCTCAAAGGGAAAAACTCCCGTAATGAAATCCTTGACCATTCTACCAAACAAAGTGGTACTAGTGGTTTGAGATTTGTATGGAGAGCATCTAAGGGCAAGAACAAAGCCAAAGGTAAGAAAAAGAGTAAGGAAACCTCTTTTTTGTTGGAGAGTCTTCCAGCACCAAGAACCCTATGATTTGTTCTCATTGCATGTGTGATAATCATTACTCTACTCATTGTCCTTACAAGCCTAAGGGGACCAACCCAAAGATGAAATGGGTCCGCAAGCTAACTTTGGATCCCAAAGTTTGAGTTGGGAACTGACATTCTCCTTTCTTACAGGAAAAAGGTAGTTGGTTAGTTGATAGTGGATGCACTAACCATACGATAGGTGATTTCAAAAACTTCACTAAGAATAAAGGAGGTTCAGTTACCTTTTGGGGACAACAAGAAAGGTAAGGTTAAAGTTGACGGTGATGTAAGTGAATCCTTGTGTATCAAGAATGTTCTTTTTGTGGATGGCCTACATCACAAATTAATAAGTGTAAGTCAATTATGTGATAATGATTACTAGTGTTATTTACTTCTTTTGAATGCTTGATTCTATATTTCCTCACCTATCAAGTTACATATAAGGGAACTAGAAGTGGTAATCTTTATGTAATTGTGCTTGACTCTATTAAGTCTATTGTTGGTAGATTCCTAGTAGTCAATTCGAATGATATTTCTCTTTGGCATCATCAGCTTGGTCATGTAAATATGAATCACTTGAAGAAGTTAAGAAGAAAGGATTTGGACAAGGGGCTTCCCAATTTGGGTTTTGAAAAGGATGAGGAATGCCAACCTTGTACCCAAGGAAAGCAAACCAAGTCCTCCTTAAAATCCAAAGGAGTCCTTAGTAGCACGAGAGCTCTTAAACTTCTTCACATTGATCTATTTGGACCAATAAGAACTCAATTGCTTTGTAGTTCCAAGTATTGCCTTGTTATTGTTGGTGATTTCTCTAGATATACTTGGACCTTCTTTATCGTATCCAAGAGTGATACTCTAGATGTTTTCTCAACTTTTGTAAACGAGTTGAGAATGAAGCTTCTTGCTGGATCGTTTCAATCTGTAGTGATCATGGGTGATAATTTGAAAATGATCTTCTTGAATGTTTTTGTCAAGAATATGGCTATGCACATAACTTCTCTTCACCTCGAACACCTCAACAAAATGAGGTTGTAGAGAGGAAGAATTGGTCACTATAGGAGATGGCTAGGACCATGCTTTTAGAGTATGACACTCCAAAGAAGGTTTGGGCTGAAGCCGTCAGTACCTCATGCTTTGTGCAAAACTATGTTTTCACACATCCTTCTTTAAAGAAAACCCCCTATGAGATATGGCATGGTAGGAAGCCTTCTATTGAGTATTTCCACATTTTCAGATGTCCTTATTTTGTTTTGAATACAAAATATTCTCTTGACAAGTTTGATCTGAAATCTTACAAGGCTTTCTTTCTTGGCTATAGCACAACTAGAAAGGATTTTAGAGTATTTAGTGTTGATCTTGATAAAGTAGAAGAATCTACAAATGTTAAGTTTATTGAGACTAACCCATCTATTCCTAAAGATATTATTCCAAATGATGATGTTGTAGGTGAAGTAATTCATATTCTAAAAGAACTCAACATCACCTAAAAAGGAAAAGAGGTGGTTATTCAAGAAGAACAGAAAGATGAAGAGAAGAAGGATCCAACTCCATGATTTGCAAAGAATCAACCAAAAGAGCCGATCTTAGGTGATCCATTTGAAAGAGTGAAGACGCAGGCTGCATTCAACAAAGAACAAGCCAACAACACCTTCATCTCATAACTCAAGCCAAAGAACATCAAAGAAGCTCTTGGGGATGATGAGTGGATCCTAGATATGTGTCTAATATGTTTGTTCAAGATTGATTTCAGGCTTTAGGTACATAAAAAGAATCAAATTACACAAGCCCTAGCTTGTTCAAGTTCAAGTCAAAAGCAATGCAAGTGCACATTTTGGGAAATCACTTTAAATGACCTTAGATGATTTTTGTAATCACTTGTATTGATGATATGACTTGTAACTAAGATGTGAAAAAATCAGGGACACTTAATTGCATTGTTTAATCACTCAAATGCCAATTTAGAAAATTTGTTGCAGGCTGTTTATCGATCAAGTTGGAAACTCGACTGATCCAGTGATGGATTTTCTGGAGAGACCAATCGGTCAAGTTGCACACTCACAGAATTTGACACTATTGATCAACTAAGCAAAACTGATTTTGACTCATAGGTCGAGTTTCCTAGAACAAACTTGACATATAGTTTGAAAATTGGCTTTGTCACTTAGTGGATCGGTTGAGTTATCTTTATTGAAACTCAACCAAATGTAGTGTATGGGAAATTCCAAAAAGAGAAATTATAATTGTTGGAGAGTTGTTTTGAGCGAGAAGATCTGTTGTAACTTTGAAAATGACTATATTTCACCCTTAAGTGATCCCACACTCAAGGGAACACCCCCAACTATAAAAAGGAGCCCTTGTAGTTCATTCCAAGTTTGCTCATTCATGCTCTAAGTCCTTGCTATAGTTGAGTGTGTTGCAACTCCTTGATCCCCTTTCTCTCTCTCATTTATAAATCATTTCATGATTATGATTGAGTTAGGCCAATTGTAAGAGATCTACCTTCATGTGCTTATAAAGCTTTCATTCCATTCCATCTTCCCTACTCCCTTTTTCAAAGAAGAAAAGGTTGAAGCAAGCTACACCAAGTGAAGGTGAAATTTTTGCTATTCTTCTTCAAGGTTGAACAAGAGGTGAACATCTACTTCATGTGAAGGAGAAGGGCAAGACCAAGATTCAAGAAGAGTGGGAAAATTCCTTCAAGGCCAAAGACTTGGTGCAAGTTTGGGTAAGTCCTTGTTGAAGGTTGAAGACATCTTGATCAAGTGGGTAAGTCCTTTTGTAGGTGGAAGACTCTTGTCTTGAATAGGCAAGTCCTTGGATGTATGGTGGTTTCCTTGTATCTCTTATGAATGAATATAAGTATACACAAATTATAAAGTCCTAGAGGTTGACCTCTCTAGGTAGTGGATTGACTCAGTCATAGTTTGGAGAGTGGAACCAATCAAAACCACCTTGTCTAAGTGCATGTTTCAATTTCTCTCATCCTTGATATGCTTGCTTAGTTAGGACTTCAACTTTCTTTTAAGCTATTGGTTTTGGTTGAAATAATTTGAAGGTCTAAGTTATCTTGTAAGAATTTTTAAGCTCTATTCACCCCCTCTAGAGACTTAGATCCAACAACAATAAGATGGTGAGTTTTATAAACCTCAACAACCTCTTTTATCACTTCACTATTTGCAAAACGAGACTCAAATAAGGCACAAAATGGAAAAGGAGTTCTAGGAAGAAGTTCCTTATACCTATTCACAACTTGGGAGGAGATGAAAGAGGTGCTATCAATGAAGAAGTTCCTAGAAGCAGTGGAGGAAGATGGAACTCTAGCTGGTCTAGTGTGTTTCCTATGTTTGGAAGACATGGAGGTCGGATAGAGAAGAGAAGACCAGCAACGAAGGAAATAGCACAAGCTATAGGTCACCTAACTACCTAGGTCAAGGTTGGGAGATGCAAGGAGGGTTGATCCAGGGCTAGAGAGGGTAGTAGGAAGGTTGGGTTAGCCCTAGGGTTGGAGGATGAATGTAAGGGAGTAGCTATCGGTCGACTTTCTCAAGTTGAGAGGGAGAAAATTCAAGCGATGGCATATATATATTTCAGTCAAGCAATGTTGTTAGTCGAGTTTAGGTTTTGGGAAAATCGATGGATACTAAGTTTTAATTTAGTCCTCAGCTTGAGATCGGTTGAGTTTCTCCCAGATCAAACTTGACTGAACGACCAGTCTATCTAAGATAAGAAATTTAATTATAATCCACTAGAGTTCTATATAAATATATTTTTCAAGTCTATCATGTATTTTGAACATATTGAGGCACATGCCACTCATCATTGGCTACTATTTTGTAGTAAACATGTGTTTGTGAAAAATAGCCAAAAACAAATAAAATAAGGAAAATTTAGCACTTTCAAGCATAAGGTGAGCAAGCACTAAACAACAATATATAGATATGAGAGCATCTAGCTGGAAGGCATATCAATATCTTCAAGAGTAGTAATAAGCAATTTTGATCTAATAAAGATAAATATCTCTCTATCTAGAGGTTTTGTGAAAATGATTGCAAGTTGATTCTCCATGTCCACATGTATGATATAAATATCCTTTTTGGTAATGTGGTCATAAAGGAAATGATGGAATACCTCTATATGTTCATCTCTATCATGCAATATAGGATTATAAGAAAGATTGATTGCACTAGTATTATCATAGTAGATAGGACAAGCATCAAAATGTATGTTAAACTCTTGGATCATTTGCTTCATCCATAGGACTTGGGGACAACAACTCCCCACTGCAATATATACATCCTTGATAGTTAAAAGAGCCACTGTGTTTTGTTTCTTTGAGAACCAAGAAACCAAGAATGGTCATAGTAAGAAGCAGGTGACACTTGTGCACTTTATATTAATTAAGTGCCTTCCATGATTGGCATCACTATAAGCAATAAGAGTAAAGTCCCTTGACTTCAGATACCATACTCTAAAATTTTAGGTTTTGTCTAGATACGTTGAAATCCTCTTAACCGATATAAGATGAGATTTACTAAGACTTGATTGAAATCTAGCACACAAGCCAACACTAAACGTAATATTGGGTCTAGAGGAAGTTAAATAAAGTAATCTACAAATCATACCTCTATAGATCTTCTCATCCACTTTCTCACCTTCTTCATCTCTATCATATTTGGCAGTGTTTGACATGGAGGTTTCCATGGGACTGGTGTTTTCCATCCCAAAGCACTTAAGAAGTTCACTTGTATACTTGACTTGGTTGATGAAGTTTCCTTCCTTTGTTTGTTCGATTTGAAATCCAAGGAAGAAAGTAAGCTCTCCCATCATGTTCATCTCAAACTCACTCTGCATAAGAGAAATAAACTCCTTGTAAAGATCAAGGCCAGTTCCGCCAAAAATGATATTATCAACATATATTTGAATGATAAAAAGTTGTTAGAAGTGTGTTTAAGAAATAAAGTAGAATCAACTTTGCCCATATGATATAGCCATTGTCTAACAAAAAGTTCTTTGATTTCTCATACCAAGCTCTAGGGTCCTGTTTGAGTTCATAGAGATATTTTTGCAACAAATTAACATGGTTAGGAAGCTTATCATGTTCAAATCTAGAAGGTTGAGCCACATAGACTTCCTCCTCAATTGTACCATTAAAAATGCACTTTTAAAACCCATTTGATAAAGCAAGAAATTTTTATAGCTAGCAAAAGTAAGTAACATTATAACATATCCAAGTCTATGAATAAGAGCATAAGTTTCATCAAAATCAATACCATCTTGTTGATTATAGCCTTGAGCAACTAACCTTACTTTGTTCCTTACCACTTTGTATCTTTCATATTGTTTATTTCAGTAGACCCACTTACTACCAATGATCTTTCTATGATTTGGTTTTGGCACTAATGTGTACACTTTATTCTTGTCGAACTGCTTTAACTCTTCTTACATGGCAAGGATCCATTCATCATCTTTAAGAGCTTCTTTCACATTCTTGGGCTCAAGTTGTGAGATCAATGCACTGTCAATTTGTTCTTTGCTGAATGCAACCAACATCTTCATCCTTTCAAAAGGATTACCTATGAAGAGCTCTTTAGGATGATGTTTTTCAAAATAGGGAGTTGGATCCTTCTTCTCTTATTCTTTCTCTTCTTCATAAACTACCGCCTCTTTTCAGTTATCAACAATGTTGAGCTCTTTCAAGTGAGGGATCACCTCATCTATAACATTTCAACAAATTTAACATTGATAGATTCTTGTAGTTTAGACAATTCAATGTTAAACACTCCATAATCTCTACTAGAAGTGCTATAGACAAAAAAGAAGGCCTTGGAAGATTGCACATCAAGCTTGTTGAGGGAATCTTTTGTGCTCAAACCAAAACAAGGACAACTGAAAACATGAAAGTAATCAATGGAAGGCTTTCTACCGCACAATAGCTCATAGGGGGTTTTCTCTAAAGATGGATGAGTAAAAACCCTATTTTATATAAAACATGAAGTGCTAACAACTTTAGCACAAAACTTCTTTAGAGTATCACATTCTAGAAGCATGGTCCTAGCCATTTCCTGTAGAGACCTATTCTTTCTCTCTACAACCCAATTTAGTTGAGGTGTATGAGGTGAATAAACGTGATGATCTTGATTTTAGGAATTTGATACCCAATATGATATTTGAGGACCATGGATGGTGTATAGGTGGTTGGCCTATATTGAGAAAATGGTTATTTGATTATGGTTTTATTGCACCAAGAAAGTGTAACAATATGAGTAACTGATGACCGCCAGACCTGGTTGAGTTCAATTATGATGAATAGATTTCACTAGTCAATTTGGATACTTATGAGGCCAAGAGGTCCATTTAGTATTCACCAGAAACATGAGTGGTATAATGAGGAACCATGAGGTTATGAGGATCATAAAGAGTATGTTGGGATTTATTTTATCAATTTTTGATTATTAATTGAATTTTGTTTGAGGTTTAAGCACCTATTTTATGACGATATTTGAGGAGCCAGTTTGGATTATCAAATATTAGATATGTGGCATCACACTTGGATGGTAGTTTGATTTCATGTTGAGGAACTAACAGTTAAAATTTCATGACTTTTGAATCCAATTAAGATATATTGGGGTTTGAAATGTGATCGATTCTTGATTAATTTATTTAGAACTAAGTTTTTTCTTAACCTTTCTTGTTTTCAAAGTGGGTGCTGGGCCGCTAGCCTTTAGGTCAGTTGTAAGTGTGTAGTCAAATGTTGTCCCTTGGATTGACATGTAGCTGAAGTTAACGACTGATCTATGTATTCTACCTCCGCTTCTCACGAAGAGGTTGGTACCTTTGAGACCAATTCGTCTAGTGCCACACGTCTGAAGTCCACAAAGTGCTATCAAGAGATACAACAAACCACTAACTCCGCAAGGCTTGGATCTACAATGACCCCTTACTTGTAGGATATGAGCGAAGTGAGGGAGTTCAATTGCAACTTCCTCCTCCCCTCTCCATTGCTTCTCACAGCCGAAACCTAGAAGACCTACATGTGGTAAGACGAGCTGCAAAAGATGAGAGGGGAGGAAAGCTAGACCCAAGGAGCAACAAGATTCACATGACCAGTAGGGTGTGGCTTTGTCATTCACATGACATGTGAGTCACCAAACTAGAGGAGGAAGACATAGTTGTATATCATCCTCAAAAATGATTCTGCAACCTTCTCACACCTACATCAAAGCCGCAAGGCCTCTTGATTGTGCATGTGACATTGGATGAGTAGATAAGGGTATGGTAAGGAAAACCTCTGACCCACTTCCACTACTACTGCCATGATTCACCACCACTTCCACCATCTGAGACATCCACTAAGATCTAGTCCCCTGAGGCTCGACAACATAGTTCCTAGGGGCACCTTGAATTTGGTATCCTAAATGAAGCTTCTACAAGGTGGCATGAAGGTGGTGCACCTTGTTTGAGAACTCCACAACTCCTTCAACACTTCATGCCCGTGCTATAAGGAGAGAAGAAGGTTGTTGCTGTGACGTGACACATAGAGGTACTTTTGTTTGACTTTGTGGTTCCTCCTTGTTGCTGATCCCTTTAGAGATCCCCATCTCGATAATGCTCCTACATGCAGAAGATTGCTAGAATCCTCACCACAAATCCTTCCCTCATGGCAGTTCTAGTGATCATAGGAACAAAGGAGGAAGAGAAACCTGAGATGGGTGATTGTTGAATCATAATGAGAGAGGGAGAGGAGCTGGACCCATCGAGATGGAGCCAATCATTGGATCTCTTTTCAATCGTGTGGACACCAATGACCCAACAAAGACCAATCTTAGAGCCACATACCTATCTGAGTACTTGGCACGCATCTAGAGACAAACTTTTCAGATCTGACGAACACAGTTACACCCCAATAGGTAAACCTATCTAATAATCCCAAAAAATGACTTTTCATAGGAAAATCATCAAAAATAGCTACATCAACCAATAAATGCCCAAAAATTCCCACAAAATCAGAAATATATCACCTTTGTCAATGAATCCCTAGATGTGTCTTTTGAAGAACAAGTAATGGATATTTTAAATTTAGATGGTGATGCTCCATTTTGGGTTCATATATTTAGTATAATTTGGATTCGATCGATATAAATTCTCAGAAAATTACATTCAAAACCAAGAATCAGTTAGAAACCATGTCCAGACACTGATATGATTATAATGCCAAAACATTAGGTCTTTCCCAATTAATGCATATTTATATAATTTAAACCTCATATTATTACCATAAAATATTGCAAACATCATAAAATTATGAAAATGGAACCAAATACTAATTATGCCCCTTTGATCAGTATAAAAATATTTAATAATAATATTAGAATTGTTTGAACCTATGCTTGGCCTAAAACCTAACTATACCTAAAATATCAAGAATCTTATGAATCTTATAGTACTGATGAATATTTTCTATCAATTAGGTGATGCAAAGAGATGTAGATGGTCCAGATCATAAATAGGAATCTCTAGTCTCAAGTACGTGGGCTATCTAAGTATAAGACTATATTTCTTATGTGCAAAAAGTATGAAGTATTGCTTGTCTTATTTTATTAGAAAATTGCTTGTTTGTATGTACATGTAGTATGATCTTTGCCTTGAAACTAAGAATACTAAAAATAAGAATGGATTGTAGTTACTTATGGTGTTCATTAATCTTCATAGAAGAGAGGAAAAACATTAATGTTCACTAGCACCTCCCTAGACTACATGGTACATATGGAGATCCCTAGAATACATGGTACATAGGGAATGGGCCCAACAAAAAATGTGATTAAGTGCTAATCCACCATAGTAATACAGATTCATTAAAATAAGATTAAAATATGTGTTTACCTTATTATCACATTGAATAATGTTTTCTTTTAATCTTTCTTTTATTTCTCAAATTATTTCAAGTACGCAAGCACAATATGTATGCATCTTTCACCCACATATACAACACATTGTGTTGATTTGTTGTTTCATGTATTTTTAGGTTCAAATCTAGCATAGGAGAAAAGACAGGAAGTGAGCAATGTGTAGGTTGTACCTATTGTCTAGGATCTGATTAGCATACATGTTCAAACTTGTATAAAATTCTCATTTCAATATGTAAACATAATTTGTAATAACTCATATGGTAAAAAATGTACATGTTTATGTTGCAAATGTTATGGTGTATGCATTAAGGTTGTATGATCATGTATGCGCATAATGCTTCCGCATCACTCTCTGATAAGATTGGTTAATCTTTTTGGAATTCGTCTTCTCATCCCCACGTAGTTTGGGGAAGGCAAAATCTAGGGACGTTACAGTTAGTATCAGAGCATGAAAAATATCTACATGTGACAATTGCTCACTATGAAATAGAAAACTAAATTTCACCTTTCACTTTAAACCCTAGAAAGTTAGTAAGTTGTTCTATAGGAATAAGGTTGGACTTAGCCTCTAAGTTAGAATCGAGATGTTCGAGAGCTAGGTTTAGACTAGTGTGTGAAACCCTTTCCATATAGAGCTCATATGCATTGGTTAGCTACACTAGTGTACACTTTGTTCTCACCATTTCACTAGGTGACATGGCACTAGACTATCTACTGTGTGTGGGACACTCAATTTTGTTGATTTGGTTTTGTTTTCCAATTGGCTCGAGCCTTGACAATTTTATCTGACATATGCTTTTTTAGAGAAAAACTATATAATATTTTTATTATATATATTTAAATATGAAAATGTGTCCCTCACACAGAGAGTAGGAGATGTTCATGCCACCTAAGTGAAAGGGAGTGACATTTGTCTAGAAGAGAGAGTAGTCTAGATTAGATGTCTAGAGCCTTATCAGGATATGTGACATATATAATGATGATGGAATGATACATGATACAATCATGGATAGTTCTGAGTAAGTCCGGTCTCTGATGAAATAAGTTGCTTGTATAGATATAAGTTGTATATAAGTTATGAATCCAAATTTGAAAAATATGAGTTTAATCTTGATGATGAAAGTATTTATGATTTTCTTACATAAGCCAATCAAAGTTAAGACAAGGTTGAATATGTGCAATACTCAAGCTCCTTTATGAAGGAGGACCTCTAGTGTTAGAAAGAGATAAGTGGTGAATCCTATAGATGTGAGAGTTGGGTAAAAAAATGGTATGGGTAGATGACTCATGATGAGAAAGTCAAACCTTTGACTAAGTTAGGCCTTATCTAGGTGACTTACGTTGCTTATGCTCATTATTAACTATAAGTGAGGTGATATATGATTTCCTAGATCTTGGAGTAAAATTCCTTGTGTATAAGATACTCAACAAATCATGTCGATCATTCTTCTTCTCTTTCTCTATTTATGATGCTGGAAACCTCACTTGAGCTATTTGGATGATTATGTATGAAGAGTCACTCAGATAAGCTTGGACTAGTACTTTCTATTTCCCTTCACATCATACATTAAATTTATAAGTAAAAAACATTAATTGAAATAATGATATATGTTAATCATAGATTAAATGATCACAAATATAATCCTCAACCTCACTCCTTACATATCCAAGCTTCTACTTTGATAATAACTCTCACATAATAGGGTGAAACCCTAATGTACAATGATGAATATTAATTGCTTTTGTTGATGAAATCCTAGTATGATGTTGATAATAAACCACAATAATGACGTAAACATGATAATTCCAGTAACTAAATATGTGAGGTATTGAAATCGCCTTACATAGGCATTTAGGGTGAAAGATAAAACCTTTGGTGAATACATCCTTAGTGTCATATGAACAAACAAACCCTAATCCTTGGGGGAATGATGGATGCAAATCATAATATAAATGAATGTCATGTCATGACTGAGATATTAAGTGATGCTTCATCACATTAAAAATGATGCTTCTTCTCTTATTGAGGTGGGGTGGGCACACCCTGGATACTATGAATCCTAAGATGACAACTTAGGGTGTATGCAAATCAATGATAGACATTGCACATGGAAGGGTGCCCTAAACATAGTAGAATCCTAGAAGCATGCCCTAAACATTGAAGAATTTGGGGGCGTATTTATGTCATCTTGAGTATAATATTAGTTGAATTTCGAGGATGAACTTCCTTACAAGGTGGGGTGAATGTGATGATCCTGATTTTAGGAATTTGATACCCAATATAATATTTAAGGACCATGAATGGTGTATAGGTGGTTGAGCTACATTGAGGAATTGGTTATTCGATTATGGTTTCTTGCATTAATAAAAAAGTGTAGCAATATGAGTAATTAATGATTGTCAGACCTAGTTGAGTTCAATTATGATGTATAGCTTTCACAAGTAAATTTGGGTACTTATGATGCCAAGAGGTCTATTTAGTATTCACAAGAAACACAAGTTGTATAATGAGGAACCCTGAGGTTATGAGGATCATGAAGGGTATGTTGGGATTTATTTGATCAAATTATGATTATTAGTTGAATTTTGTTTGAGGTTTAAGCACCTATTTTATGAGGATACTTGAGGAGCTAGTTTGGATTTTCAAATATTGGATATTTGACATCAAAATTGAATGGTAGTCATATTTCAAGTTAAGGAACTAACACATAAAATTTAAATGGGTTTTGAATCATTTGTTTAAAAGATATTGGGGTTTTAAATTTGATCAAATGATTCTTAATTAATTGATTTAAAACTAAGTTTTATCTTAAACTTAATTGGTTTCAAAGTGGGCATTGAGCTGCTAGCCTTCAGATCAGTTGTAAGTGCGTGGTCAAATGTTGTCCCTTGGATCTACATGTGGATGAACTTAACATCTGGTCTATGTATTCTACCTCCAATTCTCATGAAGAGACCGGTACCTTTTAGACCAATTCATCTAGTGCCACACATTCAAAGTCCACAGAGTGCTTTCAAGTGATATAGAGAGCCATTACCTCCGTGAATCTTAGATCTACAATGACCCCTTGCTTGTAGGATATGGGGGAGGTGAGGGAGTTCCAGTGCAACCTCCTCCTCCCCTCTCCATTGCTTCTCACAGACAAAATCTAGAAGACTTACATGTGGTAAGATGAGTTGCAATGGATGAGATGGGGGAAACCCACCACTAGTAGACACATAGAGCTACAAGATTCATAAGACAAATAGGGTGTGGATTTGTCATTCACATGACATGCAAGCCACCAAACCAGAGTAGGAAGACATAGTTTTGGATCATCCTCAAAAATGATTCTGAAGCCTTCAGATGTATGCATTAAATCGACAAAGGCCTCTTGGTTGTGCACGTGACTTGGATGAGTAGCTAAGGGTGTGGCGAGGAAAACCTCAGACCCACTTCCACCATTACCACCATGATTCACCACCACTACCACCATCTGGGACATCCACAGGATCTAGTCCCCTAAGGCTCGATGACACTACAACTACGGGCACCTCGGATCTGGTATCCTAAACATGAAGTGTCTAGGAGGTGGCATGAAGGTGGTGCACCTCTTCTAAGAGATCCACGACTCCTATAGAACTTCATGTTGATGCCACAAGGAGGAGGATAAGGTTGTTGCCGCAACTTGATGCACAAAGGACTTTTGTTTGACTTTGCTGTTTTTCCCCTGTTGCTGGTCCCTTTGGAGCTCCCCATCCCGACGATGCTCCTACACACAAAAGACTGCTGGAATTCTCTCCATAAATCATTCCCTTGTGGAAGAACTAGTTATCACATGAACAATAGAGGAAGAGAAACGTAAGACGGGTGATTGTTGACCCACAAAGAGAGAGAGAGAGGAGCGAGACCCGTCAAGATGGAGCCAATCAATGGATCTCTTTCTAATTGTGTGGGCCCCGGCGACCCAACATAGACCAAACTTAGAGAAACACCTCTATGTTGAGTACTCAACATGCATCCAGAGATAAATGTTTCAGATCAAATGACCACAATTACACCCCAACAAGTAATACTTGCTAATAGCCCTTAAAAATGACTTTTCTTAGGAAAATCACCAAAAATAGCTATATCGGCCAATAAATGCCCAAAAAATACCTATAGAATTAGAAATATATCACCTTTGTTAATAAATCCCTAGATCTGGCTTTTGAAGAACAAGTAATGACCGTTATAAATATAGATGGAGACACTCCATTTTGGGTTCATATATTTAGTATAATTAGCATTCCGTCGATAGAAATTCTCAAAAAATTACATTCGAAACAAGAATTAGTTAGAAACCATATCTAGACTCTGATCTGATTATAATGTCAAAATATTGGGTCTCTCCCAATCAATGCATATTTATATGCTTTAAACCTCATATTAATACCAAAAAATATTGCAAACATCATAAAATTATAAATATTGAACTAGACCCTAATTAGGACCCCTTGATCAGTATAAAAATAGTTAACAACAATATTAGAACAACATGAACCTAAATTTATCCTAAAAGCCTAACTAGACCTAAAATATCAAGAATATTATGAATCTTGTATTACTGATGAATATTTTCTATTAGTCAGGTGATGCCCAAAGATGTACATGGCCAAGAATATAACTAGAAATCTCTAAACTCAGGTTCATGGGCTATCTAAGTACAAGACTAGTTTTCTTGTGTGCAAAAAGTATGAAGTATTGCTTTTATCATTTTATTTGAAAATTGCTCTTATGTATGTACATGTAGTATGCTCTTCACCTTGAAACTAAGAACACTAAATATAAGAATGGATTGTAGTTACTTATGGTGTTCATTAATCTCCCTAGAAGAGAGGAAAAACATTAATGTTGACTAGCACCTCCGTAGAGTACATGGTACATAGGGAGATCTGTAGAGTACATGGTACATAGGGAATGGGTCCAACAATATATGTGATTAAGTGCTAGTCCATCATAGTAATATCGATTCATTGAAATGAGATTAAAAATATGCATTCCCCTAGTTATCATATTAAACAATGTTTTGTTTTACTCCTTCTTTTCTTTCTCAAATTATTTCAAGTATGCAAGCAAAATATGCATGTATCTTTCACCCACGTATACAAAACATTTTGTTGATTTGCTGTTTCACGTATATTTCAGGTTTAGAACTAGCATGGGAGAAAACACAGGAAGTGAGCTTTGTGCACGTTGTACCTATTGTCTATGATCCTGATTATCATACATGTTTAGACTTCTACAAAATTCTCATTTCAATATGTAAACATAATTTGTAATAACTCATGTTGTATTAATGTACATGTTTATGTTGCAAATGTTATAGTGTATGCATTGTGTTGTATGTTCATGTATGCGCATAATACTTCCACATCATTCTCTGATAAGATTGGTTAACTTTTTCATCCTCATGAGGTTCGGGGAAGGAGGAATCTGGGGACATTACATGAAAAGTTGTGTGCATACCCAGATTCCACACAAAAACATTCAAACAAGTCATTTCAAATTCTCCCCCATGGTCACTATGGATAGAGACAATCCAACAAGAAGCTTCATTTTCATCCTGTTTGCAAAAAGTTGAGAAAACACCGCGAGTATCACTTTTTGAAATAATAAAGAAAGTCCAAGTATAGCGAGAAAAGTCATCGACAATCACAAGGCGATACTTGTTACCACAAAGCGATTGAGTTCTCATAGGTCCAAATAGATCAATATGAAGAAGTTCTAGAGATCTTTTGGTACTAAGGACTCTTTTGGATTTAAAGGAGGAACTAGTTTGATTTCCTTGTGTATAAGGTTGGCATTCATCATCCTTCTCAAATTCCAATTTAGGAAGTCCCTTTACCAGTTCCTTTTGCTCAAGTTCTTCATTTGATCCATATTTACATGACCAAGCCTACAGTGCCCTAGAGATATATCATTCAAATTAACAACAAGGCATCTACCAAGAATAGGCTTAAGAGAATCAAGAACAATGACATAAAGATCTCCATTTCTAGTTCCCTTGTATATGACATTGTCAGAGAGGGAATCTAGAATCAAGCATTCAACTGAGGTAAAAAGAACAAGATAACCATCATCACATAATTGGATAACACAGATTAAATTGTGATGTAGGCTGTCTACAAGAAGAACATTCTTGATGCATAGTAAATCACCTACATCACCCTCACCTCTCACTTTACCTTTGTTGTTTTCACCAAAGGTCACCGATCCTCCTTTCTTTTTAGTAAACTTGTTGAAGTGGATGATTTCACATGTCATATGCTTTGAGCAACCCACTATCAAAAATACATTTTCCTTTTACCTACAAGAAAAATAGATGTTGATGCCTAACTCAAACCTTGGGATCCAGAGTTAGCTTGGGGACCCATTTCATTTTTGCTTTGGCCCCCTTCTCTCTATAAAGACAATAAGTAGAGTAATGGTCAGAAATCTTAAAATGCACACAAACCATAGGGTTCTTAGTGTTGGATGACTCTCCATGGAAGACAGGAAGTCTCTCACTCTTGTTCTTACCCTTCCCTTGATTTTAGTATCACCCTCATATCCCAAACCACTTTTACCACTATGTTTGGTAGAGTGATCTAGAACTTCATTGAAGGATTTTTTTTCCTTTGAGGAACTTTTGCAAGGACTCTCTAAGCGTGTGGTTATCATCGCTAAGAGTAACTATAGTAGAAGATAAACTAGTAAGATAATCTTGAGCATGAAGTAAGTCGACCTCTAAACAAAGGGCTTTAGTAAGATAAGAATCTTTTTCTAAAGAAAGACTAGAAACTTCATTACTTGGAAATAAAGATCTATAAGAGATCATTAATTTGAGTAGGATATCTAGAATTTTTAGTTCTAGGAAAGATAAGTTCATCAAGATAGATCCTATTTTCATCTTTAATATCATCACAAGCATGTCTAAGATCATCATTTTCAGATCTAAGTAAGACAACGTCATCATGGCGAGCTTGGTTTTCCTCCTTAAGACGATTGATGTTCTTAAGATAGATACCATTCTCTACTTTAACTCCATTGTATTCCATCTCAAGATAAAAAAACTTCCCTTGCAAGGAATCAATACTATCAAGAATAATCTCCTCATTTTTCTCAAGAATATCTATTTTAACATACAAATCATCAATAATTGCCCATAACCTCTTCTTATTGGATTTGCATTCAGAATAAAAAAAGAGGGAATCATTAAGTATATCAAGGAGGGTATCTTTAGATAGTGCATTCAAGCTTACCTCACCAATATCTTCACTAGTAGAGGTCATGAGAGCAAGGTGGCATTCTCCCTCATTAGACCTGGAATCACTAGAAGAGGACTCTTCCCACACGACATGGGCTGCATCTTTGAATTTCCTTCCTATCTTATCCTTCTTCTTGTACTTGCCATCCTTATTGTAGTCCTCCCTTTTCTTGGAGCTTCTCTTGTGGCATGACTTCTTTTCCTTGGGGCAATCATTCTTATAGTGTCCCTTTTGTCCACATTCATAGAACCTTAGAGTAGATGGGGAGGATGACTTCCATTTGAAGTGCTTCCCCTTGTATTAGTTAGCTTCATTATCACTAGGGGCCTCATATTCACTTGAGGGAAGAGGAGAAGACCAAAATGCAAGTTGTGTTGGAGAACACGTGCCTCCACTTGAGCGTTGAAAGTACTAACTTTGATCTTCTTTGATTCCTTCTCTTCTTGCTTCTCATCTTTCTTTTGCTTGTCAAGCCTTAGCTCATGAGCTTGAAGATTTCTAATGATCTCTTTGGTGATTATGTCACCAAGGCTTCTATTTTTTATTATTATCGAGAGAACCGCCCCATAGAAGTGCCACTTTTGTGACCCCCCAGACAGTGTAAAACTCTTGAGCCCCGAGCGCCCCGCACACCTGGGAACTGGTTAAAGCTCACAGATGGATAGCCTGCACAATGGGTACCATTTCAGAGGTGGCAGCTAATTTTTGAACCTGGGTCCCTTCATGAGGGGACACCGTGCCGAACCACCTAAAACTTTCCTCCCCGGCATCACCAAGGCTTCTAACTTCTTCAATAGAAGTCACATTGGATTCCCATCTCTCGGGGAGAGACCTTAGAATCTTAGAGTTGATGGTCCCTCTATCCATGGGGTGGCCCATGGAAGCAAGTCCATTGATGATGTTGATGAGTTTTGAGTACATCTCAGCAACCCTCTCCTTCTTCCCCATCTTAATGTTTTCAATGAAATCCTTGAGCACGTATATCTTGGACTCCTAGACTTGCTTGGTCCCTTCATGGGTGATGCAAAACTTGTTCCATATCTCTTGGGATGTATCCCAAGAAGAGACCCCACTGATCTCGGTAGGGGTGAGGGCTGAATAAATGATGCTTATGGCCTTTGCATTCAACTATGCCTTCTTTAGAGTAGCTTCATCCCAAGCCGAAATGTCTCTGGATGGCTCTGTGTAGGGAAGGATGACTACTTTCCACATGTCATAGCTCATCCATTGCAAGTAGAACTGCATCTAAAGCTTCCAATAAATGAAGTTTGTGTCGTCGAAGATTGGAGGCCTCATGGAAAATCCACCCTCCATGTTTATAGAACCTAAGACATTGTCTCCCATCTTCTCGTCATGTGGGAGATCTTGTTAGAGAAGACTGTGGCTTTGATACCACTTGTTGTATCAAAAGGCTCTAGAGGGGGTTGGTGAATAGGGATAAAAAACACTTAAAAAAACAATTAAACTTCAAATTACTTCAAGAAGTAGGATCACACGTATGGAATTTGATGTGCAGCTAAGCATACTTAGCAAGGATGAGAGAGATTGAAAAAATAGAAGAACAAGTTATGTAGAGTGGTTCCAATCTTCAAACTAGGAGAAAGTCAGTCCACTACCTAGAAGGGTCAATATCTAGGCAACCATTGTATACTTATAGTCCATCATAAGACATACATTAAGACCTTCCTTTCATAGCAAATTGATACCCAACTTTCATTTTTAAGGACTAAAAGGATCCAATAAACCATACAAGGTCTTACCAATCCTTTGAGCTAGAGTCTTTAACCTCTATAAGGACTTACCCACTCTTGCAAGAAGCTGGACACCTTTTCCAAGAAGCCCCCCTTCTTGCATCGAGTCATTTGCCTTGAAGGAATTACCCACTCCACTCAAGGATCTTTATCCTTCACCTTCTCCTTCACCTTGTAGAAGCTTTTCACCTTCTCCTTCACCTTGAAGAAGCTTTCATCAACTTTCCTTGAAATAAGGGATTGGGGAAAGAGATTCTTTGAGAGCTTTACAAGACTGTAATGGATATCTCTCACACACATAACCTATCTCATTGCATATGGACATTTTGAAGTGTAAGCAAGAGAGAGAAATGGGCTCTAGTGGACAGAATGCACTCAACTATAACTAGGAGCTTGAATAGCATGAAGGAGAAAACTTGGAATGAAGTCCAAGGGGTCCTATTTATAGTTGGGGATGTTCTCTAGTCACTAGAACCACTAAGGAATGTTTTATATCCATTTAGGGTCTTGTAACAAATATAGTTTTAAGTTTTGCAACACTCCAACAGTTAGAATCACTTTTTCTACACACTCGACATAGTGCTGTTGGTTGAGTTTCAATAAAGGTAACTCGACCGATTGCACTGTGTGACAAAGCAAATTTGAAGCATCATTTGAGTTTATCTTGGATGAAACTCATCTGATTTCTTAAATCTGTTGACTCAAGGTCAATTAGGTCAATGTTGACTCACGTCTAAATTGACTAAACCTGTGTTTTGATGATGACTAACCATTCCACATATTGGTGTCTAATGCTTCTACTTGAGTGTTTTCAGATTAGGTATAGACACACTCCAATTGCCCTAACTTGCACATCTCAAATTGGATAAAAGACAAGTCAAAGTCATACAAGTGGACGTTTTTGTAATATGATGTATATCCATTAGAATCATGTTGTAAATCACTTGTAATGATTGTATGACTTGTAATTAAGCTTAGAAAAATAACAGGAACACTTAGATCGAACATTAGAGAACTTTTAATGCAACTTTGAAAATCAATTACATGCACTTGTTCGGTCGAGTTTCCCACCCTAAAACTCGACCGATCAACCTTGGTCGATTTTCTGAAGATTGCATCGGTCGAGTTGTGCACTCACAGAACTCGACCGATTGGGTAGTAGGCCAGTTCCAGTTGGAATGGTCGGTCGAGTTTCCTCAGAACAAACTCGACCGATCATTTCAATATCGGGCTGCCTGCTACTTGATTGGTCGAGTTACACATATAGAAACTCGACCGAATGCACTGTACGGAAAAGTGCAGAAAAGTGTTTCTAGCCGTTGTGGAGTTGCAACAAGTGAAAATAGATCCGTTGCAAGCCACAAAATGGCTAGTTCTTGTTCACAAGTGTTCCCAAAGGCTAAGAGGCACCCCCAGATATAAATAGGACCCCTTGGGCTTCATTCCAAGGTAGAGCATTCATTGCAAACTCTATGTGAGGCTCCTATTCTATAGTTGAGTGCTTCCTACAACCTCCTCTCTCTCTCTAAGCTTAATCACTTGCTACATCCATTAGAGTGAGTAGGGGATTTCTAAGAGAGCTAGTTTCTACTTGTATATCTTGTGAGGCTCTCACTTCCACCACCTCCCCATCTCTCATTTGCTATCTTGAAGATGAAGGTTCTCTCTCTTGTCCAAGAGAGGTGAAGAAGAACAAGGGAAGGAGTCCCTTGGTGAAGTTCAAGACAGAAGACTTGGAGCTAGAGTGGGTAAGCCCTTGGAGAAGGCAAAAGACTCAAGCTCAAGTAGGTAAGACCTTGGTGGAAGCTTCTCCGAGTGAAGGTGAAGTCAAAGGAGGAAGATCCAAGAAGAGTGGGTAATTCCTACAAGGCCGAAGACTTGTGCAAGAGTGGGTAAGTCCTTGGAGAAGGCCGAAGACTCTTGCAAAGTGGGTAAGTCCTTGGTAAGGTTGAAGACTCTTTGTATTGGATAGGTAAGTCCTTTGTTGGTCATGTATTGTAAGTCTTATTAATGAATATAAGAGTGCAATTGGTTGAAGTCCTAGAGGTTGACCTCTCTAGGCAAGTGGACTGACACACTTCTAGTTTGAAGTGTGGAACCACTCTAAATAGCTTGTCTAATTGGTGCATGTTCAATCTCTCTTATCCTTTCTATGCATGATTTAGTTGCACTCAAATTACCTATTTAGCAACCTTATCTTGTCATATATTTTGAAAGTTTAATGAATTTTGTTTAAGTGGTTTCAGCTCTATTCACCCCCCCTCTAGACCATCTAATCACCCATCTAGGATCCAACAAGTGGTATCAGAGCATGTCTTCTCCAAGCATACTTCAACAAGTAGGAGAAGATGGGTGACTACCAAGGAGGGAGATTCTCGACCAGCCTTCCAATCTTTGATGGGATCAACTTCCTCTATTGGAGAAGAAGACTTCAATTCTTCATCCAAGGATCAAGTCTCGAGATGTGGCAAATGGTGAACAGCCCATACATTCTACCAAAGACAAACATTGAAGAATGGGATGAAGCCACCTTGATGAAAGCAACCTTGAATGCTAGAGCCATGCACATCCTATATGCCTCCATGACCCCCACCGAGTTCAACCGGATTTCCTCTTGTGAGATGGCCTATGAGGTATGGAGAAAGCTTTGCATCACTTATGAAGGGACAAATCAAGTGAAGGAAAGCAAAGTCTACATGCTCAAAGGGTTGCTTGAGAACTTCAAGATGGGAAAGGAGGAGAGCATAGCCAACATGTACTCAAGGCTCAACACCATATTGAATGGTCTTGCTATTCTAGGACATCCTATGTCTAGTGGAGAGATGAACTCAAAGATCTTTAGAACTCTCCCCAAGAGATGGGAATCCAAGGTGACTTCCATTGAAGAAGCAAGGTCTCTTAGGGATATTCCTATTGAAGAGCTCATTGGAAATCTACAAGCACATGAAGCCACACTTGACAAGAGGGAGGAATTAGAAAGACAAGAGGAGAAAGAACTCAAGAAATGAAGAAGGCTGAAATCAAAGCTCAAATAAAGGCTATTGTTGATCAAGCCTCTCCATACTCTCAAGTTGAAGAAGATGCCATGTACTCCAAGGGTAGACTCTACAACGGCAAGTCCTCCTCCATCCGGTGCTTCACATGTGGAAAGAAGGGTCACTACAAGGAAGATTTCCCACAAGGCAAAAAGACCCATCTTCACAAGAAGGAGAAATGGCACTCAAGCTCAAGTGGCTCCTCCAACTCAAGCTCAAGTGAAGATTCATGTGAAGGATCAAGCTCAAGCTCTAGTGATGAAGGGGAATGCCATTTTGCCCTTATAGCATCAACAAGTGAAGACTCAAGTGAGGTAAATCTAGACTCTTTAGATAAAGAATCTTTAATTGCTATTATTCATGACATTTGTGCCTCTTATAAGTCTTCTAAAAAGAAAAAGAAAAAGCTTGCTAAAATTGTTGATAATTTGCATATAGAACTAGATGATCTTGAATATGCTAATTCTTGCTTGCTTATTGATAAAAATGATTTTCTTAGCCAAGTAGACTCTCTTAAACTTGAAAATGCTAGTTTACATGATAAGATTAAATTTCTAGAAGCTCAACCTCTCATGTCTAGTTCTAATGAAGAGCATACTTTAATTATTGATTCTCTCATGCATTACATTGATGTTCTTAAATTTGAAAACAAGGACAAAGATTTTGTTTTGCATGAATTAGAAATAGAAAATGCCTCCTTGCTTGCTAAAATCAATGGGCATGAATCTTGTTCTAGTTCTACAAATAGAGAGAATGATGTTGCTGCTCTTCATATTGATAGACATTCTCTTTCAACTAAATCTCTTTGCTTAGAAAAATGATCTTTTGCATGCTAGAGATAATATTAATCAATTGTCTTTGACTATTTCTTCTCTTAAGCATGATAATGACAGTTTGAGATCTTCTTTGCAAAGATTCTTAGTTGGTAAAAAGAGTCTTAATGACATCCTACACCATACTACTAAACAAATTGGTAGACATGGTTTAGGGTATGATAGTAGTCAAGGGAACAACAAAGAAAAAGGACCTCCAATATTTCATGGAAAATCCTCTAGTTCCAAGACTATGGGCACATACAACTATTGCAATGAATTTGGTCATTATTCTACTTGTTGTCATTTTAGGAAAGCACCCAAGAGCAATAGGACTTGGGTTGCTAAACTAACCCCTCCGGACCCAAAAACATGATTGGGGACCATTTCATCTTTCTTCCTGTAGGTAATTGCAAATGGACTGACTTGAGCTATTGAATTGCAAATTGACTTCTCAATCCACAAGAAAGAAGAAAGGTGAGATGTGTAGAGGGTGACAACAAGTGGAAAAGGCAATGGTAAGAACAAAGGTAAATGTTTTATTGCTTATAACCTATCCTAACTTGTTTTTGTCAAGTTAGTGTGCACTATACATATGGTTTTTGAGTTAAAAGTGGCATTTCGTGATTCTCTTCACACTCTTGCTCAAAAACTGTTTCTAATGCTTCTATAGTGCATTACTAACTTGCTTAGACATGTTTGGATATGGTTTGTATTTTTAGCATGCCTTTAAATATGTTTTTATGAAATATATGTGCTTTTTGATAGCTGCTCTGTCGGTCGAGTTTGCCCTAGTGAAACTCGACCGATGGGCACCAATAGGTGTTGCCAACAGCTGTCATTGCTCGAGTTGTCCATGCACAGAACTCGACCGATAACACTGTGCACAGAATACACAGTTGGCTTATTGAATGAGAATTTCCCTCTCAACTAGATTTTCTCAACCAATAGCCTTACTCTTTGGCACTCTCTTTTGGTATCTTTATATATGCATATTGCCATGTTCTAAATGCCTATCTTGCTTACAACTCTATCTATCTAATTGCTCTAAATTGGTATATATATATCTTGTAATTACTTGCTTTGAGTTGTTTTGCAGGTTTTGATGACGATCTCTTTGGATCTCTTGGTTGTGTCTAAAAATTGCTTCTGTTGTGCTCTAACTTGCTACATCTATATAGGTGTATATCTTGTGTTGATACAACCTTGAGGTTCTTAGGGGTAATCATCTTATGGTAAGGATGCATATATAGTGAGTTAAATCCTCTCATGCTTCTAAAATTGCATATCTCTTGGTTTGGATATATCTCTATATCTACTCATATCTTGCTTTATCTTGTGTATCTTTTAGTATCTCTTGCTATGATCTAGATCCTACTAGTAGTCCTAACTTGTGATATCATCTACTAGTAGTTCATATACATGTAGTTCTAACCTTGTTTACAAATTGCCATCTTTGATCATCTATCTGTTATGCTTGTATCTTATCTCATACATGCTCAAGATTATTCCTTGAATTGCATATCTACTATCTTGAGTTGCTTGCATAACATTGTGATGCAGGGCACATAGAGCTACATTATATGTAGAAATTGGAGTATTTTTGGATTTTATGCATCTTTTGCGCCAGTTTCAGTTTTTGGTGCAAGACTAGTGTTTTTCATGCAGAAACAACCTTCTGAGCAAGACTCATTTTTTTGCCATGAGCTCCGATGGTTTTTGATCAAATTCCATCATCTTGAGGGTCAAAATTGCAATTTATTATTTTTCTGCAACACTTTATCTTGCATTTTGGGGTGTTCAAGTATATGCTTTAACTTGCTTTTCTTTCTATGCTTGGACAAGACCCTATCTGTGCTCTTCTACTCTCCTTATATATATTTGTATTATCTCCTTTCTCTTTAAAAAGTGATGTTTCTTTTTTTCTTCATACCCCCACCTTTTTGAAATGACAAAGGGGGAGAAAGGTATGTCTTCTTTTAAAAAGAGGAAGAAGGCATGTCTTACATGAAGAAGAGAAGTATGTCCATGTAAAGGGGAGAAGGTAAAGGGGAGGAGACATATATGTGTAGACATATATGAGTAGAAGACATAGTTTCTATAAATGTTATGAAAGCTAACCATATAGGAGAAATAGCATCAATTGAGGGGGAGTATGAAAACTCCATGCGCATCAATTGAGGGGGAGCATATGAACTCAATTCTATTGAAACCCCTAGGTTTCTCCAAAGGTATGACTTTACTTTAAAGCTTTCAATACATTTATGGAATGGTTTGTCATCTTCAAAAAGGGGGAGAATGTTGACTCAAGGTCAATTAGGTCAATGTTGACGCACGTCTAAATTGACTAAACCCGTGTTTTGATGATGACTAACAATTCCACATATTGGTGTCTAATGCTTCTACTTGGGTGTTTTCAGATTAGGTATAGACACACTCCAATTGCCCTAACTTGCGCATCTCAAATTGGATAAAAGACAAGTCAAAGTCATACAAGTGGACGTTTTTGTAATATGATGTATATCCATTAGAATCATGTTGTAAATCACTTGTAATGATTGTATGACTTGTAATTAAGCTTAGAAAATATCAGGAACACTTAGATCGAATATTAGAGCACTTTTAATGCAACTTTGAAAATCAATTACAGGCACTTGTTCTGTCGAGTTTCCCACCCTGAAACTCGACCGATCAACCTTGGTCGATTTTCTGAAGATTGCATCGGTCGAGTTGTGCACTCACAGAACTCGACCGATTGGGTAGTAGGCTAGTTCCAGTTGGAATGGTCGGTCGAGTTTCCTCAGAACAAACTCGACCGATCATTTCAATATCGGGCTGCCTGCTACTTGATCGGTCGAGTTACACATATAGAAACTCGACCGAATGCACTGTACGGAAAAGTGCAGAAAAGTGTTTCTAGCCGTTGTGGAGTTGCAACAAGTGAAAATAGATCCGTTGCAAGCCACAAAACGGCTAGTTTTTGTTCACAAGTGTTCCCAAAGGCTAAGAGGCACCCCCAGCTATAAATAGGACCCCTTGGGCTTCATTCCAAGGTAGAGCATTCATTGCAAACTCTATGTGAGGCTCCTATTCTATAGTTGAGTGCTTCCTACAGCCTCCTCTCTCTCTCTAAGTTTAATCACTTGCTACATCCATTAGAGTGAGTAGGAGATTTGTAAGAGAGCTAGTTTCTACTTGTATATCTTGTGAGGCTCTCACTTCCACCACTTCCCCATCTCTCATTTGCTATCTTGAAGATGAAGGTTCTCTCTCTTGTCCAAGAGAGGTGAAGAAGAACAAGGGAAGGAGTCCCTTGGTGAAGTTCAAGGCAGAAGACTTGGAGCTAGAGTGGGTAAGCCCTTGGAGAAGGCAAAAGACTCAAGCTCAAGTAGGTAAGACCTTGGTGGAAGCTTCTCCGAGTGAAGGTGAAGTCAAAGGCGGAAGATCCAAGAAGAGTGGGTAATTCCTACAAGGCCGAAGACTTGTGCAAGAGTGGGTAAGTCCTTGGAGAAGGCCGAAGACTCTTGCAAAGTGGGTAAGTCCTTGGTAAGGTTGAAGACTCTTTGTATTGGATAGGTAAGTCCTTTGTTGGTCATGTATTGTAAGTCTTATTAATGAATATAAGAGTGCAATTGGTTGAAGTCCTAGAGGTTGACCTCTCTAGGCAAGTGGACTGACACACTTCTAGTTTGAAGTGTGGAACCACTCTAAATAGCTTGTCTAATTGGTGCATGTTCAATCTCTCTTATCCTTGCTATGCATGATTTAGTTGCACTCAAATTACCTATTTAGCAACCTTATCTTGTCATATATTTTGAAAGTTTAATGAATTTTGTTTAAGTGGTTTCAGCTCTATTCACCCCCCCCTCTAGAGCATCTAATCACCCATCTAGGATCCAACAAGTGGTATCAGAGCGGGTCTTCTCCAAACATACTTCAACAAGTAGGAGAAGATGGGTGACTACCAAGGAGGGAGATTCTCGACCAGCCTTCCAATCTTTGATGGGATCAACTTCCTCTATTGGAGAAGAAGACTTCAATTCTTCATCCAAGGATCAAGTCTCGAGATGTGGCAAATGGTGAACAGCCCATACATTCTACCAAAGACAAACATTGAAGAATGGGATGAAGCCACCTTGATGAAAGCAACCTTGAATGCTAGAGCCATGCACATCCTATATGCCTCCATGACCCCCACCGAGTTCAACCGGATTTCCTTTTGTGAGACGGCCTATTAGGTATGGAGAAAGCTTTGCATCACTTATGAAGGGACATATCAAGTGAAGGAAAGCAAAGTCTACATGCTCAAAGGGTTGCTTGAGAACTTCAAGATGGGAAAGGAGGAGAGCATAGCCAACATGTACTCAAGGCTCAACACCATCTTGAATGGTCTTGCTATTCTAGGACATCCTATGTCTAGTGGAGAGATGAACTCAAAGATCTTTAGAACTCTCCCCAAGAGATGGGAATCCAAGGTGACTTCCATTGAAGAAGCAAGGTCTCTTAGGGATATTCCTATTGAAGAGCTCATTGGAAATCTACAAGC
Organism: Alisma plantago-aquatica; assembly: GCA_963693085.1. Lineage (NCBI taxonomy): Eukaryota > Viridiplantae > Streptophyta > Magnoliopsida > Alismatales > Alismataceae > Alisma > Alisma plantago-aquatica. The sequence continues at coordinate 317,880,720 of OY856411.1, read as the reverse complement.
ACATGAAGCCACACTTGACAAGAGGGAGGAATTAGAAAGATAAGAGGAGAAAGAACTCAAGAGAATGAAGAAGGCTGAAATCAAAGCTCAAATCAATGCTATTGTTGGTCAAGCCTCTCCATTCTCTCAAGTTGAAGAAGATGCCATGTACTCCAAGGGTAGACTCTACAAAGGCAAGTCCTCCTCCATCCGGTGCTTCACATGTGGAAAGAAGGGTCACTACAAGGAAGATTGCCCACAAGGCAAAAAGACCCATCTTCACAAGAAGAAGAAATGGCACTCAAGCTCAAGTGGCTCCTCCAACTCAAGCTCAAGTGAAGATTCATGTGAAGGATCAAGCTCAAGCTCTAGTGATGAAGGGGAATGCCATTTTTCCCTTATCGCATCAACAAGTGAAGACTCAAGTGAGGTAAATCTAGACTCTTTAGATAAAGAATCTTTAATTGCTATTATTCATGAAATTTGTGCCTCTTATAAGTCTTCTAAAAAGAAAAAGAAAAAGAAAAAGAAAAAGCTTGCTAAAATTGTTGATAATTTGCATATAGAACTAGATGATCTTGAATATGCTAATTCTTGCTTGCTTATTGATAAAAATGATTTTCTTAGCCAAGTAGACTCTCTTAAACTTGAAAATTCAAGTTTACTTGATAAGATTAAATTTCTAGAAGCTCAACCTCTCATGTCTAGTTCTAATGAAGAGCATACTTTAATTATTGATTCTCTCATGCATGACATTGATGTTCTTAAATATGAAAACAAGGACAAAGATTTTGTTTTGCATGAATTAGAAATAGAAAATGCCTCCTTGCTTGCTAAAATCAATGGGCATGAATCTTGTTCTAGTTCTACAAATAGAGAGAATGATGTTGCTGCTCTTCATATTGATAGAGATTCTCTTTCAACTAAATCTCTTTGCTTAGAAAATGATCTTTTGCATGCTAGAGATAATATTAATCAATTGTCTTCGACTATTGCTTCTCTTAAGCATGATAATGACAGTTTGAGATCTTCTTTTCAAAGATTCTTAGTTGGTAAAAAGAGTCTTAATGACATCCTACACCATACTACTAAACAAATTGGTAGACATGGTTTAGGGTATGATAGTAGTCAAGGGAACAACAAAGAAAAAGGACCTCCAATATTTCATGGAGAATGCTCTAGTTCCAAGACTATGGGCACATGCAACTATTGCAATGAATTTGGTCATTATTCTAGTTGTTGCCCTTTTAGGAAAGCACCCAAGAGCAATAGGACTTGGGTTGCTAAACTAACCCCTCCGGACCCAAAAACATGATTGGGGACCATTTCATCTTTCTTCCTATAGGTAATTGCAAATGGATTGACTTTAGCTATTGAATTGCAAATTGACTTCTCAATCCACATGAAAGAAGAAAGGTGAGATGTGTAGAGGGTGACAACAAGTGGAAAAGGTAATGGTAAGCACAAAGGTAAATGTTTTATTGCTTATAACCTATCCTAACTTGTTTTTTTCAAGTTAGTGTGCACTATACATATGGTTTTTGAGTTAAAAGTGGCATTTCGTGATTCTCTTCACACTCTTGCTCAAAAATTGTTTCTAATGCTTCTATAGTGCATTACTAACTTGCTTAGACATGTTTGGATATGGTTTGTATTTTTAGCATGCCTTTAAATATGTTTTTATGAAATATATGTGCTTTTTGACAGCTGCTCTGTCGGTCGAGTTTGCCCTAGTGAAACTCGACCGATGGGAACCAATAGGTGTTGCCAACAGCTATCATCGGTCGAGTTGTCCATGCACAGAACTTGACCGATAACACTGTGCACAGAATACACAGTTGGCTTATTGAATGAGAATTTCCCTCTCAACTAGATTTTCTCAACCAATAGCCTTACTCTTTGACACTCTCTTTTGGTATCTTTATTTATGCATATTGCCATGTTCTAAATGCCTATCTTTCTTACAACTCTATCTATCTAATTGCTCTAAATTGGTATATATATATCTTGCAATTACTTGCTTTGAGTTGTTTTGCAGGGTTTGATGATGATCTCTTTGGATCTCTTGGTTGTGTCTAAAAATTGCTTCCGTTGTGCTCTAACTTGCTACATCTATATAGGTGTATATCTTGTGTTGATACAACCTTGAGGTTCTTAGGGGTAATCATCTTATGGTAAGGATGCATATATAGTGAGTTATATCCTCTCATGCTTCTAAAATTGCATATCTCTTGGTTTGGATATATCTCTATATCTACTCATAGCTTGCTTTATCTTGTGTATCTTTTAGTATCTCTTGCTATGATCTAGATCCTACTAGTAGTCCTAACTTGTGATATCATCTACTAGTAGTTCATATACATGTAGTTCTAACGTTGTTTACAAATTGCCATCTTTGATCATCTATCTGTTATGCTTGTATCTTATCTCATACATGCTCAAGATTGTTCCTTGAATTGCATATCTACTATCTTGAGTTGCTTGCATAACATTGTGATGCAGGGCACATAGAGCTACAATATATGTTGAAATTGGAGTATTTTTGGATTGTATGCAGCTTTTGCTCCAGTTTCAGTTTTTGGTGCAAGACTAGTGTTTTTCATGCAGAAACAACCTTCTGAGCAAGACTCGTTGCTTTGCTATGAGCTCCGATGGTTTTTGATCAAATTCCATCATCTTGAGGGTCAAAATTGCAATTTATTATTTTTCTGCAGCACATTATCTTGCATTTTGGGGTGTTCAAGTATATGCTTTAACTTGCTTTTCTTTCTATGCTTGGACAAGACCCTATTTGTGCTCTTCTACTCTCCTTATATATATTTGTATTATCTCCTTTCTCTTTAACAAGTGATGTTTCTTTTTTTCTTCATACCCCCACCTTTTTGAAATGACAAAGAAGAAGAAAGGTATGTCTTCTTTTAAAAAGAGGAAGAAGGCATGTCTTACATGAAGAAGAGAAGTATGTCCATGTAAAGGGGAGAAGGTAAAGGGGAGGAGACATATATGTGTAGACATATATGAGTAGAAGACATAGTTTCTATAAATGTTATGAAAGCTAACCATACATGAGAAATAGCATCAATTGAGGGGGAGTATGAAAACTCCATGCACATCAATTGAGGGGGAGCATATGAACTCAATTCTATTGAAACCCCTAGGTTTCTCCAAAGGTATGACTTTACTTTAAAGCTTTCAATACATTTATGGAATGGTTTGTCATCTTCAAAAAGGGGGAGAATGTTGACTCAAGGTCAATTAGGTCAATGTTGACGCACGTCTAAATTGACTAAACCCGTGTTTTGATGATGACTAACCATTCCACATATTGGTGTCTAATGCTTCTACTTGGGTGTTTTCAGATTAGGTATAGACACACTCCAATTGCCCTAACTTGCGCATCTCAAATTGGATAAAAGACAAGTCAAAGTCATACAAGTGGACGTTTTTGTAATATGATGTATATCCATTAGAATCATGTTGTAAATCACTTGTAATGATTGTATGACTTGTAATTAAGCTTAGAAAAATATCAGGAACACTTAGATCGAATATTAGAGCACTTTTAATGCAACTTTGAAAATCAATTACAGGCACTTGTTCGGTCGAGTTTCCCACCCTGAAACTCGACCGATCAACCTTGGTCGATTTTCTGAAGATTGCATCGGTCGAGTTGTGCACTCACAGAACTCGACCGATTGGGTAGCAGGCCAGTTCCAGTTGGAATGGTCGGTCGAGTTGTCTCAGAACAAACTCGACCGATCATTTCAATATCGGGCTTCCTGCTACTTGATCGGTCGAGTTACACATATGGAAACTCGATCGAATGCACTGTACGGAAAAGTGCAGAAAAGTGTTTCTAGCCGTTGTGGAGTTGCAACAAGTGAAAATAGATCCGTTGCAAGCCACAAAACGGCTAGTTTTTGTTCACAAGTGTTCCCAAAGGCGAAGAGGCATCCCCAGCTATAAATAGGACCCCTTGGGCTTCATTCCAAGGTAGAGCATTCATTGCAAACTCTATGTGAGGCTCCTACTCTATAGTTGAGTGCTTCCTACAGCCTCCTCTCTCTCTCTAAGCTTAATTACTTGCTACATCCATTAGAGTGAGTAGGATATTTGTAAGAGAGCTAGTTTCTACTTGTATATCTTGTGAGGCTCTCACTTCCACCACCTCTCCATCTCTCATTTGCTATCTTGAAGATGAAGGTTCTCTCTCTTGTCCAAGAGAGGTGAAGAAGAATAAGGGAAGGAGTCCCTTGGTGAAGATCAAGGCAGAAGACTTGGAGCTAGAGTGGGTAAGCCCTTGGAGAAGGCAAAAGACTCAAGCTCAAGTAGGTAAGACCTTGGTGGAAGCTTCTCCGAGTGAAGGTGAAGTCAAAGGCAGAAGATCCAAGAAGAGTGGGTAATTCCTACAAGGCCGAAGACTTGTGCAAGAGTGGGTAAGTCCTTGGAGAAGGCCGAAGACTCTTGCAAAGTGGGTAAGTCCTTGGTAAGGTTGAAGACTCTTTGTATTGGATAGGTAAGTCCTTTGTTGGTCATGTATTGTAAGTCTTATTAATGAATATAAGAGTGCAATTGGTTGAAGTCCTAGAGGTTGACCTCTCTAGGCAAGTGGACCGACACACTTCTAGTTTGAAGTGTGGAACCACTCTAAATAGCTTGTCTAATTGGTGCATGTTCAATCTCTCTTATTCTTGCTATGCATGATTTAGTTGCACTCAAATTACCTATTTAGCAACCTTATCTTGTCATATATTTTGAAAGTTTAATGAAATTTGTTTAAGTGCTTTCAGCTCTATTCACCCCCCCTCTAGAGCATCTAATCACCCATCTATGATCCAACAAGTGGTATCAGAGCGGGTCTTCTCCAAGCATACTTCAACAAGTAGGAGAAGATGGGTGACTACCAAGGAGGGAGATTCTCGACCAGCCTTCCAATCTTTGATGGGATCAACTTCCTCTATTTGAGAAGAAGACTTCAATTCTTCATCCAAGGATCAAGTCTCGAGATGTGGCAAATGGTGAACAGCCCATACATTCTACCAAAGACAAACATTGAAGAATGGGATGAAGCCACCTTGATGAAAGCAACCTTGAATGCTAGAGCCATGCACATCCTATATGCCTCCATGACCCCCACCGAGTTCAACCGGATTTCCTCTTGTGAGACGGCCTATGAGGTATGGAGAAAGCTTTGCATCACTTATGAAGGGACAGATCAAGTGAATGAAAGAAAAGTCTAATGCTCAAAGGGTTGCTTGAGAACTTCAAGATGGGAAAGGAGGAGAGCATATCCAACATGTACTCAAGGCTCAACACCATCTTGAATGGTCTTGCTATTCTAGGAAATCCTATGTCTAGTGGAGAGATCAACTCAAAGATCCTTAGAACTCTCCCCAAGAGATGGGAATCCAAGGTGACTTCCATTGAAGAAGCAAGGTCACTTAGGGATATTCCTATTGAAGAGCTCATTGGAAATCTACAAGCACATGAAGCCACACTTGACAAGAGGGAGGAATTAGAAAGACAAGAGGAGAAAGAACTGAAGAGAATGAAGAAGGCTGAAATCAAAGCTCAAATCAAGGCTATTGTTGGTCAAGCCTCTCCATTCTCTCAAATTAAAGAAGATGCCATGTACTCCAAGGGTAGACTCTACAAAGGCAAGTCCTCCTCCATCCGGTGCTTCACATGTGGAAAGAAGGGTCACTACAAGGAAGATTGCCCACAAGGCAAAAAGACCCATCTTCACAAGAAGGAGAAATGGCACTCAAGCTCAAGTGGCTCCTCCAACTCAAGCTCAAGTGAAGATTCATGTGAAGGATCAAGCTCAAGCTCTAGTGATGAAGGGGAATGCCATTTTGCCCTTATAGCATCAACAAGTGAAGACTCAAGTGAGGTAAATCTAGACTCTTTAGATAAAGAATCTTTAATTGCTATTATTCATGACATTTGTGCCTCTTATACGTCTTCTAAAAAGAAAAAGAAAAAGCTTGCTAAAATTGTTGATATTTTGCATATAGAACTAGATGATCTTGAATATGCTAATTCTTGCTTGCTTATTGATAAAAATGATTTTCTTAGCCAAGTAGACTCTCTTAAACTTGAAAATGCTAGTTTACTTGATAAGATTGAATTTCTAGAAGCTCAACCTCTCATGTCTAGTTCTAATTAAGAGCATACTTTAATTATTGATTCTCTCATGCATGACATTGATGTTCTTAAATCTGAAAACAAGGACAAAGATTTTGTTTTCCATGAATTAGAAATAGAAAATGCCTCCTTGGTTGCTAAAATAAATGGGCATGAATCCTTTTATAGTTCTACAAATAGAGAGAATGATGTTGCTGCTCTTCATATTGATAGAGATTCTCTTTCAACTAAATCTCTTTGCTTAGAAAATGATCTTTTGCATGCTAGAGATAATATTAATCAATTGTCTTCGACTATTGCTTCTCTTAAGCATGATAATGATAGTTTGAGATCTTCTTTTCAAAGATTATTAGTTGGTAAAAAGAGTCTTAATGACATCCTACACCATACTACTAAATAAATTGGTAGACATGGTTTAGGGGTATGATAGTAGTCAAGGGAACAACAAAGAAAAAGGACCTCCAATATTTCATGGAGAATCCTCTAGTTCCAAGACTATGGGCACATGCAACTATTGCAATGAATTTGGTCATTATTCTACTTGTTGTCCTTTTAGGAAAGCACCCAAGAGCAATAGGACTTGGGTTGCTAAACTAACCCCTCCGGACCCAAAAACATGATTGGGGACCATTTCATCTTTCTTCCTGTAGGTAATTGCAAATGGATTGACTTGAGCTATTGAATTGCAAATTGACTTCTCAATCCACATGAAAGAAGAAAGGTGAGATGTGTAGAGGGTGACAACAAGTGGAAAAGGCAATGCTAAGCACAAAGGTAAATGTTTTATTGCTTATAACCTATCCTAACTTGTTTTTGTCAAGTTAGTGTGCACTATACATATGGTTTTTGAGTTAAAAGTGGCATTTCGTGATTCTGTTCACACTCTTGCTCAAAAACTGTTTCTAATGCTTCTATAGTGCATTACTAACTTGCTTAGACATGTTTGGATATGGTTTGTATTTTTAGCATGACTTTAAATATGTTTTTATGAAATATATGTGCTTTTTGAATGCTTCTCTGTCGGTCGAGTTTGCCCTAGTGAAACTCGACCGATGGGAACCAATATGTGTTGCCAACAGCCGTCATCGGTCGAGTTGTCCATGCACAGAACTCGACCGATAACACTGTGCACAGAATACACAGTTGGCTTATTGAATGAGAATTTCCCTCTCAACTAGATTTTATCAACCAATAGCCTTACTCTTTGGCACTCTCTTTTGGTATCTTTATATATGCATATTGCCATGTTCTAAATGCCTATCTTGCTTACAACTCTATCTATCTAATTGGTCTAAATTGGTATATATATATCTTGCAATTACTTGCTTTGAGTTGTTTTGCAGGGTTGGATGATGTTCTCTTTGGATCTCTTGGTTGTGTCTAAAAATTGCTTCCGTTGTGCTCTAACTTGCTACATCTATATAGGTGTATATCTTGTGTTGATACAACCTTGAGGTTCTTAGGGGTAATCATCTTATGGTAAGGATGCATATATAGTGAGTTATATCCTCTCATGCTTCTAAAATTGCATATCTCTTGGTTTGGATATATCTCTATATCTACTCATAGCTTGCTTTATCTTGTGTATCTTTTAGTATCTCTTGCTATGATCTAGATCCTACTAGTAGTCCTAACTTGTGATATCATCTACTAGTAGTTCATATACATGTAGTTCTAACCTTGTTTACAAATTGCCATCTTTGATCATTTATCTGTTATGCTTGTATCTTATCTCATAATGCTCAAGATTGTTCCTTGAATTGCATATCTACTATCTTGAGTTGCTTGCATAACATTGTGATGCAGGGCACATAGAGCTACATTATATGTAGAAATTGGAGTATTTTTGGATTTTATGCAACTTTTGCTCCAGTTTCAGTTTTTGGTGCAAGACTAGTGTTTTTCATGCAGAAACAACCTTCTGAGCAAGACTCATTTTTTTGCCATGAGCTCCGATGGTTTTTGATCAAATTCCATCATCTTGAGGGTCAAAATTGCAATTTATTATTTTTCTACAGCACTTTATCTTGCATTTTGGGGTGTTCAAGTATATGCTTTAACTTTCTTTTCTTTCTATGCTTGGACAAGACCCTATATGTGCTCTTCTACTCTCCTTATATATATTTGTATTATCTCCTTTCTCTTTAACAAGTGATGTTTCTTTTTTTCTTCATACCCCCACCTTTTTGAAATGACAAAGGGGGAGAAAGGTATGTCTTCTTTTAAAAAGAGAAAGAAGGCATGTCTTACATGAAGAAGAGAAGTATGTCCATGTAAAGGGGAGAAGGTAAAGGGGATGAGACATATATGTGTAGACATATATGAGTAGAAGACATAGTTTCTATAAATGTTATGAAAGCTAACCATACCGGAGAAATAGCATCAATTGAGGGGGAGTATGAAAACTCCATGCACATCAATTGAGGGGGAGCATATGAACTCAATTCTATTGAAACCCCTAGGTTTCTCCAAAGGTATGACTTTACTTTAAAGCTTTCAATACATTTATGGAATGGTTTGTCATCTTCAAAAAGGGGGAGAATGTTGACTCAAGGTCAATTAGGTCAATGTTGACTCATGTCTAAATTGACTAAACCCGTGTTTTGATGATGACTAACCATTCCACATATTGGTGTCTAATGCTTCTACTTGAGTGTTTTCAGATTAGGTATAGACACACTCCAATTGCCCTAACTTACGCATCTCAAATTGGATAAAAGACAAGTCAAAGTCATACAAGTGGATGTTTTTGTAATATGATGTATATCCATTAGAATCATGTTGTAAATCACTTGTAATGATTGTATGACTTGTAATTAAGCTTAGAAAAATATCAGGAACACTTAGATCGAATATTAGAGAACTTTTAATGCAACTTTGAAAATCAATTACAGGCACTTGTTCGGTCGAGTTTCCCACCCTGAAACTCGACCGATCAACCTTGGTTGATTTTCTGAAGATTGCATCGGTCGAGTTGTGCACTCACAGAACTCGACCGATTGGGTAGTAGGCCAGTTCCAGTTGGAATGGTCGGTCGAGTTTCCTCAGAACAAACTTGACCGATCATTTCAATATCGGGCTGCCTGCTACTTGATCGGTCGAGTTACACATATAGAAACTCGACCAAATGCACTGTACGAAAAAGTGCAGAAAAGTGTTTCTAGCCGTTGTGGAGTTGCAACAAGTGAAAATTGATCCGTTGCAAGCCACAAAACGGCTAGTTTTTGTTCACAAGTGTTCCCAAAGGCTAAGAGGCATCCCCAGCTATAAATAGGACCCCTTAGGCTTCATTCCAAGGTAGAGCATTCATTGCAAACTCTATGTGAGGCTCCTATTCTATAGTTGAGTGCTTCCTACAGCCTCCTCTCTCTCTCAAAGCTTAATCACTTGCTACATCCATTAGAGTGAGTAGGAGATTTGTAAGAGAGCTAGTTTCTACTTGTATATCTTGTGAGGCTCTCACTTCCACCACCTCTCCATCTCTCATTTGCTATCTTGAAGATGAAGGTTCTCTGTCTTGTCCAAGAGAGGTGAAGAAGAACAAGGGAAGGAGTCCCTTGGTGAAGATCAAGGCAGAAGACTTGGAGCTAGAGTGGGTAAGCCCTTGGAGAAGGCAAAAGACTCAAGCTCAAGTAGGTAAGACCTTGGTGGAAGCTTCTCCGAGTGAAGGTGAAGTCAAAGGCGGAAGATCCAAGAAGAGTGGGTAATTCCTACAAGGCCGAAGACTTGTGCAAGAGTGGGTAAGTCATTGGAGAAGGCCGAAGACTCTTGCAAAGTGGGTAAGTCCTTGGTAAGGTTGAAGACTCTTTGTATTGGATAGGTAAGTCCTTTGTTGGTCATGTATTGTAAGTCTTATTAATGAATATAAGAGTGCAATTGGTTGAAGTCCTAGAGGTTGACCTCTCTAGGCAAGTGGACTGACACACTTCTAGTTTGAAGTGTGGAACCACTCTAAATAGCTTGTCTAATTGGTGCATGTTCAATCTCTCTTATTCTTTCTATGCATGATTTCTTTGCACTCATATTACCTATTTAGCAACCTTATCTTGTCATATATTTTGAAATTTTAATGAATTTTGTTTAAGTGGTTTCAGCTCTATTCAACCCCCCTCTAGAGCATCTACTCACCCATCTATGATCCAACAAGTGGTATCAGAGCGGATCTTCTCCAAGCATACTTCAACAAGTAGGAGAAGATGGGTGACTACCAAGGAGGGAGATTCTCGACCAGCCTTCCAATCTTTGATGGGATCAACTTCCTCTATTGGAGAAGAAGACTTCAATTCTTCATCCAAGGATCAAGTCTCGAGATGTGGCAAATGGTGAACAACCCATACATTCTACCAAAGACAAACATTGAAGAATGGGATGAAGCCACCTTGATGAAAGCAACCTTGAATGCTAGAGCCATGCACATCCTATATGCCTCCATGACCCCCACCGAGTTCAACCCGATTTCCTCTTGTGAGACGGCCTATGAGGTATGGAGAAAGCTTTGCATCACTTATGAAGGGACAGATCAAGTGAATGAAAGCAAAGTCTAATGCTCAAAGGGTTGCTTGAGAACTTCAAGATGGGAAAGGAGGAGAGCATATCCAACATGTACTCAAGGCTCAACACCATCTTGAATGGTCTTGCTATTCTAGGAAATCCTATGTCTAGTGGAGAGAACAACTCAAAGATCCTTAGAACTCTCCCCAAGAGATGGGAATCCAAGGTGAATTCCATTGAAGAAGCAATGTCTCTTAGGGATATTCCTATTGAAGAGCTCATTGGAAATCTACAAGCACATGAAGCCACACTTGACAAGAGGGAGGAATTAGAAAGACAAGAGGAGAAAGAACTCTAGAGAATGAAGAAGGCTGAAATCAAAGCTCAAATCAAGGCTATTGTTGGTCAAGCCTCTCCATTCTCTCAGGTTGAAGAAGATGCCATGTACTCTAAGGGTAGACTCTACAAAGGCAAGTCCTCCTCCATCCGGTGCTTCACATGTGGAAAGAAGGGTCACTACAAGGAAGATTGCCCACAAGGAAAAAAGACCCATCTTCACAAGAAGGAGAAATGGCACTCAAGCTCAAGTGGCTCCTCCAACTCAAGCTCAAGTGAAGATTCATGTGAAGGATCAAGCTCAAGCTCTAGTGATGAAGGGGAATGCCATTTTACCCTTATAGCATCAACAAGTGAAGACTCAAGTGAGGTAAATCTAGACTCTTTAGATAAAGAATCTTTAATTGCTATTATTCATGACATTTGTGCCTCTTATAAGTCTTTTAAAAAGAAAAAGAAAAAGCTTGCTAAAATTGTTGATATTTTGCATATAGAACTAGATGATCTTGAATATGCTAATTCTTGCTTGCTTATTGATAAAATGATTTTCTTAGCCAAGTAGACTCTCTTAAACTTGAAAATGCTAGTTTACTTGATAAGATTAAATTTCTAGAAGCTCAACCTCTCATGTCTAGTTCTAATGAAGTGCATACTTTAATTATTGATTCTCTCATGCATGACATTGATGTTCTTAAATCTGAAAACAAGGACAAAGATTTTGTTTTGCATGAATTAGAAATAGAAAATGCCTCCTTGCTTGCTAAAATCAATGGGCATGAATCTTGTTCTAGTTCTACAAATAGAGAGAATGATGTTGCTGCTCTTCATATTGATAGAGATTCTCTTTCAACTAAATCTCTTTGCTTAGAAAATGATCTTTTGCATGCTAGAGATAATATTAATCAATTGTCTTCGACTATTGCTTCTCTTAAGCATGATAATGACAGTTTGAGATCTTCTTTTCAAAGATTCTTAGTTGTTAAAAAGAGTCTTAATGACATCCTACACCATACTACTAAACAAATTGGTAGACATGGTTTAGGGTATGATAGTAGTCAAGGGAACAACAAAAAAAAGGACCTCTAATATTTCATGGAGAATCCTCTAGTTCCAAGACTATGGGCACATGCAACTATTGCAATGAATTTGGTCATTATTCTATTTGTTGTCCTTTTAGGAAAGCACCCAAGAGCAATAGGACTTGGGTTGCTAAACTAACCCCTCCGGACCCAAAAACATGATTGGGGACCATTTCATCTTTCTTCCTGTAGGTAATTGCAAATGGATTGACTTGAGCTATTGAATTGCAAATTGACTTCTCAATCCACATGAAAGAAGAAAGGTGAGATGTGTAGAGGGTGACAACAAGTGGAAACGGCAATGGTAAGCACAAAGGTAAATGTTTTATTGCTTATAACCTATCCTAACTTGTTTTTGTCAAGTTAGTGTGCACTATACATATGGTTTTTGAGTTAAAAGTGGCATTTCGTGATTCTCTTCACACTCTTGCTCAAAAACTGTTTCTAATGCTTCTATAGTGCATTACTAACTTGCTTAGACATGTTTGGATATGGTTTGTATTTTTAGCATGCCTTTAAATATGTTTTTATGAAATATATGTGCTTTTTGACAGCTGCTCTGTCGGTCGAGTTTGCCCTAGTGAAACTCGACCGATGGGAACCAATATGTGTTGCCAACAACTGTCATCGGTCGAGTTGTCCATGCACAGAACTCGACCGATAACACTTTGCACAGAATACATAGTTGGCTTATTGAATGAGAATTTCCCTCTCAACTAGATTTTATCAACCAATAGCCTTACTCTTTGGCACTCTCTTTTGGTATCTTTATATATGCATATTGCCATGTTCTAAATGCCTATCTTGCTTACAACTCTATCTATCTAATTGCTCTAAATTGGTATATATATATCTTGCAATTACTTGCTTTGAGTTGTTTTACAGGGTTTGATGATGATCTCTTTGGATCTCTTGGTTGTGTCTAAAAATTGCTTCCGTTGTGCTCTAACTTGCTACATCTATATAGGTGTATATCTTGTGTTGATACAACCTTGAGGTTCTTAGGGGTAATCATCTTATGGTAAGGATGCATATATAGTGAGTTATATCCTCTCATGCTTCTAAAATTGCATATCTCTTGGTTTGGATATATCTCTATATCTACTCATAGCTTGCTTTATCTTGTGTATCTTTTAGTATCTCTTGCTATGATCTAGATCCTACTAGTAGTCCTAACTTGTGATATCATCTACTAGTAGTTCATATACATGTAGTTCTAACGTTGTTTACAAATTGCCATCTTTGATCATCTATCTGTTATGCTTGTATCTTATCTCATACATGCTCAAGATTGTTCCTTGAATTGCATATCTACTATCTTGAGTTGCTTGCATAACATTGTGATGCAGGGCACATAGAGCTACAATATATGTTGAAATTGGAGTATTTTTGGATTGTATGCAGCTTTTGCTCTATTTCAGTTTTTGGTGCAAGACTAGTGTTTTTCATGCAGAAACAACCTTCTGAGCAAGACTCGTTGCTTTGCTATGAGCTCCGATGGTTTTTGATCAAATTCCATCATCTTGAGGGTCAAAATTGCAATTTATTTTTTTTCTGCAGCACATTATCTTGCATTTTGGGGTGTTCAAGTATATGCTTTAACTTGCTTTTCTTTCTATGCTTGGACAAGACCCTATTTGTGCTCTTCTACTCTCCTTATATATATTTGTATTATCTCCTTTCTCTTTAACAAGTGATGTTTCTTTTTTTCTTCATACCCCCACCTTTTTGAAATGACAAAGAAGAAGAAAGGTATGTCTTCTTTTAAAAAGAGGAAGAAGGCATGTCTTACATGAAGAAGAGAAGTATGTCCATGTAAAGGGGAGAAGGTAAAGGGGAGGAGACATATATGTGTAGACATATATGAGTAGAAGACATAGTTTCTATAAATGTTATGAAAGCTAACCATACATGAGAAATAGCATCAATTGAGGGGGAGTATGAAAACTCCATGCGCATCAATTGAGGGGGAGCATATGAACTCAATTCTATTGAAACCCCTAGGTTTCTCCAAAGGTATGACTTTACTTTAAAGCTTTCAATACATTTATGGAATGGTTTGTCATCTTCAAAAAGGGGGAGAATGTTGACTCAAGGTCAATTAGGTCAATGTTGACTCACGTCTAAATTGACTAAACCCATGTTTTGATGATGACTAACCATTCCACATATTGGTGTCTAATGCTTCTACTTGAGTGTTTTCAGATTAGGTATAGACACACTCCAATTGCCCTAACTTGCTCATCTCAAATTGGATAAAAGACAAGTCAAAGTCATACAAGTGGACGTTTTTGTAATATGATGTATATCCATTAGAATCATGTTGTAAATCACTTGTAATGATTGTATGACTTGTAATTAAGCTTAGAAAAATATCAGGAACACTTAGATCGAATATTAGAGCACTTTTAATGCAACTTTGAAAATCAATTACAGGCACTTGTTCGGTCGAGTTTCCCACCCTGAAACTCGACCGATCAACCTTGGTCGATTTTCTGAAGATTGCATCGGTCGATTTGTGCACTCACAGAACTCGACCGATTGGGTAGTAGGCCAGTTCCAGTTGGAATGGTCGGTCGAGTTTCCTCAGAACAAACTCGACCGATCATTTCAATATCAGGCTGCCTGCTACTTGATCGGTCGAGTTACACATATAGAAACTCGACCGAATGCACTGTACAAAAAAGTGCAGAAAAGTGTTTCTAGCCGTTGTGGAGTTGCAACAAGTGAAAATAGATCCGTTGCAAGCCACAAAATGGCTAGTTTTTGTTCACAAGTGTTCCCAAAGGCTAAGAGGCATCCCCAGCTATAAATAGGACCCCTTGGGCTTCATTCCAAGGTAGAGCATTCATTGCAAACTCTATGTGAGGCTCCTATTCTATAGTTGAGTGCTTCCTACAGCCTCCTCTCTCTCCCTAAGCTTAATCACTTGCTACATCCATTAGAGTGAGTAGGAGATTTGTAAGAGAGCTAGTTTCTACTTGTATATCTTGTGAGGCTCTCACTTCCACCACCTCTCCATATCTCATTTGTTATCTTGAAGATGAAGGTTCTCTCTCTTGTATAAGAGAGGTGAAGAAGAACAAGGGAAGGAGTCCCTTGGTGAAGATCAAGGCAGAAGACTTGGAGCTAGAGTGGGTAAGCCCTTGGAGAAGGCAAAAGACTCAAGCTCAAGTAGGTAAGACCTTGGTGGAAGCTTCTCCGAGTGAAGTTGAAGTCAAAGGCGGAAGATCCAAGAAGAGTGGGTAATTCCTACAAGGCTGAAGACTTGTGCAAGAGTGGGTAAGTCCTTGGAGAAGGCCGAAGACTCTTTCAAAGTGGGTAAGTCCTTGGTAAGGTTGAAGACTCTTTGTATTGGATAGGTAAGTCCTTTGTTGGTCATGTATTGTAAGTCTTATTAATGAATATAAGAGTGCAATTGGTTGAAGTCCTAGAGGTTGACCTCTCTAGGCAAGTGGACTGACACACTTCTAGTTTGAAGTGTGGAACCACTCTAAATAGCTTGACTAATTGGTGCATCTTCAATCTCTCTTATTCTTGCTATGCATGATTTAGTTGCACTCAAATTACGTATTTAGCAACCTTATCTTGTCATATATTTTGAAAGTTTAATGAATTTTGTTTAAGTGGTTTTAGCTCTATTCACCATCCCCCTCTAGAGCATCTAATCACCCATCTATGATCCAACAAGTGGTATCAGAGCGGGTCTTCTCCAAGCATACTTCAACAAGTAGGAGAAGATGGGTGACTACCAAGGAGGGAGATTCTAGACCAGCCTTCCAATCTTTGATGGGATCAACTTCCTCTATTGGAGAAGAAGACTTCAATTCTTCATCCAAGGACCAAGTCTCGAGATGTGGCAAATGGTGAACAGCCAATACATTCTACCAAAGACAAACATTGAAGAATGGGATGAAGCCACCTTGATGAAAGCAACCTTGAATGCTAGAGCCATGCACATCCTATATGCCTCCATGACCCCCACCGAGTTCAACCAGATTTCCTCTTGTGAGACGGCCTATGAGGTATGGAGAAAGCTTTGCATCACTTATGAAGGGACAGATCAAGTGAATGAAAGCAAAGTCTAATGCTTAAAGGGTTGCTTGAGAACTTCAAGATGGGAAAGGAGGAGAGCATATCCAACATGTACTCAAGGCTCAACACCATCTTGAATGGTCTTGCTATTCTAGGAAATCCTATGTCTAGTGGAGAGATCAACTCAAAGATCCTTAGAACTCTCCCCAATAGATGGGAATCCAAGGTGACTTCCATTGAAGAAGCAAGGTCTCTTCGGGATATTCCTATTGAAGAGCTCATTGGAAATCTACAAGCACATGAAGCCACATTTGACAAGAGGGAGGAATTAGAAAGATAAGAGGAGAAAGAACTCAAGAGAATGAAGAAGGATGAAATCAAAGCTCAAATCAAGGCTATTGTTGGTCAAGCCTCTCCATTCTCTCAAGTTGAAGAAGATGCCATGTACTCCAAGGGTAGACTCTACAAAGGCAAGTCCTCCTCCATCCGGTGCTTCACATGTGGAAAGAAGGGTCACTACAAGGAAGATTGCCCACAAGGCAAAAAGTCCCATCTTCACAAGACGGAGAAATGGCACTCAAGCTCAAGTGGCTCCTCCAACTCAAGCTCAAGTGAAGATTCATGTGAAGGATCAAGCTCAAGCTCTAGTGATGAAGGGGAATGCCATTTTGCCCTTATAGCATCAACAAGTGAAGACTCAAGTGAGGTAAATCTAGACTCTTTAGATAAAGAATCTTTAATTGCTATTATTCATGACATTTGTGCCTCTTATAAGTCTTCTAAAAAGAAAAAGAAAAAGGTTGCTAAAATTGTTGATATTTTGCATATAGAACTAGATGATCTTGAATATGCTAATTCTTGCTTGCTTATTGATAAAAATGATTTTCTTAGCCAAGTAGACTCTCTTAAACTTGAAAATGCTAGTTTACTTGATAAGATTAAATTTCTAGAAGCTCAACCTCTCATGTCTAGTTCTAATGAAGAGCATATTTTAATTATTGATTCTCTCATGCATTACATTGATGTTCTTAAATCTGAAAACAAGGACAAAGATTTTGTTTTGCATGAATTAGAAATAGAAAATGCCTCCTTGCTTGCTAAAATCAATGGGAATGAATCTTGTTCTAGTTCTACAAATAGAGAGAATGATGTTGCTGCTCTTCATATTGATAGAGATTCTCTTTCAACTAAATCTCTTTGCTTAGAAAATGATCTTTTGCATGCTAGAGATAATATTAATCAATTGTCTTCGACTATTGCTTCTCTTAAGCATGATAATGACAGTTTGAGATCTTCTTTTCAAAGATTCTTAGTTGGTAAAAAGAGTCTTAATGACATCCTACACCATACTACTAACCAAATTGGTAGACATGGTTTAGGGTATGATAGTAGTCAAGGGAACAACAAAGAAAAAGGACCTCCAATATTTCATGGAGAATCCTCTAGTTCCAAGACTATGGGCACATGCAACAATTTCAATGAATTTGGTCATTATTCTACTTGTTGTCCTTTTAGGAAAGCACCCAAGAGCAATAGGACTTGGGTTGCTAAACTAACCCCTCCGGACCCAAAAACATGATTGGGGACCATTTCATCTTTCTTCCTGTAGGTAATTGCAAATGGATTGACTTGAGCTATTGAATTGCAAATTGACTTCTCAATCCACATGAAAGAAGAAAGGTGAGATGTGTAGAGGGTGACAACAAGTGGAAAAGGCAATGGTAAGCACAAAGGTAAATGTTTTATTGCTTATAACCTATCCTAACTTGTTTTTGTCAAGTTAGTGTGCACTATACATATGGTTTTTGAGTTAAAAGTGGCATTTCGTGATTCTGTTCACACTCTTGCTCAAAAACTGTTTCTAATGCTTCTATAGTGCATTACTAACTTGCTTAGACATGTTTGGATATGGTTTGTATTTTTAGCATGCCTTTAAATATGTTTTTATGAAATATATGTGCTTTTTGACAGCTGCTCTGTCGGTCGAGTTTGCCCTAGTGAAACTCGACCGATGGGAACCAATATGTGTTGCCAACAGCTGTCATCGGTCGAGTTGTCCATACACAGAATTCGACCGATAACACTGTGCACAGAATACACAGTTGGCTTATTGAATGAGAATTTCCCTCTCAACTAGATTTTCTCAACCAATAGCCTTACTCTTTGGCACTCTCTTTTGGTATCTTTATATATGCATATTGCCATGTTCTATATGCCTATCTTGCTTACAACTCTATCTATCTAATTGCTCTAAATTGGTATATATATATCTTGCAATTACTTGCTTTGAGTTGTTTTGCAGGGTTTGATGATGATCTCTTTGGATCTCTTGGTTGTGTCTAAAAATTGCTTCCGGTATGCTCTAACTTGCTACATCTATATAGGTGTATATCTTATGTTGATACAACCTTGAGGTTCTTATGGGTAATCATCTTATGGTAAGGATGCATATATAGTGAGTTATATCCTCTCATGCTTCTAAAATTGCATATCTCTTGGTTTGGATATATCTCTATATCTACTCATAGCTTGCTTTATCTTGTGTATCTTTTAGTATCTCTTGCTATGATCTAGATCCTACTAGTAGTCCTAACTTGTGATATCATCTACTAGTAGTTCATATACATGTAGTTCTAAGCTTGTTTACAAATTGCCATCTTTGATCATCTATCTGTTATGCTTGTATCTTATCTCATACATGCTCAAGATTGTTCCTTGAATTTCATATCTATTATCTTGAGTTGCTTGCATAACATTGTGATGCAGGGCACATGGAGCTACATTATATGTAGAAATTGGAGTGTTTTTGGATTTTATGCAGCTTTTGCTCCAGTTTCAGTTTTTGGTGCAAGACTAGTGTTTTTCATGCAGAAACAACCTTCTGAGCAAGACTCATTGCTTGGCTATGAGCTCCGATGGTTTTTGATCAAATTCCATCATCTTGAGGGTCAAAATTGCAATTTATTATTTTTCTACAGCACTTTATCTTGCATTTTGGGGTGTTCAAGTATATGCTTTAACTTGCTTTTCTTTCTATGCTTGGACAAGACCCTATCTGTGCTCTTCTACTCTCCTTATATATATTTGTATTATCTCCTTTCTCTTTAACAAGTGATGTTTCTTTTTTTCTTCATACCCCCACCTTTTTGAAATGACAAAGGGGGAGAAAGGTATGTCTTCTTTTAAAAAGAGGAAGAAGGCATGTCTTACATGAAGAAGAGAAGTATGTCCATGTAAAGGGGAGAAGGTAAAGGGGAGGAGACATATATGTGTAGACATATATGAGTAGAAGACATAGTTTCTATAAATGTTATGAAAGCTAACCATACAGGAGAAATAGCATCAATTGAGGGGGAGTATGAAAACTCCATGCGCATCAATTGAGGGGGAGCATATGAACTCAATTCTATTGAAACCCCTAGGTTTCTCCAAAGGTATGACTTTACTTTAAAGCTTTCAATACATGTATGGAATGGTTTGTTATCTTCAAAAAGGGGGAGAATGTTGACTCAAGGTCAATTAGGTCAATGTTGACTCACGTCTAAATTGACTAAACCCGTGTTTTGATGATGACTAACCATTCCACATATTGGTGTCTAATGCTTCTACTTGGGTGTTTTCAGATTAGGTATAGACACACTCCAATTGCCCTAACTTGCGCATCTCAAATTGGATAAAAGACAAGTCAAAGTCATACAAGTGGACGTTTTTGTAATATGATGTATATCCATTAGAATCATGTTGTAAATCACTTGTAATGATTGTATGACTTGTAATTAAGCTTAGAAAAATATCAGGAACACTTAGATCGAATATTAGAGCACTTTTAATGCAACTTTGTAAATCAATTACAGGCACTTGTTCGGTTGAGTTTCCCACCCTGAAACTCGACCGATCAACCTTGGTCGATTTTCTGAAGATTGCATCGGTCGAGTTGTGCACTCACAGAACTCGACCGATTGGGTAGTAGGCCAGTTCCAGTTGGAATGGTCGGTCGAGTTTCCTCAGAAAAAACTCGACCGATCATTTCAATATCGGGCTTCCTGCTACTTGATCGGTCGAGTTACACATATAGAAACTCGACCGAATGCACTGTACGGAAAAGTGCAGAAAAGTGTTTCTAGTCGTTGTGGAGTTGCAACAAGTGAAAATAGATCCGTTGCAAGCCACAAAACGGCTAGTTTTTGTTCACAAGTGTTCCCAAAAGCTAAGAGGCATCCCCAACTATAAATAGGACCCCTTGGGCTTCATTCCAAGGTAGAGCATTCATTGCAAACTCTATGTGAGGCTCCTATTCTATAGTTGAGTGCTTCCTACAGCCTCCTCTCTCTCTCTAAGCTTAATCACTTGCTACATCCATTAGAGTGAGTAGGAGATTTGTAAGAGAGCTAGTTTCTACTTGTATATCTTGTGAGGCTCTCACTTCCACCAACTCTCCATCTCTCATTTTCTATCTTGAAGATGAAGGTTCTCTCTCTTGTCCAAGAGAGGTGAAGAAGAACAAGGGAAGGAGTCCCTTGGTGAAGATCAAGGCAAAAGACTTGGAGCTAGAGTGGGTAAGCCCTTGGAGAAGGCAAAAGACTCAAGCTCAAGTAGGTAAGACCTTGGTGGAAGCTTCTCCGAGTGAAGGTGAAGTCAAAGGCGGAAGATCCAAGAAGAGTGGGTAATTCCTACAAGGCCGAAGACTTGTGCAAGAGTGGGTAAGTCATTGGAGAAGGCCGAAGACTCTTGCAAAGTGGGTAAGTCCTTGGTAAGGTTGAAGACTCTTTGTATTGGATAGGTAAGTCCTTTGTTGGTCATGTATTGTAAGTCTTATTAATGAATATAAGATTGCAATTGGTTGAAGTCCTAGAGGTTGACCTCTCTAGGAAAGTGGACTGAAACACTTCTAGTTTGAAGTGTGGAACCACTCTAAATAGCTTGTCTAATTGGTGCATGTTCAATCTCTCTTATTCTTGCTATGCATGATTTAGTTGCACTCAAATTACCTATTTAGCAACCTTATATTGTCATATATTTTGAAAGTTTAATGAATTTTGTTTAAGTGGTTTCAGATCTATTCACCCCCCCCTCTAGAGCATCTAATCACCCATCTATGATCCAACAAGTGGTATCAGAGCGGGTCTTCTCCAAGCATACTTCAACAAGTAGGAGAAGATGGGTGACTACCAAGGAGCGAGATTCTAGACCAGCCTTCCAATCTTTGATGGGATCAACTTCCTCTATTGGAGAAGAAGACTTCAATTATTCATCCAAGGATCAAGTCTCGAGATGTGGCAAATGGTGAACAGCCCATACATTCTACCAAAGACAAACATTGAAGAATGAGATGAAGCCACCTTGATGAAATCAACCATGAATGCTAGAGCCATGCACATCCTATATGCCTCCATGACCCCCACCGAGTTCAACCGGATTTCCTCTTGTGAGACGGCCTATGAGGTATGGAGAAAGCTTTGCATTACTTATGAAGGGACAGATCAAGTGAATGAAAGCAAAGTCTAATGCTCAAAGGGTTGCTTGAGAACTTCAAGATGGGAAAGGAGGAGAGCATATCCAACATGTACTCAAGGCTCAACACCATCTTGAATGGTCTTGCTATTCTAGGAAATCCTATGTCTAGTGGAGAGATCAACTCAAAGATCCTTAGAACTCTCCCCAAGAGATGGGAATCCAAGGTGACTTCCATTGAAGAAGCAAGGTCTCTTAGGGATATTCCTATTGAAGAGCTCTGTTATGACCCGTTTTAAAGCTTATTGGTAAGCATTATGATTTGAGCCTAATTAAAGTTATTTGAGTTTGTTGCTTATGAGGTGGTTAGTGCGTTAATAACTTAATTTTGTTGAATCAAGCACATAAGATTAATTAGTGCATAATTAAGATGATTAATTTGAGTAAAGTAATAATTGGATGCAATTGGAATTTTGAACCAATAAAACAGTCTAATTAGTATGCTTTCATGCCTTGAGTAGGTAGAGAAGTTCGTGCTTGAAAGGATGCAAAAGAAATCATCCAATTTGGACATACGAGCCAAACGTTATGACACTTTTGAGTTCTTGGGTTGATTTTGCAATTTACCCAATTATTAGCTTATTAACCCCAACGTTTTCTTCTTCCTTATCTGTTCTCGATTCCAGTAAGTAACCGCTTGAAGCGGCTGTAGCCAGATAGGGCCAATCGGGCGATTTTCAGAACAGAGCATCAGAGCTCCGTTCTCAACAACACCTCTTCCTTCTCTACTTTTCTTCTTCTTCTACCTCTCTTCCTCTTCCCCTACTTCCTTCCTTGGCTAGCGGCTACCTGCAGCTTGGCAAGCGGCACCTACAACAGCCGTAGCTGCGATTTACAGTAGCAATAGGGTGCCGTCTTGGGCACCTAGCAGCCGAGGAGCTACTTTGAGCTCCGATTCAAAGGTTCAAGCTTGAAGCTGCAACTCCTAGCCAAGTTCCAGCCACGAATCCAAGATCTTCCGGCTCTTTGACAGTGAGAGGCCCGTAAACCATATCCTTGGCAGTGGCAAGCGTATGAAAACCCTTGTTTTCCTTGGTTAACATGTTTTGACTACTTGTATCATAGATTCCTTGTTTTGCTTTTAACGAAGTTAAAGCTATGCGATTCAATCTCAGTCTGACTACTGCTGTTGGTTGTGTTTGTCATCACCGATCTGCTTCATCGACTTAATTTCAGTCCACTATGATGCTCGATTTACTTGTACTTTCCTTTCTTTTGAGACCTCATAATGTATAATCTCGATTTGCTGTATTTGGCTGTTTGCGTCTCACGTAACAAACCGATACCATCAATACATCTACATTTTAGATATTTTGGGATGGATCCAGCTTTCCTACTTATAAATGGGGTTTCGTGGGATCTTGCTACTTATGTTACATGTGGGTAAATATATATTGAGAGCGTTGCTCACTTGCAGCTAATAGCCACAAACAGCACCCAACTGAGTCGGATTTCAACCTATACGAGTGAGCATGGTACTGTTGATTTGCAACAGGTTTGTTTTAGTTTCTAGTCAGTGCGTTGTTCGGCCGAGTTGCGTACAATTCGACCGAGTTTCTTTATTAGGATTGACGATCAGCGTTTTGATCGGCCGAATTGGGTGTGATTCAGCCGAGTTTAATTTATAAGAATTTGATCAGGGCTTGGATCGGCTGAGTTGCGGGTGGATCAGCCGA
Organism: Alisma plantago-aquatica; assembly: GCA_963693085.1. Taxonomy (NCBI): domain Eukaryota; kingdom Viridiplantae; phylum Streptophyta; class Magnoliopsida; order Alismatales; family Alismataceae; genus Alisma; species Alisma plantago-aquatica. Next base: position 317,857,466 of record OY856411.1, on the reverse strand, counting down.
GTTGTCAGCCGATCGGCCGAGTTCCCAGTTTGGTCGGCTGAGTTTCATTAGTGTGAGTAGTAGTTCATTCAGTAATCATTAATTAACTCAATTTAAATGCTTACTTGCTTCTGTATCAGTTAGTATAACTTTTAAATAGTATAATACATGCATTGGAGTATGTCAGATTCATTGGAACTTGAAATATTTATTATGCTTATTGAAAATGATGAAATTTCCTGTGTTAAAGTTGCAATGTATGTGCTGATTTAACAATAGATGTTTAGCATTGAAAGTGGATAAATGATACTGAATCATGTCTAATGATGATAATGGATTTATATTTGCTTCATGTGTTATTCAGATTGTGCAATATGCATGAAATGTGATATTCCTGTTTAAATGTTTATTTGTTAATTAATTATTAGACTTAAGTGCCCTAACACCGTAGAACCCCTAAGAGGTATCTGCAACTTAGGGGTGAAACTCGTGTCCAACATCAACCGGTTGAGTAATTCTGGTGGCACGAGGGTTGATAGACAGTGTCCAACACCAACCGATTGAGTAATTTTGGTGGCACTGGGGTAAATAATAAGTAAAATAAAGGGTTATCCAACACCAACCGGTTGAGTAATTCTGGTGGTAACCCTGTGTTGACTCCCTGCGCCTGTGTACTCAGGTCAGGAGGTGTCTGGAGCACACGTGGTTGTGCAGCACACGTGGTTGTGCATTGAGGCCGTGGAGCCTGGGGTCCTGTAGCAGAACAGGGCTGGTGTCAGACTTAGCATTTCCCGGGTGTGTCGCTAAGTCTTGTACGGTGGGACCGTAGCATGAACTTGTTGCAGATCTTTATATGCAGAGTACACTACATATATTTAGGGCATAATAATAATATGAATAAGTAATCATGTAGGATCACAGTAAATTTATATAACTGTTTATTTACCTAAATTATCTGTTGATGCTTAGAAATGTGATTAATATCTGTATATCTGCTATGTATTTAGAACTGCCTTGCTTAGTTCTGCATTTATGTTTAATTTCAATTTATAAACCAGATGAGTTGTTTCGTGATAACTAAGTGAAATACTATTCACTGAGCGAGTAGGCTCATACCTCTACTCAAAACATTTTCAGGTTATCATCAGCAGCAGGAAATCAGAAGGATCGATTTATCCTTACGCCTAGTCGATAGAAGGTTCGTAGTTAGTAGTTAGAGGTCTCTTAGTCCATTCCCCTCGATCTTCGGGACAAGGTGTGAGTGAGAGAGAGAAGGTGTACAAAGATGTAAATTAACTGTTTCGCTTTATTTTATGTCAAACAATGTAGAATGTTGTAGACTTACTTTATATTGCTAGTCAGTTAATAAAGATGCTTCCGCAGTTTGTTTAGTTTCAATTTACAGCATAACTCAGATTATCCTATTAATCTCTTTAAAAAGTTTTAAAAAGTGAAGAGTGATTGGCTTATGTGTAAATCTCATCCTGTCGCGTCCTGATTTCGTGGTTTGTGGTTAATGTGAGATTGGGGCGTGACAATTTTTGGTATCAGAGCTTTGGTTTGAGTACATAGTTACTCAAGGTCAGGGGACGATAAGAGACCAATAGGATTAAGGTTTAGGTGTCTTTCTTCTATCTGTAATTTTCTAACAGGAAGTGTTCTGTTATATTATTGCAGATAGCAGGAAGAAGATGTGGTCACGAGAATCAAGTAATGAGTTTAAAATGAGTCGTTAAGAATCATTAAGGTCAAAAGATAAGGTTATAAGTAAGACGAATAATGAATGATGTGTTTTAGCTCTGGAAGGTCTGAGTGTTTAGATACCCTGGCCAGGTGTCTGAATACTTAGATTGACCAGTATCAAGCTACTCTGTCTGTTCTTCTCTGGATGCCCTGGCCAGGTATACAGAGGGAGGATAGGCTAGAGAGAAACCCTAGAAATCTTAGGGTTAAGAAATCAGAAATTAATGTAGGAGTAAGAGATTAAATAAAGGATGTAATATAACTCCTACTTTATATTGCTTATTTGATTAAAGATCACTAGAAATGCTTTTATATGTATGAAATGAAATTTTCAGTTTGTAAAGTAAACATGATTCTTTTATATTGTTGTGACATGAAGTGAATTGTTTAATGTTTGTTTTCTTTGTATTAAAGTAGACCCGAAATCATGTATAAATGAGTTGCCCTAAGTGGATATTCTTTCCACATGTTTAAGGTTAATAGGGGTTGATTAATCTCGAGTAGCTCTTGGCTTCAGGACTACAGGTTCGGCCTGGTCCGGCTGGCAGGATGCGTTACTGGGATCTAATGACTCCTATTAATAGTAAAATAAGAATAGACTCTGGATGATTTAGACCCGTAACATAGTGAGAATGTATATATACTAGGATGTTTAAACTATGATAAGAAGTCTAAATGTTCTTTTGTCTTGAGATTTAGGGCTTGAGAAGCATAAACCTTAATCGGCCCAAAATAGGGTTTTGATGATACATAAATACAAATTTGATAAGTAAAGTGTCTCAGTAAATGATTTTTAGTATTTTATGTGTAACTCTGATTTGGCTAAAATTGGGATATGATTTGGATATATAAAATGTGAACAACATTGGAAGATATCAGAATTTTTGAAGAATGTTCTGACCTGTTCATCGGCTGAGTTTCAAACTCGACCGATCACATTTTCTGAATGATATAGCAGTGTGGTAATTGAATTTTATCTTTTTATTGGTATATCCAATTGATCTCAAATTTTAACTGTGTTTGAACAACACAATTTTAGACACTTTGTAAAATTGGCGTAATTTTTGGATGACTTTTGACCTCTACAGTGAGGGTGTCGGCCGAGTTTGTAACTCAGCCGAACCTGCTGCAGACTGCAATATAGCAGTGCACTGTTTCATTTTTTATTAATTATTGATAACTTGAAATGATCTGAAATTTTTACTGGAGGTCTGAAACTTCATTAGGAACAACATATAAAATGTCCAGAATTTTTGGAGCTTCTGTTAGCTGTTTAATAAATGAATTACAGAAACTATTGTGAAAACTGAATTTTCAGCCAATATGATTAAAGTTGAGTGTTGGGTTAATATGCTATTGACCCAAGCAACTCAAATTGATTTATATAATCGACCACACACACAATAATGCTATGATACTGATATGGACCAAAACCCTAGAATTATTAAAGTGGTAGTAGTTTAAGGGATATCATTAGTGATGTAACCTTGAATACTAGTAACTTTGTAAAATAAGATCTTGAGACTTGTTCTATGAAAAGTAAACTGGCTTTGATAGTGACCTAGGGTTTTAAGGTAGTTAATCTGAACGGTACATGAACAACATGAAATGACTTAGAGGCAAGAGTAAAACATAAACCTAAAATGTAATTTAAGAAAGTAGCATAGAAAGCAGAGTAATACCCGATATATGATATGAAGATAGCTCATGAAGTTCATGTTTTTAAGACATGGCGTCACTATCTTTATGATGTGACAATAGATTATCACCCTGGTAAAGAGAATGTGGTGGATGATGTTTTTAGCAGAAAGTCAAGTTCAACAACTAATGCATTCTCTATGGCAGGTTTCAATAGAGACCTGTTAGTAGAAATGTGGGAGTTGAACTTAGGCTTAGGGGTGACAACACAAAGTGATTTGATTGTATAGATGTAAGTTAAGCCTACTTCTTATGATCAAATCAAGGAACTACTAGAGGGTGATAGTGGATTAAACCAGACCATGCATGGCATGTTGTGTGTACTTCGAGATAGTGTAAAATTCTTTTAAGGGGAAAAGGCTGAAAGAAAAGATTTTTATGGAAGTGTATGTATTGATGTATGCTATGCTTTCAGGAAACACTAAGATGTATATGAATCCCAAGAAGTTGAAACGGATGGTTAGATATGCAGAAGAATGTAGCTGAGTACGTGGTTAGAAGTAGTGCGTGTCAGTAGGTTAAGACTGAACCCTAGAAATCTACAGCTACCTTGTAATCTTTTTCTATGCCTGAATGGGAATGGGAATTTATCACAATGGATTTTGTGGTAAGATTACCCAGGACACCTAGAGGTTGTAATTTGATATGAATGATTGTGGATAGACTAATTTAGTCTGCTTACTTTCTTCATATTAAGTCGACCTGTGATGTCTCGAGACTTGACTAAGATATACATGGATAAAATAAATAGGTTGCTTGGTAATCCAGTTTCAATCATATCATATTGAGTTTAGAAATACACAACTGATAATGGTACGGTTTGAGTATGAACCCAGAAAAATACAGATTTGGTAAATCATTAGATGCATGATTTCAAGCTAGCAAGACAGCATTAAAATATGTAAATAAATCTAATTGCATGCTTCCTGTTATGTTAATGTGAGTGACCTGACATTTTACATGAATTGGCACATTTCTCTAAGATATTATCAGAAATTCTCAAGTACTATTAAATATTTGTGTTATGATACGAAAATAACTCTTAATTGAGTTATGCGATGCATAAACCAGGAATTTGGTTAATATGCACGTTCTTTGAGAAATCTCAGATAATTGATAAATATTACAGATGGTTTCTTATAAGTGGAGTAAATTACTCTTATTGGTGTAATAAAATGTTCAATTACATGAATTCAGTATGTATGTGCCAAAATTGATTTGAGTTTGGAATATTTATGAATTTTTAATCTGTCTGCATGCATGATATAAACATTACTCAGTAATTACAATGATTTGAAATATACTACTTTGCCAGTTTTAGAATGATACTGTATTGTGAATTGAATTGCAATCAAACAGATGAGATAATGGAAACCCTAAGAGTAGGGTGTTGCCATGTGATTAGTGAATGAGATAACCCTAAGAGTAGGGTGTTGGCATGTGATGAATGAATAAGGCAAATGAAACCCTAAGGATAGGGTGTGCGATGAATCAAGTATTTTGATATCAATTCTCAGTATGAGATGTAGTGATGTTTAACAGTTAAATTGCATGATTTAATTTTAGTACCAAATAGACATGCATTCTGTTTATTTAAGAATGTTAGTTTGTTTGCATGTATAGTATAATAATTTCTCGGTAATTACCATAAAGTGAGATACTGTTATAACAGTTCTGGAAAGACAATGTTTTGTGGGTTGATCTGGAATCAGATCAGATGTGTCCTATGTTGAGGGACCAATCCAGATAGTTGATCAGAGGATCAAGAAGCTCAAGAACCGTGAGATACCATTGGTGAAGGTTCTGTGGAGGAATCATAACATTGAAGAAGCTACGTGGGAGCTTGAATCTGAGATGCGTAGCAAGTTTCCTTTTCTCTTTTAGGAATTTCGGGACGAAATTCTTATAAGGGAGGGAGATTGTTATGACCCGTTTTAAAGCTTATTGGTAAGCATTATGATTTGAGCCTAATTAAAGTTATTTGAGTTAACTTATGTGCTTATGAGGTGGTTAGTGCGTTAATAACTTAATTTTGTTGAATCAAGGACATAAGATTAATTAGTGCATAATTAAGATGATTAATTTGAGTAAAGTAATAATTGGATGCAATTGGAATTTTGAACCAATAAAACAGTCTAATTAGTATGCTTTCATGCCTTGAGTAGGTAGAGAAGTTCGTGCTTGAAAGGATGCAAAAGAAATCATCCAATTTGGACATACGAGCCGAACGTTATGACACTTTTGAGTTCTTGGGTTGATTTTGCAATTTACCCAATTATTAGCTTATTAACCCCAACGTTTCCTTCTTCCTTATCTGTTCTCGATTCCAGTAAGTAACCGCTTGAAGCGGCTGTAGCCAGATAGGGCCGATCGGGTGATTTTCAGAACAGAGCATCAGAGCTCCGTTCTCAACATCACCTCTTCCTTCTCTACTTTTCTTCTTCTTCTACCTCTCTTCCTCTTCCCCTACTTCCTTCCTTGGCTAGCGGCTACCTGCAGCTTGGCAAGCGGCACCTACAGCAGCCGTAGCTGCGATTTACAGCAGCAATAGAGTGCCGTCTTGGGCACCTAGCAGCCGAGGAGCTACTTTGAGCTCCGGTTCAAAGGTTCAAGCTTGAAGCTGCAACTCCTAGCCAAGTTCCAGCCACGAATCCAAGATCTTCCAGCTCTTCGACAGTGAGAGGCCCGTAAACCATGTCCTTGGCAGTGGCAAGCGTATGAAAACCCTTGTTTTCCTTGGTTAACATGTTTTGACTACTTGCATCATAGATTCCTTGTTTTGCTTTTAACGAAGTTAAAGCTATGCGATTCAATCTCAGTCTGACTACTGCTGTTGGTTGTGTTTGTCGTCACCGATCTGCTTCATCGACTTAATTTCAGTCCACTATGATGCTCGATTTACTTGTACTTTCCTTTCTTTTGAGACCTCATAATGTATAATCTCGATTTGCTGTATTTGGCTGTTTGCGTCTCACGTAACAAACCGATACCATCAATACATCTACATTTTAGATATTTTGGGATGGATCCAGCTTTCCTACTTATAAATGGGGTTTCGTGGGATCTTGCTACTTATGTTACATGTGGGTAAATATATATTGAGAGCGTTGCTCACTTGCAGCTAATAGCCACGAACAGCACCCAACTGAGTCGGATTTCAACCTATACGAGTGAGCATGGTACTGTTGATTTGCAACAGGTTTGTTTTAGTTTCTAGTCAGTGCGTTGTTCGGCCGAGTTGCATCCAATTCGGCCGAGTTTCTTTATTAGGATTGACGATCAGCGTTTTGATCGGCCGAATTGGGTGTGATTCAGCCGAGTTTCATTTATAGGAATTTGATCAGGGCTTGGATCGGACGAGTTGCGGGTGGATCGGCCGAGTTGTCAGCCGATCGGCCGAGTTCCCAGTTTGGTCGGCCGAGTTTCATTAGTGTGAGTAGTAGTTCATTCAGTAATCATTAATTAACTCAATTTAAATGCTTACTTGCTTTTGTATCAGTTAGTATAACTTTTAAATAGTATAATACATGCATTGGAGTATGTCAGATTCATTAGAACTTGAAATATTTATTATGCTTATTGAAAATAATGAAATTTCCTGTATTAAAGTTGCAATGTATGTGCTGATTTAACAATAGATGTTTAGCATTGAAAGTGGATAAATGATACTGAATCATGTCTAATGATGATAATGGATTTATATTTGCTTCATGTGTTATTCAGATTGTGCAATATGCATGAAATGTGATATTCCTGTTTAAATGTTTATTTGTTAATTAATTATTAGACTTAAGTGCCCTAACACCGTAGAACCCCTAAGAGGTATCTGCAACTTAGGGGTGAAAATTGTGTCCAACATCAACCGGTTGAGTAATTCTGGTGGCACGAGGGTTGATAGACAATGTCCAACACCAACCGATTGAGTAATTTCAGTGGCACTGGGGTAAATAATAAGTAAAATAAAGGGTTATCCAACACCAACCGGTTGAGTAATTCTGGTGGTAACCCTGTGTTGACTCCCTGCGCCTGTGTACTTAGGTCAGGAGGAGTCTGGAGCACACGTGGTTGTGCAGCACACGTGGTTGTGCATTGAGGCCGTGGAGCCTGGGGTCCTGTAGCAGAACAGGGCTGGTGTCAGACTTAGCATTTCCCGGGTGTGTCGTTAAGTCTTGTACGGTGGGACCGTAGCATGAACTTGCTGCGGATCTTTATATGCAGAGTACACTGCATATATTTAGGGCATAATAATAATATGAATAAGTAATCGTGTAGGATCACAGTAAATTTATATAACTGTTTATTTACCTGAATTATCTGTTGATGCTTAGAAATGTGATTAATATCTGTATATCTGCTATGTATTTAGAACTGCCTTGCTTAGTTCTGCATTTATGTTTAATTTCAATTTATAAACCAGATGAGTTGTTTCGTGATAACTAAGTGAAATACTACACTGAGCGAGTAGGCTCATACCTCTACTCAAAACATTTTCAGGTTATCATCAACAACAGGAAACTAGAAGGATCGATTTATCCTTACGCCTAGTCGATAGAAGGTTCGTAGTTAGTCGTTAGAGGTCTCTTAGTCCATTCCCCTCGATCTTCGGGACAAGGTGTGAGTGAGAGAGAGAAGGTGTACAAAGATGTAAATTAACTGTTTCGCTTTATTTTATGTCAAACAATGTAGAATGCTGTAGACTTACTTTATATTGCTAGTCAGTTAATAAAGATGCTTCCGCAGTTTGTTTAGTTTCAATTTAAAGCATAACTTAGATTATCCTATTAATCTCTTTAAAAAGTTTTAAAAAGTGAAGAGTGATTGGCTTATGTGTAAATCTCATCCTATCGCGTCCTGATTTCATGGTTTGTGGTTAATGTGAGATTGGGGCGTGACAAGCTCATTGCAAATCTACAAGCACATGAAGCCACACTTGACAAGAGGGAGGAATTAGAAAGACAAGAGGAGAAAGAACTCAATAGAATGAATAAGGCTAAAATCAAAGCTCAAATCAAGGCCATTGTTGGTCAAGCCTCTCCATTCTCTCAAGTTGAAGAAGATGCCATGTACTCCAAGGGTAGACTCTACAAAGGCAAGTCCTCCTCCATCCGGTGCTTCACATGTGCAAAGAAGGGTCACTACAAGGAAGATTGCCCACAAGGCAAAAAGACCCATCTTCACAAGAAGGAGAAATGGCACTCAAGCTCAAGTGGCTCCTCCAACTCAAGCTCAAGTGAAGATTCATGTGAAGGATCAAGCTCAAGCTCTAGTGATGAAGGGGAATGCCATTTTTCCCTTATAGCATCAACAAGTGAAGACTAAAGTGAGGTAAATCTAGACTCTTTAGATAAAGAATCTTTAATTGCTATTATTCATGACATTTGAGCCTCTTATAAGTCTTCTAAAAAGAAAAAGAAAAAGCTTGCTAAAATTGTTGATAATTTGCATATAGAACTAGATGATCTTGAATATGCTAATTCTTGCTTGCTTATTGATAAAAATGATTTTCTTAGCCAAGTAGACTCTCTTAAACTTGAAAATGCTAGTTTACTTGATAAGATTAAATTTCTAGAAGCTCAACCTCTCATGTCTAGTTCTAATGAAGAGCATACTTTAATTATTAATTCTCTCATGCATGACATTGATGTTCTTAAATCTGAAAACAAGGACAAAGATTTTGTTTTGCATGAATTAGAAATAGAAAATGCCTCCTTGCTTGCTAAAATCAATGGGCAAGAATCTTGTTCTAGTTCTACAAATAGAGAGAATGATGTTGCTGCTCTTCATATTGATAGAGATTCTCTTTCAACTAAATCTCTTTGCTTAGAAAATGATCTTTTGCATGCTAGAGATAATATTAATCAATTGTCTTCGACTATTGCTTCTCTTAAGCATGATAATGACAGTTTGAGATCTTCTTTACAAAGATTCTTAGTTGGAAAAAAGAGTCTTAATGACATCCTACACCATACTACTAAACAAATTGGTAGACATGGTTTAGGGTATGATAGTAGTCAAGGGAACAACAAAGAAAAAGGACCTCCAATATTTCATGGAGAATCCTCTAGTTCCAAGACTATGGGCACATGCAACTATTGCAATGAATTTGGTCATTATTCTACTTGTTGTCCTTTTAGGAAAGCACCCAAGAGCAATAGGACTTGTGTTGCTAAACTAACCCCTCCGGACCCAAAAACATGATTGGGGACCATTTCATCTTTCTTCCTGTAGGTAATTGCAAATGGATTGACTTGAGCTATTGAATTGCAAATTGACTTCTCAATCCACATGAAAGAAGAAAGGTGAGATGTGTAGAGGGTGACAACAAGTGGAAAAGGCAATGGTAAGCACAAAGGTAAATGTTTTATTGCTTATAACCTATCCTAACTTGTTTTTGTCAAGTTAGTGTGCACTATACATATGGTTTTTGAGTTAAAAGTGGCATTTCGTGATTCTCTTCACACTCTTGCTCAAAAACTGTTTCTAATGCTTCTATAGTGCATTACTAACTTGCTTAGACATGTTTGGATATGGTTTGTATTTTTAGCATGCCTTTAAATATGTTTTTATGAAATATATGTGCTTTTTGACAGCTGCTCTGTCGGTCGAGTTTGCCCTAGTGAAACTCGACCGATGGGAACCAATAGGTGTTGCCAACAGCTATCATCGGTCGAGTTATCCATGCACATAACTCGACCGATAACACTGTGCACAGAATACACAGTTGGCTTATTGAATGAGAATTTCCCTCTCAACTAGATTTTCTCAACCAATAGCCTTACTCTTTGGCACTCTCTTTTGGTATCTTTATATATGCATATTGCCATGTTCTAAATGCCTATCTTGCTTACAACTCTATCTATCTAATTGCTCTAAATTGGTATATATATATCTTGCAATTACTTGCTTTGAGTTGTTTTGCAGGTTTTGATGATGATCTCTTTGGATCTCTTGGTTGTGTCTAAAAATTGCTTCTGTTGTGCTCTAACTTGCTATATCTATATAGGTGTATATCTTGTGTTTATACAACCTTGAGGTTCTTAGGGGTAATCATCTTATGGTAAGGATGCATATATAGTGAGTTATATCCTCTCATGCTTCTAAAATTGCATATCTCTTGGTTTGGATATATCTCTATATCTACTCATAGCTTGCTTTATCTTGTGTATCTTTTAGTATCTCTTGCTATGATCTAGATCCTACTAGTAGTCCTAACTTGTGATATCATCTACTAGTAGTTCATATACATGTATTTCTAACCTTTCTTACAAATTGCCATCTTTGATCATCTATCTGTTATGCTTGTATCTTATCTCATACATGCTCAAGATTGTTCCTTGAATTGCATATCTACTATCTTGAGTTGCTTGCATAACATTGTGATGCAGGGCACATAGAGCTACATTATATGTCGAAATTGGAGTATTTTTGGATTTTATGCAGCTTTTGCTCCAGTTTCAGTTTTTGGTGCAAGACTAGTGTTTTTCATGCAGAAACAACCTTCTGAGCAAGACTCATTTTTTTGCCATGAGCTCCGATGGTTTTTGATCAAATTCCATCATCTTGAGGGTCAAAATTGCAATTTATTATTTTTCTACAGCACTTTATCTTGCATTTTGGGGTGTTCAAGTATATGCTTTAACTTGCTTTTCTTTCTATGCTTGGACAAGACCCTATCTGTGCTCTTCTACTCTCCTTATATATATTTGTATTATCTCCTTTCTCTTTAACAAGTGATGTTTCTTTTTTTCTTCATACCCCCACCTTTTTGAAATGACAAAGGGGGAGAAAGGTATGTCTTCTTTTAAAAAGAAGAAGAAGGCATGTCGTACATGAAGAAGAGAAGTATGTCCATGTAAAGGGGAGAAGGTAAAGGGGAGGAGACATATATGTGTAGACATATATGAGTAGAAGACATAGTTTCTATAAATGTTATGAAAGCTAACCATACAGGAGAAATAGCATCAATTGAGGGGGAGTATGAAAACTCCATGTGCATCAATTGAGGGGGAGCATATGAACTCAATTCTATTGAAACCCCTAGGTTTCTCCAAAGGTATGACTTTACTTTAAAGCTTTCAATACATTTATGGAATGGTTTGTCATCTTCAAAAAGGGGGAGAATGTTGACTCAAGGTCAATTAGGTCAATGTTGACTCACGTCTAAATTGACTAAACCCGTGTTTTGATGATGACTAACCATTCCACATATTGGTGTCTAATGCTTTACTTGAGTGTTTTCAGATTAGGTATAGACACACTCCAATTGCCCTAACTTGCGCATCTCAAATTAAATAAAAGACAAGTCAAAGTCATACAAGTGGACGTTTTTGTAATATGATGTATATCCATTAGAATCATGTTGTAAATCACTTGTAATGATTGTATGACTTGTAATTAAGCTTAGAAAAATATCAGGAACACTTAGATCGAATATTACAGCACTTTTAATGCAACTTTGAAAATCAATTACATGCACTTGTTCGGTCGAGTTTCCCACCCTAAAACTCGACCGATCAACCTTGGTCGATTTTCTGAAGATTGCATCGGTCGAGTTGTGCACTCACAGAACTCGACCGATTGGGTAGTAGGCCAGTTCCAGTTGGAATGGTCGGTCGAGTTTCTCAGAACAAACTCGACCGATCATTTCAATATCGGGCTGCCTGCTACTTGATCGGTCGAGTTACACATATAGAAACTCGACCGAATGCACTGTACGAAAAAGTGCAGAAAAGTGTTTCTAGCCGTTGTGGAGTTGCAACAAGTGAAAATAGATCCATTGCAAGCCACAAAATGACTAGTTTTTGTTCACAAGTGTTCCCAAAGACTAAGAGGCATCCCCAACTATAAATAAGACCCCTTGGGCTTCATTCCAAGGTAGAGCATTCATTGCAAACTCTATGTGAGGCTCCTATTCTATAGTTGAGTACTTCCTGCAGCCTCCTCTCTCTCTCTAAGCTTAATCACTTGCTACATCCATTAGAGTGAGTAGGAGATTTGTAAGAGAGCTAGTTTCTACTTGTATATCTTGTGAGGCTCTCACTTCCACCACCTCCCCATCTCTCATTTGCTATCTTAAAGATGAAGGTTCTCTCTCTTGTCCAAGAGAGGTGAAGAAGAACAAGGGAAGGAGTCCCTTGGTGAAGATCAAGGCAGAAGACTTGGAGCTAGAGTGGGTAAGCCCTTGGAGAAGGCAAAAGACTCAAGCTCAAGTAGGTAAGACCTTGGTGGAAGCTTCTCCGAGTAAAGGTGAAGTCAAAGGCGGGAGATCCAAGAAGAGTGGGTAATTCCTACAAGGACGAAGACTTGTGCAAGAGTGGGTAAGTCCTTGGAGAAGGCCGAAGACTCTTGCAAAGTGGGTAAGTCCTTGGTAAGGTTGAAGACTCTTTGTATTGGATAGGTAAGTCCTTTGTTGGTCATGTATTGTAAGTCTTATTAATGAATATAAGAGTGCAATTGGTTGAAGTCCTAGAGGTTGACCTCTCTAGGCATGTGGACTGACACACTTCTAGTTTGAAGTGTGGAACCACTCTAAATAGCTTGTCTAATTGGTGCATGTTCAATCTCTCTTATCCTTGCTATTCATGATTTAGTTGCACTCAAATTACCTATTTAGCAACCTTATCTTGTCATATATTTTGAAAGTTTAATGAATTTTGTTTAAGTGGTTTCAGCTCTATTCACCCCCCCTCTAGAGCATCTAATCACCCATCTAGGATCCAACAAGTGGTATCAGAGCGGGTCTTCTCCAAGCATACTTCAACAAGTAGGAGAAGATGGGTGACTACCAAGGAGGGAGATTCTTGACCAGCCTTCCAATCTTTGATGGGAGCAACTTCCTCTATTGGAGAAGAAGACTTCAATTCTTCATCCAAGGATCAAGTCTCGAGATGTGGCAAATGGTGAACAGCCCATATATTCTACCAAAGACAAACATTGAAGAATGGGATGAAGCCACCTTGATGAAAGCAACCTTGAATGCTAGAGCCATGCACATCCTATATGCCTCCATGACCCCCACCGAGTTCAACCGGATTTCCTCTTGTGAGATGGCCTATGAGGTATGGAGAAAGCTTTGCATCACTTATGAAGGGACAGATCAAGTGAAGGAAAGCAAAGTCTACATGCTCAAAGGGTTGCTTGAGAACTTCAAGATGGTAAAGGAGGAAAGCATAGCCAACATGTACTCAAGGCTCAACACCATCTTGAATGGTCTTGCTATTCTAGGACATCCTATGTCTAGTGGAGAGATCAACTCAAAGATCCTTAGAACTCTCCCCAAGAGATGGGAATCCAAGGTGACTTCCATTGAAGAAGCAAGGTCTCTTCGGGATATTCCTATTGAAGAGCTCATTGGAAATCTACAAGCACATGAAGCCACACTTGACAAGAGGGAGGAATTAGAAAGACAAGAGGAGAAAGAACTCAAGAGAATGAAGAAGGCAGAAATCAAACCTCAAATCAAGGCTATTGTTGGTCAAGCCTCTCCATTCTCTCAAGTTGAAGAAGATGCCATGTACTCCAAGGGTAGACTCTACAAAGGCAAGTCCTCCTCCATCTGGTGCTTCACATGTGGAAAGAAGGGTCACTACAAGGAAGATTGCCCACAAGGCAAAAAGACCCATCTTCACAAGAAGGAGAAATGGCACTCAAGCTCAAGTGGCTCCTCCAACTCAAGCTCAAGTGAAGATTCATGTGAAGGATCAAGCTCAAGCTCTAGTGATGAAGGGGAATGCCATTTTGCCCTTATAGCATAAACAAGTGAAGACTCAAGTGAGGTAAATCTAGACTCTTTAGATAAAGAATCTTTAATTGCTATTATTCATGACATTTGTGCCTCTTATAAGTCTTCTAAAAAGAAAAAGAAAAAGCTTGCTAAAATTGTTGATAATTTGCATATAGAACTAGATGATCTTGAATATGCTAATTCTTGCTTGCTTATTGATAAAAATGATTTTCTTAGCCAAGTAGACTCTCTTAAACTTGAAAATGCTAGTTTACTTGATAAGATTAAATTTCTAGAATCTCAACCTCTCATGTCTAGTTCTAATGAAGAGCATACTTTAATTATTGATTCTCTCATGCATGACATTGATGTTCTTAAATCTGAAAACAAGGACAAAGATTTTATTTTGCATGAATTAGAAATAGAAAATGCCTCCTTGCTTGCTAAAATCAATGGGCATGAATCTTGTTCTATTTCTACAAATAGAGAGAATGATGTTGCTGCTCTTCATATTGATAGAGATTCTCTTTCAACTAAATCTCTTTGCTTAGAAAATGATCTTTTGCATTCTAGAGATAATATTAATCAATTGTCTTCGACTATTTCTTCTCTTAAGCATGACAATGACAGTTTGAGATCTTCTTTGCAAAGATTCTTAGTTGGTAAAAAGAGTCTTAATGACATCCTACACCATACTACTAAACAAATTGGTAGACATAGTTTAGGGTATGATAGTAGTCAAGGGAACAACAAAGAAAAAGGACCTCCAATATTTCATGGAGAATCCTCTAGTTCCAAGACTATGGGCACATGCAACTATTGCAATGAATTTGGTCATTATTCTACTTGTTGTCCTTTTGGGAAAGAACCCAAGAGAAATAGGACTTGGGTTGCTAAACTAACCCCTCCGGACCCAAAAACATGATTGGGGACCATTTCATCTTTTTCCTGTAGGTAATTGCAAATGGATTGACTTGAGCTATTGAATTGCAAATTGACTTCTCAATACACATGAAAGAAGAAAGGTGAGATGTGTAGAGGGTGACAACAAGTGGAAAAGGCAATGGTAAGCACAAAGGTAAATGTTTTATTGCTTATAACCTATCCTAACTTGTTTTTGTCAAGTTAGTGTGCACTATACATATGGTTTTTGAGTTAAAAGTGGCATTTCGTGATTCTCTTCACACTCTTGCTCAAAAACTGTTTCTAATGCTTCTATAGTGCATTACTAACTTGCTTAGACATGTTTGGATATGGTTTGTATTTTTAGCATGCCTTTAAATATGTTTTTATGAAATATATGTGCTTTTTGACAGCTGCTCTGTCGGTCGAGTTTTCCCTACTGAAACTCGACCGATGGGCACCAATAGGTGTTGCCAACAGCTGTCATCGGTCGAGTTGTCCATGCACAGAACTCGACCGATAACACTGTGCACAGAATACACAGTTGGCTTATTGAATGAGAATTTCCCTCTCAACTAGATTTTCTCAACCAATAGCCTTACTCTTTGGCACTCTCTTTTGGTATCTTTATATATGCATATTGCCATGTTCTAAATGCCTATCTTGTTTACAACTCTATCTATCTAATTGCTCTAAATTGGTATATATAAATCTTGCAATTACTTGCTTTGAGTTGTTTTGCAGGTTTTGATGATGATCTTTTTGGATCTCTTGGTTGTGTCTAAAAATTGCTTCCGTTGTGCTCTAACTTGCTACATCAATATAGGTGTATATCTTGTGTTTATACAACCTTGAGGTTCTTAGGGGTAATCATCTTATGGTAAGGATGCATATATAGTGAGTTATATCCTCTCATGCTTCTAAAATTGCATATCTCTTGGTTTGGATATATCTCTATATCTACTCATAGCTTGCTTTATCTTGTGTATCTTTTAGTATCTCTTGCTATGATCTAGATCCTACTAGTAGTCCTAACTTGTGATATCATCTACTAGTAGTTCATATACATGTATTTCTAACCTTGTTTACAAATTGCCATCTTTGATCATCTATCTGTTATGCTTATATCTTATCTCATACATGCTCAAGATTGTTCCTTGAATTGCATATCTACTATCTTGAGTTGCTTGCATAACATTGTGATGCAGGGCACATAGAGCTACATTATATATAGAAATTGGAGTATTTTTGGATTTTATGCAGCTTTTGCTCCAGTTTCAGTTTTTGGTGCAAGATTAGTGTTTTTCATGCAGAAACAACCTTCTGAGCAATACTCATTTTTTTGCCATGAGCTCCGATGGTTTTTGATCAAATTCCATCATCTTGAGGGTCAAAATTGCAATTTATTATTTTTCTACAGCACTTTATCTTGCATTTTGGGGTGTTCAAGTATATGCTTTAACTTGCTTTTCTTTCTATGCTTGGACAAGACCCTATCTGTGCTCTTCTACTCTCCTTATATATATTTGTATTATGTCCTTTCTCTTTAACAAGTGATGTTTCTTTTTTTCTTCATACCCCCACCTTTTTGAAATGAAAAAGGGGGAGAAAGGTATGTCTTCTTTTAAAAAGAGGAAGAAGGCATGTCTTACATGAAGAAGAGAAGTATGTCCATGTAAAGGGGAGAAGGTAAAGGGGAGGAGGCATATATGTGTAGACATATATGAGTAGAAGACATAGTTTCTATAAATGTTATGAAAGCTAACCATACAGGAGAAATAGCATCAATTGAGGGGGAGTATGAAAACTCCATGCGCATCAATTGAGGGGGAGTATATGAACTCAATTCTATTGAAACCCCTAGGTTTCTCCAAAGGTATGACGTTACTTTAAAGCTTTCAATACATTTATGGAATGGTTTGTCATCTTCAAAAAGGGGGAGAATGTTGACTCAAGGTCAATTAGGTCAATGTTGACTCACGTCTAAATTGACTAAACCCGTGTTTTGATGATGACTAACCATTCCACATATTGGTGTCTAATGCTTCTACTTGAGTGTTTTCAGATTAGGTATAGACACACTCCAATTGCCCTAACGTGCGCATCTCAAATTGGATAAAAGACAAGTCAAAGTCATACAAGTGGACGTTTTTGTAATATGATGTATATCCATTAGAATCATGTTGTAAATCACTTGTAATGATTGTATGACTTGTAATTAAGCTTAGAAAAATATCAGGAACACTTACATCAAATATTAGAGCACTTTTAATGCAACTTTGAAAATCAATTACATGCACTTGTTCGGTCGAGTTTCCCACCCTGAAACTCGACCGATCAACCTTGGTCGATTTTCTGAAGATTGCATCGGTCGAGTTGTGCACTCACAGAACTCGACCGATTGGGTAGTAGGCCAGTTCCAGTTGGAATGGTCGGTCGAGTTTCCTCAGAACAAACTCGACCGATCATTTCAATATCGGGCTGCCTGCTACTTGATTGGTCGAGTTACACATATAGAAACTAGACCGAATGCACTGTACGGAAAAGTGCAGAAAAGTGTTTCTAGCCGTTGTGGAGTTGCAACAAGTAAAAATAGATCCATTGCAAGCCACAAAACGGCTAGTTTTTGTTCACAAGTGTTCCCAAAGGCTAAGAGGCATCCCCAGCTATAAATAGGACCCCTTGGGCTTCATTCCAAGGTAGAGCATTCATTGCAAACTCTATGTGAGGCTCCTATTCTATAGTTGAGTGCTTCCAACAGCCTCCTCTCTCTCTCTAAGCTTAATCACTTGCTACATCCATTAGAGTGATTAGGAGATTTGTAAGAGAGCTAGTTTCTACTTGTATATCTTGTGAGGCTCTCACTTCCACCACCTCCCCATATCTCATTTGCTATCTTGAAGATGAAGGTTCTCTCTCTTGTCCAAGAGAGGTGAAGAAGAACAAGGGAAGGAGTCCCTTGGTGAAGATCAAGGCAGAAGACTTGGAGCTAGAGTGGGTAAGCCCTTGGAGAAGGCAAAAGACTCAAGCTCAAGTAGGTAAGACCTTGGTGGAAGCTTTTCCGAGTAAGGGTGAAGTCAAAGGCGGAAGATCCAAGAAGAGTGGGTAATTCCTACAAGGCCGAAGACTTGTGCAAGAGTGGGTAAGTCCTTGGAGAATGCCGAAGACTCTTGCAAAGTGGGTAAGTCCTTGGTAAGGTTGAAGACTCTTTGTATTGGATAGGTAAGTCCTTTTTTGGTCATGTATTGTAAGTCTTATTAATAAATATAAGAGTGCAATTGGTTGAAGTCTTAGAGGTTGACCTCTCTAGGCAAGTGGACTGACACACTTCTAGTTTGATGTGTGGAACCAATCTAAATAGCTTGTCTAATTGGTGCATGTTCAATCTCTCTTATCCTTGCTATGCATGATTTAGTTGCACTCAAATTACCTATTTAGCAACCTTATCTTGTCATATATTTTGAAAGTTTAATGAATTTTGTTTAAGTGGTTTCAGCTCTATTCACCCCCCCTCTAGAGCATCTAATCACCCATCTAGGATCCAACAAGTGGTATCAGAGCGGGTCTTCTCCAAGCATACTTCAACAAGTAGGAGAAAATGGGTGACTACCAAGGAGGGAGATTCTCGACCAGCCTTCCAATCTTTGATGGGATCAACTTCCTCTATTGGAGAAGAAGACTTCAATTCTTCATCCAAGGATCAAGTCTCGAGATGTGGCAAATGGTGAACATCCCATATATTCTACCAAAGACAAACATTGAAGAATGGGATGAAGCCACCTTGATGAAAGCAACCTTGAATGCTAGAGCCATGCACATCCTATATGCCTCCATGACCCCCACCGAGTTCAACCGGATTTCCTCTTGTGAGACGGCCTATGAGGTATGGAGAAAGCTTTGCATCACTTATGAAGGGAAAAATCAAGTGAAGGAAAGCAAAGTCTACATGCTCAAAGGATTGCTTGAGAACTTCAAGATGGTAAAGGAGGAGAGCATAGCCAACATGTACTCAAGGCTCAACACCATCTCGAATGGTCTTACTATTCTAGGACATCCTATGTCTAGTGGAGAGATCAACTCAAAGATCCTTAGAACTCTCCCCAAGAGATGGGAATCCAAGGTGACTTCCATTTAAGAAGAAAGGTCTCTTCGGGATATTCCTATTGAAGAGCTTATTGGAAATCTACAAGCACATGAAGGCACACTTGACAAGAGGGAGGAATTAGAAAGACAAGAGGAGAAAGAACTCAAGAGAATGAAGAAGGCTGAAATCAAAGCTCAAATCAAGGCTATTGTTGGTCAAGCCTCTCCATTCTCTCAAGTTGAAGAAGATGCCATGTACTCCAAGGGTAGACTCTACAAAGGCAAGTCCTCCTCCATCCGGTGCTTCACATGTGGAAAGAAGGGTCACTACAAGGAAGATTGCCCACAAGGCAAAAAGACCCATCTTCACAAGAAGGAGAAATGGCACTCAAGCTCAAGTGGCTCCTCCAACTCAAGCTCAAGTGAAGATTCATGTGAAGGATCAAGCTCAAGCCCTAGTGATGAAGGGGAATGCCATTTTGCCCTTATAGCATCAACAAGTGAAGACTCAAGTGAGGTAAATCTATACTCTTTAGATAAAGAATCTTTAATTGCTATTATTCATGACATTTGTGCCTCTTATAAGTCTTCTAAAAAGAAAAAGAAAAAGCTTGCTAAAATTGTTGATAATTTGCATATAGAACTAGATGATCTTGAATATGCTAATTCTTGCTTGCTTATTGATAAAAATGATTTTCTTAGCCAAGTAGACTCTCTTAAACTTGAAAATGCTAGTTTACTTGATAAGATTAAATTTCTAGAATCTCAACCTCTCATGTCTAGTTCTAATGAAGAGCATACTTTAATTATTGATTCTCTCATGCATGACATTGATGTTCTTAAATCTGAAAACAAGGACAAAGATTTTATTTTGCATGAATTAGAAATAGAAAATGCCTCCTTGCTTGCTAAAATCAATGGGCATGAATCTTGTTCTAGTTCTACAAATAGAGAGAATGATGTTGCTGCTCTTCATATTGATAGAGATTCTCTTTCAACTAAATCTCTTTGCTTAGAAAATGATCTTTTACATGCTAGAGATAATATTAATCAACTGTCTTCGACTATTGCTTCTCTTAAGCATGATAATGACAGTTTGAGATCTTCTTTGCAAAGATTCTTAGTTGGTAAAAAGAGTCTTAATGACATCCTACACCATACTACTAAACAAATTGGTAGACATGGTTTAGGGTATGATAGTAGTCAAGGGAACAACAAAGAAAAAGGACCTCCAATATTTCATGGAGAATCCTCTAGTTACAAGACTATGGGCACATGCAACTATTGCAATGAATTTGGTCATTATTCTACTTGTTGTCCTTTTAGGAAAGAACTCAAGAGCTATAGGACTTGGGTTGCTAAACTAACCCCTCCGGACCCAAAAACATGATTGGGGACCATTTCATCTTTTTCCTGTAGGTAATTGCAAATGGATTGACTTGAGCTATTGAATTGCAAATTGACTTCTCAATCCACATGAAAGAAGAAAGGTGAGATGTGTAGAGGGTGACAACAAGTGGAAAAGGCAATAGTAAGCAAAAAGGTAAATGTTTTATTGCTTATAACCTATCCTAACTTGTTTTTGTCAAGTTAGTGTGCACTATACATATGGTTTTTGAGTTAAAAGTGGCATTTCGTGATTCTCTTCACACTCTTGCTCAAAAACTGTTTCTAATGCTTCTATAGTGCATTACTAACTTGCTTAGACATGTTTGGATATGGTTTGTATTTTTAGCATGCCTTTAAATATGTTTTTATGAAATATATGTGCTTTTTGACAGCTGCTCTGTCGGTCGAGTTTTCCCTACTGAAAGTCGACCGATGGGCACCAATAGGTGTTGCCAACAGCTGTCATCGGTCGAGTTGTCCATGCACAGAACTCGACCGATAACACTGTGCATAGAATACACAGTTGGCTTATTGAATGAGAATTTCCCTCTCAACTAGATTTTCTCAACCAATAGCCTTACTCTTTGGCACTCTCTTTTGGTATCTTTATATATGCATATTGCCATGTTCTAAATGCCTATCTTGCTTACAACTCTATCTATCTAATTGCTCTAAATTGGTATATATATATCTTGCAATTACTTGCTTTGAGTTGTTTTGTAGGTTTTGATGATGATCTCTTTGGATCTCTTGGTTGTGTCTAAAAATTGCTTCCGTTGTGCTCTAACTTGCTACATCTATATAGGTGTATATCTTGTGTTTATACAACCTTGAGGTTCTTAGGGGTAATCATCTTATGGTAAGGATGCATATATAGTGAGTTATATCCTCTCATGCTTCTAAAATTGCATATCTCTTGGTTTGGATATATCTCTATATCTACTCATAGCTTGCTTTATCTTGTGTATCTTTTAGTATCTCTTGCTATGATCTAGATCCTACTAGTAGTCCTAACTTGTGATATCATCTACTAGTAGTTCATATACATGTATTTCTAATCTTGTTTATAAATTGCCATCTTTGATCATCTATCTGTTATGCTTGTATCTTATCTCATACATGCTCAAGATTGTTCCTTGAATTGCATATCTACTATCTTGAGTTGCTTGCATAACATTGTGATGCAGGGCACATAGAGCTACATTATATGTAGAAATTGGAGTATTTTTGGATTTTATGCAGCTTTTGCTCCAGTTTCAGTTTTTGGTGCAAGACTAGTGTTTTTCATGCAGAAACAACGTTCTGAGCAAGACTCATTTTTTTGCCATGAGCTCCGATGGTTTTTGATCAAATTCCATCATCTTGAGGGTCAAAATTGCAATTTATTATTTTTCTACAGCACTTTATCTTGCATTTTGGGGTGTTCAAGTATATGCTTTAACTTGCTTTTCTTTCTATGCTTGGACAAGACCCTATCTGTGCTCTTCTACTCTCCTTATATATATTTGTATTATCTCCTTTCTCTTTAACAAGTGATGTTTCTTTTTTTCTTCATACCCCCACCTTTTTGAAATGACAAAGGGGGAGAAAGGTATGTCTTCTTTTAAAAAGAGGAAGAAGGCATGTCTTACATGAAGAAGAGAAGTATGTCCATGTAAAGGGGAGAAGGTAAAGGGGAGGAGACATATATGTGTAGACATATATGAGTAGAAGACATAGTTTCTATAAATGTTATGAAAGCTAACCATACAGGAGAAATAGCATCAATTGAGGGGGAGTATGAAAACTCCAAGCGCATCAATTGAGGGGGAGCATATGAACTCAATTCTATTGAAACCCCTAGGTTTCTCCAAAGGTATGACGTTACTTTAAAGCTTTCAATACATTTATGGAATGGTTTGTCATCTTCAAAAAGGGGGAGAATGTTGACTCAAGGACAATTAGGTCAATGTTGACTCACGTCTAAATTGACTAAACCCGTGTTTTGATGATGACTAACCATTCCACATATTGGTGTCTAATGCTTCTACTTGAGTGTTTTCAGATTAGGTAAAGACACACTCCAATTGCCCTAACTTGCGCATCTCAAATTGGATAAAAGACAAGTCCAAGTCATACAAGTGGACATTTTTGTAATATGATGTATATCCATTAGAATCATGTTGTAAATCACTTGTAATGATTGTATGACTTGTAATTAAGCTTAGAAAAATATCAGGAACACTTAGATCGAATATTAGAGCACTTTTAATGCAACTTTGAAAATCAATTACATGCACTTGTTCGGTCGAGTTTCCCATCCTGAAACTCGACCGATCAACCTTGGTCGATTTTCTGAAGATTGCATCGGTCGAGTTGTGCACTCACAGAACTCGATCGATTGGGTAGTAGGCCAGTTCCAGTTGGAATGGTCGGTCGAGTTTCCTCAGAACAAACTCGACCGATCATTTCAATATCGGGCTGCCTGCTACTTGATCGGTCGAGTTACACATATAGAAACTCGACCGAATGCACTGTACGGAAAAGTGCAGAAAAGTGTTTCTAGCCGTTGTGGAGTTGCAACAAGTGAAAATAGATCCATTGCAAGCCACAAAATGACTAGTTTTTGTTCACAAGTGTTCCCAAAGGCTAAGAGGCATCCCCAGCTATAAATAAGACCCCTTGGGCTTCATTCCAAGGTAGGGCATTCATTGCAAACTCTATGTGAGGCTCCTATTCTATAGTTGAGTGCTTCCTACAGCCTCCTCTCTCTCTCTCAGCTTAATCACTTGCTACATCCATTAGAGTGAGTAGGAGATTTGTAAGAGAGCTAGTTTCTACTTGTATATCTTGTGAGGCTCTCACTTCAACCACCTCCCCATCTCTCATTTGCTATCTTAAAGATGAAGGTTCTCTCTCTTGTCCAAGAGAGGTGAAGAAGAACAAGGGAAGGAGTCCCTTGGTGAAGATCAAGGCAGAAGACTTGGAGCTAGAGTGGGTAAGCCCTTGGAGAAGGCAAAAGACTCAAGCTCAAGTAGGTAAGACCTTGGTGGAAGCTTCTCCGAGTAAAGGTGAAGTCAAAGGCAGAAGATCCAAGAAGAGTGGGTAATTCCTACAAGGCCGAAGACTTGTGCAAGAGTGGGTAAGTCCTTGGAGAAGGCCGAAGACTCTTGCAAAGTGGGTAAGTCCTTGGTAAGGTTGAAGACTCTTTGTATTGGATAGGTAAGTCCTTTGTTGGTCATGTATTGTAAGTCTTATTAATGAATATAAGAGTGCAATTGGTTGAAGTCCTAGAGGTTGACCTCTCTAGGCATGTGGACTGACACACTTCTAGTTTGAAGTGTGGAACCACTCTAAATAGCTTGTCTAATTGGTGCATGTTCAATCTCTCTTATCCTTGCTATGCATGATTTAGTTGCACTCAAATTACCTAATTAGCAACCTTATCTTGTCATATATTTTGAAAGTTTAATGAATTTTGTTTAAGTGGTTTCAGCTCTATTCACCCCCCCTCTAGAGCATCTAATCACCCATCTAGGATTCAACAAGTGGTATCAGAGCGGGTCTTCTCCAAGCATACTTCAACAAGTAGGAGAAGATGGGTGACTACCAAGGAGGGAGATTCTCGACCAGCCTTCCAATCTTTGATGGGAGCAACTTCCTCTATTGGAGAAGAAGACTTCAATTCTTCATCCAAGGATCAAGTCTCGAGATGTGGCAAATGGTGAACAGCCCATATATTCTACCAAAGACAAACATTGAAGAATGGGATGAAGCCACCTTGATGAAAGCAACCTTGAATGCTAGAGCCATGCACATCCTATATGCCTCCATGACCCCCACCGAGTTTAACCGGATTTCCTCTTGTGAGACGGCCTATGAGGTATGGAGAAAGTTTTGCATCACTTATGAAGGGACAGATCAAGTGAAGGAAAGCAAAGTCTACATGCTCAAAGGGTTGCTTGAGAACTTCAAGATGGTAAAGGAGGAGAGCATAGCCAACATGTACTCAAGGCTCAACACCATCTTGAATGGTCTTGCTATTCTAGGACATCCTATGTCTAGTGGAGAGATCAACTAAAAGATCCTTAGAACTCTCCCCAAGAGATGGGAATCCAAGGTGACTTCCATTGAAGAAGCAAGGTCTCTTCGGGATATTCCTATTGAAGAGCTCATTGGAAATCTACAAGAACATGAAGCCACACTTGACAAGAGGGAGGAATTAGAAAGACAAGAGGAGAAAGAACTCAAGAGAATGAAGAAGGATGAAATCAAAGCTCAAATCAAGGCTATTGTTGGTCAAGCCTCTCCATTCTCTCAAGTTGAAGAAGATGCCATGTACTCCAAGGGTAGACTCTACAAAGGCAAGTCCTCCTCCATCCGGTGCTTCACATGTGGAAAGAAGGGTCACTACAAGGAAGATTGCCCACAAGGCAAAAAGACCCATCTTCACAAGAAGGAGAAATGGTACTCAAGCTCAAGTGGATCCTCCAACTCAAGCTCAAGTGAAGATTCATGTGAAGGATCAAGCTCAAGCTCTAGTGATGAAGGGGAATGCCATTTTGCCCTTATAGCATCAACAAGTGAAGACTCAAGTGAGGTAAATCTAGACTATTTAGATAAAGAATCTTTAATTGCTATTATTCATGACATTTGTGCCTCTTATAAGTCTTCTAAAAAGAAAAAGAAAAAGCTTGCTAAAATTGTTGATAATTTGCATATAGAACTAGATGATCTTGAATATGCTAATTCTTGCTTGCTTATTGATAAAAATGATTTTCTTAGCCAAGTATACTCTCTTAAACTTGAAAATGCTAGTTTACTTGATAAGATTAAATTTCTAGAATCTCAACCTCTCATGTCTAGTTCTAATGAAGAGCATACTTTAATTATTGATTCTCTCATGCATGACATTGATGTTCTTAAATCTGAAAACAAGGACAAAGATTTTATTTTGCATGAATTAGAAATAGAAAATGCCTCGTTGCTTGCTAAAATCAATGGGCATGAATCTTGTTCTAGTTCTACAAATAGAGAGAATGATGTTGCTGCTCTTCATATTGATAGAGATTCTCTTTCAACTAAATCTCTTTGCTTAGAAAATGATCTTTTGCATGCTAGAGATAATATTAATCAATTGTCTTCGACTATTGCTTCTCTTAAGCATGATAATGACAGTTTGAGATCTTCTTTGCAAAGATTCTTAGTTGGTAAAAAGAGTCTTAATGACATCCTACACCATACTACTAAACAAATTGGTAGACATGGTTTAGGGTATGATAGTAGTCAAGGGAACAACAAAGAAAAAGGACCTCCAATATTTCATGGAGAATGCTCTAGTTCCAAGACTATGGGCACATGCAACTATTGCAATGAATTTGGTCATTATTCTACTTGTTGTCCTTTTAGAAAAGAACCCAAGAGCAATAGGACTTGGGTTGCTAAACTAACCCCTCCAGACCCAAAAACATGATTGGGGACCATTTCATCTTTTTCCTGTAGGTAATTGCAAATGGATTGACTTGAGCTATTGAATTGCAAATTGACTCCTCAATCCACATGAAAGAAGAAAGGTGAGATGTGTAGAGGGTGACAACAAGTGGAAAAGGCAATGGTAAGCACAAAGGTAAATGTTTTATTGCTTATAACCTATCCTAACTTGTTTTTGTCAAGTTAGTGTGCACTATACATATGGTTTTTGAGTTAAAAGTGGCATTTCGTGATTCTCTTCACACTCTTGCTCAAAACCTGTTTCTAATGCTTCTATAGTGCATTACTAACTTGCTTAGACATGTTTGGATATGGTTTGTATTTTTAACATGCCTTTAAATATGTTTTTATGAAATAAATGTGCTTTTTGACAGCTGCTCTGTCGGTGGAGTTTTCCCTACTGAAACCTGACCGATGGGCACCAATAGGTGTTGCCAACAGCTGTCATCGGTCGAGTTGTCCATGCACAGAACTCGACCGATAACACTGTGCACAGAATACACAGTTGGCTTATTGAATGAGAATTTCCCTCTCAACTAGATTTTCTCAACCAATAGCCTTACTCTTTGGCACTCTCTTTTGGTATCTTTATATATGCATATTGCCATGTTCTAAATGCCTATCTTGCTTACAACTCTATCTATCTAATTGCTCTAAATTGGTATATATATATCTTGCAATTACTTGCTTTGAGTTGTTTTGCAGGTTTTGATGATGATCTCTTTGGATCTCTTGGTTGTGTCTAAAAATTGCTTTCGTTGTGCTCTAACTTGCTACATCTATATAGGTGTATATTTTGTGTTTATACAACCTTGAGGTTCTTAGGGGTAATCATCTTATGGTAAGGATGCATATATAGTGAGTTATATCCTCTCATGCTTCTAAAATTGCATATCTCTTGGTTTGGATATATCTCTATATCTACTCATAGCTTGCTTTATCTTGTGTATCTTTTAGTATCTCTTGCTATGATCTAGATCCTACTAGTAGTCCTAACTTGTGATATCATCTACTAGTAGTTCATATACATGTATTTCTAACCTTGTTTACAAATTGCCATCTTTGATCATCTATCTGTTATGCTTGTATCTTATCTCATACATGCTCAAGATTGTTCCTTGAATTGCATATCTACTATCTTGAGTTGCTTGCATAACATTGTGATGCAGGGCACATAGAGCTACATTATATGTAGAAATTGGAGTATTTTTGGATTTTATGTAGCTTTTGCTCCAGTTTCAGTTTTTGGTGAAAGACTAGTGTTTTTCATGCAGAAACAACCTTCTGAGCAAGACTCATTTTTTTTCCATGAGCTCCGATGGTTTTTGATCAAATTCCATCATCTTGAGGGTCAAAATTGCAATTTATTATTTTTCTACAGCACTTTATCTTGCATTTTGGGGTGTTCAAGTATATGCTTTAACTTGCTTTTCTTTCTATGCTTGGACAAGACCCTATCTGTGCTCTTCTAGTCTCCTTATATATATTTGTATTATCTCCTTTCTCTTTAACAAGTGATGTTTCTTTTTTTCTTCATACCCCCACCTTTTTGAAATGACAAAGGGGGAGAAAGGTATGTCTTCTTTTAAAAAGAGGAAGAAGGCATGTATTACATGAAGAAGAGAAGTATGTCCATGTAAAGGGGAGAAGGTAAAGGGGAGGAGACATATATGTGTAGACATATATGAGTAGAAGACATAGTTTCTATAAATGTTATGAAAGCTAACCATACAGGAGAAATAACATCAATTGATGGGGATTATGAAAACTCCATGTGCATCAATTGAGGGGGAGCATATGAACTCAATTCTATTGAAACCCCTAGGTTTCTCCAAAGGTATGATGTTACTTTAAAGCTTTCAATACATTTATGGAATGGTTTGTCATCTTCAAAAAGGGGGAGAATGTTGACTCAAGGTCAATTAGGTCAATGTTGACTCACGTCTAAATTGACTAAACCTGTGTTTTGATGATGACTAACCATTCCACATATTGGTGTCTAATGCTTCTACTTGAGTGTTTTTAGATTAGGTATAGACACACTCCAAATGCCCTAACTTGCGCATCTCAAATTGGATAAAAGACAAGTCAAAGTCATACAAGTGGACGTTTTTGTAATATGATGTATATCCATTAGAATAATGTTGTAAATCACTTGTAATGATTGTATGACTTGTAATTAAGCTTAGAAAAATATCAAGAACACTTAGATCAAATATTAGAGAACTTTTAATGCAACTTTGAAAATCAATTACATGCACTTGTTCGATCGAGTTTCCCACCCTGAAACTCGACCTATCAACCTTGGTCAATTTTCTGAAGATTGCATCGGTCGAGTTGTGCACTCACAGAACTCAACCGATTGGGTAGTAGGCTAGTTCCAGTTGGAATGGTCAGTCGAGTTTCCTCAGAACAAACTCGACCGATCATTTCAATATCGGGCTGCCTGCTACTTGATCGGGCGAGTTACACATATAGAAACTCGACCGAATGCACTGTACGGAAAAGTGCAGAAAAGCATTTCTAGCCATTGTGGAGTTGCAACAAGTGAAAATAGATCCATTGCAAGCCACAAAATGCTAGTTTTTTTTCACAAGTGTTCCCAAAGGCTAAGAGGCATCCCCAGCTATAAATAGGACCCCTTGGGCTTCATTCCAAGGTAGAGCATTCATTGCAAACTCTATGTGAAGCTCCTATTCTATAGTTGAGTGCTTCCTACAGCCTCCTCTCTCTCTCTAAGCTTAATCACTTGCTACATCCATTAGAGTGAGTAGGAGATTTGTAAGAGAGCTAGTTTCTACTTGTATATCTTGTGAGGCTCTCACTTCCACCACCTCCCCATCTCTCATTTGCTATCGTGAAGATGAAGGTTCTCTCTCTTGTCCAAGAGAGGTGAAGAAGAACAAGGGAAGGAGTCCCTTGGTGAAGATCAAGGCAGACGACTTGGAGCTAGAGTGGGTAAGCCTTTGGAGAAGGCAAAAGACTCAAGCTCAAGTAGGTAAGACCTTGGTGGAAGCTTCTCCGAGTAAAGGTGAAGTCAAAGGCGGAAGATCCAAGAAGAGTGGGTAATTCCTACAAGGCCGAAGATTTGTGCAAGAGTGGGTAAGTCATTGGAGAAGGCCGAAGACTCTTGCAAAGTGGGTAAGTCCTTGGTAAGGTTGAAGACTCTTTGTATTGGATAGGTAAGTCCTTTGTTGGTCATGTATTGTAAGTCTTATTAATGAATATAAGAGTGCAATTGGTTGAAGTCCTAGAGGTTGACCTCTCTAGGCAAGTGGACTGACACACTTCTAGTTTGAAGTGTGGAACCACTCTAAATAGCTTGTCTAATTGGTGCATGTTCAATCTCTCTTATCCTTGCTATGCATGATTTAGTTGCACTCAAATTACCTATTTAGCAACCTTATCTTGTCATATATTTTGAAAGTTTAATGAATTTTGTTTAAGTGGTTTCAGCTCTATTCACCCCCCCCCTCTAGAGCATCTAATCACCCATCTAGGATCCAACAAGTGGTATCAGAGCGGGTCTTCTCCAAGCATACTTCAACAAGTAGGAGAAGATGGGTGATTACCAAGGAGGGAGATTCTCGACCAGCCTTCCAATCTTTGATGGGTGCAACTTCCTCTATTGGAGAAGAAGACTTCAATTCTTCATCCAAGGATCAAGTCTCGAGATGTGGCAAATGGTGAACAACCCATATATTCTACCAAAGACAAACATTGAAGAATGGGATGAAGCCACCTTGATGAAAGCAACCTTGAATGCTAGAGACATGCACATCCTATATGCCTCCATGACCCCCACCGAGTTCAACCGGATTTCCTCTTGTGAGACGGCCTATGAGGTATGGAGAAAGCTTTGCATCACTTATGAAGGGACAGATCAAGTGAAGGAAAGCAAAGTCTATATGCTCAAAGGGTTGCTTGAGAACTTCAAGATGGTAAAGGAGGAGAGCATAGCCAACATGTACTCAAGGCTCAACACCATCTTGAATGGTCTTGCTATTCTAGGACATCCTATGTCTAGTGGAGAGATCAACTCAAAGATCCTTAGAACTCTCCCCAAGAGATGGGAATCCAAGGTGACTTCCATTGAACAAGCAAGGTCTCTTCGGGATATTCCTATTGAAGAGCTCATTGGAAATCTACAAGCACATGAAGCCACACTTGACAAGAGGGAGGAATTAGAAAGACAAGAGGAGAAAGAACTCAAGAGAATGAAGAAGGCTGAAATCAAAGCTCAAATCAAGGCTATTGTTGGTCAAGCCTCTCCATTCTCTCGAGTTGAAGAAGATGCCATGTACTCCAAGGGTAGACTCTACAAAGGCAAGTCCTCCTCCATCCGGTGCTTCACATGTGGAAAGAAGGGTCACTACAAGGAAGATTGCCCACAAGGCAAAAAGACCCATCTTCACAAGAAGGAGAAATGGCACTCAAGCTCAAGTGGCTCCTCCAACTCAAGCTCAAGTGAAGATTCATGTGAAGGATCAAGCTCAAGCTCTAGTGATGAAGGGGAATGCCATTTTGCCCTTATAGCATCAACAAGTGATGACTCAAGTGAGGTAAATATAGACTCTTTAGATAAAGAATCTTTAATTTCTATTATTCATGACATTTGTGCCTCTTATAAGTCTTCTAAAAAGAAAAAGAAAAAGCTTGCTAAAATTGTTGATAATTTGCATATAGAACTAGATGATCTTGAATATGCTAATTCTTGCTTGCTTATTGATAAAAATGATTTTATTAGCCAAGTAGACTCTCTTAAACTTGAAAATGATAGTTTACTTGATAAGATTAAATTTCTAGAATCTCAACCTCTCATGTCTAGTTCTAATGAAGAGCATACTTTAATTATTGATTCTCTCATGCATGACATTGATGTTCTTAAATCTGAAAACAAGGACAAAGATTTTATTTTGCATGAATTAGAAATAGAAAATGCCTCCTTGCTTGCTAAAATCAATGGGCATGAATCTTGTTCTAGTTCTACAAATAGAGAGAATGATGTTGCTGCTCTTCATATTGATAGAGATTCTCTTTCAACTAAATCTCTTTGCTTAGAAAATGATCTTTTGCATGCTAGAGATAATATTAATCAATTGTCTTCGACTATTGCTTCTCTTAAGCATGATAATGACAGTTTGAGATCTTCTTTGCAAAGATTCTTAGTTGGTAAAAAGAGTCTTAATGACATCCTACACCATACTACTAAACAAATTGGTAGACATGGTTTAGGGTATGATAGTAGTCAAGGGAACAACAAAGAAAAAGGACCTCCAATATTTCATGGAGAATCCTCTAGTTCCAAGACTATGGGCACATGCAACTATTGTAATGAATTTGGTCATTATTCTACTTGTTGTCCTTTTAGGAAAGAACCCAAGAGCAATAGGACTTGGGTTGCTAAACTAACCCCTCCGGACCCAAAAACATGATTGGGGACCATTTCATCTTTTTCCTGTAGGTAATTGCAAATGGATTGACTTGAGCTATTGAATTGCAAATTGACTCCTCAATCCACATGAAAGAAGAAAGGTGAGATGTGTAGAGGGTGACAACAAGTGGAAAAGGCAATGCTAAGCACAAAGGTAAATGTTTTATTGCTTATAACCTATCCTAACTTGTTTTTGTCAAGTTAGTGTGCACTATACATATGGTTTTTGAGTTAAAAGTGGCATTTCGTGATTCTCTTCACACTCTTGCTCAAAAACTGTTTCTAATGCTTCTATAGTGCATTACTAACTTGCTTAGACATGTTTGGATATGGTTTGTATTTTTAGCATGCCTTTAAATATGTTTTTATGAAATATATGTGCTTTTTGACAGCTGCTCTGTCGGTCGAGTTTTCCCTACGTAAACTCGACCGATGGGCACCAATAGGTGTTGCCAACAGCTGTCATCGGTCGAGTTGTCCATGCACAGAACTCGACCGATAACACTGTGCACAGAATACACAGTTGGCTTATTGAATGAGAATTTCCATCTCAACTAGATTTTCTCAACCAATAGCCTTACTCTTTGGCACTCTCTTTTGGTATCTTTATATATGCATATTGCGATGTTCTAAATGCCTATCTTGCTTACAACTCTATCTATATAATTGCTCTAAATTGGTATATATATATATCTTGCAATTACTTGCTTTGAGTTGTTTTGCAGGTTTTGATGATGATCTCTTTGGATATCTTGGTTGTGTCTAAAAATTGCTTCCGTTGTGCTCTAACTTGCTACATCTATATAGGTGTATATCTTGTGTTTATACAACCTTGAGGTTCTTAGGGGTAATCATCTTATGGTAAGGATGCATATATAGTGAGTTATATCCTCTCATGCTTCTAAAATTGCATATCTCTTGGTTTGGATATATCTCTATATCTACTCATAGCTTGCTTTATCTTGTGTATCTTTTAGTATCTCTTGCTATGATCTAGATCCTACTAGTAGTCCTAACTTGTGATATCATCTACTAGTAGTTCATATACATGTAGTTCTAAGCTTGTTTACAAATTGCCATCTTTGATCATCTATCTGTTATGCTTGTATCTTATCTCATACATGCTCAAGATTGTTCCTTGAATTGCATATCTACTATCTTGAGTTGCTTGCATAACATTGTGATGCAGGGCACATAGAGCTACATTATATGTAGAAATTGGAGTATTTTTGGATTTTATGCAGCTTTTGCTCCAGTTTCAGTTTTTGGTGCAAGACTAGTGTTTTTCATGCAGAAACAACCTTCTGAGCAAGACTCATTGCATTTCCATGAGCTCCGATGGTTTTTGATCAAATACCATCATCTTGAGGGTCAAAATTGCAATTTATTATTTTTCTGCAGCACTTTATCTTGCATTTTGGGGTGTTCAAGTATATGCTTTAACTTGATTTTCTTTCTATGCTTGGACAAGACCCTATCTGTGCTCTTCTACTCTCCTTATATATATTTGTATTATCTCCTTTCTCTTTAACAAGTGATGTTTCTTTTTTTCTTCATACCCCCAACTTTTTGAAATGACAAAGGGGGAGAAAGGTATGCCTTCTTTTAAAAAGAGGAAGAAGGCATGTCTTACATGAAGAAGAGAAGTGTGTCCATGTAAAGGGGAGAAGGTAAAGGGGAGGAGACATATATGTGTAGACATATATGAGTAGAAGACATAGTTTCTATAAATGTTATGAAAGCTAACCATACAGGAGAAATAGAATCAATTGAGGGCGAGTATGAAAACTCAATGCGCATCAATTGAGGGGGAGCATATGAACTCAATTCTATTGAAACCCCTAGGTTTCTCCAAAGGTATGACTTTACTTTAAAGATTTCAATACATTTATGGAATGGTTTGTCATCTTCAAAAAGGGGGAGAATGTTGACTCAAGGTCAATTAGGTCAATGTTGACTCACGTCTAAATTGACTAAACCCGTGTTTTGATGATGACTAACCATTCCACATATTGGTGTCTAATGCTTCTACTTGACTGTTTTCAGATTAGGTATAGACACACTCAAATTGCCCTAACTTGCGCATCTCAAATTGGATAAAAGACAAGTCAAAGTCATACAAGTGGACGTTTTTGTAATATGATGTATATCCATTAGAATCATGTTGTAAATCACTTGTAATGATTGTATGACTTGTAATTAAGCTTAGAAAAATATGAGGAACACTTAGATCGAATATTAGAGCACTTTTAATGCAACTTTGAAAATCAATTACAGGCACTTGTTCGGTCGAGTTTCCCACCCTGTAACTCGACCGATCAACCTTGGTCGATTTTCTGAAGATTGCATCGGTCGAGTTGTGCACTCACAGAACTCGACTGATTGGGTAGTAGGTCAGTTCCAGTTGGAATGGTCGGGCGAGTTTCCTCAGAACAAACTCGACCGATCATTTCAATATCGGGCTGCCTGCTACTTGATCGGTCGAGTTACACATATAGAAACTCGACCGAATGCAATGTACGGAAAAGTGCAGAAAAGTGTTTCTAGCCGTTGTGGAGTTGCAACAAGTGAAAATAGATCCGTTGCAAGCCACAAAATGGCTAATTTTTTTTCACAAGTGTTCCCAAAGGCTAAGAGGCATCCCCAGCTATAAATAGGACCCCTTGGACTTCATTCCAAGGTAGAGAATTCATTGCAAACTCTATGTGAGGCTCCTACTCTATAGTTGAGTGCTTCCTACAGCCTCCTCTCTCTCTAAGCTTAATCACTTGCTACATCCATTAGAGTGAGTGGGAGATTTGTAAGAGATCTAGTTTCTACTTGTATATCTTGTGAGGCTCTCACTTCCACCACCTCCCCATCTCTCATTTGCTATCTTGAAGATGAAGGTTCTCTCTCTTGTCCAAGAGAGGTGAAGAAGAACAAGGGAAGGAGTCCCTTGGTGAAGATCAAGGCAGAAGACTTGGAGCTAGAGTGGGTAAGCCCTTGGAGAAGGCAAAAGACTCAAGCTCAAGTAGGTAAGACCTTGGTGGAAGCTTCTCCGAGTGAAGGTGAAGTCAAAGGCGGAAGATCCAAGAAGAGTGGGTAATTCCTACAAGTCCGATGACTTGTGTAAGAGTGGGTAAGTCCTTGGAGAAGGCCGAAGACTCTTGCAAAGTGGGTAAGTCCTTGGTAAGGTTGAAGAATCTTTGTATTGGATAGGTAAGTCCTTTGTTGGTCATGTATTGTAAGTCTTATTAATGAATATAAGAGTGCAATTGGTTGAAGTCCTAGAGGTTGACCTCTCTAGGCAAGTGGACTGACACACTTCTAGTTTGAAGTGTGGAACCACTCTAAATAGCTTGTCTAATTGGTGCATGTTCAATCTCTCTTATCCTTGCTATGCATGATTTAGTTGCACTCAAATTACCTATTTAGCAACCTTATCTTGTCATATATTTTGAAAGTTTAATGAATTTTGTTTAAGTGGTTTCAGCTCTATTCACCCCCCCTCTAGAGCATCTAATCACCCATCTAGGATCCAACAAGTGGTATCAGAGCGGGTCTTCTCCAAGCATACTTCAACAAGTAGGAGAAGATGGGTGACTAACAAGGAGGGAGATTCTCGACCAGCCTTCCAATCTTTGATGGGAGCAACTTCCTCTATTGGAGAAGAAGGCTTCAATTCTTCATCCAAGGATCAAGTCTCGAGATGTGGCAAATGGTGAACAGCCCATACATTCTACCAAAGACAAACATTAAAGAATGGGATGAAGCCACCTTGATGAAAGCAACCTTGAATGCTAGAGCCATGCACATCCTATATGCCTCCATGACCCCCACCGAGTTCAACCGGATTTCCTCTTGTGAGACGGCCTATGAGGTATGGAGAAAGCTTTGCATCACTTATGAAGGGACAGATCAAGTGAAGGAAAGAAAAGTCTACATGCTCAAAGGGTTGCTTGAGAACTTCAAGATGGGAAAGGAGGAGAGCATATCCCACATGTACTCAAGGCTCAACACCATCTTGAATGGTCTTGCTATTCTAGGACATCCTATGTCTAGTGGAGAGATCAACTCAAAGATCTGTAGGACTCTCCCCAAGAGATGGGAATCCAAGGTGACTTCCATTGAAGAAGCAAGGTCTCTTAGGGAGATTCCTATTGAAGAGCTCATTGGAAATCTACAAGCACATGAAGCCACACTTGACAAGAGGGAGGAATTAGAAAGATAAGAGGAGAAAGAACTCAAGAGAATGAAGAAGGCTGAAATCAAAGCTCAAATCAAGGCTATTGTTGGTCAAGCCTCTCCATTCTCTCAAGTTGAAGAAGATGCCATGTACTCTAAGGGTAGACTCTACAAAGGCAAGTCCTCCTCCATCCGGTGCTTCACATGTGGGAAGAAGGGTCACTACAAGGAAGATTTCCCACAAGGCAAAAAGACCCATCTTCACAAGAAGGAGAAATGGCACTCAAGCTCAAGTGGCTCCTCCAACTCAAGCTCAAGTGAAGATTCATGTGAAGGATCAAGCTCAAGCTCTAGTGATGAAGGGGAATGCCATTTTGCCCTTATAGCATCAACAAGTGAAGACTCAAGTGAGGTAAATCTAGACTCTTTAGATAAACAATCTTTAATTGCTATTATTCATGACATTTATGCCTCTTATAAGTCTTCTAAAAAGAAAAAGAAAAAGTTTGCTAAAATTGTTGATAATTTGCATATAGAACTAGATGATCTTGAATATGCTAATTCTTGCTTGCTTATTAATAAAAATTATTTTCTTAGCCAAGTAGACTCTCTTAAACTTGAAAATGCTAGTTTACTTGATAAGATTAAATTTCTAGAATCTCAACCTCTCATGTCTAGTTCTAATGAAGAGCATACTTTAATTATTGATTCTCTCATGCATGACATTGATGTTCCTAAATCTGAAAACAAGGACAAAGATTTTGTTTTGCATGAATTAGAAATAGAAAATGCCTCCTTGCTTGCTAAAATCAATGGGCATGAATCTTGTTCTAGTTCTACAAATAGAGAGAATGATGTTGCTGCTCTTCATATTGATAGAGATTCTCTTTCAACTAAATCTCTTTGCTTAGAAAATGATCTTTTGCATGCTAGAGATAATACTAATCAATTGTCTTCGACTATTGCTTCTCTTAAGAATGATAATGACAGTTTGAGATCTTCTTTGCAAAGATTCTTAGTTGGTAAAAAGAGTCTTAATGACATCCTACACCATACTACTAAACAAATTGGTAGACATGGTTTAGGGTATGATAGTAGTCAAGGGAACAACAAAGAAAAAGGACCTCCAATATTTCATGGATAATCCTCTAGTTCCAAGACTATGGGCACATGCAACTATTGCAATGAATTTGGTCATTATTCTACTTGTTGTCCTTTTAGGAAAGAACCCAAGAGCAATAGGACTTGGGTTGCTAAACTAACCCCTCCGGACCCAAAAACATGATTGGGGACCATTTCATCTTTTTCCTGTAGGTAATTGCAAATGGATTGACTTGAGCTATTGAATTGCAAATTGACTTCTCAATCCACATGAAAGAAGAAAGGTGAGATGTATAGAGGGTGACAACAAGTGGAAAAGGCAATGGTAAGCACAAAGGTAAATGTTTTATTGCTTATAACCTATCCTAACTTGTTTTTGTCAAGTTAGTGTGCACTATACATATGGTTTTTGAGTTAAAAGTGGCATTTCGTGATTCTCTTCACACTCTTGCTCAAAAACTGTTTCTAATGCTTCTATAGTGCATTACTAACTTGCTTAGACATGTTTGGATATGGTTTGTATTTTTAGCATGCCTTTAAATATGTTTTTATGAAATATATGTGCTTTTTGACAGCTGCTCTGTCGGTCGAGTTTTCCCTACTGAAACTCGACCGATGGGCACCAATAGGTGTTTCCAATAGCTGTCATCGGTCGAGTTGTCCATGCACAGAACTCGACCGATAACACTGTGCACATAATACACAGTTGGCTTATTGAATGAGAATTTCCCTCTCAAGTAGATTTTCTCAACCAATAGCCTTACTCTATGACACTCTCTTTTGGTATCTTTATATATGCATATTGCCATGTTCTAAATGCCTATCTTTCTTACAACTCTATCTATCTAATTGCTCTAAATTGGTATATATATATCTTGCAATTACTTGCTTTGAGTTGTTTTGCAGGTTTTGATGATGATCTCTTTGGATCTCTTGGTTGTGTCTAAAAATTGCTTCCGTTGTGCTCTAACTTGCTACATCTATATAGGTGTATATCTTTTGTTGATACAACTTTGAGGTTCTTAGGGGTAATCGTCTTATGGTAAGGATGCATATATAGTGAGTTATATCCTCTCATGCTTCTAAAATTGCATATCTCTTGGTTTGGATATATCTCTATATCTACTCATAGCTTGCTTTATCTTGTGTATCTTTTAGTATCTCTTGTTATGATCTAGATCCTACTAGTAGTCCTAACTTGTGATATCATCTACTAGTAGTTCATATACATGTAGTTCTAACCTTGTTTACAAATTGCCATCTTTGATCATCTATCTATTATGCTTGTATCTTATCTCATACATGCTCAAGATTGTTCCTTGAATTGCATATCTACTATCTTGAGTTGCTTGCATAACATTGTGATGCAGGGCACATAGAGCTACAATATATGTAGAAATTGGAGTATTTTTGGATTGTATGCAGCTTTTGCTCCAGTTTCAGTTTTTGGTGCAAGACTAGTGTTTTTCATGCAGAAACAACCTTCTGAGAAAGACTCGTTGCTTTGCTATGAGCTCCGATGGTTTTTGATCAAATTCCATCATCTTGAGGGTCAAAATTGCAATTTATTATTTTTCTACAGCACATTATCTTGCATTTTGGGGTGTTCAAGTATATGCTTTAACTTGCTTTTCTTTGTATGCTTGGACAAGACCCTATTTGTGCTCTTCTACTCTCCTTATATATATTTGTATTATCTCCTTTCTCTTTAACAAGTGATGTTTCTTTTTTTCTTCATACCCCCACCTTTTTGAAATGACAAAGAAGAAGAAAGGTATATCTTCTTTTAAAAAGAGGAAGAAGGCATGTCTTACATGAAGAAGAGAAGTATGTCCATGTAAAGGGGAGAAGGTAAAGGGGAGGAGACATATATGTGTAGACATATATGAGTAGAAGACATAGTTTTAATAAATGTTATGAAAGCTAACCATACAGGAGAAATAACATCAATTGAGGGGGAGTATGAAAACTCCATGCGCATCAATTGAGGGGGAGCATATGAACTCAATTCTATTGAAACCCCTAGGTTTCTCCAAAGGTATGACTTTACTTTAAAGCTTTCAATACATTTATGGAATGGTTTGTCATCTTCAAAAAGGGGGAGAATGTTGACTCAAGGTCAATTAGGTCAATGTTGACTCACGTCTAAATTGACTAAACCCGTGTTTTGATGATGACTAACCATTCCACATATTGGTGTCTAATGCTTCTACTTGAGTGTTTTCAGATTAGGTATAGACACACTCCAATTGCCCTAACTTGCGCATCTCAAATTGGATAAAAGACAAGTCAAAGTCATACAAGTGGACGTTTTTGTAATATGATGTATATCCATTAGAATCATGTTGTAAATCACTTGTAATCATTGTATGACTTGTAATTAAGCTTAGAAAAATATCAGGAACACTTAGATCTAATATTAGAGCACTTTTAATGCAACTTTGAAAATCAATTACAGGCACTTGTTCGGTCGCGTTTCCCACCCTGAAACTCGACCGATCAACCTTGGTCGATTTTCTGAAGATTGCATCGATCGAGTTGTGCACTCACAGAACTCGACCGATTGGGTAGTAGGCCAGTTCCAGTTGGAATGGTCGGTCGAGTTTCCTCAGAACAAACTCGACCGATCATTTCAATATCGGGCTGCCTGCTACTTGATTGGTCGAGTTACACATATAGAAACTCGACCGAATGCACTGTACGGAAAAGTGCAGAAAAGTGTTTCTAGCCATTGTGGAGTTGCAACAAGTGAAAATAGATCTTTTGCAAGCCACAAAACGGCTAGTTTTTGTTCACAAGTGTTCCCAAACGCTAAGAGGCATCCCCAGCTATAAATAGGACCCCTTGGGCTTCATTCCAAGGTAAAGCATTCATTGCAAACTCTATGTGAGGCTCCTATTCTATAGTTGAGTGCTTCCTACAGCCTCCTCTCTCTCTCTCTAAGCTTAATCACTTGCTACATCCATTAGAGTGAGTAGGAGATTTGTAAGAGAGCTAGTTTCTACTTGTATATCTTGTGAGACTCTCACTTCCACCACCTCCGCATCTCTCATTTGCTATCTTGAAGATGAAGGTTCTCTCTCTTGTCCAAGAGAGGTGAAGAAGAACAAGGTAAGGAGTCCCTTGTTGAAGATCAAGGCAGAAGACTTGGAGCTAGAGTGGGTAAGCCCTTGGAGAAGGCAAAAGACTCAAGCTCAAGTAGGTAAGACCTTGGTGGAAGCTTCTCCGAGTGAAGGTGAAGTCAAAGGCGGAAGATTCAAGAAGAGTGGGTAATTTCTACAAGGCCGAAGACTTGTGCAAGAGTGGGTAAGTCCTTGGAGAAGGCCGAAGACTCTTGCAAATTGGGTAAGTCCTTGGTAAGGTTGAAGACTCTTTGTATTGGATAGGTAAGTCCTTTGTTGGTCATGTATTGTAAGTCTTATTAATGAATATAAGAGTGCAATTGGTTGAAGTCCTAGAGGTTGACCTCTCTAGGCAAGTGGACTGACACACTTCTAGTTTGAAGTGTGGAACCACTCTAAATAGCTTGTCTAATTGGTGCATGTTCAATCTCTCTTATCCTTGCTATGCATGATTTAGTTGCACTCAAATTACCTATTTAGCAACCTTATCTTGTCATATATTTTGAAAGATTAATGAATTTTGTTTAAGTGGTTTCAGCTCTATTCACCCCCCCCCTCTAGAGCATCTAATCACCCATCTAGGATCCAACAAGTGGTATCAGAGCGGGTCTTCTCCAAGCATACTTCAACAAGTAGGAGAAGATGGGTGACTAACAAGGAGGGAGATTCTTGACTAGCCTTCCAATCTTTGATGGGAGCAACTTCCTCTATTGGAGAAGAAGACTTCAGTTCTTCATCCAAGGATCAAGTCTCGAGATGTGGCAAATGGTGAACAGCCCATACATTCTACCAAAGACAAACATTGAAGAATGGGATGAAGCCACCTTGATGAAAGCAACCTTGAATGCTAGAGCCATGCACATCCTATATGCCTCCATGACCCCCACCGAGTTCAACCAGATTTCCTTTTTTGAGACGGCCTATGAGGTATGGAGAAAGCTTTGCATCACTTATGAAGGGACAGATCAAGTGAAGGAAAGAAAAGTCTACATGCTCAAAGGGTTGCTTGAGAACTTCAAGATGGGAAAGGAGGAGAGCATATCCCACATGTACTCAAGGCTCAACACCATCTTGAATGGTCTTGCTATTCTAGGACATCCTATGTCTAGTGGAGAGATCAACTCAAAGATCCTTAGAACTCTCCCCAAGAGATGGGAATCCAAGGTGACTTCCATTGAAGAAGCAAGGTCTCTTAGGGATATTCCTATTGAAGAGCTCATTGGAAATCTACAAGCACATGAAGCCACACTTGACAAGAGGGAGGAATTAGAAAGACAAGAGGAGAAAGAACTCAAGAGAATGAAGAAGGCTGAAATCAAAGCTCAAATCAAGGCTATTGTTGGTCAAGCCTCTCCATTCTCTCAAGTTGAAGAAGATGTCATGTACTCCAAGGGTAGACTCTACAAAGACAAGTCCTCCTCCATCCGATGCTTCACATGTGGAAAGAAGGGTCACTACAAGGAAAATTGCCACAAGGCAAAAAGACCCATCTTCACAAGAAGGAGAAATGGCACTCAAGCTCAAGTGGCTCCTCCAACTCAAGCTCAAGTGAAGATTCATGTGAAGGATCAAGCTCAAGCTCTAGTGATGAAGGGGAATGCCATTTTGCCCTTATAGCATCAACAAGTGAAGACTCAAGTGAGGTAAATCTAGACTCTTTAGATAAACAATCTTTAATTGCTATTATTCATGACATTTGTGCCTCTTATAAGTCTTCTAAAAAGAAAAAGAAAAAGTTTGCTAAAATTGTTGATAATTTGCATATAGAACTAGATGATCTTGAATATGCTAATTATTGCTTACTTATTGATAAAAATGATTTTA
This sequence comes from Alisma plantago-aquatica, assembly GCA_963693085.1. Lineage (NCBI taxonomy): Eukaryota > Viridiplantae > Streptophyta > Magnoliopsida > Alismatales > Alismataceae > Alisma > Alisma plantago-aquatica. Next base: position 317,815,831 of record OY856411.1, on the reverse strand, counting down.
TTAGCCAAGTAGACTCTCTTAAACTTGAAAATGCTAGTTTACTTGATAAGATTAAATTTCTAGAAGCTCAACCTCTCATGTCTAGTTCTAATGAAGAGCATACTTTAATTATTGATTCTCTCATGCATGACATTGATGTTCTTAAATCTGAAAACAAGGACAAAGATTTTGTTTTGCATGAATTAGAAATAGAAAATGCCTCCTTGCTTGCTAAAATCAATGGGCATGAATCTTGTTCTAGTTCTACAAATAGAGAGAATGATGTTGCTGCTCTTCATATTGATAGAGATTCTCTTTCAACTAAATATCTTTGCTTAGAAAATGATCTTTTGCATGCTAGAGATAATATTAATCAATTGTCTTCGACTATTGCTTCTCTTAAGCATGATAATGACAGTTTGAGATCTTCTTTTCAAAGATTCTTAGTTGGTAAAAAGAGTCTTAATGACATCCTACACCATACTACTAAACAAATTGGTAGACATGGTTTAGGGTATGATAGTAGTCAAGGGAACAACAAAGAAAAAGGACCTCCAATATAATGGAGAATGCTCTAGTTCCAAGACTATGGGCACATGCAACTATTGCAATGAATTTGGTCATTATTCTAGTTGTTGTCCTTTTAGGAAAGCACCCAAGAGCAATAGGACTTGGGTTGCTAAACTAACCCCTCCGGACCCAAAAACATGATTGGGGACCATTTCATATTTCTTCCTGTAGGTAATTGCAAATGGATTGACTTGAGCTATTGAATTGCAAATTGACTTCTCAATCCACATGAAAGAAGAAAGGTGAGATGTGTAGAGGGTGACAACAAGTGGAAAAGGTAATGGTAAGCACAAAGGTAAATGTTTTATTGCTTATAACCTATCCTAACTTGTTTTTGTCAAGTTAGTGTGCACTATACATATGGTTTTTGAGTTAAAAGTGGCATTTCGTGATTCTCTTCACACTCTTGCTCAAAAACTGTTTCTAATGCTTCTATCGTGCATTACTAACTTGCTTAGACATGTTTGGATATGGTTTGTATTTTTAGCATGCCTTTAAATATGTTTTTATGAAATATATGTGCTTTTTGACAGCTGCTCTGTCGGTCGAGTTTGCCCTACTGAAACTCGACCGATGGACACCAATAGGTGTTGCCAACAGCTGTCATCGGTCGAGTTGTCCATGCACAGAACTCGACCGATAACACTGTGCACAGAATACACAGTTGGCTTATTGAATGAGAATTTCCCTCTCAACTAGATTTTCTCAACCAATAGCCTTACTCTTTGGCACTCTCTTTTGGTATCTTTATATATGCATATTGCCATGTTCTAAATGCCCATCTTTCTTACAACTCTATCTATCTAATTTCTCTAAATTGGTATATATATATCTTGCAATTACTTACTTTGAGTTGTTTTACAGGTTTTGATGATGATATCTTTGGATCTCTTGGTTGTGTCTAAAAATTGCTTCCGTTGTGCTCTAACTTGCTACATCTATATAGGTGTATATCTTGTGTTGATACAACCTTGAGGTTCTTAGGGGTAATCATCTTATGGTAAGGATGCATATATAGTGAGTTATATCCTCTCATGCTTCTAAAATTGCATATCTCTTGGGTTGGATATATCTCTATATCTACTCATAGCTTGCTTTATCTTGTGTATCTTTTAGTATCTCTTGCTATGATCTAGATCCTACTAGTAGTCCTAACTTGTGATATCATCTACTAGTAGTTCATATACATGTAGTTCTAACCTTGTTTACAAATTGCCATCTTTGATCATCTATCTGTTATGCTTGTATCTTATCTCATACATGCTCAAGATTGTTCCTTGAATTGCATATCTACTATCTTGAGTTGCTTGCATAACATTGTGATGCAGGGCACATAGAGCTACATTATATGTAGAAATTGGAGTATTTTTTGGATTTTATGCAGCTTTTTCTCCAGTTTCAGTTTTTGGTGCAAGACTAGTGTTTTTCATGCAGAAACAACCTTCTGAGCAAGACTCGTTGCTTTGCCATGAGCTCTGATGGTTTTTGATCAAATTCCATCATCTTGAGGGTCAAAATTGCAATTTATTATTTTTCTGCAGTATCTTGCATTTTGGGGTGTTCAAGTATATGCTTTAACTTGCTTTTCTTTCTATGCTTGGACAAGACCCTATCTGTGCTCTTCCACTCTCCTTATATATATTTGTATTATCTCCTTTCTCTTTAACAAGTGATGTTTCTTTTTTCTTCATACCCCCACCTTTTTGAAATGACAAAGGGGGAGAAAGGTATGTCTTCTTTTAAAAAGAGGAAGAAGGCATGTCTTACATGAAGAAGAGAAGTATGTCCATGTAAAGGGGAGAAGGTAAAGGGGAGGATACATATATGTGTAGACATATATGAGTAGAAGACATAGTTTCTATAAATGTTATGAAAGCTAACCATACAGGAGAAATAGCATCAATTGAGGGGGAGTATGAAAACTCCATGCGCATCAATTGAGGGGGAGCATATGAACTCAATTCTATTGAAACCCCTAGGTTTCTCCAAAGGTATGACTTTACTTTAAAGCTTTCAATACATTTATGGAATGGTTTGTCATCTTCAAAAAGGGGGAGAATGTTGACTCAAGGTCAATTAGGTCAATGTTGACTCACGTTTAAATTGACTAAACCCGTGTTTTGATGATGACTAACCATTCCACATATTGGTGTCTAATGCTTCTACTTGCGTGTTTTCAGATTAGGTATAGACACACTCCAATTGCCCTAACTTGCACATCTCAAATTGGATAAAAGACAAGTCAAAGTCATACAAGTGGATGTTTTTGTAATATTATGTATATCCATTAGAATCATGTTGTAAATCACTTGTAATGATTGTATGACTTGTAATTAAGCTTAGAAAAATATCAGGAACACTTAGATTGAATATTAAAACACTTTTAATGCAACTTTGAAAATCAATTAAAGGCACTTGTTCGGTCGAGTTTCATACCCTGAAACTCGACCGATCAACCTTGGTCGATTTTCTGAAGATTGCATCGGTCGAGTTGTGCACTCACAGAACTCGACCGATTGGGTAGTAGGCCAGTTCCAGTTGGAATGGTCGGTCGAGTTTCCTCAGAACAAACTCGACCGATCATTTCAATATCGGGTTGCCTGCTACTTGATCGGTCGAGTTACACATATAGAAACTCGACCGAATGCACTGTACGGAAAAGTGCAGAAAAGTGTTTCTAGCTGTTGTGGAGTTGCAACAAGTGAAAATAGATCTGTTGCAAGCCACAAAATGGCTTGTTTTTGTTCACAAGTGTTCCCAAAGGCTAAGAGGCATCCCCAGCTATAAATAGAACCCCTTGGGCTTCATTCTAAGGTAGAGCATTCATTGCAAACTCTATGTGAGGCTCCTATTTTATAGTTGAGTGCTTCCTACAGCCTCCTCTCTCTCTCTAAGCTTAATCACTTACTACATCCATTAGAGTGAGTAGGAGATTTGTAAGAGAGCTAGTTTCTACTTGTATATCTTGTGAGGCTCTCACTTCCACCACCTCCCCATCTCTCATTTGCTATCTTGAAGATGAAGGTTCTCTCTCTTGTCCAAGAGAGGTGAAGAAGAACAAGGGAAGGAGTCCCTTGGTGAAGATCAAGGCAGAAGACTTGGAGCTAGAGTGGGTAAGCCCTTGGAGAAGACAAAAGACTCAAGCTCAAGTAGGTAAGACCTTGGTGGAAGCTTCTCCGAGTGAAGGTGAAGTCAAAGGCGGAAGATCCAAGAAGAGTGGGTAATTCCTACAAGGCCGAAGACTTGTGCAAGAGTGGGTAAGTCCTTGGAGAAGGCCGAAGACTCTTGCAAAGTGGGTAAGTCCTTGGTAAGGTTGAAGACTCTTTGTATTGGATAGGTAAGTCCTTTGTTGGTCATGTATTGTAAGTCTTATTAATGAATATAAGAGTGCAATTGGTTGAAGTCCTAGAGGTTGACCTCTCTAGGCAAGTGGACTGACACACTTCTAGTTTTAAGTGTGGAACCACTCTAAATAGCTTGTCTAATTGGTGCATGTTCAATCTCTCTTATCCTTGCTATGCATGATTTAGTTGCACTCAAATTACCTATTTAGCAACCTTATCTTGTCATATATTTTGAAAGTTTAATGAATTTTGTTTAAGTGGTTTCAGCTCTATTCACCCCCCCTCTAGAGCATCTAATCACCCATCTAGGATCCAATAAAATCTACTTTGGCAGTGTAGGGTGTTGGTCGAGTTTGTCCTAAGATAAACTCGACCAAACCTGGGATTCCCAAAATTCATCTAGGATGTTGGTCGAGTTTATCAAGGATGAAACTCAGCCGAATAGGCACTCTATGATGAATTTTAGAAATCATTATTATAGTGATTAAACATTTCAATTAAGTGTTCTTAATGTTTTCTCATATTAGTTACAAGTCATAACATCAATACAAATGATTAGAAAAAGTCCTTAGTCATTTAGGGCCATTTCCACAAAGTGCGTTTATATTACCTTTGACTTGAACTTGATCAAGCTAGGGCTTGATTAAGTTGATCATTTTCATGTACCTAATACATAAAATAAGCTCAAATAGACATATTAGATACATATGAATGTAATGGTTAAGTCATCATCAAAATATGAACAATATATAGCACTTAGGTCAACCTATTAAACACTAGTGCCACATTTATTGATGGATATTTAACTTCATTGTTATACCTAGTGGAAAATAAATCCAACCACTATAGCATGTCAACATAAAAAATAGGATATTTCTATTTAATAATGAAATCATGTATGTATGTCTTTATGTGACATGCAATCCATCCAACACGACATATGAAATACATGTAAACTACTTATTCCCCAAGGAATGTCAATACTTTGAATCCAATCCAACATGTATTGGCTAGAAAACTAGGGGTTGCACCTCAAGATGAACCCATCAACAACAATTATGAATTCCACTATAATGCATGTTTTCCACCTTTAGGAAGACATATAAATACATAGGCATATTATTCTTCCAAATTGAAAATGTGTATTTCGGTACATGGACAACTAGGTGATACCAATTTGTTATACACACTATGGACAAAGAAAAGTTATCATATGACACTAAAAGGCACTATCCATGTAGTTATGCAATTGTACATGAATGTTTGAAAAAATGCATGCAAAAAACTGTCACTATCTTCAAATCCACCTTATACTTCTCATTTTTGAAGTACAAAAGAAAGCAATATAAGTGACTGTCCAACAAATATAACCTTATGTGATTAACGTGTTGCATATAGGTATGTTATGTAATTAGGATTTTTTTTTCCATTACACTCATAGTCTCATGTGAATTTAGGTTTATTTTAGTAAAATTCCAATACCTAGGAAAGTACAACAATGCTACTTGTAATTTCACTCAATTTTTTAAACTAAATTATACCAATATGAAATAATCCCATGTGTCATTCACCTTCAATAGAAAATTTATCTTATGAGCGTGGTTACTATATTTGATAAATTAAAACACGATGAGCAATATCTCAAGTGGTCGCAGCACGGGGCCCCTCATGAAGGGTCCTGGGTTCGATCGAATCCCTATGGTGGTGGTGCTGTTCGGAATTGTTTTTCCCGTAGCGTAGCCGACCTCTACATGACTTAATGGGATATGCTCCTTACGAGATGGGGTTTAGCTCCCCAAGTTGGGATCGACAAAAGTCTTATGAGTCTCCTAGGTTACCACAAAATAAATTAAAAGATATACATGTCAAATCTAATAAGATAACCTTTTGAAGTTACCTATACATAAATTATATTTATACTATGCTTATTTTCTTATTAGTTGATCATTAAATGGTGTATACAATTTAATAAAATCATACTCTTTACCAAGCCCTTCTTGACATTCACCATAATAAAATGTTGTACATATACAAGAAAGATGTAAACTTATTTGTGAATTTTGAAAAAAATAATTTCCATATAGGAAGAACATGCATTTAATCATATAAAAACTTAAAGTATTGTAAGTGGATGAGCTTAATAAAGAACTTCAAAAGGAGCATATGAAAAAACTTTAACATGTCACTATATTATTTTAGATGATTATCATTATAACTTGTAATCTAAAAAAATACAATTCATAGTGACTATACATGAAAATTTTTTTAAATATTTTTTTTATAAATATGTTGATCACCCATTATTGCACAGAGTTCTTGAAAATACGAGTCAATACCCTCATTCAAGTTCGTTATATTTTCAATAATTCTATCACAAATGTTCATATGGTTAAAAAGATTAACAAAAACATATGGGATAAATGAAGTAGAAGCATCTCATGAAATGTTTACTCTGGAACTTAGTTACTAAATGTATAAATTACTTTAATATAAAATAACATACTTGAATATACTTTTTTGTATTTTTGAAAAATACGTATAATAAGAATATAGTTTTTTCATGCTTCTAACCACTTATGTACACATACATATAAATTTAACAGGATAAATCTAACATTAGTTTGTGAAAATTTTAAGCATTTTCTAACTTAAGTGATTCATTCAAGATTAATATAAAATGACACACTTTATATAAAAGGAGTTAATGAAAAATTAAGAAAATGATTACCAAAAGCCTAATCTATGTAAATGTTATTACAATAGCTTCATCAAGTTATATGCTACGACTTTCTTGTATTTGACTAAGGTATTTCTCACAATATGTGGCATTGTTAACCATTTTTATACTTCATATCCTCAAACACCACCTAATGAACTTCTAATAAAGAAGCTTTAGCATTGGTGTTATTCAATCACATAAAATTCTTAGAATTTTAATTCAACCACTTGGATAAAATCTTTATTCATGTTTTCTTATATTCTTAAAACGATTTAAAACACTCTTTTTATTTCTTAACCTTTATAATACATAAAAAGGAACATAATATTATAACTATTTGTACTATACTAATATGTTTCGTAATTAATGTGTTAATGATTACTATTCATTTGTATTTTCCTCAAAACCTATTTTTTGAATTATTTATTAGTTTTATTATACAAGTGAACAAAAAGAAGGTAAACTATAATCTTGACGTCAATGCATATCATATTGTCACATTGCAAAATGAAGTGCAAATCAACTCATATATATGATAATAGTAACAATTGGAATACCTATAAATTTTGAACCTACCTAAAACTTAAGTCTATATATAGAAGAATAAGTCTACTATAAATTTAGAAAATATTTAGGAGCTATATAAACTATTGATATTGAATGAATTCAGGATCTATATATAAACTAGAAAACTCTACAATTTAAACATTTATAACACAACATAGGTTTGAAAGTTAAATGAGAGTATGAAAGCACAATTGATTTTTTTCACACTATCTACGACAATTAATTGGTCAGATTGGAAACCTTCTGGGTTTAAAGATAAAATCATGCATGATATATCAATCATATTCTTTGTCATATCAAAGTAGATATAATGGAATAATGACTACTATTGACTCAAAGTCATATGAAAAAAGAAACAATATATCATTTCTCTATTATAAAATAGTATACATAATGGATTACACATAAGTAATAACTACAATTTAGTTTCATATGTTTGAATCTTCTTAGAACTAATGCTACTTACAATGCATAACACATTATGTGATGATAATACCATGAAGTAAATGATAAAAAATAAAGTGATCTATTTAGAATCATTGTAAAAAATACATAAATATTCTACATTTATGTTTTAACTAATTAACCTAATTGGTCATTAACTTTTAAAATAAACTATCAAACTATTTATTCAGGTATATAGTTACATGTGATGTGCACATTGAGAAGTAGATATCAAGTAAACTTCCAACGAGACTCAAGAAATACCTATCTAGATACGTATCGATTAAATATATTATGTTTATGAGTTCTTAATGCATTTAGTAGCGTTAATACTTAAATATAGAGTTCTAATGTTGTTTAGAAAAAATCTAGAGAAGAGGAATATATCTGTCATATTGACTTCTACAATATGAAAATAGATAATAAAACTTTATTGCCATTTTATAATGTGTAATTTTTCATCCCACAATCACACCCAAGTACTTGTTAATATACTATATATAACCTCCATATCATGCACAATAGTCTCTATAAACATCAATAATGGTTTATTCGATTGGACAAACTATTATCATGCTAACATAGTAAAACATGAAAATTTAAATATAATCCCAAGAGTGAGCATTTAGTAACTATTAATATATTCATCTAACACTGTAAGTACCAAAATTTAAAATTCATATTTTCTAATAAAGAAATGAGTATTACTAATATTATTTTTCTTCAATTTACACTTTGATCGCCATGAATTGATTTGGTCGATGATACCATGAGTACCAAAACTTCCTTTAGAAAAAAACTACAACTATTATTCAATATTTTATTGGTGGTCTTATAAAAAGTGATAAAAAGAATGTGTTTGATATCTTGTAGATTTCCGGGCATCCTATTAATATTGTATTCAATTCTAGAATGATGACAATTATGTTCACAAAATTCACACATAATTCACAATGAGTGGGTGTTCTGGAGAAGGGTAAAATGAATAATGATGGTGACTATATTACCTAAAATAGCATGACAGACGTGCATGAATTAGAAAATAAAATCTCAAATATCTTAATTTGTTTCATAAAAACATTAATAGTAAATACACTTAGAGGGATTAATAGTATTAATCACATACGCAAGAAAATTATGACTCGCATAATCTCTGTGGTCAAGTAGATTAAGAATTATAAGAGTGAAAGAAATATAAATACCAACTTCTCCTCATTCAAATAGATAAGACATGAAGACAATAAGATACATAATGGTAACGAAGTAAATTGGGTTATATTGTAGATTTTCATTATCTGATGTTACATATACCATCATAGTTAGTATAAATTTGCTAATACTTGATCAAGCATGTTATGCATAGCAGTCACGTGCAAATAAAATGCACTTACTAGTATAAATAATTTTTTTTATGAACTCAATGTGGGGTGCCTTTTTACTATAAAGTGAAAAGAGAGTATATACAATGCATGTGGGAAAGAAAGTACTTTTTTCACTAAGGCATGGAACAAAACCTAGGAAAAAGAGAAAGAGGGAACTAGTTTAACTATACAAGCTATTGGTGTCTATACAACATTTTAACCATATATCTTTAAACAACTTTCCAGAGGAGCTTAAAATCCTAATATTCCTTTCAGAGCATATCTCGAAGATGACAAAAATGGCAGTAATTTTCTTCTTTCCCTCCAGCTTGAGTAGATCATGACGATTAATTGGCTGAGTACCATATTTAGAATAGAATAGTGCCCAAATCCTAGAGATACAATAGCATATAAAGAACAGATGATCCACATCCTCTTCCTCAGTTTTACACATAATGCATCTAGAAGATAAATAAAACCCAATTCTCTTCAGAAAATTCACAGTAGGAAGCCTATGCAAATAACATTTGCAGAGGAAGGTCTCACATCTTCTGGGAACAATCTTATCCCAAATGCATTTAGACCACAAAATATTAGGATACCTTTTTCTAACAATGTCCCAACCATCCTTCAATTTGAATTTCTTCCTACCCCTGAACAACAGATGATCACTCACATTACTGGTCATCGACACATTATACGGAATATCTTGCACTACCTTACACCCTCTCACCTTGGGGAAGATCTAATTACCATTTAACAGATAACGACTCACCATATAGTTGAAACCATAACCAAAACGATATACAATTTGATTATCACAAACATCCAACAAAGTTCTTTTCTTTGGGAGCTATGGATCTTTCCATAATAAGAATTTCTGTATTTTAGCAGCTTGTTCCACATCTAGGACAAGTTAGATTTGATATTAGCAGACCAAATAGACTCCTCACAAATGTACCTCTCATGAAACCACCTCACCCACATAGCTTCTTTATTTTTAGCAATATCCCTTAAGTTCTTCAAAAGACCATCCTTTGATAAATCTTCAACAAATCGGATCCCAAGCCCACCTTCAACTCTTGGTTTACAAATAGATTCCCACGATATAGTATGAATATGCTTTCTTTTCTCAATATCTTTTCATAAAAAGTCCCTCATAATCTTCTTAATATCAATGATGACAACCTTATGAAGGGGAAAGGCAGATGACCAGAAAATATGGTACGAAGATAATTTGGAGATTACCAACTCAACTCTTCCAACAAAAGATAGAGCCTTACACTTCCACGAATCTAGATTTCTCTTCATCTTATCTACGATGGGAGCACACATATCCTTAGTAAGCCTACCCACGAACAAAGGCAAGACAAGATATCTCATGGGTAAAAAACAACATCTAATATTCAAGATGCATGACAAGACCACACTGTTATGTACATTTCTACTAACAAAATGCTGACTCTTGTAAATATTGAGATTAAGCCCTGACACTCTTCTAAAGGTTTAAAGAATTCTCGCAATAGCACCATCATTATGTTCATCAACCTTCACAAAGAAAAGAAGATCGTCAACAAAAATAATATGATATACACTGTATCTCTCAGAAGCTTGAAGAGGAACCAATCAATTTTGTCTGATCGAATCGCCAACTATGGCAGATAGACCTTGCATATCCAACACAAATAAGTGGGGGACTAATGGATCCCCTTGCCTCACCCCATTTGTAGCTTCAAAAGGGGAGGATGGAAAACCATTGATTAGAACCTAAAAAGAAGAAAATCTAAAATAGACTTGAACCCAAGAAATCCAACAAAGGGGGAACCCCATGTTCTCTAGTAAAAACAAAATGTAGTCCCTCTGAACTGTGTCATAACCCTTAGATAAGTCTTCCTTAACACACATTTTACACGTGGTATTCACATTAGGAAAGGAACTAAGCCACTCATTTTCTAGAAGGATAGCATCCATAGTGAATCTACCCTTAATGAATGCATCTTGACTCTTATCTATCAAACTAGGAAGAATACCACCCAAACGATTAGCCATGATCTTAGTGATGATTTTAAACATCACATTACATAGAGATATGGGATGAAAATCCTTGAGGGTAGTGGCACTAGGTATCTTGGGAATAAGTGTAATAAAGGATTTGTTACACTCTCTATAAATCTTGCCCAATTCAAACAAATTTAGAACTACCTTTGTAACATCATCTTCAATAAAAGGCCAACAAGACTTAAAGAGCATGGCATTGAAACCATCGAGACCATGAGCCTTGTATGAATTGAAGTTCTTAACTACATTTTTACCTTCCTCCTTAGTCACTAGACTATTTTGCTTTTCATATTGATCCACAGAAATAGAGGGAACTACCCATGAGTGATTTCGGTAAACCAAATCAGAAGGAGCAGAGTTAAAAACCTTAAAATAGTAAGACACAATATGTTGATTGATATCCTCAGGGTCACTTACAGTGGATTCACCCATATCCAGATTATAGATATTATTATAGATCCTCCTTGTTTTGAGAGTAGCATAGAAGAAAGAGGTATTTCTGTTTCCTACACGTAACCATAGAGCTCTAGATTTTTTCCTTATGAAATACTCCTCCTCGTCAATAGCCTTCTTAGCCAATTTCCTAGCTTCAATGAGTCTCAATTGCAAAACTTCATCGTGAGGTTGTGCATCAACCTCCCTCTAAATACTAATATCCTTGAGCTCATGATCCTTTGCTTTAGATGAGAAATTTCATATGGATTTCTTAGTGCATTTAAGAAGAGCATCCTTAATAGCATGTAACTTCCTATAAACTTTTATCGCAGTTGCCCCAACAAGATTCACGCTATTCCAAGCATCACTGTCTACATAAAGAAAACCTTCCTGAGTAACCCAGACAATGGTGAACTTGAATGGAGCCACTGTCCTTTTACAAGAATTAAGATGCAAAATTTGAACAGATGATCACTTATCAAATTGGGAATGATTTCACACCAAACAGACAGGAAGATATTTTCAATCCAAATTAAAGAAACATCTATCAATCTTTGGAAAAGTGCTATTACACTTCTTACTTTAATTGTCCCAAGTAAAGAAAGACCCTTTATTAAAAATCTCCGTTAAGCCGATAACAACTAAAAAATCTTTAAACTCCTCCATACTCCTAGTTGGGGGGAGGGGTGCTTACCAACTCTCTCCTTTACAAATCTCAAGACATTAAAATCCCCCAGGATGCACCAGGGAGCACTAACAGATAGACTAATGTAATTTAAGGATTTCCAAAGAAGAGACCTATCAACATATCCATTAGCACCATAGACCACAGACAACAAGAACTTAAGATCACCCATAGAGAGCATAAAATGCAAAATATGCTCATTATCAGAAATCTTGTTGATAATCAGAGAAGGATCCATCCACGTCAAGATAATATGAGTGTGTGAATAGAATTCCAAAATTGAACTAAGTTTTCACCCGACCACATAGAATCCGCAATATCTGAAACTTCCTCTTTCTTTGTTCTAGACTCTAGAATAATATAAACATCTACTTTCAATCTACCAATTTCCTTTCTAATATGAGGGATTTTATTATGGGCTCCCCTCACATTCCAAGCAACAATCGAGAAGGGTTTATCTATTATGACTGATTATAACTTCATCACCCATTGAGATAGAAACACCCACTCCTTTATTAAATTTAGCAAGAAGCGAAAACTTATTGAATGACACTTGAATGTTCCTTACTGATGAGGTAGGTTTTGATACAACTCTAGGAGGTGATTTAGACTTCCTACCTTAAAACTCCCAATCTGGAGAAGGCATTGGGGTTACTTGAGGAGAAATAGATGTGTCCTTCCTGCCTCCTCCATTCACATCAGCTGTAGAAGAATTAGTTATAGTCCTTGAATAAATAGTGTCAGATTGAGAAACCTCCACAGAGTTGTTATCCTTTGATCCAAAAGCAATATCAGAAATCACCATAACAGAATTACCAGAAACAAACATTCCTTCTATACTAACATTCTTTGATGAACTTATAATACTGGTAAGCACAGAATCCACAACATCAGAAATAACTTCCACTACATCAATGAAGATTTCACCATCATCAATTATGATATCTTCATTTCTTACTTTAGGCACCTATTTCTTCTTCTGAGGCTTCTCATTTTGGAATTTAAGATTCACAAACTCCTTCTCTTTCGAATGAACTCCACATAGATTGGATTCATGGCCATAGAGACCAAAGTTCAAACACCTGCTTGGCTCCCACTCATACTCAAACTTAATGGTATCACATTGTCCATCATCACTGATAATTTCCAGCTCTTTTGGAAAGGAGAAGTCCAACGGTATCAACACATGCAGACGTGCATACTCAAGTATGAGAAACTCAGAGGTTAACTTGTCTAGTTGCAATGGTTTCCCAGAAATGATCCTATCCTGTTAAACATTTCAACGTTCCAAAGCTCCAATGACAAGTTAAAAACCTTCAACCAGATTGGAACCTCCGAGAGCTTCATCTTCTCCAAAGGTTCACCCCTGTCCCACCTTTTGATAATGAGTAGCTTTCTTGCTACAAACCAAGGACCTCCATTTATAGAAATTGCAAGATCTTCATCATTAGCAAACATTACTACGATCTGACTTTGATGGAGCCCTTCGCTTGCTAGATCTGTGCGAGGTGACGGTCTAGAGTAGGCCAATGTGGCTTCAAACCTCCTACATAACCAACAACAGTTCTACTCCATCTGGCTAGGTTCCATTTTGTAATGGCCTCAGAGTAAACTAGTTTTTCGTAAAAAACTTCAATGTCCGTCTTCTTCAGGTTAACATGGCCACCAGCCTTCTCTTCCGCGAAGAAATCTGACCGTACTTTGACCTCCTTAGCCACCGAAACATTTCCAAGAACTCCTCTTGACTTATTAAACACCCTTTCCAGATGAGTAACGTCAGGATCTGGGGGATCTGATGACGCCGTCAACACTCCCACGGTCGCCTCCCCGCTCGCCTCTCTGCTCATTTGGAGATTGTCTGTTAAGGCTAATATTACTAGTATAAATATTCACTGTATGGCGTATGCGACACTTACATTTTTTTGATGTGTATAGTTTATTTCCCAAAATTTGAGAAAGAGAACTGACTAGTCATGTAACACATTATATCATGTGTGCAAGCAAAATACATATACCATCAATTTTATATAATCCAAAATTTACAATCTCTACACGATTCATCACAACAAAACCACTTTAATAGAGAAAAGTTAATCTTATAATCAAAGATTTTGTCGTACCCCCACATTGCTCAACCCAATTACCCCAACATATATAAAATCACACAAATTAATGTATGTGTGAAATTGGTGCAATTTTAGAGGACCTTAATTCCGAGAACAGTAAAGTAGGGATTAAAAATATGTCACCTTTGACAGGCTTCTGTAACAATGAGCTAGATCTTTGTCCTTTGTTGCGCCGGATTCAGATACGAGGATGGCGTCACAGTGGATTAGTTGACCAGAGGAAGTCGTCGATGATGCTGATGTTCTACTCATTGACATTGTGGACAAATTTGGTGATTGTCGCACAACAAAGGGCTGTGAAGGAGCTCCAAGGTAAACAAAGCTAGAGAGCAAGACGAAGCTGAAGAGGTCGAACTCGCCTGTCTCTAGTGCTGGCCCTGTCTTGTGTTTTCCATTGAAGAAAACAATCTTATGCACACCCCTCCTAATTTTTTTTTTTCCAAATTAGAGGTTTCGATGGTAGAGAGAGGCACGGTAAGGGAAACATGTGATCCATCACCATCCATCACTGTACGAGAAAGTCTAGAAAGCGGATTTGACATTTTCTCTTGTGACGAGGGATGAGTTTGATTTTGAATTAGTTTCTATACTATATAACACATCTCTTTTTAATGGAGCCAGTTTTTCCTAAAGGAGCATTTATGTTATTTGAATTCTGAAACTCAAAGACCAATCTCTTGCATAGGATTCTATTTTCACACAAAGAGTAGTAGGAGCAAATAAGGTCTGTATACACTGGCCAATAATTCCCTTGCATATGTGTTGCCATCTACATTACAAAGGAGTTTATATTCCCTTGCAGTAATGTCATCTACATTGCCTTGCTATGCAACACATCCCTTGTTTAATGGAGCCAACTTTCTTAAAGGAGCATTCATCTTCTTTGAATACTGATGAAACTCTACAATAGATCTCTTGCATAGGATTTAATTTTTACACAGAGTAGGAGTGAGTAAGGTCTGCATATACCGGCCGACCATTCCCTTGCATATGTGCTGCCATCTACCATTATAAAGAACTATTATTGATATAACCATGATCATCCGGGGTTTTAAAATCAAGGCCTCCAAATTTTATCTATAGTTTGTGTGACAGAAAATTATTCCATTTGAATCGGGTGAGACCATATATATTTCAAGAGTGCATGGTTTGCCTTTGTTTGAAAAAAAAGCTAAAAAATACCTTCTAATCCAGCTGAATTAAGGAACCCCAAAACAAAAGAAGTATGTCATTGTGCTTAATTTCTCTGTTGGCAACATTGCTAGGTACATGAAGTGGAATAGCATTAATAACAGCTAGCTAAATGGTTTTGAATTAGTCTATCGTTTGACATCCTTCGCTTTTAAATTCCTCGGAGGCTTGGAATAAGGTCGGCACGAAATAGACAAAGCAAACTGTAACGAAAATTCTATTTAAGTCATGTACCGATGATCTGTCAATCATGTTTGTCCGCATCTTAATTTGTCCTATCCAGCCAGAATCCAAAGCGAGCTAATTAGCTCACGAACGAGAAAGAGAGAACAGGAAACCAAACGTCAACCCCGCCCCCATGAACATCAAGGCCGGACTTTCCATTCTTGTAGGGCTACTGGGGCAAATCTTGCTCGTGCCCGTGGTTGTGGAAAGTGGCCGCGGTAGCATCATTTCCTCTTTCTTTCGGGGCCCTGCGAGAGGTAACCTCTATTCAAATTATGAAAGGTGTCGTTGATTGTTCTATATGGTAGGCGTCCGCATGAGAAGACCGTAAAAAACAGCCAACACCAGATTCGGTAGCCATTCTTCATGGACAGTAATGCATGTTAGGAAGTTTTACCGCAGAAAAGATGACGGAAACACAAGAGCTGGCATGACAGCACTACGCACTTATCAATTCATATATTGTATCCTAATAGTTTTTCTCAATAGTGCCTGCAGATCAAACATACACAACCAAGACGACTTTTTATCTGTGAATACTTGTAAACTCGTTATTTTCCCTAGTCACTCTGCTTTCCTGATCCAGGTTCTGTTTCATTCTGTATATGTTTTGTAATAACAGATTGTGTATATTAATTCTAAGGCAGGTGGTGCAAGAGGTGCTGCTGAGGCTGCTGGCGATGGTGCCGTCCAGACCATTGCATCAGGAATGGGGTCGAACAATCCCTATCGGCAGTCCTATGGCGCAACAGATCCTGCCGGGAGTGGCACCGGCGGCTTGACGACGTCGGATTTGGATATCCTCGCCAGCATCGTGCAGGAAATACTCCGATCTCCAACGTACTACCAGCAAATTAACTGCGGCCTCACCTCTTACCAAACTACAATGAACCCCGACTGCAGCTTCGTCACCTGCTGCATAGAGGAAGGGAGGGGCTCGAACCCTAACACAAGGGCCATTGGCCAGGACTGCGTTCTGGAGCTGATGGTGCAAAACATCATCATGTATCCTTCCGTTTATCAGCAGCTATACTGCGTTGCGGGCGTTAACAGCCCCGACTGCCAATTCGTCAATTGCTCCCTCAATGGATACAAAGCGGGCAGCCAGTCAACTAGGTCCATAGGGAAGAACTGGTATCTTAGCAGTTATCAAACCTCTAGCGCTACTTCAGCGTGTTCCCTATCCATCTCCAGCACTTCCTTCTGTGCAGCTGTGATATTGGCCAGTGTTAGCGTCGCGGTCATGGGTTTCCTCTAGTAAAGTTGTGCGCAAGATGTTTTGCTTTGGATGCGGAGTAAGTTTTTGCCGACTACTTTGCCAGGTTTTGATATAGAAATTAACACCCCCCTGTTTTGATTGTCGACGACACGGGTTTTCATAATAAACACATAACAGTCACCCCTTCGTTGTTGTCCTTGTTGTTGGTATAGTTAACATTGTAATTTTGGCCACAGTCATTAAGAATATTTGCTATAGTGTGTGGTTATTAACAGAATTCTGTCTTAATTTGCTTGAATTGTACTTATTCGCTCAATATTGATAT
The DNA here is from genome assembly GCA_963693085.1 of Alisma plantago-aquatica. Lineage (NCBI taxonomy): Eukaryota > Viridiplantae > Streptophyta > Magnoliopsida > Alismatales > Alismataceae > Alisma > Alisma plantago-aquatica. Next base: position 317,798,583 of record OY856411.1, on the reverse strand, counting down.
AATCATATTACGTTAACATTGCTCACAATAGCAATGCATCGGCTATATATGTTAGATATATACTGGTAACCAAGGTATATCTAGAAAGGTAGACATGGCAGAGAAGCTGAAATCTAATGAATAAAGCAAGGAGAAGGCAACCAACAAAAATACAATAAGGCAAAACCAAAGTAGAAAACCCTACTAAACAGAGGGGTTAACATCAGACGAGATCACCAAAAGGAGTAAGTAAAATAGAAGTCCAAGGGAATCTCATATAAACAACCACAATAGAAGGAAACCAACAATAGATAACCAATACAAAATAAAATTCATCCATTACATAGTTTTGTGGGGGGGGGGGGGGATTGCATCCACTTCGTAGCAGAATATTTTTGTGTTCAAAGTGCAGGACATCATAACATGTTTTGTTCAACAATGTAAAAATACATCTAATGGGTCATATATATACACGCTAGAGAAGGTGATAATCCCACATGGCTTGAATATAGAAGGCAATGTTACAAATATGAGCCAAATTGGGTTGGGGATACATGTAGGGTTTATGATATCTATAGAGAAGGTGATAGTGAAAGAGTTCCCGAAAGAATTTGAGTCATTTATGTGGTCAAAGAGGGAAGGGTTTGGTTCAAAGATGATCCATATTTAGGCTCCTCCTCAGAATCTAGTGATCTGGATGATATATTTCAAAAAAAATATGGAATATATGGTAGATAAGGTGATAATCTCAATGATGCTGAGAGGATGATATATATATATAATCTTTTTTTGGATATGGCGAGATAGAGGGATTGGTGAGTTCCTAAGTTTTGAGGTTCAAGAAGGGCATGTGTTCTTGGCTAATGTTTAAATTTGGGATGCTAAAGTATTACTAACTACCATACTTGTGAGAGGTTCAAAATACTTTTTCCAAGAAAAGAGTGCTTTCTAATGGTGTCTTAAAGCCTTTCATAGGTCATTATAGGATCTCTGAATGAAAAACTTCCTTAGGGATGGATTTGGGTATGAACAATGGAGATTTAGGAGGAAGGTGTGTGTTTTGTATGCTTTAGAACTATAACCATTAGTTATTAAATTATGTGTTTCTTTAGTGATTAATACAGGAGAGCATAGAGTGTGGATTACAATCAAATTTTGTATCTTGTGTTGTGGTGTCCTCCCTTGAAGTTGAGCCCCCGAGATGATAACATTCATGGCCTATATTAGGACACATACAAACATATGCGAGAATTGACGAAAGGATTGGAGATGAGTGTCTGAGTGAAAGACCAAGAAGGATTTTACTAAAGGGATCTCTATGATGGGTATCAAGGAAATTCCATTTGTAGGGAGCGGGTTCACTTAGGTGAATAAGCACCAAGGTAGACCAAAAAGGTGGGGTATGCTAGATAGAGGGTTTACTAATAAAGGTTGGCCATAGGATTGAATAATCTCTAAGAAACACTTGGCTAGGACTTGGGCTTTGAATTATCATCCCATCCTCTTGTTATATGATCTGGCTATAGGCCTATAAAGACTTTTAAGTTCACAAAAATGTGGCTTAGGCATAAGATCATATTGGAAGTCATTAAGTCAAAGTGGGGGTTTGGAAAAATGGATTGGTCCATCTTATAGGTTATTTAAATAATAAAAGACCATTAGAAAGAATCTAAAGCTATGGATTAAAGAGGAGTTAGGAAACATTTGTACGACATTATTCATTATTTTATCTTATTCCACATACTAGGTTTAGGGTTAGTTCTTACTTACATCCATTTAAATCATTAGTTACTTCTTCCTATTTGACTTATTATTATGTCCCTTCCTTATTTATTTCTGACATAGTTTAGTACATAATATTTCATCCCTGTAAAGCCCCTTATATCCATAACATAGTACTCACTGCTTCAGGTTAGTTTAAAGCCATCATATTTGTAAAAAATAGAGTGAACTCTTACTTGGGTTCATTTCCATAATATTTGATCATTTCTATCTTATTCCACATGGTCTGACCTTGTGAGAGAAATGTGAAAGATTTCCTGAATAGGGTTGATACTTTAAGAAGTGAGGAGTAATTATTGGAAATCAATAAGCTAGAAATCAATTTGGAAGCACACTCAAGTTGATAGGAACGTTATTGTAGAGAGAGGTTAGGTCTGGTTTCACTGGATTTCGAAAACCAAATAGTGGATGCTAATGGTCATCTCAGAAAATGGAATTGACAACACAATTATGAGGAAAAACTAAGAAGACCATGTGAATGCATGATAAAATGAGTGGATAAAGAAAAAGGCTAAAAGCAAAGATAATACAAAGGCACCATGTTGGATTTGGGAAAGGTTCCCACAATGCCCTTTTGATATTGTTGATCCCAATGAGGTAAACTAGGTTTGGAGATGTCTATATGTTAAAAGAATTAAGGAACCTGTAATCAAGAAGATAGCACGTAAAAATATACGTGGGACTATCCATCATGAGTGCTCATATCCTCACACCATGTGAGATTGTAATTGTAAGAGGATGGAGGCCAAGATTGTGGTAGACCAATTCTACCTTCCTTGAACATTATAGTAGATGAGGACATGTCTTCCCTTTTCCTATAGGAAGAAAAGTGGTTTTTTTATCTAGGGGTTTGAGGTAAGATATGAGGTTCTAGGGCTCTCTTAAGAGGAGAAGTTTTTATTAATAAAGGCATGTCTAGATTATCAATAACAAAAAATGATAGCCTAAGGGCCTCTAGTTTTGGTCTGACTCCCTTCAAATGGCATCCGAGGGTTGTATATAGAGGGGTCTAGGTTACCTAGGGTTAGGGTTTAAGAAGAGCCTCTCTTAAGCTAAAAGGGGTTGGGAGGTGACCAGGAAAGTGCAAAGTAGGTGTCATCTTCTAGAAGCTTCCACGACATTTTTTCCTCCCCTAACCCTATCCAACTGGCTTGGCGGATCATGGAAAGGTGGACACACACTAGATGCACACCCAAATTTTGGGGCCCCGAGTCATCTTGAATGGATAGGCCATTATCCAATTTGCGGTAGGGTAATCCCCAAAGTGGGATGTGCTCATGGTAGGTTCTGATGCAATGTCATTTACACAACAAATTCACTAAGGAAGACGATTCCCTATTGTTTAACCTTAATCATTACAATCAACTTGCTGACAAGAGAATGAGTCAATTGTAATACAAAAAATGATCAAAATCGTAAGATGACATGATTAAGAATCCCCAAAGTGGGATGTGCTCATGGTAGGTTTTGATGCAATGTCGTTTACACAACAAATTCACTATGGAAGATGATTCCCTATTGTTTAACCTTAATCATTACAATGAACTTGCTGACAAGAGAATGAGTCAATTGTAATACAAAAAAGGGTCAAAATCATAAGATGACATGATTAAGAATCATTTCAAACCTATTACTAAGAAAAATATTTAAATTTTATTGTTTGAGAGAGATTACAACTAAAACTAAAATAAAGATTGTAGAATTAAAATGATTAAACTAAAGATTTAATATAATCAATAAAAGATATTGGGAGTCATGGGCTCAGTGCACTAGCGTACTAGTTTCTTTAATCGATTCAACTCCTTGAGCTAGGTTGTTAGTTTAGGACTAAGTGGATTTGAAAGAAACACATATAACCAACAAAAATCTTGGAGTAAGAAAATTAGAACAAGATACGAGCCATGGGCTACACCCCATGCCCCAGTAAAAAAGGTCTACTCATTCAAGGACAAATTAAACACAAAAGTAAAAATTGGAAAGGAAGGAGTATGTTCCTAGAGTCCAACAGTCATATTATAGTCTCCATGAGGAAGATGCTGGATCCTTCTCTCCTTTCCTTGCTCCATGCACCCAAAAGTAGTCTCTAGTTTGATAGGGTATGATCCTCCTAAAAGTGGTAGATGGCTTCTATATATAGTAAAAGATGGGAAGGCTTGAATTTTTCTGCTTCTAATACTGAGAGATATTAATAGAGAAAAGTTTCTTAATAATTCCAATCAACAACATCTATTTCATTTCCATCAAGATTCAACCATGGAGAGAATACTTCAGAGTTTGAATGTAGAGACAATTGTGAAGAGATAGGGATCATTGTTGCTGATCTTGGTTATCACAATTTATGGCTGCAATTCATACCACATGCTTGACTTTTCGCTCATGTGCATATAGAGAAATAGTAATGAGACACCCAGTCAATTTTGGTCATTTAATGGCTTTAATTACATGCATAATCCATACAAGAGTACCATCATGGATTGTTTCTTTTATTGTCCAACTGATATCATTTGTCTTGAATTATTTAATTTCTTACTCATCTTTAAAAACATAGGAAACTCAATGGTTACTTTCCTTTATGCCTGATGATGAATGCATATTCATCTCTTATTTTTGCTTCATTTAGAATAATTAATTAGGACTTTTTTGTTAATTTTAGCTAATTCAAAAATAAATAGCATTTTCATCTTCTTGATATACTTTTTCTGAATTCTTATGATATTTTTCTTAATTTTCAGGAAATTATCTAAGTAATTAAATCGAGAAAATAAAAGATGAAGATATGAGACTTTCAAATATTCCCGCAGTGCCTGAGATACTCGTCACCAAAATAGCCATATCTTTTGCGTCTAAAGGCGGAATTCCAAGATAAAGTATGGAATGAAAAGAGAATTTTATTGGATATAAAAAAGACATATTTTGCGGTAATTTTGGTGTTTATTTGGCTGCGCAATTAACCAGTGAAAGTGGCATTACGTTTTCCCACAGAGTCTGATTTCAGTATATACCTTTCACCAAAATAGGTATAACTCCCACATCCCAAGGCGGAATTTATTGTGCAAGTATGCGTTGGAAAGAGAATTCAATTATCTACAGGAAAAATATATTTTCGGGCTGCTTCTGAATTTTTGACTGACCCAAAAATACGCTCGAAACCGCTGTTGCGGGAAATTAATGCAAAAGGGATGCAAAGAAATCAATTGTTTCCTCTATTGACTAGATCTAGAAAGTTAGCAGCCGCTGGCGGCCATTTCTTTTGCCCTAAACCTAATGTATACCCCCCTCCTTCTCCTATAAAAGGAGGGGCACTTCCTCCTCCTCAAGGCATCTTGGATTTCTGGTACTTTAGAATTCTGCAGCAATTAATCTTGTAGTCATCTTTTTATTATGCAATAAAGTAGTTTAATTTCAAGCACCGTTCTTCCATTCTTGTGCTTGTCTCTTCTTCCCGCCTTAGTCTTAATCTACTTTTCTCCGCGCTTTATTTCTGGAGCAAGGAATAAAGGACTAAGCCATTTCATTGACTCTAGCATAAGGATTCATCTCCTGATTTTTGGGCTAGACTATGGCTTTTGTACTTTCTTCCTCCGTCTCCCCCTTCTCCATGTGTGAGTAGTCTTTTATCGGAGCAAGGGAATAACCCCTTAGCCATGGTTTTAACGATTTCTTCTTAAATGATTAGATGGTAATCGATTTTAATTGAATGATTGATCTTCGGATCGCATGTTAATCCGGATGGATATGACCATGGAAATCCAGATTTAGAATAATAAAATCGATTACATAGACGTTTTGATATGACCATGGATTCTCGTCTTTTAGGTTGATAAACTAGGAAGCATGAGCACCAGGACCAATGGGCTCATGTGGAGTTTCTCTCTTGTGAGTTTTAAATTTGTAAACCTTCATCGAATCGTCGTTTAAGATTTAGTTGTTATCACCTAGGCTAAGGTGGTGAAAACCCCTACGAGCCTCGATTTCCATCTCTTGATTTAATCACCGCATCTTCCGTTTCCTTTAATTCTTAGTCTTTCATTCATATAGTTTTACTTGTGTTAACCATCTTTTTATTATTTTCTTGTGCATGTTTATTCTTGTTAAGTACTTTTCTTCTTGTATTAGTGTAATCACAAAAACCCCCAACTGGACTTTACTTTCTGCTTTAATAAAAAGAAAAATACCAAAAACAAATAATAAAGTTCTTCAATCTTTGGGTTCTAAAGAACAATCTCTAATAGTTGTCCTATGGGATCGACCCTTCTATACTACCCTTAAAACCGGAAGTAAAAAAGGTTTAAACTCTAGGATTAACCATCTTAGTGATTGATATTGCAAAACGACGAGTATCACCTGATCAAAGGATTAATCTTTGACAATTTTAATACCTTTCCTCGGTAGGAAATGGAGAAAAATATTTCATTGCCTTTTTTTTCATTAAATTGACCACTCAACTTCTTTGATCTTTTTTGCTATATATTTCCATTCTAGTAGTTTCAAGCAAATTTTAGGATGCTCAAAAGTTCCAAAGTAGTGTTGAAATATATTTTGTCTATGTTAATTTAACTCCTTTGTAACACATTTTTAAACATTTAATTCTGAGTTTTTATGGAAAAATATGACCATTTTGGTATGGGTATATATATCAGGCACTGCTAAAAGATCTATCTGCCAGTCGATCGATTGGAAAACTTAGTCCACCAGTTTAAAAGTCCAAAATATATTTTCCCTATAGATAATGCAATCCCCTTTCCAACACATATATAAGAATTATATTTTGAGTTTGTATACATAAAATATGGTTATTTTGGTGTGGGATATATTAGGCACTACATGAAGATCTATAGGCATGATTTGACTGAATGGAAATCCAGTCGACCGGTTGGATATCTAATCGACAGATTGGAAATTCTGGGAGGCTAATACATGCACTTTAAGCCTCCTTGATCTTCTAATTCCTTTTTTGAGATTTCTTGATCTTTGTAGTGAATGGGTACAATTGGGTTGTTTTCCTGCAATTAGCAAGGAAATTTAAATAAAACTATAGTTTAGGAGACAAAACCAAAACTAAAGTAATTAAATACTAAAATTAGGAAATAAGAACAAAATGTTCTTAAGGAATGATCCAAAGCATGCAATAAAAATGGATGAATACACATTCATTAAATCACTCTGAACTTGAACATTGCTTGTCTTCGAGCAACATAGAATCACAAAAAATCACAAATTAAAACTAATAACTTGTCCTCCTCTCTTACATAACACTACTTGCACCTTTACCACCTTTTATGGCCAAGCAACTTTGATTTCTTAAAATCATGAAATACAATTTCCCTTATTCCCTAATCAAAATTATTTAATGAGTTACCATATCAAGACCTGCAAAGAAGCATATGTTGTATCCCTTCTATTTTTTGGTACTCCCATATATTCTTACAAGTTATGCACAAGAATAAAGTTCAATGATTCAGTGATTCCATTTATGTATGTGCTCATTAGCATCTTTTCTTTATTGGTGGTACACCCCTATTACATAGGAGAGGTATGGAAGAAGCAGTAGATGGGAAAGGGTGTGCCACCCAAAACTTTGAGTTTGGCACTATTTTTGGCTTATATATTATTTTTCTAAAAAAAGAGGGGTAAGAAGATGATAGAAGAAGTATAGAAAAGGATGAACTTGTGCATCCCATATTTTGAATTTGTTGTACTGGGAGTATCATAACATTAGTTAAATTCTCTCTACAACATGCAATAATCCAGAAATTTCACAACCATTGACACAATTCAAGTAAATACACATTGCATTTGATTCCTATTGGTCCTTTATGGCTTGCCATCTGTTACATCATTAAAATTTGTAGATTTCAATCCTAAATGAATTAGGGAATATATGACAATGAAGTGTTGTGAGGGATCTTGGATTGATGATTTCAAACCCTTGAATTAAATTAAATGATCAATTTAAGTAAATGATGTGCTTTTGAGCATATGTATTCATATGAGGCTAATATAAGGTGCAATGATTATCAAAGCCTTAAATTTACATTAGGATTATAATTAAGCTCATGGAACCTTTTGAAGGCCCAAGAGATGATTCATGGGCCTTAGGGACACTTTTCAGCCCAATTGGTTAATCAGAGTTTACATATGAGTCCCTGGGATATAAGCTTGGAAGGTGAGTATTTAGAGTGCATGGGAAAGGAGAATGATAATGGTATATGATGGATAATCCATATGTATATGATTATGTATGAAAATCCCAGATAAACTAAGCCATATAGGGATTTGAGTAAGTAATTAAAGGGATTATCCACCTTATTCTTGGAAGACAAATAATGGAATAACATTTAAGTTTCCCTAAAGGAAATAGGAAACATGGGTTAAGGGAAAGGAGAAGTTTGGTATATAAAGGGTAACCCAATAAACTCTGATTATGAAGCATGATTGGAAAAGGATTTGATGAGTTTCCATGTGGGGAGGATAATTGGTGTAAAGGATATACCTAGGAAAGAGAGTCATTGTGTGCCTTGCCTTTCTCCTATTTCTAATTGGAGACTAATAGGTGAATAAAAGATATACCTTTCATTACATAGGGAAAGAGAGTAATATGGTAATGTGCCTTAAACCCAAAGAGGAAAAAAAAGGAAATTAATTCTTGGTGGTTTTTACATTAGGAATGTCTAGCCGTGACTTGAGGATAGTATGACTCAATCACTTTCTTTTGTAAATTATGGTATACAATTATCTCTCTCTCACCCATGAATATATGAGGAAGGATACTCGTACTTTAAGGTCTTGTAGATACTTAAAAGTGTAGGTAGTTACATTTGGTATCAGAGCAAATTCCCTTCTAGTAGGTGGGGCCCACATGGGCCAGTGACATGCCCATCTTTGAGCCATGCGGTCAAGGCATGTTGGAAAGGGATATCCATGGTGATGGAGCCACCCTTGCGCTGGTAGCCATGGTCGAGAGCTGGGTGTACATGGCCATGTTGGGTCTACACTAAAATGGGGAAATGTTATGAGGCCACATAGTTGAGCCTTGACGAGGACGTTAAGACTCTAAGTGGGGGAGGTTGTAACGTCTCAGGATTTGAGGCCTCAGATATAATGATCTTAAAAGGAATGATTAGACTACTCATGTCACCAAGGTGCACCTCCTTTTCCAAGAGCCCATCTCTAAAGAACTCCATAGTTAAGCGTGCTCAACTTGGAGTAATACTAGGATGGGTGAACAGTCGAGCAGTTGATCCTAGCTTGTGTGTGAGTGAGGATAAAGCACACAGTTAAGGCTAGTGGTGGTATGTGGGGCCAGTCGTCATTCCTAAAACTCTACTAGAGCCCTGGGTAGTGGGCCCAAGCGTAACAAATGGTATCAGAGCCCAGATTAATCAACTAATACTTAATAGTTTATAATTTCAAATTGTAACAACCCTGCTTCCCGGTAACCCCAAATCAAGGGAGACCAAGAGGTCAGTGGCATTATCCCAAAATTTCAAGATCAATGGTTTGACAATTTAATCAAAAACAATTATCAAATTCTACTAAAACTAAACTAGAAAGCTGGAATAAAATAAAACTTTTACATACCTTTTCAAAATAGGATCTACAACTTCTATCCACAGAAGAAATCTACCTATCTAACCCTCCTTGAAATATTTAGTCATTATCTTCACAAATTTTGTCTTACTATTTGTCCAATTTTAGATTTGTACCTAAAATGCCGACAAATAAAACGTTGGTCAGTATATTGCTATACCAGTATGTGGGAACAAACACAACATCACAAATAGGCTCTAACAACCTAAATATAGCAAATAGTTGATTAGCAATCCAAATTACATTTCAATTTAACTTCTCAACTGCTTTTACCCCAAACCTTAGATTAGCCTCTCTTAGGGTTTTGTCCTTGCAAGGGACATAACGTCCCAGGATTTGATGCCTCAGATATAATGATCTTAAAAGGAATTATTGGACTACTCATGTCACCAAGTTGCATCTCCTTTTCCAGGAGCCCATCTCTAAAGAACTCCATAGTTAAGCGTGCTCAACTTGGAGTAATACTAGGATGGGTGACCAGTCGAGCAGTTGATCCTGGCTTGTGCGTGAGTGAGGAAAAAGCACATAGTTAAGGCTAGTGGTGGTATGTGGGGCCAGTCGTCATTCCTAAAACTCTACTAGAGCCCTGGGTAGTGGGCCCAAGCGTAACAAATGGTATCAGAGCCTAGATTAATCAACTAATACTTAATAGTTTATAATTTCAAATTGTAACAACCCTTCTTCCCGATAACCACAAATCAAGGGAGACCAAGAGGTCAAAGGTGTTATCCCAAAATTTCAAGATCAATGGTTTGACAATTTAATCAAAAATAATTATCAAATTCTACTAAAACTAAACTAGAAAGCTGGAATAAAATAAAACTTTTACATACCTTTTCAAAATAGGATATACAACTTCAATCCACAGAAGAAATCTACCTATCTAATCCTCCTTGAAATATTTAGTCATTATCTTCACAAATTTTGTCTTACTGTTTGTCCAATTTTAGATTTGTACCTAAAATGCTGACAAACAAAATGTGGGTCAGTATATTGCTATACTGGTATGTGGGGACAAACACAACATAAAAAATAGGCTCTAACAACCTAAATATAGCAAATAGTTGATTAACAATCCAAATTACATTTCAATTTAACTTCTCAACTGCTTTTACCCTAAACCCTGGATTAGCCTCTCTTAAGGTTTTTTCCTTGCAAGGGATATAAGGACACCTTCTCCATCCTGAGCTTGGTGCCTGGGGTCACCTCTTGAGATACCCAATGGTCTTCCCTCCGGGGCTTGACTAACTCAGACCTTCCCTCCAAGGCTTGGTCTTGAATCATACATCAGGGTGGTATGTAGGTTTGAGAAGTACACTCATAATTAATTTTTATACACATAGTGACTGTATGAGATTGTAGAATTGAACAAACAAACAGTTCAAGTTGCACATCAATCGAGAAACCTCATGAAACACCGTGAATCATAAGGCGATTATTCATAAATTAACCACATACCTATTTAGTCGATTCAATAAGCTAATAGTAAATCCAAGCAAGAAATTGTCCAAGCAAGTAGTTCAATCCACACAAGCAAGAATCCTAAAAAAGTACATGCACTCCATTTACTACCCACTTTATAAGATTCTATCTATTTATTTGAACTCGTTTCTTAGGGTTTCCTATTTCCTTTTATGGTTTCATTAGGGTTCAACTTTATCATTGTCACTACAAGCCCTAAAACAACAAAACTAATCACAAACCCTAACTATCTTGTTAAATCCTTCCTAATAGGCTTAGGATCAAGTCACAATTACATTATTCTAAGGAATCTTAAATTAGTCATATTAATCACCTTTTCCCCTAAATTAGGGTTTCTACATTGCATTATCATAGATCCATGTGTAAAACCCTAAAGCAAACAAATTATTATCTAAATCAGATTCAACTCTTACTTTTCCTCTCATAAGGTTACTAATATTCTAAATAACCTATTTAAGACCTTAGATCTGATTTCCAAACATAATTAGGGTTTTAATCAAAGTTTAATGCATAACATGATCAACTTAAGGAACTTTTAGAATTAGAAACGAAATCAGGCTTTAATAACATTTTTAATAGGTTCCTAAAGATTTTCTAATCAACTTTCATATATAAAGTTTTCTCATACGATCATCCTATTATTTTCTACAATTTTTACCATTTAAAACTATTCCGGCCAATCAAGGAGCACCACACGTCTCTTTTGACTTTCTTAAGTCGAGCCAGTGGGGCCGGGTGTGAGCCAATCAGCTTGAACCGCATCAGCACCCCAACCAGCGAAGACGCATGCCTTGCCCACTAATAAAATGTGCAAAAAGATGAAAATGCCCTTACCTTAAAACTGCGGATGCGAGGGCACGCTGATAATTCTGCAACCCATCTTCTTCAACCTCTGATTGCTTCTCACATGAACTAGTGGTCAACCCACTGGTTGACTTTGCGATCCACATCCTCTGTGTGTGAACCAATTGGACCAGGAGCACCACCTTGCTCTCCCGGACTCAAGGGTACATGTCATGTTGAAACTTCAAATTGACAATGCCAACACGTTCGCCTCAGCGCTCCGATCTCACAAAAACAACTTGTGGGTGTGCTGGTACCACAGAGTATCCCCTGCCTCTATTTATAGGGTCGACATTCAACTCCTATGGATTGAGGTTTCCCTGGTTTCACCACAAAACCCATTGAATCCTGGATGATCAGACTCAGAAAGATCTCCCGAATTTAATGGAACAACTCCCATCATTGCACAACCTCTCAATCCCAATCAAATTGGGAACGAAGAATCATATTCCTCATCCCACTATTTCCCATGACTAAAACTTAGTCTAGACCATTGTATCTCAGATCTACAATCCTCGTTGAATCTGAATATCCAGATATCCTATTTTCATTGTGACATTTAATACGATTCAATGATTATCCATTCACTTATAGGAATTTTGTAAAATTCATAACTCCTTATTCCTTTATCCTTTTTCATCCAAATTTTAAAGGAAACTTTGGATCGATATTATATACCCGTGTACCAAATTTGAGTCCCAAGTTTCAAAGGAAAAGGGCATTATCTTCATGTGCATGTTATCCTTTAATAAAGCTTATTTAATTGGTACTTTCTCTTTCTTCTCCTATTATCTTTGCAACTTGGACTCCTTGAAACCCAAGAAATCCCAAATATATGGAATCCATCTTTGAAGGATACTTCCTAGCCTTCTAGATGCTTCTACCTCTTTCTTTTCTCATTATCTTAGTTATTCCTTTATTAATTGATTTCTTTTCCTTTTTATTTTCTTTTCTTGTTATTGGGCCCAATAGAGAATAAGGCCCACAAAATCAACAACAAGGCTATTTAGCAAGGAAATCCACTCATTTAAATCAAATAAAACAATTACATGTTCATATATCTTAAAAAGGAGAAATTACATTTCAATCCTGAACTAGGAAAAATGAGGTTATAACATCCTCCCCTCCTAATAGGAATTTTTCCCTCAAAATTCAACAACCAAATAAACAAGTCAAGATATGCTTTTTCCATGTCCGTCTTTAGCTCCCATGTGGCCTCATCCTCTCCATGGTGCTTCCAAAGAACCTTTATCATCTCTATATTCTTACATCTGAATTCTTTCACCTTTTTATCTAGAATCCGCAAAGGTGACTCATGATATACCAGCTTCCCTTGAAGCTCAATAGGCTCAATGCTTAGCACATGACTCAGATCTTGCACATATCACTTCACATTGCACAAATGGAATACATCATGCATCATACTATATTAAGGGGGTAATGCCAAATGATATGCATCTTCACCAATCCGTTCTAACACCTCAAACATACCCATGTATCGGGGACTCAACTTCCCTCTATTCTTGGCTATAGCTCAGAGCGGTCGAATTTTCAAGAATACATGCTCTCCTACAGTGAGTTACATGATAGTCCGCTTCGCGTTAGCATACGACTTATGTCGATCCTGGGCTCTCTTCAACCTCTTCTTGATCAAAGTGACTTTGTCTGCATAAACTTGGAGCTTATCTGTCCTCAACAAGGTCCTCTCACTGACATCATCCCAGTGAAGTAGTGACTGACATAGTCTCCCATTCAGAGCTTCATATGGAGGCATCCTGATACTGGCTTGGTAGCTGTTGTTGTAGGAAAACTTGGCTAGAGGTAGGTATTGCTCCCACAATCCTCCCCAATTAAGCACACAAGCTCTCAACAGATCCTCTACCGTCTGGATCGTCCTTTCTGACTGTCCATCAGTCTAGGGTGATAAACCGTACTGAACTTCAACCTCATCTTGAGTTCTTCCTATACTTGCTTCCATAACTTGGAAGTGAACTTTGGGTCCCTATCAGAGATGATGGAATCAGGTATGCCATGCAAGCATACTATCTCCCTGATATACAACTCAGCTAGGTCTGACACCTTAGCAGTGGTCTTCAAGGCAAGGAAGTGTGCAGATTTGGAAAGGCAATCTACCACAGACCTCTCTTGGTCCGGGGTAAACCCTCCACAAAATCCATGGTGATATGCTCCCATTTCCACTCTACAATCTCTATTGACTATAAAAGTCCGTCAGGTCATTGGTGTTCAACCTTCACCATCTGGCACGTAAGATAGCTGGCCACATATACTGCAATGTCTCTCTTCATTCTTGAACACCAGAAATATCTCTATAAATCCTTGAACATCTTCGTCGTTCCTGGGTGTACCGTATACTTAGAACCATGAGTCTCTTGCAAGATACGATCCTTCAATGGTGAATCTTCAGGGACCCAAATACAGTTCTCGAACTGGATCCTTCCGTCTACTCCCACCGAGAGACGGGTCTGTGGCTTCTCTAACAAGCCTTTCATCTTGTTGAGTTATGAACTGGTCAACTATGCTGCCACTATCTCGCTCAACAACTCTGACTGAATCTAGATGTTGGACAAATGAACTCAGTCCTCTAATGACTATGGAGTCCACTCCACCAACTCTTCCAGATTTTTCTACTGGCTGGACAAAATAGCTACACACCACACCTGAGCTGCTTCTGACTCAGTGCATTAGCTATGACATTCGCCTACCCAGGGTGATAGGCGATGGTGAAGTCATAATACTTCATGTACTCCATCCATCATCACTGTTGTAGGTTCATGTCTCTTTGTGTTAGGAGATACTTCAGACTTTTATGGTTGGTGAATATCTCCAAGGTAACTCCATACAGGTAATTCCACCATATCTTCAAAGCATGAATGATAGTAGCCAATTCTAAGTCATGTGTCGTGTAATTCAACTGATTGGGCTTGAGTTGTCAGGAAGCATATGCAACCACATGCCGATTCTGTTCCAACACACAACCAAGTCCCATCTTTGATGCATCAGTGAAGATGATGAAACCCTCATTACTAGAAGGCAAGGTTAACACTGGAGCGGTGGTCAACTTCTCCTTTAGTTCTTGGAAACAAGCCTCTCATAGATCAGACCACACAAACTTCACATCCTTCTAAGTCAACTTGGTAAGTGGTAAGGAGGTCTTTGAGAAATCCTTGATAAAGCGCTGATAGTTTCCGACCAACCCCAAGAAGCTGTGAATCTCAGAGTGGTTCTTCGATGCAGGCTAGTCTCGAACCTCCGACACTTTAGTTGCATCCACGACGATCGTTCCTCCTGAGATGATGTGTCTAAGAAACATGACATGGTCTATCCAAAACTCACATTTCGAGAACTTTCCATAAAACTTCTACTTTCTCAGGATATCAAGGACTCTACCCAGATGGTCACGGTGTTGCTCTAGGTCATCAGAATACACCAAGATGTCTTCTATGAACATGATCACAATGGAGTCATGGAAAGGTTAGAACACACTGTTCATAAGGTTCATAAAGATACTGGATGTGTTGGACAACCCAAACGGCATGACCACAAACTCATAATGGCCATATCGGGTTCGGAAAGCCATCTTAGGTACATCCTCACTTTTTACTCTCACCTGATGGTAACTTGACCTCAAATAGATCTTGGAAAATACTTGAGATGATTTAAGTTGGTCAAATAGGTCGTCTATCCTGGGTAGAGGGTACTTGTTCTTAATGGTCGCCTGATTGATCATCCGGTAATCGATACACATCCGGAGTGATCCATCCTTCTTCTTCACAAAGAGCACATGTGCTCCCTAAGATGAGGTACTAGTTCAGATAAAACCTTTATCTAACAACTCACGCAACTGGGTTTTCAACTCAAGCAACTAGGTAGGGGCCATCCTATAGAGTGCCTTAGATATAAGACTAGTCCTGGGAGCTAACTCGATGGATAAATCTACCTCCCTGTTAGGGGGAATCCCTGGTAGATCATCTGGAAACACGTCCGCATAATCCTGAACAACCTCTATCTCCTCTAAGGGTCATACCTTTGCCTCAGGCTCGGTGACTATGGCTAGGTATGCTCGACAGCCTTTGGATATCATCTGCTCAGCCTTCAAAGTTGACATATAAAGGTTGGTAGTCACATATCTCCTCTCTCAAATGGTAAAGTGTGGATGGCCAAGTTTCCTATTAAGGATCTTCTTTTCTCTATAGTCAAATATGTGCTCTATAGATGTAAATCCAATCCATACCAATGATTATGTTGAAATCATTCATATCGAGGAGGATGAAGTCAGTAGGAAGCTCTTGACTCATGTACTTAACTAGCAAGACATGAGTTTTTAAAGGAGATGTACATATCCGACCACTCAGGGTTGTGACATCCAAAACATAGCCCAAATCCTTGATGTCCAAACAAAGCATAGTTTCTAGATTTATCAAAATGAAAGTATTAGTAGAACCAGAATCAAAAAGAGCTTTTACATTTTATCCCATGACTTCAAGCATGCCTACACAGTTCATACTATATCAGACTACTATTACATGATCAAACTAGACTGAAAGGAAAACTCTATGGGTTATTACCCTCGATCAACCTATTAGCATTTACTTAGGCTTCTTCATTGTCAATGGCGAACAATCTGGCTTGTCTTCTCTCTCTAACAGGTGGACCTCCAGTTGGTACTCCTCCTCCTACTGGGGGTGCTGCTGCCACTGGTTGTGCTACCACTAGACCTCTCAAATCAGGCAGAGGACAGTTGGCGATGAAGTGTCCCTCCTGTTGGAAATAGAAGCATACCCTCTTCTCGAAGAGACACTTCCCAAGATGTGTCCTTTCACATGTACGTCACTTCTGAAAGTGACTCTCACCACATGGCTTTCCTTTATTTCTATGCTTGCCCTTGGTGTGGTTACATCCTTGTCCTTTTTTGTGATCATTCTTCTGTCCTTGAGTACCTTCAGCAAAACCCAAATATCCTTTGGGTGGGTTCTGAGCAGGCATCACTGTCCTCTCCATGTCTAAGGCAGTGTTGTAGGTTTCAGTGAAGGTTTCTGGTTTACTAGCCATCACATGAGGCTTTATTGCAGGGTGAAGACGCTCTACAAAATGGTCCACCTACCTTTCTTCGGTCATCATGTTCCCAAAACACTCCAAGATGTGAAACTTGCAACCAAAGTCCGCAACAGATAGGCTACCCTGGATCATGTTGGTGAAATCTCTTTCCTTCTCCTTCTTAGCTGAGGTGGGGATGAATCTGGCTTAAAAGATAGTCTTAAAGTTGGTCCATGCCATCGACTCCTCACTTAGATCTCATCCCATGATGTGGTTCTCCCACCAAATCTTGGCTACACCTTCTAAGAGGTGAGCGGAAAAAGGAGCCTTCTTATTCGGTTGCACCTCCAGCATGCGAAAACTATTCTCGACTTCCAACAGCCAAGCATCTGCTTTGTCGACCACTTTGGTCTTATCTTCTCCCCAGAATTTCTCAATATTCATCTTGACAAAGTCCAAAATGGTGACTCCAAGTCGGGGATAAATGAAAAGCGACTCACTATTTTCATCTCTGGCTATATCCCTGAGGGCCACGACACTAATGGCCTCAGTTAGCCTCTTTTTCTATTCCATCCATAGGGCATCAGGGGTGTGAACTACCATTGCAGGTCCTGGACTACTAGTTAGGTTCTCATCAAACTTGACCTCATACTCAGACATGTGTTCTTCTTCCCGGTCCTTCTCGGGGTTGTCAAAAGGAACTGGCTTAGGATCTGAGCCTTCTTCCAAGGCTCCTACGGGTCTCTTTCTCTTCTTTGAGGACTCATCACCCTGCCCCCTCTTCCTCTTCTCAGAAAATCCCTTCCTCTTGTGGGGAGGCCAACCCCTAGTTGGGTTCTCGGTGGCCTCGACGAGAGTAGCTACGGTCTTCGCACGAGCCATCTACATAAGCATACAATCACACTTTAGTTTACATTTAAACTATTTCTACTTATGCCGATGACATCTTGTTTACATGCCTTTTATTAATTTAGTGGAGGATTCCTTAATCCTTATCATACTCACCCTGACCTCAAGAGGGTGGGGAAAAGAGAGAAAAACCCTAAACCTTAGAACCTTAATTGAATTAGGGTTGAGAAAGGAAGAAATAGATGAGAGAGTCCTAAAGGTATCTTAATTCGACCAAGACGTCAAACTTTGGCCAGGCAGTCACACTGCATTCGAGAGTCCTCATGACCAACTAGCGGGGCATAGGAAAATATTGCCAACCCCCATACCATGATCCTTTTCTATACACCTCCGTCATCAGAAAATCCTCTAATAACTCCCTCGGTGTTACAGAGTTTGTAAAATTTAATAATGATTAAGGATTAAATGAGAAACCATCGACTCTGATACCAAATGTAACAACCCCGCTTCCCGGTAACCCCCAATCAAGGGAGACCTAGAGATCAGAGGCATTATCCCAAAATTTCAGGATCAATGGTTTGACAATTTAATCAAAAATAATTATCAAATTCTACTAAAACTAAACTGGAAAGCTAGAATAAAATAAAAAAATTGCATACCTTTTCAAAATAGGATCTACAACTTCTATCCACAGAAGAAATCTACCTATCTATCCTCCTTGAAATATGTAGTCATTATCTTCACAAATTTCATCTGATTGTTTGTCCAATTTTAGATTTGTACCTAAAATGCCGACAAACAAAACGTCGGTCATTATATTGCTATACTGGCATGTGGGGATAAACACAACATCACAAATAGGTTCTAACAACCTAAATATAGCAAATAGTTGATTAACAATATGAATTACATTTTCAATGTAACTTCTCAACCGCTTTTACCCTATACCCTAGATTACCCTCTCTAAGAGTTTTGTCCTTGCAAGGGACATAAATCCACCTTCTCCATCCGAGCTTGGTTCCTGGGGTCACCTCTCGAGGTGCCCAATGGTCTTCCCTCTGGGGCTTGACCAACTCAGACCTTCCCTCTGTGGCTTGGTATTGCATCATACATCAAGGTGGTATGTAGGTTCAACAAGTACACTCATAATTAATTGTTATACACATAGTGACTTTATGAGATTGTAGAATTGAACAAACAAATAGTTCAAGTTGCACATCAATCAAGAAACCTCATAGAATTCCGTGAATCAAAAGGCAATTATTCATAAATTAACCGCATACCTATTCATTCAATTCAACAAGCTAATAGTAAATCCAACCAAGAAATTGTCCAAGCAAGTAGTTCAATCCACACAAGCAAGAATCCTAAAAAAGTACATGCACTCCATTTACTATCCACTTTATCAGATTCTATCTATTCATTTGAACTCACTTCCTAGGGTTTCCTATTTCCTTTTAGGGTTTCATTAGGGTTCATCTTTATCATTGTCACTATAAACCTTAAAGCAGCAAAACTAATCACGAACCCTAACTAGCTTGTTAAATCCTTCCTAATAGGTTTAGGATCAACTCACAATTACATTATTATAAGGAATCTCAAAATAATCATATTAATCACTTTTTCCCTAAATTAGGGTTTCTATATGCACTATCATAGATCCATGTATAAAACCCTAAATCAAGCAAATTATTATCTGAATCATATTCAACTCTTACTTTTCCTCTCATCAGGTTACTAATACTTGAAATAACCTATTTAAGATCTTAGATCTGATTTCCAAACATAATTAGGATTTTATTCAAAGTTTAATGCATAACATGATCAACTTATGGAACTTTTGGAATTCGAAACGAAATCAGACTTTAATAACATTTTTAACAGGTTCCTCATGATTTTCTGATCAATTTTCATATATAAAGTTTTCTCATATGATCATCCTATTATTTTTTATGATTTTTACCATTTAAAACCATTCTGGCCAATCACGGAATGCCACACGTCCCTTTCGACTTTCTTAAGTCGAGCTAGTGGGGCCGGGTGTGAGCCAATCAGCTCATGCCACATCAGTTCCCAGGCCAGTGAAGCCGCATGCCTCACCCACTAATAAAACATGTGAAAAGATGAAAAGGCCCTTACCTTTAAACTGCGGATGCAAGGACACACTGGTAATTCCGCAACCCGTCGTCTTCAACCTTCAATTGCTTCTCACACAAACTGGTGGTCAAACAACTAGTTGACTTCATGATCCATAGCCTCTGTGTATGAACCAATTGGACCAGGAGCACCGCCTTGCTCTCCCAGACTCGAGGGTACATGTCGAGTTGAAACTTCAAATTGACAATGCCAACACGTTCTCCTCAACGCTCCGATCTCATGAAAACAACTTGTGGGTGTGCTGGTACCACAGAGTATCCCCCCTATTTATAGGGTCAGACCTTGGCTCCTGTGGATTGGGGTTTCCCTAGTTTCACCATGAAACCCATTGAATCATGGGATGATCAGACTCAGAAAGATCTCCCGAATTTAATGGATCAACTCCCATCATTGCACAACCTCTCAATCACAATCAAATTGGGAATGAAGAATTATATCCACCATCCCACTATTTCTCACGAATGAGACTTAGTCTAGACCATGGGATCTTATATCTATGGTCCTCATTTAATCCAAATATCCAGATATCATATTTTCATTGTGACATTTAGTATGATTCAATGATTATCCATTCACTTATAGGAATTTTGTAGAATTCATAACTCCTTATTCCTTTATCCTTTTTCATCTAAATTTTAAAGGTAACTTTGGATCACTATTATCTAATCATGTACCAAATTTGAGTCCCATGTTCCAAAAGAAAAGGGCATTATCTTCATGTGCAAGTTATCCTTTAATAAAGCTTATTTAATTGATATTTTCTCTTTCTTTTCCTATTATCTTTGCAACTTGGACTCCTTGGAACCCAAGAAATCCCAAAGATATGGAATCCATCTTTGAAGGATACTTCCTAGCTTTCTATATGCTTCTACCTCTTTCTTTTCTCATTATCTTAGTTATTCCTTTATTAATTGATTTCTTTTCCTTTTTATTTCCTTTTCTTGTTATTGGGTCCAATAGCCAATAAGGCGCACGAAATCAAACAACAAGGCTATTTAGTAAGAAAATCCACTCATTTAAATCAAATCAAACAATTACATGCTCATATATCTTAAAAAGGAGAAATTACATCTCAATCCTGAACTAGGAAAAATGAGGTTATAACACAAATCATCCTTAAAAACTTAAGAGGAAAATTGTTAAAGCATAATGTATCTTTTAGGTTTCTCATCTCACATTTTCATCTACTGCTCATCTCTTAGCTTAAATCCTTGAGAATAAATTGTTAATTAGAGAAGTAAAATGTGAAAAGAGGTAACCTTTGGTGTAGGTCCCTCTAGAGAGGGTAAACACTAGAAAGATAAATGTATGGGTAAGCCCTTTCTTAGAGGAAGGACTTGGTTTAGGGTATGAAAATTTTAGTAAGTCAAGGGGTATGGACACTCTAAGAGTTAGAGTATGGTTCCTAACCCTAACCCTAAAACCTTAATCTTAAATAATGAACATGGTGTGGTGGTATGGGACACCACCTATGGGAAACTTGAAATCAAGATTAAGAAGAGATAAAGCGATGAGTTTAGGTGACCCAGTCTCCCATGCATGTGTGCACAAGGAGCATAACACGTATGTATGAGGTCTTAAGAAATATTTGAACTCAATAATGATATATGAAAATGAAAGTTTGAATATAACTTGTTCAAATATCTCATATTGTCTCTAGAAGTTTGGTGATGATGGTCAAGCCCCTAAAGGGGAAGGCTGAGGTAGGCACCAAGCCCCTAGAGGGGAAGGTGACCCAAGTTCACTGAATGGACAGAAACTATGAGGGGGTATTCTAGAAATTGAGCAAACATGGGTTGATATGTTATAATGATAAAAGTTATGCCTAATGAAAAGAAGAAAAAAGATATCTATGAAACCTTTAGGGTTAGTGTGCCAACCTGGGGTGGGTCAAACCAAGAGTGGGAAGATGACCTAGGAGGGAGGTAAAACCTTAGATATTGGGATCAGGTTGTGGCTAGAGAGCTAACCCCCTCCTATGAGCCAAGAAGGCACCCTAGGCTAGGACTTTCCCTTAAAATGTAAGTCAATAAACATATTTAAGTATTGAGATAACCTTAATCCTCACTTAGAGGGGTGACGAGTTAAAGATATAAAAATGAAAGCACTTATATTCTTTGAACCCAAGGATGCCATCTCTGAGTGACACAACTAGTCAAGCCCAAGAGGGAAGACCAGTAAGGCACCAAGCCCAGGAGGGAAGGTGGCCTGAGTGGACAAACAAGCCTAGGAGGGAAGGTCATGAAATTGTCAAGCCTAGGAGGGAAGAGTAGTAAGGCACCAAGCCTAGGAGGGAAGGTGGACCAAGTACACAATGCAGATGTTTCGGATCAAGACCCTAGAGGGGAAGATCACAAAAGGTCAAGCCCAGGAGGGAAGACTGACATGGCACCAAGCCCTAGAGGGAAGGTGGCCTAATCCCAATGTTGGGACTACACTGCATAATGTGTACTCAAAATAGAGAGATGAAGGCAATCTGAGTTAAAGAATTAAATAAGAGAATAATGTTCTTAAAAGATGTGACATCTCAAAAGAAACCCTTAGGAAGGGTAGATTCCTAAAGCAATCCTAGGGTCAAATAGGGTGTATTGGAGGTACATAGGATTGATGGGTTGGGAGTTGATATGCCCTAATGCACATGACCATGTGGTCGGGAGGTAACATCTAGGTTTATCCAAGGTACATGACTCACGAGATTAGCTACCTCCATGAGGATCATGTAGCCTAATGGGTGAATGTGAAAGGCACTCCATTGATGCATAAATATGAGATCACTCCAAATGTACCTATACCCCTAGAGACCTCAAGGAACTGGCTAAGACTTATAAAACATGAGGTGTAAATATAAAAGATATAAGGAAGTCATAAAAACTTGAGAGAAGTTGTACCCTAACTTAAGAGTAAGAAAAGGGACACTTGACTTCATGGAATATAAGAATGCTATGATATTAAGAAAAAATAAGTTTAGACTCATATCCAGTACAATTCAACTTAATATGTGAAAATTGAAAGGTAATGTGTGGATGTACCTTCTCCGCTCTTGGAATGGGATGAACTTTGTGATTGGGCTACAACCAAATGCTTATTTCATCTCATTATGAGGGAGGGAGATTGGGTAGACACACGTTATGCTTAAAATTGAGAATAAATGTCTTAAGTTGAATGTGTAATGACAAGAACTAGGGTTAGAGGTGTCACCTCACCCTTTTGTGAAAATAATGTGTAGTAGGTTGGAAACCTAGGTCAAGATAGAAATCACCAAGTAATAATGAAATCACCAATGAGAATGAAATCATCAAGTGATGATAATGTGTGTATACTAGAGATGTGGATATACTTGAATTTCAATTCAAGTGCCCATCTTAGTAATAAAATATGAAATTTGGCATAATAAGAAAAGTTGTTAAAGCCATCTAAGTAGGGTGCTAACCCTAAGTGTTGAATATAATGTGAGTCGTCGTTCACCTAGGCTTAGTAGGCCTGAATTTTGAGGACAAATTTCCTTTTAAGGTTGGGTGAATGTTACATCCTTGAAATTTGTAGATTTCAAGCCTAAATGAATTCAGGAACATATGACAATGAAGTGTTTTGAGGGATCTTGGATTGATGATTCCAAACCCTAGAATTAGATTAAATGATCGATATAAGTAAATAATGTGCTTTTGAGCATATTTATTCATATGAGGCTAATATAAGGTGCAATGATTATCAAAGCCTTAAATTTAAATTAGGATTGTAATTAACCGCATGGAACCTATGGAAGGCCCAAGAGATGATTCCTGGGCCTTAGGGACACTTTTCAACCCAATTGGTTAATCAGAGTTTACATATGAGTCCATGGGATATAAGCTTGGAAGGTGAGTATTTCGAGCACATGGGAAAGGAGCATGATAATGTTATATGATGGATAATCCATATGTCTAGGATTATGTACAAAAATCCTAAATAAACTAAGCTATATATGGATCTAAGTAAGTAACTAAAGGGATTATCCACCTTTTTCTTGGAAGCCAAATAATGGAATAACATGTAAGCATCCCTAAAGAAAATAGGAAACATGGGTTAAGGGAAAGGAGAAGTTTGGTATATAAAGGGTAACCCAATAAACCCCGATTATGAAACATGATTGGAAAAGGATTTGATGAGTTTCCATGTGGGGAGGATAATTGGTGTAAAGGATATACCTAGGAAAGAGAGTCATGGTGTGCTTTCCCTTTCTTCTATTTCTAATTGGAGACCAATAGGTGAATAAAAGAGATACCTTTCATTACATAGGGAAAGAGAGTAATATGGTAATGTGCCTTAAACCCAAAGAGGAAAAGAAAAGGGAATTAATTCTTGGTGGTTTTTACATTAGGGCTGTCTAGCCGTGACTTGAGGCTAGTATGACTCAATCACCTTCTTTTGTAAATTATGGTATACAATTATCTTTCTCTCACCCATGAATAAATGAGGAAGGAGACTCATACTTTCTATATAAGTTCTTCCCTACCCTGCATTTCAAAGCAGGAGCAAACCCATGCCTATCACTAGTACAAGAATGGTCTGTAGCGTTAGTTTTTTTAAGCATGCAGCGTCGCTTTTTAACAGACGCCTAAGTGGCTGTCGCTATAGAATTTGCTCTATAGCGTCGGTTTATTTAACCAAATAAAACCGAACTTACAGAGTAAACACCAACGCAAAAGGTTGTAAAAATTCTGACCTAGGCGAGAAAAAAGGAGCCTGTAAGGTCGGTTATTCAAAAAAAACTGACCCTGTAAACGGTCTCGGTCGAGATAATTGTCGACCGAAAGTTTTTCGGTCGACAATTTTCTCGACCGAGAGAGTTTACAGGGTCGGTTTTTTTGAAATAACCAACTCTAAAGATTGAATAAACATTTCAGTGTAACACTAGGTCGAGAAAATTGTCGACCGAAAGTATTTCGGTCGACAAACTTGTCGACCAAGGGGTACACTGAAAATGTTTATTCAATCTTTAAGGTCGGTTTTTGTAAATAACCGACCTTATAGAGGACATTTCGAGTTGGTTTTGTACAAAAACCGACGCTAGAAGTTATATTTTGGCCGAAAATTTTCTCGACCGAAGAGTGTACACTGAATTCAATATTTAGGGTCAGTTATTTAAAAACCCGATGCTAGAAGTTATGATTTTTTTTTAAATTTCTGCAGAAATTGAAATAGAACAAAAGAACAAGAAGATTCATATATTCTGGGAGAGGGGAGCATTGATGCTCAACCGTCACCATTCAAAACCACACATTCATAACAAAAATGATTCATAATCACATCATAATTTACAAAATGATAGAGTGCAAGTCTGAGATGATATTAAACATATACAAAAGTAAATATGAAAGAGTACTCAAACCACATACATAAATGGAGCCGACATATTTAATCCAATGCTATATCAACTTCATTTAGAAAAGACTCTGACCACTCTTCTCAGAATTCATCCAAGTCCACATGTGTGTAAGGCTGAGTTGTAAAGATCTGTAACAGAAAATGCACATGCTAATATTTTATAAAATGACTACAATCACTTTTAAATTTATGATGTTATTCTTTATTACCTGACTTATAGTCTGAATGTCATGTGATGCTTGTTTGACAATAGCTTGCATATATTTCATTACATAGTAGCCACAAGCTCAGTCATTATTTTGCATAGGACACTACAAATAACAAATTATACTTAATGTTAGTAAATTACTATAAACAACAATTGAGATAAGAGTATAAGAGTTGACATATTACAGTTGAAAATTAATACATTTAAGACTAAGCAGTTGTCAAAGTAGCTACCTTGACATTTTTCAAAGTCAATGTCTTTAATTTTGTGGGTATTTGTCCTCCAGCTTCACGAAAAGCCTTTATACCCCTATCAATTAAACGATAGTTGGTAAACTAGAAATTCTAAATAGAAATATCATGTTGAAGCATTGATTAAATTTATGCTTGCTCCATAGCTGGCAATTTCAGTTTGTGACTCCTTGTTGTTTTACCCAATGGGTCCTCATCAATTTTGGGGCAATCACCACTAATTCCCAATGTCTAGCTCTGAGTAAGAATAAAACAAACATTAAAATAAATAATTTTATTCATTATTAAAATTATATTGAATAATAATACTTACTGGACGTTAAAAGGAATTAGGATAATTTCCTTTCCCTCACTAGAAAAATATTTGAATGCATAAGAGAAGTACCCATTCACATCCTCAATATGTGTCTCCACCTGACTAGTGACCGAAGGAACTAAGAATCCAACATTCTTTATATCAAAGTTTGTGGCCTCGGTATATAAATGGCAGTTAAACATTTGTAAATATTTTCTTATGTAGAAATAAGCTAAAAATGTATATTGGAATTTTCTATATATATTGATAGATCCTTACCTTATCCATACTTCTATTATTGAAGTGTTCAGCCAATCATATCGGAACAACTCTATAATATCATCAAGAAAATTATAATTCTCAAAGTCCCTCACAGCTGCATCTTGTGTTAAATTGACCAACATATGTGATCCTGATCTTTGGTTGGCTAAGTATCGACACAAACATTTAGATTTGCTTCCCAATTCGTCGAATGTAGTTTCGGGAATGAAAGATGTCTTGGGCATAGGAGGACGACTAGTAGAAGTTTTACTTTTTGGTTTAAAAACCTGTTAATTAAATTACATACTTATATTACATTAGTTCATATATGCAGTCGAATATGAAAAATATGGTAGAAATAAGGTATACCTTGTCATTGATAACCAAGTGTCTAGGCCAACCCACCATAGCACCCTTAGCTTCTTCAACTGTACTATATTCAGGATTAGGTATGGGTAGTGGTTTGTCCCCCATTCCGTCATACACAAGATGGATGGACACACGAAAAATGTCATCAGTAATTTGTTGGCAATGCAATGTACCACCAAGGTTGTACACCTTGCCCGCTGCCACAACATTATATTCTGGAACCTCCACTGCAAGTTTATAGTTCATACCAACATAGATTGAAATAATATAAGTTATATAAGAAACATTAGAACATATACATGTTACAACTATATATATTATCATATATTTATCATACTAATAACACAACATATAGAACAAAAACTTACTACAGATTGTTGTGGTGGGTCATCGGGAGTGCTCCCATGACCTTCTACAACTAGAGCATGGGCTTGTACCTCATCACTTGAGAGACACACAATATGAATAGGTTGAGAAGGTTGAGTAGGCTGAAATGAATACATTATTTCTTTTACTTTCTGCATTACTAATGCTTCAACATCCTCTTGTGTAAGACCTCCTACACGACCTCTTTTAGATTGCGAAGGGACAAAATAAGACTTGAATCCTATGCCAGCTCCTAATCCCCTAACACGGCCAGGATGCTCCTTCGTA
This sequence comes from Alisma plantago-aquatica, assembly GCA_963693085.1. Lineage (NCBI taxonomy): Eukaryota > Viridiplantae > Streptophyta > Magnoliopsida > Alismatales > Alismataceae > Alisma > Alisma plantago-aquatica. The sequence continues at coordinate 317,771,444 of OY856411.1, read as the reverse complement.
CCAAGAGCAACCACTAGTTCATCCATGTAGCCAGTTGGGATGAACTTTCCTTCCTTCCTTTGCTCATGGAGATCAATCTATTCATAGTTAATAAAAATATTAAATCACAATATCAATTAGATATAAATAAATTTAAGTTTGTGGGAGTTACTCTTTACTTAGTTGGGATAAACCTACCATCTTTTGTGCCACCTCCTTAGTTGCATGGTTGACAATTTCACCGGCTCGATTCTTTCTAGCATCAATCCATGTCAAGTGTCGGGGTGGTCGCTCAACTTGAGTTGTACTAGATTCTTCTCCAGAAGATGATTGCTTCTCTTGTAGTTGGCGGCGGAAGGCATAACCACCGGGCCCCAAGTGATGGTCATGCACATTTTTAGCCCGTCTTTCCTTTTGAGCCTGGTGAATAGCCTGATCATTTAAAACGAGGTATTGCAATTTACACTTGGAAAATATGTATAAAAAGATTCACCTCCTTAATTGTATAAAATTAAATATTCATACAATACATCACAATCTTTATTACCTCAAACTCTTCCAATCTCCTAGCTACAACAAATCTTTCCCACACCTCAGGATCTATAAAAATATATACATATGTAGCTTCTTATTTTGTTTAGGATTATTTATAAATTCCCTTACAAGATATGTCTTAAAACCCCTCCATCGTACACCACAACGTTGTAGCACTCTTTTCTTGTGATCTTTTTCATTTAGATGAAAAACACCCTATACATACAAAAGAAGCAATTAATAATGTTGTTTTGAAAAGGAATTAATTCCAAGCAAACTAAATTAGAATCAATAGATAAAAAACATATTAAAATAATATCACTTCCACTCACAGATATATCTTTCCATATGAGGTCTTTGTTGGCATTAGGAACATCATGCCAATTTTCTATATCTATTGGCACCTTACTGCGTGCAGTCGCCCCTACGTAATGCTTGAAAGCACTAGCATGTTCCCCAACAGGTGCTCCTATGATATCAAATTGGATTGCCAATTTGTCCCCTTTAGCCCTGAGCTCCTGCAGTCTACGCATCAGTGTGGGACCTCTACTTTTCTTAGCATCACCACTACCATCCTCATGGTGCTCATGCTCATGCTCAGAATGTTCATCTTCACTCACCATTTTAGAACCTGCAAGTATACATGATAAAAAAAGTGATAATAAAAGCACAAGTGATAAGGTATACATGATATATGATGTATATTAAAAATATTATTTTCTTGAATGATAATAAAATAAATAATTCAAAGAATACATGCCTTTAGTATTGGTTGAGTTGTTAGTCAAGTAAAATTCCTTCAGCATGGTCATGACGTTTATAATATTCATCATTGTTATCTTCAACATTTACACTTGGCAAACCAACTGAGAATGGACTGGAATCATCACACTTTTTGTAGTATTCTTCTTCATTTATAGGAAATACAGTAAACTGTCTTTTTCCATGAAGAACACCAGACCAATTTTTATTTGCAGGGTCATCAATATAGAATACTTGTTTTTCTTGGTTTGCCATGATGAATGGCTCATCTTTCTCACCAATCTTTTCAAAATTCACCAATTTGAAACCCAACTCATCCACTAAAACTCCTTTCTTATTGTCAACCCAATTACACCTAAAGATAGGAACTCTGAAATTTGTATAGTCCAATTCCCATATGTCCTCAATGATGCCATAATATGACATCTCAACTTCGCGTGGTCTTTTATCTTTGGCACTAGCAAAATACAACGAACAAGCTTGAACAGTAACCCCACTATTTTGGACCACACTACTTTTGTCTTGACGCTTTGTGTAGTATGAAAATCCATTTATGTCATAACCTTCATATGACATGACATCCATTTTTGGCTTAAAGGCGAGCCATTTTATGTTCTCAGCAACATTATTCAGTGATTCAGATAGTTGATTAAATACTTTCTCTTCAAACCACCTAATAAATGTTTGATTATGCTCTCTTGCAAGCCACATTGAACTGGATCGCGGATGATTTCTCTTGATAAGATCATTGTGTTCTGTGATGTAGCTACTAACTTCATCGATGTTGTGTAAAATATACAAATGCGCTTGTTCCCACAACTCACAACCGATTCCTTTCACTCGTCCTCCCAGAGTTCCTTTGCCACAATAAGATCCAGTGTGATGGGAATTTTTTTGATCGCTACAAGTTTCATTGCAATTCAAAAAATCATTACAAAAGTCCATCACCTCCCTAGCCACGTAACCCTCAGCAATACTCCCTTCAGGACGATAATGATTCCGAACATCACCTTTAAAAACACTCATGTAGCGTTCAAATGGATACATCCAATGTAAGAAAATTGGACCCAATATATTCACCTCCCTTGTAATATGTACTACAAGATGAACCATGATATCAAAAAATGAAGGAGGAAAGTACATTTCAAGATGACACATGGTAACAATTACATCTTTCTGTAATTTATCGAGAGTATCAGGATGTATCACTTTGTTGCATATTTCATTGAAGAAGAAATAGAGTCTTGTGATTGCAAACCTTACATGCTTCGACAATATAGATCGAATAGCCACAGGTTAAATTTGTTGCATTAAGGTGTGAAAATCGTGAGATTTGAGACCTATTAGTTTCAGATCCTTCATTGATACCAATCTAGGAATATTAGAAGAGTATCCTTGTGGAACCTTAATATTATACAAGCACTCACAGAAAGTCTTTTTCTCTTTCTTTGACAAAGTGTAACAAGCCGATGGAAAATATGTGCAGCGACCCCTGATCTCCACTGATAATTCTTTTCTAATACCCATTAATTCTAAATCTTTTCTATATTTGATGCCATCTTTAGTCTTTCCTGGTATGTTCAATAGCGTACCGATGATGCTATCACAAATATTTTTTTCAACATGCATGACGTCAATACAGTGTCTAATTTCCAAAGATCTCCATTAAGGAAGATCCCAGAATATTGACCTCTTCTTGTATAGAGATTTGTCACATGCGAGTGTATGACTACTTGAACTCTTTCCAAATTCATTAACAATATGTTTCACCCTATCATATACAACATTTCCTGGTATAGGTTTAGGAGCACTTCATTCCTCAGTTGACCCATTAAAGGTTTTGCGTTGCCTTCGATAAGGATGCACTGGTGGGAGAAATCTCCGATGACCAAGATATACGATTTTACCACCATGTTTCAGTCTGATTGAATCATTATTTTCCTCACAAATAGGACATGCTTTGTATCCTTTTATGCTATATCCAGACAAATTTCCATAAGCTGGAAAGTCATTAATCGTGCAAAATAACATAGCACGCAAACTGAAGATCTCTTTATGTGAAGCATCATATGTTATAATACCTTCTTCTCATAGTTTCATTAGGTCATCAATTAGAGGTTGAAGGTAAACATCATTATCATTTCCAGGTTGCTTGGGCCCTAATATCAATATTGACAACATCACATTCTTATTTTTCATACACAACCAAGGAGGAAGATTGTATATAAAAATCATAACAGGCCACGTGCTATGTTGGCTGCTTAATGTACCATACAGATTCATTCCATCTGTACAGAGTCCAAGTCTTTAGTTTCTTGGTTCTTTACCAAATTGAGGGTATAATAAATCAATTTTATTCCATTGTAGTGAATAAGATGCATGTCATAGGACGCCATCATCATTGACCTTTAACTCCCCATGCCAAGACAAAATCTGTGCATCTTCTGTATTAGCAAATAAGCGTTGAAATCGTGGTATTATTGGTAGATACCACATCACCTTGGCAGGAGAGCCATTTTTAGCCTTAGCTAAATTTGTAGTCTTATACCTTGACGCACCACATTTTGGACAATTTATCAAATTACTATAGTCCTTCTGAAATAACACACAATCATTTGGACATGCATGAATCTTCTTAGCCTCCATTCCCATTGGGCACATTATTTTCTTTGCTTGATATGTTGAAATTGGAAGCTCGTTGCCTTTAGGAAGAATTTCCTTTAACAAAGACAATAGTGAAGTGAAACTCTTATCGCTCCACCAGTTTTGAGCTTTAAGAGTATATAATCGCATCACAACACTCAACCTCGTGAACTTAGTACAACCCTTATATAATGGTTTTTCAGCATCATGGACAATGTTTGCAAATAAAGAAGGTGGATCAATGACATTGTCCCGACAACTACGTAGAATTTCATCAACCATATCATCCTAAATCTGGTCATCTTGAATCAGTTCATCATTAACATTATCATCATTATCTATATCTTCTATGCCACAACTATTAGTATCGACATTTTCTGATCCATAATTCAATTTCTCTCCATGCCAATACCATTCATTATAACCTTGTATGATCCCATTGCATATGACATGATTCTTAATTTCCTCACCAGTATCAACTTTCAAATTGTTACAACAATTTCTACATGGACAATATAGCCTATCTGTAGGTAGTTTCCTATGTTCCTCAACAAATCTGATAAATTCATCAAGACCTGTGGCAATCTCTGGACTGCAACGGTTCTTGATAGACATCCAACTTCGATCCATTTTCTATATCACATTAAAATTAATTATAAAACTAATAGTTTAATATTGATACTATAATAATATATAAGTTTTAATTGATAGGAAGTTAATTACTTATATACTAAAGTGTACCACCTATCCCATTTTTGAATATTTAATCTCACTAGTAACTGTATAATGTATGTTTAGTTTTGAAGAAAATTTCAGCAGCATTTCCCCTAAGTTCTCCAAGTACACCGATGTAAATGGCAAATAACCACTCACATATGTACCCAGAGAACAAATGAAGAAATCCTACTGAAATAATCTACAAAACTAAACATACATTATACAGGTACATCCTAAGTGAGATTAAAATATCCAAAAACAGTCCCAAATCGGGGACTATCCAAAGTTTACTCCTAATGAGTAAATTTTGAACGGGTTTCTAAGTTAATATATAAATGCATCAACCCTAAAGTGTAAATCTAAGAGTACACATGTCTAATCTCATATTAATTTCTAGAATTTATATAATGATTACATATGAAAAAAAACATGTTTTAATTATTGGGTTATCAAATCATATAAAATGAAAAATACTTCTACAAATTAGCAAAGTAAGGCTGTTTCCAACAGTTCAAAGATTGAAATCATTATAATATTCAGAACTATTTGTGAACATTACAACAAATATGATTAAAACATTTATAGATCACACATAAATAAGGAGCAGGTCTACTCTCGGTCGACAATTAGTCGACCGAGTGCCCACCTGCGCGCAGCGTCTAGGTCCACTCTTGGTCGATGAATTCGTCGACTGAGAGTGAATTGAATGTTGTGCGCAGGTGGGCACTCGGTCGACTAATTGTCGACCGAGAGTGGACCTGGACGCAACCATTACGGTGGGCGGGAATGAAGGATGGCGGGAACGAAGGAACGGAAGAGGAGAACTTACTTGGAAATGGCGGCGACCTTCGTGGAGGATGAGATGACCTTCACGGAGAGGCGGCGACCTTCGTGGAAGAGTGGAGAGGTGACGACGACGATCTCTATTTGGCGGCGACGACGAGCTCTCTCTTTTGCGGCGACGACGAGCTCTCTTTTGCGGCACGGAGAGGTGGCAACGGCCCGGACACCGAAATCCTCTTGGCGGCACGGAAATGTGGCACGGCTTCACGGAGAGGAGGCAAGGGCTTCGCGGTGGGAATCGCACAAGAAAGCAAGGGTTTCACGGCACCGTGGGAGAGAAAAATAGAACATAAAGGTTTTTGTGGGAGGAAGAAAGACTAGGTTTCGGATTTTTCACTTAGAGAAAGACATGTAGTGTCAGCTAAACCAAACAAACCGACGCTACAGATAAGCGGTTCCCGTGTCGGGTTATTTAAAAACACTCAAACTCATTCTCAGTTGACTAATTTGTCGACCGAAATTCTATCGGTCGACAATATTGTTGACCGAAAATCCCTATAGGGTCGGTTTTAAGGAAATAACCGACGCTACGGGTGCTTATACAAAGGAATCTGGCTCCATCTCGGTCGACGATTTTATCGACCGAGCGGTATTCGGTCGACAAATTCGTTGACCGAGAGAGAGCCAGATTTCCTTCATATAAGTACCGTTAGGGTTGGTTTTTTCCTTATAACCAACCCTAGAGGTGCTTATACATAAACTGGTTCCTAAGTTTATCTCGGTCGAAAATATTGTCGATCGAAATGTCCTCTAGGGTCGGTTATAAGGGAATAACCGACGCTACAGGTGCTTATATGAAGAAATCTGGCTCCAATTCGGTCGACAATTTTATCAACCGAGTTGTTATCGGTCGACAAATTCATCGATCGAGAAAAAGCCAGAATATAAGTACCTCTAGGGTTGATTTTTTCCTTATAACTGACCCTAAAGTCCTCCTCGGTCGACAATATTGTCGACCGAGAGTGTCTCGGTCGACAGTATTTTCGACCGAGATTAACCCTGTTTCAATGTTTTAAATTAAGTACCAAGTGTGTGTATGAGTGTGCGGTTGTGACACTATTGTAGGGGATGACCTATCTAAGTGTTGTAAATGGCTAGGTAAGATCTAACGCTTGATTTACATGATATCTAAGTACTTGTACAAGATTTTACATGATATCCAATATAATCATTTTATATGACTCTTTAGTTCTCCCCCTTAATTTTATGCTATGCTCCCCCTTAAAGAGATATTTAATTTTAAAATCAAGTGATGCTTTGTCAAATTTAGCCATAATTTATTTTTCAATCATTTGAAATAACAATATTCTTATATAACATGTATATGTCCAAATGAAGCCATGGAAAACACTTTTATTCATAAAAATTTAATGCCCATACACTTTATAAGATGAAGCATGACATACTTGCTTTATAAAAAGATATCCATTACAATCATTACAAAGATATCTCATAATCTCACTGAAAAGATCGAATGATTACATCAATGGCTGGGTCTTTTCCAAGAAAGGGCTCAACTCTATAATATTTGACCAGTGTCTGCCACTCCAAGGCACCTGTCTTGGTTAAGGCATAAGCCTCCAAGAAGGTGGGAACACGATCAAAGCGAAAGTGGGCAGCAATGTCTTGAAGTTGAATTTGGGAAAACTGAGTATGTGTGAGATCAGGAGATGGTGGAGGCGGAATTTGATAGTAGTTGTAGGAAGGATTGTATGGATTTATCATGCCAGGATTAAGGGAATAGGGATATTCATCAGGTTGGTTAGGAGAGAGAGTTTGCATCCTTTGGTTTAAATAAGTCATGGGATGGTGATTATAATCCAATTGCGTACTTAGGTGATATTGGGATCCAACAATGTATGTCAAGGTGTTTGTAATAGGATCATGGGGTAGGTTGGTAGGAGGAGGTGGTGGAGGTATGTCTTGGGTGGATGTCTCCCCTTCAGTCCTAGCCCTTTTGTGGCCAAATTCGATTCCCATCTTTTCCACTGTATTTTTACTTATCTTTTGGGGTTTTCTATCCCATGTGTAACCTAAGTCGTCCTCAATATTCTTCTTAAGAAAATGTTGAGTGATTTGGCATACAAAGTCATCATAAGGTGGATTGCCAGAAAACTCAAGCATATTCTTAAGGATGATATGAATAAATTTTATGGGAATACCTTTGAGAATGGAATAGATAAGGTACATACGAAAGGTGGGTACTTCATATTTGTTTGCTCTAGGATGGATATTGGTGGCAACAATGAGATTTATGATCCTAGCTTCAGGTTTTAAATTTATGGCATAATAGTACCCCTATCTTCATGAAAAGTCGTATTGGATTGAAAGATGGCTCTTTTGACATCACTAAGGCTAGTTGTAGTGTCATCTTGGGAGAGTTTGTGGAGTGGATTTCCTGTGGTGAGATCAAGAAAATATTTATATTCTTCTATGTCTATGTTAAGCATATTAAGAATGCCCTCCTCAGTAAAATGGAATCCATACCCACCAACCATAGAAGAGAAGGAATCATGGTCAGGATGTGGGGTTAAATTGGCATAGAATTCATTAACTACTTTTGAGGAGTAGGAATGGAAGGAGGGGATCAGAAAATCAGTCAAATGTTGCACCTCAAAGAGTCCTCCAAATCGACAATGTTGTGGAAGTCCATGGTGTCGACTGGCCGTCTTGGAAGAGGAGTTTTCAAAGAGAGCCTGAGGTAGCGGTCGCCTGCAGCTGCGTCATTGAAGGGGATGTCGCTGATGATCGGCAGCGCTGGAGAGACCGTCCTTCCTTTCCTAGATGCAACCTGCTTCTTTCCACGCGTAGATGATGAAGCCATTTCGTTGCTTTGAAGTGGAGAAGTAGCAAGTAAGACATGGATGTAGAGAAGCTAAAGATTTTCACAAGAATACACTAGAGAGGAGCTAGAGAAGTGAGAATGTGAAGGTGTGAAGAAATGGATCGTTTTGGGTGCTATTTATAGCAAAACAAAGCCCATTTCGGTCGACAATTTGTTGACCGACGCCCGGAACAGTCGTTTCTCTAGACGCTCCTCCCGGTCGGCCAACGGTCGATTGAAAACTAGCCGTTGCGATTTTTTTTTTGAAGTCATTAAATTTATATTTTAATCAGAATATTGCCTTTTTAATTCATGCAAATGGAGGTTCACAGGGTTGGCCTCAGTCAAACATTTTGTCGACCGATGTTGTCTCGGTCGACCGAGAAAGAGCTAGATTTCCTTCGTATAAGTACCTCTAGGGTCAGTTTTTTCCTTAAAACCGACCCTAGAGGTACTTATACATGTGTGAAATACTAAACTGGATCCTAAGTTTATCTCGGTCGACAATATTGTTGACTGAAAATCCCTCTAGGGTCGGTTATAAAGTAACACCGACGCTACAGGAGCTTATACGAATGAATCTGGCTCCATCTCGGTCGACAAATTTGTCGACCGAGAAACAACCAGATTTCCTTCGTATAAGTACCTTTAGGGTCGATTTTTTCCTTATAACTGACCCTAAAGTCCTCCTCGGTCGACAATATTATCGACTGAGATAAACTTAGGATCCAGTTTAGTTTTTCACAAGCATGAACTAAATTGGAACCAAAATTCATCTCGGTCGACAATATTGTCGACCGAATAGACTTCTAAGGTCGGTTATAAATAAAATACCGACCCTAAAGTTGCTTATACACTTGAAATCTAACTCCTTATCGGTCGACAAATTTGTCGACTGAGATTATCGGTCGAAGTATTCGTCGACCGAGGAAAGCTCTAGGGTCGGTTAAAAGTACAAATCCGATGCTAGAGGTGCTTATACATGTGTGAACTAAACTAGATCTAGAATTGATATCGGTCAACAAATTTGTTGACCGAGGAGCCCTTTAGGGTCGGTTTTAAAGTAAAAACCGACCTTAGAGGTGCTGAACCGAGGAGGACTTTAGGGTCGGTTATAAGGAAAAAAAGCGACCCCAAATGTGCTTGTATATGTGAAATCTAGCTCTTATTCGGTTGACGAATTTGTCGACCGAGGAGCCCTTTAGGGTCAGTTATAAGGAAAAACCGACGCTATAGATTGAGGCGCAAAGCCAAAATCAAGCAAAATTTTGCCGCGGGAAACTTGTAATTGACTTTCTAATCCAATTGTCTATAAGGTCGCTTATTTTATAAAAACCGACCCTATAGAGATGCACTACAAGGTTGGTTATTTTAAGAAAAGCAACCCAAGAGGTCTTAAGTGGTGCCCGCATTTTTTATAGACATATAAGGTCGGTTATTTGGAAAACCGACCCTATAGAGATACACTACAAGGTCGGTTATTTTAAGAAAAGCGACCCAAGAGGTCTTAAGTGGTGCCCGCATTTTTTATAGATATATAAGGTCGGTTATTTGGAAAATCGACCCTATAAAGTTACACTACAAGGTCGGTTTTTTTAAGAAAACCGACCCAAGAGGTCTTAAGTGGTGCCCACGTTTTTTTTAGACATATAAGGTCAGTTATTTGGAAAAACTGACCCTACAGGTAGTGACGTTATAACCCATTTATGTACTAGTGTATCAACACCTTCTTCTTCATCTTCCCTGTAACCCGAAGAGACCACCTAACCTATATATATGGGGGGTGCTACTTCCACCTCAGAACAGGGTCTCAGACCCTATGGACCTAGGAGGGAGAACTGAGTTACCCACACAACAAGGGATTCCTCATCACCAACAGTCCCAGGAGGAAAGCCTAGAACCAGAGTGTCGCTTCTCCGACAGGGGACAGGCAACTCCACAGACTGCTTCTCTACAAGTTCTGGAAATCAACATCTTAGCCACCATAGAAGGAGATGGGTGGGCATTCATGGTAATGCCGGTAATCTGGCATCATCTGACGGTGTCAGGGTGGAGTGGCTTCATCACAGATGAGCCATGTTGAGGAGGGGTGGTCAGGTGCTGGTAGGAGGAGACACAGCTTATGGTGGTCTGCAGAAGGTATGTATGCCCATAGAGCAAGTCATATGATGATTGTAATGGGATACTTTGTAAATGATTTGAATAATAATAAAGGCAATTTCTGATCTATATGTTTAAACTGTTTCTGAGATGATGGTGTAACATGATAGATGTCTAAAGAATGGTTTTACTCAATGACATATGCTTTTAGGTTCAGGACCTAAACGATGAGATCATACGAATGTTAAGAGTATACATTCTTGTTTAGTGCCTAGTCGGTTGTTATCGTGGAAATAACCATAGACATCAATAACACTAAAGACTAGATTGTGTGTTGGTTGATGACAGAATCTCATTAGTCATGATATAGTGATATCAAACCAAGCACATAGGTACTTGTTAGAGAAAAAGGTACCGGACAAACCCACCGTGAGAATGACACATGGAACCAAGACTTGGTAGTCACAGTCAACTCTCACAGTGATGGTGGTGAGTGTGATTCTTAGACCTAAAATCACTACACTCAACACATGTCGTTGGATACACTTTGACATCATCAAATACAGTCCTGAAACATGGGTTGTTATAAAGGTGATGATTGGGTGGCTTTGACACATGGGGCTTTTGAGGGGTGAGTGATAGATATGGGATTTGTCCCTCGTAAGGGAGTTTGATGTCCTTGGCCACTTGATGAGTAGGATTGAGAAAGGCATGCACATGCATGTGTGAATTAATATGTGATATTGATGTCACACACATCTCACCCAGTCTTCTCTGAGATCAAGGAAATGAATGAATGTTGACAGGATGACTATTCCATGCCTCGAGTTCATTCAGGATATCAGTGACAAAGGAATTATACATTCACTGTAACACCATTCACAGATTGTAGGATTGAAAGTTGTTCTCCAACTTTCTATTTCACTTGGGTAGCACTGATGTGTGACTAGGCACCGATCTTTTCTTGTGAAGTCATAAGTGTTATGGACTTTCACTGCCAACGTGAAATGGACCTGTAGGGTCACACACATAGGATTTAACCTGGAATAAGAGTTTGTCCACAAACATGTTTAGATTGATTACTAAAGGAATTTAGTAGTTAAATTAAACACTCAATCAATTGATATATCAGTATCATAGTGTTCAAGGTGTTGGACTGATTGATTAGAGTATCAAATTGATTGAAACTGTAATTGATTGATTCTGCACAATCTGCACTCCCAACCGATCGGCTCATGTGATGAACCAATCGGCTGAGCTTGGTGAACCGATCGGCTCAACTGGTGAGTCAATCGACTCATGGACAGGGTGAAGCGATTCATTCAAGTGTTGAAACGATCGATTCAAGTCCAACTGGGCAAGTTGGGAAAGTAAGATTGGTGAGAAATTTCCTTTCGTTTCACTTGCCCAATTTGATTGGAACAAGGATTGGTATTTAATACCAATTCAAAACAAAAGAGGAAAAGTCAATCGGGAACTGATTAGGACCACGAACCGATCGGTTCAGAAGTGAACCGACCTTTTCATGGGTCCCAACCGATCGGTTCAGGTGTCAACTGACTGGCTCAGATCCCCAACCGACCGTTTCAGTTGTGAAATGATCGGTTCAGGTTCCGTAGTTGGTTATTTTTGTGGAAAATCTCAAACCCTTCTACTCCTACTTTAGTCCCATATTGCCCGGGATAGAGAACCATGTCCCATGACCCTCCTATATATAGGGGTATTGGGGGCTTCTCAAAGTACAACTCAGTGCAAACCAGTTGCTCTACAAAGTTGTCGTTCTCTCTGGTTTTGGTAACCGAGAGAGCCCGAGCAAGTGCTACCCGATAAGGGAGGTACAGTAAGGGAATGAAAACTGCAGAAAGTGACTTGTGGAAGGAGAGTGTGTTGGCGACTAGTACGCCAACAGGAGGGTGCGACTCCTTCTGATTCCTTGTGGGACAAGGAGATCGGAGTTCCAGGCAGTCCGTGTGGATGACTGTAGAGGCGGGAGACCTCTGCCACTCGGAGGACAACTGTCAATCCCGACAGTCCCGGTGAGACCAGGAGTCTTTAGTCCTAGTGTGACCAGGAGCTGCACAGACACCGTCCAAGACCAGAGGTAAAGACCGCGCAAGGCGCGAGGTACTGTCGCCGAGCAAGGCTCGGGACAAGTTATGCATCAACAAACCATCTTTCCTATTGTATAGACGTTGACGCGATTCCTTTTGTTCTGGGTTTTGGGAGAAAATTTTTATTTCCACTGCTTCTCTGCCTCCCTTAAAACCCAACAGTGGTATCAAAGCCACGTCAACTGCTCTATATTTTAGGATTATCAATATGATCGATTTTGGTTTGTCGCCTTTATTTATTGCATACGATGTGAATAAAATTGGCTTTATGCATGTCCAATCCACAAATCCCAAATATACATATATGATATGTAATATTAATGCACTCGATACGCGTCGCCCTTAAACGAGTTTTGTGGTGGATGTGTAGCATGATTATGGCCTATAAACCCTATATCTGTGTGTGGTTGTATGTGGTTGCTTGCTTCTCGGTCTGCACACTGATTCCCTTTCTCCTATTCCTGATGTAACTTGAAATAATTTGAGATTTCTTTTCCTACCTTTGCTCCCTCCAAATGTAACTCGGGGTTTCACAATTCAATTGTAAATAGGATAGATTTTATTTCTTGTTATGTCAAAGAACGGCAGACGACCTGAGACGATCAGTTCAAGGTGTGAACTGATCGGTTGGTGTTCTAGATGACCGGTTCGAGGAGCGAGATGAGCGGGTGGCGATCTGAGGAGATGCACGAAGACCAGTGAACCGATCGGCTGGAGGCGCCAGTTGATCGGCTGGTGGCACCCGAACAACCAACTTGATGGCGAGTCGATCAGTCATGGAGATGAGCTGATCAAACCCAGAAAGGCAGGCATAGATTTCATCTTATACAAGTTGCATGTGATGTAGACCTAGATGACCGTGATTCCTCTTGGCTCAAGGAATCACAATAGGATGGCCATAATCATTGCTTTTATCGTTTTACATGTTTTCTGTGGGATATAGCATGTATATGATACATACTATATGTTGTGGTGATTGGATATGTATATGTATATAAAAACCAAATCCCTCATTAAATATTAAGTTTTAGATGCCTTCTAAATGCGACACATGTGAAAAGCTTGATCGACCAAGTGTGGGCACGCCCTAGCATGGTGCACCGTCTATCTCGTGGAAGCGTGAAGGATGAATGTGTGGGTCTACCCTAGCAGGGTGCATATTCATCGTGTTGGCTTTGGGTCAGACTTAACAAGGTGATCTAGATGGGATCTAGTACCTTGAGGCATGGAGTTGATCATGGCAAAGAGTTGCATATGACATCTTTCAAGAGTTTCATATGATGCAACTGGAAAGAGTTGCCTACTTAGGAGATCTGGGTTGTGGGTGACAGCGCTAGCTGGTCCATGGCTCAGAGGATTTTAGGATCTTGACCCACTAGAAGATTGTACGCTGCAATCTTCTGAATTGATGGTGAGGGATGTCAATTTGAGTCAAAATAGTGGGAGCGGTAATTAATTAAAGGCCTAATTAACTATCGTCAAATTTTATTCAAATCAAATCAAAAGTAGTTTTGACAAATGCAATTTTCTCTTGTAGAATGGCAAAAGAATCATCTTTTAAAATGGGCAAATTAATTGAGAACAAATTCAATAACTGGTTGAGGACTGTGAGAAGTGTTCTGCACAATCTAGATATACCAGGAGCCTTTGAATTCACTCTATGTATGCTTAATGCGTTAGCGAAGAAGAAAGAAAGTTTATTGATAGAGATCAATGGAATGAAAGGTAAGGGAGAGAAGGGTTCTCTCGCCAAACCAATTTCTTCTACATGGAGAGGATGGAAGGAACGATGGAAGAAGAAGTCAGAGATAGAGATCTCTACTTCTGGTGTATACGTGATAGAGATTAACTTTACTACTTCTTCGTCATGGGTACTTGATACCAGATGCGGATCTCACATTTGTTCAAATGTGAAGGATCTTAAGAGAAGTAGGCCTTTGGGGAAAGGCGAGGTTGAACTACGTGTTGCCAATGGGGCAAGAGTTGCCACCAGTGCCGTAGGAACCTATGAGTTAACTCTACCAAGTGGGCTAATAATAGAGTTAAATAACTGCTATTATGTACCTGCCATAAATAGGAATATCATTTCCGTCTCTTGTTTGGACAAGGATGGATTTGAATTTCTTATTAAGAATGGAAAATGTTCCATTTCTAAAGATGGGATCTTTTATGGCAGTGCCCCAATGTCTTATGGTCTATACTTGATAGATTTGGATACAAGTGTATACAACGTAAACACCAAAAAGCAAAAACTCAACGACTCAAACAAAACATATCTTTGGCATTGTCGTCTAGAGCACATAAATGAGAAACACATTTCTAGACTCCATAAAGATGGTTATCTAGACTCTTTTTATTATGAATCAATAGAGACATGTGAATCTTTTTTGATGGGCAAGATGACCAAGACTCCCTTCTCAAGTAAAGGTGAGAGAGCTAGTGATCTATTAGGACTCATACATATTGATGTATGTGGGCCTTTTAGAACTAATGCCAGAGGTGGGTATCAGTACTTCATTACCTTTATTGATGACTTCAGTAGGTATGGCTATGTGTACCTGATGAAACATAAGTCAGAAACCCTTGAAAGGTTCAAGGATTTCATGAATGAAGTACAGAACCAACTTGGTAAAAGTATTAAGGCACTTCAATCCGATCGAGGTGGAGAATACTTAAGCCAGGAGTTTGAGGACCTTCTGCGAGCCCATGGTATTGTATCATAATGGACTCCGCCTGGAACACCACAGCATAATGGTGTATATGAAAGAAGGAATCACACATTGTTGGATATGGTGCGATCAATGATGAGTTTTGCTGATCTTCCAATTTCTTTCTGGGGTTATGCTCTTGAAACCGCCATGTTTACACTTAACCGAGTACCATCTAAATCGGTTCAAAAGACACCATATGAGATATGATATGGGAAGCATCCCAATTTGTCTTTTATGAAGATTTGGGGTTGTGAGGCTTACATCAAGAAAATGTTTCCTGATAAGCTTGGACCCAAATCTGATAAATGTTATTTTGTTGGATATCCCAAGGAAACAAGGGGATATTACTTATACCACCCTACTGACAACAAAGTGTTTGTTGCCAGGGATGATGTATTCCTAGAGAAGGAATTTATTTCCAAAGGAAGCAGTGGGAGGAATATAGATCTTGAAGAGGTTCAAGCCCAACAAGAAAACATTGAACCTCTAGATGTATAAGAGGAAAATGGAGATTCACAAGTTGTTGTGGAATCTCAATCTCCTCAGGTAACACAAGGACCTCGTAGATCTAGTAGGACCCACCTTGAACCTGAGAGGTTTGGATACCTTGTGACTCAGGAAGGTGGTGAGTTGATCATAGATGATGATCCAACTACCTACGTAGAGGCTATGGAGGGACCCGATTCTGAGAAATGGCTTGAAGCCATGAGATCCGAGATGGAATCCATGTATTCCAACAAAGTATGGACTTTGGTGGAACCACCCGAAGGGGTAAAACCAATAGGGTGCAAGTGGGTCTTTAAGAAAAAGACCGACATGGATGGCAATGTGCAAACTTATAAAGGTAGATTGGTTGCGAAGGGATTTCAACAAGTTCAAGGTGTTGACTATGACGAAACCTTTTCTCCAGTTTCCATGATTAAGTCCATCAGGATCATGCTTGCAATTGCAGCTTATTATGACTATGAGATTTGGCAGATGGATGTTAAAACCGCATTCCTTAATGGGAATATAAATGAGGATGTGTACATGACACAACTTGAAGGTTTTGTAGATCCAAAGAATGCCAATAAAGTCTGTAAGCTGCAAAGGTCAATCTATGGATTGAAGCAAGCATCTCGGAGTTGGAATCTTCGATTTGATGAGGAAGTCAAAGTTTTTGGCTTTATTCAAAATGAAGATGAACCTTATGTGTACAGAAAGGTTAGTGGGAGCTCGACCACATTCCTCATATTGTATGTGGATGACATACTTTTAATGGGGAATGATGTATTAGCCTTAGAGAAGGTAAAGACTTGGCTTGGGAATACTTTCTCAATGAAGGACTTAGGAGAAGCATCCTACATTCTAGGAATTAAGATCTATAGATATAGATCTAGAAGGCTTCTCAGATTAAGTCAGAGCACGTACATTGACAAAGTGTTGAAGCGGTTCAGCATGGAGAACTCAAAGAGAGGCAACATCCCCATGCTACATGGAGTCACCGTCTCTAGAGCTCAATGTCCCCAATCTTGTGAAGAGAGGGAGCGTATGAATGGGATCCCATATGCATCAGCCATCAGATCCATCATGTACGCTATGTTGTGTACATGCCCAAATATGTCATATGCTCTAAGAATGATGAGCAGGTACCAGTCAGATCCTGGGGATGCTCACTAGACAGCCGTAAAGAACATCCTCAAGTACTTGCGAAGGACTAAGGATCAATTTCTTGTTTACGACGGCGAGGAAGAACTGGTTGTAAAGGGTTACACTGATGCAAGCTTCCAAACCGATAAAGATGATTACAGATCGCAGTCAGGATTTGTATTTTGCCTTAATAATGGAGTTGTGAGCTGGAAGAGTTCCAAGCAAGAAACAGTTGATGATTCTACTACAGAGGCCGAGTATATTGTTGCTTCACATGCAACAAAGGAGGCTGTGTGGATTAGGAAGTTCATTTCTGAACTTGGTGTAGTTCCCAGTAGCTGTGATGCAATTGAGCTTTATTGTGACAATAATGGAGCTATTGCACAAGCTAAGGAACCCAGATAACATCAGCGGTCCAAGCACATACTGTGGCACTTCCATCTCATACGAGAGATCGTACAGCAAGGAGATGTGAAGATTTGCAAAGTACCAACTGAAGACAACATAGTTGATCCACTGACTAAGGCCCTTTCTCAGCAGAAGCATGATGGTCATGCTTGGTCACAAGGACTGAGGTTCCTTGGTGACTAGCTCTAAGTGCAAGTGGGAGTATGTTGGTATGTATTCCCATAGAGCAAGTCATATGATGATTGTAATGGGATACTTTGTAAATGATTTGAATAGTAATAAAGGCAATTTCTGATCTATATGTTTAAACTATTTCTGAGATGATGGTGTAACATGATAGATGTTTAAAGAATGGTTTTACTCAATGACGTATGCTTTTAGGTTCAGGACCTAAACGATGAGATCATACGAATGTTAAGAGTATACATTCTTGTTTAGTCCCTAGCCAGTTGTTATTGTGGAAATAACCATAGACATCAATAACATTAAAGACTAGATTGTGTGTTGGTTGATGACAAAATCTCATTAGTCATGATATAGTGATATCAAACCAAGCACATAGGTACTTGTTAGAGAACAAGGTACTGGACAGACCCACCATGAGAGTGACACATGGAACCATGACTTGGTAGTCACAGTCAACTCTCACAGTGATGGTGGTGAGTGTGATTCTTAGACCTGAAATCACTACACTCAACACATGTCGTTGGGTACACTTTGACATCATCAAACACAGTCCTAAAACATGGGTTGTTATAAAGGTGATGATTGGGTGCCTTTGACACATGAGGCTTTTGAGGGGTGAGTGATAGATATGGGAAATTTCCCTCCTAAGGGAGTTTGATGTCCTTGGCCACTTGATGAGTAGGATTGAGAAAGGCATGCACATGCACGTGTGAATCAATATGTGATATTGATGTCACACACATCTCACCCAGTCTGCTCTGAGATCAAGGAAATGAATGAATGTTGACAGGATGACTGTTCCATGCCTCGAGTTCATTCAAGATATCAGTGATAAAGGAATTATACATTCACTGTAACACCATTCATGAATTGTAGGATTGAAAGTTGTTCTCCAACTTTCTATTTCAATTGGGTAGCACTGATGTGTGACTAGGCACCGCTCTTTGCTTGTGAAGTCATAAGTGTTATGGACTTTCACTACCAATGTGAAATGGACCTGCAGGGTCACACACATAGGATTTAACCTGGAATAGGAGTTTGTCCACAAACATGTTTAGATTGATTACTAAAGGAGTTTAGTAGTTAAATTAAACACTCAATCAATTGATAGCTCAGTATCATAGTGTTCAAGGTGTTGGACTGATTGATTAGAGTATTAGATTGATTGAAACTGCGATTGACTGATTCTGCACAATCTGCACTCCCAACCGATCAGCTCATGTGATGAATCGATCGGCTGAGCTTGGTGAACTGATCAGCTCAACTGGTGAGTCGATCGACTCATGGACAGGGTGAAACAATTCGTTCAAGTGTTGAAACGATCGGTTCAATTCCAACCGGGCAAGTTGGGAAAGTAAGATTGGTGAGAAATTTCCTTTCGTTTCACTTGCCCAATTTGATTGGAACAAGGATTGGTATTTGATACCAATTCGAAACAAAAAAGGAAAAGTCAATCGGGAACTAATCAGGACCACGAACCGATCAGTTTAGAAGTGAACTGACCGTTTCATGGGTCCCAACCGATTGGTTGAGGTGTCAATCGACCGGCTCAGATCCCCAACTGACTGTTTCAGTTGTGAAATGATCGGTTCAGGTTACGCGGTTGTTTTTGTGGAAAATCTCGAACCCTTCTACTCCTGCTTTAGTCCCATATTTCCCGGGATAGAGAACCCTATCCCATGACCCTCCTATATATAGGGGTATTGGGGGCTTCTCAAAGTACAACTCAGTGCAAACCAGTTGCTCTGCAAAGTTGTCATTCTCTCTGGTTTTGGTAACCGAGAGAGCCTGAGCAAGTGCTACCCGATAAGGGAGGCACATCTAGGGAAGGGCAACTGTAGAAAGCGACTGGTGGCAGGAGAGTGTGTTGGCGACTAGTACACTGACGGGAGGGTGCGACTCCTTCTAATTCATTGTCAGATAAGGAGATCGGAGTTCCAGGTAGTCCGTGTGGACGACTGCAGAGGCGGGAGACCTCTGCCGCTCGGAGGACAATTGTCAATCCTGACAGTCCCGGTGAGACCAGGAGTCTTCAGTCCCGGTGCGACCAGGAGCTGCACAGAAACCGTCCAAGACCAGAGGTGAAGACTGCACAAGGCACGAGGTACTGTCGCCGAGCAAGCCTCAGGACAAGGTTTGCATCCACAAACCATCTTTCCTATTGTATAGACGTTGACGCAATTCCTTTTGTTCTGGATTTTGGGAGAAATTTTTTGTTTCCGCTGCTTCTCTGCCTCCCTTAAAACCCAACACTAACTTGCTCGTAGACCATGATTCTTCACTATAGAAGTGTCCGCTGGATGTTCG
This sequence comes from Alisma plantago-aquatica, assembly GCA_963693085.1. Lineage (NCBI taxonomy): Eukaryota > Viridiplantae > Streptophyta > Magnoliopsida > Alismatales > Alismataceae > Alisma > Alisma plantago-aquatica. The sequence continues at coordinate 317,751,690 of OY856411.1, read as the reverse complement.
ATGCTGGCCACAATTTCGGTAGCACAACCTACGTCCGTCGACGCTAGCCCAGCATTGGGAGAGACGCGTTACGCGAGAACGAGGGCTAGAGACCCTGACACAGAGACATGGATCGAAGAGAAGACCCGGAACCAGGCGGTTCAGTCCCGATCTAGGTGTTGTCGGCCGTGGGCCACTTAGACATCATGGTGCTGGTACTGACCAATGGGGAAGTGCCACGTAGCCTATACTATTTTTTTGATAAAGGTCATTTCCATTACTACCATAAAGTTACTTACAAAATGCAAGATTTAACATGCAAATGTCCGAAATTTCCACTACTGATGCAACTAGAAGAGGAAGAAAAAAAATAGATAAGTCTACATAAAGGAGTCTATGGGGGAGGCACCCCTTAACAGGCCCCAAACATACAATATTTAAGGAAAGTTATGGTAAAATCTTGGTTGCGCCTTGAAGAAGAACATATCCAGTTTCTTCATCAAGAATATCCTTAAGCTGGCATAGATTTTCTGCTTTCGATTGGCCTACATTAGTTTCCACTATTTCTTCAGCTGCCAATTGTCCTGCAGAGATGGATAACATTTAAGTCTGATTCTATTGAGAGTATGGTGATATTATTGGGTTTCTTATTATTATTGAATCTTATGTTGTTCCTTTCTTGCCATAAATTCCAGAAGATGGTAAATAGGAAGTCATCGGTAAGAAGTTGGTGTATGTTCCTAATCGTCTTTAGGGCTGATGGAAATTTCATGAGGTTTTGATTGTGGTGTTTGATTTTTAAAAAGTGTTTAATGATGTTTGATGAAAATATGCAATGGTTGAAGATGTGCTCCACAGTCTCCACATCATTTTTACAAAGGATGCCCCTAGATGGACCTATGTAACCTCTTTTGCTTAAATTTTGGTCTGTGAGGAGTTTGTTATTGAGAAGAAGCCAAAGAAATATTTTAAGTTTTTGTGGCCATCTATGTTTCCATACGTTTACACTTGGTGGGGAGATGCCTATATAAGAAAGGAATGAGTATGCCTCTTTTGGTGTATAATTTGCACCCCACCTCCATGTAATGTCGCTTGAGGTGTTGTATTCTAACTCATAGATGATGTTTTTGAGTTCGACTTGGTTTATATGAGGAAGTATCCAACGTTTGAGAGCATTTGGTCTATTGCTGGTTAGGAGGCCAAGAGCTTTGGCCGTGGTGATTTTTTCAAGATTCTTTGGGATAATCCACTCGATGTTCATGTTCTTGATGGTGTTGTTTTTGAACCATGTGTCATCCCAAAAGGATATAACTTTGTGAGAGTGTGGAGGGGCATAGATGATTTGCTTAATAAGGGTGATATGTTTGTTGATATACTTCCAAAGTGGCGAAGCCTTATTTTTCTTAGTCTTATGCCATGGCGGGTGACATGGTTTATTATCGCACTAACAAATTCACTCGGGGTTGAAATCCCAGAGTTTTTACCAAAACCTTATGCAATAATACCACCTGCAAGCGGGTGGGTCTTATCGCATTATAGTTAAGGACCGAATCCCAAGGGACCATGTTTTTAAGAATCGTTGCTAGTCTAGTCTAGTTCAAGTAAGGCTAATATTTAGAACCAAGGTTGAGTTGAGGTTAAATAGACTAATTGCAAGAAAGTAAAGAGCAGAATTAAAGCTGATCTAGATTAATGATATGGGATCGCTGGGATGGTCCTAGGTTTCACCACCACTACACATGTAAACACATCTAAACATCAAACATCCAGGCAAGATATAACTATCCAAATAGAACTATTGTGAACTCTCCCTGAGGGATGTTTAGGTTCACCTAAGTATCACCTTAGGCATCTGCTTGATGACGAGATCTCCCTCTTCCCACCTTCTTTGGCAGAGAGAGAGAAAGCAGCTTCGAGATGGAGTGTGGGTCTCAGACCGGCAGCCCCTGGGCGGAGGATGGAAGTCAGATTTGCTATGGAGTGATTGAGGCAGCCTTTGGATGTCTGAAAACTTCTTTTTTCGTGATGGACCCTTGGGGTCTTATTTATAGGCCTTAAGTGAAGTCCAAACGGTTTGGAGACCGTTTGGACCTCAAGACCGTTTGGATCTTGAGACCGTTTGGCTTCATGCGGTTTTGAGACCGTTTGAACTCCATGCGGTCTCAGGACCGGTTGGCTTCATGCGGTCTTGACACCGTTTGAACTCCATGCGATCTCGAGACCGGTTGGCTTCATGCGGTCTTGGGACCATTTGAACTCCATGCTGTCTCGAGACCGTGTGACTCCATGCGGTCTCGGGACCGGTTGGCTTCATGCGGTCTTGAGACCATGTGACTCCATGCGGTCTCGGGACCGGTTGGCTTCATGCGGTCTTGAGACCGTGTGACTCCATGCGGTCTCGGGACTGGTTGGCTTCATGTGGTCTTGAGACCATGTGACTCCATGCGATCTCGAGACCGGTTGGATTCATGTGGTCTTGAGACCGTGTGACTCCATGCGGTCTCGAGACCAGTTGGCTTCATGCGGTCTTGAGATCGTGTGACTCCATGCGGTCTTGGGACCGGTTGGCTTCATGCGGTCTTGGGACCGTGTGACTCCATGCGGTCTCGGGACCGGTTGGCTTCATGCGGTCTTGGTACCGTGTGAATCCATATGATCTTGAGGTTTAGTTATTCTTTTATGATTTTTTTTCGTGTTTTTCTGCAAAACAAAGGAAAAGTTAGTCTGATGGTATATTTACAAAAATAGGGTAAATTTGGGATTATGTATAGTTTTAGTTTAGAAAGAGTATGGAAAACTAAAGGAAAAGACTAAGATAATCATCCAAAATAGGGTGTTATCACCCCCCTAACTTAGAGTCTAGCTTGTCCTCAAGTTAGATAGAGTAATGGCGAGGCGATCTTATTTAGTTAGGATTTCCATACTCTTGCTTCAATTCTTAACCTGAGTTCTTCTAAGGTCATATCAAGTCTTATTGCTTGCCTTGACTCTTTCGGGTTTCGAGAGTTTCTTGGGTCTCAGGTTCTTTCCGTATCTCGTAGCTTGCATCGGGACCACTTTTATTCTGTGCATGTTGTTGACTCTAATCAGCTTTATACCTCTCTGAAAGACCTACTGGAAGCTAGAGAGGGTATGAGGGTTGGCTAAAGGCTTGAAGTGTAGCTCCCCCTTCAAGTGGGGGAGGGGCTGTCTATGCTTTTTAGGATCTCACTACCGGGCACGACACATCTGCCTTTATGAGGGCAGCTGAATGTACCGACCGGGTGATTCCTTTATGAGCCTTTCATATATTTAGATACCTTAGGGTTCCATTACCGGGCACGACACATCTGCCTTTGTGAGGGAAGAAGAATGTGCCAGTCGGATGAAACCTTCATCGGTTCTTTATATAGATCCTTATTCATGGCACAACTCTCATAATTTTATTCGTCTCTCTGGCTTTTATTCGATAACTCGCAGGCTTGGGATTTGGGGTTTTGTTTGGGAATTTATTTTGGGCAGCCAAGCCTCTTTTATTTTGAAGAGAGGAAAGCTTTTCTTATGGTTTTTCAACATGCACTTATTTGGTTTGTGGTCCACTTGTAGAACTTCTTGATTTGGAAGTTGCCTGATTCCCCTCTCATCCTTGAGAGCTTGGCTTATTTCTACCTTGATTTTGACCTGTGGAGAGTCAGATAAAGAATTGAAGCAAAAGCATGAAAATCAAGAGTGGAGCGACATTATTAAATCGACATTAAATGTCTAAGTGCTATTTACTTTTGGGGACTAACATGATTCTAGAGTTAAATGAGGGTGATTCTACTCGAAAAGGGTTAATTTAAAAAGAAAGTTAAAAAGGGAAAATGTATAAATAGAGAAAGGAAAAGAAGGAAGAGGGATGTAAAAATGATACCTCGCCCTTGTCTAATGTACCCCCCCCCTAACTTATCACTCACTCTGTCCTCAGAGTGTCAAAGTGATAGGTTGAGGAGTAATTAGGACAAAGGCTGCAGGCTAAGGTAAATCTGCATTTGCCCCCGGGGAATGAAGTAGGTTGGATGCGAACTGTCCTCGTAGAGCGTGGTAATCCACGTCAGTCATCTCCTCTACTGGTCTTTGGAGAACGATGATGGTTTACATCCAGTAGAGGACGTGGAAGCCACAGTCGTTCGATTGTCGGATTTGCTGGGGGCATTTGTGGAAGAAGGAAGGGCGGTGGAAATGCTCTTTGTCATACGCCCTTGTATGCTGACTCAGAAAATCTATTAACTTGTCGGCGCACTCCTTTGCCACTACTTCTGTTGGCGTCTTCGGTGTCATGATGTAGTTTCTCTGTCGTGCGTTGTACTGGCTATCGGAACTATTATATATTATGGTTGTTCCTTCTGGGAGATTTGTTGCCAGGAGCATCCAGTGCTCATGATAGAGGAAAGGTAACATGATGAACGTCGGCATTGTGTGCTATAGATAGGATATCAGCGCGTCAGTTGTGACGATGTTCTTGAGCTTTAGAAGATCATCTTTCATATATGGGGATGCCATGTATGTTGTTGGGTTGTTTTGGCCAAGTAGAAATTGATAGGCGGCCATTAAACTTACAGAGAGAGATCCTTTGATTTGTAAAGTCTCTCACAGTGTGTCTGCCATTACAAGAATGTCTTGAGACATGAATACGAGCCCATCTTTGTCGGCTGAGAGCCGCGCCATAATGATATGCAACTCGAGGTCGGAGAGACCTTTGCAAGCATCGCGATCAAAATAAGGAAAGGTTGGTTCGATGGCAGACAGAGGATCGATATTGCTTGTAGCTTGCTCGGTATCGGCTACTGTCATATTGGTTTTCTCTGACTCCTTCAGAGTTTGTCGGAAGGGTCGCCGCTGCGGTCACTAGATAGCTGAGAAGAGATAGAGAGGAACGTCATCTGGTACCATAGTTGGGTCCTTGAAGAACCGCCTATCACAGATGAGCTCCATGGCATAACGTCTGTGTAAGGAATGAAAATCTTTAGCAACCAGATCGTTAAATGGGATTTCCTGTTTCAGTGCTTGGATGTGACGTATGGTGCAGAAAGCGCAATCCCCAGATCCCTCGGTGGCTTGTACTTGAGGGTTTATGATATTGAACCAAGGTTGGCTCCAATCTTGGCGAAGAGATGGGCGGGCAGCCCAAATTAATTTAAGCAGCCGGAAGGGTATACACCTTGCTTCTTCTGCTGCTTCACCGACAAAGTTTATTGTGGCGGCTGGTAGCTCAGCGCCATAGAAATTATACACCTTGGCATCCCGAGCCTCGGTATCCACAATCATAAAAAGCCAGTGGTCCGAAACTTGGAAAGGCACGGTCAGATAACGTGCCCGACGTGCTAAACCAGCACGCAGCCGCTCGATCGACTTTGCTCTTATGTCTTTGTATAAAAGGCCAATAGACAGAGCGGGCGAGGCGTTAAATACCGGTTGTTGCCGCTTAGAACTTTTGTACATTTCTATACTATTGGCGAGGAGGACACGGAAGATTGCCATAAGCATCGTGGACCGAGGTCGGAGGATGCTGCGGAAGTCTTCACGTGTCAACTTACACCTAGTTTTTGTATTATGATAAATTATGTCTTCCCCCGCCTTTGCATCGTCCACTATAGTGTTCAGTATAAAAAAATCCTAAGCATCTAAAGTGGAGATGGCCGCCATATCCAGGTCATGCATTTTGTGCGGCAGAGGTGGTAGCGGGGGAAGTTCTTGTGGAGGGGGAGAAGCAGGTTGTTCTAAGGCCTGTTCATGGCCTGGTAGATCATCGTCCGAGTCAGAGGTAGAATTGAGGTCTTCATCGGTGTCTAAACTTACTCGTTCTGCCTCGCCCTCATCATAGGGAGAAGGTGTGGAGAGAGGTGGGGCAGTTGTTTTTGGTGGGCTGGCACTGGTTCCTAGTATACACTGGTGGAACTCAGCGTAAGCCGCATCTTTAGCAGCCTCCCCGATGGACCCCAGCACGGAATAATCAAAGAATTGGTCCCCATATGACATGTTGACATTATTGTTGTGTGGGGACTTGGGGTGATTGTCACTGTCGTGGTGACCTTTGTCGGAACCTCTGTGAGAAGGTTCTGCTGCATTTCCAGGGTCCTCTCCGTCATCATGTTTATCACCAGAGGAGGTGTTATCTTTGTTTGAATCAGCAGATGAGTCAGAGTCGTCTTCTTCGTCATCATCGCCATCCTTGTCGTCCACTGCCTTGTCTGCTTGCTTTTTACTCGCGGATGTTTTGCACCGCCGATGGGTGGCTTGTAACTCATTGAAAGCCACTTGCAGATGCTCGTGTGTTTCGAGCAGTGCATCATGGGATTCTTTGAGGTCGGTATATCTTCCCTCGGCGGAGAGGAGACGTGTTGTAAGATTTGTAACTTGAGCACGTAACTACTGGATTTCATCATTATTGGACTCCTCTTGGGGATGTTGTAACTGTGTGAGCGTGTTGTTGATGGTGTCCAAGCACGTGCTCAGAACTGCTTGTTGTTGCTGGAGCTCGCAGAGAGTCTTTGGCAGAGGCTGAGTTTGCATGGAGATCTCATCGACTTGCTTCCCCGTTGCTTCTTGCTGACGCTTCGCTCCAAGGACCAGGCCCGGCAAGGTGTTGTAGTGACTGTTGATGTGCTCAACTTGCTTAGCCACCTCATCTTGTCGTTGTTGGAGGCCTTGGAGGATGGTGTGCAAGGCGCGGTATTGTTCGTCGATCGTGGCCACCTGTCGTGATAAACCCTGCACACAAGAAAAAATAGAATGTAAGATATTAGAGGGATCGGTGAAGAGGTTTCGGACAGCGTCGAATTGACGGCCGAATTCCTCACCGATATGTGCAAAAGGGGCCCCAGGAGCGGAAGGATGGGATGGCTGTGGTCTGCGTGGGATGGTACTAGTGTCTTGTGGAAGAGACACTGATGATTCCCTGAGCTGCGTAGTGACTGTGGATGTAGTCACCAGCGGTGTCGGGGTGGTTGTGGAAGTGAAAAGTGGTGAAAGCGGTGGTAGCGATAGTGATGGGGTGGAAACTGCGGAGGTGAAAGGGAAACTGGTGAAGTCGGGCATGGGGATGGGGAAGGGAAAGCCCGAAGGGAAAAGTGGTGATGAAGAGGATGTGAATGGTTGCGTGGATGTGATGGGGAAGAAAGGAGTGGTAGATGTTGAAAAGGTGGAAGGTGGAGTGGTGGCAGCGGTTAGCTGCTCGTGTAGACTCTGAATGAAAGAGTCGATTGAGGAGGAGGTTAAGATTTCTTCATGGAGCTTCTCGACCTCAGGATTTGGCTTAGATGTTGGTGTCCCCGACAGCTGTTGGGCATGCGACTGCCTTCTAGAAGGTCATTTGACGGGTTTTTTTTTTTGTCGAGCTGTCGGGGCTGTGATGCTCAGCTCCATTTGTCCTGCTGTAGCTTTCTTTTCGGTTGTTTTAACCGAAGCTAGTAGTTGTGAAAGCTCCTCATCAGAGAAGAGGAGCTGTTTGGTATCATACTTTGCTAGCTCCGGAAGCGGGACGAGTGTTCTGGATGACTTAACCATAGGGCATAAGACATAGTGTAGTTTCCCATCCTTTTCCTTGATGATGAAAGAGTTCTTCAGATTTTGTTCATTGGTAAGGATGTCGCCCTTTAGTTGCGTGCAGCGGGGTAGGGGTATGTCCATCTTGAGGTATTTGATAATAGATGTGACATGCCCCCCATGCAGATTTCTTTCCCCAGGCTGGAGGTTGATAGTTTCTGGATCAGTTGTCGTCCGATATTGACCGGCCTTTCGTTAATAATAGACTAGAGAACGAAAAGATCTGAAATTATAACGTTTCCCCCCTCTGTCCTGGGGAAGAGTGCGCCAGCGAGAATTTTGGGGATCCCAGTTAGAGATTTCCAGAATTTGTGTCTGTTGAACTCTGAATGTTCGGTCCCCACCTCCATGGCTTTCTGCAGCTGGTCCTGGTTGTCAATGAAGATTGTGTTCAACATATTTTCTGTTATGACAACCTTGCTGCCGAAGATTTGGGTGACGAGCCTTCTATCACCCCCATCCCGTGACCTATCCATGATGTCGACGGGCTCTTTGGTCAGAAAAGTGAAGAATTTTGTAGTGGGTTCGGAGTAGGATACTTCAGGTACTAGACACAACCTGGCGAGGTTGGATTTGTCTAGCACGTCGAAGGTGCGGTCGTATATCCCCATCCTACGCAGTATGCTGGAGCACACATACTTGGTGGGTTTTAGGGTTTTGTCAGCGGGGAGGTTGGTTTGGATGAAGAGGTTTTCTGGTGGTGGTGTAGTGGTGGTGATAGGAATGAAAGTGGGGGTGGTAGCAGGAATGGTGGTGGTAGTAGCAGGAATGGTGGTGGTAGTAGCAGGAATGGTGGTGGTAGTAGCAGGAATGGTGGTGGTAGTGGTGGTAGTAGCAGGGATGGTGGTGGTAGTGGTGGTAGTGGCAGGGATGGTGGTGGTAGGTTTTGCAAAGGGTTGATCCATGGCAGAGGCAGGTCGAACTTGTTTCCTTGCCCGTTTCTTGGAGGGCTGCCCAGATGCAGTCTCCAGGACCTTGTGTTTCCCCTTTTGTTCTTTAGCAGGGGATTCCTCCTCGGAGTTAGGATTTTACTCCGAGCCTTCATCATCAGAAGAAGAGATCTCATCTTCTTCTTCAGGTGCCTCAGCTAGGCACTTCTCGAGGCGATCAAGCTCGCACAGGACGTCAATTATTTTGATATTTGGAGGTGCCTTCCCGGTCCTGTTGAAGTCAACTCTTATCTTTTGGAGCTGAGCTTGTTTTTCCAGTAGTTCCTTTCTGTTCCAGATTTCTGGTGATGCCATAGCTGTAGAATGAGAAATCAAGAGTTAGAATAACATGTTTCGAAAGATTTGATTTTATTAATATTTATGTATTTTTGTATTTTTATGGAAATTAGATGAATGTGCAAGGTCAAACGGTTTCAAGACCGTTTGGTCCCAAACGGTTTCAAGACCGTTTGGTCCCAAACGGTTTCAAGGACCGTTTGGAGAACGAAGTGTCGTGTGTCCATCAGTGAAGGCGAAGATGAAGGTAAAATGGCGTAGCGACGGCGGATGCATTGGCGACGACGGCGAAAGCGGCGGTGATCATCGGCGATAAGGGCGATGGTTAAAACGATGATAAAAACGACGGTGAATCTGGTGGTGAAAAAGACAACGATGAAAATGGCGGTGGCTCTAGTGATGGAGACGGCGGGGAAGGCGGCGACGGTGGGCTGGGCCGTTGGTGAAAACAGCGAAGACGATGGTGGTGCCGGCGATGGTTTACAGAGCCGATGGTGGCGCCGGCAGCGATGATGGCGGAAGAGAAGAAGGTCGGACTACCTTTCAGTATGTGGTAACGGCGGCAGTGAGGAAGCAAAGGACGGTGGACGGAGGTGCGGTTGTTGTGCAGAAGCACGGGAACCACGTCGCCGGAGGAGAATTGCGCGGGAACAGTGGAAAGCAAGAGCAATAGAATAGAAACACAAGAAAGTTCAAGAGTTCGAAGAGAGAAAGACGAAGGGGTAGGGTTGATATTTATAGGAAACGGGGGGTTGACCGGACCAAAACCCTAAGTCAAATGGTTTAGCGACCGTTTGGACTCCAAACGGTTTCGAGACCATTTGGCTCCAAACGGTTTCAGGACCGTTTGGCTCCAAACGGTTTCGAGACCATTTGGTCCCAAACGGTTTCAGGACCGTTTGGTTCCAAACGGTTTGAAGACCGTTTGGCTCCAAACGGTTTCAGGACCGTTTGGCTCCAAACGGTTTCGAGACCGTTTGTTCCCAAACGGTTTCAGGACCGTTTGGTTCCAAACGGTTTGAAGACCGTTTCACTCCAAACTGTTTCAGGACCGTTGGGTTCCAAATGGTTTCAGGACCGTTTGGGAGGGTTAAGGTCGAACGAATTTTTAAATTTTTATCTTTGTTTTATTCTATGAATTTTTTTTGTATTTTCATAAGATGAACCCAAGGTAAAATAAAAGAATGGGAAATAAAGAAAGAAACTGAAATCTTGGGTTGCCTCCCAAGTAGCGCCTAGGTTTTACGTCGCTGGCTCGACGAAGCTGAGGTTGTTATGCTGACGGCTTGGCGTCTTTAATTTCTATGGTTTGTCTTGGTATTTTGTCTTCTGGAGTGTAGTATCTTTTTAAACGGTGACCGTTGACCATCCTTTCTCCTCCGTTGTTGTCTATAATAATGGCAACTCCATTTGGGTAAATATGTTTTATAGTGAAGGGCCCGGACCATTTTGTTCTAAGTTTTCCGGGAAGTAACTTGAGCTTCGAGTTGAAAAGGAGTACTTTTTCGCCAATGGCGATATCTTTTCTCTTGAGATGACCATCATGCCACATTTTTGTCTGCTCTTTATAAATTCGAGCACTCTGATAGGCGGTCATACGGAGCTCTTCTAGCTCCTGTAGTTGAAGTTGTCTATTTTCTCCCGCACTTTTAAGATCAAAGTTTAGCTGTTTGATGACCCACCAGGCTTTGTGTTCCAGCTCTACTGGAAGATGACAAGACTTCCCGTACACCAAACAGAACGGGGTTGTCCCGATTGGTGTTTTATATGCAGTTCGGTATGCCCAAAGGGCATTGGGAAGTTTGGCGGACCAATCAGTGTGGTTTCTGTTTACTGTTTTTTCAAGAATCGCCTTTAATTGTCTATTTGATATTTCCACCTGACCACTATTCTGTGGGTGGTAGGGCGTGGAGACTTTGTGATTGACTCCGTATCTTTTTAGTAAGGCTTCAAAACTTCGTTCCAAGAAATGGGTCTCGCCATCTGATATGACAGTTCTTGGAACTCCAAATCTTGGGAAAATAATATCTTTGAACAATTTAATAACAGGCTTGGAATCGCTGGACACAGTGGGTACAGCTTCGACCCATTTTGAGACGTAGTCCACTGTGACCAAGATGTACGAGAAACCATAGGATGAAGGGAAAGGGCCCATGTAGTCTAGCCCCCACACATCGAAAAGCTCACTTTCCTACCACATAGTGAGGGGCATTTCATCTCTTTTTGATATGTTGCCAGAAAATTGGCATTTGTTACAAGCTTTCACAAAATCATAAGAATCCTTTGATATGGTGGGCCAGAAGAAACCAGATTGTAAAACTTTTATAGCTGTTTTCTTAGCACTCATGTGCCCCCTGTGGGTCCTGAATGGCAATGCTCTAGGACTGGGGTTATTTCTTCTTCTGGCAAGCAACGACGGAAACATCCATCAGCACAAAGGTGAAATAGGTAGGGTTTATCCCAATAATAATGTTTTATGTCATGAAGGAACTTCCTTTTGTCCTTGTGGGAAGCAGATGGGTGGATAATTCATGTGGCTAGATAATTAACGATATCAGCATACCAAGGGAAGCCATGAGTGGCTTTCATAAGCTGATCATGAGGAAGAGAATCCCAGATAGGGATTTTATCTTTTTCTTCAACCTCGATCCGGCTAAGGTGATCATCCACAACATTCTCCACGCCACTTTTATCTTTGATCTCCAAGTCGAATTCCTGAAGCATTAGCACCCAGCGGATAAGCCTGGGTTTGGCATCCTGTTTCTGAATCAGGTATCGAATGGCGGAATGGTCGGTATAAACGATGACTTTAGAACCAATCAGATAAGAGCAGAATTTTTCAAACGCATAGATGATAGCCAAAAACTCTTTCTCTGTGGTGGTGTAGTTTTTCTGTGCTTCGTCTAGCATTTTGGATGCGTAGTAGATAACATAGGGTTTCTTATCAATCCGCTGTCCTAGAACAGCCCCTATGGCGTAGTCACTTGCGTCGCACATGATTTCAAAGGGCTGCGAACAATCTAGGGCTCTCAAGATAGGTGTGGAAATTAAAGCATTCTTGAGGATAGAGAAACTTTGCATACATTCTTGATTGAATATGAACTCGGTATCTTTAGTCAGGAGTTGGGTCATGGGTTTGGCTATCTTAGAGAAATCCTTAATGAATCTTCTGTAAAATCCTGCATGACCCAGGAAAGCTCGAACTCCTCTTATGTCCTTTGGAGGTGACAGTTTTGAGATAACATCGATTTTTGCTTTATCTACCTCGATTCCTCTGTCACTTACCCTGTGTCCGAGGACGACCCCTTCCGTTACCATGAAGTGGCATTTCTCTCAATTCAGGATAAGGTTGGTTTCCTCGCAGCGCTGTAGAACTTGTACGAGATTGATTAAGCAACTATCGAAGGAGTCTCCGTAAACTAAGAAATCGTCCATAAACACTACCATAATGGATTCAGTTAGTCTGGTGAAGATGGCAGACATACACAGTTGGAACGTAGCGGGTGTGTTACACAACCCGAACGACATTCTTCTAAAGGCGTATGTCCCAAAAGGACATGTGAAGGTAGTTTTTTCCTGGTCCTCCGGGTGTATAGGTATTTGATAGAACCCGGAGTAACCATCAAGATAGCAGAAATATTTCTGATGAGCTAAACGCTCCAGAACTTCATCGAGGAAGGGTAGAGGGTAATGGTCTTTCCTCATGGCTTTGTTCAGCTTCCTATAGTCAATACACATCCGCCACCCTATTACCGTTCTGGTGGGCACTAGCTCATTTTTGTCATTGAGCACTACGATAGTGCCTCCTTTTTTTGGAACAACCTGGACAGGGCTGACCCACTGGGAGTCAGAGATAGGGTAGATTATACCAACTTTGAGTAGTTTGAGGACCTCCAGGCGAACCACCTCCTTGAGATTAGGATTCAGTTTTCTTTGATGTTCGCGGGTTGGCTTGAATTCCTCAACCATTGGAAGTCTATGCATACACAAGGCTGGGTTTATGCCTGTTATGTCAGTTATCTTATATCCAATGACCTTTTTATGCTTCTTCAGCTCATCCAGAAGCTTTTCTTCCTGATCTTCTGTAAGGGTAGAGCTGATGATGACCGGGCAAAGTTTTTCCTTATCTAAGAAAACATGTTTAAGCCCTGTGGGTAAAGTCTTCATTTCAGGGGCTTTTGGTGGCTCAGCTGCTTCTATAATGGTAACAGCTTTAAGTTCTTCAAAAGTGGCCGTTGATGCTTCTTCGGCCTTTTCTAAATGTTGCAGACACTGTTGAACTAGTTCGTTCGCAGAGAATTCAACATTCGGATTGATTAGGACATTTTCTAGTTCGTCCGCTGGCTCAGATATTTCTAACTGAGACATTTGTTGTCTTGCGTCAAGAAGAAAAACCTCCTCTTGGATACTAGGGCCTTTCATGCTATTAAGGACTCAGAATTGAATTGCTTCTTTCCCGAGCCTAAGGATGATGGTGCCAGCTTCGACGTCAATAAGCGCCCTGGCAGTAGCGAGGAAAGGTCTACCGAAAATAATCGGGTATCTCAAGTCTTCTTTAATATCCATGATAATGAAGTCACATGGGACGTAGGCATCCTTGCCTATCCTTACTGGGATATCTTCAATGATCCCCAGAGGTGCGGTTATGGTGGAATCAGCTAATTGAATAGTCATTGTTGTAGGCAGCAATTCGGTAAAACCCATACGTTTGCACATGGAGTAGGGCATGATAGATATATTGGCCCCTAGGTCAGCTAATCCTTTTTTAGTGGATGCATTTCCAATACAACATTGGATTCCAAAGGAGCCTGGGTCCTTCTTCTTTTTGGGCATCTTATTTAAGATGATGTCCGAAGTGGTCTGAGCAATCTTAACAGTTTCTTGCTCCTCGGTGATGTACTTTCTTGATAGTAAGGTCTTGAGGTATTTCGCCCAGGCTGGCACCTCGGAAAGAGCATCAAGGAGCGGGATATCAATGTATAGTTTCTTCATTGCCTCTTTGAACTTTTGAAACCTGGTGTCCATCTTTGTTTCTCGTAGTCTTCCTGAGTACGGGATTCTTGGTTAATATTGCAAAGCTTCAGGTTCTGTGGACACTTTATCTTTGCCCTTTGTGCCCTCTGAGGGCTTCTCCATTCCTTGTTGCGGGCTCTCATTCGTCATGAAAGTAGGGGTATCATCATTATCCAGGGTGATCTTGGTGGTGTCATGAAGAGTGCGTCCCGATCTTGTGGTGACCGCATTTAATTGTTCATGTCTGTTCTGTCCATGCTTAGGATTTGATTCGGGCTGTCCTGCAAAAGTGCCTGCCGGAGGCTTCAATTGTGCAGCGATCTGGGCAAGCTGGGCTTCTACTGCTTTTTGCTGTGCTTGCTTATTAGCAAGCATAGTCTGTTGAGATTGTAGCATCTGCCTTATCAAGGATATTTCATCTTCCGGTTGAGAAGGAGTGTTTTTCAGAGGACTCTGTTGTTGGGTTTGTTGAGATTGTTGTGGTGGTAGCGCCAGCTGAGGTTGCTGAGTATGCAGCTGTGGATGGAGCGGAGGATGAGTGTTTTGATAGTAGGTTGATTAGTTCCTGGGGTAGTTAGCCCTAGGGAAGTTATTCCTGGAATTCCCTTGATTTTGGTTGAAATTGTTTGGGAATCCAGGTGGTAACCTACTAGAGGATCCCCCCTGTGTCTGATGTTGCGGATTAGCGGTCCCAGCAGGGTTTCCATACTGAAATCCTGGATGATTCCTTGGCTGATTAGGGTTGTAATATACTTGTCCAGGGATGGAATGGATGGAGTTGACTTGTTCCGGTAGTTGTTCTTCAGATTGGTCGTTGATGGGTTCATAAGGTTGTGGTGGTGGATGCAGATCCATCATCACATTATAAAGCATACCGCAGGAAAGGGTCAGATGGTCAGAAGCATGATAGGCCTCACAGGTTCCTGAGGGAGCCTTGACTTGTTGAACTAGAGGATTTTTCTTCTTATTAAATTCTCCGAGAGAAGTCTCGAGAGCTTGTTGTTTATGAACTATGGTTTTCAGGACTTTAGCTATTTCTTTCATCTCTATTGATTCTTCAGTTTTGTAGACCTTGAGGACACCTTTACTGGCTGACCGTCCCTAGTTAGACTGGTTTTCAGCTCCGAGTGTAACAATTTTCCAAGCGTCCTCATAATTCTTTCTCATGAAGTTTCCTCCAGATGAGGAATCCAAAAACTGTTTGATATCGTCACTTACTCCCCGATAGAAGGTTTCTATCAATTGGTTCTGGGAGATTCCATGATGGGGGCACTTCCGCAAAAGTTCTTTAAACCTTTCCCATGCTTCAGCAAGGGATTCTCCGGGTAACTGAGAGAAATGATTGATCTGCCCTCTGATCTCATAAGTCAGTGAGGGAGGAAAGAACTTCTCTAAAAACTTTTCCTCTAGGGGAGCCCAGGTGGTTATTATGGGTTCCATGTCAAGTGAGTTGTACCAACTCAGGGCCCTCCCAGACAGAGTGAAATGGAACAGATGAAGCATTATCGCATCAAAAGCAACTCCGGTTTGCGGAACCAGGCGGCACAGTGCCTTAAACCTTTTCAGATGATCCATGCAATCATCTCCAGAACCTCCGGAGAAAGAGATGCCTTGCATGATCTAGATCCACTGGGTCTGAATCTCGAAGTTGGGGATATTGATAATCGGAGGCCGGACCGGGTGGTTATCCTCATAGTTCTTTGGGACAGCGTAGTCCCTCAGTTGTTTGTTCCTTAACTCCAGCTGAGCAGCTTGGGTTGCTGCCTCAGTTTCAGCTCTGATGCGAGCTTGCTCTTCCGCACGAATCTCCGCTTGGATTTGGGCACGTGTATCAGCGATGATTTGTGCCCGTTGAGCGGCGATGGCGGCATTGACCCTCTCCATCACCAAAGCAGCCTGGCATTGATCTTCAGCCATTTGCCTAGCCCTTTGGCGATTGAGTCGAATGTGTCGGTGAAAGCTTCTCTCTACCTCAGAGTCATACTCTGGATCAGGGGAGAATCTGGGGTTATGCACTGGTTGCATACACGATTTCTACCTGAGTAGAGAGAAGAAAACACCTTTTAGATGATGGTAGAGATATAATGAATTCAAGTAGATATGGACTAATGATTAAAAGAAAGTGTAAAAATCCTAACCAACTGACAAGGTACTAAATGAAATTAAAACGTTCCGTTATCCCCGGCAACGGCGCCAATTTTTGATGGAGCTTCCACTTACGTGGAATTGCGTGCACACTAAAAATCCTAAAGATGGTAAGTCTTTAAGTTTAGCCTTGCTTATACTAGATAGAAAACTCCACCCACGTATGCTAAGATACGTGGAAGTCTTATCGTAGTATAGTTAAGGGTCAAATCCTCGAGACAACAGTCCTGTTGTTGCCAACAAGATGGAAAACGTAATAATATCACTTAATCTCTTTGGTAGTTGGTATTTAGATCAAAAGGGTGATTTGGTTGTTTTTAAGCTAAGTGCAAGTAAAGTAAAGAAAGCAAGTAAATTTAAGGAGTCAAACTACGATAAAAGTCACTAGGGTGTGATCGGTTTTTCACCGCCACTACACATGGATCAACACATGCAAAGCAAAACATAACCTGCAAAAAGAGTCTAGTCAGTTAGTATCTTTGTAGACTTAGCTTCCTTTCATAGAACTAACTACGAGAAGTGCAGGAATGTTGCAATGCCAACCATCCCCGAACAAATGGTCACTTACTTTGCATCATTCCCTTCGCGAAGTGTGTTCCTCGACTTACCAAGGTTGCACTTTCATACGTCAACTGATTCCATTTCATAGTATGAAAGTGCAACAAATGATAGTGAGTTTACTCCACTCCTTGAGATACACTTCTAGATACCGAAACAGATGCATGGTGGATACATGCACCAGGAACCAACATACAAACGAGTTTCAAATCTAATAGTACAAATGTAGACAATTCATACTAAAAGATAAAGGATAACACAAGCTGGAGATCAAGCAACATGCATTCATTAAACGTTTGATGTCGAACTGAAAGGATAAGAACTCTATATTACAAATTATGGATTGCATTTACATGATGTGAAAACATGGGTAGTGGGGCTACTCCCCGCACCCTAGTGAGGGAGACTACTCGCTCATAACTAGGACAAAGAAGGAGGCAAGAAGAGAGAGAGAGAGCGTCATCCCCATAAAGGAGAAAGGAAAATCAACTCCTTGGAGAGAGAGAAACGATCCACCAGCTTCACAGGTTGCTTGATGATGAGATCTCCCTCTTCTTACCTTCTTTGGCAGAGAGAGAGAAAGCAACTTCGAGATGGAGTGTGGGTATCAGACCGGCAGCCCCTGGGTGGAGGATGGAAGTCAGATTTGCTCTGGAGTGATTGAGGCAGCCTTTGGACGTCTGAAAACTTCTTTTTTCGTGATGGACCCTTGGGGTCTTATTTATAGGCCTTAAGTGAAGTCCAAATGGTTTGGAGACCGTTTGGACCTCAAGACCGTTTGGCTTCATGCGGTCTTGAGACCGTTTGAACTCCATGCGGTCTCAGGACCGGTTGGCTTCATGCGGTCTTGACACCGTTTGAACTCCATGTGATCTCGAGACTGGTTGGCTTCATGCGGTCTTGGGACCGTTTGAACTCCATGCGGTCTCGAGACCGTGTGACTCCATGCGGTCTCGGGACCGGTTGGCTTCATGCGGTCTTGAGACCGTGTGACTCCATGCGGTCTCGGGACCGGTTGGCTTCATGTGGTCTTGAGACCGTGTGACTCCATGTGGTCTCAGGACCGGTTGGCTTCATGCGGTCTTGAGACCGTGTGACTCCATGCGGTCTCGAGACCGGTTGGCTTCATGCGGTCTTGAGACCGTGTGACTCCATGCGGTCTCAGGACCGGTTGGCTTCATGCGGTCTTGAGACCGTGTGACTCCATGCGGTCTCGGGACCAGTTGGCTTCATGCGGTCTTGGGACCGTGTGACTCCATGCGGTCTCAGGACCAGTTGGCTTCATGCGGTCTTGGGACCGTGTGAATCCATACGATCTTGAGGTTGAGTTATTCTTTTATGATTTTTTTTCGTGTTTTTCTGCAAAACAAAGGAAACGTTAGTCTGATGGTATATTTACAAAAATAGGGTAAATTTGGGATTATGTATAGTTTTAGTTTAGAAAGAGTATGGAAAACTAAAGGAAAAGACTAAGATAATCGTCCAAAATAGGGTGTTATCAGTTAGATTATCAACACTTCTAGGATCTATTTCTTCTTGGTTTGCTACTTGGTTTTCCACCATATCAGAGATTTCAAGATGTAATTAGAAAGCATCATAAAAGGAAAGCTTAAATTGAGATATCTAAGCATATGTAGATTTGCAGACATCATAGGAAAGCAAATATCTATTTTCTAACCACTTGTGGGCTTTTGTCGTAAACTTTTTCCAAAAATTTGTTAAGAGGCACAACGGGTTGATCTTCACTGACCTACACATGATACATAACATAATAATTGTCCAGCAGCAAATTCTGGATACCTGGCATCAATATTGCGTGGTTCAGCAGCAAAGTCTGGATACCTGGCATCAATAGACAACCATTCTGGTGTGTCTGAAGGATGATGAATACGACCATCCTTGCCTTTTCCTTCAGATGGACAAATCATATCTTTAGTAATAGATGATGACATATAGAGCCTCTCTAACTGAGGTATCAAAGGGAAGTGATACATGAACTTAGCAGCTACCTTCTTTCCCTTTGTTTTGTATTGCTTTTCATTCCATCTTGAGGCACCACAAGTATCACAATTTTCTTTTGAAGATGCATCTTTGTGAAAAAGCATGCAATTATTTGTACATACATCTATAGTAGAATGATCAAGTCGTAAATCCTTCACAATCACATTTTCTTCATAGTATGTCTCCGGTAATAGACAATTTTCTTCTGGAAATCCTGAAATAATCAACTATAACAACTTTGTGAAAGAATCGTTGGACCATCCATATTCCTCCTTCAGAAATAGCAAGGCAACCAAATACGATATCTTAGAATGACTTGTGTAACCTCTATAGAGTGGTTGATCCGCCTCTTTTAGTAGCTTGTAAAATATTTGTGCATCTACATTTGTAGGTTCCTATGTAGCTTCAGTAGAGTGGTCATTTGTTGTGTCACCCATACCAAACAAATCCCCCAGCATCTGATGCATATTGTCGGTGCTAGGCATGTTTGGTGCCACAATAGGATTGCTCCTACCAATCACCTCCCCATGAAACGTCCAAACATCATAGCTATGCACAAATCCTTTTTGTAATACATGTGAGAATACCTCCTACTCTATTTTAAGGTATCTGTTCAAACATACCTTGCAAGGACATATTAATTTCCCCTGTCTAGTTGGTCTCTGATGGATAAGAGAAAACTCAATGAACTTTCGTAACCCTGCCTTGAATACATCACTTCGCACTCTGTTCCCAATATACATCCAACTCCGATCTATTAGAAAATCCATCTACATGAAGGAAAATATATAATAAGTTAAGCACACATTACAAGAAATATATATATATATATATGCAATTCAAATAGTATATTGATTATATTCCTTTCAGTCTATCTAGGTATTTATATTCCTTGATTATATATATATATATAAATAATCGAGTAACCTGATATAGGTCTGATTTAGAGTAAATTTGTTCTTCATATTTTATATCTGTCCCCTATACTATTTGTTGGACCCATCAAATACATGAATCTGTAGTCTTTTCCTATTTTCAAGTTTTGGTGAATCGCCAACTTGAATCTGTAGAATAACTCCTACTTCATAATTTGATCTGTAGAATAACCTGAACTTGAATCTGGGAAATTATGATCTGTAGAATAACTCCTACTTCATAATTTGATCTGTAGAATAACCTGAACCTGCATATCTGATTTCATGGTTCTACTTCCCATGGCTAATAAATGGAATACTTATTCTTGATATTAGTTACAACTGGGAAACTAGATGAAGAATAAGAACACATAATATGTGAGGAAAGAATATCCAAAAATGATAAGAACTCTGTGGTTTTCATGTGAGAATCTCTCAGTTATTAGTTTGTTTTTGTCATAGGATATTTTTTTCTAGGAAGTCTTTATCACTCTGATTTGATGTTGTGTCCTTCAAGTTTTTATTTCAACCATATAATGAGAGATCCTCCCCTCTATCTATTGAGCTAGTCTATTTATAGGGTTTGTAGATGAAGTGTCAAAGACAAAGTGATTATGCTTTTAGAATCATTTCAAGTATCCTTTGTGATGGGTGCAGAGCCTATGGCTAGTTGACTTGTGCACCTCTCCAATGTTTTGTGTGTGGTCTACTAAGTAGACTAGTCTCTAAATGGTAGATTGATTTATCCTATTTCTTCATTTTTTTCATATGTCTGTTATGATTGGTTTCCTATACCAATCTAATGAATGAGGGTCTCACTCAACCAATCTGGGAGTGTAATATTCATGCCCCATGTATGGTTGAATGACATTTCTTATGATGACTATATGGGTTCCTTGTTTGATCAAATGGATTACCAATATGACTATTTGGAGGACCTATGATTCTATTGTTGATGGACCAGCCCGACAATTAGTGACCCAACAAATAGGTACCGACCAACAAAGGTCATTGGTAAAGTCCAATAATGGTTGAAACTTATGGATTGTGTCTTGGAACAAATAGGTAACTAGACATGTTGATTTCTTGATATCAAACCACTAGTTTATTGGTAGAAGTGATGATTGGTTGATCTCTATTGAATGTATAGTGTTCAACTAGATTGACCTCGAGTCTTGGAGTCATATTGTCATAGTCAATTGATTAATAGGGTGGTGATTTGGTCTACATAATTTTGTTTAGATCTTCATGCTTCTATGTAATAACTTCTTATCAGTCCATAGTGGCATATTTGGTTGATTGAGGTTCAAAGGGATGACTTGGAATTTGTCTTTGATATCTGTTATACATCTGAAGTATGGGTTGAGTTTTAATGCAAGAATCCATTAGGATATAGGTTCAAGAAGGGGATGTATTGAGATTCTTAAGATTGAGAACAACTTTATATATCAATAAAATATATTAAATTATAATCAAAACATGTAATGGGGAGAGAGAATGAATAAACACAATAGAATACATAGATGTATAGTTGTTTTATCTTAAAATGTCATAACTCCACTACCTAGAGAAGTTCTTCTGTAGGATTCATTAACCACTTGAGTATCCTATTATATTAACTCACCAAGATAAAACATCAAGTAACCCCCTCTTTTTATCCAAAGAGTAACTAGCACTCTTTCTGGGAAAAATTGTAATAATCAATCCAAGGGTAAACCAACCCTATCTATTGCAAGCTACCCTACATTTTCCTTCTCCAATGTAGATATTAAATTAACTTTGAAAGAATGATACTACAAGAGGTAGATGATATTCTCAGGATATATCAATTAAGGTCGTCTCTCTTAGAAATTATCTCTAATCATTCAGTTCAAATAGGCAGTGCCTGGGTGTGGATGCAACATCTTCATGTGGGGCATGTGCAGTGCTTGCATGCATTTTTTAGCTGTGGGGCAACGGTTGGTTGCTGCACAGATCTGTGTGTAAGCTCTGTATATAAATACTTTGGTAAGCCTTTAAATCTCTAACATGGTTATTATATATAGTTAAGCATGTCTACTAGATAGTTGATGAGATTAGGAATTTTTTTATCCATTTTTATGGGAGTAGTGATATCCCAATGGACCTTTTTTATCCATTTTACATATATGAATCCTTCGATACCTCAATGAATATATAGACTAAAAACCCTTACATTTACATCTTATTACAGCATACCAAAGCATCATTCTGATTAAAAACCCTTACATTTAAACCCATTCATATAAACATGCCCTTATTGTATCTTGTTTTATGCACTAATATGCAACCAGCTTATATTGCATCTAACATGTACCTAAATGTACATTAGACAAAAAGAAATATGAACTGCTAGAAATAGTCTTCAAACTGAGACCACTTGGCAGTCATCTCGCAAGTTTTGCAAATTTAACCACACTTCTAAACCTCTTTGAACTAGATCAAGCAAAGATTGATTGCTCGTTTAAGTTGTCATCAGTTCACTTCAGTTTGTGCTTAGCCCCACTGCCAGCCAGTCTTCCTAGACTCCATTTTTTCTGTTATTTTTAAAATGCACTTTCATGTAATACTGCCACTAGTCTTAATATATAATTATTGTACAACATTTATATTTTAAAACCATAATGTGTTATTTTTTTGTATATGCATTTCAGTTTTGACTATTCTTTTCTATTTTTGAAGCTTGATGAGATGGAATTTAAGGATTTCTTAGCATCATATGATGACAAAACTGAGGAAGACGATGAGAGTGGTGGCTTACCTGACGGGGCAGCCAAAAAGCTTAATAAAGGAGAGAAGTACCTTTCTCTGCTTCAGTCAGTAGATAGTTTAGGTTCTGATGATGACAATGATAAGGATGGAGAGCGTACCGTGCACCAGGTCGAAGAGATACAGTTCACTGAAAAATCCACCGGCAATGGATCAAGAAATCACAGGTCTCCCCAATGCGATGGCTCAAGAAATCACAGTGTCGGTCTTCACAGCGTGAGGACTCGGTCACTCGGGGTGTCTTCGGAGTCCAAAGACTTTGTATGCCGTCACGAGAGAACAGCAGACGGGAAATTGTTTTCCGTTCTTGTGAGGGCGTCAGGCATGTGAGGGCATCTGAGTTTCGGCTGAGGGCTTATGCGTGGAGCAATGGAGGGCGGAGAGGGGAGGACCGGCGTGAAGAGGGGAGGACCGGCCGGACGCACACGACGCAAGAGGGGGAAGTGCACGGCGCGAGAGGGGGAAGCACAATGCAAGAGGGGGAAGTGCACAACACGAGAGGGGGAAGTGCACAACGCGAGAGGGGGAAGCACGGATTGATGAAACAGTTCTTGCGTGGAGGAACAAGGGTTTTTATTTTTATTTTTAATTTTGTTCTACAAATGTTGTCTTTTAGAATGGAGGGAAGGGTTATGAGATGGAGGGAAACATTTGGCATGGCATTTTTCACGGGGTGATTAGTGAGTAATGTATTTGGGAGGGATTAGTGTTCACATAAACGTTCTAAGAATGTTAAAAACACGGTTGAGGGATTTGGTCCCATATTTGAAGGATGAGCCCTCACAAATAGACATCATTATTCACGATTTTTGGTTCCTCGCAAATGTTCTTCAACAAAGGCCAAATTTTTTGTAGTGCCACCGCCATCAATATTAGACTTGGTGAAATGATTTATAACATAAAACTCACAACTGAACACCCCTCTGCTACTAAGACTGCCTTCTCAGACCTTACAGCTCATCCACCTTCATGGTACTGTCCATCAAAAAGCCAAAAACCCATAAATACAAACCGTAAACCTGGTGATAGACCCTTGGTCTAGGAAAGAAAAACAAACCCGACAACATCTTTGGGTAAATCAAACAAATCTCAAAGACTAAAAAGACAAAGAACTTCTTCTCCACCCAAAGACCATTCCACATCCTCTCCCATCAGCCCTAGCAAGACCTTCCCCTCTCAAACAAAAAGAGGCAACCCATCCATCAATATTAGCTCAGATACTATGAATAAGCTTAAATTTGTTATCATTGATGAGATTAGGTCTTCGTAAAGTCTGAAGCAGAAAAGAAAAGGAAAAGGAGACAACATCATCAAGACTATTCAACCAATGTTGACCAGCCCAGAAGGAGTCAAGAAAAGACACATCTGTAAAAGCTTGGAGACATGTACTTTCGAACCCAGATCAAAAACTTCAAATACATCAAATAAATGAGAAAACAGTGATTTTTCTTCTCCTACTTATTCATCATTAGACTATGATTTGGACAAAATCAAAGACATAGCATCTTGGTCCAATATAGCTAGTTTCACATCCTTTGCAGACAAAATAGGAATTAAATTTGAGTAAGAACCAGAAGCCCACAAAGCCCTCGACAATATTAAAGTTTCTTGGGGTGGTCCAACCAAAGGAAAATAGAAGAAACTTATAAAAATCTCAACCACTTGAATTTCCTATAATACCTCTGTAAGGTTCGGTTTAACACACATCTTTGAAATGAAAATCACATCTTGGAATGTCTCTGGGGATGCCAGCCTTAAGATACGAAAAGAGATTAGATACCACATCTATAAAAACAACATTGACCTAATAACTATACAAGAAATCAAAACAAACCTTTCTCCTTTCTCTCTTAAAACTATTGGTGGAAATAAGATATCATAATGGATTCAAACTCCCCCATCTGGCTTCAAAGGCGGCCTTCTAGTAGGGTACAACAACAAGATTCTCACTATAACAAAAAAGGAAAGTTTAAACTTTTCCATTTCCCTCACTTTTAAAAACATCTTCGATGGCTTCACTTGGATCTTTACGGGAGTGTATGGTGAACCTGGGTTCAACAAAGCATCTTTCCTGTCATAATTTCTTCCATCATGGTTGCTCTCCACCATCTGCCCTGGCTCCTTGGAGGGGATTTTAACCTTATAACCCAACCCCCTGATAGATACAACCCTTCAAACTCCACTTATTCCCTTTCTCCAGCTGACAAATCCTTCACTCATCTTCTCTCTACTCAAAACATGATAGACATCCAACCCTCCAATGCGGCCTTCACCTTGTCCAGGAACAAATCCTTTGCAAGGCTGGACCACTTCATCTGCTCTTCCTATTGGGAGGACCAATACCCTCTTACAAATGTTCACGATGCAAATAAATCTATATCAGATCATTTTCCCATTATCATTGACACCTCTTCTGCTTCTTGGGGTTCCAGACCCTTCCGCTTTGAAAACTTTTGCCTCACCCTGCCAAACTTCAGAAAAACCTACTTAGAAAACTGGAGTCTTGATGAACTTCACACCACAAATCTTGGTCTCCACATCATTCAAAACACTAAACATATCAAAAAGATCATAAAAATATGGAAACACCAACACCCCCACAACCTATCAAACTCCCTTAGAGACCTTGAACAACAATCCTTCTATGTGGACCAGGACCCTTCCGCGGACCCTACTCTTTCTCTCTCTATCAAAGATGAACTTGATCACATTAAAAATTGTCTGTACTTGAGATGGAGATAGAGAGAAAAAATCTCCTGGGCTAAGGATGGAGACAAAAACACAAGATTTTTCCACAATAACTGCATCAACAATCTTAGGAAGAACACTATAGCTTACCTCAATATCAATGGAACCATAACTATGAACAAACACATGATTACAACTCACATTGTCAAACACTTCACAAACATCTTCAATACTAAACATCAACCAACCTGTTTAATTGCTCTTGGCTGGAATGCACACTGCCCTACAAAAATCTCACAACCTCAATCCCTCGCTCTCCCTTTTTGCTCTGAAGAACTTGACCTTGCTATCAAATCCCTGGGACTAAACAAATCTCCTGGGTCGGATGGCCTAAATGTTGAGTTCTACCTTGCAAATTGGACTCACTACAAAAAAGACTTTCTCACCATGCTTCAGGATCTACAGAATAGTAACAATGCTCACTACATTCTTAAACACTTGAACAAAATCTTCATTGCTCTCATCAAGAAAACTGACCAGCCTGATCTTATAATGAAATACAAACCTATAAGCCTCATCAACACCTCTTACAAAATCATAGCTAAAACCCTGGCCAACAGAATTAAACCCCATATAAATCACATCATTCCTCTAAACTAGAACGCCTTCCTCAAAGGGCGTAGCATTCAAGATGCCTACCTTATGGTAAATGAAACTATCCATCTCTGCCACACCAACAAAACCAAAATCCTAGCCAACAAATTGAATTTTAAAAAATCTTTGGACTTCATAAACTGGAACTGCCTCACCAAAACCCTGGTGGGCCTTAGCTTCCCTGAAAAATGGATACAATGGATACATGCATGTATTTCCACAAATCACTTCTTCACCATCATAAATGGAGATCCTTTTGGATACTTCAAAAATACAAATGGCCCCAGACAAGGGGACCCACTCTCACCTTATCTCTTCATCATAGTTACCTCCATCCTCACCAGAAAGATCAAATTAGGGGTTCGTGGAGGCCTGATAGCCACACCACCAGAGTGCATGGAGAACATCATTCAATTTGCATATGACACTATTATCCTTATCACACCAGAAGACAATTCAGTTATAAACACCATCAGGATCTTAGGCATCTTCTCCTACATCTCAGGGCTAAGAATCCACCTTCACAAATCCTCCATCTTCGGTGTTCACATTGACCAACATAAGATGAAAAAATAAAAACCTTGCTTAGGTGCAAGATTGAAAACTTCCCTATCAGCTATTTAGGTCTCCCCATCACTCCACTTAGAATCTCCCATACGACTTGGAACCCAATAATTGAAAAAATCCAAAACAGACTATCCTCTTGGTCAAATAATTTCCTAAACCTTGTTGGCCGACTCACTCTCCTAAATAGTGCTATCACACCGATTACTACTCACTACCTCAGCTGCATCCCTCTCCCCTCAAAGACCAAAAACACCATTGACAAACTTAGAAGAAACTTCCTATGGAACAACCACCATAATACCACTATAGTGGGAAAACACATTCACTTGGTGAACTGGAAAACCATCACAGCTCCCATCAACCAAGGTGGATGGGGCATCATCAATATAGAAAACCATGCTTTCTTCTTGATTACTAAAATCATAAATAGTCTAGCAAACAATAGAAACAAAATTTGGCAAAACCTGATTATGGGAAAATACTACCGCGTTTCCCCCCTGATGAATCCAAATTCATCACGATTTTTAGTCGCCATTTTGGGCCCAATTCAACTCAATACATTTGATTTCATCTCCTTAAATCTTACAATGTGCAATTTTGCTTGGTTGATCAGATTATCAAGTTATTAACTAGTTTTATATGAATTTCATGTAGATCATGTACACCCACACACATTCGATCCTGAGCTTGCAATTTTAGCCAATCGGTTTGCCCTAACGATCTTGTGCATTCAGTCTTGACCAAACGGTCTTGGTCCATTCGGTTTTCATCCACACGGTTTGCTCTTCTTTCTCCAAACGGTTTCACCTATACGATCCTCCTCGTCACTAACAAATGGTCTTGAGACCGCATGGGCTGCAAACGGTCTTGAGACCTCGCATGCCCAAATGGTCCTCAAATCGTGAGAAGCAAACGGTCTTCAAACCATTTGGGCAATCAACCCCCAAAACCAATTCGAACTCACTGGTCTTCAAGACCGTTTGGACCCTAAAACCCCGACACTCGGTCCTCAAGATCATAAGGCTAGCTGAGGGTACAAGACCGTTCAGAGGCAGAAAACTGTGAGCAAATGAAGACCGTTTGGAAGTGAAGACTGGTTGGAATAGAGATCGTTTGAAAGCCAAGACCGTTTGGATGGAACGCATGATCATTTGAATGTTGAAATTATTTAGACGTAGGAACGCTGGGGCACAAAACTGATTGGAGACAGCAAACTGTGAGAGGCACAGACCGTTAAGCAGTGATCAGTCTCCAAACTTATTGGAGACCATCGATCCATGAGACCGGTTGGGCGCAAGATCGATTGCCCAAGACCATTTAGGCGCACGTCGAAACCATTAGAAGCCAAGACCAGTTGAAGTAGTAGGGATGTAAGAGCGTTTCGAGATCTAAGACTGTGAAGAACAAGAGGCAACCAAAACCAATTGGAGGCATACTCTAAACCGTTCGAATGAAAGCAGTAGATAGAGAAGACCCTCACAGTCTCAAGACCGTGAGGAAGGCTCACGATCCCAAACCGTGAGAAGACTAAATGGTTTCCAAAACTATTAAAGAAAAATTATAATAATATTAAATGATCCCCAAGACCATTTGGACGAGAATCCTAAAACTTATAAGATGAAAACTGGTTGAGAGGAAACGATCTACAAGACCGTGAAGACTGTTGATCGATTTCCAAACCATTAAAGCAGACCTTTTGCAAGTCTGTGAAGATGAAGACTGGTTGGAGGCATTTAACTCCAAACTATTTAAACTCAAAACCATGTGAAGTGGACTCACATCCAAATTGTTCAAGACCCAACCCAAGCCTATAAATAGGACCAGCAGGGTCCACATTTAAGCATCAGACCCAAGATGTCGATAGGCTGCTTGAACGCAGGTTTGATCCTGATCATCCACACCATCATCACTTCACCTGCTGCTCGAGCAAGGAGGTCGAGATGAGGAAGAAGGTGGAGAAGAAGATATGCCCGTTATGCCTTGGTGGTTCTTCCTCCTCATCCAGATCTTCTCTGACATGATGTAGAAGACTGCATCATCTTCACCGAGCTGCGACTACCTTCTACATCATGCTCATGACAGATTCTTCCCTCTCTCTTATTCTTCTTGTTTCTCACATCATGAGTGAGTATTTACTTTTCACTGGGGTGCGGGGACTAGCCCCGCTGCCCATGCAAACATGTTGTCTTGTTAAACATTCCATGGAAATGAATATAACCTTTCATTTTGTTGTTAATCGTTAACGTTTGTAGATTGATTACCTACTTGCTTTTATCTTGTTCTTCCCTATGTTGCAAGAACTTCTATATGTAGGGTAGAATGTAGATTAATGAGGTTGACTCCCAAACTAGAAATAGAATGGGATTCCTTGAGGTCGTAAGTGTATCCATGAGGGGATGAGCCATCTAGCCTACGATGACACTTATGTGTGCCTAAACATCCCTCAGGGAGGGCCACAACTTCAGTTGGATATATGTATCTTTGTTGTTAATTGTCGATATTTGCTTGTAGATTAATCACCTTCTTGCTTATTGATTAGCACAGTTGACTCCTTGACTAGAAATAGAAAGGGATTCCTTAATGTCGTAAGTGTATGATCCATGAGGGGATGAGCCATCTAGCCCACGATAACGATTCTATGTTCCTAACACCTGTATAGGGGGCCCACAGCTTCAGTTGGAAATATGTATCTTCGGAACCATAAGTGCATGATCCGGATGGCGACGAGACATCTGATGCCTAAGGGGATACTTACCCGAACCTAAACATCCCTTAGGGAGGGTTCACAACAGTTATATTTGGATAGTTATATCTTGCCTGGATGTTTGATGTTTGGATGTGTTTGCATGTGTAGTGGTGGTGAAACCCGGGACCATCACAGCGATCCCATATCATTAATCTAGATCAACTTTAATTATGCTCTTTATTTTCTTGAAATTAGTCTAATTAACCTCAACTCAACCTTGGTTCTAAATATTAGCCTTACTTGAACTAGACTAGACTAGCAATGATTCTTAAACATGTCATCCCTTGGGATTCAATCCTTAACTATACTGCGATAAGACCCATCCACTTGCGGGTGGTATTATTGCACAAGGTTTTGGTAAAAACTCTAGGATTTCAATCCCGAGTGAATTTGTTAGTGTGATAATAAACCACGTCTAATTATGGCACCGTTGTCGGGGACAATGGAATCAGTTAATTAAATCTAGTTCTTTTGAGGCTAATCTAGGATTTTGCTTTTTCTTTTAAAACAATTGATCCTCTACTTGAATTCAGTTCTACTTCGTCAATCTCACTTCTGGAAAATCTTTCCATCTCAGGTACCGACAAAGACTAGTGCATGCACCGCTCAAACAGTCACAGTCTCATTGCTACCTGTGATCCTGAGATAGACAGAACCTTTTGTCGTCAAAATAGAGAGAACCAAGCAAGTATGGCTCAAGAGGAGGAAATATCCTGAAGGGTTGCTCAAGCCCTTGTTGAATAAAGAGATAGGCTTATGCAAGAAGCCAGAGCTGTAGTTGAAATAGAAATTCGAACAGCACAAGCAGCAAAACTGCAAAAGGACCTTAGGGAATTCTTAATCCCTAAAGCTACTGACGTTCATCATCCAGTGCAACTCCTCCCATCAACGCCCCAAATTTTGAGATCCGAACACATTGGATCACCTTGCTTCAAAACAACCCATTTTATGGTAAGCAATGAGAAGATAGTCAGGAACATCTTCTAAGGTTTATCGATCTATGTGCTATGAAAAAGAAAAATGGAGTATCAGACAATGCCATCTGACTCTGTCTCTTCAAGTATTCTCTTGTTGATAGAGCTATAAGTTGGTACAATTCCTTACAATGTGAACCCATCACCACTTGGGAGCAACTTCAAAATGTTTTTCTAGAAAAGTTTTATCCTCCTTCTCTCACCTATGAAATAAGGGGTCGAATAACAATGTTCACTCAGGTCCCTGGAGAATCGCTCGCTGAAGCATGGGAAAGATACAAAGAGCTTCTGTGTAAGTATCGACATCATGGGATTCCTAAGAATCAACTCATCGAGATCTTCTATAGGGGTGTGGAAGATAATATCAAGAGGTTCTTAGACTCCTCATTTGGAGGAAACTTCATGCGTCAAATTTATGATAGCACATGGAAGGTTGTCACCCTTGGAGCTAAAAATCAAGCTAATTAGGGTAGATCAGTAGGAAAAGGAGTGTTGAAGGTAGCTATGGCTGAAGCTATTCTTGAATATAAGTCTATCACTAAAACCCTCAAACTCTTAGTTGCCAAGCAAGACCATATTGAATCATCCCTTGCTGCCTATGAAAGAAGACACTCACTCCCACAACAACAAGAATAGATCAAGTCAGCTTCATTGTTCTATGAAGCATGTAAAGGCACCGATCATTCTATGCTATCCTGCAATGTTCTCTATGATGTTGTTCTAAGCAATGTTTATGGCCAGGGAGATCATGGTCAAATGGAAAATCTTAATGTTGTCAACACCATCCCTGGTCAAGGATACTACAATTCGAATCAGAATAGGAACCATCCTGGTGTTCAATACGGAAATCCTTTAGGAGAAGAAAAATCGCGACAACTTGGTCCAAATAATCAGCAATGAGGCCCACTAGGATTCCAATATAACAAACAACAAAATTTGGGGAATCAAGGAAACTTTAGGGTTAACTTTCAGAACATGAACTACAATAATTATCTGAATAATTATCAGTTACAGAATCCAAACCAAGTACCTTATCAACAACAAGGACATAAAGCTAGTCTCATCTCTCCTAATGACAAGTTGTCAGCCATTGAGAAGATGTTACAGTCACAACAGACTATGATAGCTAACTAGCAAGCCCATCAGAAGGACATTGAATCCCAACTAGCTCAACTTGCAGCTAGCATGAAACCACCTACCGGAGGAGCCTTTGCTGGCAAACCAGAGAACAATCCTAAGAACCCAGAGTAACTGAAGGCTATCACCACTAGGTATGGAAAAGATTATTCTGATCCTCCTGTCGAGACACCTGTGGTTATTACTGACAAGGGTGACTCTGTGGTTGTCCAAGACTCTACAACACCTAAGTCCCAACCAAAAAGGGCAATAACTGCTGATAAAATAAATGAGGCAAGTTCTGAAGAACCTACCGTTATAGAAGTTGAAGAAACACGTGAGTCGGACGTTCCAGTGTACAAGCCTCGTATACCTTTCCCAGCTCGTTTGAGGCAGACAAATCTTGACACTCGATTCAACAAGTTCAAAGAAGCTATGAAGAAGCTTCATGTTGATATACCCTTTCTTGATGTGCTAGATGAAATACCGGCATGGACAAAGTACTTAAAGTCTCTCCTTACAAGGAAGTATATAACTGAAGAATATGAGACATTCAAGTTAACAATGACCACTTCCGACATTATTCAGAGCAAGATGCCAAAGAAATAGAAAGATCCAGGATCCTTTGGGATTTCATGCCATATCGGCGACTCTTCATGTAAGAAAGGATTGGTAAATCTTAGTGCTAGCATCTCTATCATGTCACTTAGCCTTTGTAAAAGGCTAGGGTTTGCTAAACTACTCCCGGCCATACAGCTTGCAAATAACACTGTGACTCTTCCCATGGGAATCATAGAAGATTTACCTGTCAAGGTAGGCAAGGATTCCTATGTTCCATGTGACTTTGTCATTATGGACATAAAAGAAGATGTCAGATACCCTCTCATATTTGGCCGTTCATTCCTTGCCACTGCAAGAGCTCTGATTGATGATGAAGCAGGAACCCTGCTGCTCAGACTAGGCTAAGAAACTCTCGAGTTCAAAGTTTTTAAAAATATACGAAGACCAAGCATGCAAGATGAATTCTACTTGATTGAGTGCATAGAGAAGATGTCACTCCTCACGCAATAGTATTATGAATAAGAAGATCCTTTAGGAATGGCCCTTACTAATTTGAATGCAGAAAGTTCAGTTGACAAACAAGTGAAAAGTTGTGTTCCCCACCTTGATACTACTGAAGAAGATCCTGAAGCCAAAATTGAGGAACTCAAAGTTGTGGATGTTACTGAAGAAACATGTGAGAAACCACAATCTCCTGAAATGAAACCCCTACCCAAGGGATTGAAGTATGTGTTTCTAGATGACCTCAAAGTCTGCCCAGTCATCATAAATTCTGATCTATCGGCTAAACAAGAAGATAAACTCTTGACAGAATTAAAAGAAAGAAGAAAAGCCATAGGCTACAAGATGAGTGATCTCACTGGGGTTAGTCAAGCACTGTGCATGCACAAAATCCCCATGATGGAAGATCACAAGCCAACTGTTGAACACCAAAGGAAACTTAATCTGAATATGAAAGAAGTTGTATGCCTTAAAGTTATAAAGTTGCTCAAGACATGAATTATCTATCACATCTCCGATTCACCATGGGTAAGTCTCGTGCATGTTGTCCCGAAGAAGGGTGGAACTACTGTGATACAAAATGAAGACAATGAACTCATCCCCACTTGAACAGTCACCGGATGGAGGATGTGTATTGAATATAGGAAGTTGAACAAGGCGACATGAAAAGATCATTTCTCGATGCCATTTCTTGACCAAGTCTTAGAACGGCTAGCTCACCAAGAATATTTGTGCTATCTCGATGGTTACTCTAGATTCTATCAAATTCATATACATCCAGATGACCAAGAGAAAACTACTTTTACTAGCCTGTTTGGAACATATGCCTTTAGAAGGATGTCGTTCGGTCTCTGCAACATGCCTGCAACTTTCCAACGTTGCATGGTGGCCATATTTGATGGTCTCACTAAAACTATCATGGAAGTTTTTATGGATGATTTTTCTATATATGGAGATTCATATGACTCATGCCTAAAGCACCTCTCCCTTGTCCTTAAACGGTGTGAAGAAGAACATCTTGTGTTGAACTGGGAGAATTGTCACTTTATGGTAAAGGAAGGCATTGTTCTCGGCCATAGAGTCAGCAGTAGAGGGATCGAAGTAGACATAGCGAAAATTGAAGTGATTTCTAAACTAGCTATCCCAACAAATGTAAGAGAGGTTCGTGCATTCCTTGGTCATGCTGGCTTTTACAGATGATTTATAAAAGACTTCTCCAAGATAACCAAGCCGATGACAAATTTGTTGTTAAAGGACGCTGATTTCCATTTTGACGAAGAATGTGTCAAGAGTTTCAACAACCTGAAGCATGCTCTCACAACAACACCCATAATCAGAGCTCTCGATTGGGATCACCCATTTGAAATTATGTGTTATGCCAGTGATTATGCTGTGGATGCTGTTTTAGGCCAATGTATAGAGAAGAAACATTATGTAATCTACTATGCATCTAAGACCCTCGATGAAGCTCAGAGGAACTACGTGACTATTGAAAAAGAACTCCTTGCAGTCATGTATGCCTTTGACAAATTCAGATCTTATCTCATTGGTTCTAATTTTATTGTCTACACAGATCATACCGCTATTTGTTACCTCTTGGCGAAGAAAGATGCAAACCCAGGTTGATAAGATAAATTATCCTCTTGCAAGAATTTGATTTAGAGATAAGAGATAAGAAGGGTACAGAGAATGTTGTAGCAGACCACCTGTCGCATCCACATCTTAGAAACCAAGAAGATCCCAATTAATGATTCTCTTCTGGATGACCAACTAATGATAGTTTTGGAAGCTACCCCTTGGTACTCGGACTATGTGAACTACCTCTCCACTGGTGTCATCCATCCTGAATGCACCAGAAATGCACTGAAGAAATTTATGCATGATGCGAAGCAGTATCATTGGGATGAATTGTACCTCTTCAAGCTTTGTGATGATGGTCTCTACAGACATTGTATCGCTGAAGAGGAAGCCCAACTCATTTTAGAGAAATGTCACTCAGGCCCATTTGGAGGACGTATGAGTTCTAATAAAACTGCTTTGAAAGTTTTGCAATGTGGTTTCTTTTGGCCAACCACATCCAAAGATTCCTACAACTTTGTTCTATCATGTGACAAATGTCAGGGAATGGGTAACATTATGAAAAGAGATGAGATGCCACTTAAACTATGGCAAGAAGTTGAGATTTTTGATGTTTGGGGTGTGGACTACATAGGTCCATTCCCACCTTCACATGGATTTTCCTACATCCTAGTCGTAGTGGATTACATCTCAAAATGGGTAGAGGTCATACCAATTGTAACTAGCAATTCCAAACCAGTTATCAAGATGTTCAAAGATATTATTTTTCCCCATTTTGGAATCCCACATACTATGATATCCGACGGAGGTTCTCATTTTCTAGAAAGAAGCTTTGAAGTGTTGTTAAGAAAATATGGTGTGACACATAAGGTAGCCTCTCCCTACCACCCATAAACAAATGGACAGGTAGAGATTTCTAACTGTCAACTCAAGGCTATCTTGGAAAAGACAGTAGGCCGCAACTAAAAAGATTGGTTAATGAAAATCAATGACGCCTTGTGGGCCTACCGCACCGTTTTTAAGTATCCTCTCGGAACTACACCATTTCATTTAATCTATGGAAAGTCATGCCACCTACCTATAGAACTCAAACACAAAGCATGGTGGGAAATCAAACAAATAAATTTTGACATGAAGAAAGCAGGCGATGCCAGGATTCTGCAACTTCAAGAGCTGAAAGAACTCCAGATGACAGCTTATGAGAATGCACGAATCTACAAAGAATGCACCAAACTTTGGCATGATGGTCATCCAAAAAGAAAGGACATTCAAGTGGAAGACCAAGTTCTACTGTTCAACTCAAGACTGAGGTTATTCCCAGGGAAACTCCGTTCTCACTGGTATGGACCTTACATTGTCAAGAGCATCTACCTGCATGGTGCTTTCATTTTATAGAGCGAACAGCTAGGAGAATTTGTGGCTAACGGCCAAAGCTTGAAGAGATATTTCACCTCAGCCGACATAGGCACCGAAGCAATGATGGATCTTACCAATCCAATGTATCCACCAAAAAATTGAAGGACTCACGTCGAGCCATTGACGTAAAATAAAGGCGCTTGTCGGGAGGCAACCCGATCAATAACTTTGTTTTTACTTTTAGTTTTTAATTAGAAAATTTCCTTAATCTTGTTTTTACTTTTTAGAAATTTTTGCACTAAATAAAAATTGCATCACGAGATTCTATCTTAAGTTTTGACTAGTCCTCATTTTTGAGATTTTCAGATGGAGGATACACACTGATTGGAACACAACCACATCTAGTGGTCCAACCGGCACGAATTTCCCCCTCCATCTCGTATTTAGAGTTTTCTCGGGATGAGAAATTTTTTAAGTTCGGGGTGGAGGGTGGGTGGTATGTATTTCACATTCCACCTACACCCATCCATTTTAGACTTAAGATTTCATCGTTGCAATTTTGATCAAAATTTTCAAAAAATTTTAAGTTTTCAAAGAATTTGAACAGAAACTTGATGAAGTTTTGACACTTTTTGTTTCAATAATAGCCATTGCCTAGATGGCTAGTTTTTCTCTCCGTGCTTTTTCTTTGCATCATTATACCTTCCTTATTCGAAGCAGATCCTCAAAAGGGCCATTTTATGAAAACTAGCCTATTGATTGAAATCATCTTGTAAAGCTTATGAATCCTAACATCATGATCCTTCTACAAAAATGGCAACTATCTTTCGAACTGATAGAGATCAAACATGTCGTGCTTCCTAACTGATAAGTGGAACAATAACATTGAATCTCCATCGGGTCCTCATCAAGTCATTATTTGAGCAGAGTACGATAAAGAGAACCACCTGGTGCACTGAATTGTAAATCAAGTTGCATTCTGATCTGAACTATCTTCTACACTTCTTCTATCATCTTCGTACCCCTCCGTCCATCAAAAAGAAAAAAAATAGCCAAAATAGTGCCAAACCCTAAGTTTGGGGTGGCACACCACCTCCCTCTATATCCGCTTCTTCCATACCCCTCGCTAATAAAAAAGGGGCGTACCACCAAGAAAAGATGCCAATGTGCACACAAAAAGATAATGCAATCTCGAGTCGAATAGAGGAGAGATTCGTGCAAAAAAATGCAATCAATGAAATTTCAATCATAAAATAAAAATCTCAAGTCGAATAGAGGTGAGATTTATTTCTTCCTTCCATACCAGCATTCACTCCCTTTTCTATCTAAAGGCACAATGAATGCCTCCACTATCCTAAAATACACCAGTGTTAGATTAGGTGTACACTTGTTATTCTACGGGTATCTCTGGACTCTTACAAAACTCTTAGAAAGGCTTTTTGTTGGAAAAAGTGAGGAGGAAGTGATGTTGGAAAACAAACTCGGGAACAAAGATGTGGTAAGATGCGTTTAGTGATCTCAGGAAGTTGAGATGCTTAGTTATACTGAGCAGAAAGGAAACAATCGTGATGTGAAGAGGAAGTAATCACATGATCCGAAAGTATTCATTTGGCAAAAATTTTAGATTTTATGTTACTTGAGGATGATCAATGTTTAAGTTAGGGGTATTCTGATGAATCCAAATTCATCACGATTTTCATTCGCCATTTTGGGCCCAATTTGACTCAATACATTCGATTTCATTTCCTTAAATCTCACAATGTGCAATTTTGCTTGGTTGATCAGATTATCAAGTTATTAACTAGTTTTACATGAATTTCATGCAGATCATGTACAGCCAGCACATCCAATCCTAAGCATGTGATTTCAGCCAATCAGTTTGCCCTAACGATCTTGTGCATTCAGTCTTGACCAAACGGTCTTGTTCCATTTAATTTGCATCCACACGGTTTGCTCTTCTTTCACGAAACGGTTTCACCTATACGATCCTCCTCATGACTAGAAAATAGTCTTGAGACTACATGGGTTGCAAAAGGTCTTGATACCGTGCATGCCCAAACGGTCCTAAAACTGTGAGAAGCAAATGGTCTCCAAACTATTTGGGCAATCGACCCCCAAAATTGATTGGAACTCACCAGTCTTCAAGACCGTTTGGACACTAAAACCCCAGTGCTCGGTCCTCAAGACCATAAGGCCAGCTGAGGGCACAAGACCGATCGGAGGCAGCAAACTGTGAGCAAACAAAGACCGTTTGGAAGTGAAGACCGGTTGGAATAAAGATCGTTTGAAAGCCAAGACCATTTGGATGGAACGCGTAATTGTTTGAACACCGAGACCATTTGGAAGCAGGAACGTTGGGGCACAAAACAGATCGGAGACAGTAAACTGTGAGAGGCACAGACCGTTAAGTAGTGATCAGTCTCCAAACTAATTGGAGACCATCAATCCATGAGACCAGTTGGGCGCAAGACCGATTGCCCAAGACTGTTTGGGTGCACGTCGAAACTGTTAGAAGCCAAGATCGGTTGAAGCAGCGGGGATGTAAGACTGTAATGAGATCTAAGACCGCGAAGAACCAGAGGCAACCAACACCAATTGGAGGCATACTCTAAACCATTCAGATGAAAGCAGCAGACTGAGAAGACCCTCACAATCTCAAGACCGTGAGGAAGGCTCGCGATCCCAAACCGTGAGAAGACTAAACAGTTTCCAAAACCATTAAAGCAAAACCATAAGAATATTAAACCGTCTCCAAGACCGTTTGAATGAGAATCCTCAAACTGCTAAGATGAAAACCGGTTGAGAGGAAACGATCTACAAGACTGTGAAGACTGTTGATCGGTTTCCAAATCGTTAAAGTAGACTTTTTGCAAGACCGTGAAGATGAAGATCTGTTGGAGGCATTTAACTCCAAACCGTTTAAACTCAAAACCGTGTGAAGTGGACTCACACCCAAACCGTGCAAGACCCAACCCAAGCCTATAAATAGGATCAGTAGGGTCCTCATTTGGGCATCGGAACCAGGACACCGACAGGCTGCCTGAACGTAGTTTTGATCCCAATCATCCACACCATCACCACTTCACCTACTGTTCCTGCTGTGAGCAAGGAGGTCGAGACAGGGAAGAAGGTGGAGAAGAAGATCTGCCCAGTCTGTCTTGGTGGTTCTTCTTCCTCATTCAGATCTGCTCCGACACGACGTACAAGACTGCATCATCTTCACCGAGCTGCGACTACCTTCTACATCATGCTAATGGAGGATTCTTCCCTCTCTCTTGTTCTTTTTGTTTCTTGCATCATGAGTGAGTAGTTCCTTTTCGCTGGGGTGTGGGGACTAGCCCTGCTGCCCATGCAAACATGTTCTCTTGTTAGACATTCCATGGAAATGTATATAACCTTTTATTTTATTGTTAATCGTTAATGTTTATTGATTGATTACATGTTTGCTTTTATCTTGTTCTTCCCTATGTTGCGAGAACTTCTATATGTAGGGTAGAATGTCGATTAACAAGGTTGACTCCCAAACTAGAAATAGAATGGGATTCCTTGAGGTCATAAGTGTATGATCCGTGAGGGGACGAGCCATCTAGCCTACGGTGACACTTCTGTATGCCTAAACATCCCTCAAGGAGGGCCACAGCTTCAGTTGGATATCTGTATCTTCGTTGTTAATCCTCGATATTTGCTTGTAGATTAATCACCTACTTTCTTGTCGATTAGCATGGTTGACTCCCTTACTAGAAATAGAAAGGGATTCCTTGAGGTCGTAAGTGTATGATCTGTGAGGGGACAAGCCATCTAGACCACGGTGATGCTTCTGTGTGCCTAATGCCTGTATAGGGGGGCCATAGCTTCAGTTGGAAATTTGTATCTTCAAAACCGTAAGTGCCTGATCCGGATGGCGATGAGACATTTGTTAGTTCCTGGTGCATGTATCCACCATGCATCTGTTTCGGTATCTAGAAGTGTATCTCAAGGAGTGGAGTAAACTCACTATCATTTGTTGCACTTTCATACTATGAAATGGAATCAGTTGACGTATGAAAGTGCAACCTTGGTAAGTCGAGGAACACACTTCACGAAGGGAATGATGAAAAGTAAGTGACCATTTGTTCGGGGATGGCTGGCGTTGCAACATTCCCACACTTCTCGTAGTTAGTTCTCCGAAAGGAAGATAAGTCTACAAAGATACTAACTGACTAGACTCTTTTTGTAGGTTATGTTTTGCTTTGCATGTGTTGATCCATGTGTAGTGGCGGTGAAAAACCGATCACACCCTAGTGACTTTTATCGTAGTTTGACTCCTTAAATTTACTTGCTTTCTTTACTTTACTTGCACTTAGCTTAAAAACAACCAAATCACCCTTTTAATCTAAATACCAACTACCAAAGAGATTAAGTGATATTATTACGTTTTCCATCTTGTTAGCAACAACAGGACCGTTGTCTCGAGGATTCGACCCTTAACTATACTACGATAAGACTTCCACGTATCTTAGCATACGTGGGTGGAGTTTTCTATCTAGTATAAGCAAGGCTAAACTTAAAGACTTACCATCTTTAGGATTTTTAGTGGTGCACGCAATTCCACGTAAGTA
The DNA here is from genome assembly GCA_963693085.1 of Alisma plantago-aquatica. NCBI lineage: Eukaryota > Viridiplantae > Streptophyta > Magnoliopsida > Alismatales > Alismataceae > Alisma > Alisma plantago-aquatica. The sequence continues at coordinate 317,712,165 of OY856411.1, read as the reverse complement.
GAAGCTCCATCACTAACACGTGATGCTTATTTGCAAGTTTTAAATCCTTCCAAAAAGGCTAGGATCTGAGGTGTTGGAATTGGGCACAAAGAGATAGGACATAGGGGAAAAGATGCCCGTATAAGATATGAAATGCTTCTTGAGGAAAGCAATGCAAAGGACGTATGTTGGATTATAACTAAACTTGAACTATTAGTTACAACTAGTCTATTAGATCGATGTTTGTAATTTGTTTTCTATTTCAGGATAAACTTAAGGAACTTGAAGAAACAGTAAATGGATTGAAGAACTCCGTCTCCCAAATAATGACTTGGTATAATCAATCACAGGTAACTTAGATTCAGTTGTCTATGTCAATGTAATATATAATTTTTTTTGACATTGTTGATCTATTTGTTATAGGATGGCGGTATTAATGTTGATTGTGCAGCTGAATACCCCAATCAGAATACTGCAAGTGTCTTACACATGCAAAGTGGCACAAATAGGTCAGGTGTGGGTTCTTTTCACATACAAGACAATACAAGTAGTGGTGCAGATGTAGGCATGTTTCCCAGGCAAAATAATTCAAGCGGGGATGGCTTAGGAAGACTTTCTAGACAAAGCAATTCAAGGGAGACTGGAGTAGGCATGCTTTCCATACAAGGAAATTCAAGGGAGAATGGAGTAGGCAGGCTTTCCATATAAGGCAATGGACATCCACTAATCTTTCAGCCACGGGTACCTCATAACAGCTATAGATTATTTTCAATATTCATACACATAAGAATATTAACATGTACACTTTATTAAAGGCTGTAGTTGAAAGTTGGTGCCCTACTTCTGGTAATAATCGACAAAGTCATCCTCAAATGCAGAGCACACCAAGCACATCTTCATCGGTGTCTTTCACACCAAGAACTCAGCGTTTAGATCAGGTATTCAATACGTGCTTGATTAAACTTCTAGGGTATCCATCCATATATCTTGTACTTATACCAAATCTGATATATAAGGCCAAATCAAATATATAAGGCACGAATCTACTTAATGGTTAATGCCTCGGGCCAGTCGGTATCCAAACCAAAGACATGTATCTTCTTCTCAAGAAGTGTGGATAGGTCCACAAGAAGGCAGGTGTTGTTGTTCTTGAAAACTTTCTAGGGAGTCTAGATCAGTGGTCTTATAACAGCCTCCCTCATAAGGAGACAATCAACTTTATATTCTCTAGTTTTTCACTGAAGACTGTGTTACTAGCAAGGAAAATGACAGACTTTATTGCTAGGTCCATATGCGTATGTTCTGGAGTTTCATATTAAGCTCTTTTATGTGTTGTCACTCACGTCATCTCTTATCTAGTATGTGCTATAGCACTATATTCTATAATCACCAAGTGACATGAGCAGATGTACACTTATATAATATAGTGAAGCTGACCAATTGAGATGTTGAAGTCACATGGATAAAGCAGGAAGTCACGGGGAACCAACTGCAGGGTAGAGGCATCTGGGACAGACTTGTACAAGTTAATTCAACACCTCCATAAGCTTCTTATTTAGTAGGGGGCTAGTCCCTAATGAACTGGAGTAGTCTTTGAAGGGAGAGTATTTGTTAGAGTCAAAGCTGAAGATTATTTTTGTAATCTCTTTCATATCTAATTAGATGTGCATTAGGCAATTAGGTCTATTGTGGCTCATAAGGTAGCTACCTGGACTGAAATGTGTTCTTCAACTCAGTAAGAGCATTACTACAATTCACTGGAGCCGATACGAGGACAATGTATTACATATTACCTTATCCAAATGTGGAGTCTGGAACTTTTATATATCATGGTTGTCTTTATTAAGGTTTGTTCAGTCAGGTAGGAAACTGGGAAATCATATTCCTCAAGGTTGTTGCACGCCTGCACCCCAAGATTGTGGATATTTATTCTTCGACCCCAAATGATTACCATTAGTTGTTTTGTTTTGTCAGTTTCGATGTTGGAGATCTATAGCATGGCAGATCACAATTTGCAAACTAGTCAGTCAAATCATCTGAATAAAAAATCTGTAGAACATGATTATCCTAGCTACTTAGCTCTGATTACATCTTAATTAAGGGATACTAATTCATTATACTTTCATGCTCATGGTGCACCTAGTTATCCCACATAACACTAGTCTACCTTCCTTGTCATTGTTCCTAGAGGTTTTCTGTTTGTCATACATCCATTGCCATTGTTTCACTGGCACCCGCTGTTAGATCTTTTTGAGTGATAATTTGCTGATTCAATTAGACTGACTGATAGAGTTAGTGCAATATCTGGGAAGTCAGATGCCTCCCAAAATCCATAGAACCTACAACCACTACATACTTTAGCTGAGGAGTCGGGTGGACTGTTTACATACAAGAAACACCAGAAAGATGAAGGAAGCTTTTCTTTCATCTTATCCATTCAAATCTTGTGATTAGTGTATAGAGATTCCATGGCAATGGTGACTACATTTGCTTATGTTAGAACAATCTGCAATGCGTAACACAACATTGAACGAGCCAATTGTTCTATCTTGCCAGAACCCAGTAGCTTAGAAAGACCTTGGTAATTAGCTTGCCGTTCAGTTATAGTCGTTAGAGGGTAGAGAAGTAACATGCAGAATTTCACAAAGAGCAGTAGTAAAGGTAACATCTTCAGCTCTTTGCTTTGGATAAACTATTGCATCAACCCATTAGCAATTTAACCCAATGATGAATCAGCTGGAATGTGGTTTAGGCATATCTATAGCAGCAAAACAACATATATGATTTTCCTGAGAAAAGCAATGACAAGTCGAGCCAATCCCATGAAGCACTAAACTCCAACTGTGAATCTGAATATGCTAAATGATGGCACCTGATCATAGCCTTAGATGCCGGAAAAATCCATTCAATAAAGTACATAGAGTGTTCCTTTCACCAAAAAGGAACAGATAGGTGTATGCATCTGCAAGGCACAAATGGTGAGCTTATGTCTACATATTGTGCATGCTGAAGAAGGGTAGATTATAGGGAGGAAGATGGAGTATGCATTTGTAGATTTCGAAGTTTTCTTTTTTGGTGAGAGATTTTAGGGGACACAAATAATGAACAAGCGCAACATCAAGACAAGCAGTGTTAGAATTTTGTGTTTAGTAAAGTAAGCTGAATTGCAGATAAACCTTGTAGATCAAACAATCTTGTTGAATGGGATTACATGGCAATAGTATGTGTGTGTTGGGGGGGTATGCTTTTGCAGCTACATAAGTTAACTTTTGGCTGTAAACTTTTAGAGGATACAAATTATGAACAAGCCCAAATCATTAAAATGAAATTTGTTAAAAAACTGACAGAACAAAATTGCAGTTGGATATCAGCTTCTTTAGGGACTAGGATATCAGCTTCTTTAGGTTGTATCTCTTGTGTTCCTTAGGCTCCAGTTTTGTAGACTTAATTTTGGACATATCAGACTGGATTGCAGCATGTACCTTCTTGTAACCAACAAACCATTATGTCTTCAACTCCACTAATTAACAGAAGATGATCAAGAAGACAAGTTCAGTAATAATCCTTTTGTATCATGTGAGGATCGTCCTCTTTTTATATCTATAGATGCATCTCGCTGATGACAGCTACTAAGTGCAGTCAACAGAGATATAGGCAGATAACCCACTGAGTTTTTTTTAATTATGTACTATTTACTAAGTTCAATCATAATTTTAGTTTACGGGTGCATGTTGTTGCTATGTTGGTTCACTTACATTTATCTCTACTTCGCACTCACTCTGATTCCTTTTTGTATTTATATTGATAGGGTAGAATTACCTTTAATGATGGATTTCGACGGAAAATGCACCTTGGAGTAGACCAAAACCGAAATATAAGGGTAAGTTGTTTGTTGTACTATGATTTATGTATAAACTTTAAATTCTATTAATATAATGATTTGTCATTTTTAGGAGAAGAATATTCAAGTACCTAACCGTATGAGGCCCGGCATTGATGAAGAGCACCACACCATTTGAAGGAATATGGAGACATTATAGATCTTAAGAGTTTCTAGCATGATATGTTGATTGTCATCAATCTCAAATTTTAGAACCATATGTACTCTTTATTTATATCAACGTTGAGCACGCAATGTATGGATAATATTTTGCTTCAATAACAAAAATTGGTTTGAGGTGATTTAACATTTTATGTGTCATTTTGGTGTTGAATCTTCTTATGATGTCATGTGAATTAGTATAAAAATATTGCTTGAGGTTATGTATACAAAGTTTTCATTTAAATTTTGATATTCACTATAGTAACAATTAATTAACATTTAATAAATCATTCAATAATCAATAACCAAATCATTTATAGTAGTCCCTCATAAAATATTGATGAAGGTCCAGATTGACCATCAAAATTGCATTGATGACGACCACATAGCCCCTCAAAAATAATATTAATGAAGGCATTATCCCTTCAAAAATATATTCTCCAGGACCATCAAGTCCCTCAAAAATGTATTTATGAGAAGTAAACATGCCCTCAATAATGTTATTATGAAGGCTAAATAGTCCCTCAAAAATGTATTTATGAAGGCTAAATAGTCCCTCAATATAACATTCTTGAGGGTCAGTTGGTCCGTGACAATTGTATTCGTGAGGGCCACTGGTATTTGTCACGTGAGTTCTCTTCACGGACTATTTGTGAGGGCCAGACTCACAACCGTCCCTATTTGTGAGGGCTTGTAGAGAGGGGTTTGTGACAGGATTCACTCGTGAATAATGGCCCAATTTTTATTAGTGTGGGGAGTGAAATAGCTTGTTTGACAGAGAGGAGACAAAAGGCTTTTATGTATTGTGTATGGTAGAGTGTTTCAGGGCTTATGTTTTGTAGGGTGGCTCCTATAGTGTGCTATAGCACGGAAGATCTCAACTTCCTATAGGTGTGGAGGAAGGTTTGAGATGGTGATCCAGTCTGACCCCCCTGCAGGAGCCTCAAAAGCACCCAAATCAGCAGACCATTTTGTAAGGTTGGCTTGAAAAAAACTGGAACCACAAGGAATGGTTAAGACTTGACCAAAAATATGGTCTATCTTTGTTCCTTCAGGAACTGAGTAGAGAAGTTGGGTTGGAGAGAGAATTGTTGGTTTCAGGACTGTATGTCCCGGAATCAGAAGGGCGATAGCCCTTGTTATATCCAGGATGTTGACCTTGTTGTTGTCTATGTTGTTTTCAATGGTTGCTATGACACTTCGTAGTGAGAAGACCTTCAGCAACCTCATGGAGTTATCTGGGAGGTTAAGGGGAATGGCGTACTCAAGATGGGCAGGAGCCTCCATAGAAGAGGAAGAGATGAGGGTGCGGGTGTTTGTAGCACAGTGGGTGGGGAGGGTAATGGTTTGTTCAACAATGGTGTTTGAAGGGGGGTTAAGTAGATGTGGCTGGTTGTAGTGAGCAGGTTTTGAAGAAGAGTGTGATGAATTTTTTTGTTGTGGGTGGTTGCAGTGAGGGACGTATGCATGGTTAGGTGGGAGAGGTGGATTTTCAAGGCATGCAAAATGGTTTTTTGAGAGAAGAAGAGAATGATTTGGATTTCTTAGATGATTTGATTTGTCCTTCCTTGGTAAGTGGTGAGATTTTTGAAAGGTGGTGTTGTAATTGTGGTTTACTCTAGGGAAATGTCTTTCTTTTCTCGGGATTGAGGTAGGGTGAGAAGGGTTTGGGCGGGCAAAGCAAAACCTTTTGGTGTGGCCTTTTTGTTGGCACCTGAAGCATGTGATATGCTTGGGGCATCTGAAAAAAGAGTGGGTTCTGTTGTTGCAGGTGGTGCAGAACAATGCCTGGAAGGGGTGTTTTGGAGGGACAGGAACCCAAGCCTGGGAGGGATAGTTTTTTCCGAGGCACTTGTTGATATGATAGAGTGATGAAAGTTTCCCTAGAGGGGGAAACATAAAATTTAATTTCTCTTCATCTTTAGGAATGATATCATCCTTAGAAACTCGATAGGGAGGGGTGATATGGAGAAGGGTGGATCCCTTTTGGGAAGGGGAAACCCTATCTGCAACTGATATTTGGTGGGTTTCTTTGGAGGGGGTAGCTGCCTTTAGGTGAGGGGAATACCTGGCTGCAATTGAGTCTTGGTGGATTGTTGATGATGCCACGTCCTCTATATCTTCTTCCTCCAAAGTTGATGATAAGGAGATAGGCCAGTTTTACATCCCCAGCGGGAGTTGGTGTTCATCTCGAACAAAAAGATGGTCTGTCGAGGCTGAGGAAGATGAGATAGATCACTCCCTCTGACTGAAGAAGATAGGGTACAGTTCCAAGGGGTTGCATTGTTGAAATCACACACCCATGCAGTGAGGGTTCTGTGGTTAGATGGTTTTATGAAGATAGTCCATTCCCTCTGGATATTCATGGTCGATATCATAGATGCCCAACCTTCAATGATTATCAAGTCGGTGTTTTGCTGCCCCAACTTTGGTCACCCTTCTCAGACTATTCGATGGTCATCGGGAAGGATCTATTGCCCAAGCAGATAGTATTTTGCCCTGGGGAGATGTCGTAGAAGTGGTATTTCCAGGCCCTAGGCAGGGGGACACTGGTGAGGAAAGCTGGGTTGGAAAGCTGGTAGTCAATGAAGGTGAATCTGGAGTTCATCTCTGTAGAAAGTGAAGTGGAAAGAGTCGTGACAGGTTTTTTTGATGGTTTTTTATGGTGGATCGCTTGTTTGAGAAGTGAATGCTTGCCCAAAAGCCCCCTAGTCCTTGACCGGCCTAAATCGCGCGTCCTAAAATTGGAAGTGGATCTGAGGTAGTCGAGCTTTTACATTTATAACCTGAATCCTTCTAGGCCCCCGCAACTTTGTTTACGGGGTCGAAGTAGATATACGGGGTCGAACATAGGGACAAGGGTGGTAGTGTTGAGAACTCAGAATCGACACACTACACTCCGGCAGAGAGGTAAAGAGATGATAAAATTCCCAAAAGGGAACAGCAGAACAAGATCGATAAAACAAAAGAAAACCCTATCTCCAAATGGAGCTACGAGAAAGATTAAGGTTTTAGGCATGTATCAGTTTTTAGGGGTTTTCATGCAACAGAAATAGAGAGATAACACCAAGGCTAAAGCATGGTACCACGGAGAAAAGCTTTGGTAAAAAAAGCAGCAGCAGGAACATCCTATACCCCTCCTCTCAGAGCGGGTACCTCTAACCAAGCATCAACACCCCTCTCGAGGTTGCTGGACTTAAATTAGAGTGGCAAGGTTACTAAAGCAACTCCAATTCCAGGCACTCTCGTACTCCAGAATCAGACCAAACACTAGAGCCACAACACCTCTCTCAAGGTTGTTGCAACGGGAAAACATGATTCGGTAGCTAATCGAAATGCGATCCAACGTACATGCTAGAGTTCGGATATTAAACATAACATTCATCCAACAAGGGTACCAAGCATAAAGCAGCAGATAATTAAACTCTTCTAATTCTATTAACATATAAAGGTTTGATTACATTGCGGAAATAAAAGAAATAAATGACAGAAGTAAAGGATAAACGTCACCCTCTTGACATAGAAGGTCGACAGGCTACAGCTGACCCTCCGGCCCGATACCGGGAAGAACCCTGGCCCAATACGGCCACGTCGGGCGGCACACCCTCTCAGGCGGCACGCGGTGATGGGGTGTTGTATCATGCGAGAACCCTGGCCCGATACGGTCATGTCAGGCGGCACCCTCTCGGGCGGCACGCCACGACAGGCGACACGTATCGGGGTTAGTATTGCGCCGGGCTAAAATGAAGTGCATCTAGTATCGGTCACTTGTATCCAGTATCTACGTTACGTCGGCCGATATCGGCCTGCAATGGTGCTCGGGTTGACACTAAGTGAACCATTCCCTCCCTCTCGGGATGGGGAAATGCTCACCTACTGTCGCCCGTCACAACCACTGAGGCACGATACTCTCGCTCTTTGCATCCTTCTTGAGATGACTTGCACAGCGTTCTAACCTGTCTTTTCGGCTTCCTGTAGCTGCTATTTATAGGCAGCGGTTGGGGGAAGTTATGGCGCTCAGGGCACCACGTGTCCCCTTTATCTTTGTGGTCGGTGGACGGACGATATCGGTATCGCCCGGCACAAGGATGTCGGCTGTCGGTCACGTGACGAGCGGCGCCTGCCGGTTGGTGGCTATGTCACGCGACAAGCTTTGTTGTCATGGCAAGCTCAGCTCCCTGTCGGGTAAAAGACGTATCGCCCGCTAGTTCCTTCTCACATGACATCCTCATGTCGCACGTCAGTGTGTTGCGCTTACCCTGTCGGGCAGTGATCTTATCGGCCATCTGGAGGGCCGATGCATGTGGAACTTGCTTGTGGGCCTGGACGGCCTTATTGACGATAAATGGGTCAAAATTGGAGGAAAACACTGCAAAATACGGAAATATTGAATTAAGAGTGTTGTTTGGCCAATTATTGCAAAAGTACATATAAACAGAGAGGAAAACAGTTAAAAAGGCAGTTTTGATAACAGAATAACAGTCTAAAACATCACAAAATTTGGTGTTATCAACTCCCCCAAACTTAGCATTTTGATTGTCCTCAATCAATATTTAAACTTTATTTTGTGATGTTTCTTCTTGCTCGGTTTAGTTTTCAGCTCAAGAGGTAAAACAAGAATCGCGATGCCTTTAGAGATAATGTTGTCCTACAACGAATAAAAGACCTCATGTTTCCTGCTTTATTATTTCATTAAAATTTTTCTCTACAGCTTCAGCAAGACTTTGGTGCATGATTCCGAAGTTAGATTTCACACCAAACAGCTTATTTTTGGGGCAGAAAGTTGTGTGTTGGGTAGCTCGAGGCTTTTTGGGGTTTTTCTTGTTTCCCATCAGTCCATCCAGGTAAGGGTCCGTTAACGGGCAAGTAGTCCCTACAGTCCAAGTCAGTTGGCTTTAGAGCAGTGATTTCACATCCTACGTACCACTGCCCCGGATCTTACATGCCTAAAGATGGGTACTTTTGGAAGACAAGTGTGTATATAAATTTTTTTCTTTTCTTTTATTGGGCACAACTCTCATTCTTTTATTCACCCTCATAAGGCTGCTTTCTCTTTTTGGGATTTTTGTTGGGTAAGGGGAAATAAGAGGGATTGTTGCTATTTGGGCAGCTTTTTCCTTCTCCATACTCGTCTCTTAGCTGTTGTGAGATTATTAATTTTTTGAAATTGTTTGGCACGGAAGAACGTAATCTTTTGTTTGTTTGAGGCAGCATTATCAGAAAGATATAATGAAATTTGCATGTCGTTAAGCACATAGAAACAAACTGGCAAGATGTCGCATCAGGTTTTTACTAATATAGAGACGTTGTACATATGTATGGGAACAAAATAAGAAAAAAATTTCAACACTTTGGTATGAACATATATATGTACACATGACATAGGAAAGAATCAAAAGAATAAAGAATATGAGACAAAAGAATGAAGAATTTGAGGTAGAAAAATCAGAAAATTTTCAAAAAAATGTATACCTCCCTCACTGGTACATGGTACCCCCCCCCAACTTACTCCACACTGTGTCCCAGAGTTGTGAGGTAGATAAGGTGAGGTAATGTTACTCCAGTGAGGTTAGTTGGTGAGCGCACCTGTGTCAGATAGAAGCTCCCGCACATATTCTCCTCTTTTGCTGTGATAATCGATGTGGTGGAGCTGGTCAGGCATTGCTTCATTTGCTATCCATTCCAGGACAAAGATGTTGCAGTCGTTGGATAGGGGAATCTGCTGCGGACTGCGGTGGCAGAACTGGAGTTCGTGCCATTTGCTTGCTTGCGTGTCCAGGAATGGTTGGATCATCTTTGACACCTCGTCGTAGTATTTTCGAACTAGATGTTCGACGGATGACAACGATTCTGATGTACACAGCACTGGATGGTTTTTGTTGCTGTCTGAGCTGTTGTAGAAGATTCCCGCTTGTTGTCGAGTGTACATTGTTAGGACCGTCCAATGGCTATAGTGGAGGACGGATAGGAAGATCGTGTGTGGAACCTCGCTCTCCAATTCTTCCAGAAATGCTCGTTTCGCTCCTGTTTCATCGGCGAGGCAAATGTCGTTGAATAGCATAGGATGAGCTATGTATGCGTGTTCGAGCCTTGGCTGTATTGTTTGAATGTAAGCGGTTGCCACAGTTACAGCCAGACATCCTCCTTCTTTTACCATGTCCCTTAAGTCATCGACTGGGACTATGACATTGCCTACCTCATATGCGACATCCGTTGGGGTGGAATCAGCCAACTTCAGAAGGATATCATTGACCTGCTCCTGCGTGAGAGTAGCTGACCGGCCTAAATCGCACGTCCTAAAATTGGAGGCGGATATGAGGTAGTCGAGCTTTTACATTTATAAGCTGAATCCTTCTAGGCCCCCGCAACTTTGTTTACGAGGTCGAAGTAGATATACGGGGTCGAACACAAGGATGAGGGTGGTAGTGTTGAGAACTCAGAATCGACACGCTACCCTCCGGCAAGGGTAGAGATATGACAAAGTTCCCAAAAGGGAACAGCAGAACAAGAACGATAAAAAAAGAGAAAACCCTATCTCCAAATGGAGCTACAAGAAGGATTTAAGGTTTTAGTCATTTAGCGGTTTTTAGGGGTTTTCGTGCAATAGAAACAGAAAGATAAAACTAGGGCTTAAAGCAAGGTGTGAAGGATAAACTTTGGTAAAACAAGCAGCAGCAAGAACATCCTATACCCCTCCTCTCAGAGCGGATACCTCTAACCAAGCATCAACAACCCTCTCAAGGTTGCCGGACTTTAAGTTAGAGTGAAGTGTTACTGAAGCAACTTCGATTCCGGGCACTCTCGTACTCCAGAATCAGCCCAAACACTAGAGCCACAACACATCTCTCAAAGTTGTTGCGACGGGAAAAACATGATTCGGTAGCTAAGTGAAACGCGATCCAAACATGCAAGCTAGAGTTTAGATATTAAACATAGCAGTTATCCAACAATTGCACCAAACATAAAGCAGCAAGTAATTACGCTTTTCCATTTCCATAGACATTAAGGGTCTTAATTACATTACATAAGTAAATAATTAAATAACAGAAATAAATATAGAGGTCGCCTTCTTGATGTAGAAGGATGACAGACTACATCGGCTCTCCAGCCTGATATCGGTAAGGAGCCTAGTATGATCCAACTGTGTCGGGCGGCACACCCTCTCAGGAGACACACTGTGATGGCCGATTGTATCGTTCAAGGACCCTGGCCGATACACTCAAGTCGGGCGGCACCCGCTCGGGTGGCACACCATGACGGGCGAAGCATATCGGGTTTGATATCGTGTCGGGCTAGTAGTGACGCATCTATGTCGGGAACTTGTGTCGCTCATCCACGTTGGCCGATATCGGCCTGCACTGTCGCCCGGGACGGTCCTAAGTGAACCATCCCCTCCCTCTCGGGATGGGGAAGAGCTCACCTAGAGTTGCCCAGCACGAACACTCAGGTGCGATACTTCTGCTCTCATAGCTTCCTCTGAAGATTTGCTCAGGGCTCCCACTGTTCCGATTGTCTTTTCGGCTTCCTGTAGCTACTATTTATAGGCAGCAGTTGGGGGAAGTTATGGTGCTTGAAGCACCACGTGTACTCCTTATTCGCGGGGTTGGTGGACGACCGATACACATATCGCCCGGCACATGGATGCCGGCTGTCGGTCACGTGACGGGCGGCACCTGCCGGTGGGTGTCCTGTGTCGCACGACAAGCTTGGGTTGTCGTGGCGAGCTCGGCTCCCTGTCGGGTAAAAGACGTGTCGTCCGTCAGTTTCTTCTTGCACGACATCCCCATTTCACGCGTCGTTGTGTCGCGCTACCCTGTCGGGCAGCGATTGTATCGGGCATCTGGAAGGCTGATGCATGTGGATCTTATTTGTGGGCTGGTACGGCCTTATTGATGACAAAATGTACCAAAATGAGGAAAAACTCTGCAAAAGATGGAAATATTGGATTAAGAGCGTCGTTTGGCCAATTATTGTGAAAGTACATATAAAAGAGAGGAAAACAGTTTAAAAGGGCAGTTTTAATAGAAGAAAAATAGTCTAAAACATCACAAAATTTGGTGTTATCAACTCCCCCAAACTTAGCATTTTGATTGTCCTCAATCAATATTTAAACTTTATTTAGTGATGCTTCTTCTTGCTCGGTTTAGCTTTCAGGCCAAGAGGTAAAACAAGTATCGTAATGCCTTTAGAGATATTGCTGCCCCACAACAAACAAAAGACCTTGCATTTCTTGCCTTATTATTTGAGTAAAATTTTTCTCAACAGCTTCAGCGAGACTTTGGTGCATGATTCCGAAGTTAGCTTACACACCAAACAGCTTTATTTTTGGGTCATAAAGTTGTGTATAGGGTAGGCTAAGGCTTTTTGGGGTTTTTCTTGTCTCCCATCAGTCCATCCAGGTAAGGGTCCATTAACGGGCAAGTGGTCCCTATAGTCCAAGCCAGTTGGCTTTAGAGCAGTGATTTCACATCCTACGTACCACTGCCCCGGATCTACCATGCCTAAAGATGGGTACTTTTGGAAAACAAGTGTGTATATATATATTTTTTTTTCTTTTTCTTTTATTGGGAACAACTCTCATGATTTTATTCATCCTCATAAGGTTGCTTTCTCTTTTGGGATTTTTGTTGGGTAAGGGAAAACAAAAGAGATTTCTGCTGTTTGGGCAGCTTTTTCCTTCTCCATACTCGTCTCTTAGCTGTTTGCGAGAATATTATATATTATATTTTTCGAAATTTTTGGCACGGAAGAATGTAATCTTTTGTTCGTTTGAAGCAGCATTATCAGAAAGATATAACATTACTTGCATTTCGTTGAGCACATAGAAAACAAATTTGGTAAGAAGTCGCATCAGGTTTTTACTAATATAGCGACTTTGTACATATGTATGGAGACGATATAAATAGAAAATTTCAAAATTGGGTATGAGCATATATATGTACACAGAGAACAAAAGAATAAAGAATGTTAGACAAAGGAGACAAAAGAATGAAGAATTTAAGTCAGAATAATCAGAAAATTTACAAAATTTTGTACCTCCCTCACTGGTACATGGTACCCCCCCCAAACTTACGTTACACTCTGTCCCAGAGTTGTGAGGTAGATAAGGTGAGGCAATGTTACTCCAGTGAGGTTAGCTGTTGAGCGCGCCTGTGTCAGATAGAAGCTCCCTCACATATTCTCCTCTTTTATTGTGATAATCGATGTGGTGGAGTTGGTCAGACGTTGTTTTACTTGCTATCCACTCTAGGACGAAGATGTCGCAGTCGTTAGATTGAGGAATTTGTTGCGGACTGTGGTGGCATAACTGAAGTTCGTGCCATCTGCTTGTTTGCGTGTCGAGGAATGGTTGGATCATATTTGACACCTCGTTGTAGTATTTTTGAACTAAGCGTTCGACGGGTGACGACGGTTCTAATATACATGGCACTAGATGGTTTTTGTTGCTGTTTGAGCTGTTGTAGAAAATACCTGCTCGTTGCCGAGTGTACATCGTTAGGAGCGTCCAATGGTTATAATGTAAGATTGGCAGAAAAATAGTGTGTGGGACCCTGCTCTCCAATTTTTCCAGAAAAATTTGCTTTGCTTCTATTTCATCGGCGAGACAAATGTCATTGAACAGCATAGGATGAGTTATGTATGTGTGTTCGAGCCTTGGCTGTATAGTTTGGATGTAAGCTGCTACCACAGATACGGCCAAGTATCCTCCTTCCTTTACCATGTCCCTCAAATCATCGACTGGGACTACAAAATCTCCCACCTCATATGAGACATCCCTCGGGGTAGAGTCTGCTAACTTCAGAAGGATGTCGTTGACCTACTCCTGCGTGAGTGTAGTGCACAAGAAGCGGTCAAAATTTGTGATCAGCCCTTCTGCAGTTTCAGGCGAAGCAGGGTCTTCAAATCTGTGCACTTTCCGCAGGATCTCTAACTGCTTGCCTGCCCCGTAGGTGTCAGTTGCTGTCTCTGCCTCTTTTTTTGGAGAGCTGCTGGATTGTGAAGTCTCGTTTTTAGTGCCGCTGTCCAGCAGCTTCTCAGGTACCCCTGCATCTCGGAAATAACGCTTTCCCTTGATCAGCAAAATGGCGTAAATGCCCCTGCGGTGATAAAAAGATGTGCCCCTAAGGGCTCCCAAATTTCCAAATGTATTGAGCACCTCAATGGCACCCAAGATGGCGAAAGTGCTGTTTCCACTCCCCTCTTCTACCTGGACGGGGAGGTCTCGGAGAGTAAAGAAGTTCCAAATGCCTTTGTGACATCGGCTTCCGCGTTTCATAGCTCAGAGGAGACATAGCGGCAGGAGTCTCAGTTTCTGGTCCTCCGGGCGGTAGAAAACACCCCCGGAGTGCGACACCTCGTCTTTGCTGCAGTTCAATAGCTGGACGTCGTGGTTTCTGAGGTCTACAACGCAGAGGAACCACATGTTGCGGTGCTTATATGGGGCCAACACGAAGTTCGGTCTATGCTTTCTGATGTATTGCAGCATGTCAGCCACCGCACTGGAGTCTGGGTCTCCTTTCATTAGCTTCCTTGCCAAGGTCGAGGTGGCAGTGTATATTGTCTTCCGACTTATCCTGCTGTCGATATTTTCTATTATCGCATTCTCAAGGACCCTAAACAGTCTTTTGCCGACGACGGCTGGCAAGCGGAACATACTTCGAAGATCTCCCCGTCATACGGAGAGGTACCCGTCGCTCCAGACAACGTCTTCTTCATCTGCCTACGATCTTAAGACCTTGTTTAGTAGCTTCTAGTCTCTGATCGTCAGGTATCTGATGGCTCTACTGTCAAAGTCGGCCATCTCAAAGGAGGGTATCTCAGATGGCTCATGGAATCTATCCGCCATTGAGCGTCTCCCTCGGGGAAGGTGTCTTTTGTTGACTGCGTAAATGTCCCCCTTTTCTCCCTCAGATTCATCAGAAGAGTCTCCCCCGATGCAGATATCTCCATTATCATCTTCAACTTCATCTAGGGGGACGGAGGGGTTTTCTTCTTCCAAACCTAGGGAGCTCTCCTATCCTGCTGGAGCTCCTTCGGCTGACCTATGTTGCATCCCCTCCTCGGGCGTTGTGGATTGCCCGCTGGAGGAGGAGGAGGACGCTGATCTTGAGGAGGATGTAGAAGAAGGAGGAGAGCCACGGCTAGGGGGCGATGGTGACCTTCTCGGCTGCCTTTGGCGCGAATGGTCGTCCCTCCTATCCAGCCTCTCCTCGATCATGTCGAGGCACTGGAGAACTTGCGGAAGTGTCGCATTCAAAGTCTCTAGTCCATCGGGAGGCGAGGCAGAGCCAGCAGCTCTCGCTCTTGGCTATTCAACCTGTCTTGGAAAGATGCAAACTTACAGGTTAAGGAAATAAAGGTAGCTGAGTTGGTATTTGTTACCTCCTGCAAGTAGTCGAACTCGTGCCCAAGCATCTTCCCGAGTGACAGAGGGGTTCCCGTGGGTCTCCCTCCTATCCTTGCGACGTCTTCCTCGCGTGATGGTCCACCGGGTGAGGTAGAATCATCTCAATCGTTTGTGATGCAGATGTCGCCAGGCAAGGCGACGGTGCTCTTTCACCTATCACCGCCTTGCCTCATTGTCGTGGTGGAGAAGGCCGTGGTGTGGGTGGATGTTGCTCCACCTCTGCACTGTCGGCGATCTCGTCAGCAGCTGCAACAGGAGACACCGGCGACAGTGTCGGTGTCAGCTGCGCACCTTCGAGCTTCGTCTAAAGGGTCGCGGCAAACACCTCATTACTGGTGTCCGGCTGCGGCTCTTCCTCTGCCTCTCCAGGCAATAATACAGGAATTTCGGGGGCTACAGTTGTCTCTTCCGCGGCAGCTCCCGTAGTTTCTGGCTCGGTGACCTCAACGATCACCGGGTCTTCTTCAGCCACCACAGCTGTTGTTGTGGTAGTGGCTGGTATAGTCAGAGTGACGACAGCTCTATTAGCAGCTGTCGATGGGAGCTCTGGGATGATGGTTTATTCGGATCAGGTCGTCAAAGCTTTTCCCTGCCTAGGGTTGAGAGGATTCGGTTCTCCTCTCGTGGCTGCCCTTTCCTGAATTCTGGTTGTGGCGGCATAGGTTGCGTTCTACCGCTAAAGCTTCAATCTCTACAGTAGTGAAAACCAGCTTTTCTGCGTCGTAGGTGGCGCAGTGAGGGAGCGGAAGTAGTATGTTCATTTTTGAAAATTTGTAGAAGTAGTCCCTTCCCTCCTTTTTTACGATGCTAGTCCTCATTAGGTACTTGGTTTCGATTAGCTCATCGCCTTGCATTCTTGAAAGGCTATGCAGATCCTCAGGGTACCCGAGCCCTGCCGCAATCAAGTTGACGATGCCACCCATACAATATTCCTTGGTGGCGTCTTTCATCGGGTGTAGTCTGTTCAGCAAGAACCGCCCAAGGTTGATCACTCGACCCTCCATCATATGCCACATGAAATGGAGTTCTTCTATGTAGATGTTGCTGGACTCATTCTTGCTGAATAGCAAGCACGCCACCAATTTGTACACTATTCTCCAAAAATAGGAGTGCACTGCTACCACCTTTCGTCCCGACTTGAATGATGTTTCGCCGGTTAGCTTGTTCCAGAGCTCCATGGAATTGAACCCATCTCCCTCGGTGATCCTCTCACCGTTATCCATTAGATTCTTCTCCTCCTCACTGGAAGAGAAGATCTTGTTTAGCAGCTTCTCAGAGATGGTGTGCTCTGAGTTGTAAAGTCGGGCCAGGAGTCTATCTGCTCCACCATATTCTTTTCTTTCTGCTGGCGAATTCTTCACCCGGCGGAGAGAAGACATGAACTCCTTTGTGAGTCCAGTATAAGAGGAAGATCGACAAAAGCAGATCTTTCTCAGCCCTGTCACGGCGAGGACGCCTTTCAGCCTCTCAAGGATTCCCAGCTCAACAAACAAGGCTTCATGGTAGAACCTGCTCGGCCTATACACCTTGGTTGCTATCTCATCATAACGGCGAGCATGCTCGTCGTCCCTAGGCACGAATCTCCCAGGTGAGTATTCCAGAGGTTCTATCGCTGCTGTCGGTGTTGGAGTTGGAGTTGGAGCCACCACTTCTCCAACCCTAGCCCTTTTCTCTGGTGTCGACGCCTCAGTTGCTTCTGTATTCGGGCATTTCTGCCCGGCAGTGGGTGTTTCAGCTGTTGTCTCGGGGTAGACCCTCCTGCCTTGCTTGTCAATAAGGACGGCGGTTTGCTTGATGCGGGCCATTCTGTTAATTAACAAACAAAGTCCTTGGTCAATTAGATGTGTCTATGTTTTGAAGAAGCCACACTCAATGCTTGATAAAGTATGTCCTGATATAGAAATGATCCACACCCCGTATCGGGCGATATGAGGTTTTTAGCTCGAGCCCGACATGAGATATGGGTATCTCCCGACACATCGAGAGATCATACGTGCGATAAAGAAACAAGACGATACTGCGATAGATACGCGTCAGGTATGTCGCCGGACACGGGTGTGTCGGGCGATACAAGGCTTCTCAGCTCAGGAACCGCAAGACTGATAAGTTACTTGTTCAAAAGGTAAAATTGTGTCGGGCGGCATGGTCTGCCGGGCGGCATGGTCTGTCGGGCGATAAGGTCTGTCGAGCTATACCTTGTTGTGTTCTCAACTTCCGTGCGATATGGGAGCAGGGAGGTCTTACACGACACGGGAGCGAATGCACAAGGTCTTAGCACGACACGAGAGAGTAAAAACAGTAAGGAAAGTAGCCCGGTACGGTAAAAACTTGACCCTTTATATAGCAATCTCAACCGGGGGTGAAACTTGGTAAATCCGGAGCGCGCGTCGGTCGTTGGGGTAACTCGTCCCAACTGCTCGATACGAGTGCACACCGCCTAGGCATGCTAACCGACACGACCCTTGTGATCCCTGAGATTCCATTGCCCGATATGGGTGCGTTTAAAGCACCGGTTGAGCTGCTTCCCGATACAACCTGAAAACATAGCGGTTAAAAGCGGTTGATGAGTAAAACATCATTGGACTAAGACTAAGATCATGGCCTCAGATGGCATTACCCATCTCAGTCAATAAAACTAAAGCGGTGACCCATAAAATAGAATAGTCAGCGCATGTGGCGCACGCACTGACTCAGGCCTTATTACAGTCCATAATGTTTATAGTGTTTTTCATGCAGAAAATTAAAAGCGTCCTAATCTATGAATCTTAAAAAGGCAGCTCGGGATGCCTCCCGAGAAGCGCTTCATCTTCGTCTACGGCTTCTTTCTGCATCTTCATTCTCTCCCTGTGCGGTCATTGTCCTACCTTCTTTGCTAGTTCAGTATTCGACGGAATCTTTCCCGATGGGTTCTTCACAATGTCGCCCAGTTGAGCTAGTTGTTGGTCAATCTGGCGTTGATGCGTCTGCATGTCCGCCAGTTGTACCTGCAACGAGTTCAAAACACCAGAATTTGATAGCGCACTTTGCGCCAGTTTATTATTGATCGTATCTTGCTTCTTAACAAAATCAAATAACTGGCCAATCACGTCTACTTGGCCCGTGCCCTTGTCTTGTTCTCGGTTCGACCCTTGATACTTTCCATGCACTTGGAAGTTTCCTTTCACTGACTGGAACTGGTTGTTCTTGGTGTATTGACCAGGCCCCCTCTCTTCTCAAAAGCTTGCTTTGGCTTGGACGAGATATGTAGTTGATGAGAGTTTTCAGCTGCATCTCTATTGCCGTAGTTAAAGTCGGGGTGATCTGGCCTTTTGTAGTTCACGAAAGAGACATTTTCAGTCATTTCGTCTTCCGAGTCAGAATCACTGCCCGCGTCCGGTCGGGTGTAGATGCAGTTGTCTACCCCATGTCCTCCTTCGCCGCACGTAACACATTTCATCACCTTCTCAATTGGCTTCTTGCCTTTCCCGCCAGCTTCTCACAGTTGCTTAACATCAGTGGCGATTCTCTATATCTGCGAGGTGATGGACTCCAACGCCTTGGACTCAAGAGCGGACCTTTCACCGACCTTCTTGATTTGTCCTCTGTCGGATCGATCAAAATCAGTGTCGGCCATTAGCTTGGCCATATTCTTGATGATCCTTTTGGACTTTCTTGGTTTCTTTTTGAGGAAGTCACTGCCTGCTGCCGCATTTAGTGACACCCTTTCATCGGGAGTCAGGCCATTATAAAAGGTGGTGACGAGGAAGCCCTTCTTATAATTATGATGGGGGCAATCCCTATGGTATTCCTGGAATCGCTCCCATGCGTTATGGAGACTCTCATTGGGCTTCTACATAAAAGAGGTTATCTTCTTCCTGTTTCTCACAGTCCTCTCAGTGGGATAGAATTTGTTCACGAACGCGTCAGCTAGCGCTCCCCATCCATTAAGAGATTGGTGGGGCAACCCAAGGTACCACGACAGATCTTTGTCTTTCAAGGAAAATATGAAGCCCTTACAGTAGATGACTTCTTGGGGAACCCCCCGCATCTTTATGGTATCGCAGATGTTCTTGAAGGCATCTAGGTGGTGGTACGGGTTGTCATTCCTTGAACTCCCCCTGAAGCTCTTGTTCTGGATCATTGAGATAACAGACGGCTTGAGCTCAAAATTTGTCGTGTTGAAACGGGGGACCATGATGGGGCATCGACAGTTGTTGGCCTTCGTGGATGCTAACTCCCTCAGCATTTCTCTTCTTCCTCTGAGTCACTGCTGTCGCTGGCGTCGTGTCGTCGTTCCTGACTACCGTGATTTCTTCTGTGCCTCCGGTGGCGATGGCGTCTATCGCGGCGATGTCCCTCCTCGTGCTCTCCCGATTCTGGATCTTCAGCGTTACCGTCGTACCGGTCGTCGCCTTCGGGTGGTAGTGAGTCAGGCCTCCTCCCTTGGCGTTCACCTCCAGAATGTTGGGGTTCGACATGAGGAGGCATATTGGTGTTGGTGTTTGGCGGAATAGGTCACCGTACTTCGGAGTCCTGAAATGGCATGAAAAATCAAGTCAGAAAATAGAATTTTTTTTTGCAAAGAGTAATAATAATAATAAAATAAAAAAGGGTGTTGTCAAGCTCATTTCTAAGCTTGAGGCACGGGAGTGTAGTTAGTGGATTCATATTCATCAACAGTGCCGTTTTGCCTCGTCCCCGACAACGGCGCCAAAAAGTTGACCGGCCTAAATCGTGCGTCCTAAAATTGGAGGCGGATATGAGATAGTCGAGCTTTTACATTTATAACGCGAATCCTTCTAGGCCCCCGCAACTTTGTTTACGGGGTCAAAGTAGATATACGGGGTCGAACACAAGGACGAGGGTGGTAGTGTTGAGAACTCAGAATCGACACGCTACACTCTGGAAAGGGTAGAGATATGATAAAGTTCCCAAAAGGGAACAGCAGAACAAGAACGATAAAATAAGAGAAAACCCTATCTCCAAATGGAGCTACAAGAAGGATTTTAGGTTTTTAGTCATTTAGCAGTTTTTAGGGGTTTTCGTGCAACAGAAATAGAAAGATAAAACTAGGGCTTAAAGCAAGGTGTGAAGGATAAACTTTGGTAAAACAAGCAGCAGCAAGAACATCCTGTACCCCTCCTCTCAGAGCAGATACCTCTAACCAAGCATCAAGACCCCTCTTGAGGTTGCTGGACTTGAAGTTAGAGTGAAGTGTTACTGAAGCAACTCTAATTCTGGGCACTCTCGTACTCCAGAATCAGCTCAAACACTAGAGCCACAACACATCTCTCGAAGTTGTTGCGACGGGAAAAACACGATTCGGTAGCTAAGCGAAACGCGATCCAAACATGTAAGCTAGAGTTTAGATATTAAACATAGCAGTTATCCAACAATTGCACCAAACATAAAGCAGCAAGTAATTACATTTTTCCATTTCCATAGACATTAAGGGTCTTAATTACATTGCATAAGTAAAGAATTAAATAATAGAAATAAAGATAGAGGTCACCTTCTTGATGTAGAAGGACGAAAGACTACAGCGGCTCTCTAGCCTAATATCGATAAGGAGCCTAGCCTGATCCAACCGTGTCGGGCGGCACACCCTCTCAGGCGACACACCGTGATGGCCGATTGTATCGTTCAAGGACCCTGGCCGATACACTCAAGCCGGGCGGCACCCTCTCAGGCGGCACGCCATGACGGGCGAAGCGTATCGGGTTCGATATCGTGTCGGGTAAGTAGTGACGCATCTATGTCGGGCACTTGTGTCGCTCATCAACGTTGGCCGATATCGGCCTGCAGTGTCGCCCGGGACGGTCCTAAGTGAACCATCCCCTCCCTCACGGGACGGGGAAGTGATCACCTAGAGTTGCCCGGCACGAACACTCAGGCACGATACTTCTTCTCTCACATCTTCCTCCGAAGAATTGCTCAGGGCTCCCACTGTTCCGACTGTCTTTTCGGCTTTCTGTAGCTGCTATTTATAGGCAGCGGTTGGGGGAAGTTATGGTGCTTGAAGCGCCATGTGTACTCCTTATTCGTGGGGTCGGTGGACGGCCGATACACATATCGCTCAGCACATCGATGCCGGTTGTCGGTCACATGACGGGCGGCGCCTGCCGGTGGGTGGCTTGCGTCGTGCGACAAGCTTGAGTTGTCGTGGCGAGCTCGGCTCCCTGTCGGGAAAAAGACGTGTCGTCCGTCAGTTCCTTCTTGCGCGACATCCCCATGTCGTGCATCGTTGTGTCGCGCTACCCTATCGGGCAGCGATCGTATCGGGCATCTGGAAGGTCGATGCAGGTGGAGCTTATTTGTGGGCCGGTACGGCCTTATTGATGACAAAATGTACCAAAATGAGGAAAAACTCTGCAAAAATTGGAAATATTGGATTAAGAGCGTCGTTTGGCCAATTATTGCGAAAGAACATATAAAAGAGAGGAAAATAGTTTAAAAGGGTAGTTTTGATAGTAGAAAAATAGTCTAAAACATCACAAAATTTGGTGTTATCAGTAGCGAACGAGAAGCGGTCGAAATTTTTTATCATCCCTTGTATAGTTTCAGGCGAAGCAGTGTCTTCCATCCTGTGCACTTTCTGCAGGATCTCTAACTGCTTGCCTACCCCGTGGGTGTCAGTGGTCGGTAAAACAGGTTACTGTTCTTCGGAGTTCCTGAAATGGCACAAGAAATCTAGTTTTAGAAAATCAAATTATTAATTTTAGGCAAATAATAATAATAATAATAATAATAATAATAATAATAAAAGAAAAGGGTGATGTCAAGCTCATTTCTAAGCTTGAGGCACGGAAGTGTAGTTAGTGGATTTGGATTCGTCAACAATGTCATTCTGCCTTGTCCCCGGCAATGGTGCCAAAAAGTTGACCGGCCTAAATCGTGCGTCCTAAAATTGGAGGCGGATCTGAGGTAGTCGAGCTTTTACATTTATAACTCAAATCCTTCTAGGCCCCCGCAACTTTGTTTACGGGGTCGAAGTAGATATACTGGGTCGAACACAGGGACAAGGGTGGTAGTGTTGAGAACTCGGAATCGACACGCTCCACTCCGGCAGAGAGGTAAAGAGATGATAAAATTCCCAAAAGAGAACAACAGAACAAGATCGATAAAACAAAAGAAAACCCTATCTCCAAATGGAGCTACGAGAAAGATTAAGGATTTAAGCATGTAACATTTTTTAGGGGTTTTCATGCAACAGAAACATAGAGATAACACCAATGCTAAAGCATGGTACCACAGAGAAAAGCTTCGGTAAAACAAGCGGCAGCAGGAACATCTTGTACCCCTCCTCTCAGAGCGGGTACCTGTAACCAAGCATCAACACCCCTCTTGAGGTTGCTGGACTTAAATTAGAGTGGAAAGGTTACTAAAGCAACTCCAATTCTAGGCACTCTCGTACTCCAGAATCGGACCAAACACTAGAGCCACAACACCTCTCTCAAGGCTGTTGCAACGGGAAAACACGATTCGGTAGCTAATCGAAATGTGATCCAACGTACAAGCTACAATTCGGATATTAAACATAGCATTCATCCAACAAGGGTACCAAGCATAAAGCAGCAGATAATTAAAATCTTCTAATTCTATTAACATATAAAGGTTTGATTACATTGTGGAAATAAATGACAAAAGTAAAGGATAAACGTCGCCCACTTGACATAGAAGGTCGACAGGCTACAGCTGACCCTCCGGCCCGATACGGCCACGTCGGGCGGCACACCCTCTCAGGCGGCACGCGGTGATAGGGTGTTGTATCGTGCGAGAACCCTGGCCCGATACGGTCATGTTGGGCGGCACCCTCTCGGGCGGCACGCCACGACGGGCGACACGTATCAGGGTTAGTATCGCGCAGGGCTAAAATGAAGTGCATCTAGTATCGGTCACTTGTATCCAGTATCTATGTTACGTCGGCCGATATCGGCCTGCAGTGGTGCTCGTGACGACACTAAGTGAACCATTCCCTCCCTCTCGGGATGGGCAAATGCTCACCTAGTGCCGCCCGTCACAACCACTGAGGCACGATACTCTCGCTCTTTGTAGCCTTCCTGAGATGACTTGTGCAACGTTCCGACCTGTCTTTTCGGCTTCCTGTAGCTGCTATTTATAGGCAGCGGTTGGGGGAAGTTATGGTGCTCAGGGCACCACATGTCCCCCTTATCTTTGCGGTCGGTGGACGGCCGATATCGGTATCGCCCGACACAAGGATGTCGGCTGTCAGTCACGTGACGAGCGGTGCCCGCCAGTGGGTGGTTGTGTCGCGTGACAAGCTTTGTTGTCGTGGCGAGCTCGGCTCCCTGTCAGGTAAAATATGTATCGCCCGCTAGTTCCTTCTCACGCGGCATCCTCATGTCACGCATCGGTGCGTTGCGCTTACCCTCTCGGGCAGTGATCTTATCGGCCATCTGGAGGGCCGATGCAGGTGGAACTTGCTTGTGGGCCGGGACGGCCTTATTGACGATAAATGGGTCAAAATTGGAGGAAAACACTGCAAAATACGGAATTATTGAATTAAGAGCGTCGTTTGGCTAATTATTGCAAAAGTACATATAAACAAAGAGGAAAACAGTTAAAAAGGTAGTTTTCATAACAGAATAACAGTCTAAAACATCACAAAATTTGGTGTTATCAGTCCTTTTTATGAAGCTTAAAGCTATAGATAGAGCTCCCCCGGTTCTCATTGATTTGATAGTTGAGATGGAGGGTGATGGGAGTATGGCAAAGAGAACTCAGACCCCAGAGAGGATGCTGGTCGATGAGAATCTGGCATACAAAATGGAATCACATCAAGGAGTAAAGAAGAGTTGGGTGTCGCCGCAGCTTGGTGCATGTAATAAATGGCATATGGGCTAGATAGAATAAACCAAATACTATCTCAACCACCGCGGTATGGGGAAGATCAATAGGTTGTGGATTTTAAGTCAATGTGATCAATGATTAAAGAGTGTGAGTGTGAAGACGAGTATAGATGTTTCCTCTTCCTCCGATCGTCTGTTGCCACTGTGAAGTTGATGATAATGGTGGAATCTGGATAGGATGATGGGGAGGAGATAACAGAGAAACTAAAAAATAGAACACAGTCTATACCTTTGATGTAAGATTTTGTACCTTGTATCTTGAATTCGATTTTGGGAGGTAGCGGGGAGTGATGGTGTGGGTGATCATAGCAGGCTCACTTGAGCTCATGAGGCTAGCTCCGGACAGATTGTTAGGGTTCGCTAGTGTTTCTAGTGAGAAGGTGGATCTTTCTCTCACTAGCGCAATGACTCTGTGACTTTGCCTCGCATACTGCTTTATTGTTGTCGGGGGTCCCACGTGGCCTATACTCTAAGGTAAATATGTTTATTCTTGATTAATTCATAGAAAATGCTAGATATATCAGAATATAGCAAAACTATATATCAAATTGCTCAAAAAAATGAGAGGAATCCAAAGAAAATATAATCAAAGTCTAAATGTGCTTCCTATTTTGAAATTATAGGCAATGTATGTTCTAATGTGTTTAATGTAAAGGAAAACCTAGATTTTGTTTAATATGATGCTTAATGGGGTAGATTCATTTATGTTGAGAGAATACCTGATCCAGACATGTATAATGAGGAAATCATTAATAATGATGTTTCTAGGTTAATAATTTCATATATGTAGTTTAGGGATTTGAAACCAATATGAATACCTTGCTATGATCTTAACGCCAGTAGTATGATCGAGGTATCACAGATAATCTAATATGATTAATTTGATGATTAGGGTTTCACCTAATGTGAATAATAAATGTTGTAATATTAGAAACCATGATGTGATGGAATTATGGTTTGTAACCCCAATCCCTTGTCCAAACATGAATTAACCCTAAACCCTAGTTTAGGAGTGGATCTAGATCTAATTAATGTAATGTGAATACATGGATGGTGACACATATGTAGTATGCGTGTTTCAAATATTGTTGATTGCATGCTTTGTTGCTTGGATGTTTGGATGCCTCTTAAAGTACATATGATGTTCTGTATGGTTTCTACGGTGGCATAAGGTACGTGGTTATGCTTATGAATACATGTATCAAGCTCTGAGTTTACCAAGGTTTCTCGATGAGATTGAACGAATGATAAACTGCTTGCTTATTTATTTACTTCTTGCAAATTATAAAGTTCCTATGAGTATCATGTAAAGTAAATAACAATATTTTGAACCCTAGTTTAGACTGATCTTAAGGGTAATGCACACGAGCCCCGGAGGGACAATGATTACACCTGAGGTAGTAGACTATAAATTGGTTAGAATATGAAAACAAGTTTATGTTCTTATGTGCAAGATAAATATGTTTGCTTATATGTATACGTGTGATTATTGGATGAACCCATGTACCACTATAGAAATATACTGATCGCGTATTTTTTGTCGGTGTTTTAGGTATCAGGTACTTGATTCGTGAACATGAGGTTATAGATAAATATGTTTCATGAAGGTTTAGTCTTAGTGGTATATCATCATACATGTACATGTTAACTCTTTCTAAAATTTATGTAACTCCTTAAATGATATTTTTATGCAAATATGTAACTATTTGTTCAGTAATGGAAATTGTTTACTATTCTGTATTATTTCTTGAATCTGATCTTGGAATTTATGAGTAATGATTCACAACTTTAAGGTATTGTAGACACTCAAAAGTGTGGGTCATTACACCATCTTTCCCAAGGAGTAGTG
Organism: Alisma plantago-aquatica; assembly: GCA_963693085.1. Classification (NCBI taxonomy): domain Eukaryota; kingdom Viridiplantae; phylum Streptophyta; class Magnoliopsida; order Alismatales; family Alismataceae; genus Alisma; species Alisma plantago-aquatica. The sequence goes on along the minus strand of OY856411.1, from coordinate 317,686,039 downwards.
TTACTTAAGGTACTAGGTGACATGATGAGTTCTAGCAATGAAAATTCATGACTTTGTTAAAATAGAATTCACTTCATTCAAAGGGTTCATGAATAAAATATACATATAAGAAACAACTGTCTGACCAGATAAATGCCACAACATATGCAAGAAAGAGAATGAAACAAAAACTTTATAAAATACAAGCAAATAGAAATAACATGTAAACAAAAATAAAAGAAGGAAATATGGGGTTGGTGGAATAGGTACTTACCACACACCTCCATCCAAAATATAGATTTTTTCTCATCCCAAGAAAATACTAGATCCAAAATGGAGAGAAGAAAAGCGTTGGGTTTCCACCCAACAAACATCCTATTTAACATCAAAAGGAAGACACCTATTTTGTCCACCATGGAGGAGCGATAACTGGAGCTTGTGCAAAACTATTATATTATCTTGGTTGGGTCCCCTTTAGCCACTACTTTATCCTTGCTTGCATTCTTTCTAGTTGTAACCAACCAAACATGGAGCGACATATGTTAGAATACCAATGGAAATAGTTGGAGTTGTACCTGGTCGGTTCCTACTGGTCGATTTATGATAATGAATAGTTGTAAGGAGTGGGACCTCAGAGGGGATCCACTCCCTACTAAACTTGAGAATAAATCCATCTATTGCAAAGTCACTAAAAGATATGATGAAATATGTGTATTTCTTATATTTCTGAAACAATGATATACAAACAGAGACCAATGTATAGCAGTGTATGTCTTTAATAGGGTGTTATGTTATGAACTCATTAAAATATAATCCACAGAGTAATATGGTTTTTAAGACTAAAATCACTAATAATAAAAGGAAATTTTTAGAGTTTATATAATTAATAACCATGTTCTTATGTATGTCTTTAATAGGGTTCTTGCGGAATAAGATGGAATTAGTATTTTAACCACAAACATATGTACATTCCATCTATGATTTAACAACTCAAGTTATGGTATGTGCATCTTTTCTATTTTCTAGGCACTACTATTATGACCAAATATCCTTTCCCATATGAGGCATGATGATTTATTCTCTTTTCATCATTTTGGAATTCTTATTTTCTTGGATATACTTATGGGTCCTACAACCCAACATGCTTTATGTTGGATGCTCTCATCCTGTTATTTCATATGGACTAAACTTATACTTGCATTTCCCTATTTATGTGCATGCTTAGACTAGCTTTATTTCTTGTAGTGGTACATCTTTACAACCATATTTACAGGGGCATGATTTTCCACCCTGGGTGTGCTTTTCCACCCATTATTTACAGAGGTGTGCTTTTCTACCTAGGGTGTGCTTTTCCACCCATATTTTTAGGTTGAGATCCAATGGTGTCTCAAACCTGCTTGAAATAACTTTAGTTTTGTTTATTACATGCACAATGTGTTTTTTTATTATTAATGGAAAATTTTAAATGCAATATGTCCCTATTTGACATTCCTTAGTAGACATGCCTCATCTCTTGGCCTAATATGATGTTGTTGGGATTTATTTCTTTTTACGTCCTTTAATTTGAAACGGTTCTTTTGGAAATTTCTTAAGTATTGTCTAGTTGTTATTTTCTGCACATACTCAGTTTTTGTTGACGTCCTTTCCTTTTATTTTCTTTCTCATGGATGTTATTTTTCAACCCACCCAAAGGTAGCACAACCTAAGGAGTTGTTAAATCATATGGGAAAGGATATATGATCATAATAGTAGTGCCTAGTAAATAGAAAAGATACACATACCTTAACTTGAGTTGTTAAATCATAGATGGAGTCTACATATGTTCATGGTCAAAATACGAATTCCATCTTAGTCCACAAGCTCCTTATCAAAGACATACAAAAGAACATGATTATTAATTATATAAACTTTAAAATTTTCTTTTTATTATTAGTGATTTTAGTCTTAAAAACCATATTACTCTATGGATTATATTTTACTGAGTTCATAACATATTTACTTTATATTTTTAGTATTATAGATTATTAATTATGAATTTCTAGGAAGTCCAAACAATTACATAAATCCATATAAATTTCATACTTATTAGGTTGGAATTCGGTGATACAACTAGTACCATTGAATATATTATAACTTTTTGAATTCACAACATGTTTTATTTTATTTTTCCAAGTTATCAATATTTAGCTATGAATTTTAGAAATATTAAACAATTAAAAAAATTCTCGAAACATCACATATTATTATATTTAACTTAGAGGATAAAATCGATACCATTTGATAGATAAAAATATAACAATTCCAAAACATGTTTTCTTTTATTTTTCTGGGCTATGAATAATTTACTATTAATTTGGGAAACATCTACCAATCACACAATCCTAAAAATCTATGCAAGGGGCCAAGTCGGGAGATCATAAACTATCATCTTCCATCAGAATACAAAATGAAAAGGTCTAATACCATGCTGGAAGCTAGAAACTAATGATTTCATTTTCGGATCTTGACTTCCTCAAGTCGTTGTAAGACAAATCCGATGATGTCTGGTTTCTGACAGATCTATAGACCCTAAACAAAGTTTTGGAAAGTACATCACCTCAAAACTACCCTCTTTGACATTGCTTACAAGGAGCATCCAGTGAGAAGCTAGGAAATGATGGAACCAAATATTAATAGAACCAGAGATATTGCCTTATAATGGTGCACCAAACACAAACTAGTCTTGCTAATAGACACAAGAAAAAAGCGGTGATTTTCGAAATGGAAAACAACTTGTTCATCATATCACAAATGTGAGGGAATAAAAAATTGATAAACTTTGATTATGAAGAAAATGAAAATAAAGGTGAGCTTGTTACCTTACTATGGAGAATCTGCAAGCTTTCCTGAGACTCTACCATATCCAAAGAATAAACTCAAAGAGCCAGCCTTGACAACCACTAGGTGTCATCCTAAGTTGATGATCATGCAAAGGCAAACACCATGATCCTCAGGACACCTGGGGGACACAGTAAGAATGATTTCGGTCAATAGTATTCACTAGAGCAGGACCTAAAACAAAAAATTCTACCGGTAAGGTTACTAGTTAAAGGTGGGGTTGGGTATAAGAAGGAGGATACATTATGAAATCAAAGGAAACATTGGGTTGCCAAAGCAATACAAGGACTGAAGAGTCGGCCTTAGAAATACAGGGAGACGTGGCATCACACCATATATATATATATATATATATATATATATATATATATATATATATATATATATATATATATATATATATATATATATATATACATACATACCTATACCTAGGGTGAGAATTTAAATTGTGCAGAAAGTCAGTCATAAAATATTAAAAAATATCAAAATAAAACAAAAATGAAAATAATCAAAATGGAACCTCAACGTGATGGTTAGAATGGAGAGAGAGAAGTCATGGAGAGAAGGGCCACTTTAATAGTTATTTCTTGCCTTTCTTTACAACCATGAAAAAAGATGATTTCTTAGTTTAAGAGAACGACACTGAAGTATGAGAAGAAACAATTTATTAAAAACATTATGGAAATCCAAAACTATGCATGGCAATAAAAACTTTAAGAAATCTTCTGATGCAAAATAGTCTTAGCCCTTTATTTCTTATTACTTCCATATTTTCTTCCACAATTTATTCAAGGCAATAGCATTAACCAACAAATCATTTTTATATAAAAATTATTCAAGGAATAAGGATTATAGTTTATCATTATTTTCCACTTTTGTGTCAATTTGTTTTGTTAACTAATATATATAGGATTTCATGTTACTACTGTAATATCTACTTTAGCAATTATTATACTCTTCTAATATCTTAAAATTCTATTCTAGTATTTTTTTTATCACATTCCAATGTTTGACCTTGTATTGTATCTATATAGCCCTTTCATCATTATATATTAAGAGCCCCATTTTACATATCTTTTGGGTGTTTTATTATTTATTTAATAATGTTAGATCCCATTATTTTATTCTCATTAATAATTTAAGGAACATAGGAATACTATCTTATTGTAAACTTGACATATAATAAAACTAAAATGTGAGGATGATAGTTTTAAAATTAATTTTCCCTTTTGGTATGGTTTAACATATTATATAATGTTTTTGGCTTTAATCACATTATCTCTCATAATTACATCAAAATAGATAGAATTGTTGAAAGCAGACTAATTTTGGCATGTAGATTTTGAATGTGAGGTTTATTTCTACTTTTGAAAACTTTAAAGTAATTTATATAACACTTTTGGCTTTTTCTCCTATTTTCTTCTCAAATAATATTTTAAATAAGTGTTGTTCAAATAAAGTGAAACTGGCAACCAAGCTAATTGGAATCCAAGCAACACATTTTTACCATTATATTTTATTTTTAGGATGACCTTTTATGAGTTATTATACCATTAGGAATTTTGACACATTATCGTTGTATTTTACAAAATATTATATCTTAATTATAAGCCATTTGTAGTGTTGGACGTCAAGGAAGATTGTCTCTACCCTCTCCTAAAAGTGAGAAATCAATCTTTTGACTTTCAAGCACTTGCAGTCTCCATGAAGTACACTAGAGAAATAGAAGCATACTTTTTCAACTTTATTGGTCAATTTACTTTGATGCAACAACAACTTTATCCCTCAGAAGCCCCATCCATGACTAAGTGTAGGGTATCCTTAGAGGACGATCATAGTGTAAAGAAAATTGAGATTGTACATGTCTACTCCATGCCACAAGAATGATCATCAACCATAGAAGAGAGAACCCATACTATTGTTGCCACTCCTGCAAAACACAGTCCAATTGTTCAAGAGACATCCCTTTTGCAAAAGTATGTCTATCTACAAATCCCAGTTGCATAGAAGATAGCCCCCCCTCACTTTCCCTCTTCCCCTCACTAGGTTCTAATCTATAAGGACTACCATATACCTTTTGAGTCGACAATACCTTATGTCAACCACGAATAATCAATTCGGAATATAGATTGTGATTTCTCCAAGTATCAACCTCTGAAACTAATCCCCATAGATGGTACTAGCCAATATGACAGGATGATTATACATCCAATGAACTCACTCCTTCACCACCTCAACATTATCTTCTCGATTCATCTTAGATCCCTTATGACTATTGTAACGAACTAGAACCTAGAATCTTACCCTATTCCATTATTAAAAATCTAGTAAGATTTGGTTTCTTAGATTTGACCAAACAAGGTTAAAATTTTGAAAAAAATAATGTAATGACTTAATTATGTGGAAGTATGTAATAAAATCATGAAATATGTTACATGTATTTCCTTTACTAACATAATGGATAAATAAAATGAAGAATACAATTTGGAGTAACAATCCATTATTCCATATCCATAATTATTAATAATGTTCTATTATTTAAAAAAATATGAAATTAACGTATGAAATATGTAAGATAAGTAAAATGAAGAATTTTGTGAAAAATAATAATATATAGCTCTTTTGAAAATATATTGAAGATAATAAGACTCAATTAAGTTAGTGCACAAGGAATGTAAAATTACCCAAATTTACCATTATATCCTCAATAATGCCAACCAGCTTGGTCATGGAAGAAGCAATAAGATGGATAGTTATCGTAGTGGGTTGGGCATTAGTAAGGACAAATTTTCTACATAGGCTAAGCAGTATACTAAAGATGCTAGCTCCAAGATCATCTAGACATGTTTGGTCGGTAGAATTTCTTGGAGAGCATGAAATCACAAAGGACCTTGGGTCCTTGTGTTAGTGAGGCAACTTATTCTTAATGATATCCAATGACATTCTTGACAATTTTACAGTTTCAAATTCTTCAATTATGTATTGGCAATCAAGGAAGAGCTTGAAGAATGTAATCTGATGAGGCATTTCATCCATGGAATTGAGTTAGGGATATTGACATAAAACATTTTTATGTTTTATTTTTATTTACTGAACATAGAATCTAATCAGGTTTGATTCAACCAACCTAGGTATGGCACACACAACTTATATATGGGAACATCTGATGTAGCTGGGGGAATTTTTGGCTGAGTTGTTGTCATGTTCTAGGAATAACCACATCATCTTTATCATCCTTGGTTGCCTTCTTAGTAGAAGGGCTTACCTTCTCTAGTGGGGTAAAACAAGAGTGATTTGTAACAACTTTAAGTTGTTCCATGTACTTTGGATTGGGTTGCAATTGTCCATCAAAAGAACCTATATGAGGACATTGGGATGTCATGAGCTAGGAAAACTAAGAATCTGTTTCCTTTTGATAAGCTTGCTGTGATAGAATTATCTTCTCTAGGATAGAATTTTTTTCAACTGTAGAAGGAGGAAACATTTGTTGCATTTGTGTCAATTGATTAAGAATTTGGAATAGTTGCCCCTAGTAGTTACCTTGGTTCCTAAAGCTTTGTTGGTTATTATATTGTAACCATGGGGCCCAATGGCCTTGGTTGTTCACCTGAGAAGGTTGATGTTCTGATGCATTCTCTACACCAAATGGATTGCTATACTGGAAACTAGGATCATTTCTACTCTAGTTCGGGTTATAGTAAGCTTGTCTGGGTATACATTGGATGGGGTTGACATCTTCAATGTGATTGTTATTCGTCATGATTTTTGTAAAGTTGTTGGCATTGTAGAGTAGAATGGTCATGGACCTTATAGAACTCACAAAGGGAATCCACATATTTTACTTGTTGTGGATGTTGTGATCGTTCTGTCTATACTCTACTTTTGAAAGCATTGAAAGAGGACACCAATGATCTTTCTTCAAGGAAAGCATCTTGAGGGTTTCAACAATGAATTCAGGATCGGGACTATCTTCAACCTTAGATACATTTAGGACTCCACCTTGTCCTTGATTTGACCGGTCTTGGATTTCAAAACTTTATTTAACAACATCCCAAGCATTGTTACAGATTTGGAATATGAAGTTACCTCCAGATAAGGTGTTAAGGAAAGTCTTGGTGTTGTCATCAACACAAGGTCTCAATCAATTGAAATTAAGAGATGTTGTGATGTGGGAAACGATGGAGGAGCCCTTTAAATGTCTACCAATATTCAACAATGGTTTCACTAGGAACCATGATGAACCATTTAATATGGCCCCCAATCTGATAGGTGATGTGTGATAAAGTGAGTTTTTCCATTGTTTATTTTGTCTCTCTTATAAGTTTAATGATATTGATAATCACTCAAATTTATTGCCTAAAATACCCTCAATCACCTCTCTTGATTATTTTGATCATATCGATAATTTTTTTTTAAAATAGTACAAACACTAAATGAATATTAGGGTAAATCATGTGTATCAAAGTACCTAGTCAGATTATAATGGTCAACATTTGAGTTTGATTCTAAATTAAAGTAACTCCATCATAAAGATCCACCCAAAATTTTATAATGATTGGATGTACCATTAGAGAGTTATGTATATTTGAAATTTAATTGATAATAGATTCAAATCCTTGCCTATACCTAAGTTCACTGGTTTAATTGGGCAAGTGTGACACCTTAAATGTCACACATATTATTATATAAGGTGGTAGGAGTTCTATTTAGGGCCATTAAATTGTGGTCATCCAAAAGAAGATTTGACGACCACCTAGTCATCTTTAACCCCCGATAACTATAGATGGTTGGTGATGCCCTGATGCACGGATTTTGAGTCACTTTTATAGGCCTATTTTATATTCATTTTGTGCATTTATTAGTCAATTAGTTGATCATATTTGCATAAATCATTATTATTGGCCTGTATACTTTGTTTGCATCAAACTATGCTCATTTTATCATATTTAAATTGTTTTATGCATTCCCCAACCGTATACACATTTTTGTGAATTTTTCAGGTACTTTATGTACAGTGAAAAGTCAGTGTCACCGACCATCACAGTTGGTGCCACTGACATAGCAGCAGTGGCCGAGCGATAAGAGACCAGAAGAGTCGGTGCCACTGACTACCAAGTGGGTGCCACCGAGATTGGTTCCGAGCGGCAGATCAAAGTACGTGCATCATCTCGGTGCCACTGACCATCACGAGTCGGTGATACCGACTTCGCCACAGCAAGGACCACACCCGAGGTTGTCGGTGCCACCGAATTTATCAGATATCAACAATCTAATTAGATTGCCCAGATCTGACAGTCCACATTATGTGGTACTGTAAGTTGACCTATGACCTAAAAAGGGATGGCTAGACCTAAGGGGATCATCATGTTGCACCGAACGAAGGCCATACATGGGAGAGAGAGAAGCACAGAGCTGAAGGATGTCAACTAGGATATCTGAGCACCTCCGACTGATGATTTTGCTGTCGGAAGACTACAAAATGTGCATTTCTCGAGGAGGATCATCTGGAACACCTTCTCTCCAGGGGTTACACGAATTTCCTTCATGTTTCCCACATTTTTCTTCTCTCTCTCTATGTATTCACAATTGAAAACCATGCGGGGCTAAACCCCTCCTTTCCTTAGGACCCGAGAGTAGCCTGGGGAATCATTCTATCAACTTTTTACATGGCTTAATATAGATTTCTCTTGATTCCTAGATATATAATTGTGGAATTGAATGACCTATCTATGCTTGATCACCATCGGTAGTATTATAGACTGATAATTGCTCCAGAAGGAGGATTAAATGTTAGAACACCATAATTTATACACTTTCCTATGTGTTCCTTAGGAAAGGTAACGTACGGTTAGTGGAAAGAAACCTAGAGTATTCGATAATGCACCTAGACTAAGATATAAATTACGACAGACGTGGAATTGGCTTAGATCTAGGTAGTGAATTGCACTATGGAAGTGCACAATTCTGACTACAGGCTTTCTATCCAGGGTAGGAGTAAAATTTATATTAATTTGGTAGAAATAAGATATAAATAGACCCCATGGTGAAATCGGTAATCCTAAGGAATCCATCTCATTTGAATCAACCACTTTTAATTTTCTTTGAATTTCCTTTTATTTTTGTTTAAACTCAAATCCAAATTTTCAACCGGCTTAGCTGATCGCACTATAGTTAGTAGTAGTCACTGAGATCACATCTCCCTGAGTTCAAATCGGGCCTCACATAGGCATATCTTACTCGAGGCATGTACTTGCGTTTATACACATGGTTTTAGCATGTCAAGTTTTTGGTGCCATTTTTGGAGAGACGATAAAGTTTTAGTACTACGAGTGCGGCGGGTGGCCATTCTAGGCCACCTTTTATTTCTTGCAATTTTATTTTAATCATAAAAAAAATTATTGCATACACATAGAACAGATTTTCTCTATTCAGTGCCGTGATTAACTATTTTCAAATTTTCAGGTACTAGTGCATGGCGACAACACGGACCATGAACTATGAAGAATCTACACCAGAGGTCCCAGTCACTATCGAGGTTCCAGTTCAAACAACTGCATCAGAAGGCATACTGTTGATGCCAAGGCAACAAGCAATGGGGGATTGTAATCTAGGGGCTGAAAGGACCATATGGGAGATGATAAAGGCATCGCCCTCAGCTGTGTAGAAAGGGCCTATCAAGAAGTAGAATGTGAATGTAGCACAATACAAGATTGATCCAGGGCTCATTGCACTCATCAAGTCACAAGATTTTTATGGGCACACTCATGAAGACCCAGTGGCACACCAGCAATTTCTTGGAGTGTTGCGACATGGTGAAAGTGGATAGGTTTCCACAAACAACTATTTATCTGAAGCTATTTCCATCATCATTGCCGGATAAGGCAAAAGAATGGCTGCACAACCTACCGAAGGAATCGATCGAGACATGGGATCAAATGATCAAGACATTCTTTGAAAGATACTTTCCTCCAAAAAAGACAAACGAGTTGGTTAGAAACATCCACAATTTCAAGCAACAGGCAGCTGAATCTTATTCCGAAGCTTGGGAGCATTTTCAGCTGATGCTTAGGAAGGTCCCTTACCATGGGATAGATCTAGAGAACCAAGTCAAGATGTTCTACTTTGGGATCCACAAAAGTGAACGTGTCACCTTAGATAGTGCATGCTCGAGGTTCTTTCTCAACAACTCACCTTCTACGTGTCAGGACATTTTGAAAAATATGGCAAAGAATCAGGCATGGGGTAATGAGAGAGACCATCCAGAGCAGATAAAAAACTTAGGGGAGTCTAAAGTTATCACCTCTTTGAATGAAAAGCTAGACTTGATAGCAAGGAAGCTGCTAGAGAAGGATAATAATTTATCAAATGAGGAAGGACAAGTGAAATACATGCGGCAACAAGGATACAGGAACAATGACTACTCGTTGAGAAAGGATCCAAAGTTCTCTTGGAAAGATCCAAACAACTTCTTATAAGATCCTAATCAATAGAACCAACACAGAAATAATCAATAGCAGCGACCTGTAGCAGTGGAGAGCACTAATGAAATTCTCAACCGGATAGTGAAATAGAATGAACAATTGATAAACAACTTCCAATGTGATCTCCAGAATCAAGGGGCCCAGATGAGGAGTTTTGAGACAACTTTGTCTTATCTAGCGACAGACATGGTGGTTTTGAAGAAGCCTACACAACAAGGTTTTCCAAGAAACACTGACACTCCAATAAGAAACCAGTAGGTCAAGGCCATACTACTGAGAAGTGGGAAGAAGATGTTGACTCCAAAGACCATGGAGACTGAGGTGACCAAGCCTACTGACTGTAGTGACCCAGTGGTAGAGCCGACACAAGTAGAAATGGAGGCAGGAAACACAGGGGAAGAGTAGAATCAAGAATATGAGGTGGAAAAGAGGACTTCCTATGTGCCACCACATCAGAGGACACAGACGGTACTGGTTCCATATCCTAAAAGCTTGAAGGCAACAAAAATGGATTAATAATTCAAGAAGTTTCTAGATAGCTTTAGAAATTTATCCGTGAACATACTGTTGATTGATGTGATTGAAAAAATACCTTTGTATGGTAAATTTCTGAAGGATATCATTAATAAGAAGAGGAAGATTCCAGATGTTGAGGTAGTTGTACTAAGAGAGAAAGTCAGTTCCTTCATTTTAGGTACACTACCATCAAAGAGGCAGGACCCCAGTTGCTTCAACATCACATGTTATATCGGGAAGACAAAGTTTGGGGATGCACTCTATGATTTAGGGGCAAGTATCAACTTGATGCTCTTATCTACCTTCAGGAAACTTGGTCTCAAAATGTCTAGGAAGAGCAGCATGACAATCCAATTGGAAGACAACTCAGTGGTGACACCGTATGGTATTTGCGAGGATGTATTGGTCAAGGTGGACCGGTTTGTTTTCCCTGTAGACTTTATGGTGATGGAGATGCAAGCTGACCATGGCAACAAGCTTTTATTAGGAAGACCCTTCCAAGAAACAACTGATATGATCTTGGAGATGGGTAGAGGTTGTTTGACTATGGGAATTAAGGATGGATAGTTTGAGATCACTATGCCAGATAATTCCAAGTTACCCAATGCTCAGGAGAAATGCAATATGATGAAGCACATGGATAGCAGTATCTCTTTGTTCTAGGGAAAACCATTTTTGGACATGGTGCATGTAATGGCAAAGGTGGATAAGGGTGCACTAGTTGTGGACATCATGGAGAGCACTAAGGTGGTCTCACTTTCCAAGGTAGTAGGGTATCCAGACGATGAACATGAGGAATTGGGTTTATCCACTGTGGATGAGGATGAAGAAGACTCTTTAGTACATATACATCCACATATTCCTCTATAGGCATGTATAATGAACCTTATAGATGATTGTCTGCAAATCCGGTCACTAGAAGAATGTGCAAGGTTACTGAAGGCTTTTCCATGCTATTACACAAGGCACATCGAGGATTTGGGACTGCTGCCACCACCAATGGTTTCTTCACTCTTAAGCCCACCCGAGTTGGAGCTAAAGCCACCACCACCCCATCTGAAGTATGTTTTTCTAGCTGTAGAGGAGAAGATGTCGGTTATCATATCTGCATCATTGAGTAAATCAGAAGAAGAATAATTGATTGTTGTGATAAAGAGCCATCGAGGTGCATTTGGGTGGATTGTAGCTGACATCAAGGGGATTTCCCCTACATTGTTCCAACACAAGATTCGGCTAGAAGAAGGATAAAAGTCATTCATTCAACCTCAACGTCGCTTAAATCCAATCATGATGGAGGTAGTCAAGAAGGAGGTACTCAAGCTACTATCGGCAGGTATAATCTATGCTATTTCTGATTTCATGTGTGTTAGTCCGACACAGGTAGTGCCAAAGAAAGGGGGAATCATTGTCACTACTAACTCGTCTAATGAACAAATAACCACTAGATTAGTGACAGGATGATGAGTTTGCATTGATTATCGCAGATTGAACACCGCCACACTTAAGGACTGTTGGTTGAATTGGACATTATTAAACCCTTTGTTTTGATGATGAAAAACATTTCATTCTTGTGGATCTAACTTGTTATTTGAGTATTTCAAGGATAAACAAATAAGGAAGTGTATAGTTGAAGAGAAATACAAATTGGAAGATCAATATGCTTAAATTACTTTATTTTCATGATTGTACTCAAAGTAAAAACTTGTACAAATATATAATGTACAAGTACTTAGACATCATGTAAATCAAGCGTTATATCTTCTCTATCCACTCACAACACTTAGAACGATCCTCCCTTAAGATATAAGCACAATTACACATTAATACACACACTTAGTACATGGTTCAACACATTGGAACATGGACATTCTCGGTCACCAAATTCCTCGACCGAGACACTCTCAGTCGACAATATTTTTCATCGAGAATAGTCCTTCTAGAAAATTCTATAGACGTTAGACTAAGTTGAAAAGTGGTTGGTAGTTGGAAATGAACGTTGCAATACACTCATTCCAGACCTTCCCTCAGTCAAAAAAATTCCTCGACCGAGAGACTCTCAGTCGACAAACTTCTCGACCGAGAAAGGTTCTGGACTGCACTTTTCAGCATTAAACAACTAGCCATTGCAATGTAATTAGTGGACACCTAACGGCTAGTTGAGCACTAAGAACACCCTACAAAGTGTCTAGAAATTCACTAAGCACTAGTAGGTCATTCCTATAAATAGGACATGCCTTAGGACACCCAAAGCATCACTTATTCATACAATTACACTTGAGATTAATTCTTTGTGAGCAACAAGCTGAGCTACACTTGCAATATGTTATACATTAGTGTCCTATATCTTAGTATCTCCTAGCCATCACACTACCACGTTTAGCCATAATGGATAGGAGATCAATATGCTTGATATAGGATCAAAGTGCTGTACTCAATTGGTAACATTGTTTCTTTCTTCCAATCTTATTCCTTCTATTGTATTTTGTTCTCCTTTTCTACTCCTAGGTTGGAGGATGCGGAAAGGAGGTTGTTGGAGCTTGTTCAGGTGGTGAAGGTAGCTCGGTGGACTTAGGATTTCTTCAAGAAGGTTGTCTCAACGGGAAGCTACTTCAAGAGGAAGGCTACTTCAAGGGGGAGCTTGGAGTTACTTCGAGGAAGGCTGCTTCAAGGTTGGTGGGACTACTTCTATTTGAAGGCTATCCTAAGGGTTTTGAAGGTAGTTGTATCTTATGTAACGTCCTTGTGAGGTAATAAAATACAATTTCTTTCAAAATCCCGATTGGGAACAACCAGGTTGTGGACTGACTCCCTTAGTATTTGCTAAGGGTGGAACCACTCTAAACACCTTGTCTCCTTCTCTAACATTTTTGTGGTTGTTTGCTTAAATAATTTTTAAAATTATCATAAATCCCTATTCACCCCCTCTAGTGTTTTTCAAGGACCATTTTCCATTATTGTTCATTGATCAGATTTTGAAGTGACTTGCTGGTCACTCCTACTTTTATTTTCTTGATAGATATTCAGGCTATAATTAGATTTTAATCGAGCCTAAGGACCAGGAGAAGTCTATCTTCAACTGCCCTTATGGCACTTTTGCATACCACCGCATGCCGTTTAGGTTGTGTAATACACCCACTATGTTTTAGCGTTGCATGTTGGTGATCTTCTAGGATATGGTGGAAAGACACCTCGAGGTTTTTAGGGAGCTTTTTCAGTCTATGGGGCATCTTTTGATGATTGTTTGAGAAATTTGGATAAGGTTTTACAGAGGTGTGAAGACACACACTTAGTGCTTAATTGGGAAAAATGCCACATGATGGTTAGTGAGGGAATAGTTCTTGGACACAAGGTGTCTAGAAAAGGATTGGAGGTGGATCCGATTAAGATAGAGGTGATTTCAAAACTTCCTCCACCAACATCGGTGAAGGCAGTTAAGAGTTTTCTAGGCCATGTTGGGTTTTATCGCCGGTTTATTAATAATTTTTCAAAAATCGCTAAGACATTGTCTGAGCTTTTGGAAAAGGATGTCAAATTCAATTTTGATGAGAGATGTTTAAAAGATTTTGAAATCTTGAAAGAAAAACTCATATCTGCACCAGTTGTGTAGGCTCCCGATTGGAGTCAACCATTTGAACTGATGTGTGATGCATCTGATTATGTTGTGGGGGTAGTGTTGGGGAAATGCTTAGACAAAGTTCCTATGGTCATATATTATGCATCTAAAAACCTAATGACGCACAACTAAATTACACCACAACTGAAAAAGAGTTATTGGTTGTTGTCTTTGTTTTTAAGAAATTTAGACAATATCTTGTGGGAGCTAAGGTGGTGGTGTGGACCGATCATGCGGTAATTAAATACTTGCTGCAGAAGAAGGACGCAAAACCAAGATTGATTAGATGGATCCTTTTACTATAGGAGTTTGACATTGAGGTCAAAGACAAAGCAGGGATTGAAAATGTGGTGTCTGACCATCTATCTAGACCGGAGAGCTTAGATGAGAAGGATGTTAATATACCCATTCTAGAGACTTTCCCTGATGAAAAGTTGTTCACCCTTAATCAAAGGGGCCGTTGGTTTGCTAACATCGTGAATTATTTAGCTTGCAAGGAATTACCTACTGATTGGGGATACCAAGAAAAGAAGAGGTTCTTTCATTCTTTATGCTATTATTTTTGGGATGATCCTATTTTGTTGAGACAGTGCAAGGATGGAATATTGAGGAGGTGCGTACCTGAATGTGAGCATGAGAGTGTATTGAAACACTACCACACACTACCTACAGGTGGACACCATGCTAGTTCTAGGATAGCCACAAAGGTGTTGGAGAGCAATTTATACTAGACGACCCTATTCAAAGATGCATATGATTTTGTGCGTAGGTGTGACACATGTCAGTGGTCAGGTAACATATCGAAGAGGCAGGAGATGCCATTGAATGTGTTTCAAGAAGTACAGGTTTTTGATTTATGGGTTATTGATTTCATGGGACCCTTTGTGTCCTCAAACTCTAACCTCTACATCTTACTGGCTATAGATTATGTGTCAAAATGGGTGGAAGAAATTCCAACCCGCACCAATGATGCCAATGTCATATGCAACTTTGTTAAGGATCACATTTTCTACAGGTTTGGAGTGCAAAGGATGATTATAAGCGATGGGGGAACTCATTTCACCAATCAAAAATTTGGGGCACTCTTGAACAAATATGGAGTGACACACCGTGTGGGTACACCTTACCACCCACAAACTCAAGGGCGGGTGGAGGTTTCCAATCATGAGATCAAAAAGATTCTTAAGAAGACAATGTCATCTAGTAGAAAAAAATGGAGTGAATTGTTGGTTGATGTGATATGGGCTTATAGGACTGCCTATAAAAAACCAATTGGAGCTACACCCTTTAGGTTAGTCTATGGACGGGCATGTCATCTCCCTTTGGAATTAGACTATAAAGCTCATGGGCGTTAAGGAGACTCAATTTTAACCTTGATGAAGAAGGCATGACAAGGATGCTGGAGTTGAATGAGCTTGATGAAATTAGGATGAATGCCTATGAGAATTCACGATTATACAAGGTGAGAACTAAGCAAATACATGACCGACATATAGAAAGGAGAGTCTTTTACCTGGGAGAGAATGTGTTGCTTTTTATTTCAAGGATGATATTACACCCTGGGAAATTGAGATCTAGATGGAGTGGACCTTTTTTCATAGAAGAAGTGTTTCCACATGGAGCGGTTAGAATCAAAGAGGGAGAGAGATCCTTCTTGGTTAATGGCCAAAGATTGAAGCACTACTTTAGAGAAGACTTCAACAAGAAAGATCATGAGGTGAAACTGTAACATCCCAGGATTTGAGGCCTCATATAACATGATCTTAAAAGGAATGATTAGACTACCCATATCACCAAGGTACACCTCCTTTTCTGGGAGCCCATCACTAAAGAACTCCATAGTTCATCATGCTCAACTTGGAGTAGTACTAGGATGGGTGACCAGTCGGGAAGTTGATCCTGGCTTGCGCGTCACTGTGGGCAAAGTGCGCAATTAAGGCTAGTGGTGGTTTGTGGGGCCAGTCGTCATTCCTGAAACTCTACTAGAGCCATGGAAAGTGGGCCCAGACGTTACAATTGGTATCAGAGCATAGGTTCCTCATTTAATCTTAATAATTATAAAATTTTACAAACTCCATAGAACCCGAGGGAGTTATTAGAGGATTGTCAGAAGACTGAGGTGTCTAGAAAAGGATCACGTCTGGGGGCTAGCAATATTTTCCTCCGTGCCTCTAGTTGGAATACGAGGACTCCCAAATTGTGTGACTGTCTGGACGATGTCTTAGGATATGACTCGAAATAAGATACCTTTAGGACTCTCTCATCTTGTTCATCCCTTCTCAACTCAAATTCTCTAAAGACCTTAAGGATTAGGGTTTTCTCTCTTCTCCTCACCCTCTTGAGGTATGGGTAAGGTTAATAAGGTCTAAGGAATCCTCCACCAAATTAATGAAAAGCATGTAAATAAGATGTCATGGACATAAGCTTAATAGATTAAGCATAAACTAAAGAGTAGATACATGCTTAGGTCGTATGACATAAGTTGTCATGCCCTCAGGAGAGACCTGAGGCTGGACCTTCTTGTCAGGAGGGTAAGTAAAGAGAATTAGTCTTGGAGATAGAGATCTCCATTACGAGTAGAAACCTGGCACATCCTTTGAGGATGATGTTAACCCTAACCCTAAGTGAAGGCTAGAGAGAGATATGACATGATGAGCAGATGTCATGGTTGACTGGGTGTTTGGATAGACATGCCTTGGATGCCATATGAGCCATGAGAAGTTGATGACCGAGTACCTTTGGCGACCCAACCGTGGGAAGGGTCGGGCATGTTTGAGTGAAGGATAGATCCTTCATTGATGAGGTTAGAGAAGAACCTATAGAAACCTTAGGATACAGCTTGCACCCAGAGTACATCAGTAGTACAAGTAGTAAGTTATTACCGAGGCCAAAAGGACAGGATGGATGGCTTATGACATAAGAATAAGGGCTATGTATAAACATGAGCAAACATAAGGTTGAGCATAGGCTTCACCCACATAGAGGTATACCTGTGAGCTTGATCCTTCATGGAGAGAGGACCTCCAGTAGTATGGATGGATGTGGAGTTATCTCTAGAGAGAGAAAGCAGGACCCCAACAAGGAGGTTGGAAGCTTAGATTCCGAGACATGAGGAACAACAGAGGGTTGAGGATGATGCAACCTAAGTGGATGATAGTGGTTGCCTCGTGCATGATCCATGGAGGATGATACTATCTTAGTGGTCTTTAGAGGAACCAAACCCTAAAGAGAGGATGATGCTTCTGGAACCTATGTGTCTATGGTATAGGAGTTTACCTGCTGAGATGAGACAAAGAATTCCTTACACCCTCAAGAAGCTTAGTAGCAAGTTGTGAGGCCCTATACCTAGTTGGTTGTCCTTGAGGAGGACTCAACTCTGAGGTGTTGCTCATATAAAAGGATCATGGGAGTACATGAAATACCCTGTACATGCTTGATTCATGGTTAAGAGATTGAGCATGTAGTTGGACACCCGAAGGTGAACCTAGGGTTCCTAGGCCTAAGAGGGGAAGCAGTGTATCCGATGCTCATGATGAGATTTGAGTCTCTATAGTTTCAAGCATGGTACTCCTCATGTGTAGAGGTAAAGGAAACCCCTTAAGTTAAGGGTATGTTTGATGAACCCCTCACAACTAAGTTGATCTAATGTTGAGGAAAGAGAACATGTATGACCTAGCATGGTTTAATAGGTGGTCTACTTGTGCCTTAGTAGCTGCTGGGTTAGGCATGCTCATGTGAATGAAAACCTTAAGGATGGTTGTGACCTTGTTGTCAAGAGTTGTAGTTTCCTCCCATCCTGGGAGAGGGACCCTTTGGTTGGGTGTTTACCAGTTTTGTGGGTTTGAGGAAACCTAAGTAGGTTTCATAGGATCTTGAGAAGATAAGTGAAGAGTACATGGCATGAGAATGAACCTGTAGACCCATAGTTAACCATATATAAGTGCATGTGGATGTGTTACCATGGAGGTAACCGGTATGGGGCCTGACCAACGTAGGCAGGTCGTCATGACTCTTATGAAAGGATGAAAGTCATCCCATGAATGTAGAAAGAGATGATGAAGGCTTGGGTAAGGTTCTAAGTTGGACATGTACTATAATAGAATCCTAAGTTTGTCCTATGGTCAGGTAGGGATAAGACCGATGGAAGAAGGAGTTGCCTAATTCCCTAGTTGCACATGACCATAGGGTCGGGAGGTAACAACTATCATTGTCTGAGGGCCATGGGTTAGGAGATTGATCACCTTCATGAACTCATGGGACCCAAAGGGCAGATGAGTAGGGCACTCTCTGGATTCATGAGGAAAAGGGATGACTCCAAAAGTGCCGACACCCTATAGACCTAGAGGAGATGACCAAGGATTGTGTTTGGACCAAGTAGGTTCCAGATCAGTTTTCCATGGAAGTAATTTTTGATATCGTGATGTTTGTAGAGACATATGTGGCACGTTTCAACTTAGATTTTAAAGTGTACTGGCAAGGTGGGATGTACCATTTCTACTCTTGGAATAGGAATAATTATGTATTTGGACTGCAGCCAAATGCTTATTTCTTCTTGTTATGGGAGTGAGAGATAGGACAATACACATTCCATACACCAAGGATAGAAGATGATGTGAGTTGGAACGTTACTACGAGGTATGAGGATAGAGATGATAACACACCCTGGTGTAGTGAACGATACATGGAGGGATTACCAACACTAAGAGGAATGAGGTAGTCACCTTAGGAGGATGTTTTTATCATGATATATGAGTCAGACAAGGTTGAGTTTGATCACCAAGAAGATGAGCTCAAAGTGTTCTCAATGAAGATAGACTTAGAGCTCGAGTTTGAGATGGTAAGTGAAATACATGGAAGTGTATGTCTTCAATGTTACCTAATACCTAAGGATGTGAAGTGGTAATGGATGCTCTGGTTGAGATATATCTTCCTAGTTTAGCTAGAGGCTAGAAGAGGTTGTTAGGATAACCCTAAGTTTAGAAAAGAGATATGTTTGGGCTAACACTCGGATGTAACGAGATCTGTTGAACAATTTAGTAGTTGTTTGGTTAGCCACCCTAGTCCTTGATATAACGAATGGATGGTGATAGAACCTCAGATACACTTCTTTGGATAGGAAGGTAATAAAACCCCGATGAGAGTGGTTTAGGGTTTCTAAGGAATCAATCTTGAGGAATCATGACATATAGGAAATCATGATTTTAAGATCACCATACACCATGGTAGTACTGAGATAATGAGTGGTAGCAATACTATGGATGCTGGAGATGAGGCTGCATGTGGTATGTTGAATGCAAGGTAGGAGGTAAAGGACGAACACCAGTAACCCAATGAGTTGATATAAAGGATAAAGAGTCCCCGAGAGGGAATGTGAGTTCATCACTATGGATGTTGTGGTAAGTCTCCCCTAGACCAAGGAGGGTTAAATGCAATATGGGTTATGGTAGATCGCCTTACCTAGATGAGATGTGAAAGAAAGAGTACTGTCAAGGGACAGATAGGGTTGAACTACATGTGAGAGAGACCGTTCAACTACACCATGATACAAGTTCAAAAGTTCTTGAGTATGAACTAAAGGTTCACTTCCATTAGATGGAAGTGGGTACATGAAGAACTCAGTGTCAGTACTGCTTATCACCCCTAACTAATGGTTAGTATGATCCAGACTACAGGGTCTGATCAGAGCATGTCTGCTCATTCAGGATGATACATAGAGACAATTCTTGTCCTTTGTAAGATGTGATAATAACCACCATAGCCTTTATCGGGATGAAAGAAGTTCTAGAAGGAGGTTGTGTCGGTCACCACTTCATTAAGATGATGATGGTGAAGGAGGCCTCGTGAAGGTCAGAAAAGTACCACAGTGTGTGCAGATGAAGTCACTTTGATCGTGCAGTGGCTAAGAGAGAGAGACCAGTGGTGACATGAGTCACGAGCTGATGCAAAGTAGACTGACATGCAGTTCACTATGGGAGAATATGTGATGTGAAAATCCAACCCCTCTAAGCTACAACTGAGAAAGCTAAGTCCCCGATATATGGGTCCATTTGAGATGGATTGGTGGAGATGGTTGTGTTTAGCCTTACCCCTCAGGATAGCATGATGTGTAATGTGTTCCATGAGTCCGATCTAGAGCACTATGTGAGGTACCGAAGCCATGTGTTGAGCCTTGAACCTATTCAGCTTTTGAGAGGCTGAAATGTCCTGAGTCACCTACGAGGGTACGATATACCAAGGTAAGAAAGAACTCATATGGAATAATATGAGATGATGAAGGTTCTTGGGAGGCACCATGGAAAGGGTGAAGCCACATGGGAGCCCTGATGGACATATGAAAGGCTTATCCTGAATTGTTTGTTTGCTTGATGGAATTTTGAGGACAAAATTCTTATAAGAGGGGAAGGGTGTTACAACCCCAATTTTTGGGTTCATTTGGTGAGAAATGTAATTTCTCATAATAAAGATAAATGAACAAATAATGATGTAATTTCATTTACAATAGCCTTGATGGTTGTGTTGTGGGCTTTATTGGCTATTGGGCCCAATAACAAGGAAATTCAATTAATTAATGAATAATTGAGAATTTGAGAAAAGAAAGATGTGGAAACCTCTATAAATCAAAAGAGTGTAATCTAAAGGTGGATTTCGTGCCTCTTGGGTTCCTTGGGTCCCAAGGAGTCCAAAATTGCAAAGATAAAACAATAAGAAAAGAAAAGATCAATTAGATATTTCTTTATTAAGAAAGAAATTGAAAACAATGATAAAATGTGGAAAATAAGTGAAAAGAGGTATAATGGAGTTATCCTTGATGTATTTTTGTATTCAAAGGATTCCTAATGATAAATGGAATGCCAATGAGGAAAATAAAAAGAAAGATAAAGAGAAATTTTCAAAAAGGAGATATTTTAATAAGAAATAAACAAGATATGGGAAATAATGGATAAAAGACAATTGCAAGGCTAAGGAATATTCCCAAGATGGGATTTCGAGCCATTAAGGTTCCTTGAGGTTCAAGGAACTCAAAATAATAATTTAATGGCAATGGAAAGAGAAAATATGCATAGAGTATGTCTTTATAAGGGATAACTTGCATATGAAGAAAAGTTCCTCATACTTTTAGGTTTGAGCCCCAAAATTGGCACACAAGTAAATAAATTCATCAGGTACTTTCCTTTAAAATTTGGGATTAAAAAGATAAACGTATTAAGAGATATGAATATTGTAAGTTTCCTAAAGTGTGAAGGATAACTTTGAATGTCACGATTTATCTGGGATTAAATCCCTATTTTCGGGTTAAGCGCGACCGTGGATTGGTGATCCTACAGCTGGGGATGAGTCCTAGTCTCGCGAGGAACAAGCCATAGGGAGCAGGCTGGGCAATCTTTGATCGAGGATTGCTCGGATTGGGAGCAACGAGCAGACTTGGTGATGAGTCTACACCTTCGGGAGACTGTTTTGAAGTCGTTCAACCCGTTTTGTCAGTAGTTTCATCGAAGGAAACATAAGTCCCCAAATCATTGGGAATAGGTGATCGACCTGCCTATATATAGGGGGCATTGGACCCCAACAAAATGGAAAAAGCCTCCCATTGTATTCGGCCAACATCTGTGAGGGGATTCTCTCTTGCAATTGCATCTGGAAGTGCGTCCCTTGCACCTACCATCTCTGTGAACCTGCTGAAGGGGTGGGAAGCTAGGTGGCTAGGTCTGAATGACCTTGGGACAATTGAGGCCCTAGACACCATTGGCGGAGCTTGGCGGCGACCATGGTGGTTATTCTGAGCGAAGGAGAGGCATGGAGCGTGGAGTCAACTAGGGAGTTGACCGTCCCAGAAGACTGGCTCGCAAAGCACGGAAGAGCAGAGGAGGAAGATGACCTAGGGTAAAAATACATGAGTGCCCCTGGTGCGCATGCAAGATGGGAAGGGTAGGGAAGTCTTTTTCCCCTTTATAGGGCCGGTCCACTTGGGATGACGTGTCGAGCCGCCATTGGTCAAAAGGTACCTTTATTTGCAAAATTTCTACAAATTAATTGGTAGCTCCGATGGAAACATGCAAAATATGATAATTAATCAAGAGAATGCGTAGAATCCAATAAAAATATAATTGGAACCTGATATTTCTTGCAATATAAAAAGTGCACCAAGTTATCACCTTTGATGTATTAAATTATGGTAAAACCCTAATTTGATATGGAACATAGATTTAATGACTCTTTTGGGTTAATTTGGTTTGGAACCCTAATTCTGAGAAATATTAACCTATGAAGAATAAAAGGGAGAGTTAATTTTGAAAAAGGTAGTTTCATGATTGTTTTAGGGTTTTATGCACATGATTATGTTTAGAAAACCTAATTTGGGAAAATATGGGTTTTATTGGGTTAAATCCGAAAATATAATTATAGAATTGAATTTTCATGGTTATAAGCTATTTTGAGTATAAAAGTTCCTATTTGTGGTTAAATACCCTTAATGTGGAAATTAGGGTTTCCTAGTGGATAAAAGGTAGAATTAATGATAAATAATGTTCATATGTGAATTGGAGCATAATGAACTATGAATTGATGATAAATGAGCATAATGACTTTGTCATAGATTAAAAAGGATAAAATGGTGTCTTTAATGTAAATGAGGCTTAATGGACTTAATTGATGGTTAATTGTGCATTAATCTGGAATTAAGGTTATGTGTGTAAAAGGTAACCTTAATCACTTTTGTGAAGGATAGATGAGAAAATTAGGGTTTAAACATAGAAAAGGGAAGTAAAACCCTAATTGCAAAGTAAACCCTAAAAGAGGAAGAAACCCTAAAAAGGAATAGAATCCATAAGTAGCAAGATGGTTTGGATAGTTTTTGATAAAAAGGAATTGGATGTATATTTCAGGATTGAACTGTGTACTTGCTTGATTCAGGATTACTTGCTTGTTTGGACTATTCCTGCATCTAAGTCTGCCTGACAGGTATGTGGTTAATTATGAATAACCTCCTTAGTTTCCTGAGGATTTTCTGGATGGTTAATCACATTGAATGAAAATTATCAGTTTGGATGTTCATACTTGCAAATCATAAAGTCACTATGATTATCACATTAATAATAGAAGTATGTATTCTCGCACCTACATACCACCCTGATGGATGATGCCAAGGGTCAGGCCTAGATGGGTACACCAATGGGCACCTTGAGTGGTGACCCTAGGCACCAAGCTTGGGAATGGGAAGGTGGCCTATGATACTGCATGACTAGAGGGCACCATGACTGGTAACCCCAGGCACCAAGCTCGGGATTGAGAAGGTGGCCTTAAGTCATTGGCAAAAGAAACCCTAAGGTGGGTATGCCAGGGTTAGGGAAAAAGCGGTGGAGAATGTCATACTAAAAAGCATAAATTGGCTTGTTAATTAACTTGATTGTGATAATTAGATTGTTATCCATATGTGCATACTTTTGGTTGTCCCCACATACCTGTATATTTCGATATGCTGACCGACGTTTTGTTTGTCAGCGTTTTAGGTACAAGTTTGAAAAGCACAAATAGTAAAGTGACACATCGTGAAAATAAGAAGTAAAGTACAAGGAGGATTAGATAGAATAATTCAAGTTGTGGATAGATAGTTTTCCTAAGTTTTTAAAAGGTATGCAAAATTTTATTTTATACCAGTTTTTAGTTTAGTTGGTAAAATTTGTTAATTGTTATTGATTATTTGTCGAACCTTTGATCTGAGTTATTGATTAATGGCTCTGACCTTTCAGTCTCCCTTAATTGAGGGTTACCGGGAGGCGGGATCATTATAGAAACTCAAAGCTCCTAATTAATCTCAAGAGTGGATTTATCTAGCCTAGGATGTTAAACAAGGGTGCTTGTTGGGAGGAAACCCAACCATTAGGACGTTCATTTCATTCCTTTCCATGATGTTGGTTTAGTAGTACTTAGTTTTTCATAATTTTTTGTAAAAATGATACCTTTACTCATTTTTTAAGTGTGTAGGATGTGATAAAGTCGATTCCACTGACTCCCAAGTCAATGGAATTGAGATCGGGTCAGCGAGGGGGACTATCCAACTGGAAACAGTCGGTACCACCGACATGTCTGGGGAAAGTGTAGACAAATGGGCGTGGCTAACTGATAAGTCATCGGTACCACCAATAGCCAAGTTGGTGGCATCGACTCGGCTAACACCCCAGGCTCAATGGGTGCATCAGTGCACTAAAATTTTTTTTTGATCGATCGAGTCAGTACCACTGACACTTCACTCGGTGCCACTAACATGAGAAAACATCGATCCGTGGGCACCTTCATCAACAATCCAAATGTGTCAAGAATCAACGATCGGTAGCACCGATCCACCCAAGAGTCGGTGCCACTGACTGGTCAACTATCTGCCAAGTCAAGATGGTGCACCAATGGTTGTCGATGCAATGAGGGCATGGATCCACCCCAGAGTCGGTGCTACCAACTTCATTGCAATAGGGCGGCGCCAAGTCTATAAAAGGGAAGTAGGTGATTGTTTTCTTCTCACAACTTCAAGAATCAATACTCCCCAAGTCCAGGTAACTACTCTGAGCATCCAGAAGCTACATTGCACTCTTCTTTTCTCAACATCCTTCCCCGATCAATTCAACATCATGGCAAGGTGAGTAGGTTCCCCTGGTGGTTTGACGCCTCAACCTCGGATCAGCCACCCTTCGATGAACGTGTGAAAGGTGTACGATGAGCTTGCCAAGAGGCCATTTTCTATAACAAGATACATAGACTGACAGCTATTGGAGGACATGGGCTTCAATGACAACATGGCGGGTATCCTCGAAGGGCAAGAGTTTGATGGAGGATCCGTGAACCCTATTGTTATGACCCGTTTTAAAGCCTATTGGTAAGCAGTATGAATTGAGCCTAATTAAAGTTATTTGAGTTAATTTATGTGCTCATGAGGTAGTTAGTGAATCATTAACTTGACTTAGTTGAATCAAGCACATAAAATCAATTAGTGCATAATTAAGATGATTAATTTGAGTAAAGTAATAATTGGATGCAATTAGAGATTTGAATCAGTAAAACAGTGTAATTAGCATGTTTTCATGCCTTGGGTTTGTAGTGGGCCTCATTCTTGAAGTTTCGCAAAAGAAATCATTTGAATCGGATATTCGAGGCAAAAGGTACGAGAATTTCAAGTTTTAGGGTTGGAAATGTAATTTTTCCATTTAATTACCCATTTAAGTGGGTCGGCAACCTGTTAATTATCTCATTCCTTTTATTAGCTCCCGATAGATCAGCTTGAGCGGCGCATAGGGTGTAGGCCGCAGGTGATCGCAGGAGGCGATCTTGGCGATTTCCTTGCAGCAGCTCGTTCTGCTTCTCTTGTACTTCTCTTCTTCTTCTCTTCCTTCCTTACCCACCTAGCTTGCTGCCATCTTTGCTGCTTGGGAGGCCAGCAGCTGTAGCAAGCTGCTACGGAAGCAGCAAGCTGCGTACAGCAGCTAGGAAGCTTGAAGGGCGCCCAATGGCAGCAAAGGAAGCCTTCCTTAGCTCCGTTTTGGGGACCAAGCAAGGGTGCGGAGCTTTTTAGCTAGCTTTAGCCAAGATCCAGAGCCTGGCCAACCACTGTGTACCTAGCTGGCTGAACGACGGCCAACCTGCAGCTACTGCTGCGCGGCGCACGGCCAGGGAGGGATTCGTTTGGCTAATCAAATACTTCGGGAAGGTATTCCCTACTTCTAATTCATGGCCACGGATCTGATTCTGCTGCTTTAGCCCAAGATTTAGCTTTTGATCGAGCCAATTTCAGATTTCTTTGCGTGAAGAAGCTATTTTACTGTCGAATTGCAGGAACAGTAAGCTAACTAATCCAAAGGTAGAAGACAACCCAATTTCGCCCGGAATCAGACCCTAGACGCATCTCCGGACGAATCCGGATAGACCAAATCGTTGTGAGTAGGATTTCATTTATTTATCATTAATAAACTCAGGCCTTTGAATATTTTCTATTTTGTGCGTGAATTATGCTGATAACAGGCGTTATCAGGCGACGGGCAGCGTTTGGCGTCGCCCGACCTTTTTATTTCATAAACTGCTTCTAGACACTGTTATATGATTAAATTTAGCATTTGAACAGTACGGATTGAATTAGTAGATTTATATGGTTCATTGGAACCTAAATTGCTCATTTGAATGTTGAAATTAGAAATTCATGTCTGAAAATGGTATAATTTGGGTATGAACCCAGACAATGAAGATTTCTGATAAATTATCAGATGTACGATTTCAAAGTTGATATGAATAAATAAAATATGCATGAAAACCCTAATTGCATATATCTTTTGACGTTAATATGTGTAAATTGATATTTACATGAAATGGCACATTTCTCTGAAATATTACCAGAAATTCTCAAGTATTGTTATTAAATTGTATTGTGATATGTAATTAACTCTTAATTGAGTTAAGTGATGCACAAACCAGGATTTGGGTTAATGTGCACATTTGTTTTTGAGAATTTTAGAGAATTGATAATTGTTGAGTATGATTCTCATATGTGAAGTAAATTTCTTTAATTTGTGCAATAAGATGTTCAATTGCGTAAATTCGCTATGTATGTGCCAAATTGAAATAAGTTGGGTTATTTATGCATTTCTAATTTGTCTGAATGCATGGTATGAGAATTTCTCAGAAATTACAATGATTTGAAATATATTGCTCTGTCAGTTTAGAATGACAGTGTATTGTGATCTGATATGAAATCAGTAAATGTGATATTCCTGTTTAAGTGCTTATATGTTAACCAGTTAATAGACTTAGATGCCCTGACACCGTAGAACCCCTTTTAGAGGTCTGTGCCTTAGGGGTGAAACGACCTACCTAGCATGAGTCTAGATGGTCGGTGGCTCGTGTTCAACAATAATCCATGCATGTGTCACAGTGGCACGAGGACAGAGAGGCAGTGTTCAACAATAATCTGTGCGTGTGTCACGGTGGCACTGGAGTAAATAGGGGTTATTCAACAATAATCTGTGCGTGTGTCACAGTGGTAACCCAGACTCTCCGCCTGTGTGCTCAGGTTAGAGGAGGAGTCTAGAGTACACTCTTTGAGAGTGTAGTGAGGCCGTGTGAGCCTGAGAGTCCTGACACAGACCAGGACGGCAGTCAGACTTAGCATTTCCCGGGTGTGTCGTAAGTCTTGTACGGTGGGTTCGTAGTTCGCTACGAGACTTTATATGCAGAGTACACTGCATATGATCAGGGCATAAGTTAAAAGATGATCACACAGAATTAAGGTAGATTAATATGAAACTTGTGTATGTTCAGATTTAGAAGTTATAATACTT
Organism: Alisma plantago-aquatica; assembly: GCA_963693085.1. Lineage (NCBI taxonomy): Eukaryota > Viridiplantae > Streptophyta > Magnoliopsida > Alismatales > Alismataceae > Alisma > Alisma plantago-aquatica. The sequence goes on along the minus strand of OY856411.1, from coordinate 317,658,257 downwards.
GTTCTTTAAATGTTCAGTATACTTTTCTGCGATAATTTCACTGTTTAATTTGAACTGCTCAGTTTGTTCTTTTATCCATGTTAAATGTAAATTATGGAGTTATCTGATGATAGCTAAGTGAAATTTTATTCACTGAGCGAGTAGGCTCATTCCTCTACTCAAACATTTTCAGGTCAGCGACAATTCCAGGAATCAGAAGGATCTTTTCATCCTAACGCTTAATCTGTAGAAGGTATATGTAGTTAGTTTAGTTAGATAGTGGTCTCTTAGCCCTTTCACCTCGGTCCTTGGGACATGGAGTGGGTGAGAGAGAGTGTGTATGTGGTATGTGTATAAAGATGTAAATTAATTGTTATGTTTACTTTCTGTTAAACAATGTTACATGTTGTAAACTATGTTTACGTACTCTATCCAGTTTAGTTGAAATGCTTCCGCAATAGTTTATTATGTTTTAGTTTACAGCAATAATCTGGATATCATTACGAGGTTTTAAAAAAAAGGAAAAGTTCTCAGTGATTTGTTTAGGTGATAATCCCTCCGTCGCGCCCTAATCTCGTGATTAGTGGTTAGTGTGAGATCGGGGTGTGACAACTTGGTATCAGAGCATAGGTTGAGTATATGAATACTCTAAGTCAAGGTCAGGGGACGACAAGAGACCAATAGGATTAGGATTTAGGTGTCTTCCATCTAACTGCAATTTTCTAACAGGAAGTGTTCTGTTATACTATTGCAGATGGAAGGAAGGTGACGTGGTCATGAGAACCAAGTTATGAGCTTAAGTTGAGTCATTAAGAATCATTAAGGTCAAAAGATAAAGTTATAAGTAAGGCGAATAATAAATGATGTGTTTTAGCTCTGGAAGGTCTGAGTGTTTAGATACCCTGGCCAGGTGTCTGAATACTTAGATTGACCAATATCAAGCTACTCTGTCTGTTCTTCTCTGGATGCCCTGGCCAGGTATGCAGAGGAAGGATAGGCTAGAGAGAAACCCTAGAAATCTTAGGATTATGAGATAAGAGACTAATGTATGAATAAGAGATTACATATAAGATGTGATTCAACTCTTGTCTATTATTGCTTATTTGATTTAAAGATCACTAGAAATGCTTTTATATGCATGAAATTGGATTTTTCAATTTGTAAAGTAAATATGATTCTTTTATATTGTGGTGTCATGAAGTGAATTGTTTAATGTTTGTTTTCTTTGTATTAAAGTAGACCCGAAATTATGTATAAATGAGTTTGCCCTAAGCGGATATTCTTTCCACATGTTTAAGATTAATATGGGTTGATTAATCTCGAGTAGCTCTTGGCTTCAGGACTACAGGTTCGGCCTGGTCCGGCTGGCAGGATGCGTTACTGGGATCTAATGACTCCTGTTAACAGTAAAATAAGAATAGACTCTGGATGATTTAGACCCGTAACATAGTGAGAATGTATATACACTAGGATGTTTTAACTATGATAAGAAGTCTAAACGTTTTTTTGTCTTGAGACTTGGGGTTTGAGAAGCATAGACCCTAATCGGCCCAAAATAGGGTTTTGATGATACATAAACACAAAATTTGATAAGTTAAGTGTCTCAGTAAATGATTTTTGGTATTTTATGTGTAACTCTGATTTAGCTCCAATTTGGATATGATCTGGATATATAAAATGTAAACAACATTGAAAAATATCAGAATTTTCAAAGAATGTTCTGACCTGTTTATCGGCCGAGTTTCAAACTCGACCGATCACATTTTCTGAATGATATAGCAGTGTGGTAATTGAATTTTATCTTTTTATTGGTACATTCAATTAATCTCAAATTTTAACTGTGCTTGAAAATCGCAATTTTAGACACTCTATTAATTTGGAGTAATTTTTGGATGACTTTTGATCTCTACAGTGAGGGTGTCGGCCGAGTTTACAACTCGACCGAATCTGCTGCAGACTGCAATATAGCAGTGCACTTTTTGATTTTTAATTATTTATTGGTAATTAGAAATGATCTCAAATTTCTACTGGAGGTCTGAAACTTCATTAGGTATAACATATAAAATTTCCAGAATTTTTGGAGCTTCTGTTAGCTATTTAATAAACGAATTACAGAAACTATTGTGAAAACTGAATTTTCAGCCAATATAATTAAAGTTGAGTGTTGGATTAATATGCTATTGACCCAAGCAACTCAAATTTATTTATATAATCGACCACACACATACACAATAACTCTATGTTATTGATAAGGACCAAACCCTAGTATGATTAGAGTTTAAATAGTTCAAGGAATGTCGCTAGTGATTTAACCCTGAATACTAGTATCATAATAAATAAGACCTTGAGTTTTGATCTATGTAAAGTAAGCGGGTAGTGATAGTAATCTAGGGTTTTAAGGTAGTTAATCTGAACGGTACATGAACAACATGAAATGACTTAGAGAAAAGAGTAAAACATAAACCTAAAATGTAACTATAAGAAAGTAGCATAGAAATCAGAGTATTACCCGATATTTGATCTGCAGATAGCTGATGTAGTTCATGTTTTTAAGACATGGTGTCACTATCTTTATGATGTGACAATAGATTATCACCCTAGTAAGGAGAATATGGTGGCTGATGCTTTCAGCAGAAAGTCAAGTTCAACAACTAATGCATTTTCTATGACAGGTTTCAATAGAGACCTGTTAGTAGAAATGTGGAAGTTGAACTTAGACTTAGGGGTGACGACACAAAGTGGTTTGATTGTACAGATGCAAGTCAAGCCTACTTCTTATGATCAGATTAAGGAACTACAATAGGGTGATAGTGAGTTAAACCAGACCATGCATGACATGATAGGAGGAAAAGAGACCAGAGTTTAAGTTTTTAGATGATAAGGTGTTGTATTAGCATGACATGTTGTGTGTACCTGGGAACAGTCAGCTGAAAGAGCAGATTCTTGAAGAAGCGCATGCTTCTATGTATGCTATGCATCCAGGTAACACAAAAATGTACAAGAATCTCAAAGAGTTGTATTGGTGGTCTGGTATGAAAAGAGATGTGGCTGAGTACGTGGCTAGATGTGGAGTGTGTCAGCAGGTTAAAGCTGAGCATCAGAAACCTGCTGGTACCTTGCAATCGCTTCCTATACCTGAATGGAAATGGGAACACATCACGATGGATTTCGTAATAGGGTTACCCAGGACGCCTAGAGGTTCGGACTCGATATGGGTGATTGTGGATAGACTAACTAAGTCTGCTCACTTTCTTCCTGTCAAGTCAACCTTTGATGTTCCGAAGCTGGCCAAGATATATGTGGACGAGGTAATCAGATTGCACGGTATTCCAGTTTCCATTATTTCTGACAGAGACCCTAAGTTCACATCCAGGTTTTGGGATCAGTTACATCGTGCATTGGGCACAAGGTTGAGGTTCAGTACAGCGTTTCACCCGCAGACGGATGGTCAGTCTGAGAGGACCATTCAGACTCTTGAAGACATGCTGAGAGCATGCGTTCTGCAGTTCAGAGGTAACTGGGAAGAACACTTAAGTCTGATGGAGTTTGCATATAACAACAGCTACCATTCTAGTCTTGGAATGGCCCCATATGAAGCTCTATATGGCAGAAAGTGTAGAACACCAGTTTGTTGGTACGAGGTTGGCGAGAAAGAAATTCTTGGACCTGAGATAGTCGATATGACTACAGAGAAGATATCTGTGATCAGGGAGCAGTTGAAAGCTGCTCAGGACAGATAGAAAAGTTATGCAGAGAGACGACGTCGACCTCTTGAGTTTGAGGTTGGTGACGAGGTTTATCTGAAAGTTTCACCGTGGAAAGGAGTGCTAAGGTTTGGCAAGAGAGGTAAATTGACTCCTAGGTATATGGGCCCATATCCTATCGTTGAAAGGATTGGACCTGTAGCCTACAGGTTGGATTTGCCGTCTGAGTTGGCAAGTCTTCATGATGTGTTTCATGTGTCTATGCTTAAGAAATGTTACCCTGGTACAGAGAAGATAGTAGACCCAGAACCGGCACAGCTCAGAACAGACGTGTCCTATGTTGAAGGACCGGTTCAGATAGTTGATCGAAGGATCAAGAAACTAAAGAATCGTGAGATACCTTTGGTCAAGGTTCTGTGGAGGAATCATAACCTTGAAGAAGCTACGTGGGAGCTTGAATCTGAGATGCGTAGCAAGTTTCCTTTTCTCTTTTAGGAATTTCGGGACGAAATTCTTATAAGGGAGGGAGATTGTTATGACCCGTTTTAAAGCCTATTGGTAAGCAGTATGATTTGAGCCTAATTAAAGTTATTTGAGTTAATTTATGTGCTCATGAGGTAGTTAGTGAATCATTAACTTGACTTAGTTGAATCAAGCACAAAAAATCTATTAGTGCATAATTAAGATGATTAATTTGAGTAAAGTAATAATTGGATGCAATTAGATATTTGAATCAGTAAAATAGTGTAATTAGCATGTTTTCATGCCTTGGGTTTGTAGTGGGCCTCATTCTTGAAGTTTCGCAAAAGAAATCATTTGAATCGGATATTCGAGGCAAAAGGTACGAGAATTTCAAGTTTTAGGGTTGGAAATGTAATTTTTCCATTTAATTACCCATTTAAGTGGGTCGGCAACCTGTTAATTATCTCATTCCTTTTATTAGCTCCCGATAGATCAGCTTGAGCGGCGCACAGGGTGCAGGCCGCAGGTGATCGCAGGAGGCGATCTTGGCGATTTCCTTGCAGCAGCTTGTTCTTCTTCTCTTCTACTTCTCTTCTTCTTCTCTTCCTTCCTTACCCACCTAGCTTGCTGCCATATTTGCTGCTTGGGCGGCCAGCAGCTGTAGCAAGCTGCTACGGAAGCAGCAAGCTGCGTACAGCAGCTAGGAAGCTTCAAGGGCGCCCGATGGCAGCAAAGGAAGCCTTCCTTAGCTCCGTTTTGGGGACCAAGCAAGGGTGCGGAGCTTTTTAGCTAGCTTTAGCCAAGATCCAGAGCCTGGCCAACCACTGTGTACCTAGCTGGCTGAACGACGGCCAACCTGCAGCTACTGCTGCGCGGCGCACGGCCAGGGAGGGATTCGTTTGGCTAATCAAATACTTCGGGAAGGTATTCCCTACTTCTAATTCATGGCCACGGATCTGATTCTGCTGCTTTAGCCCAAGATTTAGCTTTTGATCGAGCCAATTTCAGATTTCTTTGCGTGAAGAAGCTATTTTACTGTCGAATTGCAGGAACAGTAAGCTAACTAATCCAAAGGTAGAAGACAACCCAATTTCGCCCGGAATCAGACCCTAGACGCATCTCTGGACGAATCCGGATAGACCAAATCGTTGTGAGTAGGATTTCATTTATTTATCATTAATAAACTCAGGCGTTTGAATATTTTCTATTTTGTGCGTGAATTATGCTGATAACAGGCGTTATCAGGCGACGGGCAGCGTTTGGCGTCGCCCGACCTTTTTATTTCATAAACTGCTTCTAGACACTGTTATATGATTAAATTTAGCATTTGAACAGTACGGATTGAATTAGTAGATTTATATGGTTCATTGGAACCTAAATTGCTCATTTGAATGTTGAAATTAGAAATTCATGTCTGAAAATGGTATAATTTGGGTATGAACCTAGACAATGAAGATTTCTGATAAATTATCAGATGTACGATTTCAAAGTTGATATGAATAAATAAAATATGCATGAAAACCCTAATTGCATATATCTTTTGACGTTAATATGTGTAAGTTGATATTTACATGAAATGGCACATTTCTCTGAAATATTACCAGAAATTCTCAAGTATTGTTATTAAATTGTATTGTGATATGTAATTAACTCTTAATTGAGTTAAGTGATGCACAAACCAGGATTTGGGTTAATGTGCACGTTTTTTTTTGAGAATTTTAGAGAATTGATAATTGTTGAGTATGATTCTCATATGTGAAGTAAATTTCTTTAATTTGTGCAATAAGATGTTCAATTGCGTAAATTCGCTATGTATGTGCCAAATTGAAATAAGTTGGGTTATTTATGCATTTCTAATTTGTCTGAATGCATGGTATGAGAATTTCTCAGAAATTACAATGATTTGAAATATATTGCTCTGTCAGTTTAGAATGACAGTGTATTGTGATCTGATATCAAATCAGTAAATGTGATATTCCTATTTAAGTGTTTATATGTTAACCAGTTAATAGACTTAGATGCCCTGACACCGTAGAACCCCTTTTGGAGGTCTATGCCTTAGGGGTGAAACGACCTACCTAGCGTGAGTCTAGATGGTCGGTGGCTCGTGTTCAACAATAATCCGTGCGTGTGTCACAGTGGCACGAGGACAGAGAGGCAGTGTTCAACAATAATCTGTGTGTGTGTCACGGTGGCACTGGAGTAAATAGGGGTTATTCAACAATAATCTGTGCGTGTGTCACAGTGGTAACCCAGACTCTCCGCCTGTGTGCTCAGGTTAGAGGAGGAGTCTAGAGTACACTCTTTGAGAGTGCAGTGAGGCCGTGTGAGCCTGAGAGTCCTGACGCAGACCAGGACGGCAGTCAGACTTAGCATTTCCCGGGTGTGTCGCTAAGTCTTGTACGGTGGGTTCGTAGTTCGCTATGAGACTTTATATGCAGAGTACACTGCATATGATCAGGGCATAAGTTAAAAGATGATCACTCAGAATTAAGGTAGATTAATATGAAACTTATGTATGTTCAGATTTATAAGTTATAATACTTGTTCTTTAAATGTTCAGTATACTTTTCTGCGATAATTTCACTGTTTAATTTGAACTGCTCAGTTTGTTCTTTTATCCACATATTCCTGTTAAATGTAAATTATGGAGTTATCCGATGATAGCTAAGTGAAATTTTATTCACTGAGCGAGTAGGCTCATTCCTCTACTCAAACATTTTCAGGTCAGCGACAATTCCAAGAATCAGAAGGATCTTTTCATCCTAACGCTTAATCTGTAGAAGGTATATGTAGTTAGTTTATTTAGATAGTGGTCTCTTAGCCCTTTCCCCTCGGTCCTTGGGACATGGAGTGGGTGAGAGAGTGTGTGTATGTGGTATGTGTATAAAGATGTAAATTAATTGTTATGTTTACTTTCTGTTAAACAATGTTACATGTTGTAAACTCTGTTTACGTACTCTAGCCAGTTTAGTTGAAATTCTTCCGCAATAGTTTATTATGTTTTAGTTTACAGAAATAATCCGGATATCATTACGAGGTTTTAAAAAAAAAAAGTTCTCAGTGATTTGTTTAGGTGATAATCCCTCCGTCGCGCCCTAATCTCGTGATTAGTGGTTAGTGTGAGATCGGGGTGTGACACCTATCTTCGGTGGGTGGCCTACATACAATGAGATTGTGATCGAGTTCCTGACGTCTTTGGAGATATTTGTCACCCATGACCCAGCACGCCCGGCGCGAGGCGAGTGGAGAGAAGGGAAGGTGAACTTTTGCCTCTACAACACCAAGTACTCCCTTACCCTTTGCACCTTCAATGACATTTATGGATGACCTCATGTGCCATGCCACCAGCTAGAGAACATCGACTTCAACACAATATGGAAGGACCTCGTGATAGTGCCAGAAGGTAACAAGTTAAACTGGCACCATAGCTCATTGGAGGACCTCGAGCACCCCTTTGTTCAGGCGTTACATCGCATGCTCACCAACACTCTCTTTACCAAGTCTACTCAAGGGAAAGTGAAGGTCCAGCTGCCAGATTTATACTTTCTCTATCAACTTTTGGAGGGGTGGCCGTTCAAATTTGGAGCCTTCTTCCTCACCCATGTGGTGGCGGTGAAGCGCAACGTCAAGAGGACCATGCCTATCCTTTTTGGGGGACTTATCACCCCCATTGCTCTCCACTTAGGCCTGGATCTCTCTACTCTTGAGCCTTTACATTCCAAGATTCACATAGACCGCCTCCACTTCAAGTAGGCTGGTCTTATCTTGGTCCAAAACAACACCATCTATGCAATCTATTCAATCAGTGGCACCTTCTATGAGCGTCAACTCCCTGATCCTATCTTCAACATCAGGAAAGTTGAGCACTATAGATGGTCAGACGTGGATGATGATGATGAAGGAAATGCTAACGAGGAGGAGGAGTCAAGTGACGATGTGGAGGAAGTGGATCCCACCATTCCTATGATGCATTGAGTTGCTCCATGGAAGCATCCACGACATTATGATGCCTCTACATCTTTTGCCCCACCACCCTCTCAAGAAGGAGAGGAAGCTTATTCTATGGTGGGAATGTATTCCATGCTGCAGGATATACAGACACATCAACAACAACAAACTCAATCTCTGGCCAGAATTCAAGATGTGTTAGGTCGACTGTACACCAACCAACAGGCGATCTACGAGAACGAATGTCTTCTCTTGGCCAACCAAGAGAACATGCATCAACGCCTGTAGAGGATGAAGAACTACCAACAGTCATTCTTTGACCACTATTGGAGCTAGGGATACTTTGGAGGCTACCCAATGCCACCAGATATGCCTTCTTCTGATCTGACCTTCCAGGGGATGTTTCCTCCCCAAGACCCTACCCAGCCACCACCTCTACTATATTAGTCGGGTATCTCTATTCCACCTCTTAAGTTGGAATTTTGACTATGAGGTCATAGTCATATTCAAGCTTGAGGGGTGCTGGAACAACTTCTATCTTAGTATTTCTTTCATTTTAGTATTTTATTTTTATTTTGGTAAAATTAGTTTTCTTGTTAGTTCTTATTGTAATGACCCTGACCTGGGTTATGAGGTAACCCTGTTTTTTTGGCTAAGTAAGTTGATTAGAACTTTAATATAATCCTCTAAAGTGTTTTTCTATCAAGTAATAAACTTATGTTTCAAATTTGGTCATGTTTGAATAATGTTTGAGCAATGTTCTCATGTTTTGGACCAAAATGCAATTTACCTAAGATAAGGGGTTATAGTGCAATATGTCATATGTTGAACATGCCTCATGTGTTTTAGCATCATTATAGATAGAATTATGCAAGGTGGTGTCTTGTGGAAAGCCTAAATTCCAATTTTGAACTTGTTTGAATAATGCTAGTGACTTGTGTACCAATTTTGGTGCAAGTTGTAATTCACCCAAAGTATAGGGTTGATATGAAAATTACCACCTCTAGAGTGTCCCTACTCTCTCCTAGTATCTTTTATAGGATATATAAAGAAGGAGGCACCATGTTTGAATCATATTTTATTATGATATTCTTGGTAATGAAAAGAGCAAGAAAGGGTTGAATGTGAAACCCTAATATGAGCTTGTATCGGGTTGTAGAGTCCATATGGGAGTGCCTATCGACCAAGGAGCCATAGAGGGGATCCCATATCGGTTTTTGGACTCTTGGTCTTGTACATGATGGGAAAATCACCTCAAGGAGGTGATACATGTCGAGTTAGAAGCTCTTTGCAAATGTTGTATCAGTTTGCTTAATTTATGAGATAAAGATGAGATATCTTATCAATCAAGATAACTAATGGCCGAAATATCATCTCTAGATTATCCTCTAGTGTTTGCATGTCAAGATAAGTATGAGTGCATGCAAGGATAGGTGTCAACCATGCATGGAAATGTGGCACCTAGTAGCTTAAAATGGTGACACCTCATATACACACTCTTTCATGAACCTGAAGTATATATACCCCTCCTTTCACCCATAAGTGGAATTTTTCGAAAACGATCACCCACTTGCTCTTAGATATCATGTATAGAGTTTATATATCATGCAAGGGTGAAGTATTATCGTGCATAGAGCTTTGGTATCACCCATAATAATGTGATATCACCCATTGCAAAGTGATATCAACCAAGTGAGAGATATCAGTCATAAGTGAGGGATATCGGCCACAAGTGGTGAGGTATCGTGCATAGGGTTGAGGAGCTCAAGTCTTGGACCTTTTAGAATCTCACCTTCAACCTTGGGAACGTGAATCTTTGGAGCTTGGAGATTTGAAGTTGCTCTTGAGGCGAGTTATATAACTTGAACTCAATTATGTTATTATTTATCATCAATCTTGCCTTAGTTAAATTATTTACTTTCAAATAGAATTTTCTTGCATAATTGATGAATCCATGAGCTCTAGTAGTAACTTAGGACTGTTTTCCATGAACTAGAACAATTAGAACGAAGGTCTAGAGCTTGAAGATGATGGTATCACCTTATAAAGTGATATCGGGTTCAAGCACATAAGCAAGCACCTCTGGCCCGATATGGTGATGCACCTACACAACTAAAACAATATGGATATGAGTTTATACTTACTTGCACGATATGGTAATTTAGTACACACCTCTTGGATGATATGTGGTCAAGCACACACATGTTTTCCTGATATGGTGTAAAGCACACACACACCTATTTGCCCGATATGGTGTGAAGCACACATACACCTCAAGGGTGATATGGTAAGCACACATACACCTCTAAAGTGATATGGAAGCAAGCATACACCTCAATCCCGAGATGGTAAGCACACATAAACCTCTAAAGTGATATGGAAGCAATCATACACCTCAAACCTGAGATGGTAAGAACACATACACCTCAAAGGCGATATGGTAAGCACACATACACCTCTAAAGAGATATGGAAGCAAGCATACACCTCAAACCCGAGATGGTAAGAACACATACACCTCAAAGATGATATGGTAAGCACACATACACCTCTAAAGTGATATGGAAGCAAGCATACACCTCAAACCTGAGATGGTAAGAACACATACACCTCAAGGGTGATATGGTAAGCACACATACACCTCATACCTGATATGGTAAGCACACATACACCTTATACCCGATATGGTAAGCACACATACACCTCTAAAGTGATATGGGTAGCAAGCACACACCTCATACCTAATATGGTGGAAGCACCTCAAAACCCATATGAAGGAAAGCACCTTAGATGCAATGTACTTGATGGAGTAACACATGAAGTGTCTTATATCAAGTCATACATTAAGAGGTATGGAGTTTAATGAATATTGATCAAGTAGGCTAATGTACCTTGAAGGAAAGGTTGAACCAACTTAATAAAGTATGAAGTAATCAATATCCTAGTGAGGTTGAGAGAGAAACTTATACTTGTTTAATACTCATGTAATGAGTATACATTGATACTCCTAATATGTGTGGAGAATGAATTAGGGTTTGATTCTTGATGAATGTACTTGAAAACCCTAGATGGTTTTATAAGGGGAACATTAACCCTAATGAAGGGTAATGATAAGAGTTGAAATTATAATTGGTTAATAAAGGGGACACCTTAACCATATTGAAACCATGCTGGTAGCATGAGATAATGAGCATAGCTAAGTATGAGATATGGTGTTGCATATAATACAACTTTATAGGCCTTGTGAGCCATGTGATTAGTTGTTTCCTAGTGAGAGGTGACAAAATGTTTAATGGGCCTTGTGAGCCATGTGGTTAGTTATTTCCTAGTGAGAGGTAACATGATGTTTAATGGGCCTTGTGAGCCATGTGATTAGTTGTTTCCTAGTGAGAGGTGACAAGATGTTTAATGGGCCTTGTGAGCCATATGATTAGTTTTTTCTTAATGAGAGGTGACAAGATGTTTAATGGGCCTTGTGAGCCATGTGGTTAGTTGTTGCCTAGTGAGAGGTAACAATGTTTAATGGGCCTTGTGATCCATGAGAATAGTTGTTGCCTAGTGAGAGGTAACAAGATGTTTATAAAAGTCTCATGTAAGTAATGATAATATTCAAAATAAACTAGGAAATGGAAACTTAATAACATAATAATAATAATAAATGGATATGATAATAATAATGAAATCTTGATCATACATGCTTTATGCTTATAGCCAAATAAGGACTATAGTGTTTTGAATATGATTAAAGGAGATAAGAGGAATACTTGTATTATATAAAGGATGTGAATAAGTATGATGGCTTGGCCAAGGTATAATGCCTAGTAAAGATGATGCAGTATTCAGTGATGAGTTGCACAGGATTGGCATAGTCCAATACCTAGAATAGATGCACAAGATTGGCATAGTCCAATACTAGAATAGATGTACACGATTGACATAGTCCAATACCTGGAATAGTATCACAGGGTTGGTAATAAACCAATACCTAGATGTTATCACAGGGTTGGTAATAACCCAACACCTAGATGTTAATCACGGGATTGGTAATAACCCAATACTTGGCTATTATCACAGGGTTGGTAATAACCCAACACCTGGCTATTAATTACATGATTGGTAATAACCCAATACCTGGCTATTATCACAGGATTGGGATAATCCAATACCTGGCTGTTAATCATAGGATTGGTAATAACCCAATACCTGGCTGTTAATCACAAGATTGGTACTAACCCAATACCTGGCTGTTATCAAAGGGTTGGTAATAACCCAACACCTGGATGTTCTCATAGGGTTGGTATTAACCCAACACCTGGCTATTATCACAGGGTTGGTAATAACCCAACACCTGTCTGTTATCACAGGATTGGGATAACCCAATACCTAGTTGTAATATCATAGGATTGGTACAATCCAATACCTGGTTGTACTCTTGCAAGATTGGTATAAAGCTGGAACATGATGATATTATCACAGGATAAGCTTGAGATGTTGGTATAATATGATGGGTAAATGATACAAATGTTCTTCATATTCCTTATAAAGTGAATAGATGATTTACTACTCTATCATAGATAGTTGCAATGCTTTAAAAGATGAGAATGTTCTAAATTTCTTATCCTCTGCTCAGTTTAATACTATTTAACTGTGATAATAACATCGTTGGTGAAGAGTTATATCTCTCACTGGGACAATTGTCTCACCCCGTGGGATCCACATTTTTTTTAGGTGGACGTGTACGAGGGGGTAGAGACCGTACTGTAGAGGAAAGAAAACAACAACAGGGACAACAGTAACATCTCAGGTTGAGTATACTGTCTGTCATGTCTTGTAGATAGAAGTCCTATGTGTCATCTCTGTACTCTCAGGTGCTCGAATTTAGTACGTGATGGTTTTATGAACAATCTGAGGTTTTGACTGGTATACCTCGAGGTTTTATGTTGCTTCAGTATATGTTTTGACAAAGCAACTGTTATATGTTATCCTTGAGAAGAGATGGTTCAATGTATGTACAATGTGAACAATGATGTATATAAGGTTTTGGTTCTTCCTTATAGAGTTTTCCTGGAAATGGATCTCTTTGCAAAATGGTTTTAATTTTTAGTGATTTTTGTTAATCTGCTGCTTATGATTATTTCACATCATTAGTAATGATTTTCCCGTTGGTTTGGTGGCAGTCATTTCACTTATGCTATGTAGGATCCACAATCTATCTAGTGTAATTTTTGGAGAATTAATGCATGGTTTCATTTGAGTTTATCAATCTCTGGGTTGGGTGCACAAAAATGAAAAAAATGAGCAAATTAAAAAAAATTGTGAGCTTATTGACCGGCCTAAATTGCACGTCTAAAAGGAGCAGATTTGAAGTAGTCGGACTTTTAAATTACCTGACTCTTAGTCCCCCGCAACGATGACGGGGTCCGAAGTAGCAATTGGGGTCGAACCACAGGGACAAGGGTGATAGTGTTAAGAACATAGAATCAACACATTACATTCCGGAAAAAATAAGGTGAGGATAAAGTTCCCAAAGGGAACGACGGGCGACGATCGGTGAAATAAAAGAAAACTATCTCCAACTGGAGTTACAAAGAAAACTAAGGTTTTTGGGCATTTATCAATTTTTAGGGGTTTAGCGCAACAGAACCAGAGGAGATAACACCATTGCCTCAGTAAGGAATGAAGGAGGAAAACTTCGGCATAGCAAGCAGTAGCAGGAAACATCCTGTACCCCTTCTCTCAAAGAGGGTACCTCTAATTAAGCACCAACACCCTCTCTCAAGGTTGATGGACTTGGGTTAGAGTAGAAAAGTAACTGAAGCAACTTCGATCTTGGGTACTCTCGTACTCCCTGATCAGACCAAACGCTAGAGCTACAACTCCTCTCTCGAGGGAGTTGCAGCGGGAAACACGGTTTGATAGCTAGTCAAAACATGATCCAAACGTACAAGCTAGAGTCTGGATGCTAAGCAAAGTAATCATCCAACAAAAAGGAACCAAACATAAAGTCAACATATATTTAAAACTCCTCTAATTCCATTAGCATAATCATTATATAAAAGGGGTTTGGTTACATTGCGTAAATAAAGAAAGTAAATGACTGAAAAAGGGAAGATAAGTATTGCCTCCTTGATTTAGGAGACCGACAAGCAGCAGCAGATCCCTAAGGTCCCTCTAGCCCGATACCGGGTGGGAGCTTTGCCCAATATGTCTGTGTCGGGTGGAATCCCCTTTCGGGCGACACGCCATGACGGGAAGCCATATCGATCAAGGCGCTCATTCCCGATACGGTCGTGTCGGGATGCCACCCTCTCGGGCAACTCCTTGTGACGGGTGATTCGTATCGGGCTCGGTATTGTGTCGGGCTAGAGACCACTTAGAGTATCGGGTGGCTTTTTTGGTCAATATCGGGCTGCTGCGGTGACCAGGATGGATTCTAAGTGAACCATTCCCGCCCTCTCGGGTCGGGGAAGTGCTCACCTAGTATCACCTGGTACGCCTCTGGGACGCGACACAATAGTTCCAGGTGCTTTCCAAAGTTAGCTTTCGCGAGATTCCGACCCGTCCCATCGAGGTCTTTTAGGTACTGTTTATAGGCAGTGGTTGGAAGAATTCGTGGTTCTCCAGGTGTCACATGTTCGCCATTGGCTATATTAGCGCGGCTTCACGGATGCCCGACGTGCGTGTCGCCCAACAGAGTGGGTGTCGGGCAGCCAGCATGTCGGGCATCGTGACGGGTGGGCGCCTACCGGTGGTGACTTGTATCACATGGCACCACTACTACAGAAATGGCTTATAAAGTCACTTTTCAAGGTGTCAGTTGTATACATAAACCGACACCTAAACTCTATAGTGTCAGTTGATAACATAAACCGACATCCAATCTATGAAGGGCGACCAGACACGGGTACCGATTTTATTAAGTGTTGGTTACTTATTAAAAAACCGACACCTAAAATCAACCGCCAAAACCAAAATTCCAGCGAAAAAATTACCTCCACAATTTGACATATGGCGTCGGTTCATAAATAAATAACCGACGACTAAAGGGTATTCGTGAGACAGGAATAGTTGTCGGTTGTCTTTTAGTTAAAAACCGACGACTATAATCTAGTATAGTTGTCGATTTTTGGAAAAGAACTGACACTGTTAGTTTAGATGTCAGTTATTTTGAATAACCGATGCTTATTGTCAACTTAATAGCTCGCGCTAGCGTGAACGACTCTTCCCCTAGCCTTTCCATGTTTCATTCCTGATTTCCTAATTAGGTCCGGCGATTTTCTTACTCATCGCCGCTCGGTGCTGCCGCCGCGTTGCTGCTGCCCTCTCGTCACCGCTCGTCGCCGCCGCCGGTCATTGCCCACCACTGGTCGTTTCCTGTCCTCTCGTCGCCGCCGCCGGTAGAAGCAGCTACGGTGCTCTCCTCGTCACCGCCGCCCCCGCCAGTAGAAGCAGCTTTTCTCCTCCGCCAGCTTCCTGTAAGGTAACCCACAAAAGCTTCACCACCTTTTCTGTCCTCCGCCTTGCTTTTCTCTGCCGCCGCCGACCTGGAACTCACCCAGGCGGCGCCTAAGCAGGTGCCAGGGCACGCCTAGGGTCCCAAGCCCAGGTGCCCTGCCTAGCTAGGCCTCTGGGTGGATGCTTGGGCGGCGCCAGGGCACGTCTAGGCTGCTGCTGGGGTTTAGATTCATCTACTGGATGCCCAAAACATGCACTGATTTCACCAAGTCACCCCAAAAGCCATGAAAAATATTCTGATTGTGTTTATTTATTAACTGATTTCACCAAGCTAGTGGGATTTTTTTTAAAGTTATTTACTGATTGTGTTTATTTAATTATGTACTGATACATATGTGTTATACCAATCTGATAGTCCATGATAGAACAAAGCATAATGATGTTGACTGCAACTTTGTGCGTCATGCTATTCTGAATTAAGTGTATATTTACTTCATAATTGAATGTTTAAGTAAGTTATAGATATCTTGATGATGAACAGTAATGCACACATGTGACATGCTTGGAATGTAAATGATGAACTGTAATGCACACATGTTTAACTTGTTTTATTGTTGAGTATATTGAGAATCCTAATCACCCTTCTTGCTTAATGATGAACTGTAATGCACACATGTGACATGCTTGGAATGTAAATGATGAACTTTTCCCTAAATTGCCAATCATGCTTTTAGAGACATCAATAATCACCCTAACTTGAAGAACTAGGATTTTAGGTATAAGAATGACAACACATTATTTGTTGGCCTAGAAACCCATCCAAGATTTACTCATTAGGAGTAAATCTTGGATAGTCCCCGGTTTGGGACTGTTCTTGAACACCTAATCTCTCTTAGGATGTAAGTGTATAATGTGTATTGGGTTTTCAAGAAAATTTCGGCAGCATTTCCCCATTTGTTCTCTAAGTACAGATGTACTTGGAGAACAGCGGGGAAATGCTGCCGAAATTTTCTTGAAAACCCAATACACATTATACACTTACTAGTGAGATTAGGTGTTCAAGGATGGGATAGGTGGTACATGTACATTTATTATATATAAGAATGACATCACATGTATTTGTTAACCCTAGACCCTAATCTTGTTGTAATATATACTTGTTTTCTCTTTGATCATAGAGCTTTACAATTTTGTTGTGATATATACTTTGTTGTAATAATGTGAACTTTACAATGTGAGCTTTACAATTTGAATTACTTTACAATGTGAACTTTACAATTTGAATGTGAATTTGCAGATGGCTGACCATTCTCTTGATGACCGTGCTGATGATTACCGTGAGGGTGAGGACATTAATGTGCCGCCTCACAATGTAAGTTTTAAAAATATATCATATATTTATATCTATATGTCCATTTATAGTTATATCTTGTAAATGTGATTATTTTGTCAAATTTTAGGTTGATGATGCACAGGTACCATCTGAAGCACTTGATGCACTTGATCAACAGCACCAAAAAGTTGACAAGAGAAGGGGCATCACTATGATGAAGAAGTTAATTGCGCAAAAGGGCAATGGACCCAAACTTGTTGTGGATTTTGATAATGCAGGAAATGCATGTGGTGTGAATCGCAATTCATTTATTTCATATCTTGGGTTTGTTACTCGTAGCCATTGCGGTTGTCGCTTAGATTCTTGACATAACATTTCTAAGGAGAAGAAAGACTTAATATGGAGGGATTTATGCGTGAGTTATTATTAATTTGCAATTCTATTTTGTAGATTACTAAATTTTTGGATACTAGTTAATAGCAATTCTATTTTGCAGAGTATATTTGAATTGGATGAAAAGTTGCATCGTAAATGCATGATGCAACACTGTGGGAGAGTCCTAAGGAACTATAGGACAAATCTCACCTGAGAATACATAAAAGAAGCTGACAAGAGGAAGAAGACAGCCACTGAACAGTGGAACTTCCTGGACAAAGAAGAATGGGACACGTTTTTCGCTTCAAGACAAACTGATGAATTCAAGGTATTAGGCGTCAGTCTCAATCTCATTAATTAATATATGTTGTATTCACCTATTCAAGATTAACATTTAGTGTTACTAACCAAATCATTAATGTGCATACTAACTAGGCCCTCAGTGAGGCACAAAGATCAAGGCGTGCACTGAATGTGCATGACCACACAATGGGTCCAAAGGGGTATGCAGGCATTCGCCAAAGACTACATTATGAGGCTACTACTCAGTCTGCTGCTACTCAGGAGTCCTCTACCATAGGTAGCACACCTCTGCCTCGCCATGATGTCTGGATAGCTGGGAGGCAAAATAAGAAGGGAGAAATAACAAAGGCCGCAACTGCTGAGGCGGCTGCAAAAATGGTAAAATACAACTCTTACAGCAATAATTCGAATATTGATTATTTGTGTTGTTTACTTAATTACAAATTTTTATTTTGGCGATTAGCGGGAGCTGCACGAGCTCAGGAAACAAGGCAAGTTCATCCCTGAGGGAACAAGGGATGAATTGACAGTTGCTCTGGGTAACCCAAAGCATCCTGGACGTGTTAGGGCTGCAGGCACTGGTGTGGGCATCAAAGCTTTTTTTGGGCCATCCCAGCGCAAACATGTCCCAAAAGCGGGACTTTCACAAGAGAAGGTAACATATTCTTTCTTTATAATGTTACTGTAAAAGAGAATTCAATAATTAGAAGCTAACGTTTCTTTTATCCATGTATAGGTAGATAAGCTAGTTTATAGGAAATTAGAAGAAGTAATGAAAAAGTGGCAGGCATCTCAGATTGCCACTTACCAGACAGTACCTACTGCAGGCTCTACTCCTCCTACTCCTACTGTAGAGGTTGGGAGTAATCTTGTAGAACCACCACCTAGCACATCCGCTGTAAGTATTTTTATGACATAGTAACTAGTTTTTTAATTCAAGATGATATGTATATATGAAATTGTAGTCGTTTCAAAAAAAGATGATATGTATATATGTATATAACATTCTTTACACAAAAAATTTTAGGGGTTGAAGCCATGCCGTCTAAAAATTAAAGAATTTGTCGTTGCAGAGGCGTCGGCTTACCCATCCCTACAAGGGGAAACGTGTCACGGGTCTCCAGTACCAGCTGGTTGGATTCGTGTGAGCCCGATACATATATTCTCCCAATGGATGGATCTTCCATTGCCATATGCCCACCCAGATTGTGAAACGCTTGGTGAGGCAGTAGGCGGTGTGATATTGTGGCTAAAATCGGATGTCCTCTTTACTGAAAAGGTATGGTAAATTTACATTACGTTCAATTGTTAGTGTGTGTATATGATGGCAGTTGATCTGAAATTATATATACAAGTTAAAAAATAAGACACCCACAGCATCTAGGCCTCCACTTCCACCTCCTACATTACCTAGTTGGGTTCCACAGGACCTACCTATCCCGTTAGGTCCTAACTGTAGGGGTATGTCAATATGGTTAGGCGAACATGATATAAACTCCCCTATAACTTTTTGTTCCGATTCAGATTCTACAGGTCAGTCATACGAAACAAAACTATTTATAGAAGATATTTTGGAGTTGTTTCGATATGATTGGCTAAATACATATGTGATAGAGCTATGGATAAGGTGAGATATTCTTTATACATCCATATACCTTGTGTATGATCTGGTGATCTGGTTTCTTATTTATTAATGCATGCGTAATTAATACATATTTTGCAGCTACTTAGACAACATATGTGTAGATTTTGGATTCGAACATGTAGGGTTTTTTATTCCATCTTTGATTAGTCTAGTAGCTAAAGACCCTACGTCAGTTCAACAATACTGCTGTAAGGCTTTTTCAAATTTTGCTGTAAATAAGAAGACGGTGATAATGGCTCCATTCAATGTAGAGTAAGTTTACTTTGCTTATTATAATTTGGACTTAAGAAAATTACATTTTTATTGTGGATTTTGAGTTATTAATTTTTAACTTTTTTACCTCTAGGGGTAGGCATTGGGAGTTACTGGTTATTGCCCCCGAGACGTTCACTGTGTATTATCTAGATCCTAAGGGGAGTAAATTGAATACAAGATTTGGACACATAATGAAAATGGAATTATTCCGGTGAGAAATATTTCATTTTCATATCCGTTAACAAATGTTATTACATTACTATTTAATTGCAATGTTCTGTCTTACATTAACATGTAGGGGTTTTGAGGAGTTCAAAAAGGCTGGAGGAAAGGTCCCCACGAAAAAGAACCAGCCAATAATTTGGAAGAACGTGAAAGTAAGTTCCCGACTGCAATATATGGATATATTATTTATGTGAACAATGCTTAATTAGTTGTATTTTTTAATATTTTGTATGTTTGAATTTATAGTGTGCTACACAAGACAACGGATGGGCATGTGGATACTATGTCATGCGATATATGCACATGATTATCAAACATGCCGCACTGGATATCGAGTGTATTGCTCAGGTATTATATAGTCTCATTAGATAATATGATCGAAATATATCAATCTTATTTATAGCTCATTAATTATATATATACATCATTCTCTTTACAGGTGTTTAAAGCTGACCCCATTACAGGAGAGGCCTTACCAGATGAAAATGCTCCCTATACGATGGGAGAATTAAATGAAGTAAGAGAAGAATGGGCAACAGCCATACAAATAATGGAGGCTTTAAAATATAATTGGGGTCCTGATAGCGAATAATGACTAAACAATGATATTTTGTAAATGAATTTCTGAATTATAATATATGTGTGAATGTTTCTACATGTCTGGATGTTTCTACATGTGTCTGAGTGAAAATGAATGAAAGTGTTGGTTGCTATATGAATGTTTCTACATGTGTAAATGTGAATGAATGGAACTACAGATTGCTAGCTACATGAATGTTTCTAAATGTGTGAAAATAAAACGGAACTGCAGGTTGCATTGCTAAATGCATGTGTGAATATTTTTGTTGTTAATTTTGCAGGTTTGTGGCCTGTTGTCGGCTGATATCAATGGATGTCGTAAAACCTGCAGTTCATAACTAAACTGAACAGGTTTCTCATCCTGCGACCAGCCACAGCAGGTCTGCAGACTGACAGAAAAAAAAACAATAGGCGTTGGTTATTTGTAAAAAACCGACACACAATGTTATAGTGTCGGTTTTATATAAATAACCGGCGTCTATTTCCTGTGGCGCGAAGATATATGTCGTCGGTTATTTGTAAAAAATCGACAATGATAGTGCCCAAGATGGCGCCCTTTTTGTGGCGCGAAGGGTTTGGGCGTCGGTTTCTTATCTAATAACCGACGCCTATAGGCCCATGATGGTGTGTTTTCGGTGGCGCACGAAGAGTTTGGGCGTCGGTTTTGGAACCGACGCCTAATGGGTGAGCTTTTAGTGTCTCCCACATAGGTGTCGCTTAGAAACCGACACTAAAGGCTTTAAATAACCGACACTAAAGGTAGGTTCTGTAGTAGTGCACGCTTCATCGGGAGAGTAGTCATGGCGGGTACAACTCCCTATCGGGTAAGCGGTGTATCACCCGTCAATTCTTCTTGTGCGGCACACCCGTATCGTGCATCATCCATATCGGGTTTCTGCGTGATGGGTAGTAAGTGTGTCGGCCGACTAGATGATGCAGGTAAAACACGTTCATGGGCCGGGACAAGCTTTTTGCTGATTTTGAGTGGAAAAAATGAAGAAAACTCACAAAAGATGATAAAATTGAGTCAACAATTATGGGATTGATTGTACTTACATGGTTTGAATCAATTAGATCTTCAAACGATCTTGAGGTATTAGTCCTTCAATCGGTCTTGAAGTACTTTGACCTTCAAACGCTCTTGAAGATCGTTAGACCTTAAACGGTCTTGGTCCCAAAACCTTCAATCTGTCTTAAGACCGTTAGACCATCAAATGGTCTTGACCTCAAAGTCTCTAAATGGTTTAAGACCATTTGAATAAAATATAATTATCTCCAAATGGTTTGAAACCGCATGAGCAACTCGTTATTGAAACCAATTGATCATCAAATGGTTTGAGATCGTTTTCTCTCCAAACGGTCTGAGGACGGTTTGATCCCAAACGGTCTCATGACCATTTGGACTCAAACGGTCTCAAGACCGTTTGGTCTAAATCATATTGAAACCGAATGGTCCAATTAGGGTTTTCTCCAATCAATCAATCGATTTTAGGCTTTGCTTTATTGAATCACACATCAATTGGACCATTGAAAGTACATCAAATCATAGCCCTTGGATCTCCAACCATCCATCACAGCCCTTGATCTCCAAACGGTCTTAGGATCGTTTGGTCTCAAATGGTCTTGAGACCGTTTGCCCACTTAGAAATTGAGTCAATCGATTTAGGGTTTCAACAATTCCATCCAATTAGGGTTAGTAATCAATGGATCACCCATCCTTGAATCCATTAAAATTAAATCAATTTGAGCCATTAGTTCTTCATCATTCACATCAGCAAATAACCTCAAATAGTTTTGAAGTTCAATGTACCCATTCGATCTTGACATCCATTACCCATTCGGTTTTGAACTCAATTACCCATTCGATCTTGAAGTTATTTACTCATTTGGTTTTGAACTCAATTACCCATTCGATTTGAAGTAAATTACCCATTCGGTCTTGAAACAGAATCAACTCAATCAGTTTTGAAACCGAATCAACTCAATCGGTTTTGAAACTGAATTAGCTCAATCAGTTTTGAAAACTGTTTGCCCATTCCTTTGTTGAGGTGTGTGCTTAAGATGACATCATCATCGTCGAGATTCAAACATTCAAAATAAGTTGAGATTCTTATGGTGATTTCAACAACTAAACCAAAAGGAAATCGAGAAAGAAGAAAGGTTCAACACATGATGAACAAATTACAAGCAATAATGACATTTAAGGGTTCAAGTTATATAACCCACCTTTAAAGTTGAATCCAAGCTTCAAGCTTCATGTCCTCAATGTTGAATGAAGCTTTCTCAAATACCCAAGGTCCGTTCTCAAGTATTTGAGTGAAAGGATTGGCTAAAGTTGAAGATTGAATGAAGAAAAGAAGAAATTAAGCATTGAATTTCGATTTCCACCATGAAATCAAGGTTGAGGATGACTATGGAGCTTACCTACAGGTTGGGGCACATCCTCCTATTGATCCTAAGCTCCCTTGTGTTCAACCAAAGCAAGGAAAGAAAAAGGGATTGAAAAAACCTTTCATGTTGGTTGAAAATGAGATGTATATAAGGGAATTTCAATGAGAAAGAAAGTGTTATAAAAATCCTTTAATTTCCAAAATTGGTGCCACATACTCCCCTCCATCCTTTTCATACGAAGCCATCTCCCCCACCTTGTAATTTATCTTCATTATCCATGAATTAAAAGAAAACAATTTAAGCACCTTAATCAATATAATAATAATATCCAAAATTGAGTGGATATTACTTTTCCTTTAACAAATGTGAGTGGGCTCTCCGCTCACTTTCGATATTTCGTTGCCTTTTCAAGGAACAAGGACGTCCATACTTATGTAATTTCAACCATCACATTTCTGGTTGATGGGCAATTCAATTAATATATTTATTTTTGCATTAAATTGAATTAGGGTTTCAATTATGCTTAAATCTTGATTATTTTAATATCAAGATTCTATCTCCTTCAAAGAGATTCAAATGAGATGCCCCTCTTTTTCTTGTCTCTACTTAATACTAAGAAACATTAGGGATTCTCTAAAAGTGGTATTTTGCATATTGAACCCTAGGTTTTGGGTATTTTGCACATTACACAAAAACTAGGTTTTAATGCACCAACATTGCTTAATAAGCTCTTTCTTAGTGCTCAGGCTGTCACAAGTCATACCTCTACATCATTTTCATTTTTATGATGCTTCAACACTTGAGGAACATTTATCATGTAACATTTGCAAGTTAACCCCTCAACTTGGGTAATTTGTGCATTAGTCCAAAATAGGCAAAACATTGTTTCAACATTATTCAAAAAGGACTAAAATGAAACATAAGTTCCTCTTGAGCCTTAATTACTTTTCAAAAGATAAGAGCAAGCATATAATTGTCTTTCTTAAACAAAACATCTAGGGTTAAGGCATAACACAGGTCAGGGATGTTACAAATTATCCACCCCTAATAGGGATTTCGTCCCCGAAATCATCAAGAGAAAAGAGAAGGGTACTTCCTTCCCATTTCTTCCTCTAGATCCCATGTAGCTTCTTCAATGCCACAGTGATGCCAAAGAACTTTCACAAGACATATGTCTTTCTTTTTCAGCTTTTTAATTCTTTTATCAAGGATCATCACAGGTCCTTCAACATATGATACATCATCATTTAATTCTACCTCTACAGGTTGCAAAACTAACTCTGTGTCAGGATGACACTTTCTTAGCATGGAGATATGGAACACTGGATGCAATTTATGCAACTCAGGTGGTAACTCTAGCTTATAGGCTACCTTTCCAATTCGTTCAATGATTGGATAAGGCCCCATAAATCTAGGAGCTAACTTTCCCTTCCTTCCAAATCTAAGGATGCCTTTCCAAGGTGTGACCTTGAGATATACTCTATCTCCAACTTGGAATTCTAAAGGTCTTCATTGTTTGTCGGTGTACAACTTCTGTCTATCTTGTTTAGTCTTTAATTATTATTGTATTGCTTTAATCTTCTCAGTTGTCAGCTGCACAAGCTCAGGACCCAAAAGTTGATATTCTCCTATTTCATACCAACATAAAGGAGATCTACAACATCTACCATATAATGCTTCATATGGTGCCATATTAATACTATGATGATAGCTATTATTGTAAGAAAATTCTATCAAGCTTAGGTGTAGATCCCAACTTCCTACAAACTGAAGGACACATGCCCTAAGCAAGTCCTCCAAGTTTTGTATGGTCCTCTCAGATTGTCCATTTGTCTATTGGTGAAAGGTTGTACTAAACCTTAACTGCGTACCCAAAGCTTTGTGTAGTAGTTCCCAAAAATGACTCGTAAACTGGGGACCTCTATCAGAAACAATAGTAATTAGAACCCCGTGCAATCACACTATCTCATCTACATATATCTGTTTAAGCTTCTCATCAGTGTAGGTTGTTTTGATAGGAAGGAAATGTGTTGTCTTAGTCAACCTATCAACTATCACCCATATGGAATCATGACCTTTGGTTGTTCTAGGCAAACCAACCACAAAGTCCATGGTCACATGATACCATTTCCACTATGGTATAGGCAAAGGTTGCATTGTTCCTACAAGCTTCTGATGTTCAGCTTTAACCTACTGACACACCAGACACCGCATAACAAACTCAGCTACATCCATCTTCAATCCTGGCCACCAATACATATCATTCAAGTTATGATACATTTTGGTGCTTCCTGGATGCATTGCATACATCGAAGAATGAGCTTCCTCCAAGACTAACATCCTTAAGTCATTGGCATCAGGTACTACCATCCTACCATGGTAACAGACTACCTGATCCTCTAACTCATGAAAGCCATCCCATTTCTCACTACCATACTCTGACCTGATCTGCTGAACCACAATATCAGATTGTTGTGCTTCTTTAATATGTTGTTTCAGAGTAGGTTTTATGTGCATCTCAGCTAGCAGCCCAGCTAATAATGATACTTTAAGTTGTATATTGTTTTGCCTCAAGGAGATAAGCATATCTCTTTTAAAGGACACTAAAGAGTTCGACTGTGCTTTATCTAAGGCTGGTGATGATGATTTCCTACTTAGTGCATCAGCCACTACATTAGCCTTCCCTAGATGATAATCAATTGTATAATCATAGTCCTTGATTAACTCCATCCAGTGACGTTGTCTCATGTTCAACTCATGTTGTGAGAAGATATATTTTAGATTCTTATGGTCTTTGAAAATCTGGAATGTTTCTCCATAGAGATAATGTCTCTAGATCTTCAAAGCATGGGCCACAACAGCTAACTCTAGATCATGTGCTAGATAATTCTCCCCATGTTTCTTAAGTTGTCGAGAGACAAAAGAAATCACTTGATTATTCTACATCAACACACATCCAAGTCCATTCTTAGATGCATCACAGAAAACTATGTACCCCTTCCCTTGCTCAGGTAATACCAGCACAGGTGCACTTGTTAACCTTTCTTTCAACATCTGGAAAGAATGTTGACACTTGTCATTCCAAACAAAAGGAACATCCTTCCTAGTCAACTTGGTTAGGGGTAAAGCTATAGAACTAGAGTTCTTAATGAACCTCCTATAATAACTTGCCAGTCCTAGGAAACGGCGTATCTCCATCGGTGTCTTTGGTTGTTACCATTGCAGGACAGATTCTACTTTATAAGGATCAACACAAATTCTTGAGGCAGTTATTACGTGTCCTATAAAAGAAACTTCTGGTAACCAAAACTCGCATTTGCTAAACTTAGCATATAACTTATGCTCTCTTAGAAAAGTTAAAGCCTGACGGAGGTGCTTCTCATGCTATTGAGCATCTCTACTATATATCAAGATGTCATCTATAAAGACTACTATGAATTGATCAAGAAAAGGTCGAAAGATTCTATTCATGAGTTCCATAAATGCAGCTGGTGCATTAGTTAGTCCAAACGACATAACTATGAACTCATAGTGACCATAACTTGTCCTAAAGGCAGACTTAGGTATGTCACTCTCCTTGATACACAACTGATGATATCCCAACCTCAGACCTATCTTAGAGAAGATAGTTGCACCACACAACTGATCAAACAAATCATCGATCCTTGGTAGAGGATACTTGTTCTTTATGGTTACCTTATTTAACTACCTATAATCAATGCATAACCGCATCGATCTGTCCTTCTTCTTAACAAAAAGAACTAGAGCACCCCATGGTGAAGTACTTGGTCGGATAAAACCTTTCTCAAGCAACTCTTGTAGCTATTTCTTGAGCTCTTCCATCTCAGCAGGTGCCATTCTATATGGTGTTTGTGCTATTGGTTGCGTGCCCGGGATTAGATTAATCTCAAAATCAATCTCTCAGGGCAGAGGAACACTTGGACGTTCCTCAGGGAACACATCTTCAAACTCCCTGACTATCGAAACTTCAGAAAGATTAGGGTTCTCCATTGTGGTATCAACCACATGTGCCAAGAATGCAAAGCATCCTTGTCTCATCATCTTCTCAGCTACCATAGATGACACAAGATGGGTAGGAAGAATCTTTCTATCTCCCTGAAAGATCCATGTGTCACCGTCAACTGTGAACACATCTTGCTTGGACTCACAATCCAAGACAACCTTATACTTTTCTAGGATGTCCATCCCAAGGATTGTATCAAACCCATGCATCTCAAGTGGTATAAGATCCACCTGAATGCGATGTTTAGAAAAGGAAAGAATGCAGGGAGAACACACCTCCTGCAGCACTGCAGATCCCAACAAAGGGGTTTCTAGCAACAGATTATATGCTCTATGACTAATAGTCATATTGCAATCAAGGATCACTTCTCTAGTGATAAAAGAATGTGTAGCACCCAAATCAATCAAAACAGATACGAAGCAAGATGAAGACAAATCAGAATGAAATAGTTCCATCTGACATGTCACAACTCGATGGTTGACTACTGCTTCAGGTTGATTCATCACATAGAATCTCGTTGTTGCTTATTGTTGACCATGTGCTCGGTTGTTGGGTGTCAATGAACCAGCTTGGGATGTGTGTCCACGTCCTCTAGCACCACTCAGAATCTATCACCTCTGAGAGCCTTGCTGACTCTGCCTCTGAGGTTGAGTCACACTTACTTCTCTAGCTCGAAAATCTTTCATCAAATGCCCCATCTTTCTGCATATAAAACAACCTCTAGTCTCCCTCTGTGGCCTGGGTGGTCCTTTTACTTACACAAATGTTGAGTTGTGGGCTCCTTCTAATGGTAAACTACGGACTCTACCCCTAATCGACATCCATTGCATCTAGGTATTGAATCTTGGTGGTTCCATTGGTGCAGAAAATCTCAGTTTCTTGAAACTTTTGGACCCATGTCCTTGAAATTGAGTATACAGCTTCTTACTCTTAGTCTGAAGCTTCTCAATCACCGACCTTTCTATCTGCCTCACAGACTCCACAAAGGTGGTGAACCTCTCCCTGTTCTCTAAGGCAGACACAAGAGTGGTCAAATTGGTGTTTAGCCCCTTCTCAAAATGTCAAATTCTTTCTTCCTCAGTAGCTGCCATATGCGGACAAAACTGCAAAAGCTCCATGAACTTAGCTTCATACTCACTAATGTTCATTGGTCCTTGCCTTAACCTCTCAAACTGAGAGAGTTTCTCATCTAAAAACATCTTGGGGAAATATCTACTGATGAATTCTCATCGGAATACTTCCCATCCGATCTCAACACCTGGCCTCTTGCCCTCTTCTATTGTCCACCAGTGGTCAGCACTCCCTTTTAGAAGGTACATTGCGTGCCTCACCTTCTCTACTTCAGGGATATTGAGGATTCTGAAGGCCTTCTCCAGCTCAGTCAGCCACATATCTGCATCTGATGGTTCAGCTGTACCAACATATTCTGTGGCTCCAACCTGGTGAAGTCGTTCAAATGTCTTGCCGACTCCCTGTCCTTCATGGTGAGATGGTGCCCTAGGTGCAGGTGGTGGCATCCTATCTGCCATATGTGTCATGGTTTCCATGAACTGTCCAAATAGATCATGGAAGACTGGGTTTTCCAATGCATCTTGGTTAAGTTGGGGATGTTCAGGTACTGGTTCTTCCCTATCCTGATCCCTTATACCTCTTCCTGGTGCAGCAACACTGCTCTCAGCAGCATGTTCTTCGTGTGATCCATACATCTTTAAGTTCTTATTCTCCTCCTATATGAGCAGAAGACACTATCAGATAACTGGAAGACACTAGAACAGACTCAACAACCTTAATCCTATGTCTCTGTAGACTCAGTGAACCTAGAGCTCTGATACCAACTAAACAGAGATGACCCAACACTGGATCATATCGTCACTGTGTAACTAATTGTGGAAGTGATCATTTGCAGCGGATTACTGAAAATCACTAAAAATTAAAACCATTTTCAAAGAGATCCAAACATAGGAAAACTCTTATAACAAGAACCAAAGTATTACATATACATCCTGGTTCATAAGTACATATCCTGTACCATTCCTTCTCGAGGGTTACAAGCATCAACTACCCTATTAAAACTATACACAGGAAATATAAGAATCTCGAGGCATCAAGTCAAAATCTCAGATTGATTCATTAGAATAACTATCTACTAACTCCGAGGACCTGAGAGTATAGAGATGATACATAGGACTCTATATACAAAACATGACAGCCAGTGTCTCCACCTGGATGTCACTGTTGTCCTTGTTACTGTAGTTCTTCCCCTGCTGTAGGGTTTCTGCTTCTTCTTCTGCATCTACCTAAAAAGTTGGATCACACGAGGGTGAGACAATTGAAATTTTCCCAGCGAGAGATATAACTCTCCACCAAAAATATTATTATTGCAGTTTAATAGAATAAAACTGAGCAGAAGAATCATAAGTGTTCAACAGTAGATAAATCAATGTCTAAACAGATTAGAAATTATTCTTTATTCAAGTTATTTCAGCTATATCTTGATAAAGCAGCATGTCACTTATTCAATAAGGAATTGAAGAATATGTATAACATTTATCCATATAGGATATGTTAAGCAAAGTAACATCAACCATTTATTCTCATATTTCAACCTTAAGCAAATATGCTACACGGCTGATTACATTTTTCAATCATACTTAAGCCCTGAGGAGATGAGGTATACTGCTCATACTCCAACCGGCCATTGCGAAATCAAAATCGGTACCATACATAGGTCAAGGAAGAGCCGGATTCTCATGACCTCATCCTCCTCAGTCAGTGTGAGGACAAAATGCAGGACATCTTGTATCTCTGCTAAATAGCTTTCCAGGGTATTCTGGCCACTTTGCTATAGAGTTACAGTGGCAGCTGTACTCTCTTCACAATCGAGAGATTTCATGTTTATCTCACATCAATTCCTCCATTATGATACATCCATCCTGATATTAAGATTATCGGGAGATTTGTGATACATCCATCCTGGCATCGGGAGATTAGTGATATATCCATCGTGGTATATATATAATGAAGGATTAAGAGATTTAATGTTTATCTCACATCAATTCCTCCATTAGAGCGTAAGGATATTCGTGCCCATAACCCCCACATACTCAACAGTATGTCCTCCAAGAGTTCCCATAGGAAAACATGTTTCACCATCACCAACTACTGACGATTATGGATCTATGGTCAGGGCTCTACATGATAAGATTTCACTTGATTAATTAAGTACATTACCATATTCCTTTTACATCAATCATGTTTTCAAATATAATTCATTATAAAAAATGCTACAAAGAAAGAGTACTACTTCTATCAAGTCCTTTTCAAAGCTTTATAAACATTGGGATCTCAATCCCTTGTCACATCAGGGGCATTCTTATCCCTTAACATCTCATCATCATGATTATGGAATAAGGGTATTCAAACCCTCAATTCATCAAAAACACTTGTTACCACTTATCAGGTAGCTAATACCTTCAGGTCTTCTGACCAAGGAAAACATGATACTTCCAATACAGGTATCTCACATGGCTCTTAAAGCCCATTAATCTCTTGTTACATCTCACTAGGGAACACAACATATTATGGATTACAAGGCCCATAAACAATTTCATTAATAAAACATCATAGCTCATACTTGGCTATGTCCAACATCTTATGATACCTGCATGATTAGTGCACATGATAACAATTATATCAATTACATATCAGCACTATGCAATGTAAGAGTAACATCACTATTTCCTCATTAGAGTTAGGATATCCCAATTCATGTCAATTAGGAATACTCATCCCATTACCCAAATTAGGGTTATGGTTTATCATCATATTGCCCAAGATTAGGGTTTCATACACTATAACCCAAGATTAGGGCTTCACATACCTTTACCCTATATCAGGGTTAGGATTTCATATCAAGGTTTGACATATCATTACATAGCATCACCTTGGGTTATAGTTTCACATCACATCTCTGTATTAGGGTTTCATTTGACATCACCCTTTATTAGGTTTTCACATGACATCACCCTTATTTAGGGTTTATTATAGCTTTTCCTCAAATTAGGGTTTCATGAAGCATCCTCTTAAATTAGGGTTTTTCATTATATTACCCTGAATTTGGATTTCTCATATCATCACCCTAGATTAAGGTTACATCATTACCCTATATTAGGGTTTCACCTATCATTGCCCTCAATTAGAGTTAGGGCTCATCAACCTTCTTGATTAGGGTTTCATGATCTCTTTATCAAGGATCATACCCTAATTACATATTTTATTCATGTTGAAAGTGTTGAAACTTATCCACTACATGATTAATATACATGTAGGAATTCCTCTCTGTCTCATCCTCTATAGATGTTGATTTACTTCAAATTGATTAGATTAGGTCAACCTTTCATTCAAGTGCATACATTCAGGGTTACCATAGTGTATTGAGTTACTTCTTTCATAATCATCAAAGGCTACCCAATCAAAAGGTACTAATTACTTAAGTACCTTAAAGGTACAATCATTGGAATTATCTTTGATAAACATTATCAACAATCATGGGGTTGATTGCACTTACATGGTTTGAATCAATTAGATCTTCAAATGGTCTTGAGGTATTAGACCTTCAATCGGTCTTGAAGTACTTTGACCTTCAAATGGTCTTGGTCCCAAAACCTTCAATCAGTCTTAAGACCGTTAGACCATCAAATGGTCTTGACCTCAAAGTCTCTAAACAGTTTGAGACCGTTTTAATAAAATATAATTATCTCCAAACGGTTTGAAACTGCATGAGCAATTATGTTCATCATATTTCATTTTTGGGTCTAAAAATTAAGCATGTGTTCATGATCATTCAAGCTAAGATCTCAAGGTGTTATCATATCAAGTTCATGATTTCAAACTTACATCTTTCATGTATGGTGTGGTTTCATATTAGGTCTAGCTTATGAGAGTGAATTATCGTGCATATGTTGAATTTTTAACGCAACTGAGGTATTTAATGTATCAATAATCATTTTAGGGACAAAACTATCATCACCATATAAGTTTTTTTATTTATCTTACTTATATCTAGAAAGATCTCCACAAGCTCAAGACACTCAAGCTAAGACCTATCTACGTCCAAGAAGACATACTAACTGATCAGTACTTTTGATGATTAACAAAATACATAAATGAGCAGATAATAACTATCATCATTAGCCAGACTATCATCCTTTATCTTGTTGACAATATAAGCAGTTCAGTCACATATGCATATCTAGCATCATGAGCAAGTCTAGTAACATAGCATAGCTAAAACATGAGCATGTCTAATTGGTTGAACATATCAACATCATAAGAAGAGCTAACAACATAAGCACAACTATCTGGATAAGCATGATCAGTAGTATATGCATCTCTAGTTACAAAGGCATGGCTAGCGTGCTAAACATAACTAGCAACATGAGATAGATAGCATCATGATTATAATCAGTAGTATTATAGTTACCAACACAAGCATAGATCCTATATGTATGAATCTACAATCTTAAGCATATCCACAACCTACTTAACTGTTTAATTACTTTAAAATGTTGTAATCAATAAACGTTGTTGGAGGTTATATCTCTTGCTGGGACATGGGTCTCACCCTTGTGGTTCACCACATTTTTTTAGATAATCTGAAGTGATGAAAACAAACATGTGGCAGAAAAGAGGAGCTATAGTAATGAATGTTTGAGAAAGTTGATTAGATGTTTAGTGTGTCCTAGAGTCATCCTTGTACTCTCAGGTCTGGGCAGGAAAAGTTTGTATATGGTGTTTCAAATGAATCAGACTTTTGTTAGCATATTAATGCTTGATTGTGTGGCATATACGAATATTGTTCTCCTATGTATATATGTTGTGGCTAAGGTGATAGAACAATTTGTATCAAATTCTTGGCAAAGTATGGATAAAAGAAAGATGTTTTGCTCTTATCTAAATTTTTTTAGCAGATGCTGACGTTGAAATTGATTTTAATTTACCCATATTTTTTGGTATGTGATTAATTAGTGATCGATTGTGCCTTATGTTTTGAGTAATATCGTTTAGTGTAATAGGTTCTCACAAGTTGGTATCATATCTTTAGGTTCACTGAGTCTACAGGGATACTAGGACTTGGGACTAGCATGATGTCTAAGTTAGGAACGTGACACAAAAATATGGTGCATACTACCTAATCTCAGTACTTGGATGCCCTGGCCAGGTATTCGATTATTGAAGAAATAGTAAGTATGGAACTCTTAGATTGTTATCTTTCTGATTACTCTGATCAAGTCGTCATTTTGAGATAATCTAAAGAGAATAACGAATAAAAAATCATGGTGTGAATATCTCAATCCTAACTTAAAGAAGATGAGAATTGCATCATTATCTATCAAAACTTGAATGTTTGGCAAATATTAGAGAAAGTTACAACACCATGAAATCTAAATCTGATTACAAATAAGGAAAAGAGGAGTTCTTGAAGATGTGATTCAAGAAGATAATAAAGTAAAATATAGACAAGTCTATGCTTATAAAGTGAATCAAGGTATGAATCCCCATAAGATAGAGAGAACTCCTATAACAAGTACAAAATGAGAAGATGAATGGGAAAAATGACAAAGAAATAAGGTGGGACCTGAGTTAATGTTAGACCAACCTATGTGTGTAAGAAAGTATTAATGAAAAATCAGCATGGCTTGAGAAATAAATTAAGGGAGATGATCCCGATTTAATGAAGAAAATGTGGAATATGATGATTTACCTGTCGATAAGTAGTTGAAAAACATAATAAAATAAGAGAACATACCAAGTGTGATAAATAGTCATCAAGGAAGGAGTAATGATATATGTTAATCATGATGATTCCTATGCTAATGGCAAGGAACCTAAAATGAAAAAGGTAAAATGATACATAAGAAATTGTAACCCGCATAATGAAAATAGAATTGGTTACCTTTTGGCTAGTGACCCTTAAAAAGTACTACTATAGTATGGGAAGTGTGTTTCACTTTGTGTCTTTCCTTTCTAGGGCACAGCTTTCAAGTGGATCATTGTCACTTGGTATGTGTAGATTCATTGTAAACATGAGGGTGGATAGCTTATTATAGTATAAGGTTGTTTGGACTATGGTTCCAAGATCATAAAGTTTGTGATTATTTTGCTTTTGAGCCTTCCAAAATTAGGAAGACTCCTCTTATATGTCTTGATATTTGTTATGTTGGTAAAAGTAGATGATATAAGGATGTGAGTTCCTTATAGCACATGAGGTGGATACCAAGGTAATGAATCCTAGTATCCAACATGTATAAATAATATGAGAAATATGTGAAGGTTGGAGATGTTTATTAAATGAACATTCCAAGTATTCCTCTTCCGTAGAGAGAGAGAGAGAGAGTTGATGATGATCCTATAAATGTTGTTTGGAAGGAAAAACAAAAGTGATTCTATAATGTTGTGTATGGTTCAATGATAGTTGGGTAAGACCACTATCAAGGATAGATGGTTGTTGGTTAATAGATATGTGATATTGTGTTCCTTTAAGATAAATCTATGATCAAATATCAATGCATAAGAGTTAGATTGGATGACATAATTCACATCACCATGATGAGTTTAAAGTTATGTCCTTTAGACTAACCAATGTACAAATAGAATTTATGAATAGGAGGAATGGAGTGTTCCAGTCATGTCATGCAAGTTATATCAAGTTTTGAATGTTGACATGTCAAAGTATTTCAAATATGGTCAAAAACATGATTAATATTTCTTCAAAAACCTTAGGTTTTCTGAAGCAGCGATAGCTATGAGACAAGTTGAACAAGAGTGAGATGGGGTTGATTAAATGTATTTATGGGATCATGATATGTCTTCTAAGTAGGTTGTGTAAATTCTAGTAAGGTGAAGATAGTGTTGTTGTTTCACCCCTAATAAGGTTGACTAAGAATGATGTTTCCTTGTATGGAATGACAGGTGCCAGCATCAGCATTTCTTTTGATGCTGAAAAAGAACTGACAAGAGTTCTAGTGTTAGTGTATCAAAAAAAGGGGATGGATACATTGCCTCTCTTTTTTATGCTTAAAGGAATGGTATGGGGTACATGCCATGATTGGTAAAAATCTATCAAGTATGACTTTTAAGTAATGTGTTTATACAATAGATGTAATTTTAGGATGATAGCTAGAACTTAAAGTTGAAAGTTACTATTAGATTTGTACAGGTGACACAACAAGTTTCTACATTCCATATTGAGAATGTCTTATTTTGTGGGGGGGTTTTGTGATGACCCAAGATGAGATATGTATGAATGATGTGACATCACCATTATATGTAAGTAACCATGTGAAGGTAATTGGATGAGGTGCAAAGGATGTACCCATGGATTTCGGGGGTGAAATCCCTGTTAGGGGTTTATAGTTGTAAGACCCCTAAACTTGCTTAATGAATTGAATAAGCTTAATTATCATAATTTAATTCTTATAACCTAAATATAACCTTGTGATATGATTTTAAATAATAATACAAGCTTAATTTTCAAATTTGGTCCAATTTGGACACTGTTTGAGCAAGTTATGCAATTTTATGCACATTTTGGACTTTTCTACAATTTACCCAATTGAGAGGCTTTCTTTGTAATTTATCACTTAAAATATGTTCATTTGATATTATATCATCATTATTGAACTTTTTGAGCCATGTGGCACCTATTTAAACCTTGGTTTGAAGGTGTTTTCTCCAAGGGTATTTTAGGGTTTACCCCTTCACGGATGAGCTACCTTTAGTAGCTATCAACTAATGAATTATTGATTGGATTGTAAATTCGAAAAAGGAAAGCTAATAAGGTCTATATGGACGGTGGAGGAGCTCCTTGTGTGTCTTCTTATATATTCTTAATAGTTTAATGCCATAGACACATGGGGAAGCTACGTTTACACCTCATGCTTGCTTCCATCCTTATCCATGGGCTATATTTACCTCTTCCTTGCCCAAGTACGAAACTTTGCTTGATTTATCTTTTCTCTAACCTGGATTAATGACTCCACTCTATTTTTCTGTGGAACCAAGTTCTCTAAGTAAGAAAACAACCTCTTTTTGAAGAAGAAGGTCTCCTAGATCTCCATCTAGCCCTATCTAGGATTTCTAAGGTCATCTTCTAGGGTTTTTGACCAAGGCAAGTTGTTTTCTTCCTTTATTCTCCATTTATCTTTCTCTTCTCCTTCCTTATAATTTCCTCCAGGTCAGAACCTTTCTGTTCCATGGTAGAAATTTCTCTAAAGCACTAAAACCCTACCTTTCTTGCTCCTTATGCTTAGGGTTTGCTCATTTGATGAAGAAAGGTGCTAGATGGACGAGTTCACAACTTATTCTTAGATTTTCTACCCTACCTGCTCAAGTTTTCTTCTATTTGGGATTTCATATTCTCATTAGAGGCAATTTTTATAACTTGTTCCACGTTTATTGCTTACCATAAGCTTGCTAGCTCATGTTCTAGCTTGAAAATGATGATCCATGCAATAAAAAGTTATGCTTGACTTGGATTTCAATTTTTATAATGTTCCTTGTTCTGATTTCAATTCTAGATGAACATGTGATCATGTGTACATTATTCCTAAGGTATAATATTACTTGGATCAGGTTGGTTTAGCAACTTATGGTGCTAAGAACCTATCAACCAATGGTTAATTTTAGGGTTTAAAGTTGATTTCTTCTATAAACCCATGACCCGATGATGGTACCATTGCAGCAACCCTATGATGTTGTCTTCATGACAACTGATGGTCGAGATCAAAGGTGTCAAATGATAGTAACAACCTATGGTCACCCCCTTAGGTCAGGTTTTGGATCAATTAGAAGTGTAATAATCAACCATTAAGTACCCTACTAATGTTATCAATCAATGATGACATTAGCTTAATATTTTATGCTAATTAATGAATATAGTGTACTCAATATCTTAATTGAGGTAGAACCATTGATTTGTGTTGTTCCTGCACAAACCATCGATTGTTTACCTTCTATATAACATGATTGAGTGTTTAACATTCCTAGGCTAACCATCAATTTTAAATGAAATTTAAAAATTGCACGTAGTACAAATAGAGGACAAGGCGTCAACAAAGGATTGGTCAACCAAGAGAGAAAGACTAGTAGAATAAGATCCATCATGACTCGAGAGATTATACATAGAATAGAAAAATAAAAATATGACTATATTTCTTATATGAAGATCCATGAGGATCCTACCCCAAAAAGTATCATAAGCACACAGACTCAAAAGGATACATGAGCCAATTATTGAAGAATCCTCCTACCTAAATGAGTGTAGTGGAAACTAAGACTAATGAATATAAACCATTTAATAAAGTCTAGAACCCAATAAAGAGGAGGGAACCAAGTCCTCCTCCCCAAGATAGACCAAACAAAGTGACTAAGTCATCAATAGGGGACAACATCAGAGAACAAGTAGTTCTACATTTAGAATTCCCCACAACTACCACGGTAGTTTCCAGAACTATTCATGTAATGACCCATTTTCAAATTAACCATCTAATAGAGTTTACTTGGATGGTTGCATGATTAATAAAATTGATCATTGTTTAGAGCTTAATTAATGAAGGTAGTCTAATTTGTGATTCTCTTAGCCTAATGAGAACTCAACATGTTTTTGTTTCAAAGAATTAGGGTTTGAGAATTGAAAAACCCTAATCGGACAAAATTAGGGTTTTGGTAGCATATGAATACAAAATTTGATAAAATAGTGGTGTAGTAAATAACTTTTACTATTTTACATATAACTCTACTTTAGTTGAATTTGCATATAGCTTGAAAAACTCAATTATTAATGTTCTTGTAAAATATTGTAACTTTTGAAGAATTATTTGACCTATTTATCGGTCGATTTTTCTCGAGAAAAACTAAACCGACCATGCATTCAGGTTGAAATATAGCATTTTGGTATTTTAATTGTATCTTTTTACTTGTAAATCCAATTGATCTGAAATTTTAACTGCAGTTGGGAAACTCCATTTAGACATCTTGTTAAATTTTCATAACTTTTGAATGATTTTTTGAATTTTACCTAGTGTGGTGTCAGTCGAGTTTCTTATTAGTAATAACTCAAACTACCATGTTGCAAACTATAGTATAGTAGTATAGTATTTGATTTTTATTTATTATTGGTAACTCTGAATTATCTTCAATTTTTACTAGAGCTCTAACATTTGGTATCACAAAAAATGCTAAAATTTCATAATTTTTGGAGGAGGTTTGGCATATTAAGTAAATGATCTTAAATACAATTTATATGATAAAAAAATCTATAGATATAAAAGAAAACATAAATTTGGGTCAATTTGCAATTGACCCAAGCACCTTGAATGAACTATAAGAGAAACCCAATACCAAAGGAGATCTACTATTTCATCATTTCTATTAGAGAAACAAAATTCTAGAGAGAGAGGAGAGCTAGGATTTTGAGAGGAGAAAGTGGTTGAGATGTTGACCTAGAGTTTCAACATCTGACAAATGATGAAATCAAGTAAGTTTACCTTCTTTGCATAGTCTTTCACGATGAATATTCTCTCACATGTGAACTCCCCAGATCAGATTTGAAATGATATCATAACTACCTCTTTTATTACTCTTTCTCTCATGTTCTCCATTTCTAGGGTTTCTGAGTTGAGAGGAGGAAGACATGGATTCAGTTGCTAGAGTTTGATTGGATTTCTAGAAATTCAGTATATGACCTACGTGTTTAAGGTGTTTGTCACCTTAGGTAAATGTTTCTATCTCTATTAAGTTATGTAATCATTTTGAAAGCCTAATTATATCTGGCTAAAATAATCAAGATCATTTCTAGTACTTATATGTGATTGTATAACCAATTGGGATGATTTGGGGGAAATAAATGCTACTATTCATATCCTTTTTCATTGAATAACATTTTTCTAGTTCCTGACCTATTAATTTAAGTTCTATGAATCATCTCATGGACATAGAATTATGTTTCTTCATACAAATGTTACTTAAGCTTGGAAAATGAGTTGACATGTATAGAACCATAAAGCATTATATTAGAATGAATTACACAATTGTATTGTTGAATCTTATTGAAATTGAATATGATACATACATAAGGATTAGTATGATGTGGTCATTTTCCCTATTTAGTGTTGCATTAGGTATTGAATCAAATGACCTAATGAATCAATGTATACCTATGATTGATGAATGAAATATGTGTAAATGGAAACTAGGGTTTCCATGTGTGTGAATAGCCCTAATGAAACCTTCTACACTATGATGAGATTATTGAATGATGTGATTCTTATGATGTGTTGAACAAAGGATGACTTCTTGAAAACCCTAGAAGTTTAGTATTAATACAAGTATGATTGATAAAGCTAGAACTTGTATATAATGTTGTAAATGTGATGAAATGTTGAAATGTAGGTATTAATACTTCAGTTGAAGATGGTTAATCTTACTAATATGATCTAAGACTAATGCATCTATTTTAACATGACTTATGAAATAATGAGTAAACCCTTACATGAAAGTGGGTCCTTTTATATGAGCTACATAACAGTGAATTGGGAAGGATGATTAGAGATTGTGATGTAAGAAACTGTAACCTAATCCATTTGTTTAACTTAAAAGTGAGTAGTATTATAATGAACTAAGTAATCTTTGTAAATTATGAGAATATTGAAAGTCAATGACATGGTACACTCATCTAATTTCAAGAAAGGAAGTGGAAAACAATGAAATGAATGGTGATGAAAAGTTAAGAATGAAATTAACGAAATGGGTATGAACAAGAGAATTTTATATGAAATGAAAGGGAAAAAAGAGAGAAGAAACTCCCTCTCACTTAGGTGTCGTCTTGTCAAAACATGTCCTATGACCCTTATGATGAGGAGTTTACTCCCAAGAATGGCCACCATGTCAAAACATGTATAAGACTGAGAAAAGGGAAGAAGATGGGGTAGAATATCCAAGGAAAATGCCACAAAAGATAGGCATATACTTACCAAGGTTGAAGATGGGCAAGGATCACCACTTGTAAGGGATCCTACCACAAAGAGCACCAAGATCAACTCTCCTTGTTCCACCAAGCTCCAAGGACGAACAAGAGAATATGAGGAAGAAAGAGGGCCAAAAGGTTCACTTTCATGGAGATGAAAGGGTTTATATGCCAAAGAATGAGGGAGTTAGGGTGCGTTATGATGTGTCAACACCTAAAGACACCAAAGGGACACTTTTCCACCCAAGAAACACACATGCAACCACATAAACCATGCATGCACAAGATGGTGATAAAACCTATGTTGGGTCTTGACCACCTTTGGTTTTCTAACACATGGTTTTGGTTGCAACACCTCAAGGAGGTCAAAACAAGAGTAAAGCATCACCCTAGTCAAGGTCAAAAGATCACCATGCACACTAGGTCGTGACACTTCACAAAAGGACAAATTGTCTCGACCAAAACCACCACAAACCATAATGGTCAAGACAAGGCACACCCAAGGAATATTTCTCAATCAAGACACACCCAAAGCAACCACCTAGTTCCAAGCAAAGGTCGAGACAACAAACAAAGCACACATGGGTGGAAACCAAGCAAACCCTAGAAACCCTAATCACCACCAAGGGTGTCATCACTCATCTAAGTCCCAACCAAGGCACCTCAAAGTAGAACACTTTATTTTATGAAGCCAAGAGAGAGAAGTGATACACTATATGTGGCAAATTATAAAATAACCCTTGAAATGGGTAAATTGCAATTTGGTCCAAAACAAGCACCATAAGCACAAACATCATCCAAACAAACTCAAACTGGAGACTTAAGCTCTCCAAAAGCACTAAAACAATCTCAAAGTATTATATAAAGGTTCTAAGAACATCATAAATCCAAATAAAATAGGGTTGTCCTAAAACACAGGTCATGGGTCTTACAAGCCATAAACCCCTAATAAGGATTTCGCCCCCAAAATCCTAAGTGAAAAGAGACGGATAGTTCCTACGCATCTCTACCTCAAGCTCCCAAATGGCTTACTCAATTCCATGTTGATTCTAAATAACCTTCACCAACACTATATCCTTCTTCTTCAGCTTCTTCACTCTTCTATCAAAAATCAACACGGGTCCTTTCTATAAGGCCCCTAAACTTGCTGAATGAGTTGAATAAGCTTAATTATCATAATTGAATTCTTATAACCCTAATACAACCTTTTTATATGCTTTGAAATCATAATACAAGCTTAAGTTTCAAATTTGGTCCAATTTGGACATTGTTTGAGGAAGTTATGCAATTTTATGCACATTTTGGACTTTTCTACAATTTACCCAATTGAGAGGTTTTCTTTGTAATTTATCACTTGCATTATGTTCCTTGGATATTATACATCATACTTGAGCTTTTTTATCCATGGGGCACCTATTTAAACCTTGGTTTGAAGGTGTTTTCACCAAGGGTATTTTAGGGTTTACCCCTTCACGGATGAGCTACCTTTAGTAGCTATCAACTAATGAATTCTTTGATTGGATTGTAAATTCTACAAAGTAAATATAATCAGTGGATGGTGGGGGATCTTATTTTGTGTGTTCTTGTATATTATTAATAGTTTAAAGACATAGACACATGGGGAAGTTACTTTTACACCTCATGCTTCCTTATATTTACCTCTTCCTTGCCCAAGTACAAAACTTTGCTTGTTTTATCTTTTATCTAACCTATATCAAAGACTCCACTCTATTTTTCTGTAGAACCAAGTGCTCTAAGTTAGAATACAGCCTCTTTTTGTAGAATAAGGTCTCCTAGAGCTCCATCTAGCCCTACCTAGTGTTTCCAAGGTCATCTTCTAGGGATTTCGACCAAGACAAGTTGTTTTATTCCTTTATTCTCCATTTCTCTTTCTCTTCTCCTTCCTTATACCTTTCTCCAGGTCAGAACCTTGATGTTCCATGGTATAAATTGCTCTTAAGAACTAAAACTCTTCCTTTCTTGCTCCTTATGCTTAGGGTTTGCTCATTTGATAAAGAAAGGTGCTAGATGGATGAGTTCACAACTTATTCTTGGATTTTCTACCCTACCCACTCAAGTTTTCTTCTGTTTGGGATTTCATCTTCTCATTAGAGGCAATTTTTATAACTTTATCAACGTTTATTTCTTGCCATAAGCTTTCTAGCTCATGTTCTTGCTTGAAAATGATGATCCATGCACTAAAAAGCTATGCTTGACTTGGATTTCAATTTTTATAATGTTCCTTGTTCTGATTTCAGTTCTAGATGAACCTGTGATCAGGTGTAAATTATTCCTAAGGTATAATATGACTTGGATCAGTTTGGTTTGGCAACTTATGGTGCTAATCACCTATCAACCAATCGTCAATTTTAGGGTTTAAACTTGATTTCTTCTATAAACCCATGACCCAATGATGGTACCATTGCAACAACCCTATGGTGTTGTCTTCATGACAACTGAAGGTCGAGATCAAAGGTGTCATATGATGGTGACAACCTATGGTCACCTCCTTAGGTCAGGTTTTGGATCAATTAGAAGTTTAATGATCAACCATTAAGTACCCTACTGTTGTTATCAATCAATGATGACATTTTTTTAAATTGGGTAAGTCAGGAGATCTTCTTATTCATCCCGCTCTCCTCTTGTAGGAAAAATCAAAGGATTAAACATGTAGGGATATGAATGCAAATTAAACATGGTAGCACTACTACCATTACATTTGTCACTCTCCTACTAGATTTGGATAGACTCAGGTGGCCTGGTGTAGTGATATGTCTCATTTTTGTTTCTAATATGGTACTTAGCGAGACCATCCGCATCTCTATTGCCGGTTCTCTGAATATAAGAATGTGTC
The DNA here is from genome assembly GCA_963693085.1 of Alisma plantago-aquatica. NCBI lineage: Eukaryota > Viridiplantae > Streptophyta > Magnoliopsida > Alismatales > Alismataceae > Alisma > Alisma plantago-aquatica. The sequence goes on along the minus strand of OY856411.1, from coordinate 317,615,699 downwards.
CATTGTACATTTTTGGCCAAATACTGTTGACACCCATAGATAATGCGTGCATGCCTTGGGTGTTCGACAGCGTTGTGCATCACCGCATTGATTGCCTGTTTACAGTCAGATTCGATGTCCAGTTCCTCAAGGTTCAGTTCGTCTGCTTTATGCATTGTGAACTGCAAGGCCAGAAGCTCAGTGTGCAAAGTTGAGTTGACATTGGATGACAGAGCCCCAAAGCCCCATGCCCAGTTACCTTCATTATTTCTGACAATCATTGTTGTTGCGCTCTTCCATCAAATGACAGTAGCGTCAACATTCATCTTCAACCTCCCAACACTCGGACTTCTCCAGCCGTCCTCTGCTCACTCAATAGGTTGACCAGAGTCCCTATCCTCTTTGTCCTACCATGCCTCCACCGATGCAGCCACTTTTGGCATAACAAACTGGAAGATATGCTCGGTAGGCTTGATCGTCTTCTCGAAGATATGTTGGTTTCTGCACTGCCATATATACCAGCATGTGATCATGAAAAGGCTATGTTCCTCGCCTTTCAGCCGCAATACTTGGTTTATCCATGAGGGAGCGTCAGTGGTAAAGAAGGAAGGTGGTTGACCACCATTTAACAATCTCTCCCATATTGGTTTAGCAAATTTACAGTCGTGAATGGCATGGATTGTTGTTTCCTCATCCTCCTGACATCGTCCGCACAAGGGGTCCATGGTCATATGGCGTTGGACCCGCTTATCGTTTGTAAGGAGTGCACCATGCATGAGGAGCCACATAAAATGCTTGATTTTGGCCACCACCTTGGATTTCCACAGCCTGTCCCATTCTCCTTCAGTCCTCAGGTCACATGAGGTTTTGATGATGCTATAAGAGGATTTGGTAGAGTAGTTCCCATCCGTGGTAGACTTCCACACAGAGATGTCATTGCGTTCTTGATAAAGAGGAGTTGTGATGGCCATGATCTGATCAACCCTATCTTTGGGCAGTCAGTGCTTGAGGAAGTCTTCATCCTAGCTTCCATTACTCAAAATCACACTGGCTACCTACAGGTTAGCAATGTCTACTGGAATATGTCAGATGGCTACGTCCTCCAGTTTAGTACCCTCAAAGCACCAGTAGTTCTTCCAGAAGTTGGTCCCATTGTCGTTCAAAATCTCTTTGTATGAGTTCTCTTCAATGAACTTCTTTCCCTTGAGAACAGCTCTCACCAATCTAGATAGATTTGGGAGGCTTCCTCCTATATGTTGCTTTTATTTGGGTCTGATGTATCGACACCAGGCGGTGTCCCTTCCCGTGGCCACTTCCCAGGCATTCTTCATGAAAAGAGCCATGTTCCACTCCCTCATGGTGTAGATTCCAAGTCCCCCACTCTCCTTCATGCTTGTCACTTTGTTCCAAGCTATAAGAGGGATGGAATGCATGCTCTGGCTACCACCCCAGATGAACTTCCTTATGCTACTATCAATGTGATCACAGAGTCCCAAAGGAAATTGTGCAGTTTGCATTGCATATGTTGTGATGGTTGTGAGTGTAGCTTTTGCAAGGAAACACTAACCTGCAAACGAGAGGCTTTTGGATGCCCAACTGTTGATGCGGATGTCAACTCGATTCAGGATATCAGCATATGTATGTTTGTTGACTTTTGAGTGGATGATGGGGACTCCTAAGTATCTACCAAGATCTTCCATTTCTTTGAAGGGTCCGATTTTGATCACCTTTCTCCTCATGCTTCTGGGTACGCTTGCAGAGAAGAATATATGTGTCTTCTTGATTGAAATAGTCTAACCCGAAGCCTCCCCGAACCTTCTAAAGCATTGATTGGTAATGGATTTCATCCAAGGTGTCAGGTGAAGCATTGATTGGTAATGGATTTTCATCCAAGCATTGTTAAGCATATAGCTAGCGTTCCCACTCGTAAGTTGGGCTCGCTATCCTTCGTCTGGTCGAGAAGGGACTGTGACTTGTTTCCTCAAGGACAGGTGTTAAGATAAGAAGAGAAGGGCGACTTTTCTTAGGCAAAAAAGCAGCAGCCAATGTCACATTAGGGAAGGGGGAGCCCATTCTATTAAAGTACGGATGGCGAGTTTCTTCCTGGAAGTTTCAACCTTTGATTCTGTAGCGAACATGGGTGAAATCAACGCAACGGGTGCGCAATCAGCGATAGGCTTGATTGATCATATTACATAGAAGGCATTACAAGGAGCGATGATTGGCATTCTACTCCTTATGATTTAGTGTGTGTCATCAGTGGAGTTCGAATTAGAGTGACATTCCTCATTCAGTGTGAAACCTTAGCTTTCTAAGTCATTTTTCGAGGGTATATTTCATATCTGTGGTCCTTTTTTTGAATCACAAAATCGCAAACACACTACTAAAGAATCTCGACCTATGGAAAAGCATGGTAGCAGTATTTTGGATCTCCTACTCGTCCCACCTCATTTGGTTTTTCACTGAACTGCTAACTCTGTTGGGCGCATGAGACACTTGCCCAAGGGATTTAGAACGAACAATACACTGTAGTTATACGATGGTCTAGCGAAAGGAAAAACGAGTTGTTCATATACGCACCTGCCTCTAATACCCAATCAGAAGGGTAGTCATGCCCACAAGGTGCGAAGCACTTTTTGTTGCATCGAATCAAAATGTTACAGCTTCAAAATGTCGATTCCATCTCTCTGAAATGACCAAATGATATGCTAAAGGCAACGAACATGAAAGCTTCAACAAGCAAGTAGAAGTCCCGTCCAGCCATTTTTTTTTACTATTTATTGAATCCTGAAAATCTCATCGTAGAGAATCCCTGCCCAACTCGATCGAGCACCAGTTCTTTCAGTGGAATCTTCTAGTTCTTCCAAACTGTCTAGGCTCAGTTCCTTATCAAGGGTCAAAAAGAGGGTCTCCCTTAATGTATGGGACGGGACCTGGTCGGATTAGTACTTTCAAGGCCTAGTTTTCTCCTCATCCTTTGTCACCAGCTCAAGCGACTCACCTTAAGCAGCTGGCTCCCCACTTCTGGGATTATAAGGCGGTAATCTTGTCAGCAGAGATTTGGCACTTGTGATACTTTCGCACATATTCAATGCAATCTATCTCCAGTGTGGGCCAAAATTCAACGGCCCTATGAATTTTTCGAGCTAACATATGCCCATTTGCATGAGTCCCGCATATCCCTTCATGCACTTCTTCCATGAATTTGCCTCTTTGGCATCTACACATCTTAGTAGCATAGAATTGTGACTTCTTTTGTAAAGTCTTTCTCCGAAACTCATTGCTGCAAATGGTTCTCTTGTCGACTTCAGAGATAGTAGGAGGATACTCACGATGCAAAATATATCGCTTGATATCATAATACCAGTCCATCTTCTTCTTCTATCATCAAACAATATGATTGATTGGACGTACCGAGTTTCTACCTGGAGAGGTTATACAACGTTCTGTCACCCTCATCATTGATGCCAAGGTTGCTAGGGTGTCGGCAAATTTCTTCTTGGATCGGGGCATGTAATTGAACTCAATGTCACTTTTTGATCCGATCAAGTAAGGATGATAGGGAATGAACTTGGAGTCTTGAGTTTTCTTGAAGGTGATGGGTGGGATACAATAGTTTCATACTTTTGTTCTTCTACTTAATCCGGCCAGTTCTTTGATAGAACTTCTAAGTTCATAAGGTTATGCTTATGCTTTCTGACCAACAACAGACTTGATTGACCAGAGAGAGTTTTCTAGTGACGGGCTAAGAACGGCTTCTTGCTTGCGGGGATTTAGCGGCTAAAAGAAAGAAAGATCTTCTTGTGCTGGCACCTTGGATGAAATCCGTGTTCTTTCTTTGTTTGGGACGGAGGATGAAAATCAGAACTGCGCCTCACCCCTATTTGTTTGAATGCCTTATACCATAACATAACATAAAAGGAACTGGAACTTCTTAAGAAACCTCTGCTTCGATATTGTTGATTAGTAAGGTAGGGAAATTCATCCTCTATAGTGATCTCGCCGCCTGCGAACATTCTCTAAATTTTAGCACAAGAGAATAAACAGGGAAAGGAGAATGCATTATACTACGTAATTCGGCGATTCGTAGAGGCGGAATAAAAGAACTATTCGCCAATTTCAAACCCAATTTGTGTTGCATTTTGGTCTTTGCTGCAAAAAGCTAGGCTACTCTCGATTAGCAATCAGATCAAGTTAATCTCAAGAGCAGACCCTTTCAAGTTCTTAATGAAACAATCAGGTCGATTGACCAAATGGTCTCTGTTATTCTCTTAATTGGAGAGAATATTGATTCAAGAAATCTATGAAGGGAAAGGCTCTGGCGGATTTCCTAGAAGCTCATCCATACCAGAAAATCATAGGTAGCTTGGAAGCATAGGACTAAGCTAATTTATTCCCCCCGAGCCCTATGCGCTGAGGATCCAAGAAACGGAGGGATACCCGCATGGGAGGGAGCCCCAAGCTTATTGAATCGTCTCAACCCTTAGTTAGAAGTAGCATCACCCTTCCGAAGGGGCTTATCCTTTATTGAGATTAGCACCTTTCTGAACTTCATACAGCTAGCGATCACTAAAATGGGTGGACTCTTTCATATTCGGTGCTACTACCTAACCCCATGTATATATTGTTCGAAGAATCTTTCTATGGTACGGAACATTGCAGTTTTGATTCTCTCTCAACAAATGTGAGGTAGGATCCACCTTTTCCAATATCTTCTTTTGAAGCTGTTAACAATAAAAAAAAAAGATGATTCTTTTCAAAATCTAGTATCGTATATAAGATAACGGCTGCTTTGAGTAATGATATTTCGAGTTATAGGGAAAATGATAACTAATCTAATGGGCTTGCAGCGCCAGTTCTCCCCTCCTCAATCCATAGCGTATGTATATTATGTATATAAGGAAGTGGTTGGTTCCTCATTGCCATGAAGAGGGGTCGCTACTTTCCTATTCACTTCTTTCTCTGCCTTCCTTCTTCTTTTCATTGCGGACATTCATCCTTAGAAGCGTCTGTCTCATGCCAAATGTCTTAGAGAATCTTCTACTCTAGAGGAAGGTGTGAAGCGTTCAGCTAGCCACGCACACGAGGAGGATTCATCTTTCAACTTCCGATCTTAGCACTTTTGACTTCTCATCGAAGATGCCCATAAGAACCTCTTTTGGAAGAGATGGCATCTTTCTTTTGTATAAACTAGATATGCCGCATCCACCGGGCCGAGAGTACTAATCCCAGGTACCTTAAAGAGGCGATTTGGCTGTCCTAACTTCTTTCGGGGAGTAGACCACGGACATTGAATAAGAATCAATCTTCCAGTCCCTTTCTCCGACTATGGATGGCCGGTATCGGTTATGCACACCATACCTGTACTTGTGCTATCGAAAAGGCAATGCCCAATTCTTTCCTATGCAAAAGGGGACTCCTTATGATTGAACTAGTCGTCGTAGAAGGCAAATCCGATCTATGCCCAAACCACCAGGATGAGAGAATCTCTATCTGATTCTTCCTGGGAGTGGGAGGAGACAGAGTCAAATCAATCGACAACAAACGTGGCACACTGACTATATTCCAACTTCTCTGCATCAATGCACTCACTACCTTTGACGCCAAGGAAAGCAAGTCAAGCATTTCAAGAAGAAAGTCACAGTCACACCCCTACTACTATTCTAACAGCTACCGATTCTCATCTGAGGAGAACTCTACTACCTTTAGAGTAGACTGTAGCAGCCTCCAACTCAATCGCACCGTCGTCTTCCCGAGAACCTGCATGGGATTCGTGAACAGGAAAAGATGCTCCTGGCCCGAAAAAAAAATCTATGAAATCCTATCTACCTACTCTATAGCTCTTGCCTTCCTTTCCTTCAATTTTGATACTACATTTCCCTACTACAATGCTCCTTTATTGTTAAACGACTTGACTTTCTTAGCAAGACACAGTCAAAGATCAACTCGAATAATCAATATTCCAATATTGAACTCACCATAATAAAAAATGGAAGAGATTTGGCAGTGGTGGTGGTTTCTGCTAGGGTTTTGAACGTCCAAGTATTCCCATAATTAATGATCTTCGCTGGATCAAGATGGATCTATGGACGCTCTATGAGCGAATCGATCTGGAGGAAGAAGGAGACCTCATGGTCGAAATGGGTTAATGCATATATTTTACGGGGTGATCATCCGATGACAAATACCCTGATGCAAAACTACAATCGTCAGGAGAGGATAAGAGCAATGAGTTGCTCAATCAAGTAATCAAGAAGAATCAAGAACTCATGAGCACGTTTGGCCAATAGATTAAGCAACAAGGAGAATTTATGAATCAATTTAGGCAGACCTTACAAAGTCATGGGGCTCAGATGAGAACTATAGAGACATTGTTAGCGCAGATGGCAGCTGAGATAGCAAATCTAAAAAAGCCGACACAACAAGGTTTTCCCAGAAATACAAATGTTCCAGGATGAAACCAACAATCTAAGGCAATTCTGCTACAGAGTGGTAAGAATATTTTAAACCCCAGGGCTGATGAACTGAGCACACCCCAGCCAGAAACCGCATGTGAGGCCACAGAGGAGGTTACAATCACAGAGTCGATAGCTGATGTGGTAGAGGAAGCCACACCAGAACCCATTGCTGAGGAAGAAACTCCAAAGAGGACACCATATGTGCTGCCACATCAAAGGGAACAGACAGTCCCAGTGCCGTATCCAAACAGTTTGAAGGCTAAGAAAGTGGACGCTCAGTTCAAGAAGTTCCTAGATAGCTTTAGGAAACTTTCTGTCAACATTCCACTACTAGAGGCAATAGAGCAGATACCATCCTATGGCAAGTTTCTTAAAGATATAATTACAAAGAAGAGGAAGATTCCTGATACTGAAGTGGTGGTTCTTAAGGAGCAAGTGAGTGCCTTCATTATGGGCACATTGCCACCTAAAAGACAAGATCCGGGATGCTTCAATATTTCATGTTACATTGGTAAGGTGAAATTCGGCGACGCATTGTGTGACTCCGGGGCAAGTATCAATTTGATGCCTCTTTATACTTTCAAGAAGTTGGGACTTAAAGAATCGAGACATAGCAACATGACGATTCAGCTAGTGGATAATTTTGTGGTAAAGCCGTATGGTATTTGTGAAGATGTTCTTGTTAAAGTTGACAGGTTTGTATTTCCATCAGATTTTGTGGTAATGGAAATGCAAGATGAACAAGGAAATGATCTACTCCTCGGAAGACCCTTCCAAGCTACTGCAAATATGATACTCGAGATGGGACGAGGCCATTTGACATTGGGAATCGTGGATAACCGATTTGAAATGGTTATGCCCCCAAGCACAACACAATCAAAAGCGAAGGAGCAGTGTCGCATGGTGAAACATTTTGATCAGAATATTTCGCTTTGTCTAGGGAAGTTGTTTCTAGATATGGATCATGTAATGACCAAGGTAGATAAGGGGACACTGGCTGTAGACATTATGGAATAGACCAAAGTTGTTTCTCTTTGCAGGGTTGTGGGTTTACCAAATGATGAAGAGGAGGAAATCCCTCTTTCTATTGAAGATGATGCAATAGCAAATTCTGTCCTTGATACATATCCAGAACTGCCTCTTGAAGCTTGCCTTGTCAATATAATGCATGACTGGATGAGAAGCAAGTCATTACAAGAATGCGTCAAGATGCTTCAAGTGTTGCCGTGCTATTATGCCAAGTATTATGAAGATCTTGGGCCACTCCCACCACTGCTTTAGTCATCTTTGATCAGTCCACCAGAGTTAGAATTGAAGCCACTGCCGCCTCATTTGAAATATGCATTCTTAGCCGATGGTGATAGACTACCGGTGATTATCTCGGCATATCTGAGTGATGAGGAAGAGGATCAATTGATGATCGTGCTGAAGAACCACTGTGGCGCATTCAGGTGGTCAGTCGCGGATATCAAGGGGATCTCCCCTACACTTTTCCAGTACAAGATCCGGCTCGAGGAAGGAGCCAAACCTATAATCCAGCCACAGCGCAGACTCAATCCAAGCATGATGGAGGTAGTAAAGAAGGAGGTGATCAAGCTCCTTTCTACAAGCATCATCTATGCTATGTCTGATTTGACGTGGGTAAGTCCCACACATGTAGTCCCTTAAAAGGGGGGAATCACTGTCACTCACAACTTGTTAAATGAGATGGTCACGACCCGATTGGTAATCGGGTGGCGTGTGTGCATTGATTACCGTAGATTGAAATATGCTACGTTAAAAGATCATTTTCCTCTTCCGTTCATTGATCAAATTTTAGAGTGACTAGCGAGTCGATCCCATTTTTGTTTTCTAGATGGCTACTCTGGCTACAATCAGATTTCTATTGATCCTAAGGACCAAGATAAGTCCACCTTCACTTGTCCTTATGGAACATTTGCATATCGTCGTATGCCCTTTGGTTTGTGTAAAGCACCAGCCACCATTCAACGTTGCATGCTTGCCATTTCCTCTGATATGGTTGAGTGTTGTTTAGAGGTCTTCATGGATGATTTTTCCGTCTATGGTGCATCTTTTGATGAATGTCTTTACAATTTGGATAAAGTTTTACAATGATGTGAGGACACACATTTAGTTCTCAAGTGGGAAAAATGCCATATGATGGTTAGTGAAGGGATTGTGCTTGGACATAAAGTGTCTAGCAAGGGGCTGGAGGTGGATCCTGTTAAGATTGAGGTTATTTCAAAATTACCCCCACCCAATTCGGTTAAAGGGGTAAGGAGTTTTCTCGGTCACGCAGGATTTTATCGCCGCTTTATCAAAGATTTCTCGAAAATTGCTAAACCTTTATCTGAACTTCTTGAGAAAGATGCGATGTTTGACTTTAATGAGAAGTGTTTGCATGCTTTTAATGTACTCAAGGAGAAGTTAATCTCTGCACCGGTTGTTCAAACGCCGGATTGGAAGAAGCCATTTGAATTAATGTGTGATGCTTCGGATTTTGTAGTGGGGGCTATTCTTGGGCAATGTTTTGAAAACAAACCCACTGTGATTTGTTATGCATCCAAGACTTTAAACGACGCACAACTTTATTACTCTACAACTAAAAAGGAACTTCTCGCCGTCGTTTTTGCATTCGAAAAATTTCAGCAATATCTTGTAGGGTCAAAAGTTGTGGTATGGACGGACCACGCCGCCATAAAATATTTGATGGAAAAGAAAGATGCCAAACCTAGATTGATTAGGTGGATCTTATTGTTACAAGAATTTGATATTGAAATCAAAGATAAGGCAGGGATTGAGAATGTGGTTGCAGACCACTTGTCTAGGTTAGAATGGGTAGATGAGAAGGACATCCATATACCCATTACCGAGACATTCCCTGATGAGCAAATCATTTCTGTTAAATCCAAAGATCCATAGTTTTCATATATTGTTAATTATCTTGCCTGTAAAATAATCCCAGAAGATTGGACTTATCAAGAGAAAAAGAAATTTTTCCATTCTTTGAGATATTATTTCTGGGATGATCCCATTTTGTTGAAGCAATGTAGGGACGGCGTTTTGCACAGGTGTGTACTGGAGATAGAATATGATAGTGTACTTAGTCATTGTCACACACTACCAACCAATGGCCATCATGCAAGTTCCAGAACGGCGGCCAAGGTGCTTGAGAGAAGCCTTTATTGGCCTACACTTTTTCGGGACACCTATGACTATGTGCGAAGATGTGATTCCTGTCAAAGGGAAGGTAATATTTCAAATCGGCAAGAGATGCCCCTCAACGTGTTTCCAGAAGTTGAGGTATTTGATCTGTGGGGCATTGATTTTATGGGACCCTTTGTGTCCTCGAATTCTAATTTGTACATTTTACTAGTTGTTGATTATGTATCAAAGTGGGTAGAGGCAATACCCACATGGACTAATGATGTTGTTGTAGTGTGCAAGTTTGTAAAAGATCACATTTTCTGCAGATTTGGTGTGCCAAGGATGATTATCAGCGATGGAGGCACCCATTTCAAAAATCAAAAGTTTGATGCGTTGTTGAGAAAGTACGGGGTAAAGCACAATATTGGTACCCCGTACCACCCACAGACACAAGGGCAGGTCGAGGTGTCCAATAAGGAAATCAAACAAATTTTGGAGCGCACAGTGGCTTCAACAAGAAAGAACTGGAGTACTTTGTTACCGGATGCTTTATGGGTGTATAGGACGGCATTTAAGACACCTATAGGCACTACACCTTTTAGGTTGGCTTATGGGTGGGCCTGCCATTTACCGGTAGAGTTGGAGCATAAGGCGCACTGGGCGCTAAGGAAGCTTAACTTAACTTATGATGAGGCAGGGAAGAAACGAATGCTAGAGCTCAATGAGCTAGATGAGCTGAGGATGAATGCCTATGAAAACTCAAGGATTTACAAGGAGAGAACAAAACTCATTCACGATCAACGCATTCAACTGTGTGTCTTCAAAAAGGGAGATCGTGTGCTATTATTCAACTCGAGGTTGAAGCTGCATCCCGGGAAATTGAAATCCCGGTGGAGTGGACCTTTCATTGTGGAGGAGGTACGGCCACATGGTGCCATCCTGGTGCGTGATGGAGAGACGACATTTCTAGTCAACGGACAGAGGTTGAAGCTATACTTTGGTGAGGATTACACAAGGAAAGTGCATGAGGTCAAACTCATAGCACTAAAGGATGCATGATAAGCTTGATTTTGTCTAGCCTAATACGTTAAATAAGGGCGCTTGTTGGGAGGCAACCCAATCATTGGTAGTTTCATCCATTTTCTTTCACATTTACAAGTTAGTTTGGTTTAATTTTGTTTTTAGTGTAAAAATGATACCTTGGTCGTTTGTTCAGTGTGCAGGTCTGAGGCAGAGTCGATACTATCGACCATTGTGTCAATGGTAGCGACATGGGTACAGGTAGGCGACTATAGAAAAATTTTTGAGTCGATACCATCGACGGCCTCATCGATGGTATAGACCTACCATCAGAGATGCCGAAGAACAAGGCAGATCGGGGTTGATAGTATCGACTAGGATGTTGATACTCACGAGATCCCTGAAGATTTACAGATGATTTTGTCTCAATGAAGTCGATACCATCGACGGGCCTGTCGATGGTATCGACCCGGCTACAATCAGAAAGCGGCGGTCGGGCCTCACGAGGGTAATTGATCCAGGAAGAGTCGATACTACCGACCCACGTCGATGGTATCGACGTGACACGTCATCGATCTGTGAGAAGAAATCAACGGTGGCTGCTAAATCAAGGAATTCGATCTGTGGGATGGGTCAATACCATTGACCTGTGTCGATGGTATCGACACGTCATTGATCTGGGCCCCCACATCAAGAAATCGACAACTGTCGATACTAGAGAAGACCCAGATTTTGCTATAGGTTTCGATACCATCGACACCCCATCGATGGAATCGACGGGTCCATAGCAGCGACGGACTCAGTTATAAAAGAAAGGGTTGATTGTCAAATCTCTTCACACCTTCAGAGCTTCTTCCTTCCACTTGTGCCTTGAGCATTGTTGAGTGACCGGAGGCCTTCGTCGATAATCTGAGGATTGGGATATCTTCACTGAGTTCTACACCGAGAAGAGATCGTCTTCTCTGACCTTCACCGAGCTCTATCTCCTATTCCCTTTTTCTCTGAGACGATGGTGTGGATAGAAGGAGCGTCTTATTCAAGGTCGGTCCTGATGGAGATCCTGACTTTCATTCCTCCACCATCTGAATCGATTCCTCGTCTGAGGATTGTTCATCCTTCTGTGGAAGTATGGAAGGTATACGAAGAGTTGCTGAAGAGGAAAATCGAGGCAACCCGATATGTTGATCGGGACATGGTTCGTTACCTTGGGTTCGAGCCCAATCTTGCTTATTTCCTTCAAGGGCAAGCAAGGAATACGGGTAGGAGGCCCAACGACATGGAGTTCCACACTGGCGGCCAACCATTTTTCGGTGAGTGGCCGACATATAAAGAGCTCGTGGCGGAGTTTGTGGCATCGCTGGACATATGTGTCGTGTCGAACGACCTCATCACCACTGATCGAGAATGGATACAGGGTCGCGTTTCTTTCTGGCTCTACAAAAACAATTACACTCTCACCCTCAAGCAATTCAATTTCATTTACAACTGGAATCACGGGAGAGACCAGCATAGGAGGTCAGACAACCGGACCAATTACGATGACATCTTTGCCCAGCTGGTGATCGCGCCTCCAGGAAAATCCGTCAGCTATCACAATGTTGTTGTCGCCGACTTCGAGCATCCTTTTGTGTGAATTCTACATCGCATGCTTTGCACGATGCTTTTTTCTCAGGGTGATCTCTCGCTTAATAAATTTCAAGAGACAGATTTGTTCTTTTTGTATAAGCTGCTGAAGCGAGAGGAGTGCAATTGGGGCGCGTTTTTCTTGACGCATGTGTTAGCTGTGAAGAGGAGTACACGAAAAGCTCCTATCCACTTTAGAGGGATCATCACACCGTTGGCTCTCTACCTTGGGTTGGATTTTTCCCAATTCACTCTACTTTCCAATAGGAACAAGGTCAACCTGCATCATCTACACCGCTCCAATCTCCTTATGCTCTGTGATGGCTTGGCTTATGCACATTGTCATGTCAATCATGCATATCAAGAATTTGCGCTTCCAGACCCCGTCTTCAACATCGAGGGAGCTCAGCACTTCTTGTGGCCCATCATCGCCATCGATGACTCCGATGAAGAGGAAGACGGGGATGATGACAACAATGATGACGGCGACAAGCATGAAGAGGAAGAGGAGGCTTTCACTCCTCTTCGGGCACGAGTGGCACCGAGGAAGCGTCCCTGCTTCCACCTAGGTGCATCATCTTCTTCGCAGCTTCTTCCACCTCAGCCCTCTCAACAAGGAGAGGATGCCTATTCGATGCAAGGGATGTACTCAATGATGTAGCAACATACTACTTCTTTCGCCGGTATTCAGGATACCACGAACTGGCTTTTCATGAACCACCAGGCCATCTATGAGAATGAGCGTCTCCTCCTCACCAACCAACAGAATATACATTAGAGGTTGCATAGGATGGAGATGCAGCAACAACCCTTCTACGACAACTACTGGAGCTAGAACTATTTCGGGGGGTATCCTCAACCTCTGCTGATACCCCAGTATGATCTGAGTTTCTAGGGGCAGTATCCATCATGGGACCCCACAGCCCTACAGTACCCGCCTCCACCTGACCAATGATCAGTATCACTGTTCCACCTTTTAAGGTTGTTTTTTACTATGAGCCCATAGTCGAATTCAAGCTTAGGGGGAGAGTTGGAACAGCTTCTATCCTTTATTTTTCTTAGTTTTTATCATTTATTGCTTTGTCTTTTATTTTAGAAATTTTCTTAGTTCTTAGTTTTTTTTAGGATCCACACTCTATCTAGTGTAATTGTGGATGTCTAATGTAATGTGTCATCTCTGTGTTTGTACATGGGAATCAGGGGTAAATTTGAAAAAATTTAGTGAATTTGCAAGCTTGTTTTGTTCGAACTTAAGCACATGACTTATGAAAATTATTGGGTTTGTCAACTTTAAAACAGAACACCATACTGTACCTGCCGTTGATTCACGAAAAGTGGATGGAATTGGTTGTTTGAGCCTAAACTGACCAAATGATAATGAGACCTTAATTTGAAATAAGAGAGAGAAACATCTTAATTATTACACAGGTCAGTAAGGAGGGACATATAATATTTTCTAATGGTTCAGTCAATTAATCTTGTGATCTATCCACCCCATTGTTTTCATATTCCACCATAAGAACTGGAAGCACATTACGGTTTTCATCTTTTGATTGCATAGCATTTAGGTAGGATTGCATTTTAGTAGATTGTGCATTAAAAAATGGAAAATGAAAAAATTTGTAGATGAATCATGCATGCACACATTCCTGAGTGCATGGCATCACAGTTGCATAATTGATCTCATGTAGTTGCATTTTAACATATCTTTGAGCATATAGGACAGTATGTGCCTTATTTCTTGTGAAAAATAAGAGAAGCGAGTAACTCGTTGTATACTCGCTGAAATACAGTTGTAAGGCCTCAAGGATTACAGTTATGAGAAAGTAAGCTCGAGAAAAAATAAGAGAGAAAAAAAATCTGAAAAATATTGTACATTTTGCAATTTGAGAGAAAAAGGGCTTGAGAAAAAAAAGGCTGATTTTAGAGGGAGAAAAGAGCTTGTCTCGCCCGTGTAATAGGAAGAATAAGCACATAATGTAGTTTTTAGATATTCTATCTCACAGAAGATGGAATTGTAGGAACATATAGTAGGAACATGCATCATTCCACCTAAAATGTAGGCATTAGGGCATTTTCATTTGCATTTGCATCATTTAGGTCATTTCGGATATTTGTGCATTTTAAAACTGTATTATGCTTCCATTTCTTCCACAGCCACCCATTCCATCCACCCGTTGCTCGAATTGGTAGGTCACCGTGATTATCTCCTCACTCGTTCATATCAGGAGAGCTACTTCCACTTAGATGGTAGTTAGGACGAGCAACGTAGATAGAAGATCACAAGATGCACTGAGTTTGGACCGGAGGATTTTATTATGTTAACTACCTTATGTGATAGTGTTCATCAATTCTGGGGTAGATATCTCTTATGGATGATCATTGTCGCCCTGCGGGTAATTATCATTTTGTGGTTAGCGAGGGCCGGAATGTGAATGTTTGGCGGGAATCATACGGCAAGGTATGTTTATGATAATCTGTTCTTTAGTTAACCTTCGCAATTCTATTCTAAAGTTTTGCTGCTCGAGGATGAGCAAGGTTTAAGCTTAGGGGAGTTTGATGCGAGGATTTTGAGTCACATTTATAGACTTGTTTTACTTGCATTTTATGTGTTTATTGGTTACTTTGGTGGTTAATAGTACATAATTCACTTACTCTAGTCTATAATCTCTTTCAGTATCAAATCTCTCATATTTTATCTTTTTTATCATAAACGATTATAATAATGGGTTTTATCTCAGCTGATTTGGCTTTGTCTTGCAATTTCAGGAAAAATTTATATATACAGCTGTCGATACCATCGACATCCGTCGATAGTATCGACACAGTCACAGAGAGACAGTCGTGAGGAGCCAAGCAGTGTCGATACCATCGACTGGGAAGTCGATGGTAGTGAGTTACATTCAGGTTGCCCGCAATCATCCAGTCGATACTATCGACACAAAAGTTGATACTATCGATGGTCCCAGTTTCAGCGACGGAAAAGCGACAAAACCGACGCCTAAGGATGTCGATACCATCGAACCTCATTGATGGTATCGAGTCTGCATCAGTCGGGACGTCAGAGAAAAAAGGAAACCTGCCGATCTCACGACGGGTCAATACCATCGACACCCCGTCGATGGTATCGATACCGTCAGATTAGTTTTTGTTCCAGATCGGCCCGAATCCAATGGTGGTGATATTTCGACGATCTAATTTGGTGTTTATACCTAATGACGGTGGCCAGGAGCTATGAATCACGTCATTAGCCACTGCACACATCCTAAGGAGATTGAGGGAGGAGAACGGAGTCTGGAAGCATGCCCCGACCATTCCGAGAGCCGAAGAAGACATTTTCCACCGTCGAAAGACTGTAGATCACGCACTCTATGTCGAGGAATGCTTGGATCTTCTCTGTTCAGGGGTTTACATCACTTCATCCACATTTTTCTTCATGTTTTCCTTTTCTTCCACCATGTCTTGCTCTGAGATGAACATGTGGGGCTAATCCCCTTTGTCTTTAGGATCGGGAGTAGCCCGGGTAATCGTTGTATGACATTTTTATCATAGTAATTCATAATTTGTCTCTTAAATTTGTGGTATGATTTCGTTTTCTCCATTATATCATTATGCTTGATCACCCTAATGATAATCTAATGCCTTTAATTGCTTTGAAAGAAGAATTAACGGTTGAAATGTGACGAAATTCACATTAACTCATAAATTCCTTGAACAAGGTGATGTACGGTCAATGGTGGAGACCCGGAGGTTGATTCTAATGCACCTAGTTTAGGGTATAGGTTACTACGATAGTGGAACCGACCTAGATTTAGGTAGTGAATTGTATCACGATAGTGAACAATTCTGACTACATGCCACTACCCGGAATGAGAGATGAATTTGATTAGCTACATAGAAATAAATACAACGAGAACTCGTGGTGAAACCGCAATCCTAAAGATTCCCATCTAAATTGATTAAACTCAACATTTAATCGATTTCTTTGCTTTCTTTTATTTTCTTTTTCTTTTTAATCAACTCTTAGAACCCTTTTAACCGGTCTAGCTGATTGCAAACAGTTAGTAGTAGTCTATCGATAGTTCAGTGTCCCTGAGTTCGACTCGAGCCTCACAAAGGCCTATATTACATTGACGCGTACACTTGCATTATATGCACGGTAAAACCATGTCATGTATTCATAAAATAGATATAATTTTAGGACGATAGCTAGAATTTAAAGTTGAAAGTTACTATTAGATTTGTACAGGTGACACAACAAGTTTCTACATTCCATATTGAGAATGTCTTCTTAGGTGGGGGTTTTTCTGCTAACCCAAGATGAGATATGTATGAATGATGTGACATCACCATGATATGTAAGTAACCATATGAAGGTGATAGGATGAGGTGCAAAGTAAGTACCCATCTTTGTTTACCTTGGATTTTGGGGGCGAAATCCCTGTTAGGGGTTTATAGTTGTAAGGCCCCTAAACTTGCTTAATGAGTTGAATAAGCTTAATTATCATAATTTAATTCTTATAAACCGAATATAACCTTGTGATATGCTTTGAAATCATAATACAAGCTTAAGTTTCAAATTTGGTCCAATTTGGACAATGTTTGAGCAAGTTATGCAATTTTATGCACATTTTGGACTTTTCTACAATTTACCCAATTGAGAGGCGCTCTTTGTAATTTATCACTTAAACTATGTTCCTTTGATATTATATCATAATTATTGAGCTTTTTGAGCCATTTGGCACCTATTTAATCCTTGGTTTGAAGGTGTTTTCTCGAAGGGTATTTTAGGGTTTACCCCTTCACGGATGAACTACCTTTAGTAGCTATCAACTAATGAATTATTTGATTGGATTGTAAATTCGAAAAAATAAAGCCAAGCAGGTCTATATGGATGGTGGGGGAGCTCTTTGTGTGTGTTCTTGTATATTCTCAATATTTTAAGGCCATAGACACATGGGGAAGCTACTTTTACACCTCATGCTTGCTTCCATCCTTATCCATGGGCTATATTTACCTCTTCCTTGCCCAAGTATGAAACTTTGCTTGATTTATCATTTCTCTAACCTGGATTAACAACTTCACTCTGTTTTTATGTGGAACCAAGTGCTCTAAGTTAGAAGACAACCTCTTTTTTAAGAATAAGGTCTCCTAGAGCTCAATCTAGCCCTACCTAGGGTTTCCAAGGTCATCTTCTAGGGTTTTTGACCAAGGCAAGTTGTTTTCTTCCTTTATTCTCCATTTCTCTTTCTATTCTCCTTCCTTAGAGTTTCCACCAGATAGGAACCTTGCTATTCCATGGTAGAAATTTCTCTTAAGCACTAAAACCCTACCTTTCTTGCTCCTTATGCTTAGGGTTTGCTCATTTGATGAAGAAAGGTGCTAGATGGCCGAGTTCACAACTTATTCTTGGATTTTCTACCCTACCTACTCGAGTTTTCTTCTGTTTGGGATTTCATCTTCTCATTAGAGGCAATTTTTATAACTTTCTCCATGTTTATTGCTTACCATAAGCTTGCTTTCTCATGTTCTTGTTTGAAAATGATGATCCATGCACTAAAAAGCTATGCTTGACTTGGATTTCGATTTTTATAATGTTCCATGTTCTGATTTCATTTCTAGATGAACATGTGATTATGTGTACATTATTCCTAAGGTATAATATGACTTGGATCAGGTTGGTTTAGCAACTTATGGTGCTAAGTACTTATCAACCAATTGTTAATTTTAGGGTTTAAAGATGATTTCTTCTATAAACCCATGACCCGATGATGGTACCATTGCAACAACCCTATGGTGTTGTCTTCATGACAACTGATGGTCGAGATCAAACATGTCATATGATGGTGACAACCTATGGTTACCCCCTTAGGTCAGGTTTTGGATCAATTAGAAGTTTAATGATCAACCATTAAGTACCCTACTGATGTTATCAATCAATGATGACATTAGCTTAATATTTGATGCTAATTAATGAATATAGTGTACTCAATTTCTTAATGGAGGTAGAACCATTGATTTGTGTTGTTCCTACACAAACCATCGATTGTCTACCTTCTATATAAAATGATTGAGTGTTTAAGATTCCTAGGCTTATCATCAATTTTAAATGAAATTAAAAAATTGCAGGTAGTACAAATAGAGAACAAGACGTCAACAAAGGACTGGTCAACCAAGAGAGAAAGACTAGTAGAATAAGATCCATCATGACTCCGGCGATTATAGACAGAATAGAAAAATTAAAAGATGACGCTATTGCTTATATGAAGATCCATGAGGATCCTAACCCAAAAAGTATCATAAGCACACAGACTCAAAAGGATACATGAGCCAATTATTGAAGAATCCTCCTGCCTAAATGAGTGTAGTGAAAACTGAGACGAATAAATATAAACCATTTAATAAAGTCTAGAACCTCAAGAAGAGGAGGGAACCAAGTCCTCCTCCCCAAGATAGACCTAACAAAGTGACTAAGGCATCAATAGGGGACAACATCAGAGAACAAGTCGTTCTACATTTAGAATTCCCCACAACTACCACTGTAGTTTCCAGAACTATTCATGTAATGACCCATTTTCAGATTAACCATCTTATAGAGTTTACTTGGATGATTGCATGATTAACTAAATTGATCATTGTTTAGAGCTTGATTAATGAAGGTAGTCTAATTTGTGATTCTCTTACCCTAATGAGAACTCAACATGTTTTTATTTCAAATAATTAGGGTTTGAGAATTGAAAACCCTAATTGCACAAAATTAGGTTTTTGGTAGCATATGAATACAAAATTTGATAAAATAGTGGTGTAGTAAATAACTTTTACTATTTTACATATAACTCTACTTTAGTTGAATTTTTATATAGCTTGATAAACTAAATTATTAATGTTCTTTTAAAATATTGTAACTTTTGAAGAATTATTTGACCTATTTTCCGGTCGTGTTTCCTCAAGAAAAACTCAACCGATCATGCATTCAAGCTGAAATATAGCATTTTGGTATTTTAATTGTATCTTTTTACTAGTAAATCCAATTGATCTGAAATTTTAACTACAGTTGGGAAACTCCATTTAGACATCTTGTTAAATTTTCATAACTTTTAAATGATTTTTAAATTTTACCTAGTGTGGTGTTAGTCGAGTTTCTTATTAGTAATAACTCGACCTACCATGTTGCAGACTACAGTATAGCAGTATAGTATTTGATTTTTGTTTATTATTGGTAACTCTGAATCATCTTCAATTTTTACTAGAGCTCTAACATTTGGTATCACACAAAATGCTAAAATTTCATAATTTTTGGAGGAGGTTTGGCATATTAAGTAAATGATCTTAAATACAATTTATATGAGAAAAAAATCTATAGATATAAAAGAAAATGTAAAGTTGGGTCAATTTGCAATTGACCCAAGCACCTTGAATGAACTATAAGAGAAACCCAATACCAAAGGAGATCTACTATTTCATCATTTCTATTAGAGAAACAAAATTCTAGAGAGAGAGGAGAGCTAGGATTTTAAGAGGAGAAAGTGGTTGAGATGTTGAGCTGGAGTTTCAACATCTGACAAATGATGAAATCAAGTAAGTTTACCTTCTTTGCATAGTCCTTCACGGTGAATCTTCTCTCACATGTCAAGATTCCACCCCCTCAAGATTGGATTTGAAATAATATCATAACTACCTATTTTCTTACTCTTTCTCTGATGTTCTCCATTTCTAGGGTTTCTGAGTTGAGAGGAGGAAGACATGGATTCAGTTGCTAGAGTTTGATTGGATTTCTAGAAATTCAGTATATGACCTACGTGTTTAAGGTGTTTGTCACCTTAGGTAAGTGTTTCTATCTCTATTAAGTTATGTAATCATTTTGAAAGCCTAATTATATCTGGCTAAAATAATCAAGATCATTTCTAGTACTTATATGTGATTGTATAACAAATTGGGATGATTTGGGGGAAATAAATGCTACTATTCAGATCCTTTTTCATTGAATAACATTTTTCTAGTTCTTGACCTATTAATTTAAGTTCTATGAATCATCTCATGGACATAGAATTATGTTGCTTCATACAAATTTTACTTAAGCTTGGAAAATTAGTTGACATGTATAGAACCATATAGCATTATATTAGAATGAATTACACAATTGTATTGTTGAATCTTACTGAAATTGAATATGATACATACATAAGGATTAGTATGATGTGGTCATTTTCCCTATTTAGTGTTGCATTAGGTATTGAATCAAATGACCTAATGAATCAATGTATACCTATGATTGATGAATGAAATATGTGGAAATGGAAACTAGGGTTTCCATGTGTGTGAATAGCCCTAATGAAACCTTCTGCACTATGATGAGATTATTGAATGATGTGATTCTTATGATGTGTTGAACAAAGGATGACTTCTTGAAAACCCTAGAAGTTTAGTATTAAGACAAGTATGATTGATAAAGCTAGAACTTGTATATAATGTTGTGAATGTGATGAAATGTTGAAATGTAGGTATTAATACTTCAGTTGAAGATGGTTAATCTTACTAATATGATCTAAGACTAATGCATCTATTTTAACATGACTTATGAAATAATGAGTAAACCCTTACATGAAAGTGGGTCCTTTTATATGAGCTACATAACAGTGAATTGGGAAGGATGATTAGAGATTGTGATGTAAGAAACTATAACCTAATCCATTTGTTTAACTTAAAAGTGAGTAATATTATAATGAACTAAGTAATCTTTGTAAATTATGAGAATATTGAAAGTCAATGACATGGTACACTCATCTAATTTCAAGAAAGGAAGTGGAAAAGAATGAAATGAATGGTGATGAAAAGTTAAGAATGAAATTAACGAAATGGGTATGATAAATTATATAGTCTATTTATTATAGTTTCATGTGGGTTGACCTAAACTGAATGAAGTACATTAAAATCATATTATGAAGGAAGTCAATAAGAGAGAAACTGTATGCATTTAGTAAATTTAAAATTTTGTGATTCTAGGAGTAGTAGTGAATATGATATCAAAGAAGTTATGACTAGTGAGTATGAAATAAACAAAAAGTGAAGAAAGGTAATAATTGGATCTAAGAACCTAACCCTAACCCTAATGTTGTGATATACATGGTAATAATGGCTAAAACTCTTAGACATGGGATTGCAAATTGTACAAAGCTATAGTCTAATTCAACTATAAGATGAATCCCAAGGATTTGAATTGATTCATAAAAATACATTTTGTAATGCAGATGTATGTTAGGATACTTGTATTTTGAGAATGGACTTCTCTCATGGATTTCAAATTAGATCACTTATGTTTTGAATAGTAGACTAATTGAATAATGGGAAATAGTAAGAGAGAAGTATTAAGTGTGTTATGTGCATTTATTCTTTGAGATTTTTTCATATTCATAGAAATTGAATGAAATAAGTATATGTTGCACTAAAATCTTGCTTTGAGCATGAAAAATGAAATGAGATGTTTATATGCTTATATTGTTAATAGTTTTAATATACATGTCAATACTTGATGAGAATTTTTATATGAAATGAAAGGGAAAAAAGAGAGAAGAAACTCCCTCTCACTTAGGTGTCGTCTTGTCAAAACATGTCCTATGACCCTTATGATGAGGAGTTTACTCCCAAGAATGGCCACCATGTCAAAACATGTCTAAGACTGAGAAAAGGGAAGAATATGGGGTAGAATATCCAAGGAAAATGCCACAAAAGATAGGCATATACTTACCAAGGTTGAAGATGGGCAAGGATCACCACATGCAAGGGATCCGACCACCAAGAGCTCCAAGATCAACTCTCCTTGCTCCACCAAGCTCCAAGGACGAACAAGAGAATGTGAGGAAGAAAGAGGGCCAAAAGGTTCACTTGCATGGAGAGGAGAGGGTTTATATGCCAAAGAATGAGGGAGGTAGGGTGCGTTATGATGTGTCAACACCTAATGACACGAAAGGGACACTTTTCCACCCAAGAAACACACATGCAACCACATAAACCATGCATGCTCAATATGGTGATAAAACCTATGTTGGGTCTCGACCACCTTTGGTTGTCTAACACATGGTTTTGGTTGCAACACCTCAAGGAGGTCAATACATGATTAAAGCATCACCCTGGTCAAGGTCAAAAGATCACCATGCACACTAGGTCGTGACACTCTACAAAAGGACAAATCATTCCAACCAAAACCACCTCAAACCATCATGGTTAAGACAAGGCACACCCAAGAAATATTTCTCAATCAAGACACACCCAAAATAACCACCTAGTTCCAGACAAAGGTCGAGACAACCAACAAAGCACACATGGGTGGAAACCAAGCAAACCCTAGAAACCCTAATCACCACCAAGGGTGTCATCACTCATCTAAGGCCCAACCAAGGCACCTCAAAGAAACACACTTTATCTCATGAATCCAAGAGAGATAAGTGAGACACTAGATGGGGCAAATTACAAAATAACCCTTAAAATGGGTAAATTGCAATTTGGTCCAAAACAAGCACAATAAGCATAAACATCATCCAAACAAACTCAAACTGGAGACTTAAGCTCTCCAAAAGCACAAAAACAATCTCAAAGGATTATATAAAGGTTATAAGCACATCATAAAGCCAAATAAAATAGGGTTATCCCAAAACACAGGTCATGGGTCTTACAAGCCATAAACCCCTAATAAGGATTTAGCCCCCAAAATCCTAAGTGAAAAGAGACAGATACCTCCTACGCATCTCTTCCTCAAGCTCCCACATGGCTTCCTCAATTCCATAGTGATGCTAAATAACCTTCACCAATACTATATCCTTCTTCTTCAGCTTCTTCACTCTTCTATCAAAGATCAACACAGGTCCCTTCTGTAAGGCCCCTAAACTTTCTTAATGAGTTGAATAAGCTTACTTATCATAATTGAATTCTTATTACCCTAATATAACCTTTTTATATGCTTTGAAATCATAATACAAGCTTAAGTTTCAAATTTGGTCCAATTTAGACATTGTTTGAGGAAGTTATGCAATTTTATGCACATTTTGGACTTTTCTACAATTTACCAAATTGAGAGGTTTTATTTGTAATTTATCACTAGAATTATGTTCCTTGGATATTATAAATCATTCTTGAGCTTTTTGATCCATGGGAAACCTATTTAAACCTTGGTTTGAAGGTGTTTTCTCCAAGGGTATTTTAGGGTTTACCCCTTCACGGATGAGCTACCTTTAGTAGCTATCAACTAATGAATTATTTTATTGGATTGTAAATTCGACAAAGGAAATATAATCAGTGGATGTTGGGGTATCTTCTTGTGTGTGTTCTTATATATTATTAATATTTTAAATCCATAGACACATGGGGAAGCTACTTTTACACCTCATGCTTGCTTATATTTACCTCTTCCTTGCCCAAGTAGGAAACTTTGCTTGCTTTATCTTTTATCTAACCTGTATCAAAGACTCCACTCTATATTTCTGTGGAACCAAGTTCTCTAAGTTAGAAGACAACCTCCTTTTGTAGAAGAAGGTCTCTTAGATCTCCATCTAGCCCTACCTAGGGTTTCCAAGGTCATCTTCTATGGATTTCGACCAAGACAAGTTGTTTTATTCCTTTATTCTCCGTTTCTCTGGCTCTTCTCCTTCCTTATACCTTCCTCCAAGTCAGAACCTTTCTATTTGATGCTATAAATTTCTCTAAAGCACTAAAACCCTTCCTTTCTTTCTCCTTATGGTTAGGGTTTGTTCAATTGATAAAGAAAGGTGCTAGATGGATGAGTTCACAACTTATTCTTGGATTTTCTACCCTACCTACTCAATTTTTCTTCTATTTGGGATTTCATGTTCTCATTAGAGGCAATTTTTATAACTTGATCCACGTTTATTGCTTGACGTAAGCTTGCTAGCTCATGTTCTTGCTTGAAAATGATGATCCATGCACTAAAAAGCTATGCTTGACTTGGATTTCAATTTTTATAATGTTCCCTATTCTGATTTTAGTTCTAGATGAACATGTGATCATGTGTACATTATTCCTAAGGTATAATATGACTTGTATAAGTTTGGTTTGGCAACTTATGGTGCTAATCACCTATCAACCAATGGTCAATTTTAGGGTTTAAAGCCGATATCTTCTATAAACCCATGACCCAATGATGGTACCTTGCAACAACCCTATGGTGTTGTCTTCATGACAACTTAAGGTCGAGATCAAAGGTGTCATATGATGGTGACAACCTATGGTCACCTCCTTATATAATGTTTTGGATCAATTAGAGGTTTAATGATCAACCATTAAGTACCCTACTGTTGTTATCAATCAATGATGTCATTAGCTTAATATTTGATGCTAATTAATGAATATAGTGTTGATCTAACAACTTATGGTGACTTAATGATCACTAATTATGGTGTATCAAGTCTCTACAACGTATGGTTAGTTAAGAATTGTATTTGTAGCATCAATTAAGCCTTATACCAATGGTTTCTTGGGTCACTTGATGCAATGGTCGGACCTATACTGTAATTGATGATTTTAACATATGAACTTGACCCAATGGTCAAGATCTAATGTTTATTTCTCTAATAAAGTGGAATGATGGCTAATTTAATATGTTGGTCCTAATAATGTGATTTATATGGTTTCTTTTATATGATCAACTTAAGGAGCTTACTTATTGACAATGGATGGCTTGTTTTAAATGAACAACTGATTATGGGTTTTACCCTACTCTCAATGGAACTTTTTATGTTGTTAATCAAGGGATGTCTAGGGTTAGATGGTGACTCTTTATAGAGAACAAATCAAGGACTTCATAGGTGGTTTATCCAAGATGTTTACTTATGTAAACAACCAATGGTCTTACCTTTTAAACATCCAATGGTTTTGGGTGACATTGTGGTATGGTGACAAGGGTTGAATGATGATGGAACAAATGGAGGGTTACCCTTAATAAGGTAGTCTTACTTATTTACTCATATGAATAGAAGGGATGATAACCATATTGTGTTTATATGTAACCCTAATGAAGTGTAGCTTGTTATACCTAGCTTTAATATAACTAAATGATGGTAATTAGGCATGAATAGTCCTTGAATGACTAATACATTCATGGAGTACTCTGTTATTGTTGTTGAAACCCTAGTATGCTATAACTTGATGGTTACACCTTGATTTATGTGTGGGTTCATACTTGAGAATATTATGGAATGTGATGGTGATGCTTCACCTTATGCATCCATGATCCAATGGGGATGACGTGAGTTAGGGTTTGGGTATAAGTGTTGATTAATACCATTGATATAATTTATCATGTTGAACCTAACTCCAATGCAAATAGATAAAGATGAGTATGCATGTTTAACATTCTTATATGATGAAATGATAATGGAATAACATCCTTAACATGATCATAACCTTAATATGTTAATTGGTGGTTATCATAGCCACATGGTTGATACTTTCTTATGCTAAACATGTGCATTATGAATATGATGATTGTTAATCATATCTAAATTCCTTGCATGTTGATGTAATAAAAGAATGTTCTTAATGTTAATATAACCCTACTGTGATTTTTTATGAATATATCCTAGCTTAGTAATGCAATATTGTTCTGATCTGGTGTATTATATGTAAGTGATGTTGTTGAGCCTTGTTATAAGTAATAGAAAGATAACGATGATCTTGTAGGGAATAGTATGATGGTCTTAATGACCTTTGGGCATGGTTGAGCCATGAATGGGGTGTAATCCTCTTGTGTTGATAAGGGTTGATACCATGTGATATTGTGAAAAGGATTTATATCCTGTGATAGTATGATGGTCTTAATGACCTTTGGGCATGGTTGATCCTTGAATAAGGTGTAATCCTCTTGTGTTGATAAGGGTTGATACCTTGTGATATTGTGAAAAGGATTTATATCTTATGACAATATGATGACTAGTGTGGTCTAATGAATGGCAAGTGAATAGTACCATGTTATAATGACATGAGAAATTATGTTTCACACATTTTATATCTTTTAAAAGTTGTGATATTTATATGCTTGCTAGAAGTGAAATAGAGTTTGTATGTCAACTTGTTTAATGCAGCCTTTATCCACCCAATTGGCATAACTAATCAAGTACAACTCTAATCATGTAGTGTCCTATGCCGTACAGCCATATTCAGTGTCAGAACTTGCTGGATTGTGAAACGAGTATTCCTAAGAGAAACTCAGAGTGCATACTGTTGAGTATGTGGGGGTGGCAGGTTGAGGATATATCCTTGTCATCCACAATGTAGATTGGAGAGGATGGATATGGTCATGCATCATACATCTGATGTGATTAAGAATGGTTGTGGTTGTGTCTCGGTGATTATAACATGATGTGATTAGAGGACAACTGCGGTTGTACCTCAGTGATTGGGTTTGAATACCCTAGATGCTAGCGACGTGACCTGTACCAAGGTGGGCTAGTTACAGCACTATATGTCATTGTGGTGGAAGCTTTGGCTGATATGTCACTGCCTTTTTACTTGTATTGACCGAGGGGAAGAGATCTCAGGATATCGGCACTCTTAGATCTTATACAGAACCGAATAGCCCTTTGCACGGGTCAGTTGGACTTTGAATGTTACGATTCAAATTACCTAGGGAATAATAAAAGATGTAATATATCTACGAGGCATATTTGTTTAGGGTTATACATGACGTTTCACATTGGATGATAACCCTTGTTTGTTATCTTTACATAAAGATGATGCTTAGTGCAATTAAGAGATAGTGCAATTAAGAGATAGTAGATATACTTAGGTTGTTGATATGCTTAAGATTGTAGATGCATACATACAGTATCTATGCTTGTGTTGATAACTATACTGCTACTGCTGATTATAATCATGATGCTAGCTATCTCATGTTGTTAGTTATGTTTAGCATGCTAGCCATGCCTCTGTAAGTAGAGATGCATATAATACTGATCATTCTTATCCAGATAGTTGTGCTTATGTTGTTAGCTCTTCTTATGATGTTGATATGTTCAACAAATTAGACATGATCATGTTTTTAGCTATGCTATGTTACTAGACTTGCTCATGATGCTAGATATGCATATGTGACTGAACTGCTTATATCGTCAACAAGATAGAGGATGATAGTCTGGCTAATGATGATAGTTATTATCTGCTAATTTATGTATTTTGTTAATCATCAGAACTACTGATCTTATTTGTTAAATCTGATTAAACTACTTAACAGTTTAATTACTTAAAAATTTTGTAATCAATAAATGTTGTTGGAGGTTATATCTCTTGCTGGGACATGGGTCTCACCCTTGTGGTTCGCCACATTTTTTTAGGTAATCAGAAGTGACAAAAATAAACATGTGGCAAAAAAGAGGAGCTATAGTAATGAATCTTTGAGAAAGTTGATTAGATGTTTAGTCTGTCCTAGAGTCGTCCCTATACTCTCAAGTCTGGGTAGGAAAAGTTTGTATATGGCGTTTCAAACGAATCAGACTTTTGTTAGCATATTAATGCTTGTTTGTGTGGCTTATACGAATATTGTTCTCCTGTGTATAAATGTTGTGGCTAAGGCAATAGAACAATTTGTATCAAATTATTGGCATAGTATGGATAAAAGAAAGATGTTGGGCTCTTATCTAAATGTTTTTTAGCAGATGCTGACATTGAAATTGATTTTAATTTACCCATATTTTTGGGTATGTGATTAATTAGTGATCAATTGTGCTTTATGTTTTGAGTAATATTGTTTAGTGTAATAGGTTCTCATAAGTTGGTATCAGATCTTTAGGTTCACTGAGTCTACAGGGACACTAGGACTTCGGACTAGCATGATGTCTAAGTTAGGAACGTGACACAAAAATATGGTGTATACTGCCTAATCTCGGTACTTGGATGCCCTGGCCAGGTATTTGATTATTGAAGAAATAGTAAGTATGGAACTCTTAAATTGTTATCTTTCTTATTACTTTGATCAAGTAGTCATTTTGAGACAATCTAAAGAGCATAATGAATAAGAAATCATGGTGTGAATATCTCAATCCTACCTTAAAGAAGATGAGAATTGCATCATTATCTATCAAAACTTGAATGTTTGGCAAATATAAGAGAAAGATACACCACCGTGAAATCTAAATCTGATTACAAATAAGGAAAAGAGGAGTTCTTGAAAATGTGATTCAAGAAGATAATAAAGTAAAAGACAGACAAGTGTATTCTTATAAAGTGAATCGAGGTATGAAATCCACATAAGATAGAGAGAACTCCTATAACAAGTACAAAATGAGAAGATGAATGGGAAAAATGACAAAGAAATAAGGTGGAACCTGAGTTAATCTCAGACCAACCTATGTGTGTAAGAAAGTTTTAATGAAAAATCAGCATGGCATGTGAAAGAAATTAAGGGAGATGATCCTCATTTAATGAAGAAAATGTGGAATATGATGATTTACCTGTCGATAAGTGGTTGAAAAACATAATAAAATAAGAGAACATACCAAGTGTGATAAATAGTCATAAAGGAAGGAGTAATGAGATATGTTAATCATGATGATTCCTATGCTAATGGAAAGGAACCTAAAATAAAAAAGGTAAAATGATACATAATAAATTGTAACCTGCATAATGAAAATAGAATTGGTTACCTTTTGGCTAGTGACCCTTGAAAAGTACTACTATGGTATGGGAAGTGTGTTTCACTTTGTGTCTTTCCTTTCTAGGGCACAACTTTCAAGTGGATCATTGTCACTTGGTATGTGTAGACTCATTGTAAACATGAGTGTGGATAGCTTATTATAGTATAAGGTTGTTTGGACTATGGTTCCAAGATCATAAAGTTTGTGATTATTTTGCTTTTGAGCCTTCCAAAATTAGGAAGACTCCTCTTATATGTCTTGATATTTGTTATGTTGGTAAAAGTAGATGATATAAGGATGTGAGTTCCTTATAGCACATGAGGTGGATACCAAGGTAATGAATCCTAGTATCCAACATGTATAAATAATATGAGAAATATGTGAAGGTTGGAGATGTTTATTAAATGAACATTCCAAGTATTCCTCTTCCATAGAGAGAGAGAGAGTTGATGATGATCCTATAAATGTTGTTTGGAAGGAAAAACAAAAGTGATTCTATAATGTTGTGTATGGTTCAATGATAGCTAGGTAAGACCACTATCAAGGATAGATGGTTGTTGGTTAATAGATATGTGATATTGTGTTCCTTTAAGATAAATCTATGATCAAATATCAAAGCATAAGAGTTAGATTGGATGACATAATTCACATCACCATGACGAGTTTAGAGTTATGTCCTTTAGACTAACCAATGTACAAATAGAATTTATGAATAGGAGGAATGGAGTATTCCAGTCATGTCATACAAGTTATATCAAGTTTTGAATGTTGACGTGTCAAAGTATTTCAAATATGGTCAAAAACATGATTAATATTTCTTCAAAAACCTTAGGTTTTCCGAAGTAGAATTAGCTATGAGACAAGTTGAACAACAGTGAGATAGGGTTGATTAAATGTCTTTATGGGATCATGATATGTCTTCTAAGTAGGCTGTGTAAATTCTAGTAAGGTGAAGATAGTGTTGTTGTTTCACCCCTAATAAGGTTGACTAGGAATGATGTTTCCTTGTATAGAATGATAGGTTTCAGCATCAGCATTTCTTTTGATGCTGAAAAAGAACTAACAAGAGTTCTAGTGTCAGTGTATCAAAAAAAAGGGATGGATACATTGCCTCTCTTTTTTATGCTTTAAGGAATGGTATGAGGCACATGCCATGATTGGTAAAAAAACTATAAAGTATGACTTTTGAGTAATGTGTTGATACAATAGATATAATTTTAGGATGATAGCTAGAATTTAAAGTTGAAAGTTACTATTAGATTTGTATAGGTGACACAACAAGTTTCTACATTCCATATTGTGAATGTCTTCTTAGGTGGGGGTTTTTTTGCTGACCCAAGATGAGATATGTATGAATGATGTAACATCACCATGATATGTAAGTAACCATATGAAGGTAATAGGATGAGGTGCAAAGGAAATACCCATCTTTGTTTACCTTGGATTTCGGGGGCGAAATCCCAGTTAGGGGTTTATAGTTGTAAGGCCCCTAAATTTGCTTAATGAGTTGAATAAGCTTAATTATCATAATTTAATTCTTATAACCCGAATATAACCTTGTGATATTATTTGAAATCATAATACAAGCTTAATTTTCAAATTTGGCCCAATTTTGACATTGTTTGAGCAAGTTATGCAATTTTATGCACATTTTGGACTTTTCTACAATTTACCCAATTGATAGTCTTTATTTGTAATTTATCACTTAAACTATATTCCTTTTATATTATATCATCATTATTGAGCTTGTTGAGCCATGTGTCACCTATTTAAACCTTGGTTTGAAGGTGTTTTCTCCAAGGATATTTTAGGGTTTACCCCTTCACGGATGAGCTACCTTTAGTAGCTATCAACTAATGATTATTTGATTGGATTGTAAATTCGAAAAAGGAAAGCTAAGCAAGTATATATGGACAGTGGGGGATCTCCTTGTGTGTGCTTTTATATTCTTAATAGTTTAAGGCCATAGACACATGGGGAAGCTACTTTTACACCTCATGCTTGCTTCCATCCTTATCCATGGGCTATATTTACCTCTTCCTTGCCCAAGTACGAAACTTTACTTGATTTATCTTTTCTCTAACCTAGATTAATGACTCCACTCTATTTTTCTATGGAACCAAGTTCTCTAAGTTAGAAGACAACCTCTTTTTGAAGAAGAAGATCGCCTAGAGCTCCATCTAGCCCTACCTAGGATTTCCAAGGTCATCTTCTAGGGTTTTTGACCAAGGCAAGTTGTTTTCTTCCTTTATTCTGCATTTATTTTTCTCTTCTCCTTCCTTAGACTTTCCTCCAGGTCGGAACCTTGTTGTTCCATGGTAGAAATTTCTCTAAAGCACTAAAACCCTACCTTTCTTGCTCCTTATGCTTAGGGTTTGCTCATTTGATGAATAAAGGTGCTAGATGGACGAGTTCACAACTTATTCTTGGATTTTATACCCTACCTACTCGAGTTTTCTTCTGTTTGTGATTTCATCTTCTCATAAGAGGCAATTTTTATAACTTGCTCCACGTTTATTACTTACCATAAGCTTGCTAGCTCATGTTCTTGCTTGAAAATGATGATTCGTGCACTAAAAAGCTACGCTTGACTTGGATTTCGATTTTTATAATGTTCCATGTTCTAATTTCAGTTCTATATGAACATGTGATCATGTCTACATTATTCCTAAGGTATAATATGACTTGGATCAGGTTGGTTTAGAAACTTATGGTGCTAAGCCCCTATCAACCAATGGTTAATTTTAGGGTTTAAAGTTGATTTCTTCTATAAAATCATGACCCGATGATGGTACCATTGCAACAACCCTATGGTGTTGTCTTCATGACAACTGATGGTCGAGATCAAAGGTGTCAGATGATGGTGACAACCTATGTTCACCCACTTAGGTCAGGTTTTGGATCAATTAGAATCTTAATGATCAACCATTAAGTACCCTACTGATGTTATCAATCAATGATGACATTAGCTTAATATTTGTTGCTAATTAATGAATATAGTGTTGATCTAACAACCTATGGTGACTTAGTGGTCACTAATGATGGTGTATCAGGTCTTTAAAACCTATGGTTAGTTAAGCATTGTAGTTGTAGCATCAAATAAGCCTTAGACCAATGGTTTCTTGGGTCACTTGATGCAATGGTCGGACCTATACTGTAATTGATGGTTTTAACATATGAACTTGACCCAATGGTCAAGATCTAATGTTTATTCCTCTAATAAAGTGGAATTATATCTAATGTAATATGTTGGTCCTAATAATGTGATTTATATGGTTTATTTTAAATGATCAACTTAAGGAGCTTACTTGTTGACAATGGATGGCTTGTTTTAAATAAACAGTCGATTATGGGTTTTACCCTACTCTCAATGGAACTTTTTGTGTTGTTAATCAAGGGATGTATAGGGTTAGATGGTGACTCTTTATAGAGCACAAATAAAGGACTTCATATGTGGTTTATCCAAGGTGTTTACTTATGTAAACAACCAATGGTCTTACCTTTTAAACATCTAATGGTTCTGGGTGACATTGTGGTATGGTGATAAGGGTTGAATGATGATGGAACAAATGGAGGGTTACCCTTAATAAGGTAGTCTTGCCTATTTACTCATATGAATAGAAGGGATGATAACCAGATTGTGTTGATATGTAACCCTAATGAAGTATATCTTGTTATACCTAGCTTTAATATTATTAAATGATGGTAATTGGGTATGAATAGTCCTTGAATGACTAATACAATCATGGAGTACTCTATTATTGTTGTTGAAACCCTAGTATGCTATAACGGAATGGTTACACCTTGATTTATGTGTGGGTTCATACTTGAGAACAGTATGGAATGTGATGGTGATGTTTCACCTTATGCATCCATGATCCAATGGGGATGTTGTGAGTTAGTGTTTGGGTATAAGTGTTTATTAGTAACATTGATATAATAAATCATGTTGAACCTAACTCTAATGCAAATATATAAAGATGAGTATTCATGTTTAACATTTTTATATGATGAAATGATGGTGGAATAACCTCCTTAACATGATCATAACCTTAATGTGTTAATTGGTGGTTATCATAGCCACATGGTTGATACTTTCTTATGATAAACATGTGCATTATGAATATGATGAGTGTTAATCATATATAGATTCCTTGCATGTTGATGTATTAAAAGAATTTTCTTAATGTTTATATAACCCTTCTATGATTGTTTATGAATATCTCCTAGCTCATTAATGCAATATTGTGCTGATCTGGTGTATTTTATGTAAGTGATGTTGTTGAGCCTTGTTATAAGGTATGGAAAGATAATGATGATCTTACAGGGAATAGTATGATGGTCTTAATGACCTTTGGGCATGGTTGAGCCCTGAATCAGGTGTAATCCTCTTGTGTTGATAAGGGTTGATACCCTGTGATATTGTGAAAAGGATTTATATCATATGATAGTATGATGGTCTTAATGACCTTTGGGCATGGTTGAGCCCTGAATAAGGTGTAATCCTCTTGTGTTGATAAGGGTTGATACCCTATTATATTGTGAAAATGATTTATATATTGTGATTGTATGATGACTAGTGTGGTCTCATTAATGGAAAGTGAATAGTACCATGTGATGATGAGATGAGAAATTATGTTTCACACATTTATATCTTTTAAAAGTTGTGATATTTATATGCTTGCTAGAAGTGAATTAGGGTTTGTATGTCCACTTGTTTGATGCTGCCTTAATCCACTAAAATGGCATAACTAATCAAGTGCAACTCTAATCATGTAGTGATATGTGTCGTAGAGCCATCTTCAGTGTCAGAACTTGCTAGATGGTGA
This sequence comes from Alisma plantago-aquatica, assembly GCA_963693085.1. NCBI lineage: Eukaryota > Viridiplantae > Streptophyta > Magnoliopsida > Alismatales > Alismataceae > Alisma > Alisma plantago-aquatica. Next base: position 317,582,006 of record OY856411.1, on the reverse strand, counting down.
AACGAGTATTCCTAAGGGAAACTCAGATCGCATACTATTGAGTATGTGGGGGTGGCAGGTTGAGGATATATGTAACATCCCTGACCTGGTTTAGGGATAACCTTATTTGTTTAGCCTAAATAATTTGCTTAGAACTTTAATATAATTCTTTAAAGAGTATGTTATCAGGTAACAAACTTATGTTTCAAGTTTGATCCTGTTTGAATAACGTTTGAGCAATGTTCTCTTGTTTTGGACCAAAATGCAATTTACCCAAGATGAAAGGTTATATTGCAATTTGTCACATGTTGAACGTGCCCTAAGTGTTTTAGCATCATAAGAAATAGAATGATTCTAGGTAGTGGCTTGTGGAAATCCTAAATTCCAAATTTGAACTTGTTTTAATAATGCTAGTGACTTGTGTACCAATTTTGGTACAAGTTGTAATTTACCCAAAATATAGGGTTGATATGCAAATTACCACCTCTAGAGTGTCCCTACTCCATCCTAGTATCAGATAGAGGAGAGATAAAGAAGTATGCATCATGTTTGAATCATTTACGAGTAATGGTACTCTTGGTGATGAAAAGACCAAGAAAGGGTTGAATGTGAAACCCTAATTTGAACTTGTATCGAGTTGTAGAGTCCATATGAGAATGCCTATAGGATATAGAGCCATAGAGGGTATCTCATATCGATTTGTGAACTCTTTTACTTGTCCATGACGAGCTAATAACCTCAAGGAGGTGAAGTGTATCGGTTTACAACTTCCTTGGAAAAGTTGTATCGAGTTGTGAATAAAGTGGTGATTGAGTTGAGATATCTTATCTAACAAGATAAGTGATGGCCGAAATATCATCTCTAGATTATTCTCAAGTGTTTTTCATGTAAATATAAATATGAGTTCATTCAAGGACAAGTGTCAAACATGCATGGACATGTGTCACCTATTAGCTTAAAAATATGACACCTCATATACACACCTTTTCATGAACCTCAAGTATATATATCCTTCCTTTCACCCATAAGTGGAATTTTTCGAAATCTATCACCCCATTGCTCTTAGATATCATGAATAGAGTCTTGGTATCATGCATAGGTGAAGGATTATCGTGCATAGATCCTTGGTATCGGACATATCAAAGATATATTGCCTATAGCAAAGTGATATCAGCCAAGTGAGGGATATCGGCCACAAGTGGTGAAGTATTGTGCATGGTGTTGAGGAACTCAAGCCTTGGACCTTTGATAAGCTAATATTCAACCTTGGGAATGGGAATCTTTGGATCTTGGATCTTTGAAGTTACTCTTGAGGCGGGTTATATATCTTAAACTCAATTATGGTATTATTTACCATCAATCTTGCCTTAGTTAAATGATTTACTTTCAAATAGAATTTATTGCATAATTGATGAATTCATGAGCTCTAGTAGTAACCTAGTATTGTTGTCCATGAACTAGAATAGTAAGAACAAGATTCTAGAGGTTGATGATGATGACATCATCATGGTTCAACCCGTGTTGGATTGAAGCACCTCTAACCCGATATGGTGTTGAAGGATACACCTCTTACCCGATATGATGTTGAACCCTAGATAGTGATGGTTACACACATCTAGAATGATATGGTGATGAGCATAAACATTATGCATGATATGGTGACACACACATACACCTCAAGGTCAATATGGTGTGAAGCACACACACACCTCTTTGCCCGATATGGTGTGAAGCATACACACACCTCTTTTCCCGATATGGTGTGAAGCATACACACACCTCTTTGCCCGATATGGTGTGAAGAACACACACACACCTCTTTTCCCGATATGGTGTGGAGCACACACACACCTCTTTACCCGATATGGAAGAAAGCACACACCTATTTTCCTAATAGGGTGGAAGCACCTCAATTCAATACACTTGATTGAGTAATACATGTAGTATGTTATGTCAAATGATACTTTAAGACATGAAGGGTTTAAGGCATTTTGATACATATGGGCCAATGTACCTTGAGAGAAGGATTGAGCTAACCTAATGGAGTATGATATAATCAATATCCTAGTAAGGATGAAAGATAAACTTATACTTGTTTAATACTCATGTAATGAGTATACATTGATACTCCTAATATGTGTGGAGTCTAAATTAGGGTTGTGATTCTTGATGAATGTACTTGAAAACCCTAGTCGGCTTAGTAAGGGAAACCTTAACCCTAATGAAGGGTAATGATATGATTTGAAACTACAATTGGTTAATAAAGGGAAACCCTAACCATATTGAAACCATGTTGATAGCATGAGATAATGAACATAGCCAAGCATGAGCTATGATGTTTCATATAATACCAATTATCTAGGTCTTAGGACCTAGAGATAGTTGTTGCCTAGTGAAAGGTGACAAGATGTTTAATCGGCCTTGTGAGCCATGTAAGTAGTTGAGCCTAGTGAGAGGTGACAAGATGTTTAATGGGCCTTGTGAGCCATGTGAATAGTTGTGCTTAGTGAGAGGTGACAAGATGTTTAATGGGCCTTGTAAGCCATGCGAATAAGTTGTTGCCTAGTGAGAGGTGACAAGATATTTAATGGGCCTTGTGAGCCATTTGAATAAGTTGTTTCCTAGTGAGAGGTGACAAGATGTTTAATGGGCCTTGTGAGCCATGTGAATAAGTTGTTGCCTAGTGAGAGGTGACAAGATGTTTAATGGGCCTGGTGAGCCATGTGAATAGTTGTTGCCTAGTGAGAGGTTACAAGATGTTTATAAAAGTCTCATGTAAGAAATGGTAATGTTCAAAATAAACTAGGAGAAATAGAAACCCAGTAACATCATAATAATAATAAATGGTTATTATAATAATGAAATCTTGGTCATACATGCTTTATGCTTATAGCCGAATAAGGGTTGTAGTGTTTGAATATGCTTAAATGAGATAAGAGGAATACTTGTATTACATAAAGAATGTGAATATATATGATGGCTTGCCCCAGGGTATAATGCCTAGTAAAGGTGATGTGGTATTCAATAATGAATTTAAGGGATTGATATCCAATAATGAATATGAAAGGGAAACATAAAGGTATCCCAACTACCATGGGATCCTTAGTAATATGACTGTGATATCAGGATTGGCATAGTCCAATACCTGGTTGTGATCTCATGATTGGTATAGTACAATACCTGGTTGTGATCTCAGGATTGGTATAATCCAATACCTGGTTGAACTCTATCAGGATTGGCATAGTCTAATACTTAGCTGTGATCTCAGGATTGGTATAATTCAATACCTGGATGAACTCTATTAGGATTGGCATAGTCTAATACGTGGCTATGATCTCAGGATCGGTATAATCCAATACCTGGCTGAACTCTATCAGGATTGGCATAGTCCAATACCTGGCTGTGATCTCAGGATTGGTATAATCCAATACCTGGCTGAACTCTATCAGGAATGGCATAGTCCAATACTTGGCTGTGATCTCAGGATTGGTATAATCCAATACCTGGCTGAACTCTATCAGGATTGGCATAGTCCAATAGCTGGCTGTGATCTCAGGATTGGTATAATCCAATACCTAAATGAACTCTATCAGGATTGGCATAGTCCAATACCCGGCTGTGATCTCAGGATTGGTATAATCCAATACCTGGCTGAACTCTATCAGGATTGGCATAGTCCAATACATGACTGTGATCTCAGGATTGGCATAATCCAATACCTGGCTAAACTCTTACAAGATCATTATAATACAATATCTGATTAGCAAATTGGCTGAGGCCAATAGTTCGAAATGAGAATGATTCATGGATATCATAACATGATAATATTATTAAAGGATAAGCATGAGATGTTGGCATAATATGATGGGTAAATGATACACATGTTCTTCATATTCCTTATGAAATGAATAGATGATTTACTGCTCTATCATAGACAGTTACAATGTTTTAAAAGATGAAGAATATTCTAATTTGTGTATCCACAGTGATTAATCTTGCTTATTAATATAGAAGAACCTCTGATCAGTTTGATACTACTTAACTGTGATAATAACATTGTTGGCGGAGAGTTATATCTCTCTTTGGGACAATTGTCTCACCCCTTGGGATCCACAATTTATAGGTGGACGTGCATGAGGAGGTAGAGACCATTCTGCAGAGGAAGGACAACAATAGCAGGGACAATATTAATAGCTCAGGTTGAGTATATTGTCTGTCGTGTCTTGTAGATAAAAGTCATATGTGTCATCTATGTACGCTCAGGTCCTTAGATTTAGTGTGTGATGGTTTTATGAAAAAACTGAGATTTGGTTTGTATGCCTCAAGGTTTTATGTTGCTTCAGTATACGTTTTGACAAAGCAACTGTTATATGTTATCCTCGAAAAGAGATGGTACAGTGTATGTACAATGTGATCAATGATGTATATAAGGTTTCGGTTATTCCTTTAAGAGTTTTCCTAGAAATGGATCTCTTTGCAAAATGGTTTTAATTTTTAGTGATTTTTGTTAATCTCTTGTTTATGGTTATTTCGTATAATTAGTAATGATTTGGTTGTTGGTTTGGTGGCGGTCGTTACAATATATCCTTGTCATCCACAATGCAGATTGTGGAAGATGGCTATGGTCATGCCTCATACATCTGATGTGATTAAGAACAGTTGTGGTCATGTCTCGGTGATTATAACATGATGTGATTAGAGGACAACTGCAGTTGTACCTTGGTGATTGGGTTTGAATACCCTAGATGCTAGCGTTGTGACCTATACCAAGGTGGGCTAATTACAGGACTGTATGTCACTGTGGTGGCAGCTTTGACTGATATGTCACTGCCTTTTTACTTGTATAGACTGAGGGGAAGAGATCTTAGGATAGAAGCACTCCTAGATCTTGTATGGAACTGAATAGCCCTTCGCAGGGGTCGGTTGGACTTTGAATGGTATGATTCAAATTCCCTGGGCGTAATAAAAGATGTAATACAGTTGTGTAGCATATTTGTTTGGGGTTATACATGACGTTTGACATTGGATGATAACCCTTGTTTGTTATCTTTACATAAAGATGATGCTTAGTGTAATTAAGAGATAGTAGATATACTTAGGTTGTGGATATGCTTAAGATTGTAGATGCATACATACAATAGCTATGCTTGTGTTGATAACTATATTGCTATTGCTGATTATAATCATGATGCTAGATATCTCATGTTGTTAGTTATGTTTAGTATCCTAGCCATGCCTTTATAACTAGAGATGCATATATTGTTGATCATGCTCATCCAGATAGTTGTGCTTATGTTGTTAGCTCTTTTTATGATGTTGATATGTTCAACCAATTAGACATGCTCATGTTGTTAGTTATACTATGTTACTAGACTTGCTCATGATGCTAGATATGCATAAGCTATTGAACTGCTTATATTGTCAACAAGATAAAGGATGATAGTATGGCTAATGATGATAGTTATTATCTACTCCTTTATGTATTTTGTTAATCATCAGTACTGCTGATCTTATTTGTTAAATCTGATTAAATTGCTTAACTGTTTAATTACTTGAAAATGTTGTAATTAATAAACGTTGTTGGAGGTTATATCTCTTACTGGGACATGGGTCTCACCCTTTTATAACACTATATTTTATGTACTTTCTGTATATATTTTACACCATTTCTAGTATATCATTTGTTAGCTTTTCACATAATTGTTCTATCTTTTTTACTAAAGCCTCACTTACATGGTTTTAGGAACATTCACAACCCAGGTCGTGGTTTAGGGGCTGCGACCGAGGCCCACTTAAATCTCAACCACGATCACGATTCCAGAGATTTCTAGAGATTGCGATCATCAGGCATCAAGGAAGGATCGCGGCTAGTTTATAGACCACGGTTATCTCTTAACCGCGACCTCAAGGATGGTCGCGATTGGAACATGCGCCTCATAGATAGACCAATGGTTGCGGTGTGGATACAGACCGTGATCAAGAAAGACTACGATCAAGAAGGACCACAGTCAGCTTGGAAACTACGGTCACTGACGAGCTCTTGCAAACTGTGACCAAACATGAAGATCTCGAAATCGACCACCCAGATGCAACCCACAAGCAGACCTCGACCATGGTTATCACCAGGTTGTGATCAAGCTCAACCGTGGTGAAAGATGAATAAAGCACAGACCGTGACCGCGGTCTCACCATCACTTAACCAAGACTGTGACCGCGGTCCAGGCTTAAGTCAGTGGAATGTGCCTATAAATAGCACACCCACATGTCTTGTCAAAGGAGGAGATCATAGATCGGATCCCAAGGACCACAAAGTGTTGTTTCATTCCATATTCATCCCAGACCATCCCATCCATCAGTCTTGGATCTCCAAAGGTGGAAGCCGAGGAGAGAGAAGATTGAAGACCCCTTCTTCAAGAGAAAAAGACCGTCCACACCATCCACGTGATAGATCCAAATCTGAAGAAGTATTGTGTCATATCATGTCGCTTCCTTTCTAGATCTATCATTCCATCATGTTGTACTTCCCTCCTCTCTTCATGGGCATCTCATGGATCTATCTTTCTGTAACGATGTTATGTTGTCTGCAAGCATGAGTGGCTAAACACCTTAACTTGGGTTGGGAGTAGCTGCTAAGGCTCTCCCAACATGTATATTGTCTCTTTCTGTTGAATATACATATTCTTATCAATATTATCTTCATGCACCTATTTTAATGCTTCATTTGTTTGCTTAGCTACCATCTTGTGATGTTTGATTGTTGATATCTCGAGAGAGTAATATTGCTTTTATCATGTGTCATGGAGTAGTATGAATGCACGAGAGTGTTGGAATACTAAGGCTTTAAAACCATACGTTTTGTTGCGAGGTTTACATGTGGTCACCTTGAGAGAGGGACTACCCTTAGACTTAGATCAATCCTCATCTTGAGAAAGAGTGGAATAGACACTTTTGGTGGTTTCTTGTAATCTTGGTAAGTGTATGTGAGAGAGAGAGACGATGTTGCATGTTGGTGAGGTGCTTTAGTAGGTGAAACCCAACCCAAGTTTCCTCCCATATACTTGTTTCATCTTATTTCTTTTGTTTCTTTTGTTCTTGTTGTTCTTGGTTCTTTTGAACTACTTTAGTTCACGTGCCACCGTTCCTTAGGGAACACCTTTTATATTCCCTCTTCGACTGGAGTATATGAGTGCTAGATTCTATGTGCTTAACACGGCCAACCTTGTCCCTGTGTTCGACCCCGATCGCTACATCGGACAATGTTTATCATTGTAGGGGCCTGAGAGTCGGGTTATCTCTTTAAAAGTCTGACTAATCTGAATCCACTCCTTTTGGACGTGCGATTTGGGTCAGTCAACTTTTTGGTGCCCTTGTCGGGGACAAGGCAAAGTGGCACTATTAAGAACCTGAGTCCACTTACTATACTCTCGTGACTCAAGCTTAGCAATAAGCTTGATAGCACAGTTACTTTAAGTTTGTTAACCTGAGTTTATGTAGAATAGTTTGCTTGGACCAGTTCAGCTTTCTAACTTGATTGTACGATCTATTCAGGCACCCAGGCAGAAGCAACTCGTTTGACTTTACTCCTTTTTGCCATGCCACCTCGCGTGGATGTTACCCTCTCAGGAGACGAGCAGAATGCAAGGAATGCACACAACCCACCTCCACCAGGAACGGATGAAGATAGAGATGGTCGTTATGACGGTCATCAGTATGAAGAATGAGAAGAAGAGCGAGAAGAGAGACATGAAGATGATCGTTGTGAGGAAGAACGTCACTACGAGGAACGTCATCATCACTGCAGGTATAGAAGAAACCATAACAACCATGAGCACAACCGCAGGAACAGTGATAGTGAGGACGATATGGAAGGGAAGACCCTTTGTAAGTTGGCAGCAATAAGGGCCAATGAGTCAAGATGCCCGATCGTTGTACCAAACTTCAACGCAGCAAATTTTGAGCTAAAGCCAGCCGTTATATCCATGATCTAGAACAAGCATTTCTGTGGGAAACTAGGTGAAAACCCCTACCACCATCTTGATGCTGTCAAGAACATATGTGATACCATTAAGATGAGGGGTGTCCCACAAGAAGTGATCTACTACAAGGGTTTTAATTTCTCTTTGGAAGACAAGGCTCTCTCTTGGTATCTAAATCTCCCCCACCAGTCTATGGATGGGTCGAGACCCCTTGCGGATTCCTTTGTCACCAAGTTTTATCCTATTGAGAGGACCATCTGTAACATGCAGAAGGTCACCTCTTTTGCACAAAAGTCAGGGGAGAACTTGCACGAGGAGTGGGAACATTATCAAGAATATCTGAGAGACTGCCCACACCACAACTATCATAAGGGGTTCCTTGTAACCACTTTCTATAATGGGATGACCCACACAGAGAGGACTTCTCTGAATGTTGTCGCATGTAGTGACTTCTTGGCGAAAAAGCCAAACAGAACTATGAAGATTATAGTGAACATGGTTGTGCTCCAAGTAGGAGTTGACTACAAAAGGAATTATAGAGGCACGTCAAAGAAGATTAGTTTTAAAGGACCATCCATGGAAGTCAAAGCCTTAGAAACTATAACCACCCAAATCCAGAAGATAGCGACTCATGTTAAACAACTGAAGGACACTAGAGGAAAAGGAAAGAAACACACCGAGAAGGTGATGAAGTGTGTCACCTGTGGTGAAGGAGGACGCAGAGTTGATAACTACATTTACACAAGACCTGAAGAAAGTGAAGACAGTGAAAGAGAAGAGGATTCGATGCAGAATGTTTCCTATGCAAACTTCAAGAGGCCATATCACCCTGGTTTACCTATGGGAACAAGGATGTGGCTGAGAATTCGCACCAGTTGGGAAATTCACAAAAGCCACCGCCAAGATTTGAGAAGAGGAGAAGACAAGCAATGTATACTCGAACAACCAATTACCAGATGAACAAGAATAACTACTCAGCGTAAGGCAGAAACCAAACTCGTCAAGGAGCAGGACCCAATCAACGGCCGAGTCAAGGCCAAGGTCAAGGATAGGGTTAGGCAAAAGATAACAACCAACCTGACTTGGTGACTCAACTATTCGATTTTGCCAAGAGGTAGGCTACCATGAATGATCAGCTATCACAAAGTGCCCTAGCCAACTCTAGTGTCCTGACTATGATGCAAGTCCAAATGGCAGATATGCAAACACATCAATGCCAGATAGACCAACAGCTCACACAGTTGGTTGAACTAGTAAAGAACCCCTCAGGGAAAGATCCCATCAAATACCAAGATTGTAAAAATGGCAATCCTCCGATCAGGGAGAACTTTGATCAATTCTGGAATAGTAAATGACAAATAAGAAGAAAAAGTCAAAGAACCACAACAGGAGAAGGAAATTTCTTCTGAGAAATTTGTTGACAAGGAGGGGCCTACTGAAGAAGGCCGTGAGGAAAGTGGTGGAGCTAGGAACCCTGATCATGTAGAAGAAATATTTATGAAGAAAAGCCCATATGCACAGAGAATCCCATTTTCATACAAGCATATCAAGGCCCACCTGAAGAAGAGATATGAAAAGTTCATGGAAGCTGTGAAGAAACTCCATATAGATGTCCCATTTTTGGATACTCTAGAGGAGATGCCAACTTATGCTAAGTTTTTCAAGGACCTTATCACAAGGAGAAGGAGAGGATTTCAAGTCAAAATGGTACACCTAGCGAACATGTCCAGTGTGTTTGTTCAAGCTGAACTACCTACAAAGAAGAAAGACCCAGGGGTCTTTAACATCCCCTTTTGTGTTGGAGACAATGTCGAAAGAAAGGGACTGACAGACATGGGAGCCAGCATAAGTCTGATGCCCCTAAGCCTTGCACAGAGACTTGGATTGACTGACATGGTCAAGACAAGTATGAGAATTGAGCTAGCCTATCATACTTTCAAGAGACCAGTGGGTATAGTGGAAGACGTTCCAATCCATTTGGGATGGTTCTTCATACCCTGTGATATTATTGTAATAGATAATGTAGAGAACCCTAAGTGTCTAATAATCTTTGGATGACCTTTTCTAGCCACTAGAAGAGCCATGATATATGTCACAAAAGGCGTGATAACCCTTCCAGTCGGGAGTGACCACGACTTTAAAGTAAAGGATGCTATGAAAGGGCCAGCTCTTTCCGAGTCAGACTACTTCATGGATAGCTACAACCAGTATTGTGAAGAAATTCAAGAAGAGAAAGCCATTGTGGACCCGCTCATGAGAGCCCTGAATAACATGAATCCTTTGACAAAAGACCCTAAAGTGGTCGAAATTCTAGACTACCTTAACCAAGGTGAAATGAGTCTTAGGGATGAAGAAGAGGTAGTAGAAACAGTGATGTACGCTTCTTTGGAACCATCAACCGAAGAGTTAGAAACTCCAAAGCCAAATACAAAACTAAAGCCATTATCGGAAGGGTTGAAGTACGAGTTCCTATATGACGAAGGGAGGAATCCATTCATCATCAATGCTCACCTCACCAAAGAACAATAGGAAAAACTATTGGAAGAATTGAAGGAGCATAGAGGAGCAATTGAATATTCCGTAGAAGACATCAAGCGACTAAACGTGGCCCTGTGCATGCACAGAATTAACCTAGAAGAATCGAGGAGACCTTTGGTACAAACCCAAAGGAAATTGAACCAAATGCTGAAGGAAGTTGTCAAGAAGGAGATATTAAAACTACGTGATGTGGGAATCATCTACCCAATAAGTGATAGCAACTGGGTAAGCCCCATTCATGTAGTACCCAAGAAAGGTGGAATGACTGTGGTGAAGGTAGATAATGGTGATGAAGTCACCATGAGAACGGTCACAGGCTGGCAAATGTGCATTGACTATAGAAAGTTGAATTCAGCAACAAAAAAGACCACTTCCCCTTACCATTTATTGATCAAGTTCTTGAAAGACTTGCCCACCATGATTAATTCTACTTCTTAGATGGATATTCTGGATTCTACCAAGTCCCGATACACCCGGACGATCAGGAGAAAAAGATGTTTACATGCATCTATGGCACGTACGCCTTCAAAAGAATGCTCTTTGGCTTATGTAATGCTCATGTAACCTTCCAGCGTTGCATGATCTCCATGTTTTCTGGCTTCTTAGAAGATATAGTTGAAGTGTTTATGGATGACTTCTCTGTTTACAGAAAAGATTTCAATGCTTGCCTAAATAATTTGTCCCTGGTTCTACAAAGATGTGAAGAGAAACATTTAGTCCTAAACTGGGAAAAATGACATTTTATGGTTTGAACTGGAATCGTCCTAGGGCACAAGATCTCCAAGAAAGGTATTGACGTGGATCTTAGCAAGATCGAGACCATCTCCAAACTCCTGCCACCAATGTTAGTGACAGGAGTAAGGAGTATTCTGGGTCATGCTAGATATTACAAGAGATTCATTAAGGACTTCTCGAAGATATCGAAGCCCCTTTCAAATTTGTTGATTAAGGACGCAGTGTTTGAGTTCGATGATAAGTGTTTAAAGGCTTTCAAGACCCTAAAATAGGCCTTAACCTCTACACTGATCTTGCAAGCTCCAGAGTGGGAGCTACCTTTTGAAATAATGTGTGACGCAAGTGACTATGCCATAGGTGCAGTCCTAGGGCAAAAGAAAGACCAGAAGCACCATGTAATTATATGTTATGCCAGTCATATGCTGGATGAAGCCCAAGTGAACTACACTACTACTGAGAAGGAGATGTTAGTGATTGTCTTCATGTTCGAAAAATTCAGATCATATCTTATAGGGGCCAAGGTAAAGGTCTATACTGACCATGGGGCCATACGCTATTTGATGCAAAAGAAGGACACAAAGTCAAGACTGCTGAGGTGGGCCCTACTACTACAAGAGTTTGACCATGAGATAATTGATAAGAAAGGAAAAGAAAATGTGGTCGTAGATCACCTGTTTAGAATAGTTTGCGATGAGGAAAACCAGTTTCCTGTAAATGACAACTATGCTGATGAAGCTCTGTTAATGGTTCAGTCTGACGAACCAAGTCTGTCGAGGTTTGCAGATATCTGTAACTATCTGGCTTGTGGCTAGCTGCCACCAGATATAGCCTACAATCAGAAAAAGAAGCTCTTCTCCGATGTAAAAAACTATTATTGGGACGAGCCACTACTATTTAAGAGATGTTCTGACAGTTTGTATAGAAGATGTATACCAGAGGAGGAAGTCCCACTGATCTTGAGAGAATGTCACTCTTCACCGTATGGAGGGTATCATAGTGGGGAAAGAACAGCTGCAAAAGTGCTTCAGTCAGGGTTTTACTGGCCCTCCATGTTCAAATATGCAACATCTTTTGTAAAATCTTGCAAGGAATGCCAACTAATTGGAAATATCAGTAAGAGGAGAGAGATGCCTATGGCTGACTGGGTAGAAGTAGAAATATTTGATGTTTGGGGGATAGACTACATGGGTCATTTCCCCTCATCAAAAGGTTATCAGTACATTTTATGTGTCGAAATGGGTAGAGGTTGTAGCTACCCAAACATGCGACTCTAAATCTGTGATCAAGCTATTTGAGAAAACCATTTTTCCATGATTCAGAGTGCTACGCACTGTGATAAGCTATGGGGGATCACATTTTGGAGAGAAGTAGTTTGAGGCGCTACTAAAGAAGTATGGGGTAAAGTACAAAGTTGCTACACCCTATCACCCTCAAACCTCTGAACAAGTAGAGGTATCTAATAGGCAGATTAAGTAGATTCTAGAAAAAATTGTTAGCCGCACTCGAAAGGATTGGTCCATGAAGCTTGATGATGCTCTGTGGGCCTATAGGATAGATTTTAAGACACCTATAGGCACAATGCCATACAGATTAATCTATGGAAAGTCCTACCATTTGCCTCTGGAGCTCGAACATAAGGCCCTTTGGGCAATCAAGTTTCTGAATATGGACCTAGAAAAGGTAGGTCAGAAAAGATTTCTACAGCTATAGGAGCTCGAGGAGCTAAGATTATATGCCTATGAGAACATGAGGATCTACAAATAAATGACTAAGGTGTGGCATGACACCCACCTAAAGAACAAGGATGTTTGTAAAGGAGACAAAGTACTTCTCTTCAATTCTAGCATTAGGCTCTTCTCTGGGAAGCTTAGAATAAGATGGTCAGGCCCATTCCCTGTGGTAAAAATTTATCCATCAGGAATGATGGAAATTCAAGGAGAGAAGATTGGAATCTTCAAGGTCAATGGCCACAGGGTGAAAATATTTTACGAAGATGAATCCTTTATGAGAAGATCTGAGATCAATTTGGAGGAACCAGCTCAGCCAAATAAGGAAAGGAATCAAGAGTTGCCACATCCAACTACAGGGCCCAAGGGGTGAAGATTTATGCAGTCTAGCTAAGAGACTTTAAAGCAAGCGCTTCTTGGGAGGCAACCCAAGTTTTTACCCCTTTTTCTTAATATTTGTTTCGTCTTACTTTTTCGCTTTGTTTAGTTTTCTTCCCTTTTTAGTAATGTACATATCCATCTTCTTTTGTGCAGTTGATGATTTACCTAAGGAAACACCCTTTTGTTTTGATTTGATCACGGTCTGGACTGCGGTCACGGTATAGCACTTGCATCACGTAAGACTGTGACCCGCAGTACACGCTACCAGGCTCCTTGACCGTGACCCGAGGTTGTGTTTGATTCAGCAGAGAACCACGACCGCGGTTGTGATTCACAGCATACTGTGACCGTGGTCCTTCCTTGTGCTCACCGCGACCGTGGTTTTCCACCCCCCTTTGATTGTTAGGTCATGGTTATGTTAGTATATATGTCCTTAAACCCTCGTCTCTCAAACTCTTTTCACTCCTGGCTATCCTGAGTTTAAGAAAAACCCTAACCTCCGCTCTGACCACGATCGACGACCTGCAGCCGCAGTGCACTGATTGTTGCACCCACTGTGTTTGATTCCATCGTCGCAACCATCAAAAAGGTAACAGGAAAACCCTTTTTGCACTTCTAAATTGACAAATCACCTTGTCACCTCCGATTTAATCCACCACATGAACCGATTATTTTTGTTTTGTTTTTCGACGGTCGTAAGTCGCAACGTCAATGGATTGCCCAAGTTTCCCTTTTACCCTAACTGCCTTATGGCGGCATTTGCAATTAACATTTAAAAACCCTAAAAGCATCAATAATGGACAACTTCTGTCGGTGAAAACGAAGAATAGATCATCAGACAGAGAGAGGAATCGGAACAGTCGGAAGAAGAAAGATTGTGGCTTGCGGTTATCATCTCTACAACCGTGACCGCGGTGTGCTCGTAAACCCTAACACTGGCCACGGTGTTCGATCCAACTATCAATTCTACTGCAAGTCACGGTGTAGAAGAATGCTACTCAAGGTCACGGTCCCCTGAACCGCGACCTGACCATAACAAGAAAGAAGACTGCGACCACACCCATGACCATGATCGTGGTTCCTAATCAGTAAACTGCGACCGCGGGCCTTACTCAGGAAATCACAACCCCGATCTCTTTCAGAGACCGTGACTGCGGTGTCATATGAGTTACCAACAAAACTGCGATCGTGGTCTCTATGCACACTCTTGAACATGACATTTAATAATTTACTGAACACCTACCCTGTGCAAGAAATACCTTCCCCAGATAATTGCAATAATGGTAATTTTTGTTAAAATCAACTAGATATTAATTCATTGAAAAATTTGCAGAATGTCTTCACCAAGCAACAGCGACCCCCTTGTACCAGAAGGCTACTTCCCTGAAGGAGGTAGAGAAGATAGTAAACGACCTAACAGCAGCACTGAAGAGGGATACTTCTCTACCACTGCCCAAACGTGTGGAGATACATCTGAGGTTGGAACAATATTAAAGGATATTGGGGGAGATGCCACAGGAGGACTCCCCACAAGAAAAAGAACAGACTGGGCATACTGAGACCTTCGAGTACCAACCAGGAAAGTCAGAAAGCCGAGTACAAGGAAAGAAAAGAAAAGTTGCACCCAAGGAAATCAAGGGAAGCAAGAAGGCAAAGCCAGTAGATGTCGAAAAACCAAATAAGGAGGAGGCAAGAAAAGCTCAGGAGGTCGTGGGGGAGACATATGCACAATCCAGAGAACCCTCATTCGTTCCCAAGAACGTTATGCACCAGTCTACCTATGACTGGATGTACCAAAACAAGGAGTTCTTCCCTACCCGTAACCTGGACGTAGAAGATTTCAAAAAGATGGGAATCTACGACAAGACGGTAAAATTCCTGGAAGGTGCAAACCTACGCGCCTTATGAAATCCAGAGGTGAAATCCTATAAGAAGTTGACCACAGAGTTCCTATCTTCGTTTAAGAAGGTCGCTACCAGTAGCGAAACACGAAAGGCATGAGGTGGAGATTATCAGCTGCAAGTGAGGCTAGGGGTGAGACTCATAGTCACAGAGGCAAGGCTAAACAGAATATTCACTGAGACAGAGGAAGAAGCCCATGCCTACTCCTCTGCCCCAAGTGAGAAAGAAGTCACCTATGAAAGCAATGAAATGTGGGAAGATCTAACTAGGGAGTACAAGCACAGTTCAAAGAACTCTAAGGCCTCGCTAATTACATCATGCTTTATCCGCACAATGTAGAAAATCACCGCCCACACAATTCATGTGAGGTCAAAAATAGGAACAGTTAGAAAGGGAGATCTGTTCCTGATCTGGTCGATGATAAACAAGAATCGAGTTAATATCGGTAAGATACTAAATGATCATTTATCAACAGCAGTAGGCGGGTACGCAAAGAGGAATTATCCATACTGCATGGGTGGCCAGATAACAAAGATCGTTGAATACTTCATGGGCAAAGGAGAAGTCTGGAGATATAAAGAAATGGAGGGACAGCAAAGAATAGACATAAAATCCCTTATCAGCACTAGCATTCTGGCGTAGAAGGGGGAAAAGTTGTACTTTAAACAAAGAAGGTCAAAAAGACTACTCCCCCTTCCAGAAATGGCATTCTATGACGCCCACAAGCTGTGGCCAACACAGGATGACATCGAAAAGATGTGCTCTGGGGCACTGCAGACCAGCACGAATACAGACCCAGTAAGTACAAATGGACAAAGCAGTGCCCCAACTGAATTAGAAAAGAAGAAGAGCACGGAGTCGCGGAAGAAGTTGCCAGTAAAGAAAAAGAAGACAGTATAAACAATTGCTTCGCCAACCGCGAGCGAGAAAACCACTGAACAACCCACCCCCACAGCTCCACCTCCAGAAGTACCAGTGGGAATTCTAGAACCCACACCTATCAAGCCATACAAAGAAGAAACTTCTGTGGAGCCAGAGGTGGAGAAAGAGAAGGCCGCAGCAGCCGACCCACAACCCGACAACAAATAGGATGCAGAGCCAGAAGGATAAGGCTCTCAGGCCATACCGGATATGGGAATCAGTGGAGCAGAGGTGGAACCACTAGACGAGCTAAAGGAGAAAGAACAAGGTCCACCGCCACTGCCTCCACAACCTACGGTGCCAAGCTCATCAACGACGTGCATGGAGCATCAGCTGCACCAGCAGCACCAGCAAGCACCTTCCCTCAGAGGTGCTTTAGGTACAATGTTTGATGCAATGTGGGAACACATGCATCAAACCAATACAATAAATACCACCATTTCTTCTTCTCTGTCTGTATTAACGATGTAGGTACAAGTCCTTGATGATAGGACAAAAGCACTCCCTGACTTCCTCCAAGAAGTTGTAAACAACCAATGGATGATGATGGGAATGCTAAAGAAAATGAAAGATGAAATGGAAGACATGCAAAAGGAGAGTCATGCCATCTGAGCCGACAAAGAGCACATGCGTCGAGGCTATGACGTGGCTATGGCTAACCTCAAAGAAGAGTGTCAGCAACTAGAAGAAGACCACTAGAAGCTCGACAAGGAATGCAAAGAACTCGAGAACCGGTGGAAGAAAAAAAATACCAAGCGCTCAGCAAGCCCGGTGCACTCCTCAGCCAGCCCCTCTAGTCACAATGAAAACAATGATGACAATGTGGGAGGAACAGGCATGGGAGTGGGCACACTAAAAGCAAGAAGTTCCAACACAAAAGTGGCACCTACAGTTGAGCCAAAAAGAAACCAGCCACCACAGTGGTCGAGCTCCCACAACAAAAATCAAACAAAGAAAAATGCAACAGCGTCAAGGGGGCTCAACCTCAACTGCAATCCAAAAGAAGGTCAAGATGAAGCAGCTAAAGATGGTGGGAAGCTAGCAGAGCCTCAATTCTCATTGCCTACGCATACAATGACGATAGAAGAGTAGATTGTTGTTGCACATCGAGAAGAAGTGGTCGCCAAACTCAGTGAAGCAGGAGCGGCAGAGCTCGATAGAATGTTAGATGAGCTGGGGGCCGGACTCAAGGAAAGCAGCGAGTTCCTCCTATTCCTACCACATCACAAGAACAACGACTATCTCTATGATGGGAAGATGGAGGCGACCCTGAAAATGATGGTGGAAGCCAAGTTGGGGAAAACTTCTGAGGAGAGTCATGTCAAAGACAACATAGCTCCTGAAGCTTCCTCAAAAGTAGTTGAACCTAAAACTGCCACACAACCATCGCACAAGGTGACCGAATAAGTGGCCAAGGCCATGCCGACAATAGATGAAGATTCGACACCTTTGACGTAGGAAACAACATCCGACGATGAGGATGGTGGGCTAGCAACCTTCTTCACATATGAGCCTTCCAAGGAGCAGATTGCACTAGTTAAAGTAGAAACATTGGGAGCAGCTCCCCCTCTACCTTGCAAGATGAAAGATACAGACATGACTGCAGTATCACCGATCACATGCAGAGACGTCTACATCTTGGCAGATGTCCTCAACAACAATCTACCTGGGTCAGACATACTATATAACAACAAGGGTAGACGTATGTCCAGAGACCACTTATGGGGAATATTCATGAAGAAGGTATGAGTACATAAAAGTCTATTCAAGGTACTCTACACCACCCTCCTAGAAGAATTCATGCACCCGAACAAGCTGCAGCCGGTTTTCAACGGGACAACACATCTAGCCAGCCTCCTCTACAATGAAGACTACAAGGCAGCAGATGTAGCTGAACTGAAGGCAGTGGTCTGGCGGAAGGAAACAAGACATGTGGTGTTGCCCATAAGGAATACAAAGCATTGGGCATTGATAGTCTTTGATCTGTATGAGCAGAAAATGACGGTGCTCAATTGTTGTGCAGCCGAACTGGACAGCACCTTGCTGGTTTACAAGAGGAAGGATGCCAGAGACGCCTTAAAAATACCTTTGCGCCTGCAATGAGCAATCAAAGATGTAGACAACAAGTTTCAATGGTCCTGGAAGCTCTTCTCAATAAATAAGAAAGTCCCCCAAGAAGAGGCCAATTTGGGGGATTGTGCCTTCATAGTACTACAAATGATGGAGGTCGTCAATAAGGGCATCCCTGATAACACCAAATTTTGTGATGTTTTGGCCCTTATTTCGTTATCAAATTTGCCATTTTGAAGTGTTTTTCTCTCCTTTTTGTCATGGTTTTGCATAAACAGGCCACTCTACGCTCTTAACTCAATATTATCATCTTTTGCAGAGTTTTCCTCGATTTACAACTCATTTATCAGCAAAAAGGCATGTCCCTACCCATGAACGTGTTCCACCTGCATCGGCCTCCTTACCAACCAGCCGGCTGATACACTCGCTGCCCGACACAGGGCAGCACGATATACTACCGCGCGACATGAGGATGCCGCGTAAGAAGGAGCGGACGAGTGATACGCCATTTACCCGACAGGGAGCCGGACTAGTCACGACCGCTGAAGCGTGTCGCACGATACAGGCCACCCACCGACAGGCACCACTCGTCATGATGACCGACACGCTCCCAGCCTGACATCCTTGTGTCGGGCGATACGCATATCGGACATCCCTGAATCTGAGATTATAGAGCTGACGAAGGACACGTGGCGTCCGGAGAACCATAACTTCCCCCAACCGCTGCCTATAAATAGCAGCTACAGGACTCCGATGGGACGGGTCAGAATCTCTCGAAAGCCAACTTGGGAAAGCATCTGGAGCTAGCGTTTCGTGCCTCAGAGGTGTACCGGGCGATACTAGGTGAGCACTTCCCCGACCCGAGAGGGAGGGAATGGTTCACTTAGGATCGGCCTCGGGCACCGCTGCAGACCGATATCGGCCAACAAGGATACATGATATGAGTACCTGATACTCGAAGCAAAACTATGGCCCGTCACGATACCTAGCCCGATACGCATCACCAGTCACGGCGTGCCGCCCGAGTGGGTGCCGCCTGACACGATCGTATCGGGCATGAGCGCCCTGCACGATATGTCCGCCCGTCACGAGTGTGTCGCCCGAGAGGGTGTGCCGCCCAACACAGGCATATCGGGCAAGGCTCCCACCTGGTATCGGGGCAGGAGGATCTGCTGCTTCCTGTCGCCCTTCTAAATCAAGAAGGCGACATTTATCTTTACTTATTTCAGTCATTTACTTTCTTTACTTACGCAATGTAAATAGACCCTTTTATGCTAATGGAATTAGAAGAGTTTTAATTATCTGTTGCTTTATGTTTGGATGATTGTTTTGTTTAGCATCCAAACTCTAGCTTGTATGCTTGGATCTCGTTTTGACTATCTACTGAATCGTGTTTTCCTGTTGCAGCAGCCTCGAGAGAGGTGTTGTGGCTCTAGTGTTTGGTCCGATACGGGAGTACGAGAGTGCCCAGGATTGGAGTTGCTTTAGTAACCTTTCCACTCTAACTTAAGACCAGCAACCTCGAGAGAGGTGTTGGTGCTTAGTTAGATGTACCCGCTTCGAGAGAAGGGGTATAGGATGTTTCTGCTGCCGCTTGTTTTACCGAAGCTTTCTCCTTCGTTCCTTACTAAAAGCAATAGTATTATCCTCTCTGTTTCTGTTGCGCGAAAACCCTAAAAACTGATAAACCTTTAAAACCTTAATTTTCCTCACAGCTCCAGTTGGAGATAGTTTTCTTTTATTTTATCGATCTTAGTCTGTTGTTCCCTTGGGGAACTTTATCATCTCATTACCCATACCAGAGTGTAACGTGTCGATTCAGCATTCCCAACACTGCCACCCTTGTCCCTGTGTTCGACCCCGTATATTTACTTCGACCCCGTAATAAAGTTGTGGGGGCCTAGAAGGTTTCGGGTTATAAATTTAAAAGTCTGAATACTTCAAATCCGCTCCCTTTTCAGACGCGTTATTTAGGCCGGTCAACTTTTTGGCGCCTTTGTCGGGGACAAGGCAAAATGGTATTGTTGACGAACCCAAATCCACTAACTACACTCCAGTGCCTCAAGCTTAGAAATGAGCTTGACAACACTCTCTTTTTCTTTTTTTTATATATATTTTAACCTGAAATGAGTAGTTCTTATTATTAATACAGGTTTTCTAACTTGATTTTCACGTGCTATTCAGGTACTCAGAAGGAAGGCGTTCTGCTCAATTGAGCACCAACATCACCAAACATGTCACCTCGCATTGAACCACCTCTTTCAGATGGTGAGCGACACGCGAGAGCTAGACCTCACTCGCCTCCGCCTGAAGACAATGACCGCTTTGACGGCAATCATCAACATGAAGATCCTAAAACAGAACAGTTCGAGGATGACCATCGCCGGGAGAGATGTCATCATCACCGGAGGCGCAGAAGGAATAAAAATAATCAGGATCAGAACCAGGGAGACATTGACAGTGATGATTCCAACGAAGAAGAAAAGACCCTCAGGGAATTAGCTGCCACCAAGGCTAATAATTCCAGATGTCCTGTTGTCATCCCGAGATTCAACGCAACCAACTTTGAGCTAAAACCATCCGTTATCTCTATGATCCAGAACAAGAGCTTCAGAGGGAATTCGAAGAATGATAATCCCTATCACCATTTAGATGCTTTTAAAAACATCTGTGACACCATCAAAATGCGGGGAGTCCCACAGGAGGTGATCTATTGCAAGGGTTTCATCTTTTCTTTAGAAGATAAGGCTCTATCCCGGTACCTGGGGCTTCCACACCAAGCTCTTAACAGATGGAGTGCGCTGGCGGATGCCTTTGTAAACAAGTTTTATCCTATCGAGAAAACAGTCCGAAATAGACAGAGGATCACGTCTTTCATGCAAAAGCCGAATGAGAATCTACATGATGCCTGGGAAAGGTATCAAGAATATCAGAGGGACTGCCCTCATCACAACTATAAGAAGGGTTTCTTGATAACTACCTTCTACAACGGTCTAACCCCTGAGGAAAGGGTTTCACTGAATGCAGCAGCAGGCAGTGACTTTCTGGGGAAGAAGCCTAGCAGATCCAAAAAGATCATCAAGAACATGGCCGAGTTGCAAGCCGGCACCGACTACGATAGATCAGACAGGGGACATGCTAATAAGGCTAGTGAAGGACCTTCAATTGAATCCAAGGCTCTGGAAACTATCACCTCTCAAATCTAGAGGATAGCCACTGATGTCAAACAGTTGAAAGAATCAAGTGGAAAGGGGAAGAAACAAGTCGAAAAGGTCATTAAATGTGTCATCTGCGGAGAAGGTGGACACGGGGTAGATAACTGTATCTACACCCGACCTGACGAGTCAACCGAAAGTGAATCTAAAGCTGAGGAGGCTGAGAACGTCTCTTTCGTTAATTTCAAGAGGCCAGATCATTCTGGTTTTAGTTACAGCAACAAGGATGCAGCCGAAAACTCGCATCAGCTGCATAACCCCACCAAGCAACCCCAAGTTTTTGAGAAAAGAGGAGGACAAAGTCAGTTCACCAGAACTGCTTCTTTCCAGTCAAACAAGGCAAATTTCCAAGGACAAGGAAAGTACCAAGGTCGCCACGTGGCAAACACTAGTCAAGGTCAAAGTCAAGCCAAGGAGCAAGGTCAAGACAAGGTTTCGAACCAACCAGACTTGGTTGGTCAGTTGTTCGATTTTGTAAAAAGACAGGATACCATCAATAACCAGCTGGCGCAGAGTGCGCTTTCAAATTCAAGAGTTCTGAACACAATGTAGGTCCAGATGGCGGACATTCAGACGCACCAACGCCAAATCGATCAGCAGTTGGCCCAGATGGCCGAGTTGATAAAGAATCCCTCGGGTAAGATACCCTCTTACACCGAATCTACCAAAATGGTAGTGTTGAGGTCAGGAAGGACTGTAGAACGTCATGAAGAAACCAGACCAGAGGAACCTAAATCAAGGACTGCGGCCGATAATCCCGCAGAAGAAGACAATCGATAAGCTCATGACAGAGAACCTGAACCAAGATCCTTTGAGGAGCTATCTGGTAAGAGAAGCCCTTACTCTCCCAAGTTGTCTTTTCCTTACAAGCTGATAAAGGCACACCTTAAGAAGCGCCACGAGAAGTTCATGGAATCAATAAAGAAACTTCATCTCGAAGTACCTTTTTTGGATGCTTTAGAAGAGATGCCGACTTATGCTAAGTTTTTCAAAGATTTGATTACCAAGAAGAGAAGAGGAGGAAGAATTGAAACCGTACATCTAGCAAGTATGTCCTCTGCTTTTGTCAAATCAGATTTTCCCAACAAAAAGAAAGATCTGGGGGCTTTCACCATTCCTTTTGCCATTGGAGATAATGTCGAACGAAAAGGTTTCACCGATTTAGGGGCTAGTATCAGCCTTATGCCCCTAAGCTTCACGTAGAGATTAGGTTTGACTGATATGGTCAAAACCAATATGAGAATTGAATTAGCAGATCATACCTTTAAAAGGCCAGTTGGCGTTGTCGAAGATGTACCTATCTGGGTAGGAAGTGTCTTCATTCCTTGTGATATCATTGTCATTGATACTGTGGAGGACCATGGCTGTCCTATCATCTTTGGACGTCCTTTCTTGGCTACAGGAAGGGCGTTGATCGATGTTGCTGAGGGAATAATCACTCTAAGGGTCAGAAACGACCACTTAGACTTCAAAGTAAAGGATGCGATGAAAGGACCATCCCTGTTAGAGTCTGCTTGCTTTGGGGAAAGCTACAACCAGTTCTGCGAAGAGGTAGAAGAAGATATCTTAATGGTAGACCCTCTTGTGAGGGAGATAAGCAGTCAAGATTCTGACTCTAAAAATCTAGAAGTTGTGGAATTTCTCAACTATCTTAACCAATATGATGAAGATCTGAGCAACGAGGAAGAGGTAGTGGAAACAATTAAGTTTGCCTCTCTTGAGGAGGTGCCGGAAGAACAGTCACCCAAGGCCAAGCCTGAGTTGAAGCAGTTACCAGAAGGGTTGAAATATGAATTCCAAGATCAAGAGGAGAGGAATCATGTCATCGTCAATGCCCATCTTACAAAAGATCAGTTGGACAAACTTCTTGGGGAGTTAAGACTCCACAGGTAGGCTATAGGATACTCGGTAGAAGATATCAAAGGCCTTAGCCCTGCATTGTGTATGCATCGCATCAATTTGGAGGAATCTTCCAAACCTCTGGCTCAACCCCAGAGAAAATTGAATCAGATGATGAAAGAAGTCGTAAAGAAAGAAGTAATCAAGTTGAGGGATGTTCGGATCATTTACCCGATCAGCGACAGTAACTGGGTGAGCCCGATCCACGTAGTACCCAAGAAGGGTGGTATAACTGTAGTAAAGGGAGATAAAGGCGATGAAGTGGCGGTTAGGACCGTCACGGGATGGAGGATGTGCATTGACTACCGGAAACTAAACCAAGCCACTAAAAAAGATCATTATCTGCTTCCTTTCATTGATCAAGTTCTTGAAAGATTAGCGCATCATGACTTTTTCTATTTCTTGGATGGTTTTTCAGGATTTTATCAAGTCCCAATCCTGCCAGATGACCAAGAGAAAACAACTTTTACCTGTCTCTATGGCACCTACGCCTTCAGGAGGATGCCTTTCGGCCTGTGCAATGCTCCCGCTACGTTTCAACGTTGCATGATATCAATGTTCTCGGATTTCTGGGAGGATATCGTGGAAGTTTTCATGGATGACTTTTCAATCTATGGAAAAGACTTCGATACCTTCCTGAGAAACCTCTCTTTGGTTCTGCAATGATGCGAGGAGAAGAGTTTGGTTTTAAATTGGGAGAAATGCCATTTTATGGTACAAGAAAGCATCGTTCTGGGACATAAAGTTTCGAGGCGTGGCATCGAGGTAGACGTTAGCAAGGTTGAAGCCATATCCAAGCTTCCTCCACCAAAGTCTGTGACGGGAGTGAGGAGCTTCCTCTGGCACACCGACTACTACCGAAGATTTATAAAAGACTTCTCAGAGATTTCGAAACCGTTGTCCAACCTTCTGGTAAAAGATGTTGAATTCAATTTCTCTGACGATTGTCTAATCACTTTTCAGGCTTTAAAGGATGCTCTTGTCTCACCACCTATTCTCCAAGCTCCAGACTGGGAGTTACCTTTTGAGCTTATGTGTGACGCCAGCGACTATGCAGTAGGAGCGGTCATGGGGTAGAAAAAGGACAAAAAGCACCATGTAATCTACTACGCTAGTCGTACCCTGGATGAAGCTCAGGTAAATTATACAACTACAGAGAAAGAGATGCTCGTGATAGTCTTCGCTTTCGATAAGTTTAGATCTTACCTCATCGGAGCAAAGGTTAAAGTCTACACAGATCATGGGGCTATAAGATACCTCATACAGAAGAAAGATACAAAGCCCAGGCTGTTGAGGTGGGCCTTGTTACTACAAGAGTTCGACCATGAGATAGTCGATAAGAAGGGTGCAGAGAATGTGGTCGCCGACCACTTATCAAGGATCGTTGTGAAAGGACAGAGGGAACCTCCTATTAATGACAATTATGTTGACGAAGCTTTGATGATGATTGAAACTAAGGAAGAGAGTTTACCTTAGTTTGCAGATATCTGTAATTATCTTGCCTGTGGAGAACTGCCCCCTGACATAACCTATAACCAAAAGAAGAAGCTCTTCACAGATGTAAAGAATTACTACTGGGATGATCCTCTCCTTTTTAGAAGATGTGCAGATAACCTGTACCGAAGATGTATTCCCGAAGAAGAGATCACGAACATTCTGAAAGAGTGTCACACCTCCCCTTATGGAGGACATCTAGGCAGCGAAAGGACCACTTCCAAAGTACTGCAATCAGGTTTTTACTGGCCCTCTTTGTTCAAAGACGCTGCAAAGTATGTAAAAGTCTGTAAAGAGTGCCAATTGATGGGAAATATTGGATGAAGAAACGAGATGTCTATGGCAAATTGGGTTGAAGTGGAGATCTTTGATGTATAGGGGATTGACTACATGGGACCGTTTCCCCCATCAAAGGGATATCAGTACATTCTAGTGGCAGTGGATTATGTATCCAAATGGGTAGAAGTTGTTGCAACTAAAACGTGTGACTCTAAGTCAGTGATCAAGTTGTTCAAAAAGACGATTTTCCCTCATTTTGGTGTACCTCGTACTGTAATAAGCGACGGTGGATCGCATTTCAGAGAAAGACAGTTTGAAGCGCTCCTGTGAAAGTATGGAGTCAAATACAAGATCGCTGCGCCCTACCACCCACAAACTTCTGGGCAGGTAGAGGTTTCTAATAGACAAATCAAGCAGATTCTAGAGAAGATTGTCAACCGTACGAGGAAAGATTGGTCAATGAAGCTTGACGACGCACTTTGGGCCTACATAATTGCCTATAAAGCGCCCATTGGAACCACTCCTTACAAGTTGATCTATGGGAGATCCTGTCATCTACCCCTTGAGCTGGAACACAAGGCCCTTTGGGCGATTAAGTTCTTGAACATGGATCTGGAGAAGGCAGGAGAGAAGAGATATCTGCAGTTGCAAGAACTCGAAGAATTGAGGATGCATGCTTACGAGAATGCAAAGATCTATAAATAGAGGACGAAGGTGTGGCATGATGCCCACCTGAGGAGGAAGGACGTAAGTGAAGGTGACAAAATTTTATTATTTAAATCTTCCATTCGTCTTTTTCCAGGTAAGTTACAAATGAGATGGTCTGGTCCATTCATCGTATCAAAGATATACCCGTCCGGAGTGATGGAGCTATATGAAAAAGATGATCCATCTAAGGTTTTTCAAGTGAACGGGCACAGGGTGAAAAGGTTCTATGAAGACGAAGCTTTCGTTAGAAGGACAGAGATCAATTTGCAAGATATGGATACTTCTGAAGGAGAAAAGTGAAGGACCTGGAGCTGTCAAGCTGGTGATGCAAACTACAGCGCTCCTCGGGAGGCAGCCCGAGCTTTTACTTTTCCTAGAATAGGATGTTATTTACTTTCTTGCAAGAAAAACATTATGAACATTTGGACTGTAATAAGGCCCGAGTCAGTGCATGTGTCATGTGTGCTTACTCTTCTATTTTATGGGCCACCGCTCTGTTTTATGAGCATTGATGGGTAATACTATCTGAGGCCGGGAACTTAACCTTAGGCCAATGATGTTTTACCCATCAATCGCTTTTTCCTCAGCTTTGGTTTTGGTTTATCATCTAGAATTTTGTTCTGAAGACTTTGTATCGGGCAAGTATACCCCTTTTTCCTGACCATGTCGGGCAAAAACTCAGCCGGCGCGCAGAACGCGCTCGTATCGGGTGACGGTATATCGGGCATTGCATAAGCCGTGTCGGACGACACGCCCGGGCGGCGAGCACCCGTATTGTGTAAGATGAGTAATTACCCTTGATTAGACGGATGGGACTGCTCATCTCGGGAATCACTTGTCTCAACAGCCGACACACGTCCCGGATTTGCCCGTTTTACCCCCGATTGGGATTGCTATTAATAGTACGGAGGTTTTACCGTGTCGGGCTACTGCTTTTACTTTTCCACCTACCCGTATCGTGCATTAGTTTCTCCCTTTTGCTCGTGTATTGTTCAGCTAACTTCTGCTCTTGTGTCGCGCAAGATAACCTCAGATAGCATAAGGTATAGCCCGACAGCCCTATCGTCCAGGCTTGCCCGACACGACCCCCATATCGCGCACAGCGTATCGGGTTGACGACTTTAGTTGATTTCCTTACATCGCCCAACACATGTGTCACGCGACACGTCTTTAGCACGCGCTTGCCTGATACCCTATATCGGGTGATAACCTTGTCGCCAATCCTTGTGTCGCCTTGCTTGTTCTTATTGTCGGGCAACATGTTTTTCTATCGGGAAGTACCTATCAGGCACTTTGTTTCACGCGACCGTATCGCCCGACGTGCTCATATCGGGCAACGGGTATGACGCGCAATTTTTATTTGTATCGTCCAGTTTTGTATCACCTAGATGTTCTTTTGATGGACGACACCCGGACCTCGTATCGGGCATGAGCCTACAGTGATTTCTTTGAAAGCTTTGTATCGCCCGACACAAGCGTATCGGGCAAACATCATATCGCCCAGTGTTGAAGCCGATACGGTGGTATCGGGTAGCTTTTCTATCTGGCCAAAAAATTATCGTGCAATCAGTCTTTCTCTTAAACGCCAGTATCGATTTTAAGTTTTGCCTACCTAATATCGGAACATTTAAATGATCAATGAACTTGTTTAATGATAACAGAGATGGCATGTACAAAGCAAACCGTCGTTCGAGTTGACGAACACGGCAGGAGGATCGACACTGAGGCCGCAGTTGAAGCAACAATGATCGGGCAGAAACACCCGAATCTCGAGGCAGTTGGGCCATCAACCGTTGAGAAGAGAGCAAGGACGGAAGAAGTAACGGCCCCATGTTATGACGATGCATCCGGAACAAGTGCAAAGCTCTCAAGAAGGAAACGCAAGGCTCGTGCAAATTATGACGATGATGACCGACCTATGGTAGACAAAGATCTCTTGAAAACACTTGTGGATACTATATCCAAAGAAGATATCCCCCATGAAGAAGGTGGCTTCATGACTGATGAACCCAAAATACCCACATTCAATCCAGAAGCCACTGGAGAAAGACCCCCACTGATTTTCTCTTTTGGAGATGGTCCTAAACCACCGTAGAAGACAGACTATGATAAGAAATGGATAAATTATGGGATGAATATAACTTATCCTTGAGGCCCATTGATATTTGTTCATACGATAGTGAAAAGGATGAAGAAAAGCAATCTGGAAAAAAAAAATCATTCTATCCTTTGTACTCAAGAGAAGCATTCATATATCCTTGATGATGAGTTCGAAATAGTATGTAAATTTTGCTCTGCTGGAAATGAGGAATATACTTCCGACTTCTCTTGGGGGCTACCAATTCAAGAAAAAGTATTGGAAGAGATAAATGGACTTCTCTGACTCGTTCAATAGATGATGAAAGTTTAAAGAAACTGCGATTGATGATCAGTCCTTTTGTTCATGTTCACAATGGAAGTATCTTAAAAAGTTTACCTAGTTAAAGGGAATGCCTAATAGTTTTGGAACTTCTTTCCTAGCAAAAGCGCATGACTGATCTCATTGAATCTTGCAATTCTGAACCCACATTTGCCTTTTGGAACAAAATTTCTTTGGTAGCCATCCACCCAGCACTCTGTGCGGCTGGCAAAACGACTGCGGCATCTTCATCCTGGAATGGATATCAAATAAAGAGACGCCTGACCAACTCCACCACATCGATTACCACAGCAAACGAGGAGAATATGTGTGGGAGCTTCTATCTGGCACAGGCACGCTCACCAGCTAACCCTCACTGGGTTAACATTACCCTACCTTATCTACTTCACAACTTTGGGACAGAGTGTGGAGTAAGTTTGGGGGGGTACCATGTATCAGTGGATTCAAGTACCCTCTTGGATATCAGATCATCCTTGATATCTAGGACATATCAAACCCCCAACAATGTTTGGTGTGTTCCATCATAAATCTTCACCAGATGTATAGTGAAACATGAACCCAAATCTAATATCCATCCACGAGAAGTACACGGTTCCATAATAAAATGACAGCAAACTTTTCTACTAGATGATTGCCAAATGTAGTTGTTGAGATCGTCATATTTTTGTATGACTCCAATACTTTGTGATTGTCTCACTTGAACCCTTCTCTATTACCACTTGAAGTAATTTTATACGGAAGCTTCAAGCCTAAGAAAACCCATTAATGTGAGATACAACCTAAGCATGCACAACAAAAATAATAATAGTCTCCACCGACAGAGACGCCAACCAAATAACCAATGAGGGAATAAATTGGCAAAGAAGACCATAAATTCTATTAATTAAAAACCTTCACAAGATTATAAGGATTGTCACTCTCTCACGATCCCTTACCCACAATATAACTCCCTAACTCACTCTCAATCTCTATGTTTTGTCTATCTTTTTGGCTTTTCCTTTTTTAAGCCACAATTTTAACATTCTTTGGCACACAATATTCTCCCATGTTGACACACAATGTTGCCTCGCATTAGCACCACGTTCGCATGTCGGATCATATGACACTATGTCTTATTTATAGTACTCGCATAGTATTCGATAATCAATTCCAAAAAACAAAGCCAGCCCAACCCACGTAAAATAGTATGAGAAGATAAAGACTAATCAATTAAAAAGGGCAATAGAGAATTGAGAAATGATGTCAAACTAAATAGGCAGGAGGAGAGGATAATGCTAAACATTAACTTGAACTCTAAGTCTATCAAATTTGGGCTTCTCCAATATTGTTAGATAATATTTAATATCCTCAAAATAGGATAAGAAACATCATCCTAACATAATTCCTACTTAATTGCCTCATGTAATTATTTGTAATACGTGTTGTAGTCCTCTATGAGATTCTTGAAGTTAGCAACTAGGGATGGCATGAAAGGTGGCATAGACTGCTTGGACCTCTTAGTCCGTGCTATTTAGAGATGTGTCGCCATAGCATAACACTCGTCGTGGATGGTCGCTTCTTCACTCTCAATTCCACAGCGCCTACATAGATCATGTTCTGTCACTTTTCTTGAGCAAAGCTACTTTTGGTAGGGAGCGGGCCACATAAAATTGAGCAGCTTTGGCGGCCAGCGCTGGCACCATAATGCTCTCCACTCCTCTGTATCTTCGGGCTTTCACCACCTTCTCTAATGAATCAATAGACACTCTTGGTAGAAAATGTCCCCTTCTGGTGTCTAGATTAGCACATCATCGGTATAATTGTGACTGAGGGCGATGTGCATAGAAAAAAGATCACAGACTGCATTTGTTCCCCGCTTTCTCTCACTCTGATCAATAATATCACTGACAAAGACGAACTCATCTGAACCCCACACAAGATATCTCCATACCAGACCCCTAGCTCCAAGAACCTATCTTGGTACAGAACAATCTTTGCTCCATTTCCAATCTTCGCAGTTGTATGAGGTTAAGTAAGATTAAAGATACCATAGCAAAATCTAAGCACTAAGAATCACGTTGAACTACAATTGCTAAAACTATATATTGGATCAAACGGTCTGGTTAAATATGAGGAACTTTTATGAACATGTGCGGACTCCTACATGGTTGAGGTGTTGATACCCAACAAGCTAGCAACATATGACGACATGATGCATCTCAGAATGTACATATTGTGAAACTGGTGACAGTATACGCAGAGAGATTAATGTATTTATATTGACACGTGACGCATGTGCTCATTTGTTTGGGTTGGTGTGATTTGATCCGCGAGTAAAATGAACCCGAAATTGTAGTTAACATTTTAAATTACATGCATTTTGTCCGGTAGCATGCACTTCAAATCCATCGAATTTCGTTTCTTCGGTCAGGCCGGGATAACATTTGTTAGATAATCAATTTCAAATCCACGGACCATATTTTAAATTATTTCAATATAAAACTGAATGAGCTGACATACAATTCATTTGGAAAATAGACTCGTTTATACATATGATACTTTGAAACTCTAATCGATTGGTATCGATCTGAAATTTTCCATTGGATACAATAATACGGCTGTCTTCATTTACCTCACTCATAGGACAATACATGTTTCCAAGATCCACCGGCCGCAGTTATACAGATCATGTTCGTTCTAGTCCTTATACGTTGTCACCTTCGGATTGGTTACACCTCCAGAAGCAGTTCCCAGCCACACCCAACTCCCCTATAGTTGCGGTATAAGTTACCGTTTTCATGCCAGACGATAAGTAACTGATTACAACTCCAAACTCTAGTCTAACAGGTACCCGAAAACAAGTGTTTCTGTTATGCTTGGGCTGACGCTATGACCTACGGTTAATTTGTTAACATGGAAATCCTCAGACAGATTTTCAATACGGAGCTGCACATACAGATGCATTACGGGTATGCTCAGGACAAGTGGCGTTTCCTTGTGCTCTGGCATGCGATGATGTGCATCCACATAAGGGCTAATTTGGTTGCAGGTGGTTGGAAGACATCAGATGATTTGGAAAACTGGAAATGCAAAACACAAAATTGAAGTCGGACATGTAGGTTTGGTTTGACGCAGTTTTAACTAAAACCTTTTGTTTTCTTTCGTTTGGTTGGAAGGAGTTTAGAGCTATGTTTACCTACGGTATACTCACCACCCGAGAATCCCTTGCTCATCTGCTGTCTCGTTTGCTATGCTGTCAGCAGTGGTAACCAAAAAGGAGGTGAAGAGAACAGGGAGACAGATTTGTCTGCTGCTGCAATGACGTAAACCACGGACAGCCAATGCTGCGAATGAACCGCGCCCCTGCGGTCAGAGTTCCTGATTTTTGTACGTGACAGCATCGTTTGCAGTTGGTTTTCTCGGTGTGAATCTGTCTTGCATCCAACCAAACACTTCAAGTTGTAAAACACGGTCAGTTGGAACTGCGTGAACTCAAATGCAGTCCAACCAGACGACCCGTCTTGCATCCAACCAAACATTTCAAGTTGTAAAACACGGTCAGTTGGAACTGCGTGAACTCAAATGCAGTCCAACCAGACGAGGCCTAAGGGCCCGTTTGGTTGTGCTGAGAGTCAATTCGCGTGTTGCAACTGCACAGTGTTTTCTACCCAAACGTTTGGTTGCTTGCGGGATCAACTCTGTCCTTGAAATCCAACTGCACCATCCGCTGGACGGCATACAAAAATTGGGGGACAGGGTGCGGTTACTTTTCCAGTCACTCGTACAGCTGAATGCCTACGATGGTTCTGTTTGCTGCATACATCTCATGCCCAACAGCCAGTGAGTACTACAGCTATTGGCCGAGTAAGCTACTGATCAGGTAATAGGTGCGTCGAACCAAATGAAAACAAGTCAAACAGCTAAGTAGCAGCTGCATCTAACCAAACGATTACAGTTGTACTTCAATTTCTTGAATTGCATTTCCTGTTTTCAAACTTACCGTTGCGTTGCAAGTACAAGCAACCAGACAAGTCCTAAGCGTAGTTCGCCTGTGAGAAAACCTACGGGCGAGAGTCAATCTCTGGCTTTGCGTTTTTGTGCAAAGCTACCCAGCGGGTGGATGGATGAACCCGTTTCTCTGGAAATGAGAAGTCTTGAACTTGATTCCTATTCCCATATCCCCCGCAGGAACCAAAATTGGAGGATTACACGTGCATAGCTTCCAAATCTAACTGATGCAGGAAGCACGACGGGACTACAGATCACACACTACTTGTCATGTTAGAACAAGAGGAGTTTTGAGTCGTTTACTTGCATCTTCAGGGCTTTCAGGCACAAGGTAACGGTGCTCAGATGCAAGTTAGGACTCCCTGCCTGATTATCTACAAAACCATATACACGTGACTTTAACAACAACAAAAAAACCAGCACCTTCACGCCCGAGAAAAGAAGGCTGACGAGCTATCTCTCCCCCAGACCAACCAGCCGCCCTTTCTGAAGCAGGTGTTCAGGGAATGGTGCACGGCACTTGGTAATGTGAGATTTCAACCGGGGTATATTGGGGTGTGCGCTCCTGCAGCGGTGGCAACGTAGCTCCATTGACAACATGCACTCGTTATTTACACTTGCCTTTCCAGATGCATTGATCTCTTCAATGGTGTCAACTGAGTCGCGGAAGAAAGCAGTCGTGAAGGAGTTCCAATGCTTCTTATTCTTTAGGTGTGGGGAGTCGAAGTCCTGGCTGATCACATGGAGGTGGAGCTGCCGCATGGATGGGACCTGTAATAGAAGATGAGTCTAATGAGGATGATACGTACAATGCTTGAGATAATAATAAAAAATGTAAATAACGAGTTTCAGTTCAGCCCAAAGTTTTCAGTACAGCTTACAGAATGAAATCCTAGTCGAAAGATCAACATTCTGTCTTCACTTAAGAATTTCTCTGCCCACCTAATCCCCGCAGCATGCATCTCCTGGAGCACAGGCAGGTGCTCTTTCCGGACGTCAGATAAAGAGTCGAGACCATCAACTCTAGACAAAACTAGAAGGTGCTTTTTAGCCTGCATTTTAATATATATTTTCAACAAGCAAGCAGAAGAGGTCCCATGATATTTACAACGGGCCAAGTGGCCAGCAAATGATGGTTAAGTTCATATTAAAAAGAAAGGAAACCTTCGGGTAAGCATCATTTAGCACCACATAGTTGTCTTCTATCTCCAAAAGAGTACTTTTGTGCTGCTCAGGATTCATGGCCATCCTATGGAGGGCTTGAGTCCATGAGCCCCACGTTTTCTTCAGCTCAGGATTATCCTTCTCAGACTCCTTATCACTACACATGGATTCCTCATTGTGATTTGTGTTGGTGACGAGAGCCGGACCAGCCGGTCTGCCAGGATTGCTTCCAAAATCAACATCTCGTTGAGGAGAATTTGTGTTTCCCTTGTTTTTTTTATTGTGGTTTCCAGTAGCTCCAGTGCCATCTCGCTTCATGATCTGATCACCACAAGAATTTCTGTCTGGTGATTTCTCAGAGCATGTGATGCCTTGGCTTTTGACAATTGAAGCAAAAATCTCAAACAAGGATGAATAAGCGTTGCGAAGGATCTGGCATCCTTTCTCATAGTCACCGTTTAAGCAGTCAGGTCTTCGAGGGTTCATATTTGGCCCAAGGACGTGTATGACATGAGTTACCCCTTCTTTTTTATACAAAGGTGAAGCTGGAGAGAGAGGTACAGCGACAGCATTACCAGGGCTAAGAGTACCTGCATGCTCCTTTGTAGCAGTTACTAGAATTTCTCCTGCAGCACCAAAAATTGCAGCATTAACCCCACCTCCTCCGGGCTTCAGCCTCCTAGAGAACAGAAGAACATTTATGAATAATCTAGTCAGGATCATCAGCATTGTGATAAATATTGCTAGATCCTATAAAATTCATTATGAAGATAACTCAATTGTGCCTTTTTGATGCATTTTTAGAGACTAAAAAGGGAGCGGAACTCAAAAGCCAAATTGCTGCTGCAAAGCATCCAATTATCAACAAGAACCAAGCTCAATTTAACTTCCAAAGAAAAGTCATCATATGTAAATATTATTAAGGTATATAACATTTTGATAAAAGGATGGACCCAGATATCAAAATCATAAATTCGAATTTGCTATTGTAATTTGTAGTCACTCTAATTATTTTTAATGGATCATTGAAGCCTGTGATTTTGTTAACAAGAAGAGCATATACAGCTGTGCATGGCTGTAATTTCACAGGATTCCCATGGTAAGGTTGTTTTCCTGTCTTATGGTAAGGTTGTGGAATAAGATGCTTATTTTAACAATATTTAACATACTTTCAGGAGCCACACTAGAGATTCCAATGTTAAGAGTGCTTAGTTTCAGGAAATTCTTTTGTCTGCAGCCTTCCTGAAAAGTCTAGCTCAGGCTGCATGTTAGTGAAGCCAATAACAGAGGAAGCTCATGTTGGTTAGTATAATATGATAATCTAAGTCATAAGGGTTTATGTATTTACTATTTCTATTAGATATATATACCCATATTCAAAGGTTTTCATGCTACAACTTACAAGATAAGTCTAGAATTCTTGTTTATGATACTTGAGAACTAAAACAAAATGTTTCTTCTACCATCTAAAATTGGTCTTGAATCTGTGATCAGAGATGGCACCACTTTTTTTGGGAAAGGTAATAGTTGATCCCTGTTTTTGCTTTCCTTTGAGGTGGTGTGTGAAGCATCACGGGCAAAAACCTCTCAATTGTCAAGTGTTGCTGGGAGAAAATTAAAACACTTGCTGGATGTTGCACTCCTAATTATATTTTAGGTGCACGTTCCTCCTGCCATCTGATTTAATGCTTTTCTCACTATATGTTGAATGAGGTATAGATTTTCCTATATCTTAAGAAAGAAGGTTCCTCTTCTGGTTCTGTTACCTGACAAAAATAGTCACTATTCACTTGACTTGTGTCTTTTAGGCCTGGCAAACATACTGCGACCCGATCCGACCCGACCGACCGGACCCGACCCAAGATAGGGTATTTTGGGTTTGAAACAGGGGCTGGTTCAAGTCGGGCAACCCGAATCGGGCCTTTAAACTTAGGGTCAGGTACAACATTAGCCTAGGGACCCGAGTTCCCAGCAGTGGAATCCCCACACCGACCATCACCTGATTGGCGGAAGACAGACCAAGCCTGTGGGCTTGTGCTAGCCGCATCCATGAGATGTCGGCTCATCTGCGAGAAGGGCTCGGGAAGGCCCCCAGATTTTGCCGCGTCCTATTTTAGTTTTGCTCGTAGTTGCGACCAGTTGCCTCAAGGAGAAGGGTAAGGTAGTAACAGAGACGATGAGGCATGGGGGGCACCGCCAACGGCGGAAACCGCGAAGGAAATAGCCTCGGCGGGGACGATAAACATTTTGTTTCATGTGGATCTCAGCTATGGCTATGTGTTGACTTAACAACGATCACAACAAGCACAACTGCGGTTACTAGTGTTGCCTCATTCTCCGATGCTCGTATGTGGGCGTGAGTATTAGGACTTGGTGAGCTGGCGGTAGGAACACCAATGGTACAGAGCGTAGACTGCAGGCTGAAGCTAGGCAGTTGCCAAGCAGCATGTGCAGGCAGTACTAGTGCTAGAGCTAGAGAGGAGACAGAGCAAGAAAGAAAGCAGAAGAGATGGATGAGGAAACGACAGAAATCAAGGCAAGAAACAGACTCTCTCTTATGGATGGCAAAGGGGAAGTGGAGGCAACAAGGGCGATGGATTTATAATGGATCAAAGGGGAGGGAAGAGTTGAATGAAGCAGGTCTTGTGATGGAGCCGCCCCCATGGTGTTCGACACCATGTCGTAGAGATGGTCCATAGCAGCCAGATGCTCGACACCAGGCCCTAGAGACCCGTCATAGAACTGATCCAGACAATGTCACTTCAGCTGGTCAATGCACATGAAACAACCTTCATAATCGTCGTGGACGGCAGATGTCATCAGGTTACAGTACTCAGAGTAGGTGTCTTCTCCCAGGCCTTCAGCCGGATATGCAAGGTCCACAATGGACGAGGCCACGGAAGTGGAGTCCACAGCGGATGGAGAGGAGGCAGAGACCACTTCAAACACAAGCATTGATTGATGCGAGACGAGCGCACGACTGCTCTCGCTGCAGATGACGGACGGGATTGAGGACGATGGAGGCGTACTCAGGCATAACAATGTTCGGGTATTCCGAGTCTTATCGGGTCTAAATTTTCGGGTCGGCCAAAATTGGATCGGGTATATTTTGGGTCTTTTATCACCAAAACTTTTTGAGTCAGGTTGGGTCCAGACCCTAAAGCAGTTGGGTCGGGTTGGGTTTCGGAAAACCTGACGCATTGCCTGGCCTAGTGTCTTTGGTTGTGTCATTTTGTTCATGTCTTTCCTTCAGATGAATTGTCTCTAGTGTGGTAAAAAGTATTTTTCTAGCGTGTTCTCAACATGGAACTAAACTTCCCGGAAGTTTCCAACTTCCACCCCAGGTGATGTCGAAAGACCACTATGTCGACTTGGTCTCAGCTTCAGACTGAAGTTCCCCCCTTGTCAATGAGGTTAGATTTTGTAGTGTATTTTCATCCCAACATCCTCGAAGTTGTTGATGTTTCCCCAAAGTTGGCGATGTTGGGGCGAAGTTGATATGGCCCAGAACATTTGTCCTAACTAGTACCCTAAAGGCCATATAAGGCATAAGTGGGGCCTCTAACCATCTTTACAACTTCTAATATCAATTCCTATGTTTGTTAGCTGCCATTACTTGTTGGAGAAGATGTTGTAATTACTATTTGACTCCATATTGTATGGAGGACATTTGGTGGGATGTATTTCTATATTTGTATTACACATAAAACCTTGCAAACTATAAGTGCACACATTATCAACCTACATAGGGTTATAGAGTGATGAATCATGTTTTTGTGTTGAATTAACATATGTAAGATAGTGTATAGCATAATTAGAAGTTTTTAATCGGAGTTTTCTTCAAATTCACATCATTTTCTTCAATAAACGACATCAAAATTTATGAAGTTTGTGTCTAAACATCCTCGAAGCTTCCTTTGAAGTTTCCACAAACTTCCACTTCCACACCTAGCGAAGTCGACACGAAGTTGAAGTCCTGCACCATGGTTTTCATACAAGAGAAGTATATCTTAGCTTTGATCCTACTATAAAAAAATGTAAAATGATAGTGTTACATAGTATAAGCAAACTTTATACTATGATGCAACATTCGACTGCATCCATACAAACAGTGACATACCTCTACCTACACCCACCAACCCAAGAACCTCCACTAGTACCATAAAAGCACCTCAACCTACAATGCCTTGGCAAGTATACTCACAGGTAAAATCACCTCATTACTACTGAGATATCATTAAAGGTACATGGACTTGATTGGAACCCTTAGTCCAATGCAGACATCTGCAAATCACACGATACTAGTGCACCCTCCTTAGGAGCCCCAATTCATCAACCTAGTACTATTACTCACATTGGTGTATGTATAGTTATAGCCTTAAGGTAGATTATTACCAATCACCAACCATCCTCTTTTAGACTAAGTGGCTTTTGCTAATTTTGATGCTTATAGTAGAGAAATTAATGGTGGTATCCAGGTTCCCAAGCATGTTCCAAGGCATTTCAATATCTCTTACAAGATAATATGAAAAGCCTTAGTTATCAAGCCCCCCCAGGCGTTGCACAAGGCGCCTAGCCCCTAAGATGACTTTAGTGGTCGCCTAAGCCTTTTCGGCCCAATTAAGGGGGCATTAGGTCCAGCTAAGGTGATTAAAGGATAATATAGGATTAGTTCGGTCGATTTGTTAAAATTAGATCAAGTTGAGTCATTTTATGGTTGAAATAGGTCTGATTTAGCCCAAATCAAGTCAAATCTGGTTATATTAGGTCTGATTTGGGGAAATTAGATCCAATTTGGCCATACTAGGTCTTATTTAGATCAATATTGGGCAGATTATGGTAGTTAGGTTTTGATTAAGTCATGCTACAAAAAATAAGGGTAGAATTAGGCCAAATCATGTCAAATTTGGGTGGATTAGAGCTAATTTAGGGAAAACAAGTCTGATTTTGGGAAAACAAGTCTGATTTGGGGGAAATAGGTCTGATTTATTAGGTTTGATTTGGCTAGATTATGTCTCATTTAGGTCAATATAGGGAAAATTTGGGGAAGTTAGTCTGATTAGGGCATGTTATGCAAGACTAGGTTTGATTCAGACCAAAGCATGTCAAATTTGGGGATTCGGTCTGATTTGGTGAAAACAAGTCTTGGTTGGGGTAAATAAGTCTAATTTTGGGAGATTAGGTTTGATTTGGCGAAATTAGGTCTCATTCAGGTCAATATAGGGAAAATTTTGGGAAGTTGGGTCTGATTAGGCATGCCATACAAAATTAGGTCTGATTTAGGCCAATTTTGGTCAATTAGATCAAGCTTAGATTAGGATACTTCAGATTATGGCCAATCATGTCAAGGTTAGGTTATGTTATGTGTGATTTAGCCTAAATACTATGAAATAATGCCATTATTACATATTTAGAAATACGAAATTATGAATGTAAATATTGGAATATCAATATTATCATTAAAAAAGTTGAAACACCTAGAAATGCTTGGGTGCCCGCCTAGACACCGAGGCACCCAAAGGCGCCCCCCCCCCCCCAAGAAAGGCCAAACGCCTAGCCGCCTTTACAATTAACTACATCATTTGGATGTTTTCTAAAGCAAAAGTTTATTCTTCTACCTCAAGAATCCTTGGAGTAGTTGTACCGCTAGACATTTAAGTCAATGGGGTGTCACTAGATGCTTATTGTGAACTAATTTTCAGATATATAGTATGATAGGTTGAGGGCTCTTCTATGTACTAACCATGTACCCAGGCTACAGTATTGACCACTTTGAGACCTCTCATGTGGCTCATCCCTACTCGAAGATAATACTTCCAGTTATAGATGACAATTTCGGTAGCAGATTCATCAACTTAAAGTTAAAAAAAAATGCTCTTCATTACAGCGATCTTACTGAAACTGTCTCTATGCAATAG
Organism: Alisma plantago-aquatica; assembly: GCA_963693085.1. Taxonomy (NCBI): domain Eukaryota; kingdom Viridiplantae; phylum Streptophyta; class Magnoliopsida; order Alismatales; family Alismataceae; genus Alisma; species Alisma plantago-aquatica. Next base: position 317,542,694 of record OY856411.1, on the reverse strand, counting down.
CCACCTAGATCCCCAGATTGCCAACTAAGTGAGAGACCAAAAAGTCTGGTAAGTTGCATAAGGTTGTACATGGGGTGAGAGAAATACATGGGCATGGTTTAGCAAGCATAATAAAATTGATGAGTGTCATTCTTTTTTAAATCATGTATATATGTGTGTCTATATGTGTCTGTATGAACATTTATATGCATATATATATATAGAGAGAGAGAGACACACACATAGAGAGAGAGAGGACAATGATCCATTGAGAGGCAGATCTTAGTGAGAGCATGAGAGGCATTTGAATAACCCTTTTCGATGATCAATTTTTCATAATCCAGCCATAGGGATGAAAAGTATACCATTATAGTTACCTACCTACCAAATTTGATCTTCTTCAGACTCGTCTATCATGCACAACATTCAAAAACTTTTCAACACTCTCTATCGAGTCTCAGGCTACATACGATGCAAAAAAATGTAAACTGTATAGACGGACATGTAAACTATGTCCAATCATAATGATTTTTTTAAGTAAATGATTTAATACTCCTTCCATCAAGGAAGCACATAAGCGAACACGGACACGGCCGTGGACACGGACACGGGACACGGCGATTTTGGAAAACATAGGACACGGACACGGCTATGGACACGTCATTTTTTAAAATTAAACTATATATATATAACATACACATAAGAAATAATAAAATAGATAATTAGACACTATAACTTAATTTAAGATAAAGCTAAAAAATGAAACCAATTGGCGATTGTATAACCACAACATTGAAACATTGAAGTAGAATTATCCATAAAAGAGGTCTTTTCATTTTTATGTCAAATACAAGTTAAAAAAAAGACAATTTTACTTCCATTCGTATTCAATGTGTAATACCCAAACATTACGAGATATAAAAATTAAAAAGAAGAGAGACCAGTAGATTAAATAAAAGAGATTGAAACATGAAAAAGTGGAATTTAATTTCAAGATTTTAATGTGTATGATGAGACTCATATGAAATGATGTAAAGAAACCCCAAGAACTGAAGTTGTGTATTTTGAAGTCTAAAAGAATCAAAAGACAAAAAGATTGAGGAAATTTTAATAAAGAGTAAGCATTTTTTGCAATTCCAGTAGCCTAGTCTAAGAATAGACTTCACGGATTCAGTCCCATGATGTGCCACGCTGCTGAATTTCGGAATATTGACCATTAGACATACATAAGAGTCTTTAAGTCGATACCTAGTACTCAGTAAATGTAGATGTCATATAAATTTTGAGACTGTTCATAAGGAATTTATTTAGATACACGACAGCAATTAATATAAATACACAACTGGATATTCAAGAAAGTGATAAACATAGAAACATTGATAGAACAAGGAAACAATGGATAAAGGTTGATAGTTTCCCTCAGTTAATCAGTTTTCCAGAACTAGAGGAAGGCCCCAAACCCAAGAATAGATGAATGAGTCGAGAGATTATATAGAAACAAGAATAGGGAGACAGTTGTTGCTGCTCTAGACTTAGATATGTGATCAGAACAGCAAGAATACAACTGCCACCCTCTTGCGAACTGAGCTGGATTTGATCTATCAGAGACATGTTTAGCTGCCTAGTTATGTGACTACGCTAGTGGAAAGGCAAGCCTGTTTTGGGCTGTAAATGGGCCTGGCCGTGTCCAGGCCGTGTCCAAGCCGCGTCCAAGCCGTGTCCACCTATAAAAAACAAAACAAAAAAAGTTGGACACGGCTGGAGAAGTGTCCAATACGTATTTAGGCGTGTCCACGGAGTACGGGTGTCCAATACGTGTCGGACACGGGTACGACACCTGTTTTGAAGTGTCCGTGCTCCCTAACAACTATAGCATCCTCATGATCTCGAAAACACAGATAATTACAAGTTCTAGTGCTAAACAATTAATTTGATTGCAACATGCTACCATTTCCCCATGTGCTATTGCTAACTTATTTAAATATATAGCTCCTTTCATCCACCCCATTTCCTTCTCTCATTTCCCAGCCGTTGTCTGATCTAACACTGCTGTTTACCATCAGCTAGCTCGATCAGGTTGTCCCTGTTAGCACTGCCGTCATGAGTGTTTGAGCATGGAACATGCTTTTCATGGGGGAAATCTTTGTAGCTGACCACAATTTGCTACAATGACGTTATCTATAAAGAGCTAGGCGTGAAGAGCTCAGCGTGTTATGTGAGTTGCTTTGAACGTGTAGAGCTTAGTCAAACCAATGTTGGTTACCTAGTGTCTGGTATTCTTCTGTGTGGTTGTTTGATTGACAGAATGCCGATAAATTCAGAAGGAATTCCAACACAATTGTAATTAAATTTGAAAAGAACATAGCCAATTAATAGGAATACGACAGTTTAAAATATTACAAATTTACTGGTATCCTTTCAATTATAGAAATTCAGGTGTATAACTCCCAATATATTGAATTTGTGCATGAGTTTGAGACATAATCCTCTCACACAACTTGAACCCTATAACTGATATGAAACCATAGTATTGTTAATTCAAAACCAAATACTTATTGTTGTTTTCTCTTTCAATTTTGCATGTAGTATGAAACCATGGAGTATTGATCTTCACGCAACTTAAACGAAAAACCAGTCGTAGTTTTCTTTCACATCTGCGTGTAGTTGTATATAAGTGTTATGTTATACCCTCCTAATTTAATATCGAGACCTCCCATCTGAATAGGTTAAGAAAACTGGGATTTATCTTTCTATGATCAGTTTCACACATAGTCTATCTGAATATAACGTAACTTGGAATTTAGTTCCATAAACACATGTACTTCTGTTCATCAGCTTTAGCTTTAGTACATGGATATTTCTAGAGTTTTGATTTTTAATTCATCCGAGCAAAAATACTAGTAAAGAGTAGTTGAAAGCGAATTTTGCCACAGCTGCAGTGAACATAATCACAAAGAACATGTGGTTTTGCATCCCGGATAAAAAAAAGTAGTTCCCACATGCTAAGTTTCCAATGGGACTTTGTTAGTAGGTAGAACTCCTACATCCTTGTTGTCGCCCATGGTATTCCTAATCCTTATGAAGCCTCTGTTTTTAACAAACGACTGCCAACACGTCAGCTGGGCTGATCTTGACCACCATGAGAGGTTTGCTACCCCTTCATTGCAGTCTAGCTTTGCTCCGACCTCCACAAACTAGACAACAACCTTATTATCTTCCTGGAACCACGAGCACTTACCTGCCGAGAGACCCCTGACTGGCGTCGAGGTTAGATTGAGCATGGATTATAGTCTTAGGATGTGGCTCCAACACAGGGGTGGTTCCAAAGTTTGTTCCGACCACCTTCTTTACCAGGACGTCGAACGAGAGAGACGGAAGCACATCGAATGGTGCACATACAAAAGAACGACGAGGCTATGGAGGAAGGCACCAAACAAGAGCGACGAGGCGAAGGTAGAAAAGGCCTTGTCATGTACTTTTTTGACGATAAATGATGTTCGGCAGCGAGGGTGATGGAACTAAAGTAGTCGTGGTTGTTAGTTCTTCGGGTAGTCTGACACGGTCAAGGAACAGAGAAATGAAAGGACAGAGGAGAAAAGAAAAGTGAAATTGTTGTGAAGAGAGTAACCAGGACATGACGCGCCCACTGCCCCGTACGTCCATCAGTTAACTTGTTGGTAATCCAAATATTTCACAAGATCCTATGGCTACAAATTGAGGTATATAGATGCTCCAATACACTCGAGTTTATTGTAGCTCAACTCTGTATATATATATATATATATATATATATATATATATATATATGGGCGTTCATTCATTGCCCGCGCGGGTAGCCTGGATTTTCGCTACCCGACAGCCAAAAAAGTAACTCTCCTAGCTAAGAAAGTAACTCTGCTGTAAAAAAAGTAATTATGGTGTCAAAAAAAGTAACTCTGTACAAAATATACAGCAGATATATATAAGGACGGGTTTTTTTATTTTTGAGGGGCAAATGATATTATTTTTGGCTAAAATTTTCTGGAGAGCTAGACAAAATAGTCCTCTAAAATTGCGAAAAAAAATTTTGAAAAAAAGTGGTCGGAAGGGTAGCTACCCGCACGGGCAATAAAGATGGGCCCTATATATATATATATATATATATATATATTGTTAGCGGAATACGTAAAACGGAACAGCCGCGATGTGTGTGTTGCGCAAGGCAACGTTAGAGTTCCCAATAGGGCCCTCCTCTTTATTTATATAAAGGAGTAAATTGCACATAGGTACAGCAGTAATGAAAAATAGAAAAAAAAAGACAAAGAAAGATATATTAACACTCCCCCTCAAGCTGGAGTGTACACATTGTGGATGCCCAGCTTGCCACATAAATTCTGGAACACTGCTGGACCTAAAGGCTTTGTCAAGATGTCAGCTAATTGATCCTCAGACTTGACATATGGTGTCACAACATTGCCATTCTTTATCTGATCTTTGATGAAGTGACAGTCAACTTCTATATGCTTTGTACGCTCATGGAAGACAGGATTCCTGGCAATATGTATAGCAGAATGATTGTCACACTTGAGTGTCATGGGAGATTGAATCGAAATCTTCAACTCAGATAAGACAGATTTGATCCATTGTAATTCACAGCATGCATGTGCCATAGCACGGTATTCAGCTTCAGTACTAGACCGCGCTACCACATGTTGTTTCTTGCTTTTCCAAGTGATCAAATGGTCACCAAGGAAAGTGCAGTAGCCAGAAGTAGATCGTCTATCAATCTGATTGCCAGCCCAATCTGCATCTGCATAACCTGTCATAACCAAAGGTGATGAGGAGCTCTTTGGTTTGTAGTAAGTGATTCCCTTTCCAGGAGCACTTTTCAGATATCTCAGAATCCTGCATACAGCTGTCCAGTGTGACTGTCGTGGTGTGCACATATGTTGACTCACCACTCCTACAGCAAAAGAAATATCGGGTCTTGTTACAGTTAGATAGATTAACTTCCCAACTATTTTCCTGTAGTGTCCTGGATCTGAATACTCAGTGTCATCATCCATCTCCTTGGTGTGATAATCCATAGGAGTGGATACTGGCTTAGAATCAGTCATGCCTGTTTCCTGTAGCAAGTCCAGCACATACTTCCTCTGAGATAGGTTTATACCTGCATGGGATCTAAGAACCTCAATCCCTAGAAAATATCTCAGTTTCCCCAGGTCCTTTGTGTGAAAGTGTTTTTGTAATCCTTCCTTCACACGTGATATACCTGTAGAATCGCTGCCAGTAATCACAATATCATCAACATAGACAGCAATAATGATAGACCCACAAGAAGAGTTTGAATAAAATAGAGAGTGATCAGTCATGGAACGAGAGAAACCCATCTGTAAAACAACAGCACTGAACTTGTCAAACCAAGCTCTAGGAGATTGCTTTAGCCCATATATAGCTTTCTTCAGTTTGCACACTTTCTGACACTCCCCCTGAGCAACAAAACCAGGTGGTTGCTCCATATATACCTCTTCTTGGAGATCACCATGAAGAAAAGCGTTCTTGACATCCAGCTGAAAAATAGGCCAGTCAAAGGTAGTAGCAAGTGATATAAGGATCCGTACAGAGTTCAAACGAGCAACTGGAGAAAAAGTCTCAAAGAAGTCAACTCCATATGTCTGTGTGTAGCCTTTTGCTACCAATCTAGCCTTCAGCCTTTCAACAGATCCATCAGGGTTGTGTTTGACTGTGAAAACCCATCTGCAGCCCACAATTTTCTTTCCTGCAGGTAAGTCGACAAGATCCCATGTGCCATTGTCTAATAGAGCAGATATTTCCACTTGCATTGCCTGTTTCCAACCACTGTCCTTCATAGCATCTAAATGATTTCTTGGTATCATAATTGAGTCCATCCCAACAGCAAATGCACGAGCCTGTGTAGATAAGTGGGACAAACAACACACATTGGATATGGGATGTCTAATAGTACATGAACGAATACCTTTCCTGACAGCAATAGGAACATCAAGATCAGAAGCTTCTGCAAGAATCTCGTGAGTAGAAGACGATGGAGGAAGCTCAGAGACTGGTGTCGCTGCCTCATCTGGATTCTGTCTACCTCGCCTGTGATACACCTGTGAATAGGGATGAATGACAGGTGCATCATCATGCTGCATGTCCTGAATAATAATGGGTGGCACTCCCTCACTCGGCACATGTGGTGCCACTCGCTCACTTTGAATTGGGGGTGGCACTCTCTCACTCAATTGCTCCCCCTTGCTCATAGAATTTGCAAAATATGGAGTGGTTTCATGAAAAGTGACATCCTTAGAAACAAACATACGACGCAAACTAGGAAAATAACACTTGTAACCTTTACTCGTACCAGAGTACCCAAGGAACAAGGTTTTAACAGACCTAGGTGAAAGTTTGTCTTGTTTAGGATCAAAATTATGAACGAAGGATGTACAACCAAACACCCGAAGAGGAACATGAAAAGGTTGATCCATAGGGCGTAAAACAGAGAAGGGAGTGCGTCCATGCAAAACGGAGGAGGGCTGTCTATTAATCAAAAAACATGCGGTGAGAAGGGCTTCAGACCAGAACCGTTTAGGCACATTTGATTCAAACATGAGGGATCGAGTAACATCCAAAAGATGGTGATTCTTTCTCTCAGCAACTCCATTCTGCATAGGGGTGTGAGGACAGGATGTATGATGAATCATCCCAACCGAACTACAAAATTCATGCATCGCTTTCTGAACATATTCGAGAGCATTGTCAGATTGAAAAGTCTTGATGTTGCAATTAAATTGAACTTGAATTTCTTTATGAAAATATTTAATGATGGAAAGCACAGACTCACGACTTTTCAACAAATAAATCCATGTCATGCGAGAGTAATCATCCACAAAGGAAATAAAATAGCTAAAGCCATTATAACTTTGGTCTTTAACAGGACCCCACACATCACTATGGACTAACTCAAACGGACTAGTAGCCCGATTATTGACACGAACAGGATATGACAATCTATGATGTTTGCCCAACTGACACGATTGACACTCTAAAGAAGACAAATGAGCCAGATCTGGTTCCAACTTCTTCAGGCTTTCTAAGGATGGATGTCCATATCTGCAATGCCACAGCAAGGGGGAACCACTCATCATGACGGCTGAAACTGGAGCAGGAGGTGGATGGCGAGGTAGACAATCACCAGGGAAGAGGTAGAGATCACCTTTCCTAGGCCCCCCACCAATCATCTTCATACTCTTGAGATCCTGTAAAACAAAACAAGAGGGCCCGAATGTTACTGTGCATTTTACAGTGTCAATCAGCTTGGCAACAGAAAGCAAATTAAATGGAAATTCAGGCACAAAATGAACAGATGTCAGATCAATATCTGGTGTAAGGGACACAGATCCACTAGCTACCGCCTTCCTCACTGAACCATTTGCCAAGGTAACAGATGGATGAGGAATATATGAGTCAAGTGAACGGAGCAATCTCCTCATACCAGTCATGTGCTGGGATGCGCCAGAGTCAACCACCCAAGGATTTGCGGATCCAGAAGCCATAAAGGATGTAGCCTGATTACCCGCAGTAGACGCAAGGTTGGCTGCCGAAGTAGATGACGCGCCCATGTTCCAGTGCTGAGTTGCCTGAATAAATCTGTCGTATTCCTCCTGAGTAAGAGTGATGCCAAGAGTACTAGAACTCACAGCTGAAGATTCCGAGGTGGCACAGTTTGCAGCTCCAACAGGCGGGGCAGCAGGTCTCCCATGTTTCTTCCAGCATTTTTCTACAGTATGCCCAGGTTTGTCACAGAATGTGCATCTAGGACGAGTTCCACGTCCTCTGCCCAAGCCAGATTTGTCAGATGGTGCAGGTCGTCCTCCTCTTACTGCTGCTGCAATAGAAGCATGAGAATCTCCAGAAGGAACAACAGAAATAGAATCAGCAGACTCAAAGGTGGACTGCTGAATCCTAGAGTAAGCTTCTGCAAGGCTTGGTAATTTGTCTGAAGCAAGGATCACACTTCTGGCCGAACCGAAGGAGGGGCTAAGTCCAGAGAGAAATTTAGCAGTGACCAGGTCGTCTCGATCTTTAATCTGCTCAGCAACTGTCACTGGATGATAGTAGCTCAGTTCTTGAGAAATAGCTTGAATCACACCAAAATACTCTTCAAGTGGCTTATCACCCTGTCTTTCCGCAAAAAGACGGTCATAAATCATAAACTGGCGAAGAGCATTCTTTTCTTGAGCATAATGTTGCTTCACGGCATCCCAAATCTCCTTGGCTGTAGAGTAAAACATGAACCTAGATGCAATTGTAGGTTCCATGCTGCCCCATAGCCAAGTCTTCACTAGGCTGTCCAGACGTTTCCACTCGGCATAGTCTTTGTCAGTGCTAGCTAGGGGTGCAGAATCAACGAACTTTGCCCTATCTCGGGACTCCAAGACGGTATGAACAGCATTCATCCATAGCAGAAAATTCTTCCCGTTGAGTTTGATGGGAATAGGCGACACCTCTCCATAATAGGTGGACATCTTATTCTCCATAATGCAACGAGGATAGGTGACGGAATGATACGCGTCACAAGGAAGGCTGGATTGACGGGAAGATACACGTCACGTGACGGAGAGATACACGTCACAACTGAAACTGGATAGAGGATGCGTTACTGACGCATCGACAGCCTTAAAGAGAGAGAGGTTCCTAATCACACATGAAGGAGATGTGATTAGGAAGGCACTTTGGAAGAGACGAGACCTCCGGTTGGGGCTTTAGATGGCCGTTTGATCAACCGGAATTCCCCAAACAGCAAATTCGGCTTCCGAAAATTAGCCGAAAAGTTGCTGAAAAATTGCCGAAAACGTAGACGGAGCTTCGGTTCTTGGCTGTCGGGCCTACGGTAGCATGGAGGAGACTACCGGAGGTCCAGAGATAGCAGACGAGCGACGGAAGCCCTTAGCCGACGGGCTGCAGCGCCGGCGGTGGCGTCTGCCCTGCCCCTGTCGCACGGCGGCGGCGAGAGGGGAAGGAGGCCGCTGCTGCGGCGGCTCCCTAGGTGGAGGACGGCGGCGGCCCTGCTGGGATGGAGGAGGAAGGGCGGCGGCGCTGGAGAAAGGAGAAGCGAAAGCGGCCGATCACACTGCTCTTGATACCATGTTAGCGGAATACGTAAAACAGAACAGCCGCGATGTGTGTGTTGCGCAAGGCAACGTTAGAGTTCCCAATAGGGCTCTCCTCTTTATTTATATAAAGGAGTAAATTGCACATAGGTACAGCAGTAATGAAAAATAGAAAATAAAGACATAAAGAAAGATATATTAACATATATATATAGGGTCGATCCTATGAGAGCCCTCCTACCGTGAGAGCATGAGAGCCTTTTTAATAACAACAAATTTCGAAGGTTTTTTGCAAATCTAACCGTATGGATATGAAAAGCAACATTGCCATTATTGTCACACAAAATTGTCATGATAAAACATCGTTTGTTCAGACATATATACAATTTACATATATTGCATCTAACGGTCAGTCTAGAATTCAATATAGAGCGTTAAAAACTTTTCTATTACCACGGACAATCCATAAGTCTGATGTATATGAAACTTTTTGGGTTGGTAAATACAAGGATATATTTTCAATCCATATTGGTTGGATCTAAAAAAATGGATCATCTTTGGGAGTTATTCAAAGGGCTCTCATGCTCTCACCATCTTAGGGCTCTCACTGGATCATTCTTTTATATATATATATATATATATATATATATATAGAGAGAGAGAGAGAGAGGTTAGAATACAGTTGAGTGTAATGAAGAGTAATACCAAGTCGTTTTCCTATCTGTAATATATTTCTTTAAAACCCTAAGCATTAATCTTCTTATATATATATATATATATATATATATATATATATATATATATATATATATATATATATACACACACACACACACACACATCAATGTTTTTGGGAGTGTGAAGTGGGAAGCGTGCATACAACAGCTTGTCGTCGCTTGAGCTCCAGGCAGGCGCTGAAAAACCAGGTGTAAAAGTTATTATATAATTTAATAGAAAATTACACATATTAGAGAGTCCAGTTACTTTAGTTAATTAAGTTATTTGAGTCTAATTGTGCATGGGCCCAAGTCTATCTTGGCCCATTAGGGTTTAGTCTAAAGTCGGTACGCTTCCCCCTTCTCCTATATAAGGAGGGGGATACGTCTTATCAAATATATCAATTTGCATTCTGTTTACTTTTTGACATGGTATTAGAGCATCGATCCTAACCTAGGGAGAAAAGGAGAGATTCTTCGCCTGCGGGCGGCCGCTGTCTCTTCTTGGCTTGGCTGCCCACTAGGCATCAACTCAACCTTCCATGGTTGTCTCCTCTCTTCATCTTTTATAAAAATTCAATCTTGTTCCTACGTTGTCGCTCTTCATCCCTCTTACAAAGTAAAAGACGGCTAATTTTTGTATTAAGAAGAGAAAACCCTGCTCCTATAAATAGGAGAACAGGGAAGCATGCATGACAAAACCTAACCCTAATGGGCCAAGACATACTTGGGCCCATATTACAAAGACACTTAACAACATAAATAAACATACTCTCTAATACTCCCGACCATCACCATTGTTATATACCTCCCCCAAGGCACATCTAGTTGTCCTTTGCCTAAGTCTTCTCCAAAATTTGTTATATTCAGACCAAGATCTGATATCTTCTCGGCTTTCTGGACTCTGAAGTCCCCACGCCATGTAATATCGACAGGATATATAAATGGCAAAACAATTTCGACAATATGAATTGTTGTTACCATGACCCAGCTGGATATATATATATATATAGAGAGAGAGAGAGAGAGGTTAGAATACAGTTGAGTGTAATGAAGAGTAATGCCAAGTTGTTTTCCTATCTATAATATATTTCTTTAAAACCCTAAGCATTAATCTTCTTATATATATATATATATATATATATATATATATATATATATATATATATATATATACACACACACACACACATCAATGTTTTTGGGAGTGCGAAGTGTGAAGCGTGCAGACAACAGCTTGTCATCGCTTGAGCTCCAAGCAGGCACTGAAAAACCAGGTGTTAAAGTTATTATATAATTTAATAGAAAATTACACATATTAGAGAGTCCAGTTACTTTAGTTAATTAAGTTATTTGAGTCTAATTGTGCATGGGCCCAAGTCTATCTTAGCCCATTAGGGTTTAGTCTAAAGTATGTACGCTTCCCCCTTCTCCTATATAAGGAGGGGGATACGTCTTATCAAATATATCGATATGCCTTCTGTTTACTTTTTGACATGGTATTAGAGCATTGATCCTAACCTAGGGAGAAAAGGAGAGATTCTTCGCCTGCAGGCGGCCGTTGTCTCTTCTTGGCTTGGCTGCCCGCTAGGCATCAACTCAACCTTCCATGGTTGTCTCCTCTCTTCATCTTTTATAAAAATTCAATCTTGTTCCTACGTCGTCGCTCTTCATCCCTCTTACAAAGTAAAAGACGGCTAATTTTTGTATTAAGAAGAGAAAACCCTGCTCCTATAAATAGGAGAACAGGGAAGCATACATGACAAAACCTAATCCTAATGGGCCAAGACATACTTGGGCCCATATTACAAAGACACTTAACAACATAAATAAACATACTCTCTAATACTCCCGATCATCACCATTGTTATATACCTCCCCCAAGGCACATCTAGTTGTCCTTTGCCTAAGTCTTCTCCAAAATTTGTTATATTCATATCAAGATCTGATATCTTCTCGGCTTTCTTGACTCTGAAGTCCCCACGCCATGTAATACCGACAGGATATATAAATGGCAAAACAATTTCGGCAATATGAATTGTTGTTACCATGACCCAGCTGGATATATATATATATATATAGAGAGAGAGAGAGAGAGAGATTGAGAGAGAGAGGTTAGAATACAGTTGAGTGTAATGAAGAGTAATACCAAGTTGTTTTCCTATCTGTAATATATTTCTTTAAAACCCTAAGCATTAATCTTCTTTATATATATATATATATATATATATATATATATATACAAAAACATCAATGTTTTTGGGAGTGCGAAGTGGGAAGCGTGCAGACAACAGCTTCTCGTCGCTTGAGCTCCAGGCAGGCGCTGAAAAACCAGGTGTTAAAGTTATTATATAATTTAATAGAAAATTACACATAGTAGAGAGTCCAGTTACTCTAGTTAATTAAGTTATTTGAGTCTAATTGTGCATGGGCCCAAGTCTATCTTGGCCCATTAGGGTTTAGTCTTAAGTCTGTATGCTTCCCCCTTCTCCTATATAAGGAGGGGGATACGTCTTATCAAATATATTGATTTGCCTTCTGTTTACTTTTTGACATGGTATTAGAGCATCGATCCTAACCTAGGGAGAAAAGGAGAGATTCTTTGCCTGCGGGCGGCCGCTGTCTCTTCTTGGCTTGGCTGTCCGCTAGGCATCAACTCAACCTTCCATGGTTGTCTCCTCTCTTCATCTTTTATAAAAATTCAATCTTGTTCCTACGTCGTCGCTCTTCATCCCTCTTACAAAGTAAAAGACGGCTAGTTTTTGTATTAAGAAGAGAAAACCCTGCTCCTATAAATCGGAGAACAGGGAAGCATACATGGCAAAACCTAACCCTAATGGGCCAAGACATACTTTGGGCCATATTACAAAGACACTTAACAACATAAATAAACATACTCTCTAATACTCCCGACCATCACCATTGTTATATACCTCCCCCAAGGCACATCTAGTTGTCCTTTGCCTAAGTCTTCTCTAAAATTTGTTATATTCATACCAAGATCTGATATCTTCTCGGCTTTCTTGACTCTGAAGTCCCCACGCCATGTAATACCGACAGGATATATAAATGGCAAAACAATTTCGGCAATATGAATTGTTGTTACCATGACCCAACTGGATAGTATGGATGTGGTCCTCAACAAGGAGTCCAAGCATGAGATGCCCACAATTTGCATGATGGATTAGAAATTTTTACCACAAAAGTTTCTCCAGTCTAGACTTGTTCTTATAATTTTTCTCCTATGACGCTCCAGTTTTAGCGCATGCATGGATGGCATATTGAACGTTTGCTTGGCCTATTGCAAATAATTCTTTTGTGTGGATATCATACACACCACTATGGACAATCCAATTGTAAACGTCGTCGTGGACAATTAGAGAGACGTGCATTAAAATGGATGTCGAGTTGTCAAGCCACTTTCTCACTGGCATGCATTGGAATTAGCTAGCATCTTAAGAGCAAATAAAAAAAGGGAAACTCAACGCTCATGTCTGGCAACTGATGGTTCGGATTCAGAAACTTGCCTCTTTTTTATTAAATCAAGTCAAAATCGTCTCTCACGCACAATAATTGTTGGAGTTTTCATCAAGATTGTTGACCGCATCCACAAGACCAGTAAATATAATTCCAATCATTCTCTAGCAAATAAATAACTCTCTGACCAGTCTTTGACCAGCATAATAAAGTACTCCCTAGCAAATAAATCACTCACTTTGACTGGCCTTTGACCGTCAAAGACTTAATTATATCAAAGAACAATAAAAAGACCCCTTGCTAGTTTATAAAGCACACAAAAAAAGAAGGGGCAATGTATTAGTTATTTCTCTTCTTCAAACCATGCATGTGCTTTATTTCTGTGCCACCATTCCTCTACGATTGTTTTGACTTTCCACCCCAACCACTCTTAGTTCTTTATGTGGTTGGTGTGAGGGGAGAAATAGAGGAGAGATGAGATGGAGGAGAGAAAGATTATATTTTGTTGTGCTATATTTTTGTGGATTTTTATGCACTTTTTGAAGAATTTGTGGACTTCTACTATTGACGCTCACTGATATATGCTTCTTGGACAGCTTAGTATATGGTGCTTCATGTCTACAGTTTGCTTTTTCAAGTTGATGGTCTTCTATCCGACTATGTCGACTCTACTTTCTTTTTTTTCATGCTTTATTTGCACGCGTACATTGCTCGTGCCTTGCGCGCGTTGACTTTTTACTTCTATGTGCCAGCACTCTCTGCTTGTCCCTACTTTGCGCATGTTGACTCTCTACTTGTTTGTGCTTTCTTTGCATGTTGACTGCTTCTACTGTGAACTAGCACTCTCTAGACTTTTCTACTGTGAACCAACACTCTCTGGACTCTTCTACTGTGAACCAGCACTCTCTGCACTTTGTGAGCCAGCACTCTCTGGACTTGGTGAACCAACATTCTCTGGAGTTTTCTACTGTGAACCAGCACTATTTGGCTTGTCCGTGCTTTGCGCACGTTGGCTCTCTACTTGTCCATGCTTTGTGTGCATGTTGACTTTTAGCTATTGTGATCGAGAACTCTCCGGTTCGTCGATGCTCTGTTTGCACGTTGATTACTATTGTTGCTATGACCTAGCATTCTCTGGACTATGATGAAGGCTCTGATGCCTTGCTGCTATTTACTACTACTCCAGATGCCACATCTTTTTGATCAAGAAGCTTCTACTACCTAATTGTGACATGCATCGACGACTTGCAATATGCTTTAGACTCAGATTCGTCATGCTTGCATATCTTCTTTGGATTATCTACTTGAGGGGGAGTATTTGAGGGATGAGTTTTATTGTAATCTTGAGGGGGAGAAATTCTTGTATGGGCTTGGCTTAACTTTGTTTCTGCTTTCTTGTTTTTTTAGTTGCTTTTTTGTTTTTTTTAGTCTTTCTCTCTATTTGCAAGCTAACTTGGGATTCTCCCAAGCTTCAGCTTGAGGGGGAGTATTAGAGAGTCTGTTAATTTAGTTAATTAAGTTATTTGAGTCTAATTGTACATGGGCCCATGTCTGTCTTGGCCCATTAGGGTTAAGTCTAAAGTCTGTACGCTTCCCCCTTCTCCTGTATAAGGAGGGTGATCAAATATATCGATTTGCCTTCTACTTTTTGACAACACATATATATATCATCATCATCATCAACTAAGCCTCAATCCCAACTATGTTGGGGACAACAAATATTTATATATCAAAAATATATTTTAGGGAACATTAACACATCTAAACACCTTACACAACACAATAAAACACCCAAATAGTTTACGTATAATGTATCAAAATATGCTAATATACAGCAGGTGCAAAAATCCAATATGCAATTAGCATATAATGTACTAATGTATGTTATGTATTATAGAATCATTTATCATACAATATATGTACAACAAAAATGTGTTAATTATGCTACAGCAGTAATGTAATGTACTAATATACTAGTATAGTATTATTAAACATACTGATGTTAGCAAATAAATATTAAAAAACAAAATGGAGTATAGCAACGATGCCAGCAAATGAGAAAAAACAAAAAAAACCCAAAAATTTTAAGCGTAATGATCAAAATATACTAATATTCATTAGGTAGAAAAATACAGTATGCAATTAACATATAACATACTAATGTATGTTATGTATTATAGAATCATCTATCATACAATATATGTACAACAAAAATGTATTAATTATGCTACAGAAGCAATGTAATGTACTAATATACTAGTATGGTATTATTTAAGATATTGATGTCAGCAAATAAAGCGGAATAGAATATAGCAGCAATACCAGAAAATGAGAAAAAACAAAAAAAAAAAAGAATTGGGCCTGACTTTAGCCGCCCAAACCAAAAGCGGGTCCAAGCGCCCGGTCTGTCCAAGCGCCCAGTGTGAACTAACCTTCAGGAGGGCGCTCGAGCGGGTGAAGCAGGCTCCAAGCAGCCACTTAATGGCAATCCGCCTGAACAACCGCTTCAGTGTTGTTTGGAGCGGCCAAGCCCTGCTATCGCTTGAGCGGTCACTTTTTAAAACATTGATATATATATAAATGTATATATATATAGAGAGAGAGAGAGAGTTGATCTACAATACACTCGAGTGTATTGGGACATGTGTACACCCTAATCTAGAGTTGTTCAACATTGATCGCAGATCTCAACACGACGAATTAAACATGTCGCCCAACATTTGTTAGCAGTGGATCCGTCTCATGCATGCATCACTTTCTTTTTCCTCTCTCTCTCTCTCTCTCTCTCTGTCAGATATTTCACAAATCTTTTTGTCACCTGCTACTTCCCACTTCCAACTTTCCTCCCTGGTATCTATTTTCCCTTCCTCCTATAGTCATCGCCATTGTTTACATTTTGCTTCTCAGCATGGGTTCTAATCTGTCATCTCCCAAAACAACATTTGGCAACTCTAAGCCCATCAGCCCTCCTACGCGTCATATCCCTCCTCAATCTCTTTCGATGGCTCTCATAAACTCGCCACTGCTTCCATGGACCCGACACTAACTTGCATGGTTTCCCATGCTTTGGTTCCAACTACACGGTAAGGGGAAAGCTGGTAGAAACCACCTAACTATCATCACCAATGTGGAAAGATAATGTACCATGCCTCTAATGTGGCCTACAACATACGTGCATTCTTCAATTCAAATAAAAGTTCTTTTCAAAGTTGTTCACTGGTGGAGTGGTGGAAGATGGTTGAAATGAACGACAAGTCAAAGAAGTTCCTGATAAGATCACCAAGAGTGAGAAAGAGAATTGGAAACTGGATTATTCCGCAGCTGCAGCATGGGAAGATGTCAACGCAGGTGATGTATCATTCGAGAGTTGTAACAAATACAATGATCACATTATTGGTTCTAAAACTTACATTTTGTTGATGAGAAAACAGCCATTCTGTTTAAATAGGGATAGGATGTTGATCAGTTGTCGCATTCAGATCTTTTTGAAAAACTCGTACACCTGTTGAACTGCTAGTAGCATCAGGTGAGGCATGGCGAGATTTACTTCTTGTTAGAGAGTCCGTTTATTTATGTTGTTAAGTGTTTTGTATTATGGGCCCAAGTACGTCTTGGCCCATTAGGATTTAGGTTAAGTCTGTATGCTTCCCAGTTCTCCTATATAAAGGAGCAAGGTCTCTCTTATCAAATACATCGACTAGCCATCTTTTACTATTTGACATGGTATCAGAGCAACCGTCCTAGGGACCAAAACCCTACGTGAGAGAGAGCAAGAACCAAAGGAGTGCCCCCCCTTGCGGGCGGCCGCCGCCCTTGGCGGTGCTTGGCTGCCCGCAGGGAATTCATTCCTTGTTCCTTGCCTTCTTCCTTGTTCCTCTACTCTTCTTCCTTGGCTGCAACCGCTGCCATCATCGACATCCACTGATGCTTGCTACTGCCCCGCGTCCTGCGCCCGTGCGGCTCCAGCGCTGCCATGCTGCCCCACCGGCCGTCCTGCTATCCTTGCGCCGCCGCCTGCCGCTCCTGCTCCATACGCCGCCACCACTACTGCCCACTGCAACTACTGCCCAGCCGCCGACCAGCCTACTCCTGCCGCTTCGCTGACCCATGTTGCAATCTCGCGCCCAGCCAAGTTGCTCCCTTACCGTCGTCGGTGCAACACTCGCTGCCTACGGCTTCTCTACCCGCCGCTTTTGCCCCTTGTAGCACTGACGTCCTTGCTGCCGCCTGTCCCTTACTGCCTTGCCAGCCGCCGCCGCCATAAGCCCTCACTCTTGCTACGTACTGCTGCCCACCGCTACCAAACAGCCCGTTTTTTTATATCCCTCAATATTTTCTACTGCCCCCCTCCCATATACACTCAAATATTTGTACTAATCGGATCCATTTTTTAGCCTTATCGGGCCAAACAAATCCCCTTTTCGGGTCGTCCAAAGATTCATTTATTTTTCTATCCGGATCTGCCTATTCGGGTCATTTTCTACCTTGACTCATGTTGTCGGTTACCTCCTCCAAATATTTACCTACACTAAACCTTGACTCTACCATTGTTTTTGACTCTCCATGCCAACCACTCTTTGACTCCTTCCGTGCTTGGCATGAGGGGGAGAATAGAGGATGAAGAGTAGAGGGAAGAGATGAGATGGAGGAGAGATGAAAGAAAGAAGAAGAATTTTATTATGTTGTTCTATTGGACTTCATGCCACATTTACTGTTGATATATGGTTTCTTCTACTGCTATTAAGGGGCTAATGGTGATGGATAGAAGAATCATACCTAACATTAAAAAGTTTTTGAGACATACAGGTTGGAGCAGGTGGTTATAAGTTAGTTGCTCCATTCGAGGCGTTCTGACCAATTTGATCCTAGGTGGTGTGAGTGATCTATGGCCCCAGTGTATTTTTCCTATAGGGACGGCGGGATGAATAGAAAACCTCCGGCTTAATTTAAAATATATATATGTGCATGGTTCCCTGCCATGCAGCTTTAGGGGTGTGTTAGAGTGTTAACTGGTTAATTTTCCTATTATGGGGGCATGTTTGTTGGTTAATTAGGGTTTCTGGTCAAGTTTTTTTTAGTCCCTCTCTTATAGTAGTGTTCATTGGTGAAAGATACCCATTGTTGCTTTCTAACAAGGTGATACCAAATAAATTTGAAAATTTGCACAAATTGATAATTCATTGCATAAGCCTGCATTTTTACCCAATATATGGCAAGTGTGGATGCCTTCAAAACCATGACAAACATGTACGAATATTTGTCTAGCAAACTGTGTCAGATATAGAAAAGCACTCTTTGCTGCAGAAAAAGAATTATAAAAGCACTCGATTAAGCTAGCAAACAACCAAATAAACAGCAGTTGAACACTCATATCCAGCACTAAAGCAATGTGGAAGACGCTCTGCTTATACCTAGATCTGACAGGATAAATTATGATACAGGGTGTTAACACGGGAAGCTATCGCCCAAGTACAAGTTATTCATCTATTACATTACGTCAAATAAAATAAATAATGAATTCTAGACTTACTCAAATTTCATGTACATACGGAGTGAAGACTTCTATTGCTTACCAGTTGGCAGCATTAGCAATGACCTGACACTGAAGATTTCCTCCTGAAGATAGGCGAGTTATATCACCAACAAACGTGCAGAACCTTTTAGAGTCAATACTTTGAGCTGCGGCTTTTGCCTTGACCAATGAAAGAATTCTAGATTTCTTGCTCAGGTCCACTAGAACCAACCTCAGATTCTTGTTCTTGTTCTTGTTAAGAAAATCAGCGACTCTCTCTACAATGACATCTGAAGCTCTTTCAATGTCAAACTGAAAATCTGAAGTTGAAATAGATGGAAAAGCCAGAGTAGGAAGATCTTTCCAGGGAGAATCGCCAGTATTGGGTTCAGATCTTTCAGATTCAAAAACTTCCTTCTCTACTTCCATTGAATCCACGTCATTTTTATCCTTAGGCAGTGGCAAACTTTCAGATCCAACATCACCAGGAGAGCTCCCATTGGGTGTAGTATTGCTTGGTGGATCTACCCTTTTGAGGAATTTCATTATGCCAACCTGCACTTTTCTATCAGCAGATTTTTTACCAAAATATCCAGAGGGAAGATTATCAAACGGACCCAGATTGCAGTATGCAGTAACAGCATCTTTAACATCAGCTTCATTATGGCAAAACGTAATTCTAGAAAACCCTTCACTCAATTTAGGCAATTCCTTCTTTTGTAGCATGCGATTGACAACAGCAGCGGCTTTTCCACCTTGCAGGTTCCCTTCATGTCCTGAACGTTTTACAGAACGAGATATGCAAAGCTTAGCAGGAAGGTCAAGAACCACAGCATGGATGTCAGCCTGCATTCCACCCAGCTTTACAAACTCGGAACGCTGTTCGTGCTCCAAGTTACATCTATCTATGAACACATTCTTCCCCTCTTTGAGGGCGCTGGCAGCAGCTTTTAAACACTGTGCTTTCGTACCTGCTTTCCCATTTGCAATGCTATCCTGCAACAATTGATATTCTAAGTACAAAAACTAATGTATTTACCTCAAATCAACAAGTCGGTTTACATTGATCTTATCTTATTTTTCGTTATATAAAGCATGATTACTGCTGAGATGATATTATTCAACTACTTTCTGTTTGTTTTCTTCCATGTTTTGGAGTTAAAAACTCTCAATTCTATAATTTTAAGGATAAAAATACAATATGTGCCCCATGATTGTCATTGTCAAGGCTCCTTTTCTGAATGACACTTTATTTAACATTTTTCAATGAGTGGTGCACAACACTTCATCTTGCCACTAACACACAGAAAAGCGGCAGCAACCTCTTATTTGATTTAATATCTTTCCATCTTACTGATAACAGCCGCCACAAACAAAGTGTTGTGCCCAATGTTATTAAAATCCGGTTGGACCGGAAGTGTTATTAAAATTCAGTTGGACCTTCCGGTCCGACCTTGAACCGGCAACGCTACTGGTTCGGTTATTGTATAAACCCGGTAATACCGATCCAATCAGTCAGATGGCCGGTCCAACTTGTCAGACCTAACCAGTCCACCGGTTAACCGGCTGGACCGGTTTGATTAACCAAAACTTCCATCTCTGCCAATGAGTGGGTGACTATAATTTTCTCCCTCCCTTTCAACATGTAACCCATTCTTGGGCATAGACACAAACAAAAACCCACACACTTAATTTTCCCAGCCCCGACTTTCACGCGAACTTCTGCGCTACCTAATGTAAAGGGGTCTAATTATATTTAGGATCATATTTTGTTAATGAACTTTGGATTTTGAAGTATCATTTTGTAAGAAACATTAGTATGTTGTTATGTTTGAGGTTGTGACTTTATTGTGGGTTCTAAAAATTGTACTTATACTTTCATGATAGTTGGACTATTTCATATTTTGCCTATATTTTCTATATTTATATCATATTATTGTAATTTTTATACATTGTTGATGTTATTGGCTGAACCAGTTCAACCGCAGGTCGAACCGGTTAAACGGGAACCAGTAGTCTCACCGGTTTGATGACCGGTCTGGTCCTGATAACATTGGTTGTGCCATTCTTCATCCTCCAAATGGAAAAACCAAACCACCATATTAACAGGGATGTCAGTCTCTTGCCTAAGTCGAATGTTGCAATTACACCCGAAAAAGGTGATCAGTATCCTCCAGAAACATCCAAAGAACACTTTGGCCCTCCCAACATTGGAGGAATAAATATTGTCCACTTTAGCCAGCTTATTCCCAAACATCCACCATAAGAATAGCTAAGAGAGCAATATTCCATGCCACCTTGACCAGGATAGTTTCTAGCAGCAATAACCCAATATTTTCATGGTGTCCCTAGTTGGGATTAAGAGAGAAAGACTTCTCCCCCCTTTCCAAAAGCTCGTCGAAGAGGCTGGACGCCTGGGAGTGTAGTAGATCAAGAGGCTGGGCCCCTTCATTCGCGACCATTAGAGTTCGCCAACTGCGCTATCCCTTACCCTCCAAAAACTTCACGATGTCCCTAGTTCAAAGCATATTCATCATTCACCAATGTTTTAGAAAGAATAAAGTAGGAGGCGAGCTAACATGAGCTTATAACCACTTAAGCATCAGAAAGGAGCCTTTAAGAAACAGTTGGCAGTTGGTATATATTTTTAGTGCAATCTATACTTCAATACATATCCAAACAGAATATTGTAAATAGTAAATGTATAACAATGTACTAGATGCACAATCTAATACATACAATTAATATAATACA
This sequence comes from Alisma plantago-aquatica, assembly GCA_963693085.1. NCBI lineage: Eukaryota > Viridiplantae > Streptophyta > Magnoliopsida > Alismatales > Alismataceae > Alisma > Alisma plantago-aquatica. The sequence goes on along the minus strand of OY856411.1, from coordinate 317,521,146 downwards.
AGAGTGCATAATGTATATAGCTACTAGATACATATTGATATATATAGGGTTTATATAGGCTTGATACTTTAGATCGGTCTTTGTCTTTAGCCTTTTCTTTTGTCCCATATCTACTATTTTTCTTTTGTACTTACTCTCGTCTTATAGAAGAGAGTGCCTTATAATTGTTTTAGGCACGCCAAATAAACATTTTCTTATTCTATATGGTATCATATGGTTATTTAAAAACCCGATCTTTAGAGATCGAATTTTGACATAATTTTGTTTCTATACAAAATAAACAATATTTGCATTCAGGAAAATCTTTAGAGCATGGGTCTAAATATCGGCAATGTTTTGCCGATGTTGTCGACATCGACGGGTGGTGAAGTCGAAGCCTTGCTTAGTCGACTTGGTCACAATGTCGACCCACTTTTTTCCCAAGCATCAGTGATGTTGCCTTTTCCCAGTTCATTTATGTCACAATGTCGTCGATGTTGTCGATTAATCCTCGATGTTGGCGACAACAAGCCAACATTTAGACTTCCACAGTCAACCCACTCAAGTATCCTATTTGAGTTTTAGTTAAGCAATAATAGTGCTTGAATTGGCCTCCCACTTCACTCTTTCGTGAATTGAAGAGTGGTGTGTGCTAGGAACTTGGTGTATTGACTCTTTTGAGTGTTTAAAGTTGGAGGTGGCACCCCTTGTGCTTGGATTTGAAGAAGAAAGTTGATGGCCTGCTATTAAGTAGTTAATCTACTCTCTACATTTCTATTATCTACTTTGGGACTTGTGAATCTTGTGTTGGTGTTTTGAACTCGTGATTTTCTGTTATTATTGACATATTTAAGGTAGAGTTCCAAGTTCTAACAATGATTAGAAGTTTTCCTTTGATGTTCTCTTTGAAATTGCTTCATTTTCTTTCAAACACAGAACAAAGTTTTACCAATGTTTATCGAAGTTTGCTTCTCAACTTCCTCAAAACTACCCCGATGTCTCCACAAACTTCCACTTCCACACCTGGCGAAGTCGACACAAAGTCAAAATCTTGCACCATACTTTTTAGAGTGCATGGAGATTTTGAGAAAAGAATCTATACATCGAATATTGGTAAAAAATAATCCCCTAATCTAATCTTCATCTCAAAGAGAGGGCGTCTCATGCAATTTTCCTATCAGGTTTTCTCCAGATTTTTCCTTGCTAATCATATAACAATACCAATTATTGTGCCGATTTGTAAATATGTAATTGGGGGTTTCTAAGAGCATGCTAAAATTTTAAGAAGTTGGACTCCCCAATACCTTACATGTGCATGACATTCAAGACGGATGTATAACTTCATCTAAACAAAATCGAAGATCCGTGTACCTCGATTCAAGAGCAATCATTGATAAGAAAGTCCTTCACAAAGGTTTCTACACACAAATAGAAAAAATGATCACAATATGGTCATGGGCTTGGAATTGTATCTTTTTTCTTCTCTAGTGTTATATTTGCATCAATAGGTTGGATGTATTTTTTATATTTTAGTATTTAGATATTAATAGTTCCAAGATGCACAAACTACAGAGGTCTCAAGCTGATGAGTCACACTATGAGGCTATAGGAGAGGATTATTGAGCAAAGGCTAAGATCGATAACACAAATATCAGACAACTGGTTTAATTTTATGCCCAAAAGATCAACAACAGATGATGTCATTCTGATAAGGAGGCTTATGGAGAAGTACGGAGAAAACAAAAGAGATCTTCATATGATGTTTATTGATATGGAAAAGGCCTATGATCGAGTACCAAGGAAAGTGTTATGGAGGGTTTGCATAAAAAGAGTGTCTCTATCCAAAACATTGACCTAATTAAAGACATGTATGATGGCTTAAGAGCAAGTGTTAGGACTCCTGGAGGAGAGACACAAACTTTTCCTATCACCGTTGGGGTACATCAAGGACCTACACTCGGCCCATATTTATTTTTTCTTGTTATTGATAAGTTGATAAAGAATGTCCAAGATAATATCCTTCCGTATAAGTTATTTATTGATGATATTGTGTTGATTGATGAAAGCAAATAAGTATTGAATGATAAAGTTGAACTTTAGAGAAATGCATTGGAATCTGACGAACTTATGATCAGTAGAAGCAAAACTGAATATATGTATTGTAATTTCACCCAATCTAGAATTGTGAATGGTGGAGGTCAAGTTGGACTGTTTGTTGTTGGGGTGGGGGGGGGGGTGGTGCAAGATAAAGAAGTGGATGGAAGGCTTCCCAAGATAGCTAGTTGTAGCACCTGTCTTCCTCACATGTGATGATCGTGAGGTCTAAGAAATACAGTGCCGGATTACAGAGCAACCTAACACCTGTTGGGTCCACTCAATACATAATACAAGATCTACAATATCCATTAATGGCTTGTTTCACAGGAAACAAATACCAATAGCATGTAATTGCTTCTCAAACATTTCATTTTTCATACTATGACCGTCCAGGACTTTTATGAAGACAAGTCGTTACGTCATCCAGAGTTGATCCATTTATAGGCTCGGAGAACAGGCAGGCAAAGTAGAGCGATTACCTGGCACACCCTAGCCCAAGGTCGCTTGGTAGCTCTCATAACATCCTCACAGAAGGTGCTCTTGTCGCTCCCAGGCGCCCCAACAAGGATGACGACGATAGACCTTCCCTTGCCCTCCCCTACTCCTTCGCCTGCAAGAGATCAAGCACATGAGTCAGATTACAAGACCGTCTGTTATACCACCAACTAATACGGTAGGGTTTATCAAAATGAAGCGGGAAAACATGGAGGATGGGGAAGTACAGGAAGCAGTCGAGGTTACAGAGACTGGATGAACACACCTCCATGTTCCCCTGCACGTGAAGAGGACGCCCAAGGATGTGATGTTGAGGACGCTGGCGCGGGTGGGAACTCTTCGTCCATAGAACGCATAGGGGAGTACGCTTGGAGCGGCGGAGCTGAGGAGCTGCAGCTGAGAAGGTGGTGGTGGAGCCGCCGGGCACAGACACGTCGTGGACACGACTGGACACGTGGTGGACACGGCCCGGGCATGTCCAACTTTTTCTTCGAAGATTTTTGGGCGTGGGCACGGCATGGACACGGCTGGGACACGGCTTGGACACGGTCGGCCCAGTCCAGCCACATTCGTGTCCAGTTAAGTTAAAAAAAGACTAAACCCTTCCCTCCTATCAAATCCCCCTGTATGTTTCTTCAAGTTTCCACCAACTTTGTCCTATCCTTGATTATTCCTCCTCACTCTATATTTCTTCTCAACAATTCTTTCCCTTCTCCTTATTTTTCTCCATCTCTCTTCCTACTATTGTTAAGTACCAACATTTCAATATCCATGTCAGTTCTTCCTGATTCTTCCCTCTTATTTTCTCTCCACCCTTACCAATGTCTCCTCCCCATCCTCTTCGTCTCGTTCTTCCCGCTCTCTCAAATTAAATCTGCTCAGTCCTACTTTTCACCTCTTCCCTTTTTCTTCATTCTCGCTGATGTCTTCTCCCTCTTCTCCCCAATTTCACTCTAGATTCCCATTATTTTCTTAGTGCGGCCCTACCCCTTTACCAACCTATGGCTACTTTTTCTTATTTTTCTTATTCTTCTGTTTTGTTATAATGTTGAAAATAATTGTTGTTGGTTCAATTGTGATATATGAATCTGTAATGTTTGTTGTATCTTCTGATATCATTCTATGTTGGATTTATTTATTATTGAACTGATCTGATTAATGTTTATTTACTATCCAGCAGTCATTGCTTTATGATTTGAATTGTCAATCTGCTTTGTTTCATTGCAAACATGGACAAGAATGTGTTTACATTAATTTCTGAATATAAATAGGTCATGTTTGTTGTAGTAGATGGTTTCTTTTTCTATTTTGATGAATGTGTTTTATGAATGATTGCATGTCTTTTAAGTAAATGAAATACAAACTCCACAATTCATTTTGTACAGTAGGATGAACATCTAAAATATATACAAATATATGTGTAAAAAAAACGCCGTGTCCGTGTCCTAAATTTTGGAAAATCGCCGTGTCCCGTGTCTGTGTCCGTGTCCGTGCTTCCTAGGTATTGAATGATAAAGTTGAACTTTGGAGAAATGCATTGGAATCTGACGGACTTATGATCAGTAGAAGTAAAACTGAGTATATGCATTGTAATTTCAGCCAATCTAGAATTGTGAATGGTGGAGGTCAAGTTGGACTGTTGTTGTGTTGTGTTATGTGTGTTGGGGGGGGGGGGGGGGGGGTGCAAGATAAAGAAGTGGATGGAAGGCTTCCCAAGCCAGCTAGCTGTAGCACCTGTGATGATCATGAGGTCTAAGAAATACAGTGCCGGATTACGGAGCAACCTGACACCTGTTGGGTCCACTCAATATATAATACAAGATCTACAATATCCAGGAATGGCTTATTTGACAGGAAACATATACCAGTGTTGCCTAAATTGGACATTATTATAATCCCTTTGTTTCGATGATGACAAACATTTCATTCTTGTGGATCTAACGTGCTACTTGAGTGTTGCAGGAATTAGGTGGATGACAAGCTACTTGGAAGATCTATATGCTCAAATTGCTTTAATTCATGATTGTAATCAAATGTAAAAACTTGTACAAGTATATAATGTACAAGTACTTAGACATCATGTAAATCAAGCGCTAGATCTTCCCTAGCCAATCACAACACTTAGATAGGTCATTCCCTATAATAGTGTCACATCTGCACACTCATACACACACTTAGTATCTAGTTCAAAACATTGAAACAGGGTCATTCTCGGTCGACAAACTCCTCGACCGAGACACTCTCGGTCGACAAATTCCTCGACCGAGATTGACCCAAGTAGCCGTTAGACCCAGCAGACAAGGTGGTTGGGAGTTGGAAATGAACGTTGTAAACACTTGCTCCAGGACGTCCCTCGGTCGACAAATCCTCGACCGAGAAGGACTCTCGATCGACAATTTGTCGACCGAGAAGAGTTCTGTCTGCACTTTTCAGGATTAATTAACTAGTCGTTGCTAAAGCAACTAATAGATATCTAACGGCTAGTTAAGCACTAATAACCCTCTAGAAAGTGTCTAGAACGTCCTTAAGCATCCATAGACCATTCCTATAAATAGGACAAGCCATAGGACACCCAAAGTACATTGGTGCAACACTTGAGCATAATCCTTGCAATTGGCTATTCATTCTAGTGAGCAATTGAGCAACTCCAACATTGGTTATACATTTCAATTGCTCCAAATTCGTGTCCTATAGGCTAGCATTTCCTACCCACTGCACTTACACTTCCATATACATTGGTTAGGAGATCAAAACGCTTGATATAGGAAATCAAGCCTTGTGCTACAACGGTATTGTAATTTCTGTTTTTCCTTCTTGTTCCTTTATATTGTTTGTACTTTCCTTGCTACTCCTAGGGTTGGAGGTTGCGGATTGGAGAGGGTTTGACTTCTCGGGTGGAGAAGGTGGACTTTGGACTACTTCAAGAAGGCTGTCTCAACGGGAAGCTACTTCAAGAGGAAGGCTACTTCAAGGGGGAGCTTGAAATTACTTCAAGGAAGGTTGCTTCAAGGTTGGTGAGACTACTTCTAGGTGAAGGCTGTCCGAAGGGTTTGGTGAAAGTGTTGTAATTTTATGTAACATCCTTGCGAGGTAATAAAATTAAATACTTTCACCAAACCCTTCGAACAGCCTTCACTTAGAGAAACTGTTCGACCGAGAACACTGTCGGTCGAGAATTAGTCGACCGAGCAGGTTACTGTTTTCAAGTTTGCAAACAAATCTGATAAAACCTGTACAAATAGCAGCATTCTCGGTCGAGAAAAACGTCGACCGAGATAAATTCGGTCGACAAACAGTTCGACCGAATCAAGTTCTGCTGAACCTGTTTTCAATTAATCTAGTTTGCTATCAATTTGTTATTAATGATTGATTTAATATGCAAATCAAGAATAAATCTTGGAAACTATCTTTGAAACAAGACATATTGATCTTTTTTCATCATGAATTAAAGTATAACATTATGAATATGAAATCCTTAAACATATTGCAAAAGTGTTATATGAAGACTGATTTTGAACAAACCTTATTCATTGATTGAAAAAGTTTATTAAGCATGTTCATGGTTTGTCTTAAAATTGAAAACTTATGAACCTGATTGAGATTATTTTGGTTTAATCTCTACATGGTTTGGCTTAAAACTATGAACCATGACTAGTTTAATTAAGGAAATTACTATTTTATCATAATCCACATGATTTTTTCTAAGTATTCCTTGGTCTATCTATATAGGAACCATGTATATTGAATTCTGATTTAAAATAATCATTGTATTTATCTTGATCATTGCACTGTGGATATGCTTCTACTGTTCTATCACAATTATTGTGCCATGATCATTGTGTTTCATTGGTTTGTCTAAAATAATCTTTGATCCATATATATAAGCCATGAATGCATATTGTTTTTTATCATTGTGATTCAGCTCATATGAAGATGTCATTTTGCATAAACAGTCAAACTTCATGGCACAAATGCATTTTAAATTGAAAATCTGCAGACATTATACTTCACATATAAGTGTTCAAATTGGAAATATGCAGAAATTGCCTCTTGGTTAAAATCAAGTTTGACCAAGGGGCGTTATGGTCGAAGTCAAGGTCGACCTAAAATAAGCTTGACAAAATGCTTATTTGTACATCATTTTACTGCACTTAATCTTAGTATATTGAAAACAAAATTTTTAGTGCATAATTTTTTATGATCTAATATTTATTGTGACCTCTTGATTATAAGATTAAGGGGGAGCTCACAAAACTATCTTGACTATAAGATTAAAAAGGAGCTTACAAATTTTGAGAACGTCATAAAGAAAAGATGAAACATGTTATGACCTTAGTATTTTTAATCCTGATTATGAAAATAAAGGAATATAAATTTCATGAATGTGATATATCTTGTTCTTAATGGAATTCTCTAAACAAATCAGGGCTTAACATCCCTTGCATTTGGTTAGAGATACTTTTCATGTAAAGCTTAAAAGGTTCTCATGTCATTTTCAGGGCTTAACATCCCTTGCAAAATGGATGAGAAATCAATATGTATCCATCATGAGCTTAAGGGAATCTCATTTCATTTTCAGGGCTTAACATCCCGTGTAACATGGATGAGAAATCAAAATACATATGCCATAGACCTAAAAGGATCTCATATCATTTCAAAGCTAAACATCCTTTGCAAATGATTGAGAAACAAATTGTGGCTAAATTCGACAATAAATGGTTTACATTTATATTAATCCCTATTTTTAAAATTGAATATCTTAGTTAGGGGGAACATAGCATAAAATTAAGGGGGAGAAATAAAAGTCATACAAAATAATTTTCTTGGATATCTTTTTGAAATGACAAAGGGGGAGAAATAATATAAAATCAAAAACATAAAATAAAATGAGTTTCATAATATCTCGGCCAGCACCCACTTGCAAAACAAGAATGGCTACAAAAGGTAAAGTTCAGGTATGAAACTCATATGATTTATATTTCATTATTTTATATTTAGGAAATGTTTGTCATCTTCAAAAAGGGGGAGATTGTTGGCTAAATTGGACATTATTATAATCCCTTTGTTTCGATGATGACAAACATTTCATTCTTGTGGATCTAACGTGCTACTTGAGTGTTGCAGGAATTAAGTGGATGACAAGCTACTTGGAAGATCTATATGCTCAAATTGCTTTAATTCATGATTGTAATCAAATGTAAAAACTTGTACAAGTATATAATGTACAAGTACTTAGACATCATGTAAATCAAGCGTTAGATCTTCCCTAGCCAATCACAACACTTAGATAGGTCATTCCCTATAATAGTGTCACATCTGCACACTCATACACACACTTAGTATCTAGTTCAAAACATTGAAACAGGGTCATTCTCGGTCGACAAACTCATCGACCGAGACACTCTCAGTCGACAAATTCCTCGACCGAGATTGACCCAAGTAGCCGTTAGACCCAGCAGACAGGGTGGTTGGGAGTTGGAAATGAACGTTGTAAACACTTGCTCCAGGACGTCCCTCGGTCGACAAATCCTCGACCGAGAAGGACTCTCGATCGACAATTTGTCGACCGAGAAGAGTTCTGTCTGTACTTTTCAGGATTAATTAACTAGTCGTTGCTAAAGCAACTAATGGATACCTAACGGCTAGTAAAGCACTAAGAACCCCCTAGAAAGTGTCTAGAACGTCCTTAAGCATCCATAGGTCATTCCTATAAATAGGACAAGCCATAGGACACCCAAAGTACATTGGTGCAACACTTGAGCATAATACTTGCAATTGGCTATTCATTCTAGTGAGCAATTGAGCAACTCCAACATTGGTTATACATTTCAATTGCTCCAAATTCGTGTCCTATAGGCTAGCATCTCCTACCCACTGCACTTACACTTCCATATACATTGGTTAGGAGATCAAAACGCTTGATATAAGAAATCAAGCCTTGTGCTACAACGGTATTGTAATTTCTATTTTTCCTTCTTGTTCCTTTATATTATTTGTACTTTCCTTGCTACACCTAGGGTTGGAGACTGCGGATTGGGGAGGGTTTGACTTCTCAGGTGGAGAAGGTGGACTTTGGACTACTTCAAGAAGGTTGTCTCAACGGGAAGCTACTTCAAGAAGAAGGCTACTTCAAGGGGGAGCTTGAAGTTACTTCAAGGAAGGCTGCTTCAAGGTTGGTGAGACTACTTCTAGGTGAAGGTTGTCCGAAAGGTTTGGTGAAAGTGTTGTAATTTTATGTAACATCCTTGCGAGGTAATAAAATTAAATACTTTCAAAATCCCGATTGAGTAAGCAAATGGGCTCTTAGTATTTGCTAAGGTTGGAACCACTCTAAATCCTTGTCCCTTGTCCAATATTTTTGTGGTTGCTTGCTTTGGTTGAATTATTAAATATCCATAAAACCCTATTCACCCCCCTCTAGTGGTTTTTCAACCAGTAGCATGTAAACATTTCATTTTTCATACTATGACCGTCCAGGACTTTTATGAAGACAAACCGTTACGTCATCCAGAGTTGATCCATTTATAGGCCCGGAGAACAGGCAAGCAAATTAGAGCAATTACCTGGCACACCCTAGCCCAGGGTCGCTTGGCAGCTCTCATGACATCCTCGCAGAAGGTGCTCTTGCCGCTCCCAGGCGCCCCAACAAGGATGACGACGATAGACCTTCCCTCGCCCTTCCCTACTCCTTCGCCTGCAAGAGATCAAGCACGTGAGTCAGATTACAAGACCGTCTGTTATACCACCAACTAATGCGGTAGGGTTTATCAAAATAAAGCGGGAAAACAGGGAGGATGGGGAAGTACAGGAAGCAGGTCGAGGTTACAGAGACTGAATGAACACACCTCCATGTTCCCCTTCACGCGACGAGGACGCCGGCCGATGTGATGCTGACGACGCTGGCGCGTGTGGGGACTCCTCGTCCATGGAACGCAGAGGGGAGTACGCTTGGAGCGGCGGAGCCGAGAAGCTGCAGCAGAGAAGGTGGTGGTGGAGCCGCCGGGCCGACGATCGAGAATGGGCAGTGGACACTGAACCGGAGGCCCTGGGGCCGGAGTGGTGCTTTTTCCTGTGTATGCTTCTGGGCCGAAGTAAGGCTGGAGGATGGATAGTGGACACGGACCTAAGGCCCTGTTTGGTAGGGTGTAATAGGGCTGCAAACTGAGAATTTAAGAACATTGAAAACAAAAGCAAAGAATTCCATGAGTAGTTATTTTATTTGGTTGGATGTGACTTGGATGTATTGATTTCATTTTCTCCTGTTTGGTTAAACGAGTGAAGAATGCTATGTATACTTCATTCCAGTTCACGAGTTGCTTGGGCCTCATCCGATTTCTCGTAGAGCGAGACATAGGATGCCAACAGATGACGTTGTCACATGTGCCAACACATTTTTCTGCATCATCACGGCATCAATATGTAGTTATGCGCACGCTGCCACGCAAAAGATGATCACACTCGTACCGCCGCGCAATACTGCAACTACCTCTGACCGCGTCCGATTAGTGCGCGGTACATTTTCCAGGAGTTCGGAACAAATCGAGTAGTCGGATGCAATTGATAACCACCGAACTGCACCGGACAACATCCTACCAAACAATTAAAAATGTCAAAAATTGTACAATTGAACATCATCCGTACCTCCTACACCCTACCAAACAGGCCCTAAGTGGCTATTAGGCGTTAAGTTATTCCTAGCTAGCACGGCCATTGAAATTATATGGTGGGCTCGAGATTATGAGAATGAAACCAGACGGAATCTACTTGTGCTGGTTGGTTTAGGTACAACAAAATGGAACGCACAAATTTTTTTCACATATAAACCTGGTTTGGATGGATATTTTAATTCCCCTCTAGATTAAAACGCAAGGTACATTTCAGACCGCTAGATTACATCGTTGTTGTCAAGAACATACCATTTCGTTCGAATTAAAAAATATTGTGTTCTTTTCAGTTTCCGTCAAAATAAGCAGGATTTGGACTGTCGGTCCCCCTACTACATGTTGATGGCCTAGTGGTCGTCTTATTCTGTCAGGCTATTTTGTGGTTGGTGTCTAAACTGTCGTGCCATTGTTTATTCTGGTAGGATTTAGAAGGTTGGCATCCAGACGGTCCCATAGCGCTCATCATTTGTTTGATTCGTTTACATGTATTTTAAATCAAGCTTTGAGAACGAAAAAGCATGTCATTTTTTCCGTATAAAATGGGTCGTTGGTTCTAAGTTGGGCACTTCAGTTTACCTCACCCCAGTGGTCGTGGATCCCAACTTTTTCCTTTCTTTATGCCTTCATTTCACCCTTGGAATATTGAAGCGCGTGTGGAAATGAATCGCTTCGTAGTGAGGTTATCAAAAGTAGTCAAACTTGGAAAAAGTCACTAAATCAGGTTCAGATTTTAGGTTTTATACTCTAAGTTGCTTCCGGATTTAAGATTGTCTGTCCAATTTAGATCCGGTCGGGTATGGCTTTATAGGTTGGATCTATAAATTAAACTCGTTTTTTTTTTTGACACCCCTAATGAATTCAGAATAACGGCTTGTCTACACTCACGCAATGACTAGTGGGGATTTATAATTGATTAGGTAACAAAAAAAAAAATTGGTATTTTAATTTCCTTTGATAATAGAAAAGGAAAGATATTATTAAGTTTTGTAATTGATTTGTCTTAACAAAATTGTTGATACTTTTGATTTTGACTCTTTATAGTGAAAGTTGTTATAATCGCAAAGATATTGTTAAGTTTTATAATTGATTTGTCTTAACATAATTGTTGATACTTCGAATTTTGACTCTTTATAATGAAAGTCGTTATAATCGTATAAGCAATTGCGCCATAAATTATTTTTTTCTTGTAAAAGTCATCCATACATACGGGCCAGGGATTGGTTTTAGGTTTAAATTTTTCAAACCAATTCAGTTCTGTGTTCAGAGATGTGAATAAATTATGGGTCGGGTATGGGTTTGGGTTTGATAATCAAAAATAGGCTAATATTTCTGATTCGATGACCCGTCTCGAACCCAATTTTCCAACATTGTTGCTTGTGACGTCTAGGTCCCAGGTTCGTAGCATCCACATACTAGGTGCTCCTCAAACCTTGCATCTTCAACCTACATCCTGGACCATCATGGTGGCATCTTTTGTTGTTCGCAAGATATCCTTTGAAAAGAGCATGTTGTTATCTCTTTCTTTAACACCCTCTTATTGAGGATTTGATGCCCAATTTAGTATTTGTAGTTCATGAATTTTCTCGATATGGTTAATCACAAATGGAAGTAATCTTATTAGATAACAATGACGTATGTTGACCCAAAGCTATGATCACATAACCCATAGAGGATAGTTAACATTTATCAAAGGCTAGTTATGCATGAGGATATGATTGATATGAGTATTAGTCAGGAATGAGTACCCATAAAGTGAAGTGTTAATTAGTGGTAAACATGTATTCCATGTGGTTTATAATGTACCCTACGGTGTTATTAGGTCAAATAGTTATAATACAAGTTGTTGAGATCTTTTGGAAATGAATGTGTAAGTATATAGACCATAATATCCCTATATATAAACTAATTAGAGGAAATTAAGTGACTAGATGATCATTGAATTCCAGGCCTCTAACTTACAAGGGGCTAATTTAAGTCATGGTGAATCTATGTACATAATTTCATTGTCATAGGTTCTTCTATAAAGGTTGTTCAAGTTTGAGATACATGACATCCTTCATTGATTGGGATTTATAACATTTCTTTGACCTTGGTCTATGATTATATCAGTCTCATGTAACCTACACAATTATGATGTTTTATGGAACGTGCTAGGTGATGCAACTCTATTTTAGGGCTTCATCATGTGTCTTTTCACATTATGATCACATCTAAACATTATAGATTGCAAGCTTTTTCCTCCAATGTGATCTTTTATGACAAATGCACTTATGCTTCCTTTTGTATATTTTTCAGGGCACTTATGCATGTATTGATGCATGGGAGAGAGATGAAGAACATCTTTGAGTTCTTGCACCACTACGAAAAATATGGTCTTTAACTACAAAAAAAAAATTGTAGCGAAAACCCCAAAATTTTTAGCTAAAAGCTTTGGCTACATTTATCCTTACATTTATAATATATAGCTAATACCCGTGTAGCTAATTGTTTAGGCTACACTTTTCAAAGTTGTAGTTAGTTATTCCTCTGGCTACAAATTCATATGTAACCCTAATTGTAGGTAAAAAATGTCCTTACACATAAAATGTAGTTTCCATTGTAGCTAAATATATGACTATAATTCAATTTGTAGCTATGATATGTAGGGAGAGATGACATTGGTTATAATTTGTATATGTAGTTCATGTATAGCAAAAATTAGCACTTGCTACACATGTAATTATAGTTAGTGTGTAGTGAAAGACACCATGTACTACACATATATATGTAGTGAGAGACATTATGTATCCAATCAGTCACTTGCCAATATAGAGGGGTTTTCAAAAAGAAAAGATGAATGTTAATCAAGATCGAGTTGTGCTTACAATGTCAACAATGATACTTTTATTTATATTTGAACAATGAGTACACATGGGGAGGATATTAACCTGGCCCCTATTTTACAATATGCATGGAAAAAGATACATGTTTACAATATATTCTTCTGACTGCCTCTATCCACTGCAGACTCTATATGCCACATGATCATGTACATCTTCTTCTATCTTGATTTTTCTTTTGTATTAGTTCCGCCACTTGTATTGTCAACGAATATGATAACATTAATAAACTCATAAGAAGAGAACGACTGCTAAGGTATTGCTATTATTGATTGAAATAAGTGAATTTCTCCATTTACGTGCTCTACTTCTGATTGGCAATAGGAAGCTCCTGTAGTTGATATTGATTCATGGAGATTCTTGAAAGACAAATCATTCTCATAAACAATTAATAGTTCCACCCGTCCCCAAGTTTGAGGTTTCCATATATCTCAACACATATTTTGTGAATCTAAGACTATATATTGGATAATTTCTTTGTCATCTCTTCCTTTTGTTGTGGCAGTTGTTCTTGTACAAGACATATGACAGCCAGCTATAACTTAACCTGCAGTAAAATGAAAGTCAATATCCTTTGTTCAATCACATGTATCTTTCTTAAGGTTTGAGCTACTGACCGACCTAAATCGCGCGTCCTAAAATTGGAGGCGGATTTGAGGTAGTCGAGCTTTTACATTTATAACCCGAATCCTTCTAGGCCCCCGCAACTTTGTTTACGGGGTCGAAGTAGATATACAGGGTCAAACACAGAGACAAGGGTGGTAGTGTTGAGAACTCAGAATCGACACACTACACTCTGGCAAGGATAAGAGACGATAACATTCCCAAAAAGGGAACAATAGAACGAGATCGATAAAACAAAAAGGAAACCCTATCTCCAACTGGAGTTACAAGGAAAACTTAGGTTTTAAGCATTTAGTAGTTTTTTAGGGATTTTCGTGCAACGGAAACAGGGAGATAACACTAAGGCTAAAGCATGGTACCACGGAGAAAAACTTTGGTAAAACAAGCGGCAGCAGGAACATCATGTACCCCTCCTCTCAAAGCGAGTACCTCTAACTAAGCATCAACACCCCTCTCGAGGTTGCTGGACTTAAATTAGAGTGGCAAGGTTACTAAAGCAACTCCAATTCCGAGCACTCTCGTACTCTAGAATCGGACCGAACACTAGAGCCACAACACCTCTCTCAAGGTTGTTGCAACGGGAAAACACGATTCGGTAGCTAATCGAAACGTGATCCAATGTACAAGCTAGAGTTCGGATATTAAACATAGCATTCATCCAACAAGGGTACCAAGCATAAAGCAGCAGATAATTAAACTCTTCTAATTCTATTAACATATAAAAGTTTGATTACATTGCGGAAATAAAAGAAATAAATGACAGAAATAAAGGATAAACGTCGCCCTCTTGACATAGAAGGTCGACAGACTACAACTGACCCTCCGGCCCGATACCGGGTAGAACCCTGGCCCAATACGGCCGCATCGGGAGGCACACCCTCTCAGGCGGCACGCGGTGACGAGGTGTTGTATCGTGCGAGAACCCTGGCCCGATACGGTCATGTCGGGTGGCACCCTCTCGGGCGGCACGCGGTGACGGGCGACACACGGTGACGGGCGACACATATCGGGGTTAGTATCGCGCCGGGCTAAAATGAAGTACATCTAGTATCGGTCACTTGTATCCAGTATCTACGTTATGTCGGTTGATATCGGCCTGCAGTGGTGCTCGGGACGACACTAAGTGAACCATTTCCTCCCTCTCGGGATGGGGAAATGCTCACCTAGTGTCGCCCGTCACAACCACTGAGGCACGATACTCTCGCTCTTTGCAGCCTTCCTGAGATGACTTGTGCAGCGTTCCGACCTGTCTTTTCGGCTTCCTGTAGCTGCTATTTATAGGCAGCAGTTGAGGGAAGTTATGGTGCTCAGGGCGCCACGTGTCCCCCCTATCTTTGCGGTCGGTGGACGGCCGATATCAGTATCGCCCGGCACAAGGATGTCAGTTGTCGGTCGCGTGACGAGCGGCGCCCATTGGTGGGTGGTTGTGTCGCGTGACAAGCTTTGTTGTCGTGGTGAGCTCGGCTCCCTGTCAGGTAAAAGATGTATCGCCCGCTAGTTCCTTCTCGCGTGGCATCCTCATGTCGCGCGTCGGTGCATTGCGCTTACCCTATCGGGCAGTGATCTTATCGGCCATCTGGAAGGCCGATGCAGGTGGAACTTGCTTGTGGGCCGGGACGGCCTTATTTATGATAAATGGGCCAAAATTGGAGGAAAACACTGCAGAATATGGAAATATTGAATTAAGAGCGTCGTTTGGCCAATTATTGCAAAAGTACATATAAACAGAGAGGAAAATAGTTAAAAAGGTAGTTTTGATAACAGAATAACAGTCTAAAACATCACAAAATTTGGTGTTGTCAACTCCCCCAAACTTAGTGTTTTGATTGTCCTTAATCAATATTTAAACTTTATTTGTGATGTTTCTTCTTGCTTGGTTTAGTTTTCAGCTCAAGAGGTAAAACAAGAATCGCAATGCCTTTATAGATAATGTTGTCCCACAACGAACAAAAGACCTCATGTTTCCTGCTTTATTATTTTAGTAAAAATTTTCTCTACAACTTCAGCGAGACTTTGGTGCATGATTCCGAAGTTAGCTTTCACACCAAACAACTTATTTTTGGGGCAGAAAGTTGTGTGTTGGGTAGGTTGAGGCTTTTTGGGGTTTTTCTTATTTCCCATCAGTCCATCCAGTTAAGGGTCCGTTAACGGGCAAGTAGTCCCTACAGTCCAAGCCAGTTGGCTTTAGAGCAGTGATTTCACATCCTACGTACCACTGCCCCGGATCTACCATGCCTAAAGATGGGTACTTTTGGAAAACAAGTGTGTATATATTTCTTTTTTTTTTCTCTCTTTTTTTCCTTTTATTGGCCACAACTCTCATGCTTTTATTCACCCTCATAAGGCTACTCTCTCTTTTTGGGATTTTGTTGGGTAAGGGAAAATAAGAGGAAATTTTTTTTTATGTTTGGGCAGCTTTTTCCTTCTGCATACACGTCTCTTAGCTGTAGCGAGATTATTTTTTCAAAATTTTGGCGTGGAAATTCGTAGTCTTTTGTCATTTGAGGCTGCATTATCAGAAAGACATAGCAAAACTTGCATTTCGTTGGGCACATAGAAAACAAACTGGCAAGAAGTCGTATCAGGTTTTTACTAATATAGAGACTTTGTACATATGTATGGGGACAAAATAAGCAAAATTTTTCAATTTTTCAAAATTTTTATATGAGCATGCATACGTACACATGATATAAGAGAAGAACGAAAGAACACAAAGGGTGGAGTTGAAGAAGAAAATTTTATACCTCCCTCACTAGTACATGGGTACCCCCCCAAACTTACTCCACACTCTATCCCAGAGTAGTGAAGTAGATAGGGTAAGGTAATGTTAACCCAGTGAGGGTTAGACGGTGATCGCGCCTGCGCCAGATAGAAACTCCCACACACATTCTCTTTGTTTGTTGTAGTAGCCGATGTGGTGGAGTTGGTCAGGCGTCTCTTTATTTGATATCTACTCCAGGATGAAGATGTTGCAGACAGTTGTACCATATGGTAAATGTACGTTCGGGATTGTAAGATTCAATGAGATCAGTCATGCGCTTTTGCTGAGGAAGAAGTTTGCATTCCCTTAAATCAGGTAGGCTTTTTAAGATGCTTCCGTTGTGAACATGAACAAAAGGCCTGATCATCAATCTCAGCTTCTTTAAACTTTCATCATCTATTGGACTAGTCAGAGAAGTCCACTTGAGTCCATTTTCTTTCCCAGGAGGATGCAGCCAAAACAAGTGCAAAGCTCTCAAGAAGGAAGCGCAAGGCTCGTGCAGATTATGACGATGATGACTGGCTTATGGTAGGCAGAGAGCTCTTAAAAACACTTGTGGATACTATATCAAAAGAAGATACCCCCCCCATGATGAAAGTAGCTTCATGACTAATGAACCCAAGATACTCACATTCAATCCAGAGGCCACTGGAGAAAAACTTCCACTGATTTTCTCTTTTGGAGATGGTCCTAAACCACTGCAGAAGACAGACTATGATAAGGAAATGGACCTCTCTTGGGATACCAAATCAAGAAATTCCGTCCTTGCTCTTTTTTCGACGGCTGATGGCCCAGCTGCCTCGGGATTCTGGCATTTCTGTCCGATTGTTGTTGCTTCAGCTGCGGCTGCAGTGTCGATTCTTCTGCCGTGTTTGTTAACTTGACTGGAGGTTTGTTTTGTACGGGCCATACCTGTTATCAAGTTCATTGATCATTTAAATGTTAGGTAGGCAAGAAAACTGATATCACGATAAAACTCATCTCGTTGCAAAGTCCGGGTATCGTCCATCAAAAGAATATCCCTGGCGATACAAAACTGGGCGATAAAGAGAAAAGCTGCGCATCAAAACATGTTGCCCGACACGGGTGTGTCGGGCGGTATGGTCACATGAAACAACTACCCGATAGGTCCTTTAGACGGAAAAACATGTCGTCCGATATGGCGTATCAGACAAGCGAACGGAGGGCGCGTCGTGCTTCAATCGTGTCGGGCGACACAAGAAAAATCAACTAAATTCGTCAACCCGATATGCTGCGCGCGATATGAAGTCGTGTCGGGCAAACAGGCTGTCGGGCTATACCTTTACTCTCTGAAACTCTCGCCCGACACGAGAGCAGAAGCTAGCTGGCCGACATACGAGCAAAGGGAGGAATTACCGCATGATACGGGTAGGCTAGGAGAGTAAAAGTAGTAGCCCGACACGATAAAACATCCGTACTATATATAGCAATCTCAGCCGGGGGTAAAATGGGTAAATCCCGAACTTGTTTCGGTCGTTGAGACAAGTTATTCCCGAGACGAACGGTCCCATCCATCTAATTAAGGGTAAATACTCATCTTACCCGACACGGGAGCTTGCCGCCAGGGTGTGTCGTCCGACACGACTTATGCGTTGCCCGAAAGACCCTTTTTTGCCTGATATGAGCGGTTCTGTGCGCCGGCTAAGTTGCTGTCAGATACGATCAGTAAAAGGGGACACTTGTCTGATACGCGGCCTGAAGAACTAAAAACTAGGCGAAGGAAAAAGCGATTGATGGGTAAAACATCATTGGCCTAGGGTTAAGTCCCCGACCTCAGATAGTATTACTCCTCAATGCTTCGTAAATAGAGCGGTGGCTCATAAAACAGAAGAGTCAGCGCATGTGCGCATGCACTGACTCGAGCCTTATTACAGTCCAGATGTTAGTAATGTTTGTTTTGCATGAAAGTAAATTACATCCTATTCTAAGAAATAAAAGAGAGCTCGGGATGCCTCCCGAGAAGCACTGCATTTTCCGTCTTCAACTTCTCCTTCCTGCATCTTTATCCTTGCCTCCGCGGTCACAGTCCCGCCTTCTTGGAAATCTCCATATTTGATGGTATCTTCCCTGACAGGTTCTTCCCGATCTCGGCCAACTGAGCTATTTGCTGATCAATTTGGCATTGATGTGTCTGCATGTCCGCCAATTGTACCTACAGAGAGTTCAAAATGCCGGAGTTCGACAGCGCGCTTTGCGCTAGTTGATTGTTGATAGTGTCCTGCCTCTTCACGAAATCAAATTGCTGGCCAATCACATCCGATTGGTTTGAGCCCTTGTCCTGTTCTTTGTTTGACCCATGATATTTACCTTGTACCTGGAAATTTCCCTTGGCTAGCTGAAACTGGGTGTTCTTGGTATACTGACTTGGCCCCCCTCTTTTCTCGAAGGCTTACGACGGCTTAGATGAGTTATGCAACTGATGTGAGTTCTCAGCCGCGTCCTTGTTGCCATAATTGAAACCGGGGTGGTCTGGCCTTTTGAAACTCACAAAAGAGACATTTTCAGTCCCTTCGTCTTCAGAGTCAGTATCACTGGCTGCATCCGGTCGGGTGTAGACGTAATTATCTACCCCATGCCCCCCTTCACCACAGGTTACGCATTTCATTACTTTTTCGACTGGCTTCTTTCCCTTCCCGCCAGATTCCCTCAGTTGCTTAACATCTGTAGCTATTCTTTGTATCTACGAAGTAATGGACTCCAGTGCCTTAGACTCAAGAGAGGTCCCTTCACCGCTCTTTTTAGCCTGTCCTCTATCAGATCTATCGTAATCAGTGCCGGCTAGCAGC
Organism: Alisma plantago-aquatica; assembly: GCA_963693085.1. Taxonomy (NCBI): domain Eukaryota; kingdom Viridiplantae; phylum Streptophyta; class Magnoliopsida; order Alismatales; family Alismataceae; genus Alisma; species Alisma plantago-aquatica. The sequence goes on along the minus strand of OY856411.1, from coordinate 317,501,840 downwards.
TCGGCCATGTTTTTAATGATCTTTTCGAACTTGCTCGGCTTTTTCCAAAGGAAGTCACTGCCTACTGCCACATTAAGTGACACCCTTTCATCTGGGGTCAGACCATTGTAAAAGGTGGTGACTAGGAAACCCTTCTTATATTTATGGTGAGGGCAGTCCCTTTGATATTCTTGGTATCTTTCCCAAGCGTCATGGAGACTCTCATTGGGCTTCTGCATAAAAGAGGTTATCTTCTGCCTGTTTCTCACAGTCCTTTCAGTGGGGTAGAATTTGTTCACGAATGCGTCATCCAGTGCTCCCCATCCGTTTAGAGATTGGTGAAGTAACCCAAGATACCATGACAGAGCTTTATCCTCCAAGGAGAAAATGAAGCCCTTGTAGTATATGACTTCTTGGGGGACCCCCACATCTTTATGGTATTGCATATATTTTTGAAGGCATCCAGGTGGTGGTAGGGGTTGTCGTTCTTGGAACCTCCCCTAAAAATTTTATTCTGGATCATTGAGATAACCGACGGTTTAAGCTCAAAATTTATCGCGTTGAAACGCGGGATAATGACAGGACACCAGGAGTTGTTGGCCTTTGTGGATGCCAACTCCCTCAGCATTTTCTCTTCTTCCTCCAAGTCATCACTGTCACTGGCGTCTCGGCGTCATTCCTGATTATTATGGTTTCTTCTGTGCCTCTAGTGGCGATGACATCTATCACGGTGATGGCCTTCCTCGAACTGCTCCGTTTTCGGATCTTCGAGGTTATCATCACCGTCATAGCGATCGTTGACTTCTGGTGGAGGCGAATGGGGCCGAGCTCGCCCTGGGCATTCTCCTTCAGACTGGGGTGGCTCGACGCGGGGCGGCATGGTGTCATTGGTCGGTAGAACAGGTCACTGTTCTTCAGAGTTCCTGAAATGGCACGAGAAATCTAGTTTTAGAAAATGGAATTATTATTTTTTAGGCAAAAAATAATAATAATAATAATAATAATAATAATAAAAGAAAAGGGTGCTGTCAAGATCATTTCTAAGCTTGAGGCACGGGAATGTAGTTAGTGGATTCGTATTCGTCAACAGTGCCATTTTGCCTTGTCCCCGACAATGGCGCCAAAAAGTTGACCGGCCTAAATCGCGCGTCCTAAAATTGGAGGCGGATTTGAGGTAGTCGAGCTTTTACATATATAATCCGAATCCTTCTAGGCCCCCACAACTTTTTTTACGGGGTCGAAGTAGATATACGGGGTCGAACACAGGGACAAGGGTGGTAGTGTTGAGAACTCAGAATCGACACGCTACACTCTGGCAAGGATAAGAGACGATAACATTCCCAAAAAGGGAACAACAGAACGAGATCGATAAAACAAAAAGGAAACCCTATCTCCAACTGGAGTTACAAGAAAAACTTAGGTTTTAAGCATTTAGCAGTTTTTTAGGGATTTTCGTGCAACAGAAATAGAGAGATAACACTAAGGCTAAAGCATGGTACCACAGAGAAAAGCTTCGGTAAAACAAGCGGCAGCAGGAACATCCTGTACCCCTCCTCTCAGAGCGGGTACCTCTAACCAAGCATCAACACCCCTCTCGAGGTTGCTAGACTTAAATTAGAGTGGCAAGGTTACTAAAGCAACTCCAATTCCGGGCACTCTCGTACTCCAGAATCGGACCGAACACTAGAGCCACAACACCTCTCTCAAGGCTGTTGCAACGGGAAAACACGATTCGGTAGCTAATCGAAACGCGATCCAACGTACAAGCTAGAGTTCGGATATTAAACATAGCATTCATCCAACAAGGGTACCAAGCATAAAGCAGCAAATAATTAAACTCTTCTAATTCTATTAACATATAAAGGTTTGATTACATTGCGGAAATAAAAGAAAATAATGACAGAAATAAAGGATAAATGTCGCCCTCTTGACATAGAAGGTCGATAGGCTACAGCTGACCCTCCGGCCCGATACCGGGCAAAACCTTGGCCCGATACGGCCGCATCGGGCGGCACACCCTCTCAGGCGGCACGCGGTGACGGGGTGTTGTATCGTGCGAGAACCCTGGCCCGATACGGTCATGTCGGGCGGCACCCTCTCGGGCGGCACGCGGTGACGGGCGACACGTATCGGGGTTAGTATCGCGCCGAGCTAAAATGAAGTACATCTAGTATCGGTCACTTGTATCCAGTATCTACGTTATGTCGGTTGATATCGGCCTACAGTGGTGCTCGGGACGACACTAAGTGAACCATTCCCTCCCTCTCGGGATGGGGAAATGCTCACCTAGTGTCGCCCGTCACAACCACTAAGGCACGATACTCTCACTCTTTGCAGCCTTCATGAGATGACTTGCGCAGTGTTCTGACATGTCTTTTCGGCGTCCTGTAGCTGCTATTTATAGGCAGCGGTTGGGGGAAGTTATGGTGCTCAGGGCGCCACGTGTCCCCCTATCTTTGCGGTCGGTGGACGGCCGATATCGGTATCACCCGGCACAAGGATGTCGGCTGTCGGTCACGTGACGAGCGGCGCCCACCGGTGGGTGGCTGTGTCACGCAACAAGCTTTGTTGTCATGGCGAGCTCGGCTCCCTGTCGGGTAAAAGACGTATCACCCGCTAGTTCCTTCTCGCACAGCATCCTCATGTCGCGCGTTGGTGCGTTGCACTTACCCTGTCGGGCAGTGATCTTATCAGCCATCTAGAAGGCCGATGTAGGTGGAACTTTCTTGTGGTCCGGGATGGCCTTATTGATGATAAATGGGCCAAAATTGGAGGAAAACACTGTAAAATACGGAAATATTGAATTAAGAGAGTCGTTTGGCCAATTATTGAAAAGTACATATAAACAGAGAGGAAAACAGTTAAAAAGGCAGTTTTGATAACAGAATAACAGTCTAAAACATCACAAAATTTGGTGTTATCAGCTACCTGTGACATAATTTCAAATGATCAATATAAACATATCTGGGTTGAAAATTCAAGCAATAAGCACAACTAAGTTTAAAGTAATGAATTACAATCTATAGAAGATAAGGGTCAATATTCTACATGAAAATAAAAGACTATTTTTGTAAGGACTCTGATCTCTGTTTAGGGTTTACCCTGTTTGCTTTACTTAACCTTGATGCTTTGTTGCTTGCTAATCACCTTTGGTGGTGACTAGGGTTTGGTTATGCTTTGTTGAGAGTTGGAGGTGCTACTTGCAATTAACCCAAGTCTAGGGTTTGTGGGCAAGTTTGTCACCTTGTGAGGTGTCCCTCTCTCTCCTTGCTTCCTCTAGTGTAGAGAGGAAGGCTTGGGCTCGTTGCATGAGTTCCTTTGAGCTTGGTTGAGCTTGTTGGGCCTTGTGGTGCCTTTCTTTTGCTTGGTTGGAGCTTGTGTCGCCCATGCTGGAGGTGTGTCACCCAAGTGTGTCGCCCTAGAGCCTTTGACCAAGCTTTGACCTCATTTGTGTCACCACTAGTGGACACTTGGTGCTTGATGCTTGCATGTAGCAATGGCCTTGGACATATGGTTATAACATGCTAGAGTGGTGGCTTGTGCTCTTGGACAAGTGTCCCTAGGTGAGCGACACCTTGCTTTGCTCTACCTTGTTTTCTCCTCCATCCCCTTCTATATATGTGTTCTTTTTCTCTTACTAGGGATCCTTTTTAGTCTCTTGGTTTTCTCCTCTAACTTGGTGCACAATACCCTCCTCCTTTGTAAGCTTGGTGGACGACACCCTTGGAGGAGTTAGCTTGGTGGCCGATCTACCTTGGAGCTTTCTTCTTCCTTGGAGCTAGGAGCTTGGAGCTTGCTTAAGGCGGGTTACATAACTCCTAACCCTAACTTCACTATCTCCTTCCATGATCTTGTTTATATGTTGTTAGATTAGCATCTTGCTTAGGTATCCATGTTGGCCGATCCTTATGATCTAGGGTTTCTTGGTGAGCAATACTCCTTTCTCTCCTTGGTCTAGAGGAGTGAGTTTGAGCTTCTAGTAGCATGGGCAACACCCCTCTCTCGTTTAAGTTGAGAGGTGAGCTTGTGTCCTAGTTGCTTAAGCAACACCCTCCTATCACCATGGACTAGAAGGGTGAGCTTGGTGATAGTTGTGAACCTTGCTAGGGTTGATCCTTGTATTGCCCGTTTGGTGATAGATGATGTGCAAGACTCCCCTTTCTTAGTCGATTGTGGTGAGCCATCTTTTTGACCCATTAGGGTTTTGGGTGCCCTTGTGCTTGAGGTTGATGATGAGCTTGGGGAGGTGCTGCCTGACAACCCTCTTGACCTAGACCCTTGGACGATATGTTTTGTTGATAGTGGACGAAACCCCTGGTCTCTGTGACGGGGGTCACACCTTCACTCTGCCTTGTGGCGGCCGATAGGCCTTGGTGTGTTAGCTGGACGATAGGACCCTTTTTGGTTGGTTGAGCTACACCTCTGGATGATACCTCTTGTAGAATACCTTGCTTGACACACACCTATTTTTAGTTGGGGTTTAGTATCGTTGTGCGTTGCTAGTTGTGACGGGCGTCACACTGGTTCTGTAACGGCCGACAACTTTACTCCCCCTTGGAGGGCGCTGCGTGATGCCCTGTTGCCCGACACACCTGGCTGCACGACAGACCCTTGGCTGTTTTCCTTGAGCCGACGCTGTGTTGCATGATACAAGTGAGTGCACGGCACCCTGACGCCGCGTTGCAGGTTGCACGTTTGTGCCGACCATTATGGGATGGATGTTAGGTGAGGGTATCCTGCCCGATACCACTTATGGTGAGGGTTTGTGATGCTTTTAGTGAGAGTTCTGCCCCTCATGTAAATCGACATGCTGAATGATATTGATATGATAAAGCTTGTTTATGTAACGCACATGTCCTTACCCATGCATGTGACCATCGTGATATGTTGTAATGCTAAAAAAATGGTAAGCATTTAATATGGTTTGCTTATGATGAAATCTAAGCCCATGATCACAAGTTGAGGTTTAATTGATAAAGTATATAATCTTTAATGTCACCCTATGATGATTAGCATGGTCTCTCTGTTAAGCCTATGATAATTGTGCACACTAACCATGCAGGTGATGCATAGCCAATTAAAAAGGGCTATGAGGTATATGTATATGTTGAGTAACTTTGCAGTGATGGTTACTCTCGATATTAAGATAATCTGTATGATGTATTTGACTACCGTACTGGGGATTGCTATCACATGATGATGATGTAAGCTTTGAGAGGTAGTGGCAATATGTGATGAGGGATTTGGATCCCATGGTATGTGACGATCCTTGAGGTGGATCAGGATGATTGGCAAGAGGCCAAGTGATAACATGTACTGTTGGATCCTTGTGTTGGATCAGGATGATGTGATTACAATAAAAAGCATAATGTTGAGTTCTATGTTGTTTATTTCCTGTTATAGTATGCATATTATTTAACTTGGTTGAATCTTGCAATCCATATAAAAGATACTAATTAATCACAGTGAAATATATCGTGTAGTTGCCCTGGCCATAGATCTATCATCGTCAGGAGTTGGTGATGGTGAAACGGGTTCTCCTGAGGGTTAACCCAGAGCGCATATTATTGAATATGCGAGGTTTCTCCTAGCCTAAAATAGTGAGGATTCGAGTGCAGCTACGGTTGCAGACTCAGGATATGAATAGAGCATGGTGAACAGACCCATGGCTCCGGATTTGTGATATGAGGAGCATGAATGCGTTCATGGCTCAGAGCACGATGAGTAGGTCCGTGGCTCAGATATACTAGCGCCGAGACCTGTACCGAGGCAGGCTATAGGATGGGTAGCCTATGGAGCTGACCCTATGGTTGAGGCCACTTCAGCATGAGACTGCGGTCCTGCTTGCATTGTACTCGTACACTGACTACGAGGTGGGAGGTCGTGGAGTCCGACTCTTCCATTTGACCTTGTATGGCACCGGCTTTGGGTTTCGCAACCGAAGGTTGGATTTGAGCGGTATGGCTCACTTCCTCAGGGCACAATAATACGTAATCCAGCCGTATAGTAGTTATTGCTTAAGACAAAACACGGAACATTGGTTGAGGCCTTGCTTGTGTAGATAATCTTGTGATAACTTGCAGTTACTTATATGTCCCTCATGTTATATGGTAATACCTTGTAAATTTTATCTTGTTAATCATGTTCCATAAAGAAACAAGTGGATATATGCCTTTCGTACATCTGGTAATCTTGACGGTATGAACAACTTTACTATATAAACTGCTCTGGTTATACTTCCTACCAGTTATCTGTTGTAGTTTCTTTATCTTTCTAAGGTTTTATAGTTTTGGCGAGGAGTTATGTTTCTCACTGGGACAATATTCAATTGTCTCACCCCGCTGGTTTTCAGGTGTTCGAGCTAGATGTGGTGGTGGTCGCAGAGTTTCTGCCGAGCAGCAAGACGAGCAGTAGAAGGCAAGAGATGGATATACTACTGTTTTGGTGTTTTGCAGTAGAGTCTAGAGTCATCCCTGTACTCTCAGGTCCTTGGGAGCGTTTTGGCGTTGTTTCACGATGTTTGGCTGTTGATCCTTTGTATATCCTGCTGCTGGCCGGATGTGGGCATTTATGAATATATAATAGGTGATGAACTCATGTGATGACAGAACAGCTGGTCTCCTAAGCTGTGGACACGTATAAAGCCTTGTATATATTTATATAACATGTTTTCTTATAGGACGAGGACCTATATGTTATAGTTTCTCAGTTTATCCGCTTTCCGCAATCGGCTTTAATTAGCCCGTGTTTTTGATAATCCGTGGTTATGGTGATTTCCGCACGTTTTCGCATAACACCTCGCTGTCTGTGTGATAGTGGGATGTGTTGTAACAAGTTTTGGTATCAGAGCTTTAGGTTCGCTGAGTCTACAGGGATGTAGGATTAGGTTGTGTCTGTTCTTGTGAGTTGTCCATATTTTCTTACAATCGTCTTCTGCCCTCAGCGGAAGAAAAGTCAAGATGTCTGGAAACCATGAAGAACATGCTGCTGAGAACAGCGATGCTACATCAGTTGATGGAGCGGAAGGGCAGGCACATGAAGATCGGGTGTCTGAGGTCCCCCAACCTGACCCAACCATTCTTGAACACCCTACCTATCAACAGCTTATGGGGCAGATGATGGCTACGATGAATCTCATGGTTGAGCGATTGCCAGTGTCTCCGCCGAGAGCACAGGCTCCCCATGGAGAAGCATCGGGTATTGGGAAGACCTTCGAGCGGCTTCGCCGAGTCAGAGCTTCGGATTATGCTGGAACGGCTGATCCAGCGGATGCAGATCTATGGCTGACAAGTCTTGAAAAGGCTTTCCGGATCCTTGACATCCCCGAAGTAGACAAAGTAAAGCACACTGTCTACCTTCTGAAGGGTAGTGCTGGTCATTGGTGGACCATCGAGGAAGAGAAGCGGCCTGGTGAGGTGATCGGTTGGGAGGTTTTTCGGCGCGAGTTCATCAGCAGATACTTCTCGAAGACGTATCTTGATGAGAAGATCAGTTAGTTCGAGCGCTTGCGCCAAGGAACCATGAACATCACCGAATATATAGCTAAGTTCATGGATCTATTGAGGTTTTGTCCTCACATGGCGGCAACAGATGAGGAGCAGACCAGACGCTTTGAGAAAGGTCTAAGTTCTGAATTGACAACACCTATTTCTGCGTTGGAGAACCGTGAGCGGTTTGCTACGTTTGTGGAATCTGTCTAGAGAATTGAAAGGTCAGTAAGGGAGAAAAGAGAGTCCATGTCTCACAAAAGGCCTGCTCAGTTCTGAGGATAGAGGTTTGGTGGCTTCAAGAAGCCAAGGTTTTCAGCACCTTTTGTGATGAGAGGTTCCAGTGTACCATCACAGTGGTCTCTGAGTAAGGGAAGAGGATATGTTTCTTCGCCATCTAAGGCACATAGTACAACTTCAGTGGAAGTGACAGGGCCATCTAGGCCACGGTTGGAAGATAAGGCATGCTATCTTTGCGGTCAGACCAGGCATCTCAAGCTACATTGCCTGAAAAGAGATGTTGAAGTAACACAGCAGCCGAGGCAGAATCAACAAGGATCAGATAGACAGCAGCCCAGTGGTAGCAAGGTTCGAGGACGCGGTCAAGCATCACAAGTTGGATCGTCTGCTCAAGGAAGCAGAGGACGTGGACATCAAGCAACGGCTCGATTCTACGCTATGAATCAGCTAGAGGCGATAGTCAACCCGCGAGTGGTGACAGGTCAGATGGAGTTATTTCATTCTGATATGTCTTCTTCTTGCTTTATATCTGTTCTGGTTGACCCGGGTGATACACACTCTTTTATCGCCTATAGTATGCTTGAAAACTATCGTTTACCTATTAATTGTAAGAAGGATAGCTTGTTGTTAGAAACCCCTCTTGATGGTTCCTCGATGCTTCGAGAAGAGTGTCCATCTTGTGTCTTATCTTTTTCGGGACACTGTATCCAAGTGGATCTTATACCACTTGATATGCATGGTTTCGATGTTATCCTTGGGATGGATACCTTAGAGAAGTATAAGGTTGCTTTGGACTGTGGTTCCAAGCAGGCTGTGTTTGATGATGCGGGAGAGAAGTGGATCTTCCAGGGAGATAGGAAGATTCTTCCGACGTGTCTGGTATCAGCTATGGTGGTAGAGAAGTTGTTACGACAAGGATGTGAGGCATTCTTAGCTCACGTTGTAGATACCGTTGTGGCTACCAAGGCGAAAGGTCCTAGTCTCGAGGAGGTATCAGTTGTCCGAGAGTTTGCCGACGTGTTTCCTGATGAGTTCCCTGGTGTTCCTCCACCCCGAGAGATTGATTTTGAGATCAATCTGGTTCCAGGAACACATCCAGTTGCACAGACACCGTATAGGATGGCTCCAGTGGAGATGGCGGAGCTTAAGAAGCAGTTGCAAGAGTTGTTGGAGAAAGGTTTCATCCGACCGAGTACGTCGCCTTGGGGTGCTCCAGTGTTGTTCGTTAAGAAGAAGGACGGGTCGATGCAGCTATGGACTACCGGCAGTTGAACAAGATCACGATAAAAAACAAGTACCCGTTACCGAGGATAGATGATCTGTTCGGTCAGTTGCGTGGTGCGACAGTGTTTTCAAAGATCGATCTACGGTTTGGATATCATCAGTTAAGGATTAAGGCGGATGACATACCAAAGTCAGCTTTTAGGACAAGGTATGGTCACTTCGAGTTTGTGGTTATGCCGTTTGGGCTAACCAATGCGCCTGTTACTTTCATGGAATTGATGAACAGAGTGTTTCGTCCATTCCTAGATCAGTTTGTTGTAGTCTTTATAGATGACATCTTGATCTACAGTCGGGACAGGAAAGAGCATGAGCGACATCTTCGTCTAGCATTGACTCTTCTTCGCCAACATCAGTTGTATGCCAAGTTCAATAAGTGTGAGTTCTGGTTGGAAGAAGTGACTTTCTTGGGTCATACGATATCTGCAGAAGGAGTCAAAGTGGACCCGAGAAAGGTGGAGTCCATTGCAGAATGGGAACAGCCGAAGACGCCGACAGAAGTTCATAGTTTTCTGGGTTTAACAGGTTACTACCGGAGGTTTATCAAGGACTTCAGTGCGATTGCGTTGCCAATGACGAAGTTGACTAGGAAGGATGTATCTTTTGTCTGGGATGATCGTTGCCAGCAAGCTTTCCAGAGTTTGAAAGAGAAGTTGACTAGCGCTCCAGTGTTAGTCCTGCTAGAGCCTGGAAAGGGCAATGTTGTTTTTTGCGATGCTTCCAAGAAAGGTTTAGGTTGTGTGCTGATGCAGGAAGATCATGTGGTTTCTTTTGCTTCACGACAGCTTAAGAAACACGAGGAGAACTATCTGACTCATGATTTGGAGTTGGCAGCAGTGGTTCATGTGCTAATGATTTGGAGACATTATCTGTATGGGGAAGTGTGTCAGATCTTTACGGATCATAAGAATCTGAAGTACATTTTTTCGCAGCATGAATTGAACATGCGACAACGTCGATGGATGGAGTTGATCAATGATTACAACTGCACCATCGAGTATCATCCTGGTAAAGCGAATGTGGTAGCTGATGCGCTTAGCCGAAAGTCTTCTTTTCTTTCTACAAAGAGGGCACAGTTGAGTTCCCTGGTATGCTATAGATGGGATATGTTTGTTTCTTTGCGGCAGATGAATGTACAGATGGAAGTTTCCTTGTTAGCTGAACTCTTAGCACAGATGCAAGTAAAGCCTACGCTGAGACAACAGATCAAAGATGCACAACCGACAGATGATGCAGTACAACTGATCAAATCCGAGTTCGGCAGCAAAAAGCGTGATGGGTTCCATGAGTCTGAGGATGGGCTAGTTTGCTATCGTGATAGGATGGTGGTTCCAGAGGCTGATGATCTGAGAAAGTTAGTGCTCGAGGAAGCACACACGCCGATGTATGCTATGCATCCGGGTGTCACCAAGATGTATCATAGTTTGAAGGACTTGTATTGGTGGCCCGGCTTGAAGAAAGATGTAGCAGAGTTCGTGGCTAGATGTACGGTTTGTCAACAAGTCAAGGCTGAGCATCAGAAGCCGGTAGGAATGTTGCAACCCCTGCCGATACCGCAGTGGAAATGGGATCATATAACCGTGGATTTCATAGTTGGTCTACCCAGGACAACTAGGAATCACGATTCCATTTGGGTAGTAGTAGACAGATTGACGAAGTCTGCCCATTTCATACCGGTAAAGACAACATATACCGCCGAGAAGCTCGCTCGGGTATATGTGGATGAGATAGTGTGTTTACACGGGGTACCAACAACGATAGTTTCTGACAGAGGTCCGCAGTTCACGAGTCGTTTCTGGGAACAGTTGCATAAAGCGTTGGGAACACAATTGAGGTTCAGTACCGCCTTCCACCCACAGACAGATGGACAGTCTGAGAGGACTATTCAGACGTTGGAGGATCTCCTTCGAGCTTGTGTTTTTTAGTTTTTAGGTAGTTGGGATGTACATATCAGTTTGATAGAGTTTGCTTACAACAACAATTATCAGCGGAGCATTGACATGGCTCCTTATGAGGCCTTGTATGGCAGGAAGTGCAGATCTCCTCTATGTTGGTATGAGTCTAGCGAATATCAGGTTTTGGGTCCTGAGCTAGTACAACAGACGTCAGAAAAGATCAAAGTGATACAGCAACAATTGAAAGCGGCACAGGACAGACAGAAGTCTTACGCAGACAATCGCCGACGACCTTTGGAGTTCCAGGTAGGAGACAAAGTGTATCTTAAAGTCTCGCCATGGAAAGGTGTGCTGAGGTTTGGCCGGAAGGGTAAGCTAGCACCCAGATATATGGGGCCATACCCAGTCCTAGTACGAGTTGGCAAGGTAGCTTACAAGTTAGAGCTAAGGTAGCTTACAAGTTAGAGCTACCGCCAGAGTTGCACAGGTTACATCCAGTGTTCCATGTCAGTATGTTGAAGAAAAGTTATCTGGATATAGGAATAGTGATACAACTAGTCGAAGTTGAGCTTGATGAAGATGTGACCTACGAGGAAGGTCCTGTGGTGATCCTTAACAGAAGGGTTAAGAAGCTGAAGAGGAAGGACCTGGTTCTAGTGAAGGTTCTTTGGCATCATCGTGGCGTTGAGGAAGCCACGTGGGAGCTTGAGGAAGAGATGAGGAGGACGTATCCCTCGCTTTTCTCTTCGGATTTTGGGGACAAAATCCCTTTATAGGGGGTTAGCTTGTAAGGACCCTGACCTCTGTTTAGGGTTTACCCTGTTTGCTTTGCTTAACCTTGATGCTTTACTGCTTGCTAATCACCTTTGGTGGTGATTAGGGTTTGGTTGTGCTTTGTTGAGAGTTGGAGGTGCTACTTGCAATTAACCCAAGTCTAGGGTTTGTGGGCAAGTTTGTCACCCTGTGAGGTGTCCCTCTCTCTCCTTGCTTCCTCTACTGTAGAGAAGAAGGCTTGGGCTCGTTGCTTGAGTTCCTTTGAGCTTGGTTGAGCTTTTTGGGCCTTGTGGTGCCTTTCTTTTGCTTGGTTGGAGCTTGTGTCGCCCATGCTGGAGGTGTGTCGGCCAAGTGTGTCGCCCTAGAGCCTTTGACCAAGCTTTGACCTCGTTTGTGTCACCACTAGTGGACACTTGGTGCTTGATGTTTGCATGTAGCAATGGCCTTGGACATATGGTTATAACATGCTAGAGTGGTGGCTTGTGCTCTTGGACAAGTGTCCCTAGGTGGGCGACACCTTGCTTTGCTCTACCTTGTTTTCTCCTCCATCCCCTTCTATATATGTGTTCTTTTTCTCTTGCTAGGGATCCTTTTTAGTCTCTTAGTTTTCTCCTCTACCTTGGTGCACGATACCCTCCTCCTTTGCAAGCTTGGTGGATGACACCCTTGGAGGAGCTCGCTTGGTGGCCGATCTACCTTGGAGCTTTCTTCTTCCTTGGAGCTAGGAGCTTGGAGCTTGCTTAAGGCGGGTTACATAACTCTTAACCCTAACTTCACTATCTCCTTCCATGATCTTGTTTATATGTTGTTATATTATCATCTTGCTTAGGTATCCATGTTGGCCGATCCTTATGATCTAGGGTTTCTTGGTGAGCAATACTCCTTTCTCTCCTTGGTCTAGAGGAGTGAGTTTGAGCTTCTAGTAGCATGGGCAATACCCCTCTCTCGTTTAAGTTGAGAGGTGAGCTTGTGTCCTAGTTGCTTAAGTAACACCCTCCTCTCACCATGGACTAGAAGGGTGAGCTTGGTGATAGTTGTGAACCTTGCTAGGGTTGATCCTTGTATTGCCCGTTTGGTGATAGATGATGTGCAAGACTCCCCTTTCTTAGTCGATTGTGGTGAGCCATCTTTTTGACCCATTAGGGTTTTGGGTGCCCTTGTGCTTGAGGTTGATGATGAGCTTGGGAAGGTGCTGCCCGACAACCCTCTTGACCTAGACCCTTGGACGATATGTTTTGCTGATAGTGGACGACACCCCTGGTCTCTGTGACGGGGGTCACACCTTCACTCTGCCTTGTGGCGGCCGATAGGCCTTGGTGGGTTAGTTGGACGATAGGACCCTTTTTGGTTGGTTGAGCTACACCTCTGGATGATACCTCTTGTAGAATACCTTGCTTGACACGCACCTATTTTTAGTTGGGGTTTAGTATCATTGTGCTTTGCTAGTTGTGACGGGCGTCACACTGGTTCTGTAACGGATGACAACTCTACTCCCCCTTGGAGGGTGCTGTGCGACGCCCTGTCGCCCGACACACCTGGCTGCACGGCAGACCCTTGGCCATTTTCCTTGAGACGACGCTGTATTGCACGATACAAGTGAGTGCACGGAACCCAGACGCCGCGTTGCAGGTTGCACATTTGTGCCGGCCGTTATGGGATGGATGTTAGGTGAGGGTATCCTGCCCGATACCACTTATGGTGAGGGTTTGTGATGCTTTTAGTGAGAGTTCTGCCCCTCATGTAAATCGAAATGCTGAATGATATTGATACGATAAAGCTTGTTTATGTAACACACATGTCCTTACCCATGAATGTGACCATCATGATATGTTGTAATGCTAAACAAATGGTAAGCATTTAATATGGTTTGCTTATGATGAAATCTAAGCCCATGATCACAAGTTGAGGTTTAATTGATAAAGTATATAATCTTTAATGTCACCCTATGATGATTAGCATGGTCTCTCTGTTAAGCCTATGATAATTGTGCACACTAACCATGCAGGTGATGCATAGCCAATTAAAAAGGGCTATGAGGTATATGTATATGTTGAGTAACTCTGTGGTGATGGTTACTCTCGATATTAAGATAATCTGTATGATGTATTTGACTACCGTACTGGGGATTGCTATCCCATGATGATGATGTAAGCTTTGAGAGGTAGTGGCAATATGTGATGAGGGATTTGGATCCCATGGTATGTGATGATCCTTGAGGTGGATCGGGATGATTGGCAAGAGGCCAAGTGATAACATGTACTGTTGGATCCTTGTGATGGATCAGGATGATGTGATTACAATAAACAGCATAATGTTGAGTTCTATGTTTTTTATTTCCTGTTATAGTATGCATATTATGTAACTTGGTTGAATCTTGCAATCCATATAAAAGATACTAATTAATCACAGTGAAACATATCATATAGTTTCCCTGGCCATAGATCCATCATCGTCAGGAGTTGGTGATGGTGAAACGGGTTCTCTTGCGGGTTAACCCGGAGCGCATATTGTTGAATATGGGAGGTTTCTCCTAGCCTAAAATAGTGAGGATTCGAGTGCAACTACGGTTGCAGACTCGGGATATGAATAGAGCATGGTGAACAGGCCCATGGCTCCGGTTTTGTGATATGAGGAGCATGAATGCGTTCATGGCTCAGAGCACGGTGAGTAGGCCCGTGGCTCAGATATACTAGCGCCGAGACCTTTACCGAGGCGGGCTATAGGATGGGTAGCCTATGGAGATGACCCTGTGGCTGAGGCCACTTCAGCATGAGACTGCGGTCCTGCTTGCGTTGTACTCGTACACTGACTACGAGGTGGGAGGTCATGGAGCCCGACTCTTCCATTTGACCTTGTATGGCACCAGCTTTGGGTTTCGCAATCGAAGGTTGGATTTGAGCGGTACGACTCACTTCCTCAGGGCATAATAATACGTAATCCAGCCGTATAGTAGACCTCTCTTTAGAAGGACCTCTCTTTAGAAGAATATCCAATAAGCTGAAGGTGATTTTTGGGTTGCCACTGACACTGACATCTCTAAAGAGGAACCAAACTAGTCTTGAGTCAAGCTGTTCAACAATGATTTCAGCAGTAGAATTGAACCAAAGAAGTTTCAGTATTTGACTCAACCTTGTCCATCAAGAAAACATTCATAGAAGATATAAATTATCCAGGTTATTGCAATATTATGCATGAATAGACAAAAAATATCCTTCAAGGAAGCTAAAACAGATGTAATAATTTCAACTTCTATAGAAATCCAATCAAACTGAATCAAATATGAAGGAACAACTAGTGTTCATTAATTTTCCCAGAATAGTAATTTAAATATTAATTCAGCTATTCCTGCAATGTTTTTAGATTCATATTTGTGAGTTTGTTTCCCAGACCTTCACTTATGCTTATTAGATATATTTATTAGTAAAGAGAGAGAGAAAAAAGTCAGCTTACAGTCTAAAACTAACTACATAAGAATCATTTCATCCCAATAATAGTTTGATACCATACCTAATTTAGATAATACATTATCATATTTGTTTTGTTTGACTTCTTGTATTTTAGAAAATGCAATTCTATAAAGGAATTTTAGATTTTCAAAAATGATTTTTTTTAAAGGTAGATTTTCAACAATGATTTGTTGTCATACAATGAGTAAAAAACTCTATGCATCAACATTTCCTAGCAGTGTAATATTCATGGAAAAAAGCATATAGGCATAAGCAGTATTCTCAACATATTCCTTGAGACAGTTATTAATCCTATACTTAACCTCCACAATAGTTATATGGGTACTACCACCCAATGCTACTTGACTATCTTTGCATGATGTGGAGCAAATGGGTAACTCTTTTCAATTGTTTCAGTAACTTAAGTTCTTACAGCATGACGTGGAGCAGACTTTTCTTCACCTTAGTCATAAAAGAAAGAGTTAGAATATCATCCATAGCAGCACAGGAGAATAACAAACAAGACGTCAACTGCATCTTGTATGTCTATAATTGAACAACAACTGCAAAAATACAACACATGCCATTAGATTTGAACCAAAAGGAGGAGTAAATTTTAATTAGTACTCTATGAGAATGAATCATCAGCTCAGTATAGAGATCCTAAAGCATTGTCATATGTAGAAGATACTAATACATACCATCAGAACTACATGGAGTCGGATATATATCATAGAACATAGGCCACATATTCCAACTTAAAAAGAAGACATAAGAGAAGATGGTAGCCATCCAGTTTGCAGTGATAATGATGAAAGCCAGAATCATATGCTCTTTCAATGCACCCATTCTAGAACTAAATAGCAGCAGAATGACACCAAAAACATGATTATGCTCAATATATAGGACGGAATTCCCAATATGTTAAGATGGTTGAATAATTCTGAAAGAAATGAGAATATTAGCATCTTCAACTCAGCAATTATGTGGTTTTCTCCAGAAAATCACCAAGCCCCTACATCACTGATCATAATACTAACAATTGGGAGACCAAATATCAACTCCTTCATATAAGTTAAACCAATTGGAATGCTACGAGGAGCCTAAACATCATGCACTAGAGTCTTAGAACCAACAAACATCTACCTCTTAGTCCCAGCCGTGGTCTTGAAGTATTTGAGCATTACATGGAAGAGAGGTTCATGTCTCTTAGAAATGAATAGAAGATCTCAAGGTAGAAATATAAGAACCAAACCTGTTGAGAATGGATATCGAACTGAGTGGTTCAGGATGAGAATGAATATTAGACACATAGTGTTTATACTGAATGAGACATTCGATGATGGACTAAATGTTAGTCTCTCGCTAAACCATTCATCCTTAGCTGTTGTTGCAGTGCTTGGAAGGGGAATGCTAGTGGAGTTGTTGCTTCATGTTTTCTGGTTCGCTAAGAAATCCACCAAGTGACATATCCAACACCACCATACCAATGACCTGCAAGTTATTTGCAGCAGCTTAGAATCCACAACAAAGAAGAGGATACATTGATGGATGAAGAAGAAAAAATAGAAATAGATACAGTAGCCTATACCATGATATCATATACCCCTTCCTAAATGCCCAATGGAGTAGTATATTATTCTTGTGGGTGGCCAAGACCCAGTCAGACACGTGATGGCGATCATAGATCTAAATGTCGTCGACATTAGGCGAAATTTCGCCGATAATGTCGATGTCGACGGTCAGCGACGTCGAATGCATGTAAACATCTTTATTCTACAATATCCTCGACATTTCGTCAAATATGTCGACATTTCCCCATATGTCGGCGAAGTTGGCCCAAGTCCATACAAAAATTCCACAATGTCCTCGACATTTATCGAAGTCGTCGAAGTTGGCGACATATTTCAGGGATTTTGTGGAGTTGTCTGTGTGAGGTGGAAAAAGTGTTGGAGCTTGAGGTAAGATGATTTTGATGTTATCTTTTACTATTCTAAGCTAACAGTAATAGACCGATCCTCTCTCTGCTAAATGTACCATAGATTTACACTATTTTTATGTAGTTTGTTTATTGTCACAAACTTTATATATGGAAGAACTCTGTAGTTCGGAGACGACTGTATGTAAGCGTGCATTTATCTACATATGTAAACCTGTATGGATGGCTATATGTAAACATATATTGTGTTTTTAAGCTAGATTTGATGAAATCTGTCGATTTTCATCACAAAATGGCTATTTTTAGCTTAATTTTTGTCGAAGTTACGTCGAAACTTTGGTTGTAAAAATCCTCGACATTTCCTCGACATTTCCAAAACTTCTGTGTCCACACCTGTCGAAGTCGGCTCGAAGTCGAAGTCCTGTTCCATGATGGCGATTGCACGTGTCACTTGTGGTGAGCCTTCCAGTCTTCATGGAAACAGCCCTAGTGAGTCCTCCTATCTTATATTACATTTGGTAGTTGAACTATCTTTTGTTCTCTACAGAATATCAATGAATCAGGAGTCAAATGTTGCATAGATGATGCTATATTGGTTCCACTATATAGGTCAATACTAGAACCATTATAAATAAACATGATTCTATTCCCACCGTATGTAAAATATTCCAGAATATATAGAGAAATGAACTGAAAGTATTTGAGTACATGAGAGTAGTAAAAAGGTTAAACTCATTAATAGAAGTGTAATAAAATATGTTGGTTCGGTAATAGTTCTTACAACAGATAAACAGAGCAGAGGCACCCAACCTGGTAAGGAGCTTAGAACCTAATCCAAAAGATACCAACGAAAGACATAGTACCCTATAGGGTGATGCCTCACCTAGCTTCGTATGCATGTCTGACTCCTATGTGTTTTTGTTTCTGCACAGTAAGAGAAAAATAGTCAAAAGCATAGATTAGATGGAAGTAGAAATATGAACCCATTTTGTACAAGGATAATAGTCAAAAGATCTGTAAATATTTTCCAAACATTTGTAAACCCATACCTACAAGGAAAACAGAACAAAAATGAGCAGTTTCAACCAAGTTATGACATGTATATCTACATTACAGAATATAAACGTCACTAGACTAATTACAATCAAGGACCCAAAAGAAAATGTAGTTTTTCTAGCACCTTTTGCATATTCTCTTGTCAAATGATCATTTTTTGGATAAAAAGAGTAACACACACGTCCAGCAAGTAATTAGCAGCAACCTTATTGAGCACATTACTTAAATACAACAAGCATATCTACATTCTAGATGATTAGATCATCGCCGGATGATCGTCAACCAAGAACACAAGCTCATTTTCTGATTCAGTTCCCTGTGGTTTAGCAATGGAGATTTAGCACAAAATCTATGATTTTGATGTGCAACTGGAAAACTGAAAAAGTCAAGATTCATGGCTACATGTACAGCAAAGGGGTGACTGTACGATTAGAGATGTAACATTTAGAAATTTCGAAAGACTGGAAAACAGAGAAGACGTGCCATGATTTTGAGATGTTTATAGATGTAAGAACCAAAAGTGTAGTGGTTGCCAACATTATTTGCAAAATACACTCTTTTGCAAATCAACTAAGATATGGAAAGAAATAAAGTTAGGATCTATGCAGTTGAGCCCATCATGATCAATATGATGTGTTAGTATATGCACTACGACTTTATGGTTATGGTACTGGTATATTGTTATGCTTTTCAAAGATCTAGTCTGTTTATAGTTAAAACTTAGAGAAAATATCTATAAAACAAAGGATAAATCTGAATAGAAAGAACTGAAATCAAAAAGTGACGGGAGGGTAGGGGAAGTTAACTAATCCCCTTTGTTGGTATCTAAGCATAAGCTTCATGTCTGGGTTCTGATAAATATGCTAAATAATGCTTTATTACTAATTGATATTTATTGGCTCAAAAATCCAACATTCTTGTACTGTAAGATGTTTGAATTTAAATGCAATCATTTATGTAATGCACAGAAAGTATCTCCTGCTATTAGGCCAATTAACTCTACAAACTTTACTAGGTGTCCATTTTAGAGTAAATAATTTTTTAAGGAATAGAAATCAGTTTCAGTGACATGTTTTACTATTTCCTAGCCACTCATCGGCATAACATTTTAGTTTTACACTAGATTATTTTACGTTTCAGATTAGCTTTAATGCAGTGATAGGTCTCTTTGGTAGGTTTATAAGCTAAGTTCCATGCATGAGACTCTGCCCTTGTACAATATCTCAAGTCTTTCAATCATTATGGGTTCATTACGTAGGAAGCTTCCCCTTGATTTGAAATCGGGGAGCGCATTACCTTCCGTTTAGTCGCAAATATAATGTAATAAACGTGACAGCTCATACCCAAAGTCTTAAGTGGGAAGGTCGGATTGTAGTTATCACTAATTAGTTTTGGCCAACGGGAATCACCTAGCTAAAGATATACTTCATCACAACATCAGCAAATGAAAATCCTGGCAGTTAAGCTTTAATTTCTGCCAACTATATAATATACAGTACTCTTGTTCAAACTTTATAATAAAAGAATAATCAGTAATTATCTTCGGACAAATACTATTAAAAATCACATCGTATCGGAGGCTTCTTTCACATCGGCAAAATCAGAAATGGAGAAAACGTGCAAAAATGCAAAGAGGTATGCTTGCCATGATTAGAATTGTTTAGGTGACTATGAGCCCAATTGAAGTGATCTTTAATGCAAAGAGTCATTCATATTGCTATGCTGGTGTACATAGATCTGAAGGCTCGTCTAAAAGCTCCTCACCTTCATAGCAAATTGTATTGTCCATACCGATTCCATGAAATCAGTTTGGAATCACTTGGTTGCCCATTAGCGAATTCCCTATCGGTACACAATGCATCTACAAGTGTGGGATTGCTCAAGACCAGTCTCATTGTAGAGATGGCAGTACTCTTTTTTATGCTCATTTGGCTACACTCTATCAAGAACTTACTTTTGCCAGCGTTAGATAACTCTATTAGGTTTTTGTTTGCTCAAGTGTTGGTCACTCTGTTATCAATTCCTCCCTTGAGGAAACAAAATCTCTAGTAACTGACTCAGGTCGATTGTTGACGTCTAATACGTAGGCAGTACATAAGATGCAACAAGTCTGTTTGTCTTACAAATAAAGGGATAACAATGGATAATTAGTAGATGAATAGATCAGCTTGAAGTGATATTATCAGATCATATTTGAACGTACATCAACTCTACGAACCACCCCCTCTCTCCAACTGACTCAAAATTGTTACAATAGCATTGAATAGGAACAAATAAATTTATATAAATCTATTAAAGCATGACTTCTCAATATTTTTTCTAAGATGGGCATATCATTGCTTTCGATCTACTGTTGGAGCATAAATATTTGAAATTTATTGTCTTGCGAGCAGAAGTAATATAACACATCAAGATATTCACTCTAAAGGACCAGTTTTGGATGAAATCTTACTTTATGATCCAAAGGTAATGGATATTATTGACCAAAAAAAGCAGATCCACGAAGAGATCAACAAATATAATGTTGACCAAGCATTTTGTGGGCCTAGAGTAATTGCAAAGAAATATGATGATTCTAGATTTGTAGGGTTCTTAAATATAACATTCAATGGTAGCATTAGGCAATCTTTTGGCTGCTTCCTTACCCTTGAAATGAATCTGGCTAGTGGGGGAAGCCAACAGCTATGTCAGCAAGGGTATGGCTGGTAGGGAAATGGTGGTAACCCCTGTATAAAATGTTAGCCCTTGTGCTGATGATTAAGAAATTCCTTTGCTGCAGATGTGGTCAAAGGAACTGTTGGCCATTGCTATGAATATACACAAACTAGTACACAATTTTGAGAATAATCTACACAAATAAGGTAGCACTTATAATGAGCCAAAATTTTATTCGAAAGTGCATGCTGACTGAGCCTTCAGTAGGGCCACTAGTTGCATTAAAAGCAAATCCAATGTATGGAAATAACCCCATTCTATTTTTAGGCATGGCAAGGAGAGTTCTCTGGAAATCCCTTTAATATATAGAAATAAGTATAGAACTCTAAGAATACTATACACAAATAAGGTTAGGAAGAAATATTGTATATTTTTCATTAAACCTCTGTACTGACTCGACAACGTCCATGCCTAGAAAGACTGATTTCAAAACCCATATTCACTTTATGAATGACGCAAATATAAGGCTTCTGATATCCACAGATCAAACATATTGATGAGTATTCAACAACAAAAAATGCAGGATGATTATAATTTGAAAATCTACTAAGATACAGTGTTACAAGATATTTGGGACTAGCAAACTAATTTTGGCATAGAAATATCTTATGATATACTAGTACTGAACTCTGGTTTTCATATTTATGACTTGCCTCCATCATGAAAAAATAGCTCACTAACCTCACACAACTGTAAAACCTTGGTGTGGAGAAAGGAGGCTTTTAGGTCCCTAAAACCAATGAATCAGATTCAGGTTATTCAAAGCCTAACAATATATCAAAACCTAGCTGATTGCAAGAATGGATGGAATTAATAAATAAGGAACCCATTCTCGCATAATCACATACCCACAAAAAACAAACTCTACACCAAGCACATCAAAATAGATCCTTCCTGCTGCCTCTATGGTTTTGAATGTGGAACACCCTACCATTCTCTATTTGAATGTAGTACTACAACTGTGAATTGGCAGCAAAATCATTTCATGACATTGTACAAGTATTTTCCAAGGATCTGACGAAAGATACACGTGGCCGAATTCTGGAAAAAGGTAAACAAAAATGAAATTTCAGACTTTATCATCCTTTGCTTAGTATCATGATGAGAATGCAGAAATTAGTTAATGTTCAGTAGGGATCAGCCCCATCCCCTTTTTTATAAATAAGTCAGGAGCCCCATCCCCTTGATATGGCTGCTGGCCTCTAGCATTGGGATTCAAGATATAAGGAAGTTACTAATTGATTCGTATTGACATGCCCTCATGAAGGAACCACACATAATACATGTTGGACAAACCCACCCATGGACTTTTCAAAAGCGAACATAGTTGTTGCTACTATGGGCAGCCAGAAACTTAGTTTAGGTGTCATATTCAGCAATCATGACGGTAAGATCATGATGATGGAAGGAATAACCTTTGATGGAAAATGACTTCTATTCTGGAGAGAGAATATAGCAAGTTCTGTGATCTTTTCATGGCCTAAATCATTTCTAATTTTGAGAAAGCAAAAAGTACATCAATTAGTTATCAAGAATATACTAAAGATATGTATTATAACTGAAGACTTGTGGATTTTATTAGGTAGAATTCCCCAAAAATACCAAATACACTTGGAAGTCTACAACAAAATCAGATACACTTTCTAGTAATTTGGTTCCAAAGGTAATTCATTCGCCCAAAGTTGTGATAGCATGTGGTTTTTAATCATCATAAAATGAATAGCTGAGATTAGTAAACTTATCTTTCATGAAAAAATAAGTTGTCTTTCCTATAAGGCATTAGCAATATGTTTCAGTAAGGCATCTGACAAAATATGCATCGTGCTTTTTATACTACAATTTCTGGAGCCAACAATTCTGTCAAGTGGGAAAAAACTCTTGAAAATCCTATTGATGACCCCCCCACTCCCTATATGTGAGCCAAAGGCATCCTTCCAGGACCAGTAGCTCAGTCAGTCCTATAACTACTTTGTAGTATAGGTAGGCACCCTGTAGCCATTCAAGTGGACAACTTGACCCTTTTCTAGAAGAAGACATCAAGGTTCAATCAAGAGGGTGGTTCAGGTTTACTGGAGTACGAAAGATCATCTCTATCTTAGGGTATGTCCATGCTGACTGGTGATGATTTGTATCATGTTTTAAATTACTATTATAGTTGATGGAAGTATTACCTTTTCCTTATCTATGCATTATCTAAAATAATGTGAATAGAATTGACAAAATTGGTACAAATATTAGAGATAGTTATTTGACAAATTCTTATCCATTTATAGAGGTCACATATCTATTTTATTTTTAAACGAACATGATTCCATATAGAGAGACAAGCAATGAATCCCATGAAAGTTTCTTGTTAATTAGGCGAAAACTATCACCTTTCATAGAATCATAAAAAAATAGCATTATGTTAAGTTTGTGAATCTTGAATGCATACAGATTCCACAAGACAAAAAATATAATAAAACCCATTCAAATAGTCAAGAACATGACCTACTGGAAATGGGTAGTAACCATAGGCATCTAGAAAGCCCAAGAACTATGCCAATATGTACATGTAAAGTGTGCCTTTAGATGAAGTACTATACCTTGACCACTAAGCATGGTAATAATACTAATAGGAAGGGTAATGATAGAGATAAAAATAGAATCTTATATCGAGCATTGTAATGATGATAAAGTAAAACCCCAAATATGGATACACCATTGAATAACTAGTTGTTAGCAACTGTAGGGAGAAACATAAATATTACAGAAGTTATAATGTATCAGTAACTAACACTTGGCCCACACAACAAAGGCATCTTTTATTTCACATTTATTCAAAACTACTTATAAGCCATTAACAACCATTCTGAACAACAAATCAAAACTGAAGTGGGATGTGAGATACATCGTTTGTGTAACATCTGAACTAGCATCTTGCATGTAGATACGATGTTAAATCTGCTGGATTTTTTCTAATGCAACACATTGTTAGAAATTGTTGGGAGAAACAGAAGTGTGAATAAATATATTGTTACTCTGCTATCATGCATCAGGAAGCACTATTGATCCATTAGGAAGGGTGCATAAAGTTGATGGAAGGTTGCAGTGCTAATAATAACATCTAGTACAAGAATGTTGTACGCAAAAATGCATCCAACAGCTGAATTACAAGCAGGTTCATCAACTAAACTGGAAAGGAATTTGAGAGTAAGTTATAATCAGATAAGTAGAGTTTCCTTGCAGTGATAAACAAAATGAATATATGCAAACAACTATGATTTGAATCTTACATTGGAACCGTGAAAGAAATAGTCAAAGGATAAAGCTAATCCTAGGGGATAATGAATCGAGTATATCACTTGAAACTCAAATTGAATACTATCAATTTCAAATGTACCTGGGAATAACACTAGTAGTATAAGATTCGAGTACCAAAATAAACAACTCAGTTCAGTAGGTAGGGGCACATTCCAAACTAAAAAGGCTCAAATTCATTCCATTCAGAAATTGTCACCTCTTGAAAACCAAGATGAGAACCACATATCATTGCAGTAGATAATCTAGGATATCTCACCAGAGTATGCACTCAGCCTATGCACGATCCTTTCTCACACCTTTGGTGTTGATTTCCAGCAAGGCACCAGTTGCGGTTCTTTCTCGTGCTCTCAACAAAATACAACACGGAATGGGTGGTCCAGAAGGGGGAAAAGATGCTTTTGATTTACATCTTCTATATGGTATGGCAGGTATGAGATACACAATGACAGGAATTGGGGGAGGGCTGGAACTATACAGAAAATGTAGCTGATTTTTCTAGAGTGTACCTCAGTAGCTGTGCTTCGATCTTGCTCTTCACCGCCATCTTTTTGTTTCCTCACATGACTGAAATCTTCTAGCGCCTCCTGTTCGGCGGTCAGTGAGGTTGGGTGAAAAAATATCACGATAGATAAGGGCGTGGAGAGGAGAAGATGATGAGAGAGAGGAAGGGTGATCATATAGCATTTTGTAGTAGGAGAGGAGAAGATGATGAGAGGGAGGAACGACGATCTGATAGGGTGTTGTAGTAGGGGAGGAGAAGACGATGAGAGGGAGAAAGAGCGATCAGATAGGGTGTTGTAGCAGGGGAGGAGAAGAGAGTGAGGCGGAGGGCACGATGGAAAGGGAGGATGCAAGGGGGCGCTATCGGGATGATGGGGGCATTGTGCACAAAATCACGCCAATAGGGGTGGGTGGGAAGGAGTAGTGCGCGTAAAAAAATTTGAATTTTCAGGTATTTTGGTTATTGGGGGGATGAATTTGGAAGAGTATTAGTTTGTACTCAATTTATATATGTAGCAAATTTTGTAGCTATTACAATTAGCTATAATACTTTTACTTACATTTTTATAAGTTGTAACGGGAAGTAGCTTTAGATATAAATAAAATACATGTAATTAGAATAATTGTAGCTAAATCGTCTTTTTTTTGTAGTGCACCCCAAGATTGGACCTACCTCTTCCTCTAGCTCTCTTTGGATGCACAAGAATCAATTCAAAGTAAAAGGAGGTCAAATGAAGAAGTTGAAGTGGAGATCAATAGAAAGAAGCCCCAAAATGGTCGTGGTAAACCACCACGGTCATGGGGAATTAATCTCCAAAAGGTACAATAACGCAGGCTTGTACATGAATGACCATGGCCGTGGTCAGCAAAACGGCCATGGCCACTGAAGACACTATGGTCTTGGTCATCATAATAGTTGTGGCTAGCACATTTCAACTCGCTTGTGGCCGCTGCCACGATTGTGGTGATTTATTCCTCAAGACCCCAAAAAATCGACAGTAACTTGGCTCATTTTACACGTGAATGACCACGGTCGTGGCCATCATCACGACCGTGGCCCTTGAAGGCCACCTCACCCGTGGTGAGCTAAAGACAAGACAATCTCAAAGCAACCTCGCCTGTGGCAACCACCTTCAACACAGTCGTACTACCCAACACGCCCGTGGTACCCTCTATCCAACACGACGTTGGCACCCGCCACGGATGTGGCCACCATATATACTTACACCTCACCTCTACCTTCCATCTCGGCCATTCCATTGCCCACGAATGAGGCATATAACCCCCACCACGGCCGTAGCACCTATCCACGGTCGTGGTGACCACCTAAACCTACCTATTTTCTCCACTATTTTTTCCTTTTTACCCCCACTTACCCTAGTGCCTCCCCACCACCTATACATACATAGGTGGTAGTCACAACATGAAGGTTAGCACCTCTACATCTGCTCTAGATACTCCTTATCCATTTCCTTGCTTTCCAAACCTTTCACCTACCTCCCACTCCATTTCCACCATACAAACCTACTTTTCTAGGTTTCCCACCATAATCCCCCATATCTCCATGCTATTCACCTACCTTGGAGGAGAAGCCACACCCTACAATAGCTATGAGGTGAAGGAGAAGAAGCTTCCATGAGCTCCATGGATTCCTACCCCTTTCTTCTCCTTTCTTTGCTCTTTTGTATGATCATGCCTAGCTAAGCCCCTAGTGGTGGGTTGTTTGAAGTTAAAATGTTACTTTGATACCATGTTGGGGGGATACCATGTTGGGGGGAAATATCTTGTAATGAAAATATTTCCATTCTATAATGATTACTGTAACATACTAAAACTTCAACATATTCTCTTTTTGGCCCTTTCCTAATATTTTCCTATCATTTCTATCCTTTCTGGAATCGATGCTTAAATTGTGGAATTTATAGTGGTTTGGTGAATATTTGTTCCATAATTATACCAATGGAAGGGTTTATGCACAAATACCTCAGTGAAATCTTATTTAAGGATCTAAAATGTAAAATCACCGCTTAAGTGGAACAATGGTAAATAAATCCATGTTAGAAGTGTAAGGCCCCAAACCTTACTTAATGTATTAAACAAGCTTAACTACCATAATTAAGTGATCTAAACCTTAATCTAACTTTTTTGATGTGATTTGAAAACACAAAATGAGTCTAAGTTTCAAATTTGGTTCGATTTGGATGTTGTTTTTGCAAGTTATGCAATTTTAGGTACATTCTGGACTTTATGCAATTTACCCAATTGGGAGGTTTTCTTTGCAATTTATCACCTAAATTTTAATCCTTAGATATTTCCTTATCATTCTCAAGATTTTAAACCATGGGGAACCTAGTTGCACCTTGGTTTGAAGGTGTTACTTTGGCATCCAACTTATAAAAATGAGATTTACTTAAGCAGAAGCGAATCATTTGCAGCGAATTACTGAAAATCACTAAAAATTAAAACTTTTTGCAAAGAGATCCAAACATAAGAAATCTCTTACATCAAGAACCATTGTATAACATTATATGCATCCTGATTTAAAGGTACATGACTTGTACTATCTCTTCTCGAGGATTACAACATTAGCTGTCCTATAACATTATATACAGACAACACAAAATCCTTGAGGCATCAAGCCAAAATCTTGAGTCAATGATGAAAGCACTATCTATAAATCCCGAGGACCTGAGAGTACAGAGACAACACATAGGACTACTATCTATACAACTAGACAGACAGTATCTCCACCTGAGATATTACTACTGTCTTCGATGTTGCTGTTGTTCCTTCTCTGCTAAAGGTTTCCTGCCTCTTTGTCCGCATCCACCTAAAAACATTGGATCCCACAGGGGTGAGACAATTGTAAATTGCCCCAGCGGGAGATATAACTCTCCGCCAAAACATTGTATTGCAATTTAAAGATATGAAACTGAGCAGAGGTTAAGCAGTTTAAAGCATCCTCAACTTTGTAAGCATTGCAACTATTTATGATAGAGCAATATATCATCTATTCTTTTAATAAGGAATAGGAATGACATGTATATCATTTATCCAACATATTATACCATCATATCAAACTTTTCTTGTGACACTCATCATCTTGTTATGTTACCTATGAAACATTCTTGTTTCATTCTGTTGGCCTTAGCCAACCTGTTAAACAGATAAAGAGATATATCTACCATGTACTCATTTATCATCAATACATGAATTGGGTTAATACCAATCCTAAATCATCATTACAGGCATTGGGTTATTACCAATCCTGTGTTATCACTACAGGCATTTAGCCTCTGCCAGATATTGGACTCTTCCAAACCTGATTACACTGCCAGGCATTGGACACTACTAATCCTAATTTCACAGCCAGGCATTAGACGTTAGCCAACACTGATTATAGGCATTACACCTCTTCCAGGTATTAGACTTTAACCAAACCTGATTACACAGCCATGCATTGGACTTTAACCAATCCTGATTTCACAGCCAGGCATTAGACTCTAACCAATCCTGATTTCACAGCCAGGCATTGGACTCTAACCAATCCTGATTTCATAGCCAGGCATTGGACTTTAACCAATCCTAATTACACGGCCAAGCATTGGACTTTAACCAATCCTGATTTCACAGCCAGGCATTGGACTCTAACCAATCCTGATTACAGGCATTACACCTCTGCCAGGTATTGGACTTTAACCAATCCTGATTTCACAGCCAGGCATTGGACTCTAACCAATCCTGATTACATAGTTCATAATATTTAATTCCTTTAACTCATCATTGATCATCACATACTACATTAGGCTCTGAACCCTGAGGTTAGCCTACATAGCTTTACATATTCTTTATTGAATACAGTTGTTCCTCTTATTAAGTTTATGAAAACATTATCCTTTCTTATAATAAACTTTTATAATCATTTTGGTACCTCTCACTATGCCATAATTGCTCTCATGGCTCATTAGGACCATAAAGCATCTTGTCACCTCTCACTAGTCAACATTTAATCATATGGCTCACAAGGCCATTAAACATCTTGTCACCTCTCACTAGGCAACGATAACATATTACTTCATGTAATACAATAGTAACACCTCTATTCCCTCAATAGGGTTAGGGCTTACTATTCATATCATATTATGATTTCTCATGTCCCATTACCCAATTTAGGGTTAAGGTTTCCCATCTCACATTAGGATTTCATAGTTATCAAAGTATATCAACTTTGAGATGCTAACTGTGAAGTTTTTCATATCTTGATGTATCACTTACCTCATTACTTCCAACTTTCTTAAGTTATAAACTTATCTTGGATTAAGGTATTTCCCATCTTAATCCTTTCATCCACTAACCTATCACTCTTACCATGAAGTGCATAGGTTACACATAAGAATGGTTCAATTATCTTTAATGATATGAACTCATCTCAGGTTAAGGCATTACTTACAATAAGCTTGCCTATAATCAACCATTTATGATATTTCACCCTTATAAGGTTTTACCCACTGTTTTATTATTAGGGTTCTGGGTTTTCATCATGTTTTTCAAGATTAAGGCTTCATGTATTATAACTTCAATCAGGGTTTCACATACCTTTACCCTTTATTAGGGCTTTGTGATTTCACATGCTATCATACTTCATTAGAGTTAGGATTGCATATAGCATCACCCTTCATTAGGCTTTCACATCTCATTGCCTATACTTAATGTTTACTATTCATCCCAACTAGGGATTTCTCATGGCATCACCCTCAATTAGGGTTTCTCATGGAATCAACTTCAATTAGGGATTCACATTAAATCAACCTCAATTAGAGATTCACATGGAACCAACCTCAATTAAGGTTTCCACTATGGTTACCCACATCTTGGGTCTACAATTCATCTCTAATCAGGGTTTTACATCTCATTTCCCTAAATTGGAGTTTCATATATCATTACCCTAGATTAGGGTTACATCCTCACCCTGGATTAGGGTTTCATTCAGAATTTCCCTCAATTAGGGTTAGAGTTCAATAGCCATGTCAATTAGGGTTTATGTTCATGATTAGGGTTTCATGATCTCTTTTCTTAAGAATCATACCCTTAATCACCTCATGAATCATATTCATGTATGAACCTCATGCTATCATCTTCTCAACTTGATTAGGTTATATCAACCCTTCAATCAAGTACATACAACTATGATTAACATAGAGTACCACCTCATTGTTCCTATAAGCAATTAGGGTTCATCCCTTAATTGGCACTAATCACTTAGGTACTATTAGGATTTCAACCTTTGTACCTTCATTGATTATCATTACTAATCATCATTTGATCAATGGATCATTCATCATCTTAATTCTCAAGAGATTCAATTACATTGGACCTCCAATACATAAGGTATCCAATCGAATTGACCAATTGGATCTTCAATTACAATATGTGTCCAACTGGATTAACCAATTGAATCCTTAATCAATCTTGACTACTTGAGCCCCAAACGGTCTTAGTCTTTCAAAGTTCAAACGGTTTGAAACCGTTTGGTAAAGGTGGTGCTTGAGACCGTTTGCTAAAGTACCTTTTTGAAACCGCATGGACTCAACCGGTTTGGGATCGTTTGGTCCCAAACGGTCTTGAGACCATTTGGAATCAAATGGTCTTGAGACTGTTTGGTCCAAACCTCCTCAAAACCGCATGGACCAAAGATGGTCTCAACCTATCAAGTCGATTTGGGGTTCTCAATGTTGATTCCTTCAGTCATTGAATTCATGTAACCAATCTTCAATTGGACCCATCACCATACTTCAATTGAGTTAATTAGGTCATCCTTCAACTGATTTGACCCTCAATTAACCCTCAATTGATCATTAGGGTTTGAATCAATTGGATTAGGGTTTGGAATCGATGATCCTTCAACATTAACCAATGTGAGTCTAGTTGCTTTAAAACTATTGGATCATCATCCAAATTGAACATATCCTGACCCCAAACGGTCTTGAGGTCGTTTGGATGACCTCCAAATGGTCTTGAGACCGTTTGCCCATGTCAACATCAAAATCCAAGTCAATCAATCAAAGTTTGGATCATTGGATTGATCACCAAATCAACATTTGATTGCACTTCAACTTAGTACATTTAGATCTTCAAACACCTAACCATAGTCAACCCTAGACCTCCAAACGGTCTTGGGTGACCCCCAAACGGTCTTGGGATCGTTTGGATGACCACCAAATGGTCTTGAGACCGTTTTCCCATCATATCATCATTAACCATGTCATTCAATTAGGGTTTGGATCCTAGGATTGGTCACCAAATCAACACTTAATTGTATTTCAATTTGGTATCTTTGGACCTTCAAACACTTGACCAAACTTAACCCTAGACCTACAAACGGTCTTGAGACTGTTTGTGTGATCCCCAAATGGTTTTGAAACCGTTTGGGTCAAGCAACCCAAAGCATCAACTCATTCAATTGCAAAATCAGCACTTAGCCGATTAGGGTTTATACCATATGTTTGAATCTTCAAATACCTAACCATACTCAACCCTAGACCTCCAAATGGTCTTGGTTGACCTCCAAACAGTCTTGAGACCGTTTGGGTGATTCCCAAATGGTTTTGAAACCGTTTGGGTCAATCAACCCAAATTTCAAACTCAATCACTTATGAAATCAGCACTCAACCCAATTAGGGTTTAGGTGATTTATGCACCTTCAACTCATGAACCAATTGGAGTTAATCAATAATAATTTATGGGTCATTAACCTAGATCATTATGATCAAGTACTTAAATGGTCAACCCTGGTCAACATCACCAAACGATCTTAAACCGTTTGTTTCTATGTGGTTTAGTGAAATCGTTTCATTCCAAACGGTTTGAAACTGTTTGCTCCCAAAACACAAACCGTTTGGACATTTGATTGAAATCGTTTGGTCTAGATATTTGGGGAGGTGTGTGATTATGATGATGTCATCATCATCAAGATCTAGACCCACGAAACCTGTTGTGATTTCCATGGAAATTGCATCAATCAACCAAATCAATAATTGTAAATAGAGAAATGATCATTATTTGATGGGGAATTGAATGCAATAACAAAGTTAGGGTTTCAAGTTATAAAACCCACCTCCAATTGAGCTCCAAATCTCCAAGATCACAGCAAAAATGGTGGATGAAGCTCTTGCAACTCCCCCTAGGCTCGTCCTCAAGCTTTTGGTTGAAAAGATTGGCTAGGGTTGAAGATGGAGTGAAGAAAAGAAGAAATCAATGATTTATTTTTGATTTCCACCATGAAATCAAGGAGAACGAAGGTCAAGGACTTACCAACAGGTTGGGGGTCATCCTATGGACCCTCCCAAGTTCCCTTGGTCGTTTCCCAAGCAAGGAGAGGAAGTGGGTTCGAAAAAGCCTTTCATTTGGCATGTAAAAGGTCTTTTTATAAAAAATTCAATGAGAGAGAATATTCTTTGTAAAAATCTATTTAATCCCAAAAATATGGCTGCCTATTCCCCCTCAACTTCCTTAGGGACGAGGATATCTTGTTTTGATCTTATTCCTCTCAATTATCCATGATTTAAAGAAAAGCAAATTAAGCACCGTAAATCATATTATACTAATATCCATATGTGAGTGGATATTTCTTTTTCTTATAAAACTGTAAGTGAGTTATCCATTCCCTTGGATATTTTCGTGGTCCTTGCAAGGCTCAAGGATGTCCACTCACATATGAATCCAACCATTTTAATTTTGGTTGAAGGCCCTCTAATTAATACATTTATTTTTTTTCCCTAAATCGAATTAGGGTTTCAATTAGGATTAAATCTTGATTATTTTAATATCAAGATTCTCTCTCCTCCAACTTAATTCAAATGAGGCGCCCCTCTCATTTTATTTACTCTAAATGATGCCAAGAAAAATTAGGGACCTTATTGAAGTGGTAATTTGCATATTGAACCCTAGGTTTTGGGTAAATTGTACTTTACACCAAAACTAGGTTTTAATGCACAAACCTTGCTTTATCAGTTCTTCCTTGGTACTCAGGCTACCACAAGCCATACCTCTGCATCATCTTCATTATCATGATGCTTCAACACATGAGAAACATCTTATCATGCAACATTTGCAATTTAACCCCTCAACTTGGGTAATTTTCACTTTAGTCCAAAATAAGCAAACATTGCTTCAACATTGTTCAAACAGGACCAAAATTGAAACATAAGTTTCTCAAGAGTTCTAATTACTTTTCACAAGATAAGATTAAGCATATAATCATCTTTATTAATCAAAACACCTAGGGTTAAGTATAACCCAGGTCAGGGATGTTACAGTTACTTTCCAAGGGCATTATAGGGATTACCCTCTTTATAAATGAACTTATCTTTAAAAGCTATCAACCAATGGGGTTATTTCTTTGATTGGAGGATGGTGGGGATGGCCTAGAAGCCTCCATGGGATTTTAGGACCGACCTTGGATATATAAGAAGTCTCTATGAGTTGTCCTCTTGGATGTCCATGAAGCCTTAGCCTAAGGATACATGGAAAGTCCCATAGACGCCTCATCCTTGCCTCCTTCTTTATAAAGCCATGCCTACCCCTTCCCATCTCCCAATCCAAGAAGCAATCCTCTCCTTCTCTTTCCTATAGCTTAGAGAATCATTCCCTCTATGTTTGGACATGAAGTTGTTGTCCCAAGGTAAAAGAGGGTGCCTACCTTGGTGAAGAAGGCTCCTAGGGTTCCAAATTTCTCTATTTAAGATTTCTTAAGCCCCTCCTTGGTGATTTTGAAAAAAACTAGTAAGTATCATCCTTTCCTTCACTATTTTCATGCTGTTAGTTTTCCTAACACCTTCTTCCAGGTCAGAACCATGACCTTCCATGGTAAAACTCCACCTAGAGCCCTAAAACATCTCATCTCCATGGTCTTTTGCTAGGGTTTGCACCTCTAAAGTGGAGAAGGTGATCTTTGCTCAAGAAAGGAGCTTGGCTTGGAGCAACCAAACCTTATAATATCGAGATCCTTTCTATTTGGACCTTCTTACCTTCCTAGATGCGAGTTTTTTTAACCCCCTTCTCATATATTGCTTACTACATGCTTAAAACTCATGCTTCTATATTTAAAATTGATGATTTCCATCTCTTTTTACCATGTTCTTCTAGGGTTTTGGTTTCTTGCTATTTTACCTTCTATAGAAGCTCTAGTTTAGTTACCTATGTAACTTCAAACCTGATATTGGGTCAAATGGTGTTTTCTCCATCTCCCTCTCTCTTCAATTATCTCGATCAGTTTGATGATGTGGCAATTTCCTATTGGTCAGTATTGAAAAATTGATATCTTCTAATCTGCTTATCCAAATTTGAAAAATAAATATGTTTTGGAATTGGAAAATTAATCTCTATATAATAAAAATATTTTCAAGGTCTGATTTTATGGTTTGACGAAGGGTGGTTTTTGTAAAATGAATTTGATGCATAAAACCCATAAAAATTACATCTTAATCATCATAACTCCAAAATTAACATAAAAATATGTTTTCTTCATCAGGAGAAGCTAATAAGTTCATTATTGATATTTTCAAAATCTAAATCTGAGTTTTGCTAAAAAGTTCTGAAATTAGGGTTTCTATACATTAATGTGCACAATGTACTCTAATACATGTTAATACATTGAAAATAGGCAAAGTGGAACTTGGACTCAATTAAGTGGTGAAAGTTAGTAATTCATATCAGTAAGAGAGGTGTGTGCAATCTCTATTTATGTATGTGTAATCCCTATTTATGTATGTGCAATCCCTATTCATGTATGTGCATTCCCTATTTATGTGAGTACATTCTTTACACCCTATGTTGGGATAATTACAGCCAAATCCTATATTTCCCTAACGAGGCTTAAATGAACCCTAAATCTTCTATTCTTGAATCCTAATGTTGTTCATGCCTCAAATCAGATTATAATTTATTCTTGTTTGGGTCTTATACCTCGCTGCCATGCTTATTGAATATTATGACTACTCTTGCCATGACTACTTTTCTAGCATGTAGATTTATGTTCTATTTAATTTAAAGTAGCGGTACTTATGTACAACCACCCACGGAGGACATGTATTTTATCGCCCTAGGGAATGTTTTTATTCTCCCCTATATAATTGTGTAGGTGACTGGGAATGTCTTATTCCCCCCTCACCTATAGGTTGGAGGTCTGGTAGGTGCCTCAACCCTACTTCGTTAGGTAGACATAATTATCTTACATGTAAAAACTTTTATTATATTTTTTATGGCAAGAATATATTTAAAAATAACCTCATACTCTTGAAATTTTCATCTTATGATGAAAACTAGCCTTTATTTACATGTTTTCTTTACATTGATATCCTATTCATATTTGTTGACACATACTTTGTTTTCCTTTCCCTTTTGCTGGGTGTTTTTCCCAACCACCCATGTTAGGACTAGTTGTTGAGTTAAATCAAGAGAACATAGATTTGGGCATGGACCTATCACTTAGAGATGTTGCTTTGGAGATAAAATTTGAAGTAGTTTAGACTTCCCTATATCTAGATCCTTTTTGTTGTATCTTGTTGTAAACCCTAATGGGAGATTTTGATGTACTTGTGTAATCTTTTATGAAAGTTGAATATAGTCAGTTATTTTTATTCCGCTGCTACACTTTGGTCTTTTGCATACCATTATAATAAATTTGGAAAATTTATACCTATTCCAACATACCTTTGAGTGTGTTTGGAATGGATGTTAATTATTCAAATTTTTTTTAGTAAGGGGGTGATCCCGCCTCCTTACAATAACCTCTTACTTCTATCTAACTTCCCATTATCTTACTTGTGATTTGTGCTTTTAAACATGGATTGCTTATTGTATGATGCTTGATGACACCTAGCTTCTAGGGGAAAATGGAATGTATGTGGCCATCTTAGGAATTGCACCTAGGTCCAAATAGTGGATCCCTAGCTAGCACCCTTTCTTCCCACATACAACTCCCTTCTCCTACAAGTAGGTGTTAGATCTAAGTAGCTAGTAAGTGTTATTAGTGCAACAACCTAGAGTTTTCTAAAGGCTAGATGGTAAGTAACATCAAGTGAAACACCCTCATCAATACCCCCATGTCTACCCTTGGCTTTCAATTGCCCTAATAGCACTTACCCTAGAAACCTATACTTGCCAATTCCTATTAGAATTATACCTAGCCCTAGTTCTCCAACTAGTAGCATAGGGTACATTCAAATAGCACTTGCCTTGTTGTTTGGTTTGTCAATCTAGATTGAAGATATAAGACTTGCATACTATGTTAACCTCCCTCAACTAATATCAAAGTATCATTCCCAAAAGGCCCACCTATCCATCTATTGCTTAAAACCCACCTTGTCATCTTAGCTTGTTAATGCTAGTTTAGTTGATTGCCTTTGTTACTTCTTAGCTAATTGCTTAGTCTTGAAAGTTAGGTCTTTCTTAAGTAGTTAGTGCTCTTTGATCTTGTTTGTGTTAAACTTGTTAGCTAGGGATAACCTAGGTTCTTGCTTGCTTTAGTGCTTAACTTTTCTCTTAGTTGTTAATTGCCTTGCTAGTGTAGTGTAATTCCTTACTCTTGCTCATTTGCTCATTTTGCTTAGTTTCTTAGTCTTAAATTGCTTAGGGTAATCTAGGGTTTTGTTAATCTAGTTTCTTTGTTGTTGTTAACTGCTCACAATCATAGTGTAATCAACTAAATCAAACTTTTAAACCCTAAAACTCTAGACTCTGCTTTAGGAACATAGCTCACATTAATCTAGCTCGTGTGCCCCCTCTCCCTGAGGATCAACCCTTCTCTTACCACTTACCTATACTACATCACGACCCCGTGCGCTTGTGGGTGAAGTGTGAATAGTTTAAGCCAGTGTGTTAGAATAGGTCCCATTATAAATTTTGATAGATCTGTGTGTCTTCCCTTATGGTTGCATCTAGTCACCATCTAGTTGATTAGTATGTGACCTTAAGAAAATTGCACCAAGCTTTCTGGCCACACCAAGCTTTTTGGCGCCATTGCCGGGAAGTAGAGGCACTCGGCCTAGCTAGTTAGTGTAGCTTAGCTTTTCAAACTTCCCTCACCATTGTGATTTTTTATTCTTTGTTTACTCTTGCATACTTATCTTCTAACTTGGCTCTTGTTGTTTGTTTGTGTATTGTGTAGTTGATAGCTGTGCATGCTTGGTAGATGCTCTACTTCTACCGCCTTGGTGCCCTTCGACCCTGAGATAGGCAAAAGAAGATGTCAACACCACCACAATCAACACCAAGAAGCTGAAATGGCTTATTCGGATGCTCAAAACCCTCCCAGGGTGTTCCACAACAACCCAACCGTGCTCTTTACGAGTACTTCACCCCTGGGAATTACAACTCCCTAATTGCCACCCTTGTTGACCAAATGTCTGGTCAACAATTCTCCATTCCACTAGTCCTTTTCAAACTCCTTCATACTTACTATAGGATGGAGAATGAGAATCCCTACCACCACATAGATGCTTTTCTTGAAACTTGCTCCACATTTCACACACCCTCTGCCACCGATGACTCGATCTGAAGAACCCTCTTTCCCTTTTCCCAGAAAGAAAAAGCTAAGGAGTGGTACATGTCCAAGCCTGAGTTAGTGACATGGACTACAGTGAAGAATGAGTTCCTTAAGAAGTTCTACCTGATCGCCAAGTTGACTCAGATGCAGGGATGGATTACCTCCTTCACACAAAAAGAGAATGAACCCTTTCATGAAGCTTGGAAAAGGTTATAAAAGCTCCTACGTGGATTCCCTCATCATGAGGTACCCTTATGGAAGCTTGTTCATGTGTTCTACATTGGGTTGGTTGAGCTAAGTCAAACTACTATCGATTCCTCATGTGGAGGTACATTCATGGCAAAGACACCGGAGGAGTCTTGGCCCCTATCTGAGCATCTTGCTGAGAACTCTCGCCACCGCACTTCAAGTAAAGGGGATCACTGTGACCGAAACTACATTCCTCCTCCCCATCTTGCAACTCCAGTCAAAATAGAAACTGACCCCCAAATGATGAAGATAATGGTTGATATGATGAGCATGATGAAGAATCAAGCTGGAGGTTCTTCTAGCCAATCTACAATGGCAATTGATGCCATGGATGAAGAAGTGGATGCTTTGCATGCCTTTGGTAACCACAAAAACCAAGGCTTGATGTCAAACTCTTAAACTCCAGAGTGGAGAAATCGTGCTAACTCTCATAGAAACAACATGGTGAAGAGGGGCAAGGGCAGCCAAAGCAACATCAAGGCCCTAAGTACAACTCCAAGTTTGAAGAAGTGGTTCTTGGGAGGCTAAGGAGCCTTGATGAAGTGAAGAAAGATGTGTCATGTCATGGGCAAATGATTAGCCGCCTTGAGTAAAGGCTAGATCAGATTTCTATTTCACTTGCTCATCGTAAGGAAGGAAGGCTCCCATCTCAACATATGCCTAACCCAAACAACGATGGCAGTTTTGTGAGCACTTCTCAAAGTACCTATGATCCACCCCAGTACCAAGGACCACCCAAACCTTATGCTCCTCTACCTCCACAACCCCCCATTCAACTACCAATACACTCCACCTCCACCTCACTCATACTAAAAAAAAACTTCCACAATATCACCCCCATCTACCACAACCACAATCTCAGACACAATTCAATCTCCAAAACCCAAATCCCTCACACTCAAGACCACCACCACCTCAACAACCACAATCACCACCATAGGCTTCCTATTCTACCACCCATGAGCAAGTGAATATGGAGTCAATCATATGGGAGAAGAAGGCTGATCAAGAGCTTGTAAAAGGGAAAGATAAAATGATCAAGATTTGTGATGAAAATCCATTTCCGGAAGAATCTACTAGTAGAGATTGTAAGAGCATCAAAGATTCTACTATTGCCCTTTTACTTGAGAGTTTTGAGTGAATCCAACCTCTTGCTACCCCCCTTTGGTAATGAATAGGTACTCCCAAGTGTCCTACCATTGACGGAGAAGACAATATCTTGCATTTCACCCCCATTGGAGGTGATGAGATCACTGTCCTACCCTTTCTCGGAAGTGTCGAAGGCACTAGAGATTCAATTTCCCCACCATTCTATGATGAGATCATGTTTTATTTCCCACATGCTACTAAGATGGTAATACTTGATGCACCACCTTGTTGGAAGTTAATGCCAACCCAAAATCCACCCCATGAGACAAGAATCGTCATCATACCACCTCAAGGCCCATAAATTTCTATAGAAAGTTCGATGCAAGTGATCAACAATTCCATGATGATTTAGAAGACCCCTTTCCCCAAGATAAACATGTACGTGTCATGAACCTCTTAGGGACTTTAAAACAAGGGACAACATGTATCCGAACATTCCTTTCCTTGGTAAAGGATTTTTGCATGGGGAGGAGGAAATTGGTGTTATTGCCATTCAAAGAAATCATTGCCACAAGATATGTGAACTTCATCTTAGACATTGGCCTACCAGAAAAAAAGGATGATCTGGGAACCCCACTTATCATGTGCTATATCAAAGTGTAACCCTTCATGCATGCTCTCCTAGATCTAGGCACAAGAGCAAGCATTATGCCATTATACATATATCTATAGCTCATCCTAAAAAAATGGAGCCGGTAGATTATGTCATTATCTTGGATGATGGAACTAAGATGAAACCTCTGGGCATACTACAAAACAAGATAGTAGCATTGGATCAAAGGATAAACATCACATACCCAATCGAGTTTCTGATCATGGACTTCGACCCTATTGATGTAAAGGAGTACATCATATTGGGAAGATCTTTCTTGTCCACTGTGAGTGCGGAGATCATTGTGTGTGCCAGCACTTTGATAGTTGTGCATAGAAGGAGGAAGATTGACTTCTTTATTTTTACTAAGGAAAGATACAGGCTGGGTGAAGAAGATTGTGGTACCAGACTAGACTACCATGATCCCTTAGAACTATAGAGGAGAAGCCCTTATTTTTGATCAATATACACTCCTTGGGATGAAGGCCATGTCGTCAAGACCCTACAGAGGATTACTTTGGAAGAGGAAGGAGACACCTGGGGTGTCAACACTTAATGAAGAAAGCAACAAGCTCAGCTAAAGGCTATAAATTTAGTGCTAGTGGGAGGCAACCCACATGGTTTGAGATTCTCGAACCTTGTTGTTTTATCATACTTTTATTTTTCCAAGAATACACACATGTACACTTGTGCTTGATAGTTTTGTTTGTATAAGTTTTGATGAGATGCAGGTCACAGGTTGAAGAGAGAGAAATAGAGGGAAAGGCATGGTTTTTTAGGCTAAAATGTGGCGAAGGGTCAAAATAATGCAAAAATATCAAAGTTTTTAAAACCGCATTGACAAAGTATAGAAGGAAGACCCACCACAGTTGTGGTACATCAAAACGTCCATGATGGAATTGATTGAAAATGTTACATTAACATGGCAAGTTTTGTGAAGGAATGGCCATGACGGTGGCACTCAAAATGGTCATGGCACACGTAAGACAACACGGCCATGGCCACTTCCACGAGCACGACGACATGATGGCAACACGACTGTGGCGCCCACCATGGTTGTAACGACCCCGCCTCCCGGTAACCCCCAATTAAGGGGGACCGAAAGGTCGGTGCCGTTATCCAATTAATAGGATCAAAGGTTCGACAAATAATCAGTAACAATTATGAAATTCTACTAACTAACTGGAATTTGGTATAAAATTAAAACTTTACTTACCTTTGAAAACCTTGGAAATCTATCTATCCTGGTCTTGAATTATTCTATCTAATCCTCCTTGCACTTTATTTCTTTTTCCGCAATGTGTCACTTTACTGTTTGTTCTTTCAATTGTTGTTCCTAAAATGCCGACAAACAAAACGTCGGTCAGTATATCGAAATATACTGGTATGTGGGAACAAACAAAAACTTGCAAATATGGCTAACAATTGAATAATCACAATCAAATTAATTTAACAAGCCAATTTACACTTTTCAGTATGACATTCTCCACCTCTTTTGCCCTAACCCTGGCATACCCACCTTAGGGTGCCCTTTGCCAATGACTTAAGGCCACCTTCTCAATCCCGAGCTTGGTGCCTGGGGGTCACCACTCATGGTGCCCACTAGTCATGCAATATCATAGGCCACCTTCTTGGTGCCTGGGGTCACCACTCAAGGTGTCCATTGGTCTACCCATCTGGGCCTGACCTTTGGCATCATCCATCAGGGTGGCATGTAGGTGCGAGAATCCATACTTCTATTTTTTAAATGTGATAATCATAGTGACTTTATGATTTGCAAGTATGAACATCCAACAGATAATTTGCATTCAATGCGATTAACCATACAGAAAATCATCGGGAAACTAAGGCGGTTATTCATAATTAACCACATACCTGATCGAGAGCAACTTGATTGTCCAAGCAATAAGGATAAAGAACAAGCAACAAGCAATCAACAATATCCTAAAATTAATGCATGGGATCCAAGTGTTATAGTTTATCCAGAACATTCTAAAGCTAGACTTGGATTCCACCTTAGGATTTCTAGACCACATTAGGGTTTTATTAGGGTTTTTGCCCCCATAACGCTTTTACTATATTAAATGCTCTCTTAGTTCATAAACCCTAATTTCAACATCATAAGCCCAATTAAAGTCGATTATTTCTCTTTTATACCAAAACTACCTTCTTTATCCTTTTAAGTTATTTCAAGGTCATTATACTCAATTATCACCTTTAGTTTCTTTCGGATTAACAACTCATAATTCATTATGATCTAATTCACCTATGGAGAACTCCATTTATCATTAATTCTAACTTTATCCTTTTGAAAACCCTAATCATCATATTAAGGGTATCTATCCATGATTAGGAACTTTAATGCTCAAAATAGCTTAGATTCAGCATATTTCAACTTTAATCTTGAAATTAATCAATTAAAGCTATTAATAGTCTCATTCACTAATATTAGGGTTTCAAGGCCCATTAAAGTATATACATGTGCATGAAACTCTAGATTAAACTAATTATATGCAAAGTTCATCTTTTTCGATCTTAATATACCTTTTCATCATTAATAGGTTAATATCAACTTTAAACATTCATTTAACCCTTTTCTAATTCATTAATCATCAAAGGTTAGGGTTTTTCATTGATTAAACTGTTAAAGATAGCATCTCTATATAATTTTTGAATTTCGAGAAGAATCAGGCTCTAATTATATTTTTATTGGGTTCTTCATGTTTTTCTGATCAACTTTCATGTATTAAGTTCCTTCATCCGACCTTCCTACTAATTACTACGTTTTTTGCAAGAAAAAGGCATTTTATAGATTTTCTTGTTAGAGAGGCAAATTACCTGAGTTGTTCAGAAAAACGACATCCGTTGGATTGCGGGTCTATATTAGACCACTCCCGATCGTGCGACCCGCAGGACTTGTGCCCACTACCATCTTATGGAACTCGCGAATCAGCCAGGGACGTTGATCCTCGCCCCGGATCCATGGTAGATCTCGATCGAAGGGCTGCTGTTCTTCATTCTTGCTTGACCCAGCAGAAAGCCATGCGGCGGCGCCGCATGGAGAGCTCACCGGAGAGAGTTGATCCCTTCAACTCAGAGCATTAGGGAGCGGGGCAGGGTGCCGTCATGGTTCTTGAGGGCAAAACAAATTGATATGGGTCATTATATATAGGCGGGAGGTCTAGGGATGGCTTCCCCAACCTGCCGCGAGGCCTTGTCCCGATGGGATTTAGGCGTTCTTTCTAGAACCCTCGAAATCCCCTAAAACTTAGGTTATTTGGGTGCGAAACACCCTCCCGAAACTACCTATTGATTTTCCTTGTCTACACCATGATCATATCGTGAGATAAAACGAAGGAAAAATCCTTCTGCTAGCGGCCTACTCCTAGTCCAGCGAGAACTAGAAGACGTTCGACTTTTGTTGGATTAGGATCCAATGATCCATATCGCTCGCGCCCAAAACAGCAAAAAAACTGGTTTCTATTTTAAGGGAAATCCTTTTCATTTTAGGATAATTTTGGAAAAATTATAACTCTCAAACCGTGGCTCCATTTAATCCCAAATTTTGAGGGAACGTCCATAATGAGTTAGTCGATCTCTCTACCAAAATTGGACTCATTATCTCAAAGAAAATGCTACTTTTATTTGAGTGCAAGCTATCTCTTAATTATATGTATTTTTCACCTATTTTCTCTTTCCTTTGCTATTAAATTATTATTTTGAGTTTCTTGCACTTCAGGGAACCTTAATGGCTCGAAATCCCCTCTCATGAATATTTCCTTAGCCTCTTTCCTTCTTTTTCATCCCTTTTCTTATTATCTTACTTCTTCTTTATTAAAATATCTCTTTTTGAATATTTCTCTTTATTTCTATTTTATTTTCCTCTTTGGTATTCCTTTTAAAATTAGGAATCCTTGGAATACGAAATTCCACCAAGGATTATTCCATTATACCTCTTTTCACTTATTTTCCATATTTCATCAATGTTTTTAATTTCTTTATTAACAAGGAAATACTTTATTGGTCTTTTTCTTTTCTTGTTGCTTTATCTTTGCAACT
The DNA here is from genome assembly GCA_963693085.1 of Alisma plantago-aquatica. Classification (NCBI taxonomy): domain Eukaryota; kingdom Viridiplantae; phylum Streptophyta; class Magnoliopsida; order Alismatales; family Alismataceae; genus Alisma; species Alisma plantago-aquatica. The sequence goes on along the minus strand of OY856411.1, from coordinate 317,458,631 downwards.
TTATACTCCTTGGAACCCAAGAGGCACAAAATTCATTCTTGTATTACATTCCTTTGCCTTCTAGAGGTTTCTACCTCATCTCTCTTTTCTCAACAACTCAATTATTCATTAATTAATTGAATTTCCTTGTTATTAGGCCTAATAGCCAATAAAGCCCACAAATCAAACAACAAGACTATTTTAAACGAAATCCATTTATTCATAAAAAAATTATATCATTATTTGTCCAAATATCTTTAATATGAGAAATTACATTTCTCACCAAAGGAACCCAAAATTTGGGGTTGTAACATCCTTCCCCTCTTAGGAGAATTTTGCCCTCAAAATTCCATCAAACAAGCAAACAAACAGGATAAGTCTTCTTATGTCTATCAGGGCTCCCATGTGGCTTCACCCTTTCCATGGTATTTCCCAAGAACCTTCATTATCTCATTTTCTTCCATCTGAGTTCTTTCTTACCTTGGTATATCGTACCCTCATAGATGACTCAGGACTTTTCAGCCTTTCAAAAGCTGAATAGGTTCAGGGTACAACACCTGGCTTGGGTACCTCACATAGTGCTCTAGATCGGACTCATGCAACACATCATTTTATCCTGAGGGGTAAGGTTAACACAACCATCTCCACCAATCCATCTCAAATGGACCCATATATCGGGGACTCATCTTTCTCAGCTGTAGCTTAGAGGGGTCAGATTTTCACATCACATATCCTCCCACAGTGAACTGCATATTAGTCTGCTTTGCATCAGCTCATGACTCATGTCACCACTGGGCTCTCTCTCACCCATTACACGATCAAAGCGACTTCATCTGCACACACTTGTGGTTCTTTTCTGACCTTCGCGAGGCCTCCTTCACCAACATAATCATAATGAAGTGGTGACCGACACAACCTCCCTATAGAACTTCTTGCATCCCGATAAAGGCTATGGTGGTTAACATCACATCTTAAGAACTGTCTCTATGTATCACCCTAAATGAGCACACATGCTCTCATCAAATCATACTGTCCATTAGTATGGGGTGATAAACTGTACTATCATTGAGTTCTTCATGTATCCACTCCCACCTCATGGAAGTGAACCTTGGTCATACCCAAGAACTTTTGAACTCGCATCATGGTGTAGTTGAACCATCTATTTTCATATGTAGTTCAACAAGATATGTCCCTGGATAGAACTCTTCCTTTCTCATGTCATCTAGGTAAGGCAATCTACCATAACCCATATTATATCTTGACCTTCTTGGTCTAGGAGAGACTCACAACATCCATAGTGATGAACTCCCATTCCCTCTCAGGAACTCTTTATACTTCATATCCATGCACTGGGTTAATGGTGTTCGTCCTTTACCTCCTGGCTTGCATGGCCACATGCTACATACAACTTTGTTTTAAGCATCCAGAATGCTACCATCACTTACTATTTTTGTAGTATCAAGGTATATCATGACCTCATGTATTGTTATGATTCCTCAAGCTTGATACCTCGGAAACCCTAAACCACTCTCAAAAGGGTTTTATTACCCTCCTATCCAAAGAAGTGTATCTGAGGTTCTATGACCATCCTTTTACTACATCAAGGACTAAACTGGCTACCCAAACAACCATTAACTTGTTCAACATATCTTATTACACATGAGTATTAGCCAAAACACATCTTCTTTCCAAACTTAGGGTTAGGCAAACAACCTCAACTTCTTCTAGCCTCTAACTAAACAAGGTAGCTAGATCTCAACTAGAACATTCATTACCACCTCTCATCCTTAAGTGTTAGGTAACACACACCTCCATGTATTATACTTATCATCTCATCTCAAGCTCTAAGTCTATCTTCATCAAGAAGCTCTGAGCTCATCCTCACTGTGATCGAACTCGGCCTTGGTTAACTTGCAAATTTCACATAGCTTCTGCTAAAAACATCCTTATTTCTCTTACTATTTGTAAACCATCCATGTATCGTTCACTCCACAAGGGTATGTTATTATCTCTATCCTCATACCTCATAGCAACGTTCCAACTTCCATCATCTTTTATCCTTGGTGTAAGGCATGCGTACTGTCCTATCTCTCACTCCCATAACAAGAAGAAATAAGCATTTGGCGGCCGTCCAAATACAGAGTTCTTCCCATTCCAGGAGTAGAGATGGTACATTCCACCTTGCCAGTACACCTTCAAATCTAAGTTGAAACGTGCAACTCATGTCTCCACATCACAAACATCATGATATCAAAAAGTTCTTCCATGGAAAACTGATCTAGAACCTACTTGGTCACCACACAATCCTTGGTCATCTCCTCTAGGTCTATAGGGTGCCGACACTTTTGGGGTCATCCCTCTTCCCTTATGCATCCAGAGAGTGCCCCACTCATCTGCCCTTTGGGTCCCATGAGTTCATGAAGGTGATCAATCTCCTAACCCATGGCCCTCAGACAATGATAACTGTTACCTCTCGACCCTATGGTCATGTGCAACTAGGGAATTAGGCAACTCCATCTTTCATCGGTCTTATCCCTACCTGACCCTTGGATAGACTTAGGATTCTATCATCGTACATGTTCAACTCAGAACCTTACTTAATCCTCCATCATCTCTCTCTGCATTCTTGGGCTGTCTTTTATCCTTTCATAAGGGTCATGGCGACCTGCCTACCTTGGTCGAGCCCCATACCGGTTACCTCCATGGTAACACATCCACATGCACATAGAGATGGTTATCTATGGGTCTATAGGTTCATTCTCATGCCATGTACTCTTCACTTAGCTTCTCAAGATCCTATGAAACCTCCTTAGGTTACTTCAAAACCAACCAAACTGGTAAACTTCCTACCAAAGGGTCGCTCTCCCAGGATGGGAGGAAACTACACCTTTATAACATAGGTCACAAGCATTCTTAGGGTTTACATCCATATGAGCATGCTTAAACCAACAACTACTAAGGCACAAGCGTACCTATAAAACCATGCTAGGTCGCACTTGTTCCCATCCTCAACATTACATCAACTTAGTTGTGAGGGGTTCATCAAACATACCCTTAACGTAAGGGATTTCCTTTACCTCTACACATGAGGAGTACCATGCTCGAAACTATAGAGACTCAAATCTCATCATGAGCATCGGATACACTGCTTCCCCTCTTAGGCCTAGGAACCCTAGGTTCTCCTTTGGGTATCCAACTACATGCTCAACCTCTTAACCACGAATCAAGCATGTCCAAGGTATGTCATGTACCTCCATGATCTTTCTACTCGAGCAACGCTTCGGAGTTGAGTCCTCTTCCAGGACAACCAACTAGGTATAAAGCCTCACAACTGGTTACTTAAACCTCCTTAGGGTCTAAATCACTCTTTATCTCATCCAGCATGTAACCACTTATACCATGGGTACTAGAATCATCGTCCTCTCTCTAGGGTTTCGTTCCTCTAAAGGCAACCAAGATATCATCAACCTCTAGGAATCAAGCATAAGGCAACCACCATCATCCACGTAGGTCACATCATCCTTAACTCCCCATTATTCCTCAAGTTTTGGGGTTTTAGACTTCCAACCTCCTTGTTGGGGTCCTGCTTCCTCTCTCTAGAGCTGAAACCACCTCCAACCATACCTACTAGAGGTCCCTTCTCCATGAAGGCTCTAGCTCTCAAGAAAACCCCTATGTGGTTGAAGCCTATGCTCAACTCATGTTTGGCTCAAGATTATTCATATATCTTTATGCTTATCTCATAAGCCATCCATCATGCCCTTCTGGCCAGGGTTTCAACCTACTACCATACCACTGACGTACTCTGAGGGCATGCTATCCCTTACTTGCATAAGCCATAAGGTTTCTATAGGTCCTTCACTAACTTCATCCATGAAGGAGCTACCCTTTTCTTTAACATGCACGACCCTTTCCCGGGTTGCCAAAGGTGCTAGGTCACTCAACCTCACATGGCTCATATGACAATCCAAACATCTAGTCAACCATGACATCTAACCCATCATGTCATCTCTCTCTCTCTAATCTTCACTTAGGGTTAGGGTTAACATCATCCTCAAAGGATGTTCTAGGTCTCTACCTTTAATGGAGGTCTCTACCTACAAGACTATCTCCTCCTGACAAGAAGGTCTAGCCTCAGGTCTCTCCTGAGGGCAATGACAACTCATGTCATACGACCTAAGCATGTATCTATTCTTTTACACTTACTCTATTGAGCTTATGTCCATGACATCTTATTTACATGCTTTTTATTAATTTGGTGGAGGATTCCTTAATCCTTATCAACCTTACCCATACCTCAAGAGAGTGAGGAGAAGAGAGGAAACCCTAATCCTTAAGCTCCTTACAGAATTTGAGTTGAGAAGGGATGAACAAGATGAGAGAGTCCTAAAGGTAACTTATTTCGAATCATACCCTAAGACTTTGGCCAGTCAGTCACACAGATCCAGGAGTCCTCGTATTCCGACTAGCGGTGCGGAGGAAAATATTGCCAGCCCCCAGTCGTGATCCTTTTCTAGACACCTCTGTCTTTCAGATAATCCTCTAATAACTCCCTTGGGTTATATAGAATTTGTAAAATTTAATAATTATTAAAGATTAAGTGAGGAACCTACACTCTGATACCAATTGTAACGACCCCGCCTCCCGGTAACCCCCAATTAAGGGAGACCGAAAGGTCGGTGCCATTATCCAATTAACAGGATCAAAGGTTTGAAAAATAATCTGTAAAAATTATGAAATTCTACTAACTAACTAGAATTTGGTATAAAATTAAAACTTTACTTACCTTTGAAAACCTTGGAAATCTATCTATCCTGGTCTTGAATTATTCTATCTAATCCTCCTTGCACTTTATTTCTTTTTTCGCAATGTGTCACTTTACTGTTTGTTCTTTCAATTGTTGTTCATAAAATGCCGACAAACAAAACGTTGGTCAGTATATCAAAATATACTGGTATGTGGGAACAACCAAAAACTTGCAAATATGGCTAACAATTGAATAATCACAATCAAATTAATTTAACAAGCCAATTTACACTTTTCAGTATGACATTCTCCACCGCTTTTGCCCTAACCCTGGCATACCCACCTTAGGGTGCCCTTTTCCAATGGCTTAAGGCCACCTTCTCAATCCCGAGCTTGGTGCCTGGGGGTCACCACTCATGGTGCCCACTAGTCATGCAATATCATATGCCACCTTCTTGGTGCCTAGGGTCACCACTCAAGGTGTCCATTGGTCTACCCATCTGGGCCTGACCTTTGGCATCATCCATCAGGGTGGCATGTAGGTGCGAGAATCCATACTTCTATTTTTTAATGTGATAATCATAGTAAATTTATGATTTGCAAGTATGAACATCCAACAAATAATTTGCATTCAATGCGATTAACCATCCGGAAAATCATCGGGAAACTAAGGCGGTTATTCATAATTAACCACATACCTGATCCAGAGCAACTTGATTGTCCAAGAAATAAGGATAAAGAACAAGCAACAAGCAATCAACAATATACTAAAATTAATGCATGGGATCCAAGTGTTATAGTTTATCCAGAACATTCTAAAGCTAGACTTGGATTCCACCTTAGGCTTTCTAGACCACATTAGGGTTTTATTAGGGTTTTTGCCTCCATAACGCTTTTACCATATTAAATGCTCTCTTAGTTCATAAACCCTAATTTCAACATCATAAGCCCAAATAAAGTCAATTATTTCTCTTTTATACCAAAACTACCTTCTTTATCCTTTTAAGTTATTTCAAGGTCATTATACTCAATTATCACCTTTAGTTTCTTTCAGATTAACAACTCATAATTCATTATGATCTAATTCACCTATGGAGAACTCCATTTATCATTAATTCTAACTTTATCCTTTTGAAAACCCTAATCATCATATTAAGGGTATCTATCCATGATTAAGAACTTTAATGCTCAAAATAGCTTAGATTCAGCATATTTCAACTTTAATCATGAAATTAATCCATTAAAGCTATTAATAGTCTCATTCACTAATATTAGGGTTTCAAGGCCCATTAAAGTATATACATGTGCATGAAACTCTAGATTAAACTAATTATATGCAAAGTTCATCTTTTTCGATCTTAATATACCTTTTCATCATTAACAGGTTAATATCAACTTTAAACATTCATTTAACCCTTTTCTAATTCGTTAATCATCAAAGGTTAGGGTTTTTCATTGATTAAACTGTTAAAGATAGCATCTCTATATACTTTTTGAATTTCGAGCAGAATAAGGCTGTAATTATATTTTTATTGGGTTCTTCATGTTTTTGTGATCAACTTTCATGTATTAAGTTCCTTCATCCGACCTTCCTACTAATTACTACATTTTTTTGCAAGAAAAAGGCATTTTATGGATTTTCTTGTTAGAGAGGCGAATTACCTGAGTTGTTCAGAAAAACGACATCTGTTGGATTGTGGGTCTATATTAGACCACTCCCGATCATGCGGCCCGCAGGACTTGCGCCCACTACCATCTTATGGAACTCGCGAATCAGCCAGGGCCGTTGATCCTCGCCTTGGATCCATGGTAGATCTCGATCGAAGGGCTGCTGTTCTTCGTTCTTGCTTGACCCAACAGAAAGCCATGCGGCGACGCCGCATGGAGAGCTCGCCAGAGAGAGTTTATCCCTTCAACTCAGAGCATTAGGGAGCGGGGCAGGGTGCCGTCCTGGTTCTTGAGGGCAAAACGAATTGATATCGGTCATTATTGAAAACTACTAGAGGGGGGGGGGGTGAATAGAGTTTTATAGTGATTTTAATAATTATTGAACTCAAGCAATCAACCACAAGAATATTGGACAAGGGGACAAGGATTTAGAGTGGTTCCAACTTTAGCAAATACTAAAGTTGTCAGTCCACTACCCGGTTGCTTACCCAACCGGGATTTGGAAAGAATTTAATTTTATTACCTCGCAAGGACTTTACATAAAATTACAATTCTCTCCCTAAACCCTTCAAGCAGCCTTCACCTAGAAGTAATCGCCCAACCTTGAAGCAGCCTTCACCTAGAAGTAATTGTACCACCTTGAAGCAGCCTTCCTCCTGAAGTAGCTTCCCGTTGCAATAGCCTTCTTGAAGTAGCTTCACGTGCGATAGCCTTCTTGAAGTATCTTGAAGTCCACCTTCTCCTCCGAGAAGAACCTTCTCCAATCCGCAGCCTCCAACCCTAGGAGTAGCAAGGAGAATACAAAGAATAAAAGGAACAAGAAGGAAAATAGAAATTACAACTTATCCTTTTAAGCACAAGGCTTGATTTGCCTATATCAAGCGTATTGATCTCCTAACCAATGAGTGTAGAATTGTAAGTGCTGTGGTAAGGAGATGCTAGCCTATAGGACACGAAATGGGAGCAATGGGAATGAATAGCAAATGTAGGAATTGCTCTATTTGCTCAAAACAGTATTGCCAATGTGTATTCAAGCTCAAGTATAGCACAAGTGTAGCTTCGGTCTATTTTGGTGTCCTAAGGCATGTCCTATTTATAGGAATGGCCTATGGATGCTTAAGGACGTTCTAGACAACTTCTAGGGGTTTCTAAGTGCTTAACTAGTCGTTAGGAATAAGTTAGGTGCATTAGTAACGGCTAGTTACTTTATTCTACAGTTGCTGTCAGAGACCATCTCGGTCGACAATTTTTCGACCGAGATACCTACTTGGTCGAAGTTTTGTCGACTGACAGGCTCTCTGGATCAACATTCATTTGCAACTGCCAACTACCTTGTCAGCTGTGTCTAACGGCTACTTGGGTCATCCTCGGTCGAGAAGTTTGTCGACCGAGAGTGTCTCGGTCGAGGAGTTTGGTCGACCGAGATTGACCCTGTTTCAATCTTTCAATTTAGGCACTAAGTAAATGCATGAGTGTGCATATGTGATCCTATTTAAAAGGGATGACCTATCTAAGTGTGGTGATTATCTAGGGAGAATCTAACGCTTGATTTACATGCAATTCTAAGTACTTGTACATTATATTTTTGTACAAGTTTTTACAACAGTGATTACATTGCATGAAATTATAAATATGTAAGCTTGTAGATTTTCCCTTGTTGCTTTGTCATCCTGCACACTCAAGTAGCACGTTAGATTAATAAGAATGAAATGTTTGTCATAATCAAAACAAAGGGATTTATTATAATGTCCAATTTATCCAACAATCTCCCCCTTTTTGAAGATGACAAACATTTCCTAAATATGAAATAAGGAAATATAAAGCATGTGAGTTTCATACCTGAAATTTACCTTTTGTAGCCATTCTTGTTTTTGCAAGTGAATGCTAGCCATCAAGATGAAACTCATTTATATTTTTGATTTTATATTCTTTCTCCCCCTTTGTCATTTCAAAAAGATATCCAAGTTGAATATTTTATTTTTCGTCTCCCCCTTAATTTTATATTATGCTCCCCCTTAAATAGATATTCTATTAGGAACAAGGGTTTAATATCATTTCTGTCTAATTTATCCACAATTTGTTTCTCAATCATTTGCAAAGGATGTTAAGCCTTGAAATGATATGAGATTCCCTTAAGCTTATGATGAATGTATATTGATTTCTCATCTATCAAGGGATGTTAAGCCCTAAATTAAATGAGAATCCTTTAATCTTAAAGTACATAAAAATGTCTCTAACCAAGTGCAAGGGATGTTAAGCCCTGATTTGTTTAGAGAGTTCCTTTAAGTACAAGATCATTCATAGATTTCTTTATATCCAATAGTAAAAATACTAAGGTATTAACAAGCTTCAAATGATGTTTTCAACGTTTTTGTAAGCTTCTTAATCAAATAATCGAATTTGTTTTTATGAGCTCCCCCTTAATCTTACAATTTAAGCAATTTAATGCTTCTAAGATCACAAATGATTTTAAATTTTGATTTTGACCTTTATCAAAAGTATACTAAGATTAAGTACAATGATGTCCAAATAAGCATTTTGTCAAATCTTATTTTAGGTCGCCCTTGACTACGACCATAGCGCCCCTTGGTCAATTTTAATTTCAACCAAGAGGCAAATTCTGTAGATTTCCAATTTAAACATTCATATGTGAAGTATAATTTCTGCAGATAGCTTTAAATAAATATCTATTTGAAGCATATTAAGATATACCTATTATGAAGACTTAATATGGGCATCATAGTGAAGTCTTTGTCCTTGATTTTTCTAGAACGCATGTTTTACATTCATTGTGAATGATGTTTTCATAAGCTTTGCTATGGGTACATATTAAATCACATTTCTTCTTATACCCTTATTTTCAAATTAATCATAAGATTCTTTAGAGACATATATTTTGAAAGCAAGATTAATATCTTAAAGTCAATATTTTTGCTTTAGATTTCTTTAGAACAAACAAATAGATAAAAACATTAATATTTTTGTTCTAAGAGGCACCGTTTGGCTTGTCATAGCAACATCATTATTTTATCACAAACTATGTCCACAATCATTGTTTATTATGTCAAGATGCTTTTATGCTAATGGCATTTTCAATTTATCTGAATCACAATGATCAAGAATAATATCCATTCATGGTTTGTATATATGAATCAAAGATTATTTTAGACAAACCAATGAAACATAATGATCATGATGAAGCATATCCATGGTGTAATGATAGAACAATTGAAGCATATACAGTGATCAGCATATAAATGCAATAATTATGATCATTTAAAACAAATTTCAATACACACATGGTTCATGTATAGATATTCCAAGGGTTGCCATGAAAACAGTAATTTTCCCTTAACTTAAATCAAATATGAAAAAATGATCTCATATAAGTGTTCCAAAGAAGATTTTCATAATTTGTGCATGTAAAACAGTTATTAACAACAAATAGATAGCACATTGATCCTTTGTAGAATTATTCAGCAGACTTATTTCAGACTGACATCAGTAACCTGCTCGGTCGATGATTTCTCGACCGACTGACTGCTCGGTCGAAGATTTCTCGACCGATCAGGTTTCTGTATTGTTTTCAGAACCATTTTCAGTAATTGTTTATAAGTAAATCATGAATGGTTATTTACTCAATTAAACAATTTGAAGACTCAGTTTAGTTGAGATAGACTTTATGAACATCAAAGGAACTTTTAGATCAAATCCCAACTAATTGTATCCAAATCTTTATTAACAATTTAGCTATGAGTAAGGCAAAATTTTATTTTTGCAATTTGAAAGATTTTGTATATATCCAAGTTAGATGTTTAAAAACTTGAATTATTTTATTATCCCATTATGTTGAGTTGAGATAGACATAGAAATATGCAACTAAGGTCCTTGGTCATATCTCAACTTAATTCTGTTCATTTAGTTTGGAGGTTTTGGAACCCATACCAACTCAACATCCTTTTTCTTGTATGGGCATGAAAAGGAGTAATGTCCAAGACGTAAGCAATAATGGCAACATATAGAATCAACCTCAAGTCTCTTTCTATGTTTTTGTTCTAGGTTGTTCTTTGGTACATATGTATATTTTCATGCCCCTACAAGACTAAGGAGTCCGACTTAGTTTGGATCCCAAAACCCCAAACTTAGTAGAGTGGAATGTAGTTGAGATATGACCAAATGCTTTATTTTGCTATTTATATTGTCTTATCTCAACTAAAAGGTGTCATGCATATTGTTATTATTTTTCTGCATTGTTGTTCTGAAACAGAAACCTTGTCGGTCGAAGTATTGTCGACCGAGCTTTGGATCGGTCGAAGTATTGTCGACCGACTGGATGTCTTTAACAAATCAAAATTTACAGCACCTATTTCGGTCGAAAATTGGTCAACCGAGCAAATTTCTGCGTTTCTTTGCTTGTAATACAGTAACCTTCTCGATCGACAAATTGTCGACCGAGACAGATATCGGTCGAACAATTGTCGACCGATTGGTTTTCTGTATTAGAACTTTTATACAAGTATGAACTTAAAAAGTTTCTAACCATATCGGACCATCACATGGGTACCAAAATCTACATTTTAATGCAGGAATGGGTAGTTGACAGTGGATGCTCCAAACATATGACCGGGAACAAGGATGCATTTCAAACTTTTGAAGAAAAGAAAAGTGGAACGGTCACCTTTGGAGACAATGGTAAGGGCAAAATCGTTGGAATAGGTAATGTTGGAACAAACCTCGAAATTAAGAATGTTCTACTTGTTGATGGTTTGCACCATAACTTGATAAGTGTTAGCCAATTTTGTGATAGTGGTTATGATGTTTTATTTAACAAAACCTGCTGCAAGTTATTAATAGAAAATACTACAAATGTTGTTTATGAAGGAAATAGAGTTGGAAATCTTTATATTCTTAAACCTAACTCTATGAAAACAGTAGTGGGAAAATTCTTGCTTGCAAATGACAATACCTTACAAATATGGCATAAAAAGCTGGGACATGCTAGTTCACATGTTATCAAAAAGTTAGTGAAATATGATCTTGTTCATGGATTGCCCACTTTATCTTTTGATCAAGTTGAAAACTGTGAACCATGCACAATGGGAAAGCAAACTAAAACATCTTTCAAATCAAAACATGTACTTAGCACCAGTAGATCATTAGAATTAATTCATATGGATTTATTTGGACCAATGAGGACACAATCAATCGGTGGTAAGAGATACTGTTTTGTTATTGTTGATGATTATAGTAGATATACATGGGTACATTTTATTGCAACTAAAGATGATACTATTCATGTTTTTATGCAATTTTGTTCCAAGATTGAAAATCTCTTACAAAATAAAATATGTACCATTAGAAGTGATCATGGTGGGGAATTTGAAAATCATACATTTGAAGAGTTTTGTACATCTCAAGGATACACTCATAATTTTTCTGCTCCACGCACCCCACAACAAAATGGTATAGTTGAAAGGAAAAATTGATCACTACAAGAAATGGCTAGAACTATGATGCTTGAACATAACACACCCAAAACCTTTTGGGCTGAAGCTGTAAACACTGCATGCTATGTGCTAAATAGAGTAACTGTTCACTCTCATTTAAAGAAGACTCCATATGAATTAATACATTCTAAGAAACCTAGAGTTGACTATTTTCATACCTTTGGCTCCACATGTTATATCTTAAATATCAAAGACGATAGAGATAAGTTTGACTCAAAATCACACAAAGCATTCTTTTTGGGATATTCCACTTCTAGCAAAGCTTTTAGAGTATATAACACTATATCTAGAAAAGTTGAGGAATCTATTCATGTTTCTTTTCATGAAGAATCCCCATCTGAAAATCTAGAAATCATAGATCTCACTAATCAATTCGAAAATTTAAACATACCAAACGATAGTGAGAAAGGTGGTACAAATAATCACCAAACTGAACCTACACCTGGACTTATTAAAGATCATCCTCAAGAATTAATTATTGGAGATCCTAATGATAAAGTCAAAACTCGTTCTTCCTTTAAAGATGTTGCAAACATGGCTTTTGTTTCTATCATTGAACCTAAAAAGATATCTGAAGCTCTTAAAGATGACTATTGGATAATAGCCATGCAAGAAGAATTGAATCAATTCACTAAAAATGATGTATGGGATTTAGTTCCTAAACCACAAGATAAAACCATAATAGGAACTAAATGGGTTTTTAGGAACAAGCTAAATGAGTCAGGAGAAGTAATAAGGAATAAAGCTCGGTTAGTAGCACAAGGATATAATCAACAAGAAGGAATAGATTTTGATGAAACATATGCACCCGTAGCTAGACTTGAAGCCATTAGAATGTTACTAGCTATTGCTGCCCATAAAAACATCAAACTCTATCAAATGGATGTCAAAAGTGCTTTTTTAAATGGCATCATTCAAGAAGAAGTTTATGTTGCCCAACCACCTGGTTTTGAAATTCCAGAAAAAGGTGACTATGTTTATAAACTTAAGAAAGCACTTTATGGTTTAAAACAAGCACCTAGAAATTGGTATGAAAGGCTCAAAACATATCTTTTTGATAATGGTTTTTCTATTGGAAATTCAGATTCTACTTTATTTTTCAAAACATATACATCTGATTTCCTAGTTGTGCAAATATATGTTGATGACATTATTTTTGGAGCTTCAAATGATTCATTGTGCACACAATTTAGTGATATTATGCAAAAAGAATTTGAAATGAGCCTCATGGGTGAACTAACTTTCTTTCTTGGTTTTCAAATTAAGCAAACATCTGCCGGAATATTCATAAGCCAAGAAAAATATACTAAAGAACTCTTAAAACGTTTTGGGATGGATCAATGCAAACATGCTACTACTCCTATGGCTACTTCTATCAAAATTGATAAGGATGAAAATGGGGAACCTATTGATGATTCCTTATATAGAGCTATGATTGGTAGTTTGCTTTACTTAACGGCTTCTAGACCGGACATTATGTTTTCCGTTGGTCTTTGTGCTCGATTTCAATCACAACCTATGCATTCTCATTTTCTAGCAGTTAAACGAATTCTTCGTTACCTAGCCGGTACTACTTGCTTTGGTTTATGGTATCCAAAAGGACAATCCTTGGATTTCAAAGCTTATACTGATGCGGATTATGCTGGTTGTCGACTTGATCGCAAGAGTACTAGTGGTGGCTGTTTCTTATTAGGGAGAGCTTTAGTTTCTTGGTTTAGCAAGAAACAAAATACGGTTGCCCTATCTACAACTGAAGCTGAATATATGGCAGCCGGGTCTTGTTGTGCTCAAGTGCTTTATATGCAACAAGTGTTAAGCGATTATGGTTTTAATCTTTCATCTATGCCTATTTTTTGTGACAACACAAGCACCATAAACTTAGCACACAATCCTATTTTACACAGCCGAGCTAAACATATTGAAATCCGTCATCATTTCTTAAGGGATCACATCTCCAAAAATCATGTTTCTCTTCATCATGTTGATACGGAAGATCAATTGGCTGATATTTTTACAAAACCGCTTCCACTAGATCAATTTAACAACATTAGGAAGCAATTGCTTATCACTCCTTTGGAGGATGTTTTCTTTGATATTTGTGCTACTTAAACAAAAACTCTTGTTTACATTTTTGACGCTTAAATGGACATTTTTTTTAGAATTGATGGGATATCTTATTAAGGGGGAGTTTTTATTCTTAAACGGTTATCTTTTTGAAATGACAAAGGGGGAGAGATAAATATAAAACTAAAATTTAATAATGTAAAACTCAATTAATGAGTTTCATAAATAAACTCTTGGCTTTACATTGAAAGTTGCTATATTCCCAAATGATCTGGATTTCATGTTCCATAATTCATGGGGAATAATAAGCACACATTTTATACACAAGAGAAAAAGCTACAAAAGGTAATCTAAAGGTATGAAACTCATATGTTTTATATTTCCTTTATTTATATTTTGGAAATGTTTGTCATCTTCAAAAAGGGGGAGATTGTTGGCTAAATGGACATCTATAAATCCCTTTGTTTTGAGTATGACAAACATTTCATTCTTATTAATCTAACGTGCTACTTGAGTGTGCAGGATGACAAAGCAACAAGGGAAAATCTACAAGCTTACATATTTATATTTTCATGCAATGTAATCACTGTTGTAAAAACTTGTACAAAAATATAATGTACAAGTACTTAGAATTGCATGTAAATCAAGCGTTAGATTCTCCCTAGCTAAACACCACAGTTAGACAAGTCATCCCATTCAAATAGGATTACTTATGCACACTCACACACATAATTAGTGCCTAAATTGAAACCTTGAAACAGGATCAATCTCGGTCGACAAACTCCTCGACCGAGACACTCTCGGTCGACAATCTTCTCGACCGAGAAAGATCCAAAGTAGTCGTTAGACACAACAGACAAGTTAGTTGGCAGTTGAAGAAAGACGTTGCAAATCACTTGTTCCAGAGAGCCTGTCGGTCGACAAAAGTTCGACCGAGTAGGTGTCTCGGTCGACCATTTGTCGACCGAGATGGTCTCTGACAGCAACTGCAGAATTAATTAATTAGCCGTTGCTAAAGCAACAACTTTGTACCTAACAGCTAGTTAAGCACTTAGAAACCCCTAGAAGTTGTCTAGAATGTCCTTAAGCATCCTTAGGCCATTCCTATAAATAGGACAAGCCATAGGACACCTAAACACACTGGTTTACACTTTCTACACTTGAGAAACCTTTGAGTATACTTTGTGCAATTTGTTTGTGGGAAATTTGAGCATTGTGACAATTGGCCATTTCATTCCTTAGCTCATAATTCATGTCCTATAGGCTAGTATCTCCTACCCACTGCAATCACAAGTTCACATACTTGGTTAGGAGATCTATACGCTTGATCTAGGCAAATCAAGCCTTGGGCTACAAAGGATAAGTTGTAATTTCTGTTTTCTTTCTTGTTCCCTATTATTGTTTGTACTCTCCTTGCTACTCCTAGGTTGGAGGCTGCGGATTGGAGAGGGTAAAGATCTTCTTGGCAAAGAAGGAGACTTTGAGCTACTTCAGAAGGCTGGTGCAATGGGAGGTTACTTCTAGAGAGGAAGGCTACTTCAAGGGGGAGCTTGGAGTTACTTCAAGAAGGCTACCTCAGGGTTGGTGCACCTACTTCAAGTGAAGGCTGTTCAAAGGGTGTGGTTGAAAGTATTGTATTTTGTATAAATCCTTGAGAGGTAATAAAATAAATACTTTCAAATCCCGGTTGGGTAAGCAACCGGGTAGTGGACTGACAACTATAGTATTTGCTATAGTTGGAACCACTCTAAACGCCTGTCTCCTTCTTCTAATCTCAATTTTGGTTGTTTGAGTTAAATAATTATTAAAATCACTATAAAACTCTATTCACCCCCCTCTAGTAGTTTTCAATTATATATAGGAGGGGGGGGTCTAGGGATGGCTTCCCCAACCTGCCGCGAGGCCTTGTCCCGATGGGATTTAGGCGTTCTTTCTAGAACCCTGGAAATCCCCTAAAACTTAGGTTATTTGGGTGTGAAACACCCTCCCGAAACTACCTATTGACTTTCCTTGTCTGCACCATGATCATATCATGAGATAAAATGAAGGAAAAATCCTTCTACTGGAGGCCTACTCCTAGTCCAGTGAGAACTAGAAGACGTTCGGCTTTTGTTGGATTAGGATCCAACGATCCATATCGCTCGTGCCCAAAACAACAAAAAAACTGGTTTCTATTTTAAGGGAAATCCTTTTCATTTTAGGATAATTTTGGAAAGATCATAACTCTCAAACCGTGGCTCCAATTAATCCCAAATTTTTAGGGAAAGTCCATAATGAGTTAATCTAGCTCTCTACCAAAATTGGACTCATTATATCAAAGAAAACGTTACTTTTCTTTGAGTGCAAGCTATCTCTTAATTATATGTATTTTCCACCTATTTTCTCTTTCCTTTGCTATTAAATTATTATTTTGAGTTCCTTGCACCTCAGAGAACCTTAATGGATCGAAATCCCCTCTCGGGAATATTTCCTTAGCCTCTTTCCTTCTTTTTCATCCCTTTTTCATATTATCTTACTTCTTCTTTATTAAAATATCTCTTTTTGAATATTTCTCTTTATTTATATTTTATTTTCCTCTTTGGCATTCCTTTTAATATTAGGAATCCTTGGAATACGAAATTCCACCAAGGATTATTCCATTATACCTCTTTTCACTTATTTTCCATATTTCATCAATGTTTTTAATTTCTTTATTAACAAGGAAATACTTTATTGGTCTTTTTCTTTTCTTGTTGCTTTATCTTTGCAACTTTGGACTCCTTGGAACCCAAGAGGCACAAAATTCATTCTTGTATTACATTCCTTTGCCTTCTAGAGGTTTCTACCTCATCTCTCTTTTCTCAACAACTCAATTATTCATTAATTAATTGAATTTCCTTGTTATTGGGCCTAATAGCCAATAAAGCCCACAAATCAAACAACAAGACTATTTTAAACGAAATCCATTTATTCACAAAAAATTATATCATTATTTTTCCAAATATCTTTAGTATGAGAAATTACATTTCTCACCAAAGGAACCCAAAATTTGGGGTTGTAACATCCTTCCCCTCTTAGGAGAATTTTGCCCTCAAAATTCCATCAAACAAGCAAACAAACAGGATAAGTCTTCTTATGTCTATCAGGGCTCCCATGTGGCTTCACCCTTTCCATGGTGTTTCCCAAGAACCTTCATTATCTCATTTTCTTCCATCTGAGTTCTTTCTTACCTTGGTATATCGTACCCTCATAGGTGACTCAGGACTTTTCAGCCTTTCAAAAGCTGAATAGGTTCAGGGTACAACACCTGGCTTGGGTCCCTCACATAGTGCTCTAGATCGGATTCATGTAACACATCATTTTATCCTGAGGGATAAGTTTAACACAACCATCTCCACCAATCAATCTCAAATGGACCCATATATCAGGGACTCAACTTTCTCAACTGTAGCTTAGAGGGGTCGGATTTTCACATCACATATCCTCCCATAGTGAACTGCATATTAGTCTGCTTTGCATTAGCTCGTGACTCATGTCACCACTGGGCTCTCTCTTAGCCATTACACGATCAAAGCGACTTCATCTGCACACACTTGTGGTTCTTTTCTGACCTTTGTGAGGCCTCCTTCACCAACATCATCATAATGAAGTGGTGACCGACACAACCTCCCTATAGAACTTCTTGCATCCTGATAAAGGCTATGGTGGTTAACATCACATCTTAAGAACTGTCTCTATGTATCACCCTAAATGAGCACACATGCTCTCATCAAATCATACTGTCCATTAGTATGGGGTGATAAACTGTACTATCATCGAGTTCTTCATGTATCCATTCCCACCTCATGGAAGTGAACCTTGGTCATACCCAAGAACTTTTGAACTCGCATCATGGTGTAGTTGAACCATCTCTTTTCATATGTAGTTCAACCAGATCTGTCCCTTGACAGAACTCTTCCTTTCTCATGTCATCTAGGTATGGCAATCTACCATAACCCATATTATATCTTGACCTTCTTAGTCTAGGAGAGACTCAAAACATCCATAGTGATGAACTCCCATTCCCTCTCGGGAACTCTTTATACTTCATATCCATGCACTGGGTTAATGGTGTGCGTCCTTTACCTCCTGGCTTGCATGGCCACATGCTACATGCAACTTTGTTTTAAGCATCCAGAATGCTACCATCACTTACTATCTTTGTAGTATCAAGGTATATCATGACCTCCTGTATTGTTATGATTCCTCAAGCTTGATACCTCGGAAACCCTAAACCACTATCAAAAGGGTTTTATTACCCTCCTATCCAAAGAAATGTATCCTAGGTTCTATGACCATCCTTTTACTACATCAAGGACTAAACTGGCTACCCAAACAACCATTAACTTGTTCAACATATCTTATTACACCCGAGTATTAGCCAAAACACATCTTCTTTCCAAACTTAGGGTTAGCCAAACAACCTCAACTTCTTCTAGCCTCTAACTAAACTAGGCAGCTAAATCTCAACCAAAGCATTCATTACCACCTCTCATCCTTAAGTGTTAGGTAACATACACCTCCATGTATTATACTTATCATCTCATCTCAAGCTCTAAGTCTATCTTCATCAAGAAGCTCTGAGCTCTTCCTCACTGTGATCGAACTCGACCTTGGTTAACTTGCAAATTCCACATAGCTTCTGCTAAAAACATCCTTATTTCTCTTACTATTTGTAAACCATCCATGTATCATTCACTCCACAAGGGTATGTTATTATCTCTATCCTCATACCTCATAGCAACGTTCCAACTTCCATCATCTTTTATCCTTGGTGTAAGGCATGCGTATTGTCCAATATCTCACTCCCATAACAAGAAGAAATAAGCATTTGGCGGCCGTCCAAATACAGAGTTCTTCCCATTCCAGGAGTAGAGATGGTACATTCCACCTTTCCAGTACACCTTCAAATCTAAGTTGAAACATGCAACTCATGTCTCCACATCACAAACATCATGATATCAAAAAATTCTTCCATGGAAAACTGATCTGGAACCTACTTGGTCACCACACAATCCTTGGTCATCTCCTCTAGGTCTATAGGGTACCGGCACTTTTGGGGTCATCCCTCTTCCCTTATGCATCCAGAGAGTGCCCCACTCATCTGCCCTTTGGGTCCCATGAGTTCATGAAGGTGATCAATCTCCTAACCCATGGCCCTCAGACAATGATAACTGTTACCTCTCGACCCTATGGTCATGTGCAACTAAGGAATTAGGCAACTTCGTCTTTCATCGGTCTTATCCCTACCTGACCCTTGGATAGACTTAAGATTCTATCATAGTACATGTTCAACTCAGAACCTTACCTAATCCTTCATCATCTCTCTCTACATTCTTGGGATGTCTTTTATCCTTTCATAAGGGTCATGGCGACCTGCCTACCTTGGTCGAGCCCCATACCGGTTACCTCCATGGTAACACATCCACATGCACATAGAGATGGTTATATATGGGTCTATAGGTTCATTCTCATGCCATGTACTCTTCACTTAGCTTCTCAAGATCCTATGAAACCTCCTTAGGTTACTTCAAAACCAACCAAACTGGTAAACTTCCTACCAAAGGGTCGCTCTCCCAGGATGGGAGGAAACTAAACCTTTATAACAAAGGTCACAAGCATTCTTAGGGTTTACATCCATATGAGCATGCTTAAACCAACAACTACTAAGGCACAAGTGTACCTACAAAACCATGCCAGGTCGCACTTATTCCCATCCTCAACATTACATCAACTTAGTTGTGAGGGGTTCATCAAACATACCCTTAACGTAAGGGATTTCCTTTACCTCTACACATGAGGAGTACCATGCTCTAAACTATAGAGACTCAAATCTCATCATGAGCATCGGATACACTGCTTCCCCTCTTAGGCCTAGGAACCCTAGGTTCTCCTTTGGGTATCCAACTACATGCTCAACCTCTTAACCACGAATCAAGCATGTCCAAGGTATGTCATGTACCTCCATGATATTTCTACTCGAGCAACGCTTCGAAGTTGAGTCCTCTTCCAGGACAACCAACTAGGTATAAAGCCTCACAACTGGTTACTTAAACCTCCTTAGGGTCTAAATCACTCTTTATCTCATCCAGTAGGTAACCACTTATACCATGGGTACTAGAAGCATCATCCTCTCTCTAGGGTTTGGTTCCTCTAAAGACAACCAAGATATCATCAGCCTCCAGGAATCAAGCATAAGGCAACCACCATCATCCACGTAGGTCACATCATCCTTAACTCCCCATTATTCCTCATGTTTCGGGGTTTTAGACTTCCAACCTCCTTTTTGGGGTCCTGCTTCCTCTCTCTAGAGCTAAAACCACCTCCAACCATATCTACTAGAGGTCCCTTCTCCATGAAGGCTCATGCTCTCAAGCAAACCCCTATGTGGTTGAAGCCTATGCTCAACTCATGTTTGGCTCAAGATTATTCATATCTCTTTATGCTTATCTCATAATCCATCCATCATGCCCTTCTGGCCAGGGTTTCAACCTACTACCGTACCACTGACGCACTCTAGGGCATGCTATCCCTTACTTGCATAAGCCATAAGGTTTCTATAGGTCCTTCACTAACTTCATCCATGAAGGAGCTACCCTTTGATTTAACATGCAATACCCTTTCCCGGGTTGCCAAAGGTGCTAGGTCACTCAACCTCACATGGCTCATATGAAAATCCAAACATCTAGTCAACCATGACATCTAACCCATCATGTCATCTCTCTCTCTCTAATCTTCACTTAGCGTTATGGTTAACATCATCCTCAAATGATGTGCTAGGTCTCTACCTCTAAGACTATCTCCTCCTGATAAGAAGGTCTAGCCTCAGGTCTCTCCTGAGGGCAATGACAACTCATTTCATACGACCTAAGCATGTATCTATTCTTTTACGCTTACTCTATTAAGCTTATGTACATGACATCTTATTTACATGCTTTTTATTAATTTGGTGGAGGATTCCTTAATCCTTATCAACCTTACCCATACCTCAAGAGAGTGAGGAGAAGAGAGGAAACCCTAATCCTTAAGCTCCTTACAGAATTTGAGTTGAGAAGGGATGAACAAGATGAGAGAGTCCTAAAGGTAACTTATTTCGAATCATACCCTAAGAATTTGGCCAGGCAGTCACACAAATCCGGGAGTCCTCGTATTCCGACTAGTGGTGCGGAGGAAAATATTGCCAGCCCCCGGTCCTGATCCTTTTCTAGACACCTCTGTCTTTCAGATAATCCTCTAATAACTCCCTTGGGTTCTATAGAATTTGTAAAATTTAATAATTATTAAAGATTAAGTGAGGAACCTACGCTCTGATACCAATTGTAACGACCCCACCTCCTGATAACCCCCAATTAAGGGAGACCAAAAGGTCGGTGCCGTTATCCAATTAACAAGATCAAAGGTTCGACAAATAATTAGTAAAAATTATGAAATTCTACTAACTAACTGGAATTTGGTATAAAATTAAAACTTTACTTACCTTTGAAAACCTTGGAAATCTATCTATCATGGTCTTGAATTATTCTATCTAATCCTCCTTGCACTTTATTTCTTTTTCCGCAATGTGTCACTTTACTGTTTGTTCTTTCAATTGTTGTTCCTAAAACGCAGACAAACAAAATGTCAGTCAATATATCAAAATATACTGGTATGTGGGAACAACCAAAAACTTGCAAATATGGCTAACAATTGAATAATCACAATCAAATTAATTTAACAAGCCAATTTACACTTTTCAGTATGACATTCTCCACCACTTTTGCCCTAACCCTGGCATACCCACCTTAGGGTGCCCTTTGCCAATGACTTAAGGCCACCTTCTCAATCCTGAGCTTGGTGCCTGGGGGTCACCACTCATGGTGCCCACTAGTCATGCAATATCATATGCCACCTTCTTGGTGCCTGGGGTCACACCACTCAAGGTGTCCATTGGTCTACCCATCTGGGCCTGACCTTTGGCATCATCCATCAGGGTGGCATGTAGGTGCGAGAATCCATACTTCTATTTTTTTAATGTGATAATCATAGTGACTTTATGATTTGCAAGTATGAACATCCAACAGATAATTTGCATTCAATGCGATTAACCATCCGGAAAATCATCGGGAAACTAAGGCGGTTATTCATAATTAACCACATTCCTGATCCAGAGCAACTTGATTGTCCAAGCAATAAGGATAAAGAACAAGCAACAAGCAATCAACAATATCCTAAAATTAATGCATGGGATCCAAGTGTTATAGTTTATCCATAACATTCTAAAGCTAGACTTGGATTCCACCTTAGGCTTTCTAGACCACATTAGGGTTTTATTAGGGTTTTTGCCTCCATAACGCTTTTACCATATTAAATGCTCTCTTAGTTCATAAACCCTAATTTCAACATCATAAGCCCAATTAAAGTCAATTATTTCTCTTTTATACCAAAACTACCTTCTTTATCCTTTTAAGTTATTTCAAGGTCATTATACTCAATTATCACCTTTAGTTTCTTTCGGATTAACAACTCATAATTCATTATGATATAATTCACCTATGGAGAACTCCATTTATCATTAATTCTAACTTTATCCTTTTGAAAACCCTAATCATCATATTAAGGGTATCTATCCATGATTAGGAACTTTAATGCTCAAAACAACTTAGATTCAGCATATTTCAACTTTAATCATGAAATTAATCAATTAAAGCTATTAATAGTCTCATTCACTAATATTAGGGTTTCAAGGCCCATTAAAGTATATACATGTGCACAAAACCCTAGATTAAACTAATTATATGCAAAGTTCATCTTTTTCGATCTTAATATACCTTTTCATCATTAACAGGTTAATATCAACTTTAAACATTCATTTAACCCTTTTCTAATTCGTTAATCATCAAAGGTTAGGGTTTTTCATTGATTAAACTGTTAAAGATATCATCTCTATATACTTTTTGAATTTCGAGCAGAATAAGGCTCTAATTATATTTTTATTGGGTTCTTCATGTTTTTCTAGATCAACTTTCATGTATTAAGTTCCTTTATCCGACCTTCCTACTAATTACTACGTTTTTTGCAAGAAAAAGGCATTTTATGGATTTTCTTGTTAGAGAGGTGAATTACCTGAGTTGTTCAGAAAAATGACATCCATTGGATCGTGGGTCTATATTAGACCACTCCCGATCACGCGGCCCGCAGGACTTGCGCCCACTACCATCTTATGGAACTCGCGAATCATCCAGGGCCGTTGATCCTCGCCTTGGATCCATGGTAGATCTCGATCGAAGTGCTGTTGTTCTTCGTTCTTGCTTGACCCAGCAGAAAGCCATGTGGCGGCGCCGCATGGAGAGCTCGCCGGAGAGAGTTGATCCCTTCAACTCAGAGCATTAGGGAGCGGGACAGGGTGCCGTCCTGGTTCTTGAGGGCAAAACGAATTGATATGGGTCATTATATATAGGAGGGGGGGTCTAGGGATGGCTTCCCCAACCTGCCGCGAGGCCTTGTCCCAATGGGATTTAGGCGTTCTTTCTAGAACCCTCGAAATCCCCTAAAACTTAGGTTATTTGGGTGTGAAACACCCTCCCGAAACTACCTATTGTCTTTCCTTGTCTGCACCATGATCATATCGTGAGATAAAACGAAGGAAAAACCCTTCTGCTGGCGGCCTACTCCTAGTCCAGCGAGAACTAAAAGACGTTCGACTTTTGTTGGATTAAGATCCAACGATCCATATCGCTCGTGCCCAAAACAGCAAAAAAACTGGTTTCTATTTTAAGGGAAATCCTTTTCATTTTAGGATAATTTTCGAAAAATCATAACTCTCAAACCGTGGCTCCATTTAATCCCAAAATTTGAGGGAAAGTCCATAATGAGTTAATCTATTTCTCTACCAACATTGGACTCATTATATCAAAGAAAACGTTACTTTTCTTTGAGTGCAAGCTATCTCTTAATTATATGTATTTTCACCTATTTTCTCTTTCCTTTGCTATTAAATTATTATTTTGAGTTCCTTGCACCTCAGGGAACCTTAATGGATCAAAATCCCCTCTTGGGAATATTTCCTTAGCCTCGTTCCTTCTTTTTCATCCCTTTTCTTATTATCTTACTTCTTCTTTATTAAAATATCTCTTTTTGAATATTTCTCTTTATTTCTATTTTATTTTCCTCTTTGGTATTCGTTTTAACATTAGGAATCCTTGGAATATGAAATTCCACCAAGGATTATTCCATTATACCTCTTTTCACTTATTTTCCATATTTCATCAATGTTTTTAATTTCTTTATTAACAAGGAAATACTTTATTGGTCTTTTTATTTTCTTATTGCTTTATCTTTGCAACTTTGGACTCCTTGAAACCCAAGGAACTCAAGAGGCACAAAATTCATTCTTGGATTACATTCCTTTGCCTTCTAGAGGTTTCTACCTCATCTCTCTTTTCTCAACAACTCAATTATTCATTCATTAATTGAATTTCTTTGTTATTGGGCCTAATAGCCAATAAAGCCCACAAATCAAACAACAAGGCTATTTTAAATGAAATACATTTATTCACAACAAATTATATCATTATTTGTCGAAATATCTTTAATATGAGAAATTACATTTCTCACCAAAGGAACCCAAAATTTGGGGTTGTAACAATGGTCGTGGTGATTTAATTGTAAAAGTTCAAAAAAGTTACAGGGATGGAGGAGATTTTGTGCATGAACGACCATGACCGTGGTGATCACCACGACCAAGGTGAGAGGACACCATGACTGTGGTGACCGCCATGACCATGGTAAGGGTCGAGCTACAGACAAATTCAACAACTACCACGACAGTGGCACCCGCCACAACCGTTTCACCTAACCACCACCATGATCGTGGAGACACCGAACCCACTCAAATTTCACTTAAACAACCCAATTCCACCACGACCCCCCTCATTCTAATCCACTCCACGCATCTCTCCTTTCTCGTGGTGACCTATAACGACTCTAGCCCTCCCGATCTTGCTCCTCCAGCTCTCATCCTCCACCCAATCGACCTCCAATCACCTCTGACACCCCCTCTCCCATTTCTGCCCAAATACTCCATCAATCTAGCCACCATCTCCATTTTCATCCTCCACCCCATTACGAACATCCCCCCCCCCCCCCCCAAAAAAAAATCCACCAAATCTCACAAAAAACCATTATCCAATCCATCCTCCACCATCACAACAACCATTCTAGCCTATTCCACCTATCCCTCAACCTCCATTTCACCCTCTCCTAATCTGAAAATCACAACCCTAATACCACTACCACCTCCATAAAATGAAGGGGATAGGCAAGGCTATGAAGAAGGGGGTTTAAAGGAGCCTTGATGTGAAAACTAGAGGCAAAGTTTGCACCAAGAGAGCCTCCTCTAAAGTCTCCATTCCATCCCAAACTCCATCACCAACAAATTCCATTTCCTAATCTCTCCCTTGTTTGGCATCCGTGAGTGCCTCCTGCACCCGGTCGTTGGACAATCATCACATCAATGATGAGACCTATTAGGAGGAGGAGGAGTAGGAATCCAAGGATAACCTTGATTCCATGATTGATGAGGTTGAACCGGAGGTCACTACTCATCAAAAGCAAGGCAAGGGGGTAGCAACCCCATCTTCATCAAGGATTCCTCCACAGACTATGCGAACTCACTACTCTTCCTCTTCATTAGGGGAGAGACTATAGTATTAGCCGTAGGTGAGGCATCAATTGATAATTGAAGAAGAGGATGTGACACATTGATATCCTGAGCAACATGCACCACTAAATCTTGACATAAGATGGAGGTCAATATCCTATGAGACTGATGAAGAAGAAGATGGAACTGATGAGGAAGAGCTAGATTCTGAGCCAGAGATACCTTGGCCTACCTGGAGGCAGACAAATTGAAAGGGTTTGGCAAAGCTCCTTAGGGAACTTCTTATGACAGGGGCCAAAGGAAAATACAAATCATACCCATATATCATGAATGCATGATGAGGAGAGTCATCTCCACAAGGTATGGGTGCAAGAAGGTGATTGATGACCTGGGCATTAAGGTAGAGGTGGAAAATAAGTTGAAGAGAACTAGTTTGTGGAAGATGCTTTTCACAGCACAAACCACATACGTGGAGTTGACTCAACAATTTTTCTCCACTCTTGAAAAGGTCAAAGTAAAAGGTGAAGAAGCTATCAAATTTGGAATGTTCAATAAAATCCACACACTTACTACTTTTGAATTGAACTGCATTTTTGCCAAGGATCCTAAAGAAGACAAAAAATTGAATGATGTCTTAATTGAGAAAGAGGTTGACTTGGACTATTGTAAATTTTGGTACAGTTTGACAGAGACACTAGGATACATAGCTGCCAAGTCAAAGACTGTGTTAATAATCAATACCTTGGTTAGATATGTGCAAAGTCCTTGCCAACATGATTGTAAGGAGGTATGACAACCCATGTAACATTTCACAAAATACCTATTTGTTTTGCATGGAATAAATAAGAGGTTACACCTTAACCTAGGGTCACTCTTGATAGATCATATGAGGACGATTCTGTTCAAAAGCAAAAATCCATTTGTTATGGGAGGGTTGTGACCTCAATTGCTCTAGCCCTAGGCTATGATGTCATTAGACTCAAAGAGGCAGAGGGGGGCTCAATTTGTTGATTTGAAGTACCTCATTTGCTCTCAGATGATCACGATAAAAAACAAGAGGTTGATATATAATGTGAAATCCATATCAGCGTCAAAAATTCTTGAGTTTCCCTATCATGCTACCCTACTCCTCCCTACTTTGGGGGTCCTTGACTTACTACATGAACAACTGATGCAATGGGAGAAAAACAACCCCTGGGATACCTATAATGCCATTACCGCACATGAAGAAGTAGGAGAATCAAATGCACAACAACAAGAAGAAGAGGAAGAGGAGCAAACAAGATAGGCCCAAAGGGTTAGAAGAAGGGATGAGGCAACATCCCAGCTACAAGAGCCTTCAAAAAATGCCTATGACATGTCATCCATCCAGGAATAGATGTTCATTCTTCCTTAAGCACTGACCTACTCCCCGACAACGACGCCAAAAACTTGACACGATCAAACTATGCGTAAAATGCAAGTGCAGGCATCAATGTAATATAGGCCTTTGTGAGGTCCGAGTCGAACTCAGGGAACATAATTTTGGTAGACTACTACTAACTACTTGCAATCAGCTAGACCGATTATAAAAGTTTGAGGGTTGCTTTGAAAAAGAAAATAAAAATAAAAGAAAGCAAAACAATCGATTAAATGGTTGGTTTAATCAATTAAAATGGAATATTTAGGAGTGCGGTTTCACCACGGATTCTCGTTGTACTAATTCCTACATAATTATCACAACTTGTCTCCTATCTCGGGTAGTGGCCTGTGAATAGAATTGTTTGCTTTCACGATACAATTCACTATATTAATTTAGACCGGTTCCACGTCAGTAGTAACCTATACCCTAAATTAGGTGCATGAAAAATATATCTCTAGGTTTCGACCATTAACCGTACATTGCCTTTTCCAAAGGATTTATAAGTTAATGTGATTATTACGTCTTTTCAACTGTTAATTCTTCGTCAAAAGCAATTAAAGGTATTAAATTATCATTATGGTGATCAAGCACAATGATAGAATTGAGAAAACAATATCATACCATGGATTTGAGAGACAAATTATGGTTAACTATGTAAAAAGTGTAATACAACGATTATCCGGGCTACTCCCAGTCCTAAAGACAAAAGGGATTAGCCCCATATGTTCATCTCAATGAGAAACGCGATGAAAGGAGAAGAAAACATAGGGGAAACATGGATGGGGATGGTGTAACCCCTGAACGAAGGAGAACCGGACAATCCTCAGTGCAGGATGGGCATTCTGCAGCCTTCCGGCGGTAGAAAACTTCATCTACAGTTCTGGAAACATCCGGGGCGTAGCTCTGGTCTCCGTTCTTCATCCTCTCATCTTCCGAGACTTGTGCAGTGGCTAATGATGTGATCCTACGGTTTGGGCCATCTTTTCTAGGTATAGGGATCACTTACGGCTGCCAAAACATCACGACCATTCATTTAGATTCGATCTACAGAAATTCCTGATCTGACGACGTCGATACCATCGACTACGAGTCGATGGTATTGACCCGCTATAGTACCAGCAACCCTTTCCTTTTATGGGGGTTTGCTCTGATGTCACATCGATACTATTGACATCCTGCGTCGATGGTATTGACGCGTGGATGTTTGGCTCGCTAAAGACATCTCGCTACCATCGACTTCTGGGTTGATGGTATCGACCCATTCTGCTCTTTCCGGCTACCTCACTGTGGTCGTCTCGATAGTATCGACAATCGTCGATGATATCGAAGGCTGCATATATGCGAATTGACTGAAATTCA
Organism: Alisma plantago-aquatica; assembly: GCA_963693085.1. Lineage (NCBI taxonomy): Eukaryota > Viridiplantae > Streptophyta > Magnoliopsida > Alismatales > Alismataceae > Alisma > Alisma plantago-aquatica. Next base: position 317,430,250 of record OY856411.1, on the reverse strand, counting down.
AAGATAAACTCAACTTGACTTTGAGAAATATGATCATTTGTACCAAATAAGATAAAACAAGGTAAATTTGATGCATAACGAGATTATAGGCTGAAGGAAATGAATCATGCGATATTAACCACAAAGATGACCAATAAACGCATAAAACACATATGAAACTAGCCTATAAAAGTGACTTAAAATCCTCGCATCAAACTCCCCTAAGCTTGAACTTTGCTTGTCCTCGAGCAACAAAACTACATAATATAATTGTGAGGGTCAACTAAAGAACATACTAGCGTAAAAGACATCACCATATGATTCCCACCTAGCATGCACATACCGGCCCTCACTAACCACAAAACGATAACTACCCTAACGGTGACAATAATTGTCCATGAGAGATGTCCACCCCAAGACCAACAAACACTATCAAATAAGGCAGTTGATATAATAAATTCCTCCGGTTCAGGCTTGGTGCATCTTGTGATCTCCTGTCTACGTTGCTCATTGACCGGCCTAAATTGTGTGTCCTAAAATTGGAGGCGGATTTGAAGGAGTCGAACTTTTACATTTATAACCCGAAACCTTCTAGGCCCCCGCAACTTTGTTTACAGGGTCGAAGTAGATATACGGGGTCAAACACGGGGACAAGGGTGGTAGTGTAGAGAACGCTGAATCGACACGTTACACTCCGACAAGGGTAGAGATGGTAAGGTTCCCAAAGGGAACAGCAGGATAAGACCGATAAAACAAAAGAAACCTATCTCCAACCGGAGCTACTAGGAAGATTAAGGTTTAAAGCAATTATCGGTTTTTAGGGGTTTCCGTGCAACGGAAACAGAGAGGTAACACTAATGCTATAGAAAGGTACAAAGGAGAAAATTTCGATAAAACAAGCGGCATCAGAAACATCATGTACCCCTCCTCTCGAAGCGGGTACCTCTAACCAAGCATCAACACCCCTCTCGAGTTTGCTGGGCTTAAGTTAGAGTGGAAAGGTTACTAAAGCAACTCCAATTCCAGGCACTCTCGTACTCCAGAATCGGACCAAACACTAGAGCCACAACACCTCTCTCGAGGCTGTTGCAACGGGAAAACACGATTCGGTAGCTAATCGAAACGCGATCCAAGTGTACAAGCTAGAGTTCAGATGTTAAACATAGCAATCATCCAACAAAGGTACCAAACATGAAGCAGCAGATAATTACACTCTTCTATTTCCATTAACATATAAAGGTCTGATTACATTTCATAAGTAAAAGAAGTAAATGACTGAAATAACAAAGATAAATGTCGCCTCCTTGATCTAGAAGGGCGAATGACAGCAGCAGACTCTCCAGCCCGATACCGGGAAGGAGCCTCGCCCAATACGCCCGTGTCGGGCGGCACCCTCTCGGGCGACACGCTCGTAATGGGCAGACATATCGTGTGGGCTGCCCTTACCCGATACGATCATGTCGGGCGGCACCCTCTCGGGCGACACGCTCCGACTAACGATGCGTATCGGGGTTCGGTATCGTGTTGGGCTTAGAGTGTCGCTTTATGTATCGGGTATACTTGTCGGCCGATATCGATGTGCAGTGGTGCCCGACACATCCCTAAGTGAACCATTCCCTCCCTCTCGGGATGGGGAAGAGCTCACCTAGAATCGCCCAACACAACCTCTGAGGCACGACATGCTAGCTCTTGGTGCTTCCTGAGTTGGCTTGCTTAGGGTTCCGACCCATCCCATCGGAGTCCTGTAGCTGTTATTTATAGGCAGTGGTTGGGGAATTTATGGTGCTCAGGACGCCACGTGTCCTTCATCAGCTCTTATTATCGTGGAGTCGGGGATGGCCGATATCAGTATCGCCCGATACAAGGATGTCGGCTATCGGTCATCGTGACGAGTGGCGCCTGCCGGTGGGTGGCCTGTATCACACGACATGCTTAAGTTGTCTTGGCAAACCCGACTCCCAGTCGGATGAGAGGCGTATCGCCAGTTAGTCCTTCTTACGCGACATCCTCATGTCACACGTCGATGTATTGTGCCACCCTGTCGGGAAGTGGGCGTATCAGCCGGCTGGTGGGAAGGCTGATGTAGGTGGAACACGTTTGTGGGCCGGGACGGGCCTTATTGCTGATAAATGAGTTAAAAATGGAGGAAAACTCTGCAAAATATGATAAAATTGGATTAAGAGCATAGCGAGGCTTGTTTATTCAATAACATATATAAAAAGAGAGGAAAATAGTTAAAAAGGGCAGTTTTGATAATGAAATAAGGACCAAAAACATCACAAAATTTGGTGTTATCAACTCCCCCAAACTTAGCATTTTGATTGTCCTCAATCAATATTTAAACTTTATTTTGTGATGCTTCTTCTTGCCCGGTATAGTTTTCAGACCATGGGTTAGAGTGAGTATTGGGGTGTCTTTCTAAGAATACGGCCTGGTTACAAACAACAGACTTTATTTTCTCCTACCTTATTTAAGAAATTTTTTTCTCTACAGCTGCGGCGAGACTTTGGTGCATGATTCCGAAGTTAGCTTTCACACCAAACAACTTTAGGGACAAAAAGTTGTGTGTTGGGTAGGCTAAGGCTTTTTGGGTTTTTCTTATTTCCATTAGTCCATCCAGGTACGGGTCCGCTAATTGGCAAGTGGTCCCTGCAGTCCAAGCCAGTTGGCTTTAGAGAAGTGATTTCACATCCTACGTACCACTGCCCCGGATCTACCATGCCTAAAGATGGGTACTTTTGGAAAACAAGTGTGTATGTATTTTTTTCTTTCTTTTAATATGGCACAACTCTCATGCTTTTATTCACTCTCATAAGATTATTCTCTCTTTTTGGGATTTTGTTGGGTAAGGGAAAACAAGAGAAATTTTTGCTGTTTGGGCAACTTTTTCCTTATGCATACACGTCTCTTAGCTGTTGTAAGATTATTTTTCAAAATTTTTGGCATGGAAGGTCATAGTCTTTTGTCGTTTGAGGCTGCGTTATCAGAGAGGCATAACAAAACTTGCATCTCCTTAGGCACATAGAAAATAAACTGGCAAGAAGTCGAATCTGATTTTTACTATATAGCGTTTTTGTACATATGTATGAAGACAAAAATAAGCAAAAATTTTAAAAAAAACTTAGCAAATTTTTTTTGTATGTACATATGGTGAAGGAAAAGAACAAGAAGCATAAAAGGGTTGAAGAAAATTTGTTTTATACCTCCCTCACTGGTACATGGTACCCCCCCCCCCCAAACTTACTCCACACTTTGTCCCAGATTTGTGAAGAAGATAAGGTTGGGTAATGTTAACTCAGTGAAGGTTAGCTGGTGAGTGCACCTGTGCCAGATAGAAGCTCCCACAAATATTCTCCTCATTTGCTATGATAGTCGATGTGGTGGAGCTGGTCAGGCATCGCTTCATTCGATATCCATTCCAGCACGAAGATGCCACAGTCGTTGGATAGAGGAATCTGTTGCGGACTGCGGTGGCAGAATTGGAGCTCGTGCCATTTGCTTGCTACTGTGTCTAGGAATGGTTGTATCAGTGTTGCCACGTCCTCATAGTATTTTCATACTAGGCGCTCGAGGGAGGTCAACGCTGCTGATGTACACTATACCGGATGGTCCTTGTTGCTGTCCGAGCTGTTATAGAAGATTCTTGCTCATTGGCGAGTGTACACCGTTAGGGGCGTCCAATGATTGTAATGCAGGATGGGCAGGAAGATTGTGCGCGGAACCCCACATTCCAACTCTGCCAGAAAAGATTGCTTTGCTCCTGTTTCATCAGCAAGGCAGATGTCATTGAACAACAATGGATGAGCAATGTATGCATGTTCAAACTTTGTTTGTAGAGTTTGGATGTAGGCGGCTGCCACAGATATCGCCACACATCCTCCATCTTTTACCATGTCCCTTAAGTCATCGACCGGGACTATGACATCGCCTGCCTCGTAGATCACGTTTTCCGGGGTAGATTCAGCTAACTTCAGAAGAATTTCATTAACCTTCTCCTGCGTGAGTGTAAAGCACGAGAAGTGGTCGAAGTTGTTGATCAATTCTTCTGAAATTTCAGGCGAAGTAGGGTTTTCGAATCCGTGCACTGCCCGCAGGATCTCCAACTGCTTACCTGCCCCGTACATGTCTTTTTCTACCTCAACTTCCTTTTCTGGAGTACTGCTGGGCTGCGAAGATTCTTCTTCTAAGTCACTGTCCAACAGTCTCTTTGGTATCCCTACGTCCTGGAAATAGCACCTGTCTTTGATCAGCAACATGGCGTATATGCTCCTGAGGTGGTAAAAGTTTGGCCCTGGAGGTGCCTCATGTTTCTAAATATGTTGAGCAGCTCCATGGCGCGCAAGATGATAAAGGCGTTGTTTCCGCTTCCCTCTTCAGCTTGGATGGGGAAGTCTCAGATAGAAAAGAAGTTCCAAACGCCGTTGTGACGTTTGACTCCTTGCTTGATAGCTTGTAGAAGACGCAGCGGTAGAAGACTCATGTGTTTGTCCTCCGGGCGACTGAAAACAAGCCCGGAGCGTGGCACCTCATTGCTGCTGCAGCTAAACAGATGGACATCGTGGTTCCTGAGGTCTACCACGTAGAGGAACCACACGTTGCGGTGCTTGTACGGGGCCAACACGATGTTCGTGTTATGCTCTTCGACGTGCTGCAGCATGTTGGCCACCACAATGGAGTCTGGTACTCCCAACATCAGTCTTCTTGCCAAGGTCGGGGTGGCATTGTATATTGTTCTCCGACCTATCCCAGCATTGATATTCTCTATTATTGCACCTTCTAGGACCCTGAACAACTTTTTGCCGACGACGGTAGGCAAGTGGAATATGCTTCTGAGTGCTCCCCATCATATGGAGAAGTAGTCGTCGCTCCAGACGACGTCTTCTTCGTCTGTCTATGACCTCAGGACCTTATTCAACAACTTCTGGTCCCTGATTGACAGGTAGCCGATGACCCTTCTGTCAAAGTCAGTCATCTCGAAGGAAGGTAGCTCTGACGGCGCAGAGAACACATCTGTCATCAAGCGTATTCCTCTGGGGAGGTGCCTTTCATTGGCGACACATATATCTCCCCCTTCTCCCTCTGATTCATCAGAAGAGTCCTCCCCGACGCTGATATCTTCATTATCATCTTCAACTTCATCTAGGGGGGCTGAGGGAGTTGTTTCCTCTAGACTGCGGGAGCTCGCCTGTCCTGCTGGAGCTCCGTTAGTTGACCTTGGTCGCATCTTTTCCTCGGGCATGTGGATGACCCGCTGGAGGGGGAAGAGGACGAAGGTCCTGACAAGGTTGCCGACGAGGAGGGTGGAGAGCCTGCTCCAGGCGGTGATGGAGACCTTCTTGGTTGCCTTGGGCGTGAATGGTCATCCCCCCTATTCAACCTCTCCTCGATTGCGTCAAGGCACAGGAAGGCCTGCTGAAGCATTGCGTTGAATACCTCTAGTTGGTCGGGAAGTCCAACTAGAGTCAGCAGTGCCTTTTCCTGGTCGTTCAGCCTTTGCTGGAAAAAAGAAAACTTACGGGTTAGAGAAGTAAATGTACCCAAGTGACTATCTGTTACCTCCCACAAGTAGTTGAATTCGTGCCCCAACATCTTCCCCAACGATGGAGGGGCTCCTGCAGATCTCCCTCTCATTCCCTCGATACCACCCTCATGCGAGGGTCTACTTGACGAGGTAGAACCTATCTCGATTGTCCATGAGGCAGATGTTGCTGGTGGTGGAGAAGGCCGTGGTGTGGGTGGATGCTGCTCCACCTCTACATTGTTGGCGATCTCATCAGCAGCTGCTATGGGGGACACCAGCGGCGGTGTCAGTGTTAGCCGTGCAGCTTCGATCTCCATCTCGAGGATCTCGGCGAACACCCTAATATCGGCGTCTGGCTATGCTTGTTCTTCTTCCTGTAAAGGCACTACAGGAGCTTCGGGAGCTGTGGCTGTCTCTCCCGCGACAACTCCCGTCGTTGTCTCAGCGACCTCAATGATTGCCGATTCTTTCCCAGCCATGACATATGTTGTCGTTATTATGGCTGGTAAAGTAGGAGTGACGACAGCACTATCAACTACTGTCGTCGGTGGCTCAGAGCAATGGGCTGCTCGGCAGGAGCTGCTGAAGATTTGTCCTGCCGAGTGTCTAGAGGGATTGGTTCTCCTCTTGCAGCTGCCATTTCTTGTATTCTGGTGGTGGCGGCGTAGGCTGCGTCTACCGCCACAGCTTCTATTTCTACTGCGGTGAAGACCAGCTTTTCTGCATCATAGGTGGCGCAGCGAGGGAGTGAGAGGAGTGTATTTGTCCTTACAAATTTGTAAAAATAGCATCTCCCCTCCTTCTTTATAATGCTGGCCCTCATGAAGTACTTGAGGTCGATCAACTCATTGCCCTCATCCTCGACAAACTGCGCGGTTCCCGTGGGTATCCAAGCCCAACCACGATCAGGTTGACGATGCCACCCATGCAATATTTCTTGGTGGCATCCTTTATTGGGTGCAGCCTATTCAGCAAAAACCACCCGAGGTTGATCACTCTTTCCTCCATCATGTGCCAAATGACGTGGAGTTCCTCGATGTAAATGTTGCTGGATCTGTTCTTGCTGAACAGCAGGCACACCACCAGCTTGTACACTATCCTCCAAAAACAGGAGTGCACCGCCGCCACCTTGCTTCCCATCTTGAACGATGTTTCGCCGGTTAGCCTTTCCCAGAGATCAACGGAGTTGAACCCGTATCCTTCGGTGATCCTTTCACCGTTATTTAGCAGCCTCTCCTCCTCCTCGCTGGAAGAGAACATTTTTTTGAGCAGCTTCTCGGAGATGACGTGCTCCGAGTTGTACAACCGCGATTGCAGTATGTCTGCTCCGCCATATTCTTCTTTTTCTGCTGCGGTATTCTTCACTCGGAAGAGAGACGACATGAACTCTCTCATGAGTTCGGTGTAGGAGGCAGAACGGCTGAGGAAGATCTTCCTCAGTCCTACAACGACAAGGATGCTCTCCAGTCTTTCAAAGATACCCATTTGAATGAAAGAAAACTGGTGGCAAAATCTACTTGGCCTGTAGAGCTTGGTCGCCAGTTCTGCATAACAGCGTCCCTGCTCGTCATCTCTCGGCATGAACCTTCCTGGTGTGTGATCCAGGGGTTTTGCCATGGCTGTTGGAGCTGTGGTTGGAGCCACCACCTCTCCCGTCCTTGTTCTCTTTTCTGCTATTGATGGCCCAGCCACCTCGGGATTCGGGCATTTCCACCCGACCATTGTCGCTTCAGCTGCGGCTTCGATGTCGATTCTTCTTCCGTGTTCGTCAACTCGAACGATAGTCTGCTTTGTACGGGCCATTTCTGTGAGCATTAAACAAATTCATTGATCAATTAAACGTACTGATATTAAGGTAGGCAGAGTTAAAATTTGATACCGGCATTTAAAAGGAAAACTAGCTATTCTAAAAAAAATTGGTTTGATACAAAAATCACCCGACACCACTGTATCGGGTGATACAAATCTTTCAAAGATGAAGGCTCGTGCTCGATACAATCAGGGTATCATTCGTCAAAAAACATCATAGGCGATATAGAACAAGACAATATAGAGAAAACTGCGCGTTAGGTTCGCTGCCCGACATGGGTGTGTCAGGCGATACGGCTGCGAGAAAGAAAGTACCTGATAGACCGTTCTTCATAGAAAAAAAACGTGTCGCCCGACAACAAAACAAGCGAGACGGCACATGGAGGGCGTCACGGTTATCGCCCGACATGGCATATCGGGCAAGTGTGTCCTAAAGGCATGTCGCGCGACACGCGTGTCATGCGATACAAGGGAGCTCAGCTAAAGCCGTAAGTCTGATAAGTTATGTGCGATAGGAAGGTCGTGTCGGGTTACCCAGGACGATATGGCTGTCGGGCTATACCTTTGCTATTTTCTTAGGTTTTCTACGCGATACGAGAGCAGAAAAAGGATGCGCGACACGAGAGTGAACGAAGGAAATCACCGCACGATACTAGTAGGTAGAACAGTAAAATACAGTAGCCCGACACGGTAAAAGCTTTACATTATATATAGCGATCCCAACCGGGGGTAAAATGGGTAATTCCGGGACGTGCGTCGACCATTGGGATAAGTCATTACTGAGACGGGTAGTCCATCCGTCGTCACAAGGGTAGTTACTCATTTTGCACGATATTGGTGTACTCCGCCCAGGCATGTCACCTGTCACGGCCGTTGCGATGCTCGAAATACCATCGCCCTATATGAGCGTGCTCAGCGCGCCGGTTGAGCTGCCGCCCGACCCGGTCAGGGAAAAGAGTTACCTTCCCGATGCACGGTTGCCCGACACAAGGCCCTAAGGAAAAGAAACACTAGATAAAACCCAAAGGCGAAGCAAAGGAAAAAGGCGATAGATGGGTAAAACATCACCGGCCTAAGGCTAAATCCCTAGCCTCAGATAGTATTACTCATCCAGGTCTATAAAATGGAGCAGTGGCCCAAAAAACAAAAGAGTCAGCGCATGTAATGACCCGTGCCTTATTACAGTCCAAATGTTCATAGTGTCTGTTTTGCAGGAAAGTAAATTGCATCCTATTCTAGGAAAGAAAAGAAAACTCAGGCTGCCTCCCGAGAAGCACTGTAGTTTTCTTCTTCAGCTTGACGTCTTCTAGCTTCTTCACTCCTTAGCCTTTGGCATCATCCATCTCGTGCAACTCGATCCCCGTTTCTCTCGATCACTGCCCTGCTTTCTTTTCCATTTCAGTATTGGACGATATTTTTCTAGAAGGATTCTTCATTAATTCGGCCATTTGAGCTAACTGCTGATCAATCTGGCATTGATGCGTCTACATATCTGCCATCTAGACCTACAATGAGTTCAAAACACCCGAATTCGATAGGGCACTCTGCGCTAACTGGTTATTAATTGTGTCCTGCCTCTTTACAAAATCAAACAGTTGTCCAACCACATCTGGTTGGCTAGAAACCTTATCCTGCTCCTTGGCTGATCCTTGGTACTTAACTTGACCCTAGAAGTTTCCTTTGTTCGACTGGAGGGAGGTGTTTTTGGTGTACTGACTTGGTCCTCCCCTCTTTTCGAATGCTTGGGGCGGCTTAGAGGAACTATGCAGCTGATGTGAATTTTCAGCTGCATCCTTTTTGCCGTAACTGAAACCAGGGTAGTCCGGCCTTTTAAAATTTACAAAAGAGACATTTTCAGTCTCTTCAGCCTCAGATTCAGTATCGCTTGATGCGTCTGGTCGGGTGTAGATGCAATTGTCTACCCCATGGCCCCCTTCTCCACATGTTACACACTTCATCACTTTTTCAACCTGCTTCTTACCTTTTCTGCCAGATTCCTTTAGCTGCTTGACATCCGTAGCTATCCTCTGGATCTGAGAAGTAATAGCCTCTAGAGCCTTGGATTCAGAAGAAGGTCCTTCACTAACCTTCTTAGCCTGCCCTCTATCAGATCTATCATAATTAGTGCCGGCTTGCAGCTCGTCCATGTTTTTGATAATCTTCTCAGACCTGCTCGACTTCTTCCCTAGGAAGTCACTTCCTGCTGCAGCGTTTAGTGAAACCCTTTCGTCGGGAGTTAGACCATTATAGAAGGTAGTGACAAGGAAACCTTTCTTGTAGTTGTGGTGAGGGCAGTCCCTCTGATATTCCTGGTATCACTCCCAGGCGTCGTGGAGGTTCTCATTGGGCCTTTGCATGATGGAAGTTATCCTTTGTCTATTCCTTACTGTCTTCTCGGTTGGATAGAACTTGTTCATGAAAGCATCTTCCAGTGCTCCCCATCCATTTAGAGCTTGGTGGGGAAGTCCCAGATACCACGACAGAGCCTTATCTTCCAAAGAGAAGATGAAGCCCTTGCAGTAGATGACCTCCTGGGGGACACCCCACATCTTAATGGTGTCGTAGATATTCTTGAAAGCATCCAAGTGATGATAGGGGTTGTCGTTCTTGCAGCTCCCCCTAAAGATTTTATTTTGGATCATGGAGATTACAGATGACTTGAGCTCAAAATTGGCGGCGTTGAATCGTGGGATTATGACAGGGCATCGGGAATTATTAGCCTTTGTGGAAGCTAACTCCCTCAGAGTCTTTTCTTCTTCATCTGACTCGTTGCTGTCACTACTTTCCTAGTGCTGATTCTGATCATTGTGATTCCTTCTGTGCCTTCGATGGTGACGACGTCTATCTTGGCATTGGTCATCCTCGAACTGCTCTCCTTCTGGATCTTCATGTTGATCATGGCAGTCATAGCGGTCATTTTCTTCAGGTGGAGGGGAGTTAGGTCTAGCCCTCCTTTGACGTTCGCCCTCTGAAAGAGATTGTTCAACACGAGGCGGCATGTTAGGTTATGTCGATGCTCAGGTGAGCAAGGTGCCTTCCTTCTGAGTAGCTGAGATAGCGTGAAAAAGAATCAAGTTAGAAAATATGTTATCAATAATATGAATTATTCATTTTAGGCAAAGAATAATAATAATATTAAAGAAAGGAAAAAGAGAGTGCTGTCAAGCTTATTTCTGAGCTTGAGGCACTGGAGTGTAGTTAGTGGATTCGGGTTCATCTACAATACTATTTTGCCTTATCCCCAACAACGACACCAAAAAGTTGACCGACCTAAATCGCGCGTCCTAAAATTGGAGGCGGATTTGAAGTGGTCAGACTTTTACATTTATAACTCGAAACCTTCTAGGCCCCCGTAACTTTGTTTATGGGGTCAAAGTAGATATACATGGTTAAACACAAGGACAATGGTGGTAGTGTAGAGAATGCTGAATCGACACGTTACACTCCGACAAGGGTAGAGATGGTAAGGTTCCCAAAGGGAACAACATGATAAGACCGATAAAACAAAAGAAACCTATCTCCAACCGGAGCTACTAGGAAGATTAAGGTTTTAAGCAATTATCAGTTTTTAGGGGTTTTCGTGCAACGGAAACAGAGAGGTAACACTAATGCTATAGAAAGGTACAAAGGAGAAAACTTCGGTAAAACAAGTGACAGCAGAAACATCCTGTACCCCTCCTCTCGAAGCGGGTACCTCTAACCAAGCATCAACACCCCTCTCGAGGTTGCTGGGCTTAAGTTAGAGTGGAAAGGTTACTAAAGCAACTCCAATTCCAGGCACTCTCGTACTCTAGAATCGGACCAAACACTAGAGCCACAACACCTCTCTCGAGGCTGTTGCAATGGGAAAACACGATTTGGTAGCTAATCGAAACGCGATCCAAACATACAAGCTAGAGTTCAGATGTTAAACATAGCAATCATCCAATAAAGGTACCAAACATGAAGCGGCAGATAATTACACTCTTCCATTTCCATTAACATATAAAGGTCTGATTACATTGCATAAGTAAAAGAAGTAAATGACTGAAATAACAAAGATAAATGTTGACTCCTTGATCTAGAAGGGCGACTGACAACAACACACTCTCCAGCCCGATACCGCGCAGGAGCCTCGCCTGATATGCCCGTGTCGGGCGTCACCCTCTCGGGCGACACACTCATAACGGGTAGACGTATCGTGTGGGCTGCCCTTGCCCGATACGATCATGTCAGGCGACACCCTCTCTGGCGACACGCTCCGACTAATGATGCGTATCTGGGTTCGGTATCGTGTCTGGCTTAGAGTGTCGCTTTAAGTATCGGGTATCCTTGTCGGCCGATATCGGCATGCAGTGGTGCCCGACACGTCCCTAAGTGAACCATTCCCTCCCTCTCGGGATGGGGAAGAGCTCACCTAGAATCTCCCGACACAACCTCTGAGGCACGACACGCTAGCTCTTGGTGCTTTCATGAGTTGGCTTGCACAGGGTTCCGACCCATCCCATTGGAGTCCTGTAGCTGCTATTTATAGGCAGCGATTGTGAAATTTATGGTGCTCAGGACGCCATGTGTCCTTCATCAGCTCTTATTATCGTGGAGTCGGGGATGGCCGATATCAGTATCGCACGGCACAAGGATGTCGGCTGTCGGTCATCGTTACGAGTGGCGCCTGCCGGTGGGTGGCCTGTATCGCGCGACACACTTAAGTTGTCATGGCGAACCCGGATCCCTATCATATAAGAGGCGTATTGCCGGTTAGTCCTTCTTGCGTGGCATCCTCATGTCGTGCGTCGGTATATTGTGCCACCCTGTCGGGCAGTGGGCGTATCGGCCGGCTGGTGGGAAGGCTGATGTAGGTGGAACACGTTTGTGGGCCGGGACGGGCCTTATTGCTGATAAATGAGTTAAAAATGGAGGAAAACTCTGCAAAATATGATAAAATTGGGTTAAGAGCATAACGAGGCCTGTTTATTCAAAAACATATATAAAAAGAGAGGAAAACAGTTTAAAAGGGCAGTTTTTATAATGAAATAAGGACCAAAACATCACAAAATTTGGTGTTATCACTCATATCCTAACTACCATCTACATGGAAGCAGATCTCCTGATATACAAGAATGAGGAGATAATCATAGGTGTCCTATCGTTTTGAGCAACGGGTGGATGAAATGGGTGGTTGTGGAAGAAGAGGAAGAACAATATAGTTTAACATGCAAAAACAATAAAAATGATCTAAATGATGCATATGCGTATGGAAATGACCTAATGCCTACATTTTAGGTGGAATGATGCATGCTCTACTATTCCGTCTCAATGTGAGATGGAATGTATACAAAACTACATCATGTACTTATTCTTTTTTTTAATATACAGGTGAAACAAGTTCTTTTCTCCCTCTAATTTCTGCTTAATTTTTTTTCTTTTTTTTTTTCAAGCCCTTCTTCTTCTCAATTTTTGATTAGAGAAACATTTACAATATATATTTTTTCAGGCTTATTTTCACATAACTACCACAATTGGTGCATTACAATTCACTTCTCAGAGAGTATAGAACAAGTTCCTCGCATTTCTTATTTTTCAGAATAAGTAAGGCACATAATGTCCTATATGCTCAAGAGTATGCAAAATGCAACTACATGAACGTAATTATGCAACTACAATGGCATGCACTCTAAAATGTGTGCATGCATGACTAATCTACAAATCTCTTTTCATTTTTCATTTTTTATGCAAAATCTAGCTATAATGCAATCCTATCTAAATGGCATGCAATCAAAAGATGAAAACTGTAATGTGTTCCCAGTCCTTATGGTAGAGTTTGAATGAAATGAGGTGGATAGATCACAAGACTAATTGACAGAATCATTGGAAAAGATTATATGTCCCTCCTTACTGACATGTGTACCAATCAATCAACGGGTTTCTCTCTCTCACTTATGATTAAAGTCTCATTACCGTTTGGTCAGTTTAGGCTCAACATCCAAATCCGTCCACATTTATTGAACCAGAAGGATGTACAGTTATGATCATATGTTTCAAAGTTGACCTACCCAATTATTTTCATAAGTTAGGCACTCAATTTCAAACAAGTCAAGCTTACAATTTCTTGAAAAATCTTTTAAATTAATTATCAAATTTCAAATTTCCCCCATATGACAAACATAGAGATGACATGCATTTATATTAGACATCCATGGATTACACTAGATAGATTGTGGATCCTAGAAAGCTGTAAACAATAAGCAATACTAAAAACAAAACTGCAAAGAGCTAAGAAAAATACTAAAAGAAAAGAAAATAAAAAATAAAAACTAAGATAGAAACTGTTCCATCTCCCCCCTAAGCTTGAATTCGACTATGACCTCATAGTAAAAAACAACCTCATAAGGTGGAACAGTGATACCCTCTATTGCTCAGGTGGCGGAAATGGTGGGTACTGTTGGGTATGGGGGTTCCAATCTGGATATTGCCCCCGAAAGCTCGGATCATAAGGTGGCATGGGCGGTGGCTGTGGATATCCCCCGAAGTAGCCTTGGCTCCAATAATGATCTTAGAAAGGCTGCTGTTGCTACTCTATCCTCCCTAACCGGTCATAGACCTGCTACTGGTTGGCGAATAGCTGGCGTTCATTCTCAAAGATTGCCTGCTGATTTTCATACAACCTATTCTACATATCCTGGATCCCTACAAAAGATGTCTGGTGGGATTGTTGCATGGTCTGCTGGGACTCCTGGTTAGATTGGAGCATGGTATACATCCTCTGCATAGAATAGGGGTCATCTCCATCGTGGGAGGGTTGTAGTGGCGGCGGCTGGGAAGATGATGAAGCTCCCGGGTAGAAGCGTGGATGCTTCTTTGGGGCTACTCATGACCGAAGAGGTGTGAACGCCTCCTCTTCCTCCTCATCGTCGTTGCCCGCATCGTCGTCGTCTCCCACGTCCTCTTCTTCCTTGGAATTCTCAATGGCAATGATAGGCCATCAGAAGTGCTGGCCTGGATGGAGGTTGAAAACGGGGTCTGGCAGTATGCACTCCTGATACTCTTTATTAATGTGGCAATGAGCATATACCACACCATCGCAGAGTGTAAGAAGACTAGAGCGGTGGAAATGGGCCAAATTGACGGGGTTCCGGCTAACCAGTGGAGGGAGTGTGGATAGGTCTATCCCAAGGTAGAGGGATAGTGGCATGATAAATCCCTCAAAATGAATAGGGGCTCGTCTGGTGCTCCTCTTCACTACCATCACACGTGTCAAGAAAAATGCACCCCAGTTAAGATTTTCCCTCTTCAGTAGCTTATAGAGGAAAACTAGGTCTGTCTCCTAGAACTTGCTCAGTGACAGTTCACCACGAGCAAAGAAAGTAATACACATCATACATTGAAGAATCCATACGAACGGGTGCTTGAAGTCGGTGACGGCTGCATTGTGGTAGCTAAGCGTCTTGCCTGCCAGTGTGGTCACCAACTGCGAGAACATCTCGTCATAGTTGGCCCGATTGTCTGGCCGTCTGTACTTCTCGGGTGAATGCCACCAGTTGTAGACTGAGTTGAACTGGTCGAGCGTGATGGTGTAATTACAGTTGAAAAGCCGGAAGGAGACTCGACCCTTGACCCATTCACAGTCGGTGGTGATGAGGTCATTGGGCATGACACAAATGTCGAGAGATGCCATGAACTCTACCATGAGTTCCTTGTATGTCGGCCACTCACCAAAGAAAGGATGACCCTCAACATGATAGGGAATTTGTTCCTCACTTGGTAACAACCTCCCAACTTGGCCACGGAGGACAAAGTTGAGGTTGTCCTCAAAGCCCAAGTCTTAGATTAGGGCCCGATCAACGTAATGAGTGGGCTCGATTGATCACTTCATTAACTCGTTGTAGATCTTCTTCACATCCACTGAGGGATGTGCAAGCCTCAGACGGGGAATGGAGCTTGGCGGTGGTGGTGCGAATGTCTCAATCTCCATTGGAGCAACGCGCAAGGAAGATGACGCTCCATGCCTCACCATGGTGAACAGAGAAAAGATAGAGAAAAAGAGCTCAGTGAAGGTCGGAGAAGATGATCTCCACAGTCGATGACGAACTCGGGGAAGATATGTAGCTCACCGGATGCTCAGTGAAGGTCTCTGTCTTCTCATCAATGCTCAATGTCGAGGTTGAGGAAGAATACTCTGAAGGTGTGAAGAGAAATGAAATACAACCCTTCCTTTTATAGATGAGGTCGGCGTCCCTGGTACCCCATCGATACCATCGACACTTGTAGCACAATCCGTTCCTTTGCTGGCATCAACGGTCGTTGATTGCTGGATGTGGGGGATCAGATCGGTGATGCGTCGATACTATCGATAAGGGTCGATGGTATCGACCCGTCCCACAGATCGACCTCCAAATTTAGCGCGCTTCATTAATGGCATCTCGTGGATCGCTGACATGGCCCGTTGATACCATCGACATGGCGTCGATGGAATCGACTTCTGTATGCATCCATTATCCTCGCGAGGCCTTGTCAGTGGATTCCCCTGAAGCTGTATCGATACCATCGACATGGCCATCGATGGTATCGATATCTCTGCTACCAATTTTTCTAAAAATCTTCAGGGATCTCACGAGCATCGACCATGGTGTCGATACTATCAACCTCCTCCAGAATTTGAGTCAATCAACCTATTGTGTGGTCGATACTATCAATGAGGCCGTCAATAGTATCAACGAAGCAAAATTTCTATTGTGTCCTCTCTGCACCCTTGTCACTACCATCGACATAAGGGTCGATGGTATCGACACCCAAGCAGTCTTGCACACTTAACACACATATCAGGGCATCATTTTTACAACCCTTAGTACTAAATTAATGAAAAATACTTCAAAAACATGAAAAATTAACTAAATGAAAATACAGTTACCAATGGTTGGGTTGCCTCCCAACAAGCGCCCTACTTTAACGTCTTAGGCTAGATGAAATCAAGCTGTTCATTCTTCCTCAAGTGCCATGAGTTTAACCTCATGCACCTTCCTTGTGTAGTCCTCCCCATAATAGTGCTTCAATCTTTGACCATTTACTAAGAATGTTCTATCACCATCCTTAACCATGATAGCACCATGGGGTCGCACCTCCTCTACCACAAACGGCCCACTCCTGCGGGATCACAATTTTCCAGGATGCAACTTCAACCTTGAATTGAATAAAAGAACCCTCTCACCCTTTTTGAATACTCACATCTGAATGTGGCGATCATAGATTTGCTTTGTCTGCTCCTTATAGATCCTTGAGTTCTCGTAGGCATTCATCCTTAGCTCATCTAACTCATTGAGCTCTAACATTCACTTTCTCCCTGCCTCGTCCATGCTCAAATTCAATTTCCTTAGCGCCCAGTGCGCTTTGTGCTCCAATTCTACTAGAAAATGGCAGGCCTGGCCGTACACCAACCTAAAAGTCATAGTTCCTATTGGTGTTTTAAATGCGGTCCTGTATGCCCATAGTGCATCCGGTAGCAACACACTCCAATTCTTCCTTGACGAGGCCACTGTGCGCTCCAGGATCTTCTTAATCTCTTTGTTCGACACTTCAACCTGACCTTATGTTTGCGGGTGATACGGGGTACCTACATTGTGCTTGACCCCATATTTTCTCAATAATGCAGTGAATTTCCAATTCATGAAGTGGGTGTCTCCATCTCTAATGATCATCCGTGGCACACCAAACCTACAGAAAATATGATCCTTCATGAACTTGCACACTACTACAACATCATTAGTCCTTCTAGGTATTGCCTCTACCCATTTCGATACATAATCGACAACAAGCAAGATATATAAATTAGAATTAGAGGATATAAAGAGTCCCATGAAGTCAATACCCCACAAATAAAATACCTCAAATTCTTAAAATACATTAAGGGGCATCTCTTGCTGTTTTGAGATATTACCTCCCCTTTGACAGGAATCGCACCGCCTCACATAGTCATAGGCATCTCTAAAAAGTGTAGGCCAGTAAAGGCCACTCTCTAGCACCTTGGTCGCCGTCCTTGCACTCACATGATGACCGCCGGTGGGTAGTGTATGACAGTGACTAAACACACTATCATATTCATTTTCCGGTACACACCTGCGCAAGATTCCATCCCTGCATTGTCTAAATAGAATAGGGTCATCCCAAAAATAATATCTCAAAGAATGGAAAAACCTTTTTTTTCTCTTGATAAGTCCAATCATCTGGGATTTCCTTACATGCAAGGTAATTGACAATACGTGAAAACCAAGGATCCATAGATTGAATTGAAAGAATTTGCTCATCCAGAAATGTCTCGGTAATGGGTATGTTAGTATCCCTCTCATTAACCCGCTCTAACCGAGATAAGTGGTCCGCAACCACATTCTCAATGCCTGCCTTATCCTTAATTTCAATGTCAAATTCTAGCAATAATAAGATCCACCTAATCAATCTAGGTTTAGCATCTTTCTTCTCCATGAAGTATTTATGGCGGCATGATCAGTCCACACCACAACCTTAGAACCCACTAAATATTGCCTAAATTTTTTGAAAGTGAAAACCACGACAAGCAATTCTTTCTCGGAGTGGTGTAATTTAGTTGGGCATCATTTAAAGTTTTAGACACATAAAAAAACATTGTAGGTTTGTTCTCAAGATGCTGCCCAAGAACAGCCCCTATGGAAAAATCTGACGCGTCACACATAAGTTTAAAGGGCTTAGTCCAATCCGGCATTTGAACAACTAGTGCAGAAATAAAATTTTCCTCAAGTACCTCAAAAGCATGCAAACATTTATCGTTAAAATAAAAAACTACATCTTTCTCAAGCAATTTCGATAGCGGATTAGCTATTTTCGAAAAGTCCTTGATAAACCAGCGATAAAACCACACGTGACAAAGGAAACTCCGCATCCCTTTCACCGTATTCGGTGGAGGTAGTTTGGAAATAAACTCAATCTTTACCGGATCCACTTCCAGCCCCTTGCAGGACACCTTGTGTCCTAGCACTATACCTTCATTTACCATCATATGACACTTTTCCCGATTGAGGACTAAATGTGTGTCCTCACATCTTTGCAACACCTTATCAAGATTTTGCAAACATTAGTTAAATGATGCACCATAGATAGAAAATTCATCCATAAAAACCTCTAAATAACGCTCCACCATATCAGAGAAAATAGCAAGCATGCAACGCTAAAAAGTGGCCGGTGCATTGCACAAACCAAAAGGCATGCAGCGGTAAGCGAAAGTTCTGTAAAGACAAGTGAAGGTCGACTTTTATTGATCCTTAGGATCAATGGAAATCTGATTATAGCTGGAATAGCCATCTAAAAAGAAAAAATGAGAGCGGCCATCCAATCGCTCTAAAATTTGATCAATGAATGGGAGAGGAAAATGATCTTTTAAAGTAGCAGAGTTCAGACGGCGGTAATCAATGCAAACATGCCACCCGGTTACCAATCAGGTGGTGACCGATTCATTCAACATATTTTGAGTGACAGTGATTCCCCCCTTTTTAGGGACTACCTGTGTGGGTCTTACCCATGTCGAATCTAAAATAGCATACATGATGCCCGTCAAAAGAAGCTTGATCACCTCCTTCTTGATGACCTCCATCATTCTAGGATTGAGTCGACACTACGACTGAATCACTGGCTTGGCTCCTTCTACAAGCCAGATCTTGTGCTGGCATAGAATAGGGGAGATCCCCTTGATGTCAGAAATGGACCACCCAAATGCACCATGGTGGTTCTTCAACACAATCATCAACTGTGCTTCCTCATCGGCACTCAGATATGCCGATATGATCACCGGAAGCTTCTCATTATCTGCCAAGAAGACATACTTTAAGTGGGGGGGGGGTAGTGGCTTAAGTTCCAACTCAGGTGGGCTGACCAAGGAAGATTGAATCGGTGGTGGCAGCGGTCCCAAATCTTCATAGTGCTTGGCGTAATAGCAAGGAAGCACTTGAAGCATCTTTACACATTCTTGTAATGAGGTTCTTCTCATCCAATCTTCCATTAAGTTGAAAAGACATGCCTCAAGGGGCAGTTGCGAGTATGAGTCAAACATGGAGACTACTATAGCCTCATCCTCAGTAGATGGTGAAACTTCTTCTTCTTTATTGTTGGGATAACCCACTATTTCACAAGAGAAATTACCTTCGTCTGCTCCATGATGTCCACAACAATTATTCCTTTATCTACCTTTGTCATGACATGAGCCATATCAAGAAATGGCTTCCCTAGACAAAGAGAGATGTGGTGCTCAAAGTGCTTTATTTTATGACATTGTTCATTCGCTTGTGACTGCTTTGGATTTAGTGGCATGAGTATTTCAAATCTATCATTGGCTATACCCATTGTCAACCGGCCTCTACCCATCTCCAGTATCATGTCAGAAGTGGCTTGAAAGGGTCTTCCCAAAAGTAGCTCATTCCCTGGTTCATCTTTCATCTCCATAACAACAAAATCAGTCAGGAACACAAACCTATCAACCTTTACTAAGACATCCTCACAAATACCATACGACCTCACCACAGAATTGTCTGCCAGTTGAATTGTCATATTGCTCTATCGAGATTCTATTAGCCCAAGATTTTTGAATGTAGAGAGGGGCATCAAGTTGATACTTTCCCCCAGTGTTTAGAAAATCGGTCTAATCGGTCGAATAATCAGTTTTGGGGGTATACCGCTCCCAATATAAATAATCGGCCTATAATCGGTCCAGGACCGATTAATCAGCCGTTCGGGGGTATAATCGGCCGATTAATCGGTGATTTTCAAAATCAAATGCTAGTAATATTTTTTTTACATTAATTTTTTCTAATACTACTATTGGTCATTACAATTACATTCTCTTCCATTTTACATATTTTGTTTTCTCCTCATATTTTGTCAATAAGTTTGTAGTTAATGTTTATTTAACTGATCCTTATTGTTGATGTTTTCTTCTCTAATTTCATCAATGTTTCTAATTACTTCTCAATGCAATATTAGTCTATGACTTATCAATGTTTCTAATTACTTATCAATGTTTCTTCTCTAATTTCATCAATGTTTCAAGTTACTTATTAATGCAATATTAGTCTATTACTTATCAATGTTTCTAATTACTTATTAATGCAATATTAGTTTATGACTTATCAATGTTTCTAATTACTTATTAATACAATATTAGTCTATGACTTATCAATGTTTATAATTACTTATTAATGTGATATTAGTCTATGACTTATCAATGTTTTCTTATCTAATTTCATCAATGTTTCTAACTACTTATGAATTCAATATTAGTCTATTACTTATAAATGTTTCTAATTACTTATCATTGTCATTATTATATGGTCAATATATAATTTACATATATTTATGATTAATATTAAAAAAAATCAAAACCGATTAAAACTGAATATTCTCCCGCTTACACTCCCACATACTGTATATACTCTATTCGGTACCCTCTCCCCTCATACACTGATTACCACTTTTCAGAACACTGCTTGCCCCAGAATCACTTAGTGCCTCACCAAATTTTACTTTTCCAATATAGCAGGAGATGTTGAAGCAGCCCGAATCTTGTCTCTTTGGTGGCAGTTTACCCAGAATGAAGGTGCTGACCTACTTCTTAAGCACTACCACCTATGTATCAAGTATCTTCCTCTTCTTGGTAATTATGTCTTTCAAGAATTTACCATATGAGGGTATCTACTCAATCGCCCCCAACAAAGGAATTTTAACATAAAGTTTTCTAAAACTGTCCAAAAATTTCTTGAACTGTGCATCCACTGTCTTGGCTTTGAGACTGTTGGGGTAAGGGACGGGGACGATCTGTGCCCTCTGATTTGGTGGCACATATGGCGTCATATTATCCTTATCCTTCTCTGCAATAGGCTCCTCTATGTCCTTCCCTCCTTCATCTTCAACTGTCTCTACCACTTCAGTATCCTCTGCGGTCTCACCTTGATCTTTTGGCTGTGGAGTGCTCGGTTCATCGGCCCTAGGGTTTAAAAGTTTCTTTCCACTCTTTAGTAGAATGGCTTTATTTTGGTGGTTCCCTCCTGGAACATTTGTATTTCCTAGAAAACCTTGCACTGTGGGCTTCTTCATACTTGCTATTTCAGCTGCCATCTGTGCTATAGATGTCTCAAGAGTCCTCATATGAGCCTCATGACTTTGTAGAGTTTGCCCAAACTGGTTCATAAATTCTCCTTGTTGCTTGATTTGTTGGCCAAACGTGCTCATTAGCTCTTGATTCTACTTTATCACCTGATTGAGCAACTCATTGCTCTTTTACTCTACCGTGGGATGTGGCTTAGCATCAGGATCCTACAGGAAATTATTTGGATCCTTCCATGAAAACTTTTTTTCCTTCCTCCAAGAATAGTCATTATTTTTGTACCCTTGTTGCTGGTGCATGAATTTCACTTGTGCCTCGTCATCAAATCCTCCATCTTCTTTTGCTAGAAGTCTCTTCGCAATCAAGTCCATCTTGTCATTCAGTTCTTTGATGGCTTTTGCATCCCCTACAACTCTAACTTGTTCCGGTGCATCTCTATCACCCCAAGACTGTTTCTTAGCCATGTTCTTCAAGATCTCCCAACACCTTGTGTCTGTATTGTTCAAGAAGAAACCTGAGCCTACTGAATCTAAGTTGCTTCTGTCATGCTCATTGAGAGCAAAGTAGAAATTTTTTACTTGTTTTTCCTTGTCCAGCCCATGATGTGGGCACCTCCTCAGCATGATCTGGAAGCGTTCCCACGTCTCAGAATAGGTTTCTCCCGCCTTTTGGCTGAAATTATGATTTTTCCTCACTAGGTCATTGGTCTTCTCAGGTGGGAAAAATCGCTTGAAAAAGACCTCAATCATTTGATCCCAAGTCTCAATAATTTCATCATTAAGGTTGTGCAGCCATTCTCATGCATTTTCTGCGAGAGAGATGGGAAATAACTTCAAGTAGAGTGCCTCCTGTGGAAACCTGTCAATCTTTATCATGTCACAATTTTCCACAAATGTGCTAATGTGAGCAACAAGATCTTCATTCTTCAATGCGTGAAATGCTTGAGACTTGACCAGGTCTATCAATGTTGGATCAATCTTATATGTGGGAATGTTGATTGCCTGCCTTTTGATTGGCCCCTTTGATGCTGATGAGGAAGAAGCCTTGATCTTCTCCCATATTGTCTTTTCTTCAGTCATTTCTTCAGGTTCTTGTTCGAATTCCTCAGGTGGTGGAGTTGTCAACTCAACTCCTTCACCTACTGGTGGAATTACTAGTAATTCTGCGTAGTCTATGCTACACATCTTTACCATCAACTAGCACCTAAAAAGAAGGAAATTATTTTAGTACAATGCTAAAAAGGACTAAGTAATTAAAATATGTGAAATTAAATTTAAAATTTTAAGAATTGTATGAAAAAGTGGCCTAATGTGGCCGCTTGCAGCACTCTTAGTGCTGAAAATTTCCGTTCCCCGGGAATGGTGCCAAAAACTTGACACGATTAAACAGTGCGTAAAACGCAAGTGCACGCGTCAATGTAATATATGCCTTTGTGAGGCCCGAGTCAAACTCAGGGAACGTAATTTCGGTAGACTACTACTAACTACTTGTAATCAGCTAGACCGATTATAAAAGTTTGAGGGTTTCTTTGAAAAAGAAAATAAAAATAAAAGAAAGCAAAGCAATCGATTAAATGGTTGGTTTAATCAATTAAAATGGAATCTTTAGAAGTGCAGTTTCACCATGGATTCTCATTGTACTAATTCCTACATAATTATCACAACTTGTCTCCTATCCCGGGTAGTGGCCTGTGAATAGAATTGTTCGCTTCCGCGATACAATTCACTACCTTAATTTAGATCAGTTCCACGTCAGTAGTAACATATACCCTAAATTAGGTGCATGAAAAATATATCTCTAGGTTTCCACCATTAATCGTAGATTGCCTTTTCCAAAGGATTTATAAGTTAATGTGATTATTACATCTTTTCAACCATTAGTTCTTCATCAAAAGCAATTGAAGGTATTAAATTACCATTATGGTGATCAAGCACAATGATAGAATTGAGAAAACAATATCATACCACATATTTGAGAGACAAATTATGGTTAACTATGTAAAAAGTGTCATACAACGATTATCCGGGCTACTCCCGGTCCTAAAGACAAAAGGGATTAGCCCCGCATGTTCATCTCAATGAGAAACACGATGAAAGGAGAAGAAAACATAAGGGAAACGTGGATGGAGATGGTGTAACCCCTGAACGAAGGAGAACCGGACAATCCTTGGTGCAGGATGGGCGTTCTGCAGCCTTCTGGCGGTAGAAAACTCCATCTACAGCTCTGGAAATGTCTGGGGTGTAGCTCTGGTCTCCGTTCTTTGTCCTCTCCTCTTCCGAGACTTGTGCAATGGCTAATGACGTGATCCTACGACTTGGGCCATCTTTTCTAGGTATAGGGATCACTTACAACCGCCAAAACATCACGATCGTTCATTTAGATTTGATCTGCAGAAATTCTTGATCTGACAACGTCGATACCATCGACGGCAAGTCGATGGTATCAAGCCGCTATAGTACCGGTGGCCCTTTCTTTTTCTGGGGGTTTGCTCTGACGTCACATCGATACTATCGACATCCTACGTTGATGGTATTGACGTGTGGATGTTTGTCTTGTTGAATACATCTCGCTACCATCGACTTCTGGGTCGATGGTATCGACCCATTCTGCTCTTTCTAGCTACCTCAGTGTGGCCATCTCGATAGTATCGACAGTCGTCGATGGTATCGACGACTGCATATATGCAAATTGCCTGAAATTCAAAGATAAACTCAACTTAACTCCGAGAAATATGATCATTTGTACCAAATAAGATAAAATAAGGTAAATTTGATGCATAATGAGATTATAGGATGAAGGAAATGAATCATGCGATATTAACCACAAAAATGACCAATAAACGCATAAAACACATATGAAACTAGCCTATAAAAGCGATTTAAAATCCTCACATCAATATATAATGTGAAATCCATATCAATGTCAAAGATTCTTGAGCTACCCTATCATGCTACCCTACTCCTCCCTACTTTGGGGGTCCTTGACTTACTACATGAACAACTGATGCAATGGGAGAAAAACAACCCCACGGATACCTATAATGCCACCACCGTACATGAAGAAGTAGGAGAATCAAATGCACAACAACAAGAAGAAGAGGAAGAGGAGCAATCAAGATGGGCCCAAAGGGTCAGAAGAAGGGATGAGGCAACATCCCAGCTACATGATCCTTCAACAAATGCCTATGACATGTCATCCATCCAGGAATAGCTTGAAGGTATTCAAAAGACCCAACAAGAAATGCATCTCGCCCAGCAGTACATGTGGCATGACCAATAACATATGCACTATCAGGTCAACCACTTTTACCACTACCACCATGCTCAGGCACAAAGAAACCCAGAATGGGGGTGAAGACTTCTAAAGTGGTATTTCAGGATATCAAGAGACTTACCCTCCCCCTCAAGATCCTTATTGGGGTCACTGCTACCAATTCCCTCCAGCCCGTCCAGGTCCTCCTCCTCCTCAAGTAGACCCTCATCAGTACCAGCCAGAGCAACCATACCAACCACAATAGGGAGACCTACCATTTGATCAGCAACACCAGCCTTGATCCTTACCCTACTATCCATAAGTTTTAGTTTCATGTTGAGGACAACATGATTCAAAAGTTTGGGTGGTAGGGAAGCATGCACCACCTTGACTCTGACTCTCATTTTGTTTATGTCTGTTCCACCTAATTTTTGATTGATTTATTTCACTCTTTCTAGTGTATATTTCTTTCAGTTATCATTCACGCATACATGTAGTTTAATTTCATGCATTTTTGCATTTTTTTTTAAATTATGTTATTTTTTCTCTTCCATGCCATGCACTACATTTCCATGTAGATTTTAGTAATTTTTGTGTATTTTAACTAGGATTTGTTTCTTTATCTTTTAAATTTCCATAGATGTAGGTTTAGAGGTGATTGAATGCAAATTGGCACCATTTTGGCTAACTTTGCCCAAATTTGAATGTTCTTGCCCAAAAGCATGTTTCAATTGAATCTCTATCTATTGTGTGAGAATGATTAAATCTTAGATAATGCAACTTGCTTTTGATGTTTTTGGGTAGAATGAGTCATATGTAGGAATTTTGCATGTGCTCCAAGCCTCTTGAAATAATTTTCTATTTTGAATTAAAGAGTGGTTCTTGCAAGTCTTGAACGTTTGGGTTTTATTTGTTCTATATGAAAAGGATGCAATCTACTATACTGTTCATTTTATCCATGACTTGTTTGATTGGTGAATGTCATATAGACTAACTTGCTTGAGTGAGATTATACATGAATTTGAACTACTTGTGACCCCTATTTGGTTTGACATTTCTTCCACCATCTTCTTACCTCTCTACCTCATGAAAGCATGCCAAAGTGTATATATCAGCCTTGGCCGCCCCCAAAAGTTAGGGGTGGTCATACCTTTACCTCCCCGCTTCACTCTTGTCATTGTATGCCTTATCTACACCAAGGGCAAAGAAAATAAAAGGCAAAGAGAAAATAAAGGGTGATCCTATTTAAGAGCATCCAAATAAAGAAAAAGATGAGTGTAATAGCACTCCACTCCCTTCCATAACCATTTCTTCTCTTTGTACACATAGTAGGGCTAGGTTAAATCAACTCTAGCCCTCATTTCCCTACACAAGCCAAGTGGGTCATGAGTAGTGAAATGAAGTGTATAAGGTATCTTTAGCAAGTGAAACAATAATTCTAACCTTTTGAATGTATTTCAGGCATGATACAATTTACCCGGAGCATTATAAAAATTGCATCACTTTCATTTGCTCTGTGCTTGATTCACACTTGAAAAAAATAAAAATGAGTTGAGAGTAGTGGATTGCATGCCGAATTCCTCATGTGAACTCATTTTAGACAATAAACATCACAATGATTGCATTATCCTTGATTCTTAATTGAAATAAAAGAGAGATTAAGTTGGAGCATACTTGAGGCCAAGTATGTTTTAAGTTTTGGGGTGGTGATGCAGCCCTATTTTAGGGCTGACAAGTATGTTTTAAGTTTGGTCTGGTGATGCAGCCCTATTTTAGGGCTTCATCCTGTGCCTTTTTGCATTATAATCACATCTAAACATTATAGATTGCAAGCTTTTCCTCCAGTGTGATCTTTTATGACAAATGCACTTATGCCTCCTTTTGTGTGTTTTTTAGGGAACTTATGCATGCATTGATGCATGGGAGAGAGATGAAGAACATCTTTGGGTCCTTGCACCCCAAGATTGGACCTACCTCCTCCCCGAGATCTCTTTGGATGCACAATAATCAATTCAAAGAGAAAGGAGGTCAAATGAAGAAGTTGAAGTGGAGACCAATAGAAAGAAACCCCAAACGGCCGTGGGGAATTAATCTCCAAAAGTTACACTAATGTCACCAAGTTTGTACATGAATGACCATGGCCATGGTCAGCAAAATGGTTGTGATCACTGAAGACACCATGGGTGTGGTCATCAGAACGACCGTGGCTAGCACGTTCCAACTCGCTTGTGGCTGTTGCCACTACCGTGGTGATTTATTCCTCAAGACCCCAAAAATCAATAGTGACTCGACTCATTTTACACGTGAACGACCACGGTCATGGCCATCATCATGACCGTGGCCCTTGAAGGCCACATTGCCCATGGTGACCACCACAAACATGGCAATATGAAGACAAGACAACCTCAGAGCAACCTCACCCGTGGCAACCTCTTCCAACACGATCGTGCTACCCAACACGGTTGTGGTACCCTCTACCCAACACGACCGTAGCACCCGCCATAGCTGTGGTCGTCATACATACTTACACCTCACCTACACCTTCTTCCTCGGACATCCCATTGCCTACAACCATGTCATATCACACCCACCATGGCCATGGCACCTCTCCACGACTGTGGTGACCACCTAAACCTACCCATTTTCTCCACTATTTTTCCCTTTTTGCCCTAACTTACCCTAGTGTCTCCCCACCACCTATATATGCATAGGTGGCAGCCACAACATGAAGGTTAGCACCACTACAGATTCTCTAGCTACTCCTCAAACATTTCTTTGCTTTCCAAACCTATCACCTACCCCCATTCCATTTCCACTCCATTTCCATGATACAAACCTAGTTTTCTTGGTTTCCCACCATAATCCCCCATATCTCCATTCTATTCACCTACCTTAGAGGAGGAGCCACACCCTACAATAGCTAGGAGGTGAAGGAGAAGAAGTTTCCATGAGCTCCATGGATTCCTACTCCTTTCTTCTCATTTCTTTGCTCTTTTGTATGATCATGTCTAGCTAAGCCCCTAGTGGTGGGATGTTTGGGGTTAAAATGTTACTTTGATACCATGTTGGGGAAAGATAACTTGTAATGTACATATTTCCATTCTATGATGATTGTCTCTTGCTTCTATCTCATTTCCCATTATCTAACTTGTGGTTTGTGCTTTTAAACATGGATTGCTTGTTGTATGAGGCTTGATGACCTATAGCTTCTAGGGGAAAATGGAATGTATGCGACCATCTTAGGAATTACTCCTAGGTCCAAACAGTGGATCCCTAACTAGCACCCTTTATTCCCACATACAACTCCCTTCTAGTACAAGTAGGCGTGAGATCTAAGTAGCTAGTGTAAGTGTTATTAGTGCAATTGCTTGAAGTTTTCTAAAGTCTACATGGTAAGTAACATGAAGTGAAATGCCCTCACCTCTACCCCCATTCCTACCATTGACTATAAATTTCCCTAATACCATTTATCCTAGAAACCTAGACTTTCCAAGTCCTATTAGAATTACACCTAGCCCTAGTTCTCCAACTAGTAGCATAGGGTAGATTCAAATAACACTTGCATTGTTGTTTGGTTTTGCAATCTAGATTGAAGATAAAGGACTGCATGCTATGTTAACCTCCCCCAACTAATATCAAAGTACCATTCCCAAATGATCCACCTATCCATCTTATTTCTTAAAACCCACCTTATCATCTTAGCTTGCTAATGCTAGTTTGTTAATTTCCTTTGTTACTTCTTAGCTAATTGCATTAGTATTGATAGTTAGGTCTTGCTTAAGTAGTTAGTGATCTTTGAGATTGTTTGTGTTAAACTTGTTAGATAGGGATAACCTAGATTCTTTCTTACTTTTAGTGCTTAATTTTTCTCTTAGTTGTTAATTGCCATGCTAGTGTAGTGTAATTCCTTGCTCTTGCTCATTTGCTCATTTTGCTTAGTTTCTTGGCCTTAACTTGCTTAGGTAATCTAGGGTTTTTGTTAATCTAATTTCTTTCTTCTTTCTAACTTCTCACACTCATAGTGTAATCAACCAAAACCAAAATTTAAACCCTAATACCATACACTCCACTTTAGGAACATAGCTCACATTAACCTAGCTCTAGTGCCCCCTCTATCCTTGAGGAAGGACCCTTATCTTACCACTTTCCTATACTACAATATGACCCCGTGCACTTGCGGGTGACGTGTGGATAGTATAAGCTAGTGTGTTATACTAGGTCCCATCATAAATTTTGGGAGATACGTGTGTTTTCCCTTAGGGTTGCATCTAGTCACCATCTAGTTGATTAGTGTGTGACCTTAAGAAAATCTCACCACTAGGACATTGATCTTTGATACTGATGGATATCCACTACAAGGGCCATGATAAGGTGTATTCATGGTGGGATCACATCCCTAGTTTGAGATGATCTGATGGGCACTGACTTGTCATCTACCTTTGAATATATATCAGAGACATGGAAAATAGTTGTATAATACTTCCTCTAGTTACCAAGTTTTTAAACATGGGTTATGACATATATTTGATCCCATAAGTAGTTTGGCTCATTGAGAGGAGTTGAAAGACCATTAACTTTGGATGTGAGAATGTAATATCAAACCACTCATATCTCAATTCACAGTCATCCTATCCACCCGTCATTAGAGGTCTCGACTAAAAGATATGGGTAGGTGATGATGGTGTTTTATGGGAATCAAATATTGTAAATGGGATCCCTCGGTTGAACTAAATGTAGTAAGATGTTTTCCTACATGGGGAAGTTGGGTATTGGTGGAGTTTGAGCATGACTAGTAATAGAGAGGAACTAGTATTTTGCACACAACTTTTTGCATACCCACTTCTTTTGGAGATCCCATTGGTGTCCCTAGTGGATCGACTGAGCTAATAAGATACTTAATGAAGGTAGAGATCACTTTTAGAGAGAATACCCAATTATCCCATGCTATTCTTCATGGTATTGGTTACAATTGTGGATGCATGAGGAATCTGTACATGAAAAATGACTGTAAATATGTCTAAGGGCATATATCGATAAAAAAATGACGTACATCTCAACCTTCTTATGTGTCATTATGCTCAATATCACGTAGTTGAGGAGTGTGGTACCACTCACTCTTACAAAAAGAACCAAATAATAGATGAAATATGTGAAGCTCGATGGGTCAAAGGTTGACACACATGAATCAGAATACTCCAACCTATTTAGAATGGGCCCAGTAGTGTTGCCACACCAATAGATGAGGCATCGTCTTCTGAGATGACTTGCACCACCTAGAGGTACATATCCTCCCTATAACTCCATCCTTTTCCTGATGAGGTAATTTGGTGCACTATATTCTAAAAATAGTATTCATATTAGAAAATAATATAAATGTCTCTCATGTTCAATAGTTCACCAAAGGATATCCTTTGACTCATAAAAACTTATACCATGTTGCAAAGCCCTTAAATTTTATCTTTGATGATTAGCATTAATGTTATTCATCTAGGAAGGTAATACCTAGTTTAGGGCTGTTTGAATGGTATAAGTATTATCCTAATTCTCACAAAATTTATTGGTAACCCATACAACATGTGAAACTATATATATATATATATATATATATATATCTGTGTGTGTGTACATATATGCTCTTATCTAAGTACTACTTCTCAATATTCGATCTTTTCTCATCCATGTCAAATTAGATGATTTAAATCTCATAAATTTCAAAAAAATAGTGTGAGCATAAAAAATGATGCAAGTGGAACCAAACCCTATTGATGACTTCCAACCTATTACAAGAATAATAGAGATGGAGTTGGTATTGGGTTTGAAACTAGGTTTGCCAAAAAACATAATTTATACCTAAATTCCAAGCATAATGATGAATATTTTTATTATTCAGGTGATCAACAAATATCTAGATGATCAAGGATAAATTAGGAGCATCTTCATAGAGTTACATGTATTTCATTTATTTCATTATTATGATTTTCTTAGTTGAATTCATGATGTGTGTATATGCTTCGTCTATTTTTAGAAATCACTAATATTTATTACTCATCCTAGTTTTGAGTTGCAGGCCAACTCAAGATGATAAAAATACATATTAGTTCCCATTAAGTCATTTTTGTATATCGCAGAGGCCAATGCTCAATGCACATTCTTGTGACACAATGGAGTAGTGAACTTGGTAGCCCATTTAGCTGAAGTGTCACACAACTGATTGGAGGATCTAGGGTTACATTTCAAAATGATATTAGGTTTAGCACACATGCATTGGTTGAAGTTTCTAGTAATAGTTAAATACTTTACGGGAGTGGAGTGGGTATTTGATAAGGTAGTGCTGGCCAGTTTGTTGTCAAATTCAATGACTATGGCCCCTGGTTCCATAAGTATAGCTTGGGACCCTCACGGAATGGCAAGGATTTCCACTTCAAGCACATCCTAACTTTGGGCTTCCCTAACACCACCTTGGATCCAAGTACCCTTTTGGACCCTCAATACGAATCTAGTTGTTGCATTGGATAGCTTTTTTTGCACAAATCCATCAACATTGATTTTCAATGACACCAAAGAAGGGAAAGACCACTTGGAAGTTACTTGTACATAAAAATCTCATTATGTGATTCTGTTAGTTGCAAATAATTCCATGGAATACAAATATGTCATACTTGATATTTCACAATGCTTCAAAGCATAAGTTATTATATGATTTGTAGATATTGAGGAGTTATTGTCCCCCTTAAAAGGGATGGATTAATGTTTTACTGCAGCCCTAAACTTTTATGTCCAGTTTGAGGATTGTTTTTGTCCATATAATTGGTCATGTGCCTCATTCCATTTATTATGATGAAAGGCTTTAGATTATGCACAAAGAAACTATACTATTATAGAAAAAAAGTTTCTTGTCATAGTCTGTAATATCCTCAAATTTTGGTGAATTTAAGATATATGAATATAAGACTAAATTTTATAAACAAATTCTTTAATTTTATTATTGGTGGAATAATAATGTTATTCTTAGTGGCATGGGTGCAAGTCATGGCCCAATTAATGCCCATGAGACTATTTGCTGTGCAAATAGGTCTTTGGGGAACAAAATAAATATATAAGAGCTTTCATGCATAAATGAAGGATAATGGCATTTGGAATGTTGGATAACTAAAATAGGATATAATTGTCAAGTTTCTAAAATAAAATAAGATATACAATATTTTAGATAATAAAAGGAGTAGTTATCTAATTATGAAGGGCATCACAAGTTTTGAGGCATCAAACAATAATATCTTGATCTGACTTTTGGTATACTTGAAAATAATAAGGAAAATAATAGAATTCCAGAATTTGAAAGAAAAGGGACTTCCCATATGATGTGGGTAATTCATTTTAATGAAATTTTTAAAAAGGTCAAGTTCATATGTGAAAGACATCCCAATAGATCCCACACATTAGATATGAGTTGGGAAAGGTATTAGTGAGTTCCCATGAAATAGGGATAATTGATCTGAGGGATATATCAAACAGATAAAAAAAATAATCTAGATCCCAAGTCATAAAGCACTTTCTAATAGATTTATGATTGATCATCCAATATATACTCTCTGTAATGGCTTTTTGCGATCCAATAATATCCTTTTGGGGAGGGATTTAGTCAGATGTGAGATTCCATACTAGGAAACACGTGTTTAATTGTTGGAAAGTTATTAATGTTATCTACCATAAGTGGGATATCAAGACTTGGATGGGAAAGGGTTACTTAACATGCTTGAACCACTTTCCTATGAGGTCATCCTCCAACCTTGTATCCAAAAAGGAAGAAGACCTAGACCTGCTGCCCATCCCTCACATTCTTCATCATCCTACTTGTAACCCTAATATCGCCTAGTATCTATATAAGGGATTGTAGGAGCCCCACTCCCAGGTTGGATGTAACCCTTCTTTCAATAGACTAGAGAAGATCCAGTGGAGGATCTTGTCATCTGAACCCTTCTCACCCCCATCCTTGCACCTACTTAGATAAGTCAGTAGGCTGCAAGTGTATTTACGATCCTTAGAGGAACGTCTAGATGGGGGAAGTTTCCTTCCTCTTTCCACATGAAGGATTCCACCATGAAGAGCAGGAAGGCTAATCAGGATAGTGTGGTGCTTGTAGGCTCATCCCTCTTCCTCAGCTCAACATAGGTAAGTTTCATTCTCCCTCCTTGGCCTCTTTTTCTGCAACACATAACTAGTAGGACCCCGAAACTTGTCCACCTAGTTCGACCCATCTCCAGTCATCCCCAGCCATGCCAGCTGTCTACCCAGGTTTGACAAGGACATGAGAAGCCTGTCCAGTCTTCTTTGAGGATTCATAGACTAGGAATCCGTGAGGGCAACTCACGGTTGCCTCCACCAAGGAAGAACCCGCCCCTGTCGTGAGGTTAGGGGTGATACAAAGTCAAAATATAGGAATGTCTTGATATGTGTAAGTAAAGTGCAGGGCTACAATGGCCTTTCCCCCTCAAATCACATATGGAGCCAAAGATTTGTAAAAAGTAGTTCTTTTGTTGACATGTCAATGCCTAATTGGTCTAAAAAGGGTTAATCTTGTTTTAATTGTGTAATTAACCGACAACTTAGTTTGGGACATGTTATATATGAAATTGATCAGAGAAATGAGTAAATTCCATAAAAAGTACAACTGAGACCTAATTCTGATACAAAATCTTAAAGTAGGGTTAATATATGATTCAATACTGATTAGTAAATGGAAACCCTAGAGTTGATGATTTAGGTGTTGAATACACTAAATGATTTTGTTCATATTGTAATATGATGCTTTTGAATATAATGATAATCAAGATGATACTGATAATGATGATATGATAACTATTGTTTTTAAAGTGAATAATCATATATATATAACGAATTAAGGTTTTGAAGCTAATATCATAACATGTGAATAATCATAATGAACTTAATATGATCTAAATATTCATAATGAAAAGATATGATGTATTTAATAATTAGGTGTCTTCACCTAATGTTGGATATGTGATGGAACTAGGGTTTGTACCTTATTCCTTATCTAAATTTGAGACAACCCTACACCCTAGATTAGGACCCGAGTAGGTTTGATAATATGATGGTGACACTTTAGGATTCACATACATGCAAATTAAGCATTGACTTGCTTGGATTCCTCTTTTCTTGCTTGATTAGATAATATGCTTAAAGTTTGACTGCATGATCTGTGTGGTTCTACATTGAGGTATGTGGTTACGATTATGACTACTCACAATATCAATTGTCGAGGTTTTTTGAGGTTTTCTCACAGATTACTGAAATGAATTGTTGGATGTTTATTTACATACTGTTTAGTTATAATGCCGCTATGAGTATCACATAAAGATGAGAATATGTGAAGAAAAATTCGTTCTTATTTTCAATCAATTAAGTGATTATATATAGTTATATTACTTGCACACTTTTGCATGCACCCCACATACACTATATATTTCAATATATAGATATGTGCTTTGTTTCACGCCATTTAGGTGGATGCAATATATGAAGATACTGAGACTTGGTGAATCAGATGAAATCTACCTGAAGGCATCAAAGATAAGTAAAGTAGGACTAGTTATATACTTCTTTTCATATGTACTAGTTCCATGTTGGAAATTCATGTAGCTCCTTAGAGGAGCATCATTGCATAACTTTAAAAAAAAATTGAATTGAGGAAAATATTTATTATTACTTTTATTTGGTTAAATATGGATCTGGGAAATTTTAGGTAATGGATCTCAACTTTTGGGTCCTTCTTTAATTAGGGAATGTTGAATAGTGAGGTTGTTATATTTGGTATCAAAGATCTAGATTTTTCAAATAATATTTAATAATTTATATTTTCCAATAATCTGCAAAAATATAAGGAAACTTATTAAGACATGACTTGATGTAATGGTGTCTAGAAGGGGTCATGGCTTTGGGGGCTGGAAATATTTTCTTCCACACCATTAAGTTCGTATATGAGGACTCTCTTAGAAAATGTGTTATATGTCTGGCCATAACCTAGGGTTTTCTTGAAGTAATGTTTCCTCCAAGTTTTCTTGTCCAAAATTTCATCCACTTCTCATCCTCTTTCTTAATAAACCCTAAAAAATACTTCCCTCCTCATCTCAAGTTAGGGTTTTTTATAAGAATTAGGATTGAGGCATCCTCCGCTAATTAATGTACATGTAGTGTGGAAGTAATGATAAAGTGAAGAAAATGTTTTATGGGTTTTCCTAGAAAGGGTAAACTATAGATGGATCTAGGGTTGGTTTAGGAAAACCCTTAGTGGGTTAAGGGAATCATGAAATCCTAAGGTGTAGGGGTAGTCCCTAACTTGAACCCTAAACCCTAATTATGGGTAATGGGAGATGTGTGAGTGATATAGTAACCCTACCGATGTAAACCCTAATTGGGACAAAGGGAATAAGTGACAAATCTCCCATGCATGCATATACATAAAGAAATTGATGCATGATGTATGTGAAGGATTTTAAGAAACATAAGCAACCAGTGGTTACAAAAAAAATTGAACTTTTAGGGTTGGTTTCCCAAACTGGGGTGGGTCATCCGAAGAATGGGGAAAGGACCTATGAGGGGGGCAAAACCCTAAACCTGTGGAGTCAGGTTGTGGATAGAGAGCCTAACTTAAATCCACAAATCAAGAAGACACCCTAAATTAGGACCTTACCTAGAAGGGTGAGTTGACCAATCAGTTTAAGAATTGATGTAACCCTGAATGTCACCTTTATACAAAATATGAAGGCACAAACACTTTTTTAAACCCAAGTATGCCATATCTGAGGGACATAAGGAAAGGTTACTAAGGGAGTGGTTGAAAGTATGTGATCAAGTAGGGAAAGGAAGATCACTAATGGGCCAAGTTGGGATAGGAAGCCCGATGTAAAAAGGAAAGTCATTATAATGACTGGTGATCAAACCGGGATAGGAAGGTCACCAATAGGCCAAGCCGGTAAAGGAAGCTCAATATAGGAGGAAGTCATCAGAATGACTGGTGATCAAGCTAAGATAGGAAGGTCACCAATAGGCCAAGTCAGGAAAGGAAGGTCGATAAAAGAGGAAGTCATTACCATGACCGATGATCAAATTGGGATAGGAATGTCACCAATAGGCCAAGATGGGGAAGGAAGTCTAATATGAAAGGAAGTCATCACAATGACTAGTGACCAAGCTAAGAAAATAAGGTCACTAATAGGCCAAGACGGGAAAGAAAGGCCACCATGAAAGACCAAACCTAGGAGGGACGCTGTTACGACCCCATCTGAGCTTAATTGGTAAACTAGGGTTTACCTAGACAATTGCAAAGATTAATTGGAATAATCATTATTGAAATCTAATTAATGACGATAACACAATTAGGATGTTTTAACTATGATAAGAAGTCTAAATATTCTTTTGTCTTGAGAATTAGGGTTTGAGAAACATAAATCCTAATCGGCCCAAAATAGGGTTTTAATGATGCATGAATACAGAATTTGATAAGTAGAATGTCTCACTAAATGATTTTTAGTATTTTATGTGTAACTCTTATTTACTTAAAATTTGGATATGATTTGGATATATAAAATGTGAACAACATTGGAAAATATCAAAATTTTTGAAGAATGCTCTGACCTGTTTATCGGCCGAGTTTCAAACTCGACCGATCACATTTCCAGAATTTTACAGCAGTGTGGTAATTGAATTTTATCTTTTTATTGGTATATCCAATTGATCACAAATTTTAACTGTGCCTGAAAAACACAGTTTTAGACACTCTGTTAAATTGGCATAATTTTGGGATGACTTTTGAATCCCTACAGTAAGGGTGTCGGTCGAGTTTGTGCAGGACAAACTCGGCCGAATATTTTGCAGACTGCAATATAGCAGTGCATTTTTCTATTTTTAATTATTTATTGGTAACTCCAAATGATCTCAAATTTTAACTGAAGCTTTAAAGAACAATTATAAAAAACTTTCTAAATTCCCATAATTGTTGGAGAATGTTTGATTTCTGAAATAAACGAATTACAGTAACTTTTGTATAACTGAATATTCAGCCAATATAATTAAAGTTAAGTGTTGGGTCAATATGCAATTGACCCAAGCAGCTCAATTGACTTATATGAGCAACCACACACACAAAACTCTCATTCTTCGTCATTCACTCCATAGAAATGAAAATCTAGAGAGAGAGGGAGAGTTAGGGCTTGAGTGAAGAAAGTGGGGGAATTGCTGAATTAGGGTTCTGCGGTCCCAAGAGTGGTGAAATCAAGTAAGTTTGGATCCTTTGCATAGACTTTTATGGTGAATCTTCTCTCTCATGTCAAGATTCCGTCCATGCTCTGATTTGATCCAATATGATGTCGAAATTCCCTCTTTTCTCACCCTTTCTTCATAATCCCTCTTTTTCAAGGTTCCC
Organism: Alisma plantago-aquatica; assembly: GCA_963693085.1. NCBI lineage: Eukaryota > Viridiplantae > Streptophyta > Magnoliopsida > Alismatales > Alismataceae > Alisma > Alisma plantago-aquatica. Next base: position 317,393,152 of record OY856411.1, on the reverse strand, counting down.
GAGTTGAATGGAAGAAGAATTGGGAGATTTGCTAGGGATTTGATAGGAATTCGAGATTCCCTGAGTTGAGCTGCAGTTGTGAGGTGTTTTCACACCTTAGGGTGAGTGGGTTCTTCCTTCAAACATTCTAATGCACGAATTTGATTATAACATCCAAATCCCTAAATGCTTAGCATGTGAATTCTAAATCCTGAAATGTCCGTTTGATTTAAGTTATTGTAAAATTGATATGATACAGATTCCTTCTCTATTTGAACGACTCTTTGATGGTAGATTCATATCAGATACGTATACAACACTTCCTAGTGAGGATGCTTTTAGATTTATATCAAATGATGTAATTAGGGTTTGACCTAATTGAGATATCGCTAGAGTTTCAACCTTATTGAAAAGGACTAGTAATCCTATAAGTGGTTAGGATGTACCACATGGGTTATCTTAATTGAATTTTATTCTTGATACATGATATCTCAGTGAATGGTATGGAAACCCTAAATTTAGTTAAATTTCCATGGTTTCATGTCTATATTGATTGCATATGATTTGTTGGAAACAATCTTTATTTAGTGAATGCTTATATCCTATGAAATCCTTATGAGAGTCATGTGACAAGTGAATGAGGTAAATGAAAAGGTGAATGAGGCAAATGCAACCCTAAGAGTAGGGTGTTGGCATGTGATGAATGAATAAGGCAAATGAAACCCTAAGGATGGGGTGTTCAATGAATCATGCTATGGTAATATGAAAGGTCTCGATATGAGATGTGGTGATGCTTAATTGTTAAATTGTATGTTTCTAGTGCATTTAACTTTATATGCTTGTTCTCTCTGAGATGATATCTACATACTGCAGGGCTTCTTATATTTCAATACATATCTCGTAAATTGCAGGTGATGAGATATGACATGCCCTAGAAAGGGATGTTACTGAGATATGATATATGTTGAATACATGAGTTTTGATGTTGCTTATGATATGATATGGCAGGCCGTGGGAGCCTTATGAGAAATGTAAAATGAGTTATGATTTCTGTTTTACATGTATCTAAAATATTAATGTTAGACTTAGGTGCCCTGAACACCGTAGAACCCCTTTGATAGGTCTGCTTCTTAGGGGTGAAACTTGTGTTGCAACATTATCCGTGCGATGTCATGGAGACACGAGGATAGAGAGGCAGTGTCCAACAACAACGCGTGCTTGTGTCACGGTGGCACTGGAGGAAAGTGGGGGGTTATTGCAACATTATCTGTGCTTGTGTCATGGAGATAACCCCGTGAGACTCTCCGCCTGTGTACTCAGGTTAGAGGAGGAGTCTAGAGTACTAGAATACTGCAGTGAGGCCCTTGAGTGCCTAGGACCCGCAGTGAGGCCCTTGAGTGCCTGAGAGTACAGTGAGGCCCTTGAGTGCCTGAGAGTCCTGTGCAGACCAGGACGAGTAGTCAGACTTAACATTTCCCGGGTGTGTCGCTAAGTCTTGTACGGTGTGGTCGTAGTGCACTGCGAGTCTCTTATACAGAGTACACTGCATAAGATCAGGGCATGATATAAAATACGATCATATAGGTTCACAGAGTTCTTTATAAATGAAAGAGTTAAGGAAGACTAGAGCATAGTCTTCTAGTAGTTATTTTTTGGATGCAATATTTACATTCTTTGTTATTTCAATTATATTGTTTTAGAACTGCTCAGTGTAGTATTTATTGTTGTTAAATTTCATATCGTTTACTTAAATTATATCTGTAATCACATTAGTGCATTAGTCTGTTTCCATGAAGTACTCATTCACTGAGCGAGTAGGCTCACCCCTCTACTCAAACATTTTTAGGGTTAACCGCGTGGACTTGAAGATGGTCAGAGCTTCAGTGTAGATCTGCCACAAGAGTTAAGTACGAGATTAGTTGAGTCAGTCGGTCCTTGTCACTCTAGGTCCTTCGTAAGAGATAAGAGAGAGAGTTGTAATTACGATGTGTAATATTGTTCCTCTTTTGATATGTATGCTAATTAGCAAGTTTTATGTGCATAAGGTGTGAGAGACATCATGAATGTTTATACATGTATCTTTACTATTGAAGTCTGATTAGTAAAAGAAATGTTCAGATTCCTTTGTTAAGATGATATGTGGTTCAATGCGGGGAAACAAGAGTTTTAAAGAAAAGAAATGCAAAGAAAAAGTTAAGGGTGTTCTTTGTGTTGCATACAAATCCCGTCTTATGCCCTAATCTCATGATTTGAGGATATTGTGAGATCGGGGTGTAACAGCTTGGTATCAGAGCTTAGGGTGAGTTGTCAAGGACCATTAAGTTAGTAAGTTAGAGTCCTATGTGTGGCAGATAGGAGATGTTTGATGTTAGCTTTGGGGATTTGAGTATTTGGATATCCTGGCCCGATATCTGAGTACTTGGATCAACCAGTACAAGCTACTCTGTCTATTCTCTGACGTCTACCCTGGCCAGGTATACAGTGGAAGAATGGGCTAGAGATGAACCCTAGAAATGTTAGGGTTAGAAAATGAGAAAAGAAACAAGAATTAAGAGCATAAATGTAAAAGGAGATAGAACTTACATTTCATAACGTTGTTTTTGTTGGAAATGTATAGAAATGCTCTTATATGTTTGAATTGAAATATTCAATACCTTGAAATATGGGTCTTTAATATCTGTTGTACACTATGCAATTGTAGCATTTATTGATTTTATTCTTTGTAACAAGTAGACTAGAATTGACCTTTGAATGGGTTTTTGTTTCTATAGTTTTGCCCGCTGATTCGAGTGAAATTGACATCAGCAGGTCTGTTTAGGTTTTCAGTCTATACGCGATTCGGCCGAGTTGTATGTGATTTGGCCGAGTTTCCTTAATAGGAAATCGAACAGTAAACTGATCGGCCGAGTTGTATGTAATTCGGCCGAGTTTCCTTTTTCAGGAAATCAAACGGCAAGTTGATCGGCCGAGTTTCAAGCGGATCGGCCGAGTTGTGAAGCAATCGGCCGAGTTTCTGACCAATCGGCCGAGTTTCTGAGCTGTGAGTGGCAGTTCAGGAAGAATGTAATCCTTTGTAGTTCTTGGCTTCAAGATTTCATGTTTGGCCTGGTCCGGTTGGCAGGATGCGTTATTAGGATCTAATGAATCCTATCAATAGCATAATAAGAATAAGAATTGGAATAATTAGACCCACATCAGAGTAAGAATGTACATACAGTAAGATGTTGAAACATATGGGCAAGATCAGAACAACTAAGAATTAGTTGAAACTGATATCTGAGGTTCAATTTTGGGGCCTCATATGAGAAACCTTTAATTGGGAATAAAGGAACATGATATAAGGTTCATAATCAGTTTATTGATTAATATTATATGAGCTATACATATGAAATATAGAAAAGATATGTGAAATGTATGTATGGTTCTAGATAGCAAGAATCAATCATGATGAATGAATCATATAATAGAGTACAATGCTTTTATGAACTCTAAAGAAAAGGCTAAGTAGAAGAATAGAGTTGAGCTTTCAATAGGTCCATAAAAGTAAAGAGGATCGTATGAACATGCAATTCATAAGACTAGAACAACAAACTAGTTCCTAAGCAAAGAACATAGGTGTAGTTTAACGAATGAATAAGTCATACAAAGGTTGACTGTATTCAGAAGAGAAAAACTTGATTGAAAGAGAAACTATGTTTGACCCATGCATGATCCACTTGATTTAAAAATGAAGAATATGTAATGTATTCAACATGAGGAAAAACTAATAGAAGGACTATTAATTCAGAACGTTAACTTCACAATAGTATAAAGATTAAGGAGGAAATATGTGCAACATGGTATACATGACCATACATATGAATAAGCAACATGGTCATAAGAGAAAAATTTAGAATTAAAGATGACGGGTTAAAGAGTAGTATAGGGAAAGAGGACTATGAAATGTAAGAAAGGGTTTGAAATATGATGGAGAAGTTATAAAATAAAGAGGTTGTGAGATTCAAGCAAGTGCTAATTAATCAAATATCTCTGTTGATAACTAAGTAAATCTACATACGAGAATGTATTAAGGGAATGTTTGAATATAAGTATTCCAAGTCTTAAAATCATTTTCTCTTTCATATATTCCTTAACAATAGCAAGGTGGGAATGAAATGATAAGAAAATGAATTATATATGATGCATAACTACCTTGGTGGGGTCATCTAGTGAATGTAATAGTGACATACAATATGATGAAGTGCAATAAGAAATAAAATTCTTGTGTGATAGCAAGGATGATAAATAATCTATTCCTATCTTAAATCCTTCAATGTTAATAATGTTTATCGTATATAATCATATGAAAAGGATAGGTAGCAAAAAGTAAAGAAGTAATGAATGAGCAGAGAGATATGGGAAAACACTAGCTTTGTGTAGTATGTGAATTTGTTTTTACATGTATGAGTTGTTGAAGGCATATTAAGGTATGAAAGTTGGTTCTACATATGAGTTCAGTGTATTTGTGCAAGCTATGTGTTAATTAAAGGTGTATGATAGTTGTAGTAATTCATACCAGATATGCATCCTAGTATTGTGTATTTGTAATATGGTGATACAGTTTGGATGATGACGGAAGACATGGAGTGATATCCTGAATAAGGTAGTTATACCTATTCACTCATATTAATAGAAAGGGATGATAATCAGATTGTCTGGACAAGTAACCCTAATGAGGTGTAGCTTGTTATACCTAGCTCTAATATAACTGAGTAATGATAATTGAGTATGATTAATGCTTGAATGACTGATACAATCGTGGATTACCTTATTACTGTTGTTGAAACCCTAAAATGATATAATGCGATGGTTACACTTTGTATTGTGTGTGGGCCCATAACCCACAGATCCCAGGATCGAAACAGGATAGTATGGAATGAGGTGGTAATGCTTCACCTCATGCATCCATGACCCAATGGGGATGCCAAGAGTAGTATTTTGCAATTGATTGTTGAATCTAGTCTTTTAATTTAAGACTGTTTTTCTATTTGAATAGCACTTGATTAAAGTTTAAAATAGCATGGTGAACTCACTTTTGTCACTTAAAGGTGATACAGAACAATAGATCTCTCTGAGCAGCATAAGTTGAGATAGTTGTATCAGAGTATCAGAGTTGTGCAGTGAAAGCGTGGTGGTTTATCTTTGCATTCTATGTTGGACTGTGGCATAAAGAATTTGCTTGATATCATTGAGAACTATTTGAAATATGTTGTGATTTAGTAAAGAATTAAAAGATCTAATGTTGAAAACTACATTCAGGTATGAAATACAAGAATATAATGACATGGAAGGTTTTAGAAGCTTAGAATAACCTTGAATGTATCTTTCTTGTAGGTTCATGTTTCGAGGACGAAACATTCTAAGGGAGGGAGAGTTGTTACGACCCCATCTGAGCTTAATTGGTAAACTAGGGTTTACCTAGACAATTGCAAAGATTAATTGGAATAATCATTATTGAAATATAATTAATGACGATAACACAATTAGGATGTTTTAACTATGATAAGAAGTCTAAATATTCTTTTGTCTTGAGAATTAGGGTTTGAGAAACATAAACCCTAATCGGCCCAAAATAGGGTTTTAATGATGCATGAATACAGAATTTGATAAGTAGAATGTCTCACTAAATGATTTTTAGTATTTTATGTGTAACTCTGATTTACTTCAAATTTGGATATTATTTGGATATATAAAATGTGAACAACATTGGAAAATATCAGAATTTGTGAAGAATGCTCTGACCTGTTTATCGGCCGAGTTTCAAACTCGACCGATCACATTTCCAGAATTTTACAGCAGTGTGGTAATTGAATTTTATCTTTTTATTGGTATATCCAATTGATCTCATTTTTTAACTGTGCCTGAAAAACACAGTTTTAGACACTCTATTAAATTGGCATAATTTTGGGATGACTTTTGAATCCCTACAGTAAGGGTGTCGGTCGAGTTTGTGCAGGACAAACTCGGCCGAATATTTTACAGACTGCAATATAGCAGTGCATTGTTCTATTTTTAATTATTTATTGGTAACTCCAAATGATCTCAAATTTTAAATGAAGCTTTATAGATCAATTATAAACAACTTTCTAAATTCCCATAATTGTTGGAGAATGTTTGATCTCTGAAATAAACGAATTACAGTAACTTTTGTATAACTGAATATTCAGCCAATATAATTAAAGTTAAGTGTTGGGTCAATATGCAATTGACCCAAGCAGCTCAATTGACTTATATGAGAAACCACACACACACACAGCTCTCATTCGTCATCATTCACTCCAGAGAAATGAAAATCTAGAGAGAGAGGGAGAGTTAGGGCTTGAGTGAAGAAAGTGGGGGAATTGCTGAATTAGGGTTCTGCGGTCCCAAGAGTGGTGAAATCAAGTAAGTTTGGATCCTTTGCATAGACTTTTATGGTGAATCTTCTCTCTCATGTCAAGATTCCGTCCATTCTCTGATTTGATCCAAGATGATGTCGAAATTCCCTCTTTTCTCACCCTTTCTTCATAATCCCTCTTTTTCAAGGTTCCCGAGTTGAATGGAAGAGGAATTGGGAGATTTGCTAGGGATTTGATAGGAATTCGAGATTCCCTGAGTTGAGCTGCAGTTGTGAGGTGTTTTCACACCTTAGGGTGAGTGGGTTCTTCCTTCAAACATTCTAATGCACAAATTTGATTATAACATCCAAATCCCTAAATGCTTAGCATGTGAATTCTAAATCCTGAAATGTCCGTTTGATTTAAGTTATTGTAAAATTGATATGATACAGATTCCTTCTCTGTTTGAACGACTCTTTGATGGTAGATTCATATCAGATACGTATACAACACTTCCTAGTGAGGATGCTTTTAGATTTATATCAAATGATGTAATTAGGGTTTGACCTAATTGAGATATCGCTAGAGTTTCAACCTTATTGAAAAGGACTAGTAATCCTATAAGTGGTTAGGATGTACCACATGGGTTATCTTAATTGAATTTTATTCTTGATACATGATATCTCAGTGAATGGTATGGAAACCCTAAATTTAGTTAAATTTCCATGGTTTCATGTCTATATTGATTGCATATGATTTGTTGGAAACAATCTTTATTTAGTGAATGCTTATATCGTATGAAATCCTTATGTGAGCCACGTGACAAGTGAATGAGGTAAATGAAAAGGTGAATGAGGCAAATGCAACCCTAAGAGTAGGGTGTTGGCATGTGATGAATGAATAAGGCAAATGAAACCCTAAGGATGGGGTGTTCAATGAATCATGCTATGGTAATATGAAAGGTCTCAATATGAGATGTGGTGATGCTTAATTGTTAAATTGTATGTTTCTAGTGCATTTAACTTTATATGCTTGTTCTCTCTGAGATGATATCTACATACTGTAGGGCTTCTTATATTTCAATACATATCTCGTAAATTGCAGGTGATGAGATATGACATGCCCTAGAAAGGGATGTTACTGAGATATGATATATGTTGAATACATGAGTTTTGATGTTGCTTATGATATGATATGGCAGGCCGTGGGAGCCTTATGAGAAATGTAAAATGAGTTATGATTTCTGTTTTACATGTATCTAAAATATTAATGTTAGACTTAGGTGCCCTGAACACCGTAGAACCCCTTTGACAGGTCTGCTTCTTAGGGGTGAAACTTGTGTTGCAACATTATCCGTGCGATGTCATGGAGACACGAGGATAGAGAGGCAGTGTCCAACAACAACGCGTGCTTGTGTCACAGTGGCACTGGAGGAAAGTGGGGGTTATTGCAACATTATCTGTGCTTGTGTCATGGAGATAACCCCGTGAGACTCTCTGCCTGTGTACTCAGGTTAGAGGAGGAGTCTAGAGTACTAGAATACTGCAGTGAGGCCCTTGAGTGCCTAGGACCCGCAGTGAGGCCCTTGAGTGCCTGAGAGTACAGTGAGGCCCTTGAGTGCCTGAGGTCCTTGAGTGCCTGAGAGTCCTGTGCAGACCAGGACGAGTAGTCAGACTTAGCATTTCCCGGGTGTGTTGCTAAGTCTTGTACGGTGTGGTCGTAGTGCACTGCGAGTCTCTTATGCAGAGTACACTGCATAAGATCAGGGCATAATATAAAATACGATCATATAGGTTCACAGAGTTCTTTATAAATGAAAGAGTTAAGGAAGACTAGAGCATAGTCTTCTAGTAGTTATTCTTTGGATGCAATATTTACATTCTTTGTTATTTCAATTATATTGTTTTAGAACTGTTCAGTGTAGTATTTATTGTTGTTAAATTTCATATCGTTTACTTAAATTATATCTGTAATCACATTAGTGCATTAGTCTGTTTCCATGAAGTACTCATTCACTGAGCGAGTAGGCTCACCCCTCTACTCAAACATTTTTAGGGTTAACCGCGTGGACTTGAAGATGGTCAGAGCTTCAGTGTAGATCTGCCACAAGAGTTAAGTACGAGATTAGTTGAGTCAGTCGGTCCTTGTCACTCTAGGTCCTTAGTAAGAGATAAGAGAGAGTTGTAATTACGATGTGTAATATTGTTCCTCTTTTGATATGTATGCTAATTAGCAAGTTTTATGTGCATAAGGTGTGAGAGACATCATGAATGTTTATACATGTATCTTTACTATTGAAGTCTGATTAGTAAAAGAAATGTTCAGATTCCTTTGTTAAGATGATATGTGGTTCAATGCGGGGAAACAAGAGTTTTAAAGAAAAGAAATGCAAAGGAAAAGTTAAGGGTGTTCTTTGTGTTGCATACAAATCCTGTCTTATGCCCTAATCTCATGATTTGAGGAAATTGTGAGATCGGGGTGTAACAGACGCTCATCATGAGCCCAATGTAGGGGCATAAAGTAAAAAATGTGTACCCCAAGAGATGAAAAGAATTCGGGTTAAAGGATTACATATGAAAATAATGTTCTCTCGATAAGCCCTGGGTAGGGTAGAACCCTAAGTCAATTATAAGGTCAAGAAGGGAGGGTTAAAGGTACATAAGATCGATGTGATTAGGAGTTAATTATGTCCTAAATGCACTAGAACATGGGGTTAGGAGATAGTCATCCATGTTTCCCAGGACTCATGGGTCAAGAGATTGTCCACCTTCACAAGTTCATGAGGCCCAAGGGGTAATGTCAGAGGCACTCCCTAAGTGCGTAAAACCCATGAGGCCAAGAGGAGACCACTCTAGAGGTACTTGTACCCCTAAAGACCTTGAAGAAATGACTAAGGCTAATGAGACATGGGATGTAGAGGTAAAAGATGCAAGAAGTCATGTAATAATGAAATCTTAAAGGAGTTGTGCACAAAATCAAGAGTGAGTGAGGCACTTGACTTCATGAAATATAAGAATATTGTGTGATTAAATAACTTATGGTTTGGAATCATTATTGAGAGTGATTTAACCTAAAATGTGGAATTAGAAGGTTATGTGTGGATACAACATCTCTACTCTTGGAATGGGATGAACGTTGTATTTTGGTTGCAACCAAACACTTATTTCATCTTATTATGAGTGGGAGAGATTGGGTAGACACATTTTATGCTTAAAATTGGCATATGAGAATGAATACTATAAGTTAAGTTTTAATAACATGACCTAGGGATTGAGGCATTATCTCACCCTTAAGTGAAGATAAATAAATATTAGGTTGGAACTTAGGTGAAAAAGTAATCACCAAATGAAACAAAAATCACCAAATGAAAAAGTAATCACCAAGAGGTGACATCATGTAAATACTATGGATGTGGATATACCTTGAATTTAATTTAGGTACCAATCTTTATAATAACATGAGGATTTTTCATATAAATAAAGGTTTTTAAATATAATCCAAGAAGGGTTGCTATCTCTAAGGTTTGAGCCTAATAGGAGTGTCATTCACCTTAACCTTACTAGGTGTGAATTTGGGGGACAAAATTCTTTTAAGGAGGGGTGCATGTAATATCCACAAATTTGGATAAATTTGAAATATATGAATATAAGATTCGAGTTTTATTATTGATGGAATAATAATGTTATTCTTAGTCACATGGGTGCAACCTGTGGTCCAAGTAAGGACCATGAGAATATTTTCTTTGAAAATAGATATTTGGGGAACAAAATAAAGAAATAAGAGATCATGATAAGATATATGATATTTTAGATAATTAAAGGAGTACTTATCTAACTATGAATGGAAACACAAGTTTAAGGCATCAAACAAGAATATATTGGTTTGACTTTTTCTATACTTGAATATAATAAGGAAAAGAAGAGAATTCTATAATTTAAAAGAAAAAGGACTTTCCATGTGATGTGGGTAATTAATTTAAGAAAATGTTTAAAAGAGCAAGTTCGTATATGAAAGACATCCCAACGAATCCCCCACATTAGATATGAGTTGGAAAGGTATTAATGAGTTTCGTGAAATACAGATAATTGATTTGAGGGATATATCAAAGAGATAAAAAATTCTAGATCCCAAGTCATAAAGTGTTTCCTAATTGTTTATGATCAATCGTCCAATAGATACTCTCTGTAATGGATTTTTACAATCCAATAATATCCTTTGGGGGAGGGATTTAGTTAGATTTGAGATTCCATACTAGGAAACATGTGTTTAAACATTAGAAAGTCATTAATGTCATCTACCATAAGTGGGATATTGAGATTTGGATGGGCAATGGTTATTTAACATGCTTGAACCACTTCCCTGAGAGGCCATCCCCCTACCTTGCATCCAAAAAGAATGTAGACCTAGGCCTGCTACCCATCCCCCTACCTTGCATCCAAAAAGAAAGTATAAGGATAGCTTGTTGTTAGAAACCCCTCTTGATGGTTCTTCGATGATTCTAGAAGAGTGTCCATCTTGTGTCTTGTCTTTTTCGGGACACAACATCCAAGTGGTTCTTACACCACTTGATATGCATGGTTTCGATGTTATCCTTGGGATGGATACCTTAGAGAAGTATAAGGTTGTTTTGGACTGTGGTTCCAAGCAGGCTGTGTTTGATGATGCGGGAGAGAAGTGGATCTTCCAGGGAGATAGGAAGATTCTTCCGATGTGTTTGGTATCAACCATGGTGGCAGAGAAGTTGCTACGACAAGGATGTGAGGCGTTTCTAGCTCATGTTGTAGATACCATTGCGGCTACCAAGGAAAAAGGTCCTAGTCTCGAGGAGGTATCAATTGTCTGAGAGTTTGCCGACGTGTTTCCTGATGAGTTCCCTAGTGTTCCTCCACCCCGAGAGATTGATTTTGAGATCAATCTGGTTCCAGGAACATAGCCAGTTGCACAAACACCATATAGGATGGCTCCAGTGGAGATGGCGGAGCTTAAGAAGCAGTTGCAAGAGTTGTTGGAGAAAGGTTTCATCCGACCGAGTACGTCGCCTTGGGGTGCTCCAGTGTTGTTCGTTAAGAAGAAGGACGGGTTGATGCGGCTATGTATTGACTACTAACAGTTGAACAAGGTCACGATAAAAAACAAGTACCCGTTACCGAGGATAGATGATCTGTTCGATCAGTTGCGTGGTGCGACAGTGTTTTCAAAGATCGATCTACGGTCTGGATATCATCAGTTGAGGATTAAGGCGGATGACATACCAAAGTCAGCTTTTAGGACAAGGTATGGTCACTTCGAGTTTGTGGTTATGCCGTTTGGGCTAACCAATGCGCCTGCTGCTTTCATGGACTTGATGAACAGAGTGTTCCGTCCATTCCTAGATCAGTTTGTTGTAGTCTTTATAGATGACATCTTGATCTACAGTCGAGATAGGCAAGAGCATGAGCGACATCTTCATCTAGCATTGACTCTTCTTCGCCAACATCAGTTGTATGCCAAGTTCAGTAAGTGTGAGTTCTGGTTGGAAGAAGTGACTTTCTTGGGTCATGTGATATCTGCAAAAGGAGTCAAAGTGGACCCGAGAAAGGTGGAGTCCATTTCAGAATGGGAACAGCCGAAGATGCCGACAGAAGTTCGTAGTTTCCTGGGTTTTGCAGGTTACTACTGGAGGTTTATCAAGGACTTCAGTGTGATTGCGTTGCCAAAGATGAAGTTGAATAGGAAGGATGTATCTTTTGTCTGGGATGATCATTGCCAGCAAGCTTTCCAGAGTTTGAAAGAGAAGTTGACTAGTGCTCTAGTGTTAGTCCTGCCAGAGCCTAGAAAGGGCTATGTTGTTTGCTGCGATGCTTCTATGAAAGGTTTAGGTTGTGTGCTGATGCAGGAAGATCATGTGGTTTCTTTTGCTTCGCGACAACTTAAGAAACACGAGGAGAACTATCTGACTCATGATTTGGAGTTGGCAGTAGTGGTTCACGCGTTAAAGATCTGGAGACACTATCTGTATGGGGAAGTGTGTCAGATCTTTACGGATCCTAAGAATCTAAAGTACATCTTTTCGCAACATGAATTGAACATGCGACAACGTCGATGGATGGAGTTGATCAATGATTACAACTGCACCATTGAGTATCGTCCTGGTAAGGCAAATGTGGTAGTTGATGTGCTTAGCCGAAAGTCTTCTTCTCTTTCTACAAAGAGGGCATAGTTGAGTTCCCTGGTATGCTATAGATTTATGTTTGTTTCTTTGCGGCAGATGAATGTACATATGGAAGTTTCCTTGTTAGCTGGACTCTTAGCACAGATGCAAATAAAGCCTATGCTGAGACAGCAGATCAAAGATGCACAATAGATAGATGATGCAGTACAACTGATCAGATGATGCGAATATCAGCTTTTGGGTCCTGAGCTAGTACAACAGACATCAGAAAAGATCAAAGTGATACAGCAATAGTTGAAAGCGGCACAAGACAGGAAGAAGTACGCAGACAATCGCCGACGACCTTTGGAGTTCCAAGTAGGAGACAAAGTGTATCTTAAAGTCTCACCATGGAAAGGTGTGCTGAGGTTTGGCTGGAAGGGTAAGCTAGCACCCAGATATATGGGGCAATACCCAGTCCTAGCATGAGTTGGCAAGGTATCTTACGAGTTAGAGCTGCCTCCAGAGTTGCACATGTTACATCTAGTGTTCCATGTTAGTATGCTGAAGAAAAGTCATCCGGATACAGGAACAATGATACATCCAGTCGAAGTTGAGCTTGATGAAGATGTGACCTACGAGGAAGGTCCTATGGCGATCCTTGATAGAAGGGTTAAGAAGCTGAAGAGGAAGGACCTGGTTCTAGTGAAGGTTCTTTGGAATCATCGTGGCGTTGAGGAAGCCACGTGGGAGCTTGAGGAAGAGATGAGGAGGAAGTATCCCTCGCTTTTCTCTTCAGATTTCGGGGTCAAAATCCCTTTGTAGGGGGTTAGCTTGTAAGGACCCTGACCTCTGTTTAGGGTTTACCCTGTTTTCTTTGCTTAACCTTGATGCTTTACTGCTTGCTAATCACCTTTGGTGGTGATTAGGGTTTGGTTGTGCTTTGTTGATAGTTGGAGGTGCTACTTGCAATTAACCCAAGTCTAGGGTTTGTGGGCAAGTTTGTCACCCTGTGAGGTGTCCCTCTCTCTCCTTGCTTCCTCTAGTGTAGAGAGGAAGGCTTGGGCTCATTGCTTGAGTTCCTTTGAGCTTGGTTGAGCTTGTTGGGCCTTGTGGTGAATTTCTTTTGCTTGGTTGGAGCTTGTGTCACCTAGGGCTGTGTCGCCCATGCTGGAGGTGTGTCGCCCAAGTGTGTCGCCCTAGAGCCTTTGACCAAGCTTTGACCTCGTTTGTGTCACCACTAGTGGACACTTGGTGCTTGATGCTTGCATGTAGCAATGGCCTTGGACATATGGTTATAACATGCTAGAGTGGTGGCTTGTGCTCTTGGACAAGTGTCCCTAGGTGGGCGACACCTTGCTTTGCTCTACCTTGTTTTCTCCTCCATCCCCTTCTATATATGTGTTCTTTTTCTCTTGCTAGGGATCCTTTTTAGTCTCTTGGTTTTCTCCTCTACCTTGGTGCACGATACCCTCCTCCTTTGCAATCTTGGTGGACGACACCCTTGGAGGAGCTAGCTTGGTGACCGATCTACCTTGGAGCTTTCTTCTTCCTTGGAGCTAGGAGCTTGGAGCTTGCTTAAGGCGGGTTACATAACTCCTAACCCTAACTTCACTATCTCCTTCCATGATCTTGTTTATATGTTGTTAGATTAGCATCTTGCTTAGGTATCCATGTTGGCTGATCCTTATGATCTAGGGTTTCTTAGTGAGCAATACTCCTTTCTCTCCTTGGTCTGGAGGAGTGAGTTTGAGCTTCTAGTAGCATGGGCAACACCCCTCTCTCATTTAAGTTGAGAGGTGAGCTTGTGTCCTAGTTGCTTAAGCAACACCCTCCTCTCACCATGGACTAGAAGGGTGAGCTTGGTGATAGTTGTGAACCTTGCTAGGGTTGATCCTTGTATTGCCCGTTTGGTGATAGATGACGTGCAAGACTCCCCTTTCTTAGTCGATTGTGGTGAGCCATTCTTTTGACCCATTAGGGTTTTGGGTGCCCTTGTGCTTGAGGTTGATGCTGAGCTTGGGGAGGTGCTTCCCGACATCCCTCTTGACCTAGACCCTTGGATGATATGTTTTGCTGATAGTGGACGATACCCCTGGTCTCTGTGACGGGGGTCACACCTTCACACTGCCTTGTGGCGGCCGATAGGCCTTGGTGGGTTAGCTGGACGATAGGACCCTTTTTGGTTGGTCGAGATACACCTCTGGATGATACCTCTTATAAAATACCTTGCTTGACACACACCTATTTTTAGTTGGGGTTTAGTATCGTTGTGCGTTGCTAGTTGTGACGAGCATCACACTAGTTCTGTAATGGATGACAGCTCTACTCCCCCTTGGAGGGTGCTGTGCGACGCCCTGTCGCCCGACACATCTGGCCGCACGGCAGACCCTTGGCTGTTTTCCTTGAGCCGACGCTGTGTTGCACGATACAAGTGAGTGCACGACACCCTGATGCCGCGTTGCAGGTTGGACGTTTGTGCCGGCCATTATGGGATGGATGTTAGGTGAGGGTATCCTGCCCGATACCACTTATGGTGAGGGTTTATGATGCTTTTAGTGAGAGTTTTGCCCCTCATGTAAATCGACATGCTGAATGATATTGATATGATAAAGCTTGTTTATGTAACACACATGTCCTTACCCATGAATGTGACCATCGTGATATGTTGTAATGCTAAACAAATGGTAAGCATTTAATATGGTTTGCTTATGATGAAATCTAAGCCCATGATCACAAGTTGAGGTTTAATTGATAAAGTATATAATCTTTAATGTCACACTATGATGTTTAGCATGGTGTCTCTCTTAAGCCTATGATAATTGTGCACACTAACCATGCAGGTGATGCATAGCCAATTAGAAAGGGCTATGAGGTATATGTATATGTTGAGTAACTCTGCGGTGATGGTTACTCTCGATATTAAGATAATCTGTATGATGTATTTGACTACCGTACTGGGGATTGCTATCCCATGATGATGACGTAATCTTTGAGAGGTAGTGGCAATATGTGATGAGGGATTTGGATCCCATGGTATGTGATGATCCTTGAGGTGGATCGGGATGATTGGCAAGAGGCCAAGTGATAACATGTACTGTTGGATCCTTGTGATGGATCAGGATGATGTGATTACAATATAAAGCATAATGTTGAGTTCTATGTTGTTTATTTCCTGTTATAGTATGCATATTATGTAACTTGGTTGAATCTTGCAATCCATATAAAAGATACTAATTAATCACAGTGAAATATATCATGTAGTTGCCGTGGCCATAGATCCATCATCGTCAGGAGTTGGTGATGGTGAAACGGTTCTCCTGCAGGTTAACCTAGAGCGCATATTATTGAATATGCGAGGTTTCTCCTAGCATAAAATAATGAGGATTGGAGTGCAGCTACGGTTGCAGACTCGGGATATGAATAGAGCATGGTGAATAGGCCCATGGCTTCATATTTGTGATATGAGGAGCATGAATGCGTTCATGGCTCAGAGGATGGTGAGTAGGCCCGTGGCTCAGATATACTAGCACCGAGACCTGTACCGAGGTGGGCTAGAGGATGGGTAGCCTATGGAGCTGACCCTGTGGCTGAGGCCACTTCAACATGAGACTGCGGTCCTGCTTGCGTTGTACTCGTACACTGACTACGAGGTGGGAGGTCGTGGAGTCCGGCTCTTCCATTTGACCTTGTATGGCACTAGCTTTGGGTTTCACAACCGAAGGTTGGATTTGAGCGGTACAGCTCACTTCCTTAGGGCATAATAATATGTAATCCAGCCGTATAGTAGTTACTGCTTAAGATAAAACATGGAACATTAGTTGAGGCCTTGCTTGTGTAGATAATCTTGTGATAACTTGTAGTTACTTATATGTCCCTCATGTTATATGGTAATACCTTGTAAATCTTATCTTGTTAATCATGTTCCATAAAGAAACAAGTGGATATATGCCTTCCGTACATTTTGTAAGCTTGACGGTATGAACATCTTTACTATATAAACTGCTCTGGTTATACTTCCTACCAGTTATCTATTGTAGTTGCTTTATCTTTCTAAGGTTTTATAGTTTTGGCGAGGAGTTATGTTTCTCGCTGGGACAATGTTCAATTGTCTCACCCCGCTGGTTTTCAGGTGTTCGAGCTAGACGTGGTGGTGGTCGCGGAGTTTCTGCCGAGCAGCAAGACGAGCAGTAGAAGGCAAGAGATGGTTATGTTGAAGTTTTGGTGTTGTGTGCTAGAGTATTAGAGTCATCCCTGTACTCTCAGGTCCTTGGGAGTGTTTTGGCATTGTTTCACGATGTTTGGCTGTTGATCCTTTGTATATCCTACTGCTGGCCGGATGTGGGCCTTTATGAATATATAACAGGTGATGAACTCATGTGATGACAGAACAGCTGGTCTCCTAAGCTGTGGACACGTATCAAGCCTTGTATATATTTATATAACATGTTTTCTTGCAGGACGAGGACCTATATGTTATAGTTTCTCAGTTTATCCGCTTTTCGCAACCGGCTTTAATTAGCCCGTGTTTTTGATAATCTGTGGTTATGGTGATTTCCGCACATTTTCGCGTAACACCTCGCTGTCTGTGTGATAGTGGGATGTGTTGTTACAATATGATAATGATGATATGATAAATATGATTTTTGAAATGAATAATCATATATATAATGAATTAGGGTTTTTGAAACTATGATCTAACATGAGAATAATCTTAATGAAATTCATCTGATCTAATTTTTCATAATGAAAAGATATGATGGATCTTATAATTAGGCATCTTAATCTAATGTTTAATATACATGAAACTAGGGTTTGTACCCTTATTCATCATACAAACTTGAGACAACTCTACACCCTAGATTAGGACCCGATTAGGGTTTAATCTAAGCAATATGATGGGGACACTTTAGTATTTATATACATGCTGATTAAATGTTGAGTTTCTAGGATTCCTCTTTGCTTGCTTGATTGGATAATATGCTTAAAATCTGACTGCATGATCTACATGGTTCTACATTGAGGTACATGGTTACAATTATGACTACTCACAATATTGATTTCTGAGGTTTTCTCGAGGATTACTGAAATGAACTATTGTATGTTTATCTGCATATTGCTCAATTATAATGCCACTATGAGTATCACATTAAGATGAGTATCTGTGAAGAAAATTAGTATCACATTAAGATGAGTATATGTGAAGAAAATGCCAGTTCTTATTTACAAATAATTGAGTGATTATATGTTGTTATATTACTTGCACACTTTGCATGCACCCCACATACACAATATATTTTGATGTATTGACATGTGTTTGTTTCACTCCGTTTAAGGTAGATGCAATATATGAAGATATTGAGACTTGATGAATCAGATTAAATCTACTTGAAGGTATCAAAGAAAAGTAAAGGTAGATTAGTTAGATACTTCTTCTCATATGTACTAGTTCCATGTTGGAAATTCATATAACTCCTTAGAGGAGCATCATTGCATAACTTGTAAATAATATTTTTGAATTAATTGAAATTATATACAATTTTTGTTATTTGGTTGAATATGGATCTTGGGAATTTTAGGTAATTTCTCCCAACTTTAGGGTCCTTCCTTAATTGGGGGATGCTGAAAAGTGAGGTCGTTACACAGTCTTTACTTTTGACAAAGTCTATTCCCATTTTCTTGAGAACAAGGTCATTCTATACACAAACCATGCTTCCTTTGAAGTACCTTATGTCCAAGATTGATGTTGAGCCAAGGATAATCTGATGGATTTTGTTTCTGAGTTTGATCATGAAATTGTTGACAAGAAAGGAGCTGAATATTCTTCTACCAACCACCTTTCTCACGTTGAAAATTCTTATGATGGAGTGACAAGAATCAAGGAGACTTTGCCTCAAGAATTGCTCTTTCTAAGTACCAATGCCTGTGTTACAAGAACATATCCAACTTATCATCTAATGTAAGGGTACAAAATACAAGGTCAAGATAGGATAGAAAAGGAAATAACAAAGTCGTGAAGAATTACTTATGGGAGGATACATATCCTTTCAAATATTGCCTCAATCGGGTCATTAGAAGATTCATTCTTGACAATGATCCAAGTGAAATCATCGCCATGTGCCACTCCATTACATGTGGAGGACATTTTAGGGGCAATAAAATTGTGACCAAGGTGTTACAAAGTGGATTATATTGGCCCACTCTCTTCAAATATGCACATGGATTATGTAAATCTTGCATAAATTGCCAAAAGTGGGCACAATTTCAAAGAGGGACATGATGCATCTATTCCCCATCTTGATGGAGGAGATGTTTGATTTTTTGGGTTATTGACTTTATGGTTACTTTCCCTCCCTCTTATGGTTTTGTGTACATCTTAGTGGTTGTAAACTATATCTTCAAATGGATGAATATATTATGACTTGAGCTAATGATCACAAGGTTGTTTGTGAGTTTGTAACCTCTAACATATACTCTCATTTTAGAGTGCCAAGATCCATAATTAGTGAGGGGGATATCCATCTAATTCATAATGCATTTGAAGCTTTGTTAAAAGGTTTGAATCACTATGTGCCTACTCATACCATCCTCAAACTAGTGGACAAGTGGAGCTTTCCAAGTGGGAGATTAAGCTCATTCTGGATAAGATGTTGAGACCAAATTGCAAGAATTGGACGCTCCCTATAAATGAAGATGTTTAGGTATATAAAAAAATAATCACAAACTCATTTGGCACCACTGTATTCAAATTGATTTATGGAAAGAGTTGTCGCATTCCTATTGCTTTATAACATAAGTTTGTATGGGCATTAAAGTCAATTGAAGTGCACTTAGATACATCCAAAATATGAAAGAAACTGCGGCTCAATGAGCTTGATGAATCAAGGCATGAAACCTATTATATTTCCAAACAATATAGGGGAAGAATGAAGTTTTTGCATGATAAGTTCATATGGAAGCAGAAATTTGTGACCAGTCAATGGACTTGGATGAACAATTCTCATATGAAATTCTTTCCTAGAAAGATGAGATCAAGGTGGGAAGGCCCATATCTAGTGAACCATGTATATCCATCAAGTGGCATTGTGATACCAAGAACTGAAGGAACCAAGGAGTATGTATTGAATGCCCAAGCTTGAAGGAAATTGTTGAAGTAGGTATCGGGAAGGCCAATCAAAGTTTTGATATTGTGATGCTTATTGAAGAGATACCATTGGAAGAAGAACCATTATGAGTGGCAACAAGAAAGAACTCCATTACACAAGAGAGGCCCTAAGATTTAGAAGGGGTTGAGGAATGAAGGTGTGGAACTTAGTGCTGGTGGAAGGCATTCCATGTTGCCTTGCAAATTATTTCCCCAGTATTTCACATTTTTTGACTATACTTTTGTTTTTATATACTCTTTAAAAGAAAACAAACCCACCTTCTATTTAAATAGTTTTCGTTGATTTTTTACTTGTGTAGGATAATAGGGAACTGAGAAGAGAGAATACCCCCAAGTGGCTAAATATATTTGAAGTTTAATATTGAACAATGATCTTATTAAATGGCTTCCTTTAACCTTCCTCTTCTAGCATCACAGGATTTAGACAAGAACACATGTGATTTAACATCACTGATATGCAGGAAAGTTAGATCAACAAACTTCTCAAAAATGGTTCTCACACCCCTGAAAATTCTTGCATGAGCCGCAATAAAGAACATGAGATCGTCAGTAAAAATCATGTTGGTCATGACTTTGGTGCCTTGGACCTTGTAAGGTTTTATACACCCTTCTTCTTTGGCTTTGTCAGTAAGGTAGGACAAATTTTCCATAATGAGCGTGAAGAGCAGGGGTGACAGTGGGTCACCCTGCCTTAGACCATTCAAAGCCTTAAACATACCTTTAGGGACCCCATTTACCAACACTGAAAAGGATGTAGTCTGGACGTATTGTTTAATAATGCTGATGAACCGACTGGAGAAACCTAGGGCCTCCATAGTGCACCACAACCCGTCCCAAGAAACATGGTCATAAGCTTTAGCAATATCAACCTTGATGCATGCCTTCTTAGAGCTCCCCTTAACCTGGAAATCACGCAAGAACTCCATGGCCAACAACACATTGTCAGATATGGCTTGACCCTTCACAAACACAACTTGATTGGGGGATATAATCACCAGAAGAATTCTCTTTAGCCTTCTTGATAACATCTTGGCAATAATTTTATACATCACAGAATAGCATGCAATAGGCCTAGACCATTCGAAGCCTTAAACATACCTTTAGGGACCCCATTTACCAACACAGAAAAGGATGTAGTCTGGACACACTATTTAATAATGCTGATGAACTGACTGGAGAAACCCAGGGCCTCTGTAGTGCACCACATCCCATCCCAAAAAACATGGTCATACTATTTAGCAATATCAACCTTGATGCACGCCTACTTAGAGCTCCCCTTAGCCTGGAAATCAGGCAAGAACTTCGTGGCCAGCAACACATTGTGGGATATGGATCAGCCCATCACAAATGCAGCTTCATTGGGGGATATAATCACCACAAGAATTCTCTTCAGCCTTCTCAATAACATCTTGGCAATAATTTTATACACACAGAACAACACCACATCTCGGGGGCTTCCCTACCAAGTACCTAGGGGTGCCCATCTTGGGTGGAGTAGGAAGAGGAGTAGACTTCCAAATTTGTTTGGACAATCTTCGGTTGAGGGTCGAGAAGTGGAGCGGCCTGAAGGTGTCCTTAGCCGGGAGGGCGGTGCTGATTAAATCTATCCTTACCAGTATGGTCAGATATTAGGGCAGACTCACAGACATTCCTGATTTCATTTTGGGGAAGATCATATCGATCATGGTGGGTTTTTTGTGGAGTGGTAGGCAACATACTATTTTCTGGATGGAGGTTGCCTAGCCCAGACATGGTGGTGGGCTGGGGCTGATGGACCCCTCCGATATCATGAGTGAGGCCATGACCAAAAGAGTCAATGATTTCCTGATGAAAATGATTTCTACCTGGAGTATCTGGATGGTGGCACACTATGGTGGGTGTCTTGAAGCAGGGGGAGACAGAGTGGTGGCCGACTCTAGAATTTGGAGGAAGATGTGCCTTGTGTGGGACTACTGCAAACAAGATTATGCGGAGAATAACGGGAATTGGACGATGGTTGCTGCTGGGAAACCTTGGCATATTATCCAGAACCAGCCTCAAGTTCCTTGGGATCAGCTGTTGTGGAGCAAGAGCCATTGCCCCAAATGGAGCTTCTGTTTGTATAGGGCGATTCTAGGCAGATTATCAACCAACGATAGAACCAACAGGTGGTTTAATGGCAATGTGAATGCCTGCCCACTATGCCAACATGAGGAAGAAATGCATCAACAACTTTTCTTTGATTGCGAGTTTACTAAGTACTTATGGGATCAATGTTCTCTTAAACTCATGTGGGATGGCAGCCCACCTATGGGGATTCAGAACAACATGGAGTGGATTTTGAACTTGACCAAAGGTGATATCTATCTTAGAAGGTTTGCTAGACTCATTTGGATGGGTCTCATATACCATATTTGGCATGAGAGGAACAGTAGGTCCCATGGTAATAGGGGGAGGGATAAATACCAATTTTTTGATGCATTTGTACATAGTTTGGTTTGGCGTTGTAAAGCGAACCCAGGTATCCTGTTAAAGGTGAAGCCCGAGGTCATTTTGATGTGGGGTCTTAATTGACTGTGTATAGTATATGGGGTGGTTTACTCCTATACTCTTTTTGATGATCTAGTAATATTTTACCTTATAAAAAAACAATGATCTTATTGAGAATGAACAAAATAGTATTGAATAACACCTTTGGAATGACCACTCTGACTCTAGAATGGTCATGGCAAATTGCAAAAATTTGAGAAGTTGTTGTGATTTTTGGAGTGTTAATGTAGAACAATTGTTCTCATGACCATTATGAGTAACTTGTAGAATGATTGTTCTAGGACTAGAATGCATGTGATGCCTGATATAGGCTTAAATCTTGTGAGCAATCCAAATATGCCATTTTAGAATGGACATTCTGTCATCAACTATCATGGTGATTCAAGATTAGCATGATCATTCTGATGAGCATGCCTGTGGTGAAGGCACACAACATTAAGTCGAGATTTAGGGCCCATCAAATGACCATGCCGTACCTAGAATAATCATTTTGACCCAGGTCCATCCTAACTTAAGGTGTTATGTGAGGGGTTGTTTTCACAAATACCCCACTATGTTCACTCATCTCCCATGCACCCCACACCATTCCGTACATGTATCACCATCATGACTGTGTTGAGCTTATTCTAGCTTGATTCTTTCTCCCAAAGGACCTTTAAAGCTCCATCGACTCTCCTTGATGCCTCCCCAAGCATCCCTAACATCCAACTTCTCTCCTCTAAGATTTTCCATCTTGTTTTCATCAATCCGCCAAGGAAATCTAGCTTGTATGATAAAATATATCCACCCCTCTCTACCCATGGAAAACTTAGAAAGATTTGGGAAATGGCTGTCTCCACAACTAAGAAGGTACTCGCTCCTAAAATCTTCTCCAAGAACACCTTGAATTCACTCCACCCACACAATCCCCATCCATCCACACCCACTTCTACACCCCTATCCAATCATCCTCCCACAATGATGATGATTCTATTTATCTGATCTCCAATGTGGATGGAGAAAAATCCTCTCATGATGAATTTGCCAACTTGTTCAACTCCGTAGAGGTGGAAAGTCACCCAAAAAGGAGGAAGGGACAAGTATCCAAGTAACCCATGTTCCACATCCACATCCATGTCCACAAGCATGCCAAAAATCAACTTCTACTGCTCGAATGACTCCACCATCACTACATCATCAATTTTCCCAAACTCTCAATCTACTACAATTGATCCTAGAAGGCAAGGGGTGTTTTCCTTTAAAGCACAACCTACACCAACACGTTAACCAAGAAGAAGGTAGATTCTCCTAGATGGATAATAAGATAAGAGGAGCATGATGATGAATTGGTTGAGAATAGACCCCCCATCAACCTATCTACGATCTCCAAATCACACCAATTTATGGAGAATGAGGATGAAGCAGATTATGAAGATGATGAAATTGAGGAGGATGTGGATGTACATGCTCAACTGAGATCCAAATAGAGAGATCCTAAGGCAATGAGCTTGGGAGAAACATCACCTACAAGATAAGCCCAAAGAGTTGAGGTTATACCCACTAATTATGCATGTGAAATACTATCACTATCCTTGGTTTGGTGCCATGTTCAGGAGGTATATAGAGGACAATGTTCTTGAAAAAATTCTATTTGATTTGCATATTACTTATATTGAGATACACAATAATTCTTCAATGCTATTCTGAAAGTTCTACAAAAAGGAGCAAGCAACGTGGTTTAGTTTGTTTGTAAACCTGCACTACATCATGTCCTCCAAATTGAATGCAATTTTATCCCCTATAATGGAGTGGCAATAAAAACTTGGCGAAGGAGAGACACATAACACCATTAAATATTTTGAACTTAACAACATATGGTAAGAGTTCCTCAGGGAATGAAAGCTTGTTCCCAACAAGTCCATGACTATAAAATTAGATAATCCTTTCTTCAGATACATGCAAAAGGTCTTAGAAAACATGATATTTTCCTACCATGAAAACCAGGGCTGCTTCTTAATGAAAGAGATATTTATCTGACATAGTTTGATGATGTAGACAAAATCTAAATCTACGGGAGATGTTAATTGATCACATGGAGTCAATCCCCTCAAAATAAATGCACCATTTTAAATGAAGTTTAGTAATTACCATAGGTTTCTCCTTGGGTTACACCCTAGATAACCTTACAAAACTCTGGTCTTGGTTGGTGCACATAAATTATCTCATTAATACATAGACTATGTCGAAGGAGGGTGACTACTTTCTCTATCATTTTCACCTTTAATTTTTGTTATTACCCTTGAGATGTCGTAACATGCTACTATTCTACTAGAAAAAACTATGCCACACATTGACTTAAGACAATCAATATCAAGATATGAGTACCAACACCTATGGGACATATTTGTAGAGTCACAATGTCCCACGGTTGGGGGTCTTGTGTACCAACATCAAACCAACAATAACGGGAAAGAAGTGCCCACCGAGTTAGAAGGTACGAAGAGACAGGAAATGCACCATATTCCACTCCCCCAAACAAATTCCTATGACATGTCTTCCATCATATCATACTTGGATGGAATACAAAAAATGTAGCAAGACATGTGATTGGACCAGCAACAGCTGCATCATCATATAAATCATATGTACAAATATCAGCATGTACAAGTGCAACGAAACCCCTAATGGGTGAGGAATACTGGATTTCTTTATAGGGATACCCTGATAAAGTATCTGCCTCAATAGATAGACTATTGGGATCACTACTACCATTACCTGCCACCCCAGGGAGGAGCACTTGACTAGACATTGTCACAGTGAAACGACACTCTATCATTCTTAGTTTTTGTTTCGTGTTGAGGACATCATGATTCAAAATCTTAGAGTGGTAGGGCAGTACACCCTCTCTCCATCTTGCTTTCCCTTTTTTCCATTGCACTTTTTTTCCATTTTAACTTGTTGATTGATTGCCTCACCTATTTCCCTTTTCATTTTGCATATTGCATACATTGCATGGCATGTAGGTTTGATTTCTTGCAACTTCTGTAAAATTTGTATTTTTTTTGCATTTTCCATGCCATCCATTCATATTGTATTGCATATGGTTTGTATTAATTTACTATGTATGGTTATCTATGGTTTTTCCCTACTTTTTTATTTAGTGAAGTAGATCTGGATGTGAATATAGGCACTTTAGTACCATTTTTCCAAATATGCCCGATCTCGAAATTGATTGCCTTGAAGGATGTTGCAACCTAATCTCTATCTTATTGAGCTGAATGAAAGACCTTTGATAAATATACTCACATTATCACTTGATTATCTCTAGCTAATATAGGGTTTTGATGTTATACATGTTTTTCACTCTTCTTGTGAAATGATGAATTGATTGGTTGAAATGAAAATGAAGCAAAACATATATGTTTAGGGTTATTCAATTCTTGTGAAAAAGTGTGGTTTACCATACCTACTCATTCATCACAATTTTTCCATTGCTTGTAAAAAATTATTAGTATAGCTTACATGTCGGGGACTTTGTATAGAGATCCACATTATGTGTCCCCCTCATTTCATCCACTTTCTTCCACCTCTTCTTATGTCTACGCTTCATGAATAGATGCCAAAAAGAGCACAAAAAGAATAAGACTTAGACAATCTTCAAAAGCTTTAGGTGGCCAACCCTTTCCTCCATTTCTGATTACCAACCTACAACCCTAGTTACACCAAGGATAGTGGAAAAAATAAAAATAAATAAAAAATAAAAGTTTCTCCTATGTTATAACACTTAAATAAAGAAAAGAACATACGGGTGTGCTATATCATAGCACTTCAACCTATTTCCACAACTCCCTTTTTATATTTCCATACCCATTGGGCCAGGAAACAAAAAACATGGTCCCTCATGCCTCCATTCATATCCAATTAGCTCACTTGAAGTGGATTGACATATAATGTTGAATGCATGCAAGTGAAACAACATTAATAACTTCTTTGATCAATTCAAAGTATGAAACAATTTACCCAGAGCTATGTGAATGGTACACTACTTGCATAAGTTTTGGTGCCCTATTTAGTCACTAATCATCTTCTTGAATGCATTTGTCATTTCCTAATTGATTTATTTGAAAATAGATTTAGTTGGAGCATACTAAACAACAAGTCTCTTTTAAGTTTGGGGTGGTTATGAAGCCCTTAATTGGGTCTTTATCTTTTTTCAGTTTTCCCTTTACTTACATAAAGAAAATTAGAATGCATATACTTCCCCAATAAATCATGTTTATTGTGAAATGCACTTATGAATGTTTTTTTTTTTCATGTTTTGCATGTACTTTGGATTACTTCATGGAAGGAGGAGAGAGAGGTGATTCATAAGACTTCACCTCTCATGAATAAGTGCAAGGAGTCACTAAAGCCAAATCCACCTACCCCAAGCATTCAGTGAATTTAAACCAAAAGGCTCCATGGATTGATCAAGATCATATTCAAGTGCCATCAAACCCACCAAAAATGGTCTTATTAGCAAGAATGCATGTTTTCTATAAAGCAAGTACCAAAACCACTCAGATACTCCAAATTAACCTTCTAATCATCATAATATCATATAATGACCATTGTGCCACCAAAATGGCCGTGCTATTTTGGCTAAAATCCATCATTCCTTGTCCAAATTACCAATTTCTAAATATACCCATCACTTGGCCATAGAAAGACCACTCTAGACCTAGAATGGCCATGATATATCATTCCATTTTCACCATTCCTTGTCCAAAGATCCCACATTTATATCCATGGCAAAAAAATAGCCAATTTGATCTGAATGACCATTTCATTTGTTATGTAGGATGACCATTCCAAGAGAAGAACTATCGTGATATTTTTCCATTATCCATCATTCTCTGCCACCTTTATCAATAAAACCCATTCCATCTTCGAAGGATGCTTCCATTAAATACATCCATACCCAAGCCCACATCCCAAATAGTCATGGTGGTTGTCAAACAACCATTTTTCCATCCTACCCTGATTCTCCCACACCATTACCTAAACTACCTCCACTTAACCCTAGCCACCATATCCCTGATGCACTAAATTTTATCTACTTTTCATAGGCTAGTTTACCATGTATTTCATGCATAATTTCTCACTTTGATATCATTTGTGCATTGTTTGTCATTATTAGCCTATGCAATACTATCATTAAGTATTTTTACCAAATTATGCCAATTTTCCATATTTTATTTGGACTTACGTTGTTTTTTCCACATTTCAGGTAGTTAGACCACTTATAAGACATCTCGGTGCTACCCAAAACAGAGTCGGTGGTACCGACTTAAAGAAAAAACTAACAAGTTGATAGAAGAAATCTTGGTGTACCAAGGGGCAAATCAGCTCTACAAAGTTAGTGTTCGACACCACCAAATTACCAATTAGTGCTACCAACTCATAGTCTAGATAGAAAGAATTGAGTTTATCAACTCAGTAATATTGACTTGCTAGCTAATAATGCTGACATTCAACAAGGGTTTCATGTCAGGTAGAGACTCAGTGCCAGTGACTTCCTATCAGTGGTAGCAGATTTTAGATTAAGATAGATTTGGCAGTTAGGACTTAATGATGGCCAAAGTCCCACTTATGACCTAAGGGGAGTTCATCCAGACCTATCTATCATGTTTCAACTAATTGCAACCAAGCAAAGAGACATGAGATGAGATGACAAAGGAGACGACTACATCTCAAGCAATTTGGGCACTTCTAGAGAGTGAATTTGCAGCTAGAAAGCTGCAAATCAAGATGTTAGCCAGAGGGGATCGTCTGGACAAGTTTATCTAGGGGTTACATTAGTTTTCTCATGTTTCCCACGTTTCTCTTCTTTCCTTACATGGAAATGACAATAGAACTCATGCAGGGCAAATCCCCATTGTTTCTTAGGACCTGAGAGTAGCTCAATTTTGCATTATAATTGAATTTAATGGATTATTACATACATTTTCTTGAATCTAGAAATAATTTTATGATATCTTAATGAATTGTATGTTCTTGATCACCATAATCAATTAGTTAGACTATTATTTACTTAGTGAGAGGTATTAATTACTGGAGAAATAATAGAATCACATAGTTAACACCATGCCTCATGAGCAGGCCTACAACTATTAAGTAAACAACAGAGAGATATCATTAATGTGCCTATCTAACTCAATCACTATCTGAGTAGGATTTGCTTTAGTATAGGTAATGTATTATACCGTGTGAATGGGTAATATTTGCCACTGGTCCCTTGGTTCAAGATTTAGGATAAATAGTTATTAATAAATTGTAGTGTAAGTCGAGGTGAAATTGAATTCCTAAGATATCTATACAATCTATGATCACAATCCATTTAATTCAATTTTCAATTTTTGCAATTAGTTTAACCAACAATCAATTGCTATTTTAGTAGGTCTATCTAATCTGGTACAATTAGTAGTAGTTTATGGATCAATGTTCCTATGAGTTTGACATTCGGGCCTCATAGGTCTATACTACTCGATGCATACACTTGCTTCTCACACACATAGTTTAAGTGTGTCAAGGTTTTGGCACCGTTGTCGGGGAAACGACAACTCCAACACTACAAGTGTTGTGATTGGCCACTCTAGGCCATTTCTTTTCTTTTATTTTACAGTTCAAATGTTATTTCTTTTAATTTGAGCATATTGAAAAATTTTATTTAATCAATTCACTAGTATTCACATTCTTACTCACAACTATTCATTTGAAGGCACTGGTGTATTGTTTAGAGTAGAACCACCGACTATGGGGAATCAACTCCCCTGAGTATAAGCCTAGACTAACTTCTTTGTAGAGAAAAAGAGTAGGGAAGTTTAGCCGAAAGGTTTCTCCATACTCCACCACCATAGGCAGAGCAAGAAATGCTAGGAAGAAAAGATCCTAATATAGAAGAGTGAGTTGAAGTCAAGCTTTAGGAGCAGATTGTCTGGGAGAATTTTAAAGCTTCATCAACCACAACACAAATTGGGCCAATTGTAAAGTAGGTAGTCAATGTGGGCATCTATAATATAGATCTAGGGATGGTGGCACTCATTAACTCTCAAGCATTTCATGGCCACAACATGGAGGACCCAATGGCTCACATTGACAATTTTGTGGAGAGCTATAATATGTCAAATATCTATAGGGTAATGATGATGGTTATATATCTAATGTTTTTCTCATACTCACTATCAGATAAGGCAAAGAATTGGTTCTTAAGCCTTCCATCAGAATCCATATCAACCTGGGATAAAATGATACATGCATTTTTCAAAATGTATTTTCCTTCATTAGAGACACACAACCTAGTTGGGTAGACTACAAATTTAAGCAACAGACTGAGGAGTATTACTTAGAGACCTAGAAGAGATTCCAGAATATGCTAAGGAAGGTCCCTCATCATGGGATTGATCTCTATGGTTAGGTGAAGACATTCTATTATGGGCATCATAAGGGGGAGAGAACCACCCTTGACAGTGCAGAGGCAAGATTCTTTCTCAACAACAAGGTGTCCGTGTGTCATGAAATCTTGACGAACATGGCCAAAAATCAGTCATGGGATGAAGAGAGAGAACCTCCATCAACCATTAAAAGTGTTGGAGTGTCTAGAGAGATCACAGTGCTGAAAAAGATGATGGAAATCCTTGCACGAAAATTAGATAAAAAAGATGGCACCTCATTTGGAGGTGAAGAATAAGAGTTCATGTATGTGCATCAACAAAACTACAAGTGTGAAAATGAATATGCATGGAGGAAGGATCCTAATCATTTTTAGTAGGACCATCACAAGAACAACAGACCAAGCCACATTAGGGCATCACATAA
This sequence comes from Alisma plantago-aquatica, assembly GCA_963693085.1. Classification (NCBI taxonomy): domain Eukaryota; kingdom Viridiplantae; phylum Streptophyta; class Magnoliopsida; order Alismatales; family Alismataceae; genus Alisma; species Alisma plantago-aquatica. The sequence goes on along the minus strand of OY856411.1, from coordinate 317,363,157 downwards.
CAACAATATCAATAGGACAGGGGCCCTAGAAAGATTGACCGCATAGAAGACACGTTGGGCAAGTTGGTCAATTAGAATGAGATACTACTAGGCCAGACAAAAAGAGAGCATCAAAATCAAGGGGTACATATCCATAGTATAGAAAACTAGATTTCCCAGCTAGTAGTGGAAGTAGTATCCCTAAAGAAGTCGAGTTAGCAAGATTTCCAGGAAATGTAGATATTCCAATCAAGAATAAAAAAGTGAAAGTAGTGTTTCTCTACAGTGACAAGGAGCTAGTTAGAGATTAAAAGCCAAATTCAGAAAAAATACACCACCACACTTGATATAGGGGAGGTTATTAAAACAAATTCTCCAAAGCAACCACAAAACACCACACTACATGAGGAGAGCACAGAAGAGGATTCTACTGAGCAGAAGGAGAACAATAAGGAATCCTACATCCCACCATATCAAAGAAAAATTGTGACTCCAATACCATTTCTGAATATCTTGAATGCCAAGAAGGTTCACCAATAGTTTAAGAAGTTTCTAGATACATTTAGAAAGCTCTAGATCAATCTACCACTAGTTGATGCTATTGAGCAGATTCCTTCCAATGGAAAGCTCTTGAAAGACATTATTAACAAGAAGAAAAGGATGGCCGATTGAAATGTTGTTGTCCTTAAAGAGGAAGCCAATGTAGTGATACAAAGAAAGTTGCCACAGAAGAGACAATATCTAGGGTGTTTCAACATACCATGCTACATTGGTAGGGTGAAGTTTGGGGTGACACTTTGTGATTCAGGGGCAGATATCAATTTGATGTGGCTGGACATTAAAAAATGTAGGACTCAAAGAGTCCAAGAAAAGAAACATGACTATTCAGTTGGTAGATAATTTGATAGTGAGTCCCATTGGCATCTATGAAGATGTATAAATGAAGGTTGACAAGTTCATATTTCTAGCTAATTTTTTTGTCATGCAGATGTAGGATGATTATGGGAGTGAGTTACTTTTGGGTAGGCCATTTCAAGCCACAAAACATGCCATCTTAGAGATGGGAAGAGGAAGATTGACATTGGGGATCCATGATGATCGATTTAAGATCAAGCTACCCAACTATAAACTGTTGGATAAGGAAGGAGAACAATGGCACATGATGCAACACTTGGGCAATCTGGTGTCACTATTATTAGGAAAACCAATTATGGATATGGCTCATATCATGAAAAAGGTGGACAAGGGTACTCTTGCTATTGACATAATGGAACATACAAAGCAGATTTCATTGGCAAAATCTATGAATTACTATGATGATCCCGAGGATGAGGAGCATCTGACAATAGTTTCAGATGCGGTGTATCTGCAATGATGTAGGCTTACCCACAACTACCTCTAGAAGCTTGTCTCATGAACCTAGTGGATGACTGTAGACACTATCTCTCACTGGAGGAGTGAGCACTTTTTCTGAGGACCTTACCCTAATTCTACACTAGACACTAGGAAGACCTGGGACCACCACCTTCACTGTTGGTTCCATCTCTAGAATGTCCTCTTAAGCTGTAATTGAAGCCATAATACTGCATCTAAAGTACATGTTCTTAGTAGTGGACAACAAACTTCTAGCGATAATTTCAGCATCATTGAGCATCATAGAGGAGGAGCAACTAATGACTGTGTTGAAGATCATAGGGATGTATTCATCTGGTCCATTTCTGACATAAAGGGGATCTCTCGTAGTTTATGTAAACACAAGATTTAGATCGAAGAAGGAGCAAAACCCATTACACAACCTCAATGGATTTTGAACCTAATATTGACAGTTATGGTGAAGAAATAGGTAGCTAAACTCCTATCGACAAGTATACTTTATGTTCTCTTTGATTCCAAATGAGTTAGTCCTACAAAGGTTGTCCCTAAGAAAGGGGTCATCACGGTCACTACTAATGCTGCTAGTGAGTTGGTTTCTACTAGGCTAGTGATTGGTTGGCATGTGTGCACCATTACCGTTGTTTAAACACTGCTACTTTGAAAGACCAATTCTCACTTCCATTTATTGATAGCATTCTAGAGAGACTCGTCAACCATTTACATTTTTGTTTTCTAGAAGGATATTTCGGTTACAATTATATTTCTATCCAGCCACATAATCAAGAGAAGCCCGTGTGATACATTTGCATACTACCGATTTCCCTTTGGTTTGTGGAATACCCCGACAACATTTTAAAGATGCTCACTTGCAATCTTTTTTGACATGGTGGAACATTGTCTTGAGATAATTATGCACAATTTTTTTGGTACATGGAGAATCTTATAAGGATTGCCTTACCAGTCTAGAGTGAATTTTATAGAGATTTGAAGACATTCAACTTATTTTGAATTGGGAGAGATGTCACATGATGGCGAGTGAGGTGATTGTGTTGGAACACAAGGTGTCCAACAAAGGAATGGAGGTCGATCCTATAAAAACAGAGGTGATCTCTAAACTACCTCCACCATCACAAATGAAGGGTGTTAGGAGTTTTTGGGGACATATCAACTTTTATCGATGTTTTATTAAAGATTTTTTAAAAATTGCCAAGCCACTTTTTGAGCTTTTAGAGAAAGACCAGGAATTTAAGTTTGATGAGTGTTGTTTGAAGGCCTTTTATGCAATTTTTGCACCCATGGCGGTGGCTCCAGATTGGATCCAACTATTTGAGTTGATGTGTGACACATCAGATTTTGCTGTAGGGGCTGTTCTAAGCCCACCGGTCATTTACTATCCATCCAAAACTCTCAATGATGCACAATTAAATTACACAACCACAACAAAGAACTCCTAGTTGTAGTTTATTCCTTTGATAAATTTAGACAATATCAGATATGGGAAAAAGTAATAGTATGGACTAATCATGCGACTATTAAGTATCTCTTACAATAAAAGGATGCTAAACCCATACTAATAAGATGGATTTTGGTGCTACATGAATTTGACATCGAAAATCAAAGACAAGGCTAGAGCCAAGAGTGTAGTAGCACATCACCTGTATAGGTTGGAGAGAGTGGATGAATCTGGGTTAGAGGTACCTATTATTGAGGAGTTCCCTAATGAACAACTTTTTTCCATCAAGAACAAGGATCCCTGATTTGCAAACATAGTGAACCACCTAGCATGTAGAGAATTACCCGAGGACTGGGGATACCAAGAGAAGAAACAATTCTTTTAGTCTTTGAGATTTTATGTATGGGATAATCCAATATTACTTAAATAGTGAAGGGATGGCATCTTAAGGAAGTGTGTTCCAGAATGTGAGTTTGAGAGCATACTTGCTAATTGTCATTCTTTACCCACTAGGGGACACCATGCAAGTTCAAGAACAACAACCAAGGTTCTAGAGAGCATATTTTATTGGACGACACTCTTTAAGGATGCTTATGATTATGTGCGGAGGTGTGATTCATGCCAACATGCAAGTAACATTTCCAAGAGACATGAAATGCCATTAGGTACCTTTCAGGAGGTATACATTTTTGACCTTTAAGGAAAAGACTTCATGGGACTTTCCATATCTTCTAACTCCAATTTGTACATTTTACTACCCGTTGATTATGTATCAGAGTGGGTGGAAGCAATTCCTACCCACACCAATGATTCTAAATCCTATGCAGGTTTGTCAAAGATCATAATTTTTGCAGGTTTGGGGTGCCACAAATGGTAATCAGTGATGGGGGATCCCACTTCACTAATATGAAATTTGGGGCTTTATTGGGAAAATATGGAGTGAAGCACATGGTAGGAACCCTTATCACCCCCAAACACAAGGCCAAGTTGAGGTTTCAAATAGGGAAGTAAAAATGATCTTAGAGAAGACCGTCTTGACAAATATGACTAATTGGAGCATACAACTAAATACTGCTCTATGGTATTATAGGGCAACCTTTAAGACACCCATAGGCACTACACCCTACATGATTGTTTATGGATGGACATGTCATTTGAATGTGAAATTAGAGTATAGGGCTAAATGGGCATTGAAGAAACTAAATTTTGATCTTTCTAGTATAGGGATGAAATGTAGATTGAAACTCAATGGACCGGATGAAATTAGTCCAGATGCCTATGAGAGTTCTAGAACATACAAATATAGAACAAGGAAAATGCATGATCATCACATTCTACATAAAGTCTTTTCACAGAGTCAATGGGTGTTATTGTTCAATTCTAGGATGAAGTTGCATCCTGGGAAATTGAGGCCCTAGTGGAGTGGACCCTATGTGGTGACCAAGTCATTCCCCTCATGGATCCATTTAGATAAGTGATGGGGTACATAAATTCTTAATGAATGGACAATGCCTCAAGAATTATTTTGGATGGGAGGTAATCCATGAGAATGAAGAATTGAAGCTCATTGAGCTCACTTAAGATTTGAGCATAATTTTTTGTTGAACCTAGGACATAAAAGAAGAGCACTTAGGGGAGGAAACCCATTGTTTAATTTTTAGTTAGTTATTTTTCTTTCAAGCTTGTGTAGAAGTAGATTTCATATTTGCATTTTTGATTGTTTTTAGATGTTTAAAAGGTACCTTGATGGTTCTTATTTGGTGTGAAGGCAGATGACAAGTTGGTACCACTGACATATCATTTGGTGGCACCAAGTTTGGGGTAAAAATGAAAAAGGAGGTAGAAAATTTTTTGGTACCGCCGATCATAGTGTTGGTGGTACCGACTTCTTTGTAGACTAGGGTTCCAATTTTTTCTAGAAAGCCAGTACTACCAACAGAAAGTCACTAGCAGTGAGAGACTGAGAGCATTGCATGTTCTAAATATCAAGGAGACATTTGATAGAATCAAGGAAGAGAAGGACCAAATTACACAACTCGGTACCACCGACCAAAAAGTTGGTGGCACCGAAAGAAGATCACAAGGGTATGTCCAATTCAACTCAGTGCCACTGATCATAGAGTAGGTGGCATCGACACATACCACAGACATCCTATCAGTGGTACTGACTCGCAAGAGCAAAATCCATGGCACCATCTTTGATTATCGAGATCACATTCATCCAATGTTCGGTGGCACCGATTTGGGTGCACAATCCAGAAGTTGGTACCACTGACTTCATGTGAGTACCACCAACATATGGTGATATTTGACTCAATGTATCAATGGATCATGATTGTCGGTATCACCTAATGACACCAATGACCAACGAATAGGGATCAAGTCGGTACCACTGACCCAAAAAGTTTGTAGCACCAACACGACGCAACAAGGCCATATGCATCCATAAAAGGGGATGCTTGGTTTGTTGTTCAAACACACCCAACCCACTCCCCTTGCAATAGATAAGGTGCTAGAGAATCCCAAAGTCTTCCTCAGTGCTTCTACTCCCTGAGTCTTCATCGAGTTCTCTTCCTCAACCCTTTTCTCTCTCCATCACCAATTCCAGCAAGGAGGCAAGTGTAACATACCGAAACTTGGACATATTATCTTTTTGACCTTCTTTCTAAGATTTCCCTTTCATTTCTATCCCTTTTTGACTTTATGTTCAATTTATGGAAATAATAGTGGTTTGGTGAACATTTGTTCATTATTATTGCCAACATATGGGTTTATGCACAAATACCTCAGTGAAAGTATACTTAAGGGTCTAATATGAAAATTTACCGCTCATGCAACATATTAATAAAATATATTCATTCTAGATCATTCCTTAGCTTTATGGAGCAAGGAAAAGAAAAAGGAAGGACTAATATTGCTTTAAACAAGATAATGTGATGTTGAATTATTTAATATGTTAAATATTGGAAATAATGGTTAATGGACTAAAACTCATAAAAGGAAGACTAATTGATTAAAGATAAGTTGAGATTATTTTTCCTTGGGTTTGGTTTAGCTTGGAGGCTAAGTTTCATAATTTTGGGACAATAATAATTATATCTCTTTTATTTTGAAAAGAAAAGTTGAGTTTTCCTCAATAATATGAAATAAAATAATTCATGACTGCAAAAGTGGAAAATAATCTTGGTTTCATAATCTAAACATTAAAAATAGCCTTTGGGTGAATTTTTATGTAATTTGGATAATCTTTAATATACATGTAAAGTTAGGAGAGAGAAAGTTTATAGAACCTTCAAAATATTAAATAAATGTACAAATAACTCCGATATGTAAAATTGATGGCAAATTCGTATCCAAGACACTTAATATGACTTGTGGATGAAGTTTCATCAAATTTGGAGAATCTTATAACCATTAATGGTGGAGGATAGATAAAACAAGATTTGATTTATTTAACACATTAAAGTTCTTCCTCATATCAAAAATAGGCTGGGTGTCAAATTTCAATTAATTTGGGATTCATTTGCACTGTCAAAAGAAGAGAGAGAAAAAGGAAATTAATTCAATTAGAACTTGAGTTTAATTTGATTTAGGGTTGCATTTATTTTGTGACACATATATAGTTGATGCGTAAGCCTCTTTGGTCCTTCAGATCGTGGATTGGACGGTTGACAACCGTCTCCTACCTTCTGCTTTCTATTTTTCCTCTTCTTTTCTTGTGAACGATAGAATTGTTTCCCCTGGTTCTTTGTTTTGCAATTGTTTCACCATATCTACCCAACTTCCTTCGATTTCTTCTCCCTAGTATTCCTATCATAGTTGTGCACCATTTCATCCTAGATTATCTAGGGTTTTAATGCCTGATTTCAATGGTAAGGGGTGCTGCCCGATGTGCCCTATTCTTGCTCTGTTTCCCTCCCCTTTTTCTATTGCCTCCACCTTCTGAAGCATTGGTTGCCTATATAACTGATCCTAACATCTTCTTTGAAGTCATATACACCCCTCAAAGGTTCACCATTGGTTTTTTCCTCTCCGCACACATTCAGCCTATCTGGCTTGGCCCCAGTTACAATTTGTGACACATGAGGAGATTCTAGCCTTGGCAAGGCATGTATTCAGGACATGAGCGTCCTTGTTGCCCTTGTGGGACTCTTTGTGGCCATGGGTTGCTTCAATCTTAGGTATACAAATTTTCCTTCTTTTGCCCCTTCTAGTTTATAGTTTTGTGATTAATCTAGGTCGCTCACCTTTCAACCTCCGCTAGTCTTAGTTTGGCTTCAAATACCTTTGTAGTGAAGTTCTAGGCTCAATCACGATGTTGTTTTGCCAAAATTAGTTGTAAGGAGTGGGACCCAAAAGGGGGGATCCACTCCCTACTAAATTTATTTGAAGAATAAAACATCCATTCCGAACACACTCAAAGGTATGCTGGAATAGGTGTAAAATTTTCAAATTTCAATAAATGGTATTCAAAACAACCAAAGTGTAGCAGCAAAATTAAACAACTGAATATATTCAATTTTTACAAAAGATTACAAAAATACATCATAATATTTCATAAGGGTTTACATGTATGATACAACATAATGATATAAGTAGAGGGAAGTAGAAACTACTTCAAATATGTCTCCAAGCAACATCTCCATGAGCTAGGTCCATGTTGGAAGCTATGTTCTCCTTGATCATGTTGAACACCTCGATCTAAACTGGGTGGTTGGGAAATCATCCAATAAAAGGGAAAGGAAAACAAAGTTTGTGTCAAAAAATATGAATAGGATATCAAGGTAAAGAAAACATGTAAATAAAGGCTAGTTTTCATCATAAGATGAAGATTTAAAGAATATGAGGCTATCCATAAACAAAATATAATAAATGGTTGCATGCATGATAATTGTGACTACTTGAACTAAGTAGGGTTGAGGCACCTACCGGATCTCAACCTATAGGTGAGGGGAGAATTAATACATTCCCAGTCACCTACACACATTTTCATGGGTGAGAATAAGACATTCCCTAGGGAGAATTAATACATGCCCTATCTATGGGTGGTTGTACAACAATACCACTAATATAGCTATATAGTCCATAAGAGCAACATGATAGAAAAGAAATCATGGAAAGTAAAAGCATCATATCAATTATAATATGGTGGTGGGGTACAAGACCCAAATAGAAGAGAAACAATACTGATTTAGAGCCATTTATAACAAAGGATTCAAGAATAGAAGATTTAGGGTTCATTTTAGCCTCATTAGGGAAACTAGGGTTATGGATCCAAATATCCCAACTTAGGGTGAAATATGCACATACCTCTCTTACTAATATCAATTACTAACTTTCACCACTTTAATTGAGTCCAAGTTCCTCTTTGCCTATTTTCAATGTGTTAACATGTATTAGAGTACATAATGCACATTAATGTATAGAAAAACCTAATTTTAGACCTTTTTAAAAAACATTAGATTTAGAATCTAAAAACCTCACCAATGAACTTATTAGGTTCTCTTGATCAAGAAATTATATTTTTATGTTAACTTTGGAGTTATGATGATTAAGATGTATTTTTTATGGATTTTATGCTTTAAATTCATTTTACAAAAATCACCCTTAGTAAAACCTCAAAATAATACATTGAAAACATTTGTATTAGATAGAGATTAATTTTACAATTCTAAAACATATTTATTTGTCAAATTTGGATAAGCGGATTAAAAGATATGAATTTTCAAAACCAATCAGGAAATGACAAGGCAGAAATCTTTGAGAGAGAGAGAGAGAGAGAAAACACCATTTGACCCAAGATTAGGTTTGGAGATGAATATGTTACCAAATTAGATCTTCTAGAGAAGGTAAAACAACAAGAAACCAAAACTCTAGAAAAACATGGTAAATAGAGATGGAGATCATCGATTTTAAACATAGAAGCATGGATTTTAAGCATGTAGTAAGCAATATATGAGAAGGGGATTATAAAAATTGCCTATAGGAAGGTGTACAGTTTCAAGCAGCAAGGTTTTTGAGCTAAAGAGACTGTTTTCTCCAATAGAGCCCCTATCTCGAGCAAGAAGTACCTTCTCCACTTTGGAGGTGAAAAACCCTAGCAAAAGAACATGGAGATGAGGTGTTTAAGGGCTCTAGGTGGGGTTTCACCATGGAAGGACATGGTCACGACCTGTAAGAAGGTGTGAGGAAGACTAAAAACATGAAAATAGGGAAGGAAAGGAGGAAACTTACTATTTTTGGTCAAAATCACCAAGAAGGAGCTTTAGAAACCCTAAATAGAGCAAATTTAGAACCCTAGGAGCCTTCTTCACCAAGGTAAGCACTCTCTTTTACCTTGGGACAGAACCTTTAGGGACAAACAGAGTAGGAACAATGCTCTAAGCTGAGGGAAAGAGAAGGAGATCAAGAGTTTTCAAATTGGGAGGTGGGAAGGGGTAGACATGGCTTTATAAAGAAGAGGGCAAGCATGAGGTGTCAATGGGATTTTCCATGTGTCCTTAGCCTGGGGCTTCATGGCCATGCAAGAGGACAGTTCATAGAGACTTCTTGTATATTAAATGTCGGTCCTAAAAGACCATGGAGACTTCTAGGCCATCCCCACCATCTTCCAATCAAAGAAATAACCCCATTGGTTGATAGCTTTAAAAGATAAGCTCATTTACAAAGAGGGTAATCCCCGAAAATGCCCTTGGAGAGAAAAACCTTCAAACCAAGGTTAAACTAGGTGCCCCATGGTTCAAAATGTTTATAATGGTAAGGGAATATATAAGCATTATAATGCATGTGATAATTTGCAAAGAAAACCTCCCAATTGGATAAATTGCATAAAAGTCCAAAATGTACCTAAAATTGCATAACTTGCACAAACAACATCCAAATTGAACCAAATTTGAAACTTAGGATCATTTTATGATTTCAAAACACATACAAAATTTAAATTAAGGTTTAGAGCACTTAAATATGGTAATTAAGCTTTTTCAATACATTAAGCAAGGTTTGTAGCCTTACACTTCTGGCACAAGTTTATTTACCATTGTTGCACTTAAGTGGTGATTTTGCATTTTAAATTCTTAAATAAGCTTTCACTGAGGTATTTGTGCATAAAACCTTTTATTGGTATAAATTATGAATAAATGTTCACCAAACCACTATAATTGTTTTAGGTAAGTCAGAGGGTTTTTATTCACCTCACCCCTCTCATGCAAGCTAAATCAAACTGAGCATTACAATCACCAATACTCAAAACAAAATTAAACATGGTAGTACTACTACCATTACATGCATCTGAGTTGATAACATCAACTAGGTCATTAGGTGGACTTCTATAGAAATAAAAGCCATTGTGATTTTTTTGGTGAAAATTAGCTGTTTGATCTCCCACCTTATTCCCTTCTCTCTTGCTATACAAGAATAAACCAACTAGGTTTCCACTTCACTTTAATAGCTACTAACCATCTAGCTAACCTCGGGTTATTAGAAATAGAATCCTCCATCACCCCTTTAGCATTCTTCGAATCTGTTTCAATTCACATTCTACCACAGCTTAAACCATGTCCAACTTATGTGGCCAGTTTGATGGCTTGACCTTTTGCTTCAAGAATGCTTTGGCTTTAACCTTCTTTGCCCAGCCTCCACACCAAATTCTTTCACTGTCTTGATAGATAACTACAATAGCCGAGAGTTGGGTCTTAGTATTGAAAGTAGCATCCATATTCAGCTTCAAGGTGCCTCTCTGAGGTTTACTCCATGTCACTGAACACGTATAGTTCTGAATGTTCATTTCCACCACTACCCGTGCTTTCAGACTGATCAAGACATTCTTGTTAATGAGAGATTTAATGTGGTTTGTAGTATTCCTCTTATTTTCAAACACCTACATGTTTCTATTCTTCCAGAGATGCCAACAACCCATTGCAAACTGTAGGTCTAGAGGCCCAGTGGAAGATAAATTCTTTGTAATCCACCTCCAAACATTCATCTCCTCGAAGAAGCTGTTCCAACTACCAACATCTAAGACCTATTTCGAGACTTGGGTTGCATGCTCACAATATCTCAAGTCATGTGTGGTAGTTTCCTCTTCAAGACCACAGATAGGGCACGTTTTGTCTATTGCCATGCTCCTTGCAACTCTTCTACAGTTTGTAAGGATTGCATAATGGCCTATAAGCCAGAGAAAGTACCTCACTTTCATTGCAACTTTCACCTTCCAGACCATTTCCCATTCACCATCAGATCTAATGTTTTTATCCTGTCTCAGAATATCATAGGCACTTTGCGAGGTGAAATGGCCTGAGTCAGTATGGCACCACACTCATGTATCATGCATGTCATTAGTCAAAGGGATGTCAATGCACACTAATTTGTTCACTACCTTTAGTGGAAGCCATTCATTCAAAGACATGACATCCCAATTATTTTCAAGGTTGATGAGGCTTGCCACCTTCAAATCTTGCAAACCGACAAGAATATGTCTAATAACAAGGTCTTTACGCAGATGATAACTCCCCCACCATTTATCGTACCAAACATTAGTTTCTCTTCCATTCACTGGGACCAGAACAAAGTTTTCATTAACGAATGATTTATGTTTTAAAGCAGCCCGACCAAGTCTAGAGACATATGGCAAGGACCCTCCTTTATACACCTTGTACTTAGTATGAAGTCCCGCACACCACCCAAGTATGTTTAATGATCAGTGCCTAGTTTAATTATCTCATGGACTTCATTCCAAGGCCTCCATGCTTCCTATCGCTCGTGATTTTGTTCCAGGCCATAAGGGATAGGGAGTGATGCTTATGGCTCCCACCCCATATGAAAGATTGAATGCTGCTATCTATACGATCACTGATTTTTAGCGATAGAATTGCAGTTTGCATGACATAATTGGAATGGAAGTTAAGGTATCTTTAGGTAGGCATACTCTACCTACTAGATTGAGGGTTATGGAAAACTAAGAGTTAATATTAGAGGAGACTTTATCCAGAACATTACTATAGGTATCTTCTTCACCTTCCCATGAAAAACTGGTACTCCCAGGTATTTTCCCATATTATCTGATTGGGTAAAACCACTAATGTCGTAATCTGTCTTCTTTCACTTAAAGACACACTCATGGCGAAATAAATGCATGATTTTCTAGCTGAGATCGCTTGTCCGAAAACTGCCCCAAATTTATTAAAACAGTTGAGTATAGTTCACATTTCTAAACCATCTACTTTTACAAAGAGAAACAAATCATCAACAAAACATAGGTGAAAAACCTTGGGTCCATTTTTATATAAATGAAATGGAGTCCATTTCTTGTCCCATACAAGGCCATCAATAGACTAACATAGACGTTCGAGGCAAAGAACAAATAAATAGGGAGACAATGGTTCTCCCTCTCTAAGACCCCTAGATGCTCTAAAAGAACCTTCATGTTTCCCATTCTAGATAATAGAAGCTTCTCCACCCAAAATATAATTGAGAATATACTTTCTAATAGCGTCCGATATGCCTATCTTGATCAAAGTATCGACAACAAATGGACAAGTCATCTTGTCATAGGCCTTAGATAGATCAACTTTGATGGCCATCAATTTGAGAGCCGTATTCCTTCTCATTATGTGAATAATTTCCTGGCCAACTATGATGTTATCTGCAATCTGACATCTAGGGACGAATGCACTTTGGGCAGGGGAAATCCATTCATACAGGAAGCCTTTGAGTCTTTCAATGATAACTTTTGAGGCAAGCTTGAGGACGTTTTTGTTGAGCGAAATAGGCTTGAATTGCTCACATATTTCTGGTTTAGAGATCTTAGGGATTAAGACGATACTCGCATTGCAAAAAGTCTCATCCAGATCAACACCCGACAAAGCTTTGCTAATAGTTGTAAGAAGTGAATGCTTCACAATATGCCAATTTTTTTAACAGAAATGATCTGTCTATGCCATCAGGGCCTGATGCCTTATGAGGGTTAGTTTTAGATAGGATATTGTGCACCTCCTAAAGTGTAGGGACTCGCTCAATCGTCTGGTACTCCTCACATGTGAGGGGACTGAAGGATCTACAATAGCTACTGACCTCAGCCTAGTTGACGTGAACACATTATGTAAAGATGTCCTTAAAATGTAGCCACACCATATTTTGGATTTCTGCTTCATCTGTAACCCATTCACTGGTACCATTCTTTAACATAGTAATGGCTTTGTTCCTTCTTCTTTGTTTAACAAAAGCATTATAGAATTTAGTATTACCGTCCCCATTAATCAGCAAGTTTATATGATTTTTTTTGCTTAAGATCATCCTCTTCCATCTTCATAATAACATTGTACCTAGCCTCCATATCGACTATAAGGTCGACAATAACATTGTCATACCTGTCGGATAGACTTCACTGGAGTGGCTCAAGATTTTTAATAAGCCTCTTCTTTTCTTTGCCAATTTGTTCCCTAGATTTAGAATCCCAACTCATAATGTCTTTTTTTGAGTGACACAGTGCTTCATGGACCTCCATATCTCGTCTCCAACTATTTTGGATAATAGTCTAAAAATTTGGGTTATTTGACTAGGATTCTCTAATCACAAACCTGGGCATAGTGAAAACTCAGGCGGTAGATCTCAACAGGAGTGGATAATGGTCAGAGTTCGACCTCACAAGGCATTTCACAATAAATTGTGGATAATCTTGAATGAATTTTGCAGTGGCCACTGCTTGGTCTAGACGTTCCCTAAGCTGTTCATGAATATAAGTGTATTTAGCTCCATTATAACCAAGATATGATAAGCCAACTTTGCGTAGAGTGCCGTTAAAGAGGTTAGATTCATTGAAATCATAAATAGCACTACCCATCTTCTCCTTAGGTAGGAGAGTAGTGTTGAAATCACCAATAACTACCCAAGGTAGGTTGAAACTCTTACTCATGTCTATGAGCTAATTCCAGAGTAACCTACAGATAGTAATATGCAGATTTTCTTAGGTGAACATGATCAACACAAAATTGTTAACCTTGCATGTAATAAGTTGTCTATGACAATTCACAATGCATATATCACACTCTTCCTCCTTCCGGTAGACCCAGATCCCCTTACAAAGCCTCTAGCTTCACACTGAAAGGATTTGGAGAACCCCAAATCCTTAATGGTTCTCATAATAGTAGGATCAGTAATACATGGTTCAAGAATGGCAACCAACTTTTATCTCTTCATAGATACAAGGTCTTTAAGCACCCTACATGTGTCGTCATTTCCAATGCCCCTTACGTTCCAACAAAGGGTATCTAGCATAAAGACTAATATAAGGAAAAGGATGGAGAAGAGACTTCTGTTGGGTTTTAGGGGAGACAGAGAAGGTAGCGGAAACAATTTTTTTTCTCTCCCCATAACCCAAAATGAAGGAATCGTGTCAACGTCTATATAATAGGAAAGATGGTTTGTAGATGCATACCTTGTCCCAAGGCTTGCTTGGCGACGATACCTTGCGGCTTGCGCGGTCTTCACCTCCAGTCTTGGACGGTGTCTGTGCAGCTCATGGTCTTACCAGGACTGTCAGGATTGACAACTGTCCTCCGAGCGGCAGAAGTCTCCTGCCTCTACAGTCGTCCACACGGATTGCTTGGAACTCCGATCTCCTTGTCCCACAAGGAATCAGAAGGAGTCACACCCTCCAATTGGCATACTAGTCACCGACACACTCTCCTACAACCAGTCACTGTTCTGTAGTTGTCTTTCACTGCTGTGCCTCCCTTATCGAGTAGCACTTGCTCAGGCTCTCCTAGTTACCACAACCAGAGAGAACGAAAACTTTGCTGAGCAACTGGTGTTCTGAGTTGTACTTTGAGAAGCCCTCAATACCCCTATATATATAGGAGGGACATGGGATAGGGTTCTCTACCCCGGGCAATGCAGGACTAAAGCAGGAGTAGAAGGGTTCGAAATTTTCCACAAAATTAGACAAACTGCGCCAGTTGAACCGATCGTTTCAACCCTGAAATGGTCGGTTGGTGACCTCAGCCGATCGGTTCACACCTAAACCGATCGTTTGGGGCATCTGAGTCGATCGGTTCGTGCTTGAGCCGATCGGTTCATGCTCCTGGTCCAACTCGAATTGGTTTTCCATGATTGTTTCCAACTAATCAACTATTAGTCCTTATCTAAATCAAATTTGACAAGTGAAATGAACTCGATTGTTCAGCCGACCAATTCAAATAAGTGAACCGATCGGTTCATTGACCTGAGCCGCTCGACTCACCAGCCTGAGCCGATCGGTTCATCTCCATGAGCCAATCAGTTGGGGCAGCAGGTCAGTCAATCGCAGTTTTAATTAATCTGATACTCTAATCATTTGATCCAACACCTTCAATACTATGATTTTTAGCTATCAATCGATTGGGTGTTTAATTGAACTACTAAACTCCTTTAGTAATCAATCTAAACATCATTTGTAGACAAACTCCTCTTCTAGGTTAAATCCTTTGTGTGTGACCCTGCAGGTCCATTTCACATTGGCAGTGAAAGTCCATAACACTTATGACTTCACAAGCAAAGAGCGGTGCCTAGTCAGACATTAGTGCTACCCAAGTGAAATAGAAAGTTGGAGAACAACATTCAATCGTACAATCCATGAATGGTGTTACAATGAATGTGTAATTCCTTTGTCCCTAATGTCCTGGATGAACTCAAGGCATGGTACAGTCATCCTTTCAACGTTCATCCATTTACTTGATCTCAGAGCAGACTGGGTGATATGTGTGTGTGACATCAATACCACATATTGATTCACACATGCATGCGCATGCCTTTCTCAATCCTATTCATCAAGTGGCCATGGACATTAAACTCCCTTAGGAGGGACAAATCCCATATCTATTACTCACCCCTCAAAAGCCCCATGTGTCAAAGTCACCCAATCATCACCTTTATAACAACCCATGTTTTAGGACTGCATTTAATGATGTCAAAGTGTACCCAACGACATGTGTTGAGTGTAGTGATTTCAGGTCGAAGAATCACATTCACCACCATCACTGTGAGAGCTGAATGTGACTACCAAATCATGGTTCCATGTGTCACTCTCATGGTGGGTCTTTCCGGTACACTTGTTCTCTAACAAGTACATATGTGCTTGGTTTGATATCACTATATCATGACTAATGAGATTCTATCATCAACCAACACACAATCTAGTCTTTAGTGTTATTGATGTCTATGGTCATTTCCACAATAAAAACTGACTAGGGACTAAACAAGAATGTATATTCTTAACATCCATATGATCTCATCATTTAGATCCTTAACCTAAAAGCATACATCATCGAGTAAACAATTCTTTAGACATCTATCATGTTACACTATCATCTCAGAAATAGTTAAAACATATAGATCAGAAATTGCCTTTATTTTTATTCAAATCTTTTACAAAGTATCCCATTACAATCATCACATGACTTGCTCTATGGGCATGCATACCAATAGACTCCCACTTGCACTTAGAGCCAGTCACCTAGGAACCCCAGTCCTTGTGACCTAGCATGACCATCATGCTTCTGCTGAGAAAGGGCCTTAGTCAGTGGATCAACTATGTTGTCTTCAGTTAGTACTTTGCAAATCTTCACATCTCCTCACTATACGATCTCTCGTATGAGATGGAAGCGCCACAGTATGTGCTTGGACCGCTGATGTGATCAGGGCTCCTTAGCTTGAGCAATAGCTCCATTATTGTCACAATAAAGCCTAATTACATCACAACTACTGGGAACTACACCAAGTTCAGTGATGAACTTCCTGATCCACACAGCTTCCTTTGCTAAATATGAAGCAGCGATATACTCGACCTCTGTAGTAGAATTGACAACTTTTTCTTGCTTGGAACTCTTCCAGCTCACAACTCCATCATTTAGGAAAAATACAAATCCTAACTGCGATCGGTAATCATCTTTTTCGATCTGGAAGCTTGCATCGGTGTAACCTCTTACAACCAGTTCTTCCTCGCCGCCGTATACAAGGAACTGATCCTCAGTCCTTCACAAGTACTTGAGGATGTTCTTTATGGCTATCCAGTGAGCATCCCCGGGATCTGACTGGTACCTGCTCGTCATGTTGAGAGCATACGAGACAACTGGGCGTGTGCACAACATAGCGTACATGATGGATCCGATTGCTGATGCATATGGGATCCCATTCATACGCTCCCTCTCTTCATAAGACTGGGGACATTGAGCTCTAGAGATGGTGACTCCATGTAGCATGGGGATGTTGCCTCTCTTTGAGTTCTCCATGCTGAACCACTTCAACACTTTGTCAATGTACGTGCTTTGACTTAGTCTGAGAAGCCTTTTAGATCTATCTCTATAGATCTTAATACCTAGAATGTAGGATGCTTCTCCTAAGTCCTTCATTGAGAAAGTATTCCCAAGCCAAGTCTTTACCTTCTCTAAGGCTATGACATCATTCCCCATCAATAGTATGTCATCCACATACAATATGAGGAATGTGGTCATGCTCCCACTAACCTTCTTGTACACACAAGGTTCATCTTCATTTTGAAAAAAGCCAAACACTTTGAATTCCTCATCAAAATGAAGATTCCAACTCTGAGATGCTTGCTTCAATCCATAGATTGACCTTTGTAGCTTACAAACTTTATTGGCATAATTTGGATCTACAAAACCTTTAGGTTGTGTCATGTACACATCCTCATTTATATTCCCATTAAGGAATGCAGTTTTAACATCCATTTGCCAAATCTCATAGTCATAGTAAGCCGCAATAGCAAGCATGAACCTGATGGACTTAATCATGGCAACTGGATAAAAAGTTTCATCATAGTCAACACCTTGAACTTGTCAAAAACCCTTTGCAACCAATCTGCCTTTATAAGTTTGCACATTGTCATCCATGTCAGTCTTCTTCTTGAAGACCCACTTGCACCCTATGGGTTTTACCCCTTCGGGTGGTTCCACCAAAGTCTATACTTTGTTGGAGTACATGGATTCCATCTCAGATCTCATGGCCTCAAGCCATTTCTCAGAATCTGGTCCCTCCATAGCCTCTAGATAGGTAGTTGGATCATCATCTATGATCAACTCACCGCCTTCCTGAGTCACAAGGTATCCAAACCTCTCAGGTTCAAGGCGTGTCCTACTAGATCTACGAGGTCCTTGTATTACATGAGGAGACTGAGATTCCACAACACCTTGTGAATCTCTATGTTCCTCTTGTACATCTAATGGTTCAATGTCTTCTTGTTGGGCTTGAACCTCTTCAAGCTCTATTTTCCTCCCACTGCTTCCTTTGGAAATAAATTCCTTTTCTAGGAATACAACATCCCTGGAAACAAACACTTTGTTGTCAGTTGGGTGGTATAAGTAATATCCCTTGGTTTCCTTAGGATATCCAACAAAATAACATTTATTAGATCTAGGGCCTAGCTTGTCAGGAAACATTTTCTTGACATATGCCTCACACCCCGAAATCTTCATAAAATACATATTGGGATGCTTCCCAATCCATATCTCATATGGTGTCCTTTGAACCGATTTAGATAGTACTCAGTTAAGTGTAAACACGGCGGTTTCAAGAGCATGATCCCAGAAGGAAATTGGAAGATCAGCAAAACTCATCATTGATTGCACCATATCTAGTAAAGTGCGATTCCTTCTTTCAGACACACTGTTATGATGTGGTGTTCCAGGCAGAGTCCATTGTGATACAATACCACAGGCTCGCAGAAGGTCCTCAAACTCCTGGCTTAAGTATTCTCCACCTCGATCGGATCAAAGTGCTTTAATACTTTTACCAAGTTGGTTCTGTACTTCATTCATGAAATCCTTGAACCTTTCAAGGGTTTCTGACTTATGTTTCATTAGGTACACATAGCCATACCTACTGAAGTCATCAGTGAAGTTAATGAAGTACTGATACCCATTTCTGGCATTAGTTCTAAATGTCCCACATACATTAGTATGTATGAGTCCTAATAGATCACTAGCACTCTCACCTTTACCTGAAAAGGGAGTCTTGGTCATTTTCCCCAACAAACAAGATTCACATGTATCTATTGATTCATAATCAAAAGAGTCTAGATAACCATCTTTATGGAGTCTAGAAATGCGCTTCTCATTTATCTACCCTAGATGATAATGCCAAAGATACGTTTTGATTGAGTTGTTGAGTTTTTGCCTTTTGGTATTTACGTTGTATACATTTGTCTCCAGATCTATCAAGTATAGACCATAAGACATTGGGGTACTGCCATAAAAGATCCCATCTTTTGAAATAGAACACTTTCCATTCTTAATAAGAAATTCAAAACCATCCTTGTCCAAATAAGAGACGAAAATGATATTCCTATTTATGGCAGGTACATAATAGCAGTTCTTCAACTCTATTATTAGCCCACTAGGTAGAGTCAACTCATAGGTTCCTACGGCACTGGCGGCAACTCTTTCCCCATTGGAAACACGTAGTTCAACCTCGCCTTTCCCCAAAGGCCTACTTCTCTTAAGATCCTTCACATTTGAACAAATGTGAGATCCACATCTGGTATCAAGTACCCATGACAAATAAGTAGTAAAGTTAATCTCTACCGCGTATACACCAGAAGTAGAGATCTCTATCTCTCACTTCTTCTTCCATCATTCCTTCCATCCTCTCCATGTTTTGAGCATAGAAGATTCTGACATTGGTTCGGTGAGAGAACACTTCTCTCCCTCACCTTTGTCCTTAGATTTCGTTCCATTGATCTTCATCAATGAACTATCCATCTTCTTAAGCACACATAGAGTGGATTCAAAGGCTACTAGTATATCTGGATTGTACAGAACACTTCTCCCAATCCTCAACCAGTTATGGAATTTATTCTCAATTAATTTTCCCATTTTAAAAGATGATTCTTTTGCCATTCTACAAGAGAAAATTGCATTTTTCAAAACTCTTTTGATTTGATTTGATTTGAATAAAATTTGATAGTAGTTAATTAGGCCTTTAATTAATTACCGCTCCCACTATTTTGATTCAAATTGACAGCCCTCACCATCAATTCGGAAGATTGCAGCGTACAATCTCCTAGTGGGTCAAGATCCGTATTTCATCAAGTCATGAGTCAGCTTTGGCTGATCGCCCATAACTTGAGTATTTAGGTAGGGCATCATGCCAATTGCATCATATGCAACTCTTGATGAATGAACATGCGCAACACCTTGCCATGAACATTCCGTGCCTCTGGGCTTAGACGCTCTAAGAATCACCAGTTAAGTCTGTCCCATAAGCCGACACGGTAAACATGCACCCTGCTTTGGCAGAACCTACATGTTTACCCTTCACACTTCCGCGAGATAGACGGCGCACCATGCTTTGGCGTAACCTACACTTGGTCAATCAGGTTTTTCATGTGTGTCACTAATGGAAGGCATGAAAGAATTAATATTTAGATAGGGGATTTGGTTTTATAGGTAATTATACATATCCAATCACCACAATATAGTAAGTATCATATACATGCTATATCCCACATAAAACATGCAAATCAATAAAAGCGATGATTATGGCCATCCTAATGTGATTCCTCGAGCCAAGAGGAATCCCGGTCATCTAGGTCCACATCACATGCAACCTGTCCAAGATGAACTATGTGCTTCGCCGTTCTGGGTTTGATTAACTCATCTCCATGATTGATCGGCTCGCCATCAGGCCGATCGGTTGGGTGCCACCAGTCGATCGATTGGCTCCTCCAACTGATTGGTTCTCCTGGTCATCGTGCATCTCCTCATGGTTGCCACCCGATCATATCGCTCCTCGAACCAGTCGTCTGGATCGCCAACTGATCGGTTCACTCGTTGAACCGATCGTCTCAGTTGTCATCAGGTTGTCCTCCGTTCTTTGACATAACATGAAATAAAAAATCTATCATATTTAAATTTGAAAAAGGAAACCCCGAGTTACATTCAGGGGGAGCAAAGGTAGGAAAGAAATCTCGAGTTATCTCGAGTTACATCAAGAATAGGAGATAGGGAATCGGTGCGCAGACTGAGATGCAAGCAACCACATTCAACCAAGCACACATACATATGGTTTATTGTCCATAACCATGCTATACATCCACCACAAAACTCATTTAAGGGTGACACGTATCGAGTGCATTCATATTACATATCATATATGTATTTTGGGATTTGTGGATTTAGGATTGGATATGCATCAAGTCAATTTTATTGACATCGTATGCAATAAATAAAGGTGACAAACCAAAATCGATCACATCGATAATCCTAAAGCATAGAGCACTTGGCGTCGCTCTAATACTACTGTTGGGTTTTAAGGGAGACAGAGAAGGCAGCGGAAACAAAATTTTTTCTCTCCCCATAACCCATAACGAAGGAATCGCGTCAATGTCTATACAATAGGAAAGATGGTTTGTAGAGGCATACCTTATCCGGAGGCTTTCTCGGTGATGATACATTGCAGCTTGCACGGTCTTCACCTCCAGTCTTAGACGGTGTCTGTGCAGCTCCTGGTCTTACTGGGACTATCGGGATTGACAGCTGTCCTCTGAGCGGAAGAAGTCTCCCGCCTCTGCAGTCATCCAGACGGACTGCCTCGAACTCTAATCTCCTTGTCCTATAAGGAATCAGAAGGAGTCACACCCTCCTGTCGACGTACTAGTCACTGACACACTCTCCTGCAACCAGTCGCTGTTCTGTAGTTGTCTTTCCCTTACTGTGCCTCCCTTATCGGGTAGCACTTGCTCGGTCTCTCTTGGTTACCACAACCAGAGAGAACGACAAATTTGCAGAGCAATTGGTGTTTTGAGTTGTACTTTGAGAAGCCCCAAATACCCCTATATATATAGGAGGGTCAAGGGATATGGTTCTCTACCCCGGGCAATGCGGGACTAAAGCAGGAGTAGAAGGGTTTGAAATTTTCCACAAAATCGGACAAACTGCGCCAGTTGAACTGATCATTTCAACCCTGAAACGATCGGTTGGTGACCTCAGCTGATCGATTCACACCTGAATCGATCATTTGGGGCATCTGAGCCGATCAATTCATGCTTGAGCCGATCGGTTCATGCTCCTGGTACAACTCAAATTGACTTTCCATGTTTGTTTTCAACTAATCAACTATTAGTCCTTGTCCAAATCAAATTTGACAAGTGAAACGAACTCAGTTGGTCATCCGACCAGTTCAACTAAGTGAACCGATCGGTTCATTGACCTGAGCTGCTCGGCTCACTAGCCTGAGCCGATCGGTTCATCTCCATGAGCCGATCGGTTGGGGCAGCAGGTCAGTCAATCGCAGTTTCAATTAATCCGATACTCTAATCATTTGATCCAACACCTTCAATACTATGATTTTGAGCTATCAATCGATTGTGTTTTTAATTGAACTACTAAAATCCTTTAGTAATCAATCTAAACATCATTTGTAGACAAACTCCTCTTCCAGGTTAAATCCTTTGTGTGTGACCCTGTAGGTCCATTTCACATTGGCAGTGAAAGTCCATAACACTTATGACTTCACAAGCAAAGAGCGGTACCTAGTCAGACATCAGTGCTACCCAAGTGAAATAGAAAGTTGGAGAACAACTTTCAATCCTACAATCCGTAAATGATGTTACAACGAATGTATAATTCCTTTATCGCTAATGTCATGGATGAACTCAAGGCATGGTAGAGTCATCCTTTCAACATTCATTATTTCCTTGATCTCAGAGCAGACTGGGTGAGATCTATGTGTGACATCAATATCACATATTGATTCACACATACATGTGCATGCCTTTCTCAATCCTACTCATCAAGTAGCCATGGACATTAAACTCCCTTAGGAGGGACAAATCCCATATCTTTCACTCACCCCTCAAAAGCCCCATGTGTCAAAGTCACCCAATCATCACCTTTATAACAACCCATGTTTCAGGACTACGTTTGATGATGTCAAAGTGTACCCAACGACATGTGTTGAGTGTAGTGATTTCAGGTCAAAGAATCACATTCACCACCATCACTGTGAGAGCTGACTGTGACTACCAAATCATGGTTTCATGTGTCACTCTCATGGTGGGTCTGTCCAGTACACTTGTTCTCAAACAAGTACCTATGTTCTTAGTTTGATATCACTATATCATGACTAATGAGATTCTATCATCAACCAACACACAATATAGTCTTTAGTGTTATTGATGTCTATGGTCATTTCCACAATAACAACTGACTAGGGACTAAACAAGAATGTATACTCTTAACATCCGTATGATCTCATCATTTAGGTCCTTAACTTAAAAGCATACGTCATCAAGTAAACAATTCTTTAGACATCTATCATGTTACACTATCATCTTAGAAATAGTTAAAACATATAGATCGGAAATTGCCTTTATTATTATTAAAATTATTGACAAAGTATCCCATTAAAATCATCACATGACTTGCTCTATGGGCATACATACCAATAACTTCAACTTGGTATGGCAACCTAACCATCTTCTTCAACTGTCATCTCTGACAGTGTCTCTGGCATAGTACCAACTTCATTATCTGCCTAAGTTACATTTATCCTTGGAATACATCGACGTGTGTTTAAGGGGTCCAATGGTTTACTCTTCCCCTTTATTTTTGTGCATAGGTTATTTCTCGTACCTTTTTTATGAGGAAGAAGGGCTTTATCTTTATCACGTGTCCCCTTTCTAAACTTGTCTATTTTTAGCCTGGCCGATACTATCGTGCTACCATACCACTATAATTAAACATCAAGGACATAAATGAGAGGGATACTTGGGAAAAAGGGTTACATGGATATTATATCTAAGATTCAATATTTTACATTAGTTCTGAAATACAAGGATTGATTCATGTTTGTTTTGCCATATCCAACTGGTTCTTCTGGCTTTCATGAAGAATATGACCACTATTGAGTTTCCAATTATGCCCCTGCCCTCATTTTTCTCATTTTCTCACACAAGGACAATATGGCCTTTATCACTCATTTCCTTTTTCTTTGGAAGCGGATGAGTTGGCCTTTGATCAGTGACTTGTCCACCCATGATTGTAACAAGTCATGTGACTGACTCTCTCCCTCTCTCTCTTATGCTCTCGCAAGATATCTACTTATGTGACAATTTATGATTGGTCAATTTTTGCAAAATTCATATCTTTTTCTCTATTTGTCCACAAATTAAAGTAAAATATGTTTTGGAATCATAAAAATGTGGTATTCCTAATAAAAATACTTTCAAGGCTTGGTTCTGAGTTTTGTCGAGCAGTGTTTGCTAAAAATGTTTTTAATACATAAAAATCACCAAAAAACACTTTAAACATCATAACTCCAAAATAGACAAAATTATATGTTTTCTTAATCAGGAGAACCTAAGTAGATCAATGGTGATGTTTTTAGAGTCTAAATTTGAGTTTTGTGTGAAAATTCCAAAACTAGGGTTTTCTTTACATTAATGCATATGCAAACCCTGACACATGATTATACATTGAAAATAGGAAAAGTGGAACTTGGAATCAATTAAAGTGGTGCAAGTTGATAATTGAAATCAATGTGAAAGGTATGTGCCTTACTTACCCCTTAAGTTGGGAAATTTGTGATCCAAACCCAAAATTCCTTATGAGGCATTGATTGAACGCTAATTCTC
This sequence comes from Alisma plantago-aquatica, assembly GCA_963693085.1. Classification (NCBI taxonomy): domain Eukaryota; kingdom Viridiplantae; phylum Streptophyta; class Magnoliopsida; order Alismatales; family Alismataceae; genus Alisma; species Alisma plantago-aquatica. The sequence goes on along the minus strand of OY856411.1, from coordinate 317,338,729 downwards.
CTATTATTGTTTCCTTTGCTATATTTTCCTCAAAATTAGTTTTGTTATTTATTTCTTGGGTCTTGAAACCCCATTGCCATGTTGCGATTATATCATGATTTATCTTGCCACTTTACTATTTTTTGAGCATGATGGTTATTTGACTATTATCTATAGTAGTGGTACTTATGTACAACCACCCATAGTTTAGGACATGCATTATTTCGCCATGGGAAATGTGTTTACTCTCTCCCTCAGGGATGTGTTATTTCTCCCCAACATAAATATTTTACAGGTGACTGGGAATGTGATTACTCTCCCCTCATATGGAAGTTGAGGTTCGATAGGTGCCTCAACCCTACTTAGTTAATTTAGTCTAATATCAATCATTCATGCAAGTTCATTATTATTTATTTATTTATGGTAAGAATCTTTTGTTATATGCCTCATTCTCTTGGCCTTCTCATCTTATGATGAATCTATATCCTTATGTTTTATTGTTGTTCTTATCTTTGTTTGTTGTTCATTATCTCTGACAGATACCTTACTTCTCTCTTTTGCTGGGTGCTTTCCCAATCACCCAGGATTTGATCAAGGTGTTGAACAAGATCAAGGAGACATATCTTTTGGCATGGACCTAGCTCTTGGAGATGTTGCTCTGGAGACAAGACTTGAAGTAGTTTAGACTTCCATCTATCTATATCCTTTTGTTGTTGTAAACCCTATATGGGAAATATAATGTAATTTTGTAATTTTATGAAAGATTGAATATAGTCATGATTATTATTCCGCTGCTTTCACATTGGTCTTTGGTATACCATTATATAAAGATTTGAAAATTTTACATATGTTTCATCATACCTTTCGAGTATGTTGGGATAGATGTTTAATTTTTCAAATTTTTAGTAAAGGGGTGATTTCAATCTTTTACAACATGGTATCAAAGCCCATGGTAGTCAGAATATGACTATTTCAATTTTGTCTCTCTAATTAGAACCCTTGACTTTCATAGTTCCTCTTTAAGAGTCATGTTTGCCCTAGATTTGATGTATCATTGAGATGATGAAAGGTAGATTTAGGATCCTATGAGTCTCACATTAGAATCATGATGTTTAAATCCCTAAAAATATTTACAATTAAAAGATGTAAGTAACCATAGTATATTGAGCTTGTTTAGATTTGCCTTTAGGCAACTACTAGGATATGAAGTTGAAAGCAAAGGTGTCTAGAAAGGATCAGGGTTTGGGGGCTAGAAATAATTCCTCCATGCCACTAGCTTGGTTTACGAGGACTACCAGATTCATATGATACCTGCCTGGCTTGAGTTGATATGGATTGTCCAAAATAGCATGCTTTTAGACAATAGTAACCTTAGACATCTATGATGGCTATCTTTGGGAACCTTATGTAATGACCTAGTCCTTCAGTTGTTGTGATTTGTTTTGAGGATGGATACGTGATATAGTTCTCTTATGTCCCTTAGGACCACATGTTTGTTTAGTCTAACCTTAAAACATAGACTTTGAAGTTTTGTGTTTGGTAAGCTATCAGAATGTGTAGTGGAAGTGTGATGGATCTTATACATGGTTTATTTAGACTCACCCTTTTACCTATAGTTTAGTTTGGCTTGGTAGGTTAGACCTTTTAAGGGGTGGAGAGTAGTTGGTTTAATGATGTTTGAGTGGTTATATTTTGAGGGCAAAATCCTTTTTATGGGGGATGGAGCCCTATACCATACCAAGATCTAGATACATGACTTTAAAGAAAACCCTAACTCCATGAATAGGAGGTTAGTATGCTTGTATCCTTAGTTGTGACCTAACAAGTTACAATTATAACTTAACATGCTTTTTAATATATTAATGAACATGTAATAGTCATCTATTGAATAGTTCACATGCTTGAACCCTAATGAATACCTAATGCACATAATATGAGTAACTCACATATTAATCCTAATGGTGGATGCATGGTGTTATCCATGTCATAAACCAATAAACCCTGATGATATACTGAGTAAGATATTTGTAACCTAATCTTGGACTTAACACATGCTAAGAAGATGTATGTGAAGTATAATGATCATGTTGATCTAGACCCTAAGTTGAATCTGCTAACCTTAATTAATACATCCTTAATACCTTTATGATACATTAGTAACATTAGGTGACATAATCAGATAATATGCTTTGATACACATAAATGTTATATAATCAACTAATCATAGATTAATCAAGTTAACAATATGATATGCATATTACTTTGTTCTCTAATACACACCTAATTAATCACTCTAAATCAAATCATTCATAAAAAGTATGTCCCATCTTGTTCACTAAATCATATAATGACTCAAATATGGATAATAAGTAGATGGAATCATATAAATGTGCAGAATCAATAATAAGAAGTGAATAAATATGAGAAAATGATTAATGGTGACATTAATGAGAGCAAGAAAGGTAATGTGATGATATATATATGTTTAATAAAGACAAAAGTGATTAATGTGACATTATTTGGGTTAATTGTAAGCTTAATAAAAATGGGATAAAATGTCTTATTTCATGCGATATAATTTCATATAATCTAATATGGTGATAACTTTAAGATAATGGAGAGTAAATCCAAATTATTAAGAATAATAATCAAGTATATTGAGATAATTCAGTAAACCCTAATTATTCTAAAAATCTTAATGAGATAAGTAATAAATATATATGATTTGTACATAGTAATGAAATATAATTCTTTTAGGAACAAAGCAAATATAAATGGATACAATTAAAAGAATAATAATGATAATGTGATATCCTAATAAATATAATGTTAATGAGCCAAAAATATTAATAATGTTAAATCTCATAAAAGAAATCTTAATAGTGGAACCCTAGGGGATCCTTGAGAACCTGACCTATGAGGAGTTTCTAGTGAAAGCTTTGGTAGAAGTTTTCTGGTTGGAGGAACAACCTGAAGTTAGTGTTGAGTTGTTTCACACTCACCCTTCCCTCTTTTCTTGTGATTCCAGGGACAAAATCCTTTTTTAAGGGCTGGAGTGTTTTAACATACCAAAACTTGGACATATTATCTTTCTGACCCTCTTTCTAAGCTTTTCCTTTCATTTCTATTGCTTTTGGCCTTTATGTTCAATTTATGGAAACAATAGTGGGTTGGTGAACATTTGTTCATTATTATTGCCAACATATGGGTTTATGCACAAATACCTCAGTGAAAGTATACTTAAGGGTCTAATATGCAAATTTACCACTCATGTGATATATTAATAAAATATATTCATTGTAGATCATTCCTTATCCTTATGGAGAAAGGAAGAGAAAAAGGAATGAATAATTTTGCTAACAAGATAATGTGATATTGAATATTTAATATGTTAAATATTGGAAATAATGGTTAATGGACTAAAACTCATAAAAGGAAGAATAATTGGTTAAGGATAAGTTGAGATTCATTTTCCTTGGGCTTGGTTTGGCTTGGAGGCCAAGTTTCATAATTTTGGGACAATAATAATTATATCTCTTTTATTTTGAAAAGAAAAGTTGAGTTTTCCTCAATAATATGAAATACAATACTTAATGACTCCAAAAGAAAAACATAATATTGTATTCATGATCTATACATTTAAAATAGACTTTGGGTGAACTTTTATGTAATTTGGATAATCTTTAATATACATGTGAAGTTAGGAGAGAGAAAGTATGTAGAACCTTCAAAATATTGAATAAATGTACAAATAACTCCAATATGTAAAATTGATGGAAAATTTGTATCCAAGGCACTTAATATGACTTGTGGGTAAAGTTTCATTGAATTTAGAGAATCTTATAGCCATTAATGGTAGAGTAAAGAGAAAATAAGATTTTATTTATTTAACATATCAAAATTCTCAAAAGGAAAATCTAATTGTATATTCAGATTCCTCATATCAAAAGTAGACTGGGTGTCAAATTTCAATTAATTTGGGATTCATTTGCACCGTCAAAGGAAGAGAGAGAAAAAGGAAACGAATTAAATTAGAACTTTAATTCAATTTGATTTAGGAGTGCATTTATTTGTCACACACATATAGTTGATGTTCAAACCTCTTTGGGCCATCATATCATGGATCAGAAGGCTGGAAACCATCTCCTACCTTCTGCTTTTTGTTTTTCCCCTTATTTTCTCATGAATGACAAACTTGTTTCTCCTAGTTCTTTGTTTTGCAATTTTCTCGCCATCTCTACCCAGCTTCCTCCAATTTCTTCTCCCTAGTATTTGTGACGTCCCCAAATTTTCTAAAACATAATCTGATATGTGACATCCAAATTGAAACCCTCACCTCAGCGAGAACTCCAATTTAAACATCCCACACTAGGCTAAGAAAGAGAAAATCAAGGGAGTCAGAAGGAAACACAGTAGCACATGTACATGAACAATAATAAAACCATACACACATGTTCACCATTCAACATATAATTACAACATGAATTGTTACAACATTTGATATTACATATTGAACAACAAACTTTAACATATACATGTACTACATCTGAACAACATGATCTTAAGACAACAGGTCCACCTGTACATTAGCTCGCCACACAACTCTCACTATCCTGGATCTTCAAGAGCATAACCACAACCTAAACAAAAGATTACATGCGGTACACGTCAGCACAATATTTCATGAATATTGTACGGAGTACGCCTACATGTCTTTTTATATACCACTCATCATATCTTGGCAATAAGATAAAACTAATACTTGGCAGTAACAGAAGAATATAAGAAAATCATACTTGAACAAGATTGTTTATCAATAAAAGAGAACACATAACTTTTAGGCATATTTTCCATTATATCATCCATGCATTTACTACCTGAGAGTTGAATGCATTAAGGCCTTTATGATCTACTACCAAAGAGTTGGATCATTTCACAATGTGATCTACTACCAAAGAGTTGGATCACTTCCAAGTACTTTACTACCAAAGAGTTGAAGTACTTATTTCCAACACTTTACTACCAAAGAGTTGAAGTTCTTAGATATAATGGAACAAATATATTACGTTTCATGTGTTCATAGCAATAAGTATGGAAAATCATGCAACATATCATACAAGAACAATCATTTCATCCAATATCATATGCCAAGTATTTTACTACACATATAACACAAGCATATTGTATAATAAGCCAAGTAAGAGGTAATGGCGTACCTTGATCAAGAGATAAACCTAATCATCATATCCTCATATTCCTAATGTCATCTATATCTTAGTCAAACCCCTGGTTAAGACAAGACCACATACTATCATCAGATTCTCATCATCATACATCTCATCTTAACCCTAATCGTGTTCATATTAGGGTTTGCTTACTCATTTGGATATTCCCATAATTACTTATATTCATGTCTTAGATTTATCTTACTGATGTCATATTCCAGATTACATCTCATTATCAAAGTTCATCATCTGAACATTAGGTTCCATATCCTTTTTGTGCACATATTAACCCTATGTTACATCATTAACCTAGATTAGGGTTTTATAACATGTATTAATATTCATCTTCATATAACATGGATTTTGTTCATCATTATGATCTCATAATTAAAACTGAGGTTCAATATACTGACATGAGCTTTCTCTGCAAATTTCATCATTTATAGAACACATATGTACTTATTGCATTTTATTAGGGTTATTAGCCCTAATTAGACATATTAAGAAAATTACATGATTTCGTGCATCATCATCATAATCACTGACATACACTAGATTATAAGCATGAATATTGATTTACTGACATATTCTCATAATTTTAGGCCAACGTTTGATATTTATTATCCATCAATTAATCATTTCAAAACTAATAAGATATTACTGATATTCATGCATCAATAGCCTGATATTTTGCTTTAATTATGTTCTACTCATTTTTCTGAGAAAAGCGGTACCTTGTTTGTATTTTTCTGACATTCGTACTAATTTCTACGAATTATTGAAGTTCTGAACATTTTGTGAGATAAATACCTTTCTCGGCCAACCCAGCGTCGACACGTGGCAAAGTGGGGGTGCAACTCCTTTCCTCTCTTAGCTGGGACCCGGTCCGGGTCTGGGGCAGGATCTGTGGACTTGAGGGTCTGTTTGCCCGGTCGGGCTTCTCCCCCTTTCTCACGATCTTGCACGCGAGGACTATGTTTCCTCGCGATGCAGCCGCTGCCGTGTGGAAGCTCTCCGGCGAGCAGTATCTCGCCACCAGGTCCTCCTAATCCACCATTAATGCTTCCCTCAGCTTCATCAACCTTAGAGAGATCTCCACGGTCGCTGGGTACCTCCACAATGATTGTCGAGCTCTGGTTCATGCAGCCGCTGCCAGAGGCCGCCGCCAAAGAGGGTGGATCTTCCGGTGAGAAATCTCACGTCTCTATTCCCTCCTTGTCACTGATTGAGACTCCAAAAGGATCCTCATCCCCTTGCAGTTCATCTCGGCTCCTCAGGTGTGTGGACACAACATCAGGTCCTCGCTGCTAGGATCCCAACGCCCACAACTTTCTACTACGGCGGTAGAATGAGGGGAAGCCTCGTCGCTACCTCCTAGATCCAAAGCAGAGACTCGAGAAGCTCCGTGACACCTCCTTGAACTCATACGCATCCTTAACTCTCACCAAGAACTTTGTGAACAAGACTCACTACTCCAGATTTAATTCTGGCAGAGTCCCCCCTCGGTAGCCATGGTACCCATTCAGGAAGGACCTAAAAGCATGAGGGATCAACTTATATGCTTCCCAGCTACACATTCTCCTACTTAACCTCCTCCAACAAACTTCTATCCCCAACTCCTATCTACGACCATCTACTGTGAAAAAGGGATGGAGAGACCATGGAACGGGGTAGCTCGCTCCCTCTCTTCACTCCTCCATATACCTCGAATAAGGGGTCTATTGGAACATCTCTTAGAGGGCTTCAACTTCTCTCGCACGAAAACCACTCTGAAGCTACGATCAGCGAGCATCATGGTGCCCATGATCGCCATAGCAGTCTAGCTGTAACCGCAAGGAAGATGACACAATCCTAGCCGCAGGTTCCTCATGTGCGGCTGATATGAAGCGTCCACTGTCTTGGATCCGTGGCTCACTTAAGTCAAGTGTCATGGACATTAGATTGGAAAAGGATGGCCCTGATCTGACCATGCAGCTGGCCCAAACTAAAGGGGCGCATGACACTGATTTCAAGCCACAACCTAGGTCTATAAATCATCAAAATGTACATTATTTCCATGATATTCAAACCTAAATAACTTCGTCTAGGAACATCCAATTGCCACCAAATTTTAACCATAGCTTCCTCACTACAAAAGGTACCTTGTAATTGAATTTGGTGCCGAAACTAAATTGTTAGACCATCCAATTAAATTCCTCAAGAAGGCATTAAAAGAGAAATCTTAATCATTATATAAACCTCAAACAACATTCCAACATTACTAAAACACTTGGGATTCTCAAAACAACTCAACATGCATGAATTCACATGCATCATTGGACATTTTAGGATTCTAATAGTCCACTCCATCAAATCCTACACACCTTAAAAGATATTTCATCCTCAAAATTAAGCCAGAAAACTCACTTTGTCACATCATATACATCTTAAAAGAACTTTCGTCCTCGAAAGTCAACCATACTCGTACTCCAAGAAAAACTACCATGTCTTCATCCACATGTAGCAAACCACTCTATGTGAAACATATCCGCAAAGGTTACCTAGAACCATGTATCCAAAGCACTTTCAGGGGGTTTTACAACCATCTTGGTACACAAACACTCCATTCAAGGTTAAACTCAAGGTTTAGAAACTTAGGTTATGTCATTACATATCTCATATATTAGGGATGCATCCTTATCTTAACCCGTGCATTAGGGTTCCCACATCATATTACCATGTTCCAAAGGAGTTAACCCAAGTTAACCCATTATATCAAGGTGTCATAATCATTTTATTGAGTTCATTGTTAGAACATGTTCATCATTAACATATGCCTTTTAGGAGGAAGTTAACTAAAGTTAACCCACTTTATTCATCTAGATCATGTCAAGGTTTCATAAGCATTATGTTGTGCTAACTTTCAAACTATATTTTCATCATTATTAAGCACTAAGCTTAACACCTCGTGTAACATGTTTCATTCATATGATCTTATTCCATTGTTCATAATAAACTGTAATCTTTATTGGTGATTTCATCACAAGATTAACCTACAGTTTCACATTATCATCATTATTCATGTATATGGTTAACCATTTATGCATTGATATCAATTAAACCATCTCTAGGTTTTCATCATATCATGTCTATATATCATGTCTCGAGATTAGCTCACATCCTTACATCTATTATATCATGGTTGTGCTAAACAAACTTATATAAGTGGCTTATTAAACATATATTAAAGCTTTATCTAGCCCAACTGAGGTTCTCCAGACCCATATCATGAGGGTAGTTCCATGCTCATTCTTTCTGAGCTAACTCAACCCTATGAGTAGCTCGTATGCATATACTTTATCTTTCCTCTCGGTCTAGGGTTCTCGGATTACCTCATTGGCACTAGTGATCAACTTCACAAGCTTTAGCCACATAAGAAAAAACCAAAGCATTCTATGACATACTCTTCATAGGTTCTAACCATGAAACATCATACGCAAAACTCTCTTATATGCACCACTAGATTCCTATGTGGGAAACCACCAACCCGAGCATGAGGCTTCACAGAAGCTAACATAGCTACCTCCTCCAGGGTCTTGGGCTCTCTCCCTCACCCAGATGGTAGGTACTCATCTTCATGTTCACATATGCACATATAGCCAACCTCTCTTTGTCTCTAGGGTTTGGTCCTCCTAAGGACATCTAGGGTTCAAGATAACTATAGGAATCATGCATAAAGCAACTCAACTCAATCACTCAGGAGTATTCTAGTTTAGGACATATCATATCACATATTTCTCATAATCTCATATCTTGGAGTTTAGGTTCTCTAACCTTCTCCCTCTGGGTCTCACTCTCTCTGGAGTTAACCCTATAAATGGTCCCAACACTAGAGGTCCTCCTTTGTAAAAGAGATTGAGGCTCATGCTGACTCACAACCTTGTCTTAGTTAAACTTATCTTATCTCATAAAAGTCTAGTTACTTGCATCATCAACACTTATCTCAAATCCTCAAAACTAGACTTAAGTCCTCAAAGAAAAACATATATCATCATAAACATCTTGTATCATCAATATAAGACTTACATCATATCATCGAAACTTATATCATCTATTCCATCGATCATATATTCCAACAAGGCTCTAGACATCTAATCTAGAACTATTCTCTCTTTTAGACTGATGCCATTCACTTTCACTTAGGTTGCATGACCACCTCCTACTCGTACATGTGTGGGGACACATTTTTTTGTAATACATATACATAATAAAATATTATATAGTTTTTCTCTGATAAAACAAGCGTCAGAGAAAACTATCACAGTTCGATCTGGTTGGAATCCAAAACCAAATCCAGAAAATGAGTGTCCCACACATCGTAGAGAGTATAGTGTCATGAAAACTAGTGAAAAGGGTGAGAACAAGGGATAGACTAGTATAGCTACTCTAGACAACGTGCACAATATGTCTAGGGTTTCTCTTCCCTTGATGCACGTCATTTCCAAATAGTACAACGTCCCATACCGCTGTACTTATAAGGAAAGAACGACATCTAAGGACTTGTCATACCACAAGCACTAGTCTAGACCTAGTTCTTGGACATCTAGGTGCTAACCTAGAGGCTAGGTCAGATCTAGTCTATAAAAGATGACTAATCTAACCCTAAAGATTATTGAGGTTCAAGGTTCTTTAGTTTCAAGTTGCATAATGAGCAAATGTCAGGCTTTGCTATTGTTCATGCTCTGATACCACCTGTGACGTCCCCGGATTTTCTAAAACTTAATCTGATGTGTGACGTCCAAATTGAAACCCTCACCTCAGCAAGATTTCCAATTTAAACATCCCACACTAGGCTAAGAAAGAGAAAATCAAGGGAGTCAGAAGGAAACACAGTAGCACATGTACATGAACAATAATAAAACCATACACACATGTTCACCATTCAACATATAATTACAACATGAATTGTTCAACATTTGATATTACATATTGAACATCAAACTTTAACATATACATGTACTACATCTAAACAATAGGATCTTAAGACAACATGTCCACCTGTACATCAGCTCGCCACACAACTCTCACTATCCTGGATCTTCAAGAGCATAACCACAACCTAAACAAAAGATTACATGTGGTACACGTCAGCACAATATTTCATGAATATTGTACTGAGTATGCCTACGTGTCTTTTTATATACCTCTCATCATATATTGGCAATAAGATAAAACAAATACTTGGCAGTAACAGAAGAATATAAGAAAATCATACTTGAACAAGATTGTTTATCAATAAAAGAGAACACATAACTTTTAGGCATATTTTCCATTATATCATCCATGCATTTACTACCTGAGAGTTGAATGCATTAAGGCCTTTATGATCTACTACCAAAGAGTTGGATCATTTCACAATGTGATCTACTACCAAAGAGTTGGATCACTTCCAAGTACTTTACTACCAAAGAGTTGAAGTACTTATTTCCAGCACTTTACTACCAAAGAGTTGAAGTGCTTATATATAATGGAACAAATATATTACGTTTCATGTGTTCATAGTAATAAGTATGGAAAATCATGCAACATATCATACAAGAACAATCATTTCATCCAATATCATATGCCAAGTATTTTACTACACATATAACACAAGAATATTGTATAATAAGCCAAGTAAGAGGTAATGGCGTACCTTGATCAAGAGATAAACCTAATCATCATATCCTCATATTCCATCTATATCTTGGTCAAACCCCTGGTTAAGACAAGACCACATACTATCATCAAATTATCATCATCATACATCTCATCTTAACCCTAATCGTGTTCATATTAGGGTTTGCTTACTCATTTGGATATTCCCATAATTGCTTATATTCTTGTCTTAGATTTATCTTACTAATGTCATATTCCAAATTACATCTCATTATCAAAGTTCATCATCTGAACATTAGGTTCCATATCCTTTTTGTGCACATATTAACCCTATGTTACATCATTAACCTAGATTAGGGTTTTATAACATGTATTAATATTCATCTTCATATAACATGGATTTTGTTCATCATTATGATCTCATAATTAAAACAGAGGTTCAATATACTGACATGAGCTTTCTCTGCAAATTTCATCATTTATAGAGCACGTATGTACTTATTGCATTTTATTAGGGTTATTAGCCCTAATTAGATATATTAAGAAAATTACATGATTTCGTCCATCATCATCATAATTACTGACATACACTGGATTATAAGCATGAATATTGATTTACTGACATATTCTCATAATTTTAGGCCAACGTTTGATATTTATTATCCATCAATTAAGCATTTCAAAACTAACAAGATATTACTAATATTCATGCATCAAGAGCCTGATATTTTGCTTTAATTGTGTTCTACTCATTTTTTTGAGAAAAGCGGTACCTTGTTTGTATTTTGCTGTCATTTGTACTAATTTCTACGGATTATTGAAGTTCTAAACATTTTGTGAGATAAATACCTTTCTCGGCCAACCCAGCGTCGACACGTGGCAAAGTGGGGGGTGCAACTCCTTTCCTCTCTTAGCTGGGACCCGGTCCGGGTCTGGGGCAGGATCCGTGGACTTGAGGGTCCGTTTGCCTGGTCAGGCTTCTCCCCCTTTCTCGCGATCTTGTACGCGAGGACTCTGTTTCCTCGCGATGCAGCCACTGCTGCGTGGAAGCTCTCCGGCGAGCAGTATCTCGCCACCAGGTCCTCCTAATCCACCATTAAAGCTTCCCTCAGCTTCGTCAACCTTGGAGAGATCTCCACGGCCGCTGGGTACCTCCACAATGATTGTCGAGCTCTGGTTCCTACAGCCACTGCCAAAGGCCGCCACCAAAGAGGGTGGATCTTCCGATGAGAAATCTCACATCTCTATTCCCTCCTTGCTCACTGATCGAGACTCCAAAAGGATCCTCATCCCCTTGCAGTTCATGTTGGCTCCTCAGGTGTGTGGACACAACATCAGGTCCTCGCTGCTAGGAGCCCAGCGCCCACAACTTTCTACTACGGCGGTAGAATGAGGGGAAGCCTCGTCGCTACCTCCTAGATCCAAAGCAGAGACTCGAGAAGCTCCGTGACACCTCCTTGAACTAATACGCATCCTTAACTCTCACCAAGAACTTCGTGAACAAGACTCACTACTCCAGATGTAATTCTAGCAGAGTCCCCCCGGTAGCCATGGTACCCATTCAGGAAGGACCTAAAAGCATGAGGGATCAACTTATATGCTTCCCAGCTACGCATTCTCCTACTTAACCTCCTCCAACAGACTTCTATCCCCATCTCCTATCTACGACCATCTATTGTGAAAAAGGGACGGAGAGACCATGGAACGGGGCAGCTCGCTCCCTCTCTTCACTCCTCCATATACCTCGAATAAGGGGTCTATTGGAACATATATTAGAGGGCTACAACTTCTCTCGCACGAAAACCACTCTAAAGCCACGATCAGCGAGCATCATGGTGCCCATGATCGCCATAGCAGTCTGGCTGTAACCGCAAGGAAGATGATGCAATCCTAGCCGCAGGTTCCTCATGTGCAGCTGATATGAAGCGTCCACCGTATTGGATCCGTGGCTCACTTAAGTCCAGTGTCATGGCCATTGGATTGGAAAAGAATGGCCCTGATCTGACCATGCAGCTGGCCCAAACTAAAGGGGCGCATGACACTGATTTCAAGCCACAACCTAGGTCTATAAATCATCAAAATGTACATTATTTCCATGATATTCAAACCTAAATAACTTCGTCTAGGAACATCCAATTGCCACCAAATTTTAACCATAGCTTCCTCTCTACAAAAAGTACCTTGTAATTGAATTTGGTGCCGAAACTGAATTGTTAGACCATCCAATTGAATTCCTCAAGAAGGCATAAAAAGAGAAATCTTAATCATTATGTAAACCTGAAACAACATTCCAACATTACTAAAACACTTGGGATTCTCAAAATAGCTCAACATGCATGAATTCACTTGTGTCATTGGACATTTTAGGATTCTAAAAGTCCACTCCATCACAATATTCCTCTCACAATTTCACACGTTTCATCCTATATTGTCTAGGGTTTTAAAGCCCAATTTCACTAGTAAGGGGTGCCGCCCTAGGTGCCCTATTCTTGCTCTGTTTCCCTGCCCTTAGTCCGTTTCCTCCACCCTCTGAAGCATTGAACACCTATATAAATATCTTGAATTCTTATATGAAGTCGTATACACCTCCTGAAGGTTGAACATTGGTTGTTTTCTCTTTGGACACATCTGACCTATCTGGTTTGGCCACAATTACGGTCCGCGGCAGATGAGGAGTATTCTAGCCTTCGCAATGTGTGTATTCAGGACATGAGCATCCTTGTTGCCCTTGTGGGACTCTTCATGGTCGTGGGTTGCTTCAATCAGAGGTATACATATTTCATCTCTTTTTCCCTTCTCGTTTACAGTTCTGCAATTAATCTAGATCTCTCGCCTTTCAACCTCTGCTAGTCTTAGTTTGGCTTCAGATACATTGATAGTGAAGTTTTGGGCTCAATCACGATGTCAGTTTGCCAAGATCTATTCTAAAATACAAGAATTGATTCAGATTTATTTAGCCACAACCAATTGGTTCTTCTGTCTTTCAAAAAGAGATGACTGCTATTTAGTTTCTGATTATGCCCCTGCCCTCGTTGTTTTCTCATTTTCTCGCATAAGGGCAATATGGTCTTTATCACTCGTGTCTTTTTACTTTGGACATGGAGGAGTTGGCCTTTGACTGGTGACTTGGACTCCTATGATTAGGTCAAGTCACACGTTCGACCCTCTCCCTCTCTCTCTTCTGTTCTCACAAGATATCTGCTTATGGGGCATTTCGTGATTGGTTGATTTTTATGAAATTCATATCATTTTATCTGGTTGTCCAAAAATTAAAGTAAAATATGTTTTGGAATCAGAAAAATATTTTCTTCATAATAAAAATACTTTCAAGGTTTTGTTTTGAGTTTTTTTGAGAGGTGTTTGCTAAAAATGTTTTTAATACATAAAAATCATCAAAAATACACTTTAATTATCATAACTCCAAAATTGGTAAAAGTATAAGTTTTCTTAATTAGGATAACCTAACCAGATCAATGTTGATGATTTTAGAGTCTAAATTGGAATTTTGTGTGAAAAGTTTAAAACTAGGGTTTTCTTTACATTAATGCATATGCAAACCCTAATACATGATTATACATTGAAAATAAGAAAAGTGGAACTTGGAATCAATTAAAGTGGTTCAAGTTGATAATTGAAATCAATATGAAGGGTATGTGCATTCCTTACCACTTAAGTTGGGAAATTTATGATCCAAACCCTGAATTCCTTATGAGGCATTGACTGAACCCTAATTCTCCTATTATTTCCTTTGCTATATTTTCCTCAAAATCAGTTTTGTTATTTATTTCTTGGGTTTTTTAACCTCACTTCCATGTTGCAATTATATCATGATTTTTCTTGCCACTTTACTATTTCTTGAGCATGATGGTTTATTTTACTATTAGCTATAGTAGTGGTACTTATGTACAACCACCCATAGTTCAGAGCGTGTGTTATTTCACCCTGGGGAATGTGTTTACTCTCCCCCTGGGGAATGTGTTATTTCACCCAAATATAAATATTTTATAGGTGACTGGGAATGTGATTACTCTGCCGTCATCTATAAGTTGATGTCCAATAGGCACCTCAACCCTACTTAGCTAATTTAGTCTAATATCAATCATTCAAGCAAGTTCATTATTATTTATTTATTTATTTATTATAAGAATCTTTTGTTATATGCCTCATTCTCTTGGCCTTCTCATCTTATGATGAATATATATCCTTATGTTTCATTGTTGTTCTTATATTTGTTTCTTGTTCATTATCTTTGACACATACCTTTCTTCTCTCTTTTGCTAGGCACTTTCCCAATCACCCAGGGGTTCGATCAAGGTGTTGAACAAGATCAAGGAGACATATCTTTTGGCATGGACCTAGCTCATGGAGATGTTGCTTTGGAGACAAGACTTGAAGTAGTTTAGACTTCCCTCTATCTAGATCCTTTTGTTGTTGTAAACCCTATATGGGAGATATAATGGAATTTTGTAATTTTATGAAAGAATGAATATTGTCATGTTTATTATTCCGCAGCTTTTTCTTTGGTCTTTGGTATACCATTATATAAAGAGTTGAAAAGTTTACACTTGTTTCAACATACCTTTTGAGTATGTCGAGATAGATGTTTTATTCTTCAAATTTTTAGTAAAGGGATGACTTCACTCTTTTACATCATGGTATCAGATCCCATTGTAGTCGTAATCTGACTATTTCAATTTTGTCTCCCTAATTTGAACCATTGGCTTTCATAGTTCCCCTTTACTTGACATGTTTGCCCTAGATTTGATCTATGAACCCTTGAGATGATGAAAGGTTGATTTAGAATCCTATGAGTCTCACATTAGAATCATGATGTTTAAATCCCTAAAAATATTTACAATTAAAAGATGTAAGTAACTATAGTATCTTAAGGTTGTTTGGATTTACCTTTAGGAAACTACTAGGAAATGAAATTGAAAGCAAAGGTGTCTAGAAAGGATCAGGGTTTGGGGGTTGGAAATAATTTCCTCCGCGCCACTAGCTTGGTTTACGAGGACTCCCAGATTCATATGATACCTTAGACATCTATGATGGATATCTTTGAGAACCTTATGTGATGACCTAGTCTTTCAGATATTGTGACTTGTTTTGATGATGGATACCCGATATAGTTCTCTTATGTCCCTTAGGACCACATGTTTGGTTAATCTAACCCTAGAACATAGACTTCAAAGTTTTTTGTTTGGTAAGCTATTAGAGTACACAGTGGAAGCGTGATGGATCTTATACACGGTTTAGTTAGACTCACCCTTTTACCTATAGTTTAGTTCAGCTTGGTAGGTCAGACCTTTTAAGGGGTGGAGAGTAGTTGGCTTGATGATGTTTGAGTGGTTAGATTTCGATGGCAAAATCCTTTTTATGGGGGATGGAGCCCTATGCCATACTAAGATCTAGATACGCGACTTTAGAAAAAAACCTTAACTCCATGAATAGGAAGTTAGAGTGATTGTATCCTTGGTTTTGACCAAACGAGTTATATAACTTAACATGCTTGTTAATATATTAATGAACATGTAATAGTCATCTAATGAATAGTTCACATGCTTGAACCCTAATGAATATCTAATGAACATAATATGAGTAAATCACATATTAAACCTAATGGTGGATGAACAATGTTAAACATGTCAGAAACCAATAAACCCTAATGATATGATGAGTAAGATAATTGTAACCTAATCTTGGACTCAATACAAGCTGAGATGATATATGTGAAGTATAATGATCATGTTTATCTAAACCATAAGTTGAATCAACCTTAACTAATGCATCCTTAATACCTTTCATGATACATTAACAACATTAGGTGGCATAATCAGATAATAAAATTTGATACACATAAATGTTATATAATGAGCTAATCATAGATTAATCAAGTAAGCAATATAATATGCATATTACTTTGTTCTCTAATACACACCTAATTAATCACTCTAATCATAATTTGGTATGTGTTTCAAACTATTAATTTTCCCATCTTGTTCACTAAAATCATATAATGACTCAAATATGGATAAGAAATATAAGTATTCATATAAATGTGCATAATCAATGATAAGAAGTGAATAAATATGAGAAAATGATTAATGGTGACGTTAATGAGAGCAAGAAAGGTAATGTGATAATGTATTGATGTTTAATATAGATAGAACTGATTAATGTGACATTATTTGGGTTAATTGTAAGCTTAATAACAAATTGGATAAAATGTCTTATTTCATGCAAAATAATTTCATCTAATCTAATATGGTGATAAATTAAAGATAATGCAGAGTGAATCCAAAGTATTAAGAATAATGATCAAGTATATTGAGATAATTTCAGTAAACCCTAATTGTGCTTAAAATCATAATGAGATAAGTAAGAAATATATATGATTTTTGCATAATAATGAACTATAATTCTTTTGGCAACAAAGAAAATATAATTGGATACAATTAAAAGAATAATAATCATAATGTGATATTCTAATAAATATAATGCTAATGAGCCAAAAATATTAATAATGTTGAATCTCATAAAGGAAATCTTAATAGTGGAACCCTAGGTGATCCTTGAGAACCTGACCTATGAGGAGTTTCTAGTGAAAGTTTTGGTGGAAGTTGCTTGGTTGGAGGAACAATCTGAAGTTAGTGTTGTGTTGTTGCACACTCACCCTTCCCTCTTTGCTTATAATTTTGGGGATGAATTCCTTTTTAAGGGGTGAAGTGTTGTAACATACCAAAACTTGGACATATTATCTTTTTGACCCTCTTTCTAAGCTTTACATTTATTTTCTATCATTTTTGGCTTTGATGTTTAATTTGTGAAAATAGTAGTGGTTTGGTGAACACTTGTTCATTATTATTGTGAACATATGGGTTTATGAACAAATACCTCAGTAAATATTTTAATAAGGGTCTAATATGCAAATTTACAACACATGTGAGATAATGATAAAATAAATTCATTCTAGATCATTCCTTAGCCTTATGGAGTAAGGAAGAAAAAAGTAATGAATAATGATGCTTTAAACATGTTAATGTGATATGGAAATATTTAATATGAGAAATTGTGGAAGTAATGGATGAGAAGGTGGATTTTGGAGAGAGAAAGTGTGTAGATCCTTTAAGTCATAATTAAAATAATAGACAACTTTGTAAAATATAAATAATGGCAAATTTGTATCCAACACACTTAAATGATTTATGGATGAAGTTTCATTAATTTTGAAGAATCCTAGAGTCATTAATGCATGAGGGAAGAGAAAATAAGTTTTGCTTAATTAGTAAATCAAAATTCTTCAAAAGGCAAATATGATTGCATATTCGAATTCTACATACTCAAATTAGCTTAGTTGTTAAATTTCATTTAATTTGGAGTTTGTGTTCACCCTTAAAAGAGGAGTAAAAGGGAAATAAATTTAGTGCACCTCTTTAATCAGATTTCGATTTGCATAAGGTTTCCCTTATTTTCTCTATCATGCTATCACAGCTGGTGTGTAAGATCTTGGCCATTCATGTTTTGATCAGACGGTTCCCGATCATCTTTCACCTTGTGAAGAAAACTCGCGTATGTGAACAGTGACGTCAGCCTAGAGGCTAGAAAATTTTGGGATTTTCTCACTCGTTTCTCAACATTTGTTTGTAATTTTTATTGCATTAGCTTCATGAGTGGATTACTCATAAGGCAAGATATAATTCATGTCCTAGTTTCCATTATTTTAGAAACTCCTAAAGCTCACACATGGTGATTTTCATGGTCACATAGACTATGCTTCGGTACCCAACCTTATAAAATGAGAACTACCTCTCTGTTTCCACCTCACCTTGTGCTACCCTTCCCCCTACTAATTTACCTATTTGTCATGAGTATGGTAGTCTCATAAGGCTTCTTCCTCTCTGCTCTTGCGGTTCATCTGGCGGGAACATGATAACATTGACAACCCATTTGCTGGGTGCGGTGAGTTCACCACCTCCTTCTTTTCCTTTCTATCTTCTTGGTTTTGTGAATCATGAATGTTTGTGAATTCATCCAAATTTGTACAAGCTATTGTTGCTTCATGCATGGCCATGGTGAGTAGAGAAAGGGGATGAATCCCCATTGTATTTTCTTAGTTTTAACCCTGCTTTGTTTCCTAGCTTGTTTTATCTACTAAGTTCTTTTTCCTCTTTTGGGCATGTGTTTCTTTTGCTTAGGTGCTGATAACACTTTATTTTACGTGCTTTTTGTACACATTTTATACCTCTTTTAGTATATATTTTTATTAGCTTTTCCCTGAATTTTACCATCTTTTTGACGAAAACCTCACTTACATGATTTCAGGTACAATCATAGCTCAAATCGTGGTCATTACCTCGACCGCGACCCACTCATTCAACAACTGTGGCCGAGGTCTCTATGCTGCTTTAAGATCGAGGTCATCATGCATTGAAGTTAGACTATGGTCATAGTGAAGCCACGATCACTTCTTAATCGTGACCACAACGGAGGTCACGATCAATACGAATGCCCCAATCACATCAGAGATCGCGGTGTATTTGGAGACCGTGATCAAGCCGGACCGCGACCAGCTTGGAAGCCGCGGTCATTGCTTAGCCCGCGATCCTTGCATGTCATGACCGAGCAAGAAAACCTCAACCTCAACTTCTCTAAATGCAACACACGAGATGACCTCGACCGTTATCATTGCCAGACCACGAGCAAGTGGCAAACCACAACTCAGTTCGACCGTGATGAAAGAAGGAATAAAGGGGAGACCGCACCCACTGTCTCACACCTCTCCCGAACCATAGCATGACTGCGATCTAGGCTTAAGTCGGTGGAATGTGCCTATAAATAGGCCAACCACCCATCTTGTCAAATCAGCAGATCATAGATCAGATTCTGAGGACCACGAAGTGCTCCTGCATCCCAGACTCGTTCCAGACCATCCCATCCACCAGTCTTGGATCTCCAAAGGTGGAAGCTGAGGAGAGAGAAGGTTGAACACTCCTTCGAGAGAAGAAGATCATCCACGCCATCGACATGTTAGATCCAGATCTGAAGAAGTACCGTGTCGTATCCCGTGTCTTATCTCTCTAGATCTGTCATTCCATTTTCACTGTACCTACCTCCTCTCTTCGTGGGACTTCAAGTATCCATCTTTCTATAACGCCGTTATGCTATCCACAAGAATGAATGGCTAAACACCTTAACTTGGGTTGGGAGTAGCCACTAAGTCTCTCCCAACATGTATATTGTCTCTTTCTGTTGAATATATATATTCTTATCAGGATTATCTCCATGCACATGTTTTAATGCTTCACTTGTATGCTTAGCTACCATCTTGTGATGTTTTATAGTTGATATCTTGAGAGAGTAATATCACTTTTATCATGTGTTATGGAGTAGTACGAATGCACAAGAGTGTTGGAGTGCTAAAGCTTAAAAACCATATGTTATGTTGCATAGTTTACACATGGTCATCTCGAAAGGGAGGCTACCCTTAGACTTCGATCTATCCTCATCTCTAGAGAGAGTGGAAAAGATGCTTTTGATGGTTGCTTGTTGTCTTGATAAGAGTATGTGTGAGAGAGAGATGATGTTGCATGTTAGTGAGAAGCCTTAGTAGGTGAACCCCGACCTGAGTTTCCTTCCATATACTTGTTTCATCTTGTTTCTTTTGTTTTCGTTCATTCTTCTTATTCTTATTTTTATTGTCCAACGTTGGTTTATGTGCCATCGTTCCTTAGGGAACACATTTTAATACACCTATGTTTTCTAGAGTATAAGAGTGTTAGATTCTGTGAGATTAACACTTCCAACCTTGTGTTGGGTTTTAGGGGAGGTAGAGAAGGCAGCAGAAACAAAAACTTTCTCCCCCAAACCCAGCACGAGGAAATGCGTCAACGTCTATATAATAGGAAAGGATGGTTTGTGGAATCATACCTTGTCCCGAGGCTTGCTCGGTGACAATACCTCGCGGCTTGCGCGGTCTTCACCTCCGGTCTTGGACGGTGTCTGTGCAGCTCCTGGTCGCACCAGGACTGACTCCTCCTCCTCTCACCAGACTTTCGGGATTGACAGTTGTCCTCCTGAGCGGCAGAAACCTCCCGCCTCTGTAGTAGTCCACACGGACCAACTGGAACTCCACACTCCTTGTCCCACAAGGAAGTGGAAGGAGTCGCACCCTCCTGTTGACGTACTAGTCGCCAACACACTCTCCTGCCTCCAATTGCAACTGCAATTGTCTTTCCCTTACTGCACCTCCCTTTGCGGGTAGCACTTGCTCGGGCTCTCTCTCGGTTACCAAAAGCAGAGAGAACGACAACTTTGCAGAGCAACTGGTTGCACTGAGTTGTACTTTGAGAAGCCCCCAATACCCCTATATATAGGAGGGTCATGGGACAGGGTTCTCCATCCCGGGCAATGCGGGACTAAAGCAGGAGTAGAAGGGTTCGAGATTTTCCACAAAAACAACCAACTCGCAACCTGAACCGATCGTTTCATTTCTGAAATGGTCGGTTGGGGATCTGAGCTGGTCAGTTGACACTCAACCGATCGGTTGGGACCCATGAGCCGGTCGGTTCACTTTCTGAACCAGTCGGTTCGTGGTCCTGACTAGTTCCCGATTGACTTTCCAACTTTTGTTTCTAATTGGTATCGAATACCAATCCTTGTTCCAATCAAATTGGGCAAGTGAAATGCAAGGAAAATTCTCACCAATCCGAATTTCCCAACTTGCCTGGTTGCAACATTTGAACCGATCGTTTCAACACTTGAAGCAATCGTTCACCCTATTCATGAGCCGATCGACTCATCACATGAGCCGATCGGTTCATCACATGAGCAGATCGGTTGGGAGTGCAGATTGTACAGAATCAGTCAATTGCGATTTCAATCAATCTGATACTCCAATCAATGTGTCCAACACCTTGAACATTATGATACTGAGCTATCAATTGATTGAGTGTTTAATTGAACTACTAAACTCCTTTAGTAATCAATCTAAACATTATTTGTGGACAAAACTCCTCTTCCAGGTTAAATCCTATGTGTGTGACCCTGCAGGTCCATTTCACGTTGGCAGTGAAAATCCATAACACTTATGACTTCACAAGAAAAGAGCGGTGCCTAGTCACACATCAGTGCTACCCAAGTCAAAGTAGAAAGTTGGAGAACAACTTTCAATCCTACAATCCGTGAATGGTGTTACAGTGAATGTATAATTCCTTTGTCACTGATATCCCGAATGAACTCGAGGCATGGAACAATCATCCTGTCAACGTTCATTCACTTTCTTGATCTCAGAGTAGATTGAACGAGATATGTATGACATCAATATCACATATTGATTCACACATGCGTGCACATGCCTATCTCAATCCTAATCATCAAGTGGCCTTGGATATCAAACTCCCTCAGGAGGGACAAATCCCATATCTATCACTCACCCCTCAAAAGCCCCATGTGTCAAAGCCACCCAATCATCACCTTTATAACAACCCATGTTTCAGGACTGCGTTTGATGATGTCAAAGTGTGCCCAACGACATGTGTTGAGTGCAGTGATTTTAGGTCAAAGAATCACACTCACCACCATCACTGTGAGTACTGACTGTGACTACCATGTCATGGTTCCATGTGTCAAACTCACGGTGGGTCTGTTCGGTACACTTGTTCTCTAACAAGTACCTATGTGTTTGGTTTGATATCTCTATATCATGACTAATGAGATTCTGTCATCAACCAACACCACAATCTAGTCTTGTGTGTCATTGTTGTCTATCTACCTTCCACAATGACATCCGACTAGGGACATAACAAGAATGTACAAACTCTTAACATCTGTATGATCTCATCGTTCAGGTCATGAACCTGAAGGCATACGTCATTGAGTACTGTCATTCTCTAGACATTCAATCTGTTCTATCACTATCTCATATGACTGAACCAGAAAGAATTGGAAGCTTTCCTTTGATGTTTATCAAATCAATCTTAATGTATCCCACCAATCATCCCATGATTGGCTCTCAGGGCATACATACCAACAGACTCCCACTTGCACTGCGAGCCAATCACCCTTGAATCATATTCATAGCGATCTTCAAACATGTCCCACATGTTACTGTGCTCTTGTGCCAATATAGGGAGTTATGGCAACACCTTGCCAAAGTCGGTATTAACTGCATGTCTCACATCTCTTCGCTGTACATCACACATATGAGACGAAGTTGCCGTAATATGCGATCTAGTATTCCTTTGCTAACCTTTAGCCACACTGCATGATCAAGGATTCCAGACTTGTCATCAATGAGAAGAATATCTATAAGTTCATCTCATGAACTTCTAGATCCATATAGTATCCAATGCTGTTCTCTAACACATAGATACTCGGTATTTCCTTTTAAATGGTTTTATTGGAACACTTCCAATTATCAACAAACTTTCACTTTTATATATCCTATATATTTGTTTTGTGATTAATTTTCTGTCCTTTCGGAAGTTCGCATCAATGTAACTCTTTACATTGAACTCTTCCTTATCACCATAGAACTAGTACTTCTCAAGTACTTATCAAGTTCTTATGGTTTCCAGTAACCCTTACTGGAAGTACACAAACATCCACTCATCATGTCCCACATACGAGTTATCAGGATGAACACATCATATTGTCATGTCCTACATACAAGATGATGAATGCATTTTATTCTTTCCATGTCGATACATGCAAGGTAATGGGATGATTACATACATGATTGATCCATATCTATTCTTAGTGTTACTATTCTTCATAAGAATTGAACACTTGGCCTTGGGATACTAACTCCATGGACAAGTTTTCTCCCTCTGAATCTATGCATACTGAACTCTTCAGTATAGATTTCCAATGTATGCTATCTCTTTTCAGGTCAAGAGGTTTTCGAGAACTATCTCTATAGATCTCTATTCCTATCACATAGGAAACATCTCTATCTTCCTTAAAGATAATTTCACTTTGGATTTCCATTCTAGAACATTTCCATTTCACATCAACATGTGGAATGTGAATACGCTCCCACTAAATCACAGATCCCTTCTTTATCTTTGACATATCAGTCAAACCCTTTGACTATATCATCAAAGTAAAGATCCAAATTCTTGAGTTGCTTGTACTCAATCAATCACATTGATTAGTCCATTGTAACTTATAGACTTCATTTGCATTAGTGGATTCATAAACCTTATAGGTTGTGTCACGTACACATCCTTGTTTTATTCCTCATAGGAATGCGGTTATAGTATCCATATGACAAATGTCTTAGTCATTAAGTTGCAATCAACAAGCATCCTCCTTTTTCAAAATGTTATCCATGTGTCTTAACACTTAAGACTTATTTGCACTTATGGATTTCCATCCAATGGGTGCTACCATCAAGGTCATACCTTATGGTTCACATGGATGTCATTTAGGATGTAATGGTCATAAACCATAACTCAAAATTCAGTTCCTCATATTCATCTAGATAGTTGACTCATCACATGAACAACTCATCAAATAAATAATTGAGGTGTATCTATTAAGGATATAAGAACTCACAACCTTTGTGATTCTTAATGTCCTTTATTAGTGTGGGGTATTCTTTATTTAAGAAGAATTTAGTTATTTGATAATCATTCTCTAACTCCTTAGAGTATGATTCCATTTTGATTTAGATATCACTATGCCGTAATCATGAGCTCACTATGATACACTATCATAATCACTCATAAGGATCTCAAACATTTTGGTCTAAGTATTTCATTCATTGATCTCATCAAGAATTAACACTTTACCAAATTTTTACTTCATCTATGATAATCTTGAACACTTCAAGAATTCATATTGGTATTTCTCTAAACACCGTTTGAAGTATTAGCATTTACTCCAATAGGTATGTAAATACATCACATGTATTATACCTAATTGGATAATCATTCTCCCACTACCATTAGTGAAGATTGATTAATCATGTACAAGAGATTCATATCTCTTACTGGTTCTCTAACCAAAAGAGTCTAGATTTATCCATCACATGGAAACTAGAAATGAATTTCTCATGATTGATGCTAATTTGATTGTTTGAGTTATCAATAACTTTAGGTATCATTTTATCTTATGCATACCATGTATCACAAGATAAACAAGGCATTGCCATAAAGATCATATCTTTATGATTTGAAACATCAACTTTATTAATTGCCATCATTGTCATACAATATGCAATAATAAAGTGTTTCTATCTATTGGAAATATATGAAATAGCAGTTCTCAACTCTATTCTGTGCCCTTTAGGATGAAATGAACTGAAAGATACTCCTATCCATGGCAGCAACACTTGCTCCGATGATGGGTACTTCTTTCTTGGTCCTTTCACAAAGGCCATCACTTCTTTGTGGATCTTGCATATCATATATGACATATCCATATCTTGGTATCATATACCAAAGATAAAGAAGCGGTTCATTTCATGATACCTTAGGTGGAGATCTCCATCCCCTCCTTCATCTTCTATCGTTCTTCCAGATATAGAGGGCAATTCCCTCATACACCCTTTCCCCATGTGACTTGAGGCTGAAGACGGCTTGGGCTGCTGGCTAGCATCAGAATGCTTCTTCTCTTTGCCCTTGCCCTTGCCCTTAAGACTTACCTTTTCTTTGATCACATCAAAGATTATAGTTTGTCTTTCTTCATCTTTGCCTCTACTATCCTCAAACTGTCCAACAACTTTGTCAACGCTTGTCAAAGTCGTTCATGTTGTATTTTATCATGAACTGTATGATTTTGCAACACTTGCAATATCATACCAATAGCCAACTCTTGGCTCAGAGGGAATCCTTCTTAGTTAGGTTTTCCACATACCCAATCACATTGAGTGTGTGAATACCTTACTGGATCTCCTTCTGTCATGACATACTAGGACAATATCTTGGAGACATCATATGTCTCATGTTGTCTCTGCAACTCATAGTTCAGAGAACACAACATCAAGCACTCCTTACCAATGTCATCCTCCGTATGCTTCCATAAGCATACTTTCAGCCATTGATGTGGTGGGGTTGAGTTCATCTGGTTCTGGTATAACTAGGACTTAGAGCTTTCACTCTACGATTGACAACATTTCTCAATGTCCTAACCAGTCATGGAATTATTCCCATTTAATTTGTTGGTCTCAAAGACCAATCGCAAATAAAGTGATTTTTTGATTAACCATTTATTTTAACAAAAAGGAAATATATGCAATTTTAGTCCAAAACTCTTTTGACTTGTTTCATTGATTTGAAAAGTTGACGATATAATCAGGCCTTTAATTAATTATCGCTCCCACTATTTTACTTCAAATTGATAGACCTCACCATCAATTTGGAAGATTGCAGCGTACAACCTTCTAGTGGGCAAGATCCTAAAATCCTCTAAGCCATGGACCAACTAGGGATGTCACCCACAACATAGATCTCTCAAGTAGGCAACTTTTGCCAATTGCATCATATGCAACTCTTGATAAGATGTCATGTGCAACTCCTTGCCATGATCATCTCCATGCCTCAAGGTACTAGATCCCATCTAGATCACCTTGTTAAGTCCGACCCAAAGCAAACACGATGAATATGCACCCTGCTAGGGCAGACCCACACATTCATCCTTCACGCTTCCACGAGATAGACGGTGCACCACGCTAGGGCGTGCCCACACTTGGTCGATCAAGCTTTTCACGTGTGTCTCATTTGGAAGGCATCTAAAACTTAATATTTTAATGAGGGATTTGGTTTTTATATACATATACATATCCAATCTCCACAATACATAGTACGTATCATATACATGCTATATCCCACAGAAAACATGCACAAACGATAAAAGCGATGATTATGGCCATCCTAATGTGATTCCTCGAGCCAAGAGGAATCACGGTCATCTAGGTCTACATCACATGCAACCTGTATAAGATGAACTCTGTGCCTTGCCATCCGAGTTGATCAACTCATCTCATGAATGATCTGCTCTCTCTGGCCGGTCGTCTGGTGCCACCAGCCGATCGGTTGGCTCCTCCAACCGATTGGTTCACCTGGTCGTCGTGCATCTCTTCATGGCCGCCACCTGCTCGTCTCGCTTCTTGAACCGGTCATCAACCGATCGGTTCACTCCTTGAACCGATCATCTGGAACGTCAACCAATCGGTTCACGCCTTGAACCGATCGTCTCAGCTGTCGTCTTGATGTCCGCCGTTCTTTGACATAACAGGAAATAAAATCTATCCTAATTTTACATTGCTTAAAAGGGAAACCCCGAGTTACATTCAGGGGGAGCAAAGGTAGGAAAGAATCTCGAATTATTTCGAGTTACATCAGGAATAGGAGAGGGAAGATCGGTGCGCAGACCGAGATGCAAGCAACCACATACAACCATACACAGATAAGGTTTATTGGCCATAACCACGCTATACATCCACCACAAAACTCATTTAAGGGTGACGCGTATCGAGTGCATTAATAATACATATCATATATGTAATTGGGATTTGTGCATTTAGGATTGGACATGCATGAAGCTAATATTATTCGCATCGTATGCAATAAATAAAGGCGACAAACCAAAATCGATCATATCGATATTCATAAAATATAGAACAGTTGATGTGGCTCTGATACCACTGTTGGGTTTTAGGGGAGGTAGAGAAGGCAGCGGAAACAAAAATTTTCTCCCCCAAACCCAGCACGAGGAAATGCGTCAACGTCTATATAATAGGAAAGGATGGTTTGTGGAATCATACCTTGTCCCGAGGCTTGCTCGGCGACAATACCTCGTGGCTTGAGCGGTCTTCACCTCCGGTCTTGGACGGTGTCTGTGCAGCTCCTGGTCGCACCGGGACTGATGACTCCTCCTCTCACCGGACTGTCAGGATTGACAGTTGTCCTCCTGAGCGGCAGAAACCTCCCACCTCTGTAGTAGTCCACACGGACCACCTGGAACTCCACACTCCTTGTCCCACAAGGAAGTGGAAGGAGTTGCACCCTCCTGTTGACGTACTAGTCGCCAACACACTCTCCTGCCTCCAGTTGCAACTGCAGTTGTCTTTCCCTTGCTACACCTCCCTTTGCGGGTAGCACTTGCTCGGGCTCTCTCTCGGTTACCAAAACTAGAGAGAACGACAACTTTACAGAGCAACTGGTTGCACTGAGTTGTACTTTGAGAAGCCCCAAATACCCCTATATATATAGGAGGGTCATGGGACAGGGTTCTCCATCCCGGGCAATGCGGGACTAAAGTAGGAGTAGAAGGGTTCGAGATTTTCCACAAAAACAACCAACTTGCAACCTGAACCGATCGTTTCATTTCTAAAATGGTCGGTTGGGGATCTGAGCCGGTCGGTTGACACTCAACCGATCGGTTGGGACCATGAGCCGGTCGGTTCAATTTCTGAACCGGTCGGTTCGTGGTCTTGACCAGTTCCCGATTGACTTTTCAACTTTTGTTTCTAATTGATATCGAATACCAATCCTTGTTCCAATCAAACTGGGCAAGTGAAACACAAGGAAAATTCTCACCAATCCGACTTTCCCAACTTGCCTGGTTGCAACAGTTGAACCGATCGTTTCAACACTTGAAGCAATCGTTCACCCTGTTCATGAGCCGATCGACTCATCACATGAGCCGATTGGTTCACCAAGCTGAGCCGATCGGTTCATCACATGAGCCGATCAGTTGGGAGTGCAGATTTTGCAGAATCAATCAATTGCAATTTCAATCAATTTGATACTCCAATCAATGTGTCCAACACCTTGAACATTATGATACTGAGCTATCAATTGATTAAGTGTTTAATTGAACTACTAAACTCCTTTAGTAATCAATCTAAACATTATTTGTGGACAAAACTCCTCTTCCAGGTTAAATCCTATGTGTGTGACCCTGCAGGTCCATTTCACGTTGGCAGTGAAAATTCATAACACTTATGACTTCATAAGCAAAGAGCGGTGCCTACTCACACATAAGTGCTACCCAAGTGAAAGTAGAAAGTTGGAGAACAACTTTCAATCCTACAATTCGTGAATGGTGTTACAGTGAATGTATAATTCCTTTGTCACTGATATCCCGAATGAACTCGAGGCATGGAGCAGTCATCCTGTCAATGTTCATTCACTTTCTTGATCTCATAGTAGATTGAACGAGATATGTATGACATCAATATCACATACTGATTCACACATGTGTGCACACGCCTATCTCAATCCTACTCATCAAGTGGCCTTGGATATCAAACTCCCTCAGGAGGGACAAATCCCATATCTATCACTCACCCCTCAAAAGCCCCATGTGTCAAAGCCACCCAATCATCACCTTTATAACAACCCATGTTTCAGGACTGCGTTTGATGATGTCAAAGTGTGCCCAACGACATGTGTTGAGTGCAGTGATTTCAGGTCAAAGAATCACACTCACCACCATCACTGTGAGTACTGACTGTGACTACCATGTCATGGTTCCATGTGTCAAACTCACGGTGGGTCTGTCCGGTACACTTGTTCTCTAACAAGTACCTATGTGTTTGGTTTGATATCTCTATATCATGACTAATGAGATTCTGTCATCAACCAACACCACAATCTAGTCTTGTGTGTCATTGTTGTCTATCTACCTTCCACAATGACATCCGACTAGGGACATAACAAGAATGTACAAACTCTTAGCATCCGTATGATCTCATCGTTCAGGTCATGAACCGGAAGGCATACGTCATTGAGTACTGTCATTCTCTAGACATTCAATCTGTTCTATCACTATCTCATATGACTGAACCAGAAAGAATTGGAAGCTTGCCTTTGATGTTTATCAAATCAATCTTAATGTATCCCACCAATCATCCCATGATTGGCTCTTAGGGCATACATACCAACACCTTGTCCTTGTGTTCAACCCCGATCACTACATCAGACCCGTTTATCATTGCGGGGGCCTGAGAGTTGGGTTATCTCTTTAAAAGTCTAACTACTCTGAATCCACTCCTTTTTGGGCATGCGATTTAGGCTGGTCAGGTGTGGGTCAAGCGAGTGACAGACTAGGCCATTGACCAATGACTTACCTGCATTCTATTGGGCCAAGTCAGCCAGTCTAATCACTCTCTTTTGCTTTTTCTCAATTATTTACTTACATGGCAATTTTTGGTTGACAAAAAATGTAAGATTCATATCTTTTGATTCCTTTACGCAAAAATTAAAGTAAAATATATTTTGGAATCATAAAAATGTAAACTTTCTAATGAAAATATTTTCAAGTTTTGGATTTGAGTTTTTCTGAAAGGTGTTTTCTAAAAATTAATTTAATACATAAAAATCACCAAAAATGCACTTTAATCCTCATAACTCAAAATAGAAAAAAAATATATGTTTTATTAATCATGAGAGCCTAATAAGATCAATGGTTAGAGAGTCTATTTACTTAAGTTGTGTCTATTTACTTAAGTTGTTTTAGTCTATTTGTAATATGGGCCCAAGTGTGTCTTGGCCCATTAGGGTTTGTCCTATGTCTATATGCTTTCCCTTTATTGTATTCATAGGAGACTGTAGTTGCCTCCTATCAATAAGAAAAACTCCTACACAAAAGGGGGACTTCCCCCATCTTTGTTTTTCTACATGGTATCAGAGCGATGATCCAGAGCCACCATACAAGAGAGAGAAATAAGAGGGAGATGTACCCGATAGGCAACCACCCTTCTCCTTGTGGGTTGCCTGCCCATAGGCTATTCCAATAGTCTCCATTGCTCTCTCCTTTCCCTATTTTGCAATCTTGCCTATCTCCCTCCCGCTGCTGCTACCATTGTGATAAAGTGGGTTTTCTAGTTTAATTTCGAGGACGAAATATCTTTTAAGGTGTGTAGCATGTGATGCAGTGGATTTTTGAAATCCATAAATCTCCAATAACATATTAGAATCCATATCTTGAGTTATAATTAGAGTTCCAAGCATTCTAGTAAAGTTGGAATGTTGAATTGAGATTTATATAATGATTAAGATCTCTCTTTTAATGCTTTTTTGAGGAATTTTATTGAGTGGTCCAACAGATGAGTTTTGTCACCAAATTTGTATAGAAGGTAGCTCGAGAGGCAGGGGAGCTATGGTTAAAATTTGGTGCATTTGGAGGTTCCTAGAAAAAGTAATTTAGATTTGGAATCGATTAAATTATTGATGCATTTCAATAGTTTGGACCAAGGTATTTGATCATTTACCTAAGTCTTAATAACTCATTGTCACGTCCACATGGATATATGGCCACAGTTGGACCAGTAAGAGGCCATGAATCAAGCATTGGTATCCCTTAGATGTAGTAGATCTGACGGCTCCAGACTCATCTTGCTTATGGCCGTTTCCATGATGGTTGGGTGAGGGATGTGCACGACATGGTGGCATGGACGACATGGGATGAGAGGGAAGAGTAGAACTGCGGATACCCACGCCATCTCAAGCCGAGAGTTTTGACCCCCCTCCAGTTTCTGCTTGTTTAGTGTGCACTGAGTGCGAGCCCTGCACATCCACAGGCTTGCCACCACCAAGAGGAGATGGTGGTCAGATCTAGCGGTGAACTTCAAGGAAGAAAGGAGAGGAGGCCATAGTCCATATCAGGTGTGCGTTATGATCCAGCAGATGTGCTCACACAACCGGCATCCCAAGGCTGCGCTCAAGCCCAGCGGTGCTGAGAGAAACGAAATTGGGTGAGGAGGAGGAAAGGCGCACCATCGCACGCCGGAACAGAACCCTGGCGACGGCGATCGGAAGGGAAGCCGTGATATGGCGAGCTGAACCGCCCAGCAGCCAACAAAAGGTAGACGGTCCAACGGAAGGCCGATGAACACAGGAGCCGAGATCGGTAGATCGGAGAGACTGATAGGAATGGAGCAGCAGTTGGAGGACAGATCGCTCGCCAAAGGAGAGCCGTGCGACTGCGACTCTGTGAACGCAGGCGGCAGCGGTAGGAGTAGAGGAGCTCCACCGAGCCCTAGATCCAGTGACTGCAGATGGTGAGGAGGAGGAGATCGACGCCTATTCCTTGCCGGAGATCCACCGTGCAGCGGCGGTTCGCAGACAGAGACCAGGCGTCGAACCCTTTACGGCGGCGCTGGATCAGGGAGAACGTGAGATGCTCGCGTGTGAGGGAGAAAGCCGGTCCAAACAGACGCTGTCATGAACTGGAACCGAAGACAATAATCGAGTTTACCCTGAATCGATAGAAATATGTGTTGAACCAGACCAGCTCAACAGCAAGGAGCTGCGCCCAACTCTGGTAGCCACGTGTCGGCTGGCAATTGGCCAAAAAGGTTTGAAACTCCCAAAAATATGTATATCTTAGATAAATCACAGTAATTAGCCCGCTTATAAGAAAATTACAAACAAGGTACCGAAATTCTCAGAAAAATGTGTAGAACAATATGAAATCATAATATCAGTCTTTTGTTTCACTAATATCAGTGATATCTTGTTAGTTGTGACATGCTTAATTGATAGATAATAAATATCAAACAACGACCTAAAATTATGAGAAAATACCATCAAATCATAATTCATGTTTATAATCCATCTGATGTCAGATATGGTCATGTTGATGTATGAAAATATCTAATTTGCTTAGAATGGCTAATTCGGGCTAATAACCCTAAATAAAATGTATTAAATACATACATGCTCAATGAATGATGAAATTCACGGAATACCCTCATATAAGTAATGTGAGGCTAATATGTAACTCGGATGTCAGTTAGATTCATGGAAATTAATGTTATACGAAGATGACCCATAATACATGTGATGAACCCCTAATTCGAGTAATACATGTAACTAGGGTTAATTAATGTGCACAAAAATGCTATGGAAGATAATGTTCAGATAATGAATCATAATCTGGAAAATGACATCAGTATGATAATTCTAAGACAAAAATCCAAGTAATGATGCACATATCCAGATGAGTAAGCAAACCCTAAAATGAACACGATTAGGGTTAAGATGAGACGTATGATGATGAGAATATGATAATAGTACATGATCTTGTCTTGATCAGGTTTAACAAGGTTAGAGTTGACATCAGGAATATGTGTGATGGTTAGGTTATCTCTTTGGAAGGTACACCATTACCTCTTACTTGGCTTATTATACAATATGCTTGTGTTATATGTGTAGTAAAATACTTGGCATATGATATTGGATGAAATGATTGTTCTTGTATGATATGTTGCATGATTTTCCATACTTATGGCTATGAACACATGAAACATAATGTATCAGTTCCATTATATCTAAGAACTTCAACTCTTTGGTAGTAAAGTGCTGGAAATAAGTACTTCAACTCTTTGGTAGTAAAGTACTTGGAAGTGATCCAACTCTTTGGTAGTAGATCACATTGTGAAATGATCCAACTTTTCGGTAGTAGATCATAAAGGCCTTAATGCATTCAACTCTCAGGTAGTAAATGCATGAATGATATAATGGAAAATAAGCTTAAAATATGTGTTCTCTTTTGTTGATGAATATCTTTGTGCAAGTATACGCTTTTCTTATATTTCTTTATAACTGCCAAGTATTAGTTTTATCTTATTGCCAAGATATGATGAGAGGTATATAAAAGACACGTAGGCGTACTCAGTACAATATTCATGAAATATTGTGCTGACGTGTACCACATGTAATCTTTTGTTTAGGTTGTGGTTATGCTCTTGAAGAATCAAGATAGTTGAGAGTTGTGTGGCGAGCTGATGTACAGGTGGACCTGTTGTCTTAAGATCCTGTTGTTTAGATGTAGTACATGTATATGTATAGTTTACTATTCAATATGTAATATCAAATGATGTAACAATTCATGTTGTAATTATGTGTTGAATGGTGAACATGTGTGTATGGTTTTATTATTGTTCATGTACATGTGCTACTGATTGTTTCCTTATGACTTCCTCTGATTTTCTTCTTCTTAGCCTAGTGTGGGATGTTTAAATTGGGATTCTCACTGAGGTGAGGGTTTCAATTTGGACGTCGCACATCAGATTAAGTTTTATGAAAATCTAGGGACGTCACAGGTGGTATCAGAGCATGAACAATAGCAAAGCCTGACATTTTCTCATTATGTAACTCAAAACTAAAAGAACCTTGAACATAATAATCCTTAGGGTTAGATTAGTCATCTTTTAGAGACTAGATCTGACCTAGCCTCTAGGTTAGCGCCTAGATGTCTGAGAACTAGGACTAGACTAGTGCTTGTTGTATAGCAGGTCCTTAGATGTCGTTCTTTCCTTATAGTACAACGGTATGGGACGTTGTACTATTTGGAAATGACGTGCATCAAGGGAAGAGAAACCCTAGACATATTGCGCACGTTGTCTAGAGTAGCTACACTAGTCTACCCCTTATTCTCACCCTTTTCACTAGTTTTCATGACACTATACTCTCTACTATGTGTGGGACACTCGTTTTCAGGATTTGGTTTTTGATTCCAAACGAATCGAACCTCGATAGTTTTCTCTGACGCTTGTTTTATCGCAGAAAAACTATATAATATTTTAATATGTATATGTATTACAAAAATTTGTCCCCACACATGTACGAGTAGGAGGTGGTCATGCAACCTGAGTGAAAGTGATGACATCCGTCTAGAAGAGAGAGTAGTTCTAGATTAGATGTCTAGAGCCTTGTTGGATATATATATGATAGATGGAATAGATGATATAAGTTTTGATGATATGATGTAAGTTGATAGAGATGATGTAAGACGGTCATGATGATTTATGTTTGTCCCTGATGACTTAAGTTCTGCTTGCGGATTTCAGATAAGTTTTGATGATGCAAGTATGAGTTCTTTTATGAGATGAAATAAGTTAAGTTAAGACTAGGTTGTGAGTCAGCATGAGCCTCAAGCTCTTTTACAAAGGAGGACCTCTAGTGTTAGGACCAGTTTTGGGGTTAGCTCAAGAGAGAGCGAGACCCACAGGGAGAAGGTCAGAGAACCTAGACTCCAAGATATGAGAATTTTGAGATATGTGATATGATATGTCCTAAACTAGACTACTCCTAAGTGTTTGAGATGAGTCGCTTTATGCATGATTCCTATAGTTTTGTTGAACCCTAGATGTCCTTGGGAGGACCAAACCCTAGAGACAGAGAGAGGCTGGTTATATATGTGTATGAGAACATGAATATGAGTGCCTGCCATCGGGGTGAGGGAGAGAGCGCAAGACCCTAGAGGAGGTAGATATGTTAGTTTTTGTACAACCTCATGCTCGGGTTGGTGGTTCCCATATAGGAATCTAGTGGTGTGTATATAAGAGAACGAGAGCTGAGAAATAGTTTTCATGGATATAGAACCTATGACGAGTATGTCATAGTATGTTTTGGTTTGTACTTATGTGGTGAGAGCTTGTAAAGCTATCACTAGTGCCAATGAGGTTATCCGAGAACCCTAGACTAACAAAGGAAAGATAAAGTATATGCATGTGTGATACTCATAGAGTTGATTTAGCTCGGAGAGACCGAGCACTGCACTATCTTCATGATATGGGTCAGGAGAACCTCAGTTGGACTAGATGAAGTTTGCATATATGTTTGATTAGCCACTCACATAAGTTTGTTTAGCACAACCATGATATAATATATGTAAGGACGTGATCTAATCTCTAGACATGATATGATGGAAACCTAGAGATGGTTTAATAGATGGAATTGCATAAATGATTAACCATGTAAATGAATAATGATGATATATTAAAGATGTTTAACCTTGTGATTCAATCATTAATAAATGTTGCAATTTATTAAGAACAATGAAATAAGATCATATGAATGAAACATGTTACATGAGGTGTTAACCTTAGTGTTAAAAAAAAATAGTTTGATAGTTAGCACAACATAATGCTTACAACACCCTGATATGATCTATATGGATAGAGTGGGTTAATTATAGTTAACCCCCTCCTTAAAGGCGTATGTTAAGGTGGAACATGTTCTAACATATTATCTCAATAAAATGTTGATGACACCTTGATGCACGAGTTAATCTTAGTTAACTCCTTTAAAACATGATAATATGATGTGGGACCGTAATGCATAGCTAAAGATAAGGAAGAAAATCTAATATATGAAATATGTCATGACATAACTAGAGTTCTAAACCCTTGTTTTAACCTTATATGAAGAGGTGTTTCACCATAGATGTGTTAAAACTTCCTAATAGGGGTTTGGATATGAGTAAGGAGCTTGTTTTTGGATATGTTACACATAGACTAGTGCCTACATGTGGATGAAGGCAAGATAAGGTTTTCTCTGGAAGTATGAGTATGGTTTAATTTCAAGGATGAAAGTTCTTTTAAGATGTATATGATGTGATAAAGTGGGTTTTCTAGTTTAATTTCGAGGACAAAATATCTTTTAAGGTGTGTAGGATGTGATGGAGTGGATTTTTGAAATTCATAAATCTCCAATAACATATTAGAATCCATATCTTGAGTTATAATGAGAGTTCCAAGTATTCTAGTAAAGTTGGAATGTTGAATTGAGATTTATATAATGATTAAGATCTCTCTTTTAATGCTTTTTTGAGGAATTTTATTGAGTGGTCCAACAGATGAGTTTTGTCACCAAATTTGGATAGAAGGTAGCTTGAGAGGTAGGGGAGCTATGGTTAAAATTTGGTGGCATTTGGAGGTTCCTAGAAAAAGTAATTTAGGTTTGGTATTGATTAAATTATTGACGCATTTCAATAGTTTGGACCAAGGTATTTGATCATTTACCTAAGTCTTAATAACTCATTGTAACGTCCACATGGATATATGGCCACAGTTGGACCAGGAAGAGGCCATGAATCAATCATTGGTATCCCTTAGATGTAGTAGATCTGACGACTCCAGACTCATCTTGCTTATGGCAGTTTCCATGATGGTTGGGTGAGGGCTGTGCACGACATGGTGGCATGGACGACGTGGGATGAGAGGGAAGAGTAGAACCGTGGATACCCACGCCATCTCAAGCTGAGAGTTTTGACCCCCTCCAGTTTCTGCTTGTTTAGTGTGCACTGAGTGCGAGCTCTGCACATCCGCAGGCTTGCCACCACCAAGAGGAGATGGTTGTCAGATCTAGCGGTGAACTTCAAGGAAGAAAGGAGAGGAGGCCATAGTCCAGATCAGGTCTGCGTTATGATCTAGCAGATGTGCTCACACAACCGGCATCCCAAGGCTACGCTCAAGCCCGGCGGTGCTGTGAGAAACAAAATCGGGTGAGGAGGAGGGAAGGGAAGCCATGATATGGCGAGCTGAACCGCCCAACAGCCAACAAAAGGTAGACGGTCCAATGGAAGGCCGATGCACACAGGAGCCGAGATCGGCAGATCGGAGAGACGGACAGGAATGGAGCAGCAGTTGGAGGACAGATCGCTCGCCAAAGGAGAGTCATGCGACTGCGACTCCGTGAACGCAGGCGGCAGCGGTAGGAGTAGAGGAGCTCCACCGAGCCCTAGATCCAGTGACTGCAGATGGTGAGGAGGAGGAGATCAACGCCTATTCCTTGCCAGAGATCCACCGTGCAGTGGCGGTTCGCAGACAGAGACCAGGCGTCGATCCCTTTACGGTGGCGCTGGATCAGGGAGAACGTGGGATGCTCGCGTGTGAGGGAGAAAGCCGGTCCAAGCAGACCCTGTCGTGAACTGGAACCGAAGGCAATAATTGAGTTTACCCTGAATCGATAGGAATATGTGTTGAACCAGACCGGCTCAACAACAAGGAGCTGTGCCCAACTCTGGTAGCCAGATGTCGGCTGGCAATTGGCCAAAAAGGTATGAAACTCCCAAAAATATGTATATCTTAGATAAATCACAGTAATTAGCCCACTTATCAGAAAATTACGAACAAGGTACCGAAATTCTTAGAAAAATGTGTAGAACAATATGAAATCATAATATCAGTATTTTGTTGCACTAATATCAGTGATATCTTATTAGTTGTGACATGCTTAATTGATACATAATAAATATCAAACAACGACCTAAATTTATGAGAAAATACCATCAAATCATAATTCATGTTTATAATCCATCTGATGTCAGATATGGTCATGTTGATGCATGAAAATATGTAATTTTCTTAGAATGTCTAATTAGGGCTAATAACCCTAAATAAAATGTATTAAATACATACATGCTCAATGAATGATGAAATTCACGGAATACCCTCATATAAGTAATGTGAGGCTAATATGTAACTCGGATGTCAGTTAGATTCATGGAAATTAATGTTATACGAAGATGACCCATAATACATGTGATGAACCCCTAATTCGAGTAATACATGTAACTAGGGTTAATTAATTTGCACAAAAATTCTATGGAAGATAATGTTCAGATAATGAATCATAATCTGGAAAATGACATCAGTATGATAATTCTAAGACAAAAATCCAAGTAATGATGCACATATCTAGATGAGTAAGCAAACCCTAAAATGAACACGATTAGGGTTAAGATGAGACGTATGATGATGAGAATATGATAATAGTACATGATCTTGTCTTGATCAGGTTTAACAAGGTTAGAGTTGACATCAGGAATATGTGTGATGGTTAGGTTATCTCTTTGGAAGGTACGCCATTACCTCTTACTTGGCTTATTATACAATATGCTTGTGTTATATGTGTAGTAAAATACTTGGCATATGATATTGGATGAAATGATTGTTCTTGTATGATATGTTGCATGATTTTCCATACTTATGGCTATGAACACATGAAACATAATGTATCGGTTCCATTATATCTAACCACTTCAACTCTTTGGTAGTAAAGTGCTGGAAATAAGTACTTCAACTCTTTGGTAGTAAAGTACTTGGAAGTGATCCAACTCTTTGGTAGTAGATCACATTGTGAAATTATCCAACTCTTTGGTAGTAGATCATAAAGGCCTTAATGCATTCAACTCTCAGGTAGTAAATGCATGAATGATATAATGGAAAATAAGCTTAAAATATGTGTTCTCTTTTGTTGATGAATATCTTTGTGCAAGTATACACTTTTCTTATATTTCTTTATAACTGCCAAGTATTAGTTTTATCTTATTGCCAAGATATGATGAGAGGTATATAAAAGACACGTAGGCGTACTCAGTACAATATTCATGAAATATTGTGCTGACGTGTACCACATGTAATCTTTTGTTTAGGTTGTGGTTATGCTCTTGAAGAATCAAGATAGTTGAGAGTTGTGTGGTGAGCTGATGTACAGGTGGACCTGTTGTCTTAAGATCCTGTTGTTCAGATGTAGTACATGTATATGTATAGTTTACTGTTCAATATGTAATATCAAATGATGTAACAATTCATGTTGTAATTATGTGTTGAATGGTGAACATGTGTGTATGGTTTTATTATTGTTCATGTACATGTGCTACTGATTGTTTCCTTATGACTTCCTCTGATTTTCTTCTTCTTAGTCTAGTGTGGGATGTTTAAATTGGGATTCTCGCTGAGGTGAGGATTTCAATTTGGACGTCGCACATCAGATTAAGTTTTATGAAAATCCGGGGACGTCACAACCATCATATCCTACCTTTGTCTTCTACCATATTATTGTTTTACTTCTACCATCCCAATTTCCACTGCTAGCCCCTCCTCAAGTGCCGCCATAACCTATCCATTGCCTTCTCTGTCAAGATTGAACTAGCAAAAAATTTCCCAAACTAAACCCTACTGGCACACATACCTCAGAAGGCCTTCTCAATGGACCTATCGTCGATTGCACAAAAATATGTCATACATCATCTCTCTTGAGGAAATGGAAATGAAATCATATTTATGTGTTGCCTACCTTGTATTTTCTCTTATCTACCGCTAGTCAGAGATGCTCTATTATCCAGTGTTCAACATTGACAACGAGCCTAATCAGACACTGCTAGTTCTTACCAATCTTGATTGGAATCTAGGAAAGACAAAGAAAGAACGCAACCTAACATGGTTAGCCTCATGATGATGAAAGGGCCATTGATGCTTTCTACCACTATCTTACCAATTGTGGCAGAATTCTATGGTGGGCCATGAGTTACACCAACTTTTGGCCTTTCTATCTAGAGTCTTACATATGCTCTGCCTTACCAGCTATTTGCAATATTATTGATGAGAGTACAGAAGTATATTTAGATTGCATCCACCCCTTTCTGCCATTTCTTGCATTTCTGCATAGCATGTTCTCACTGTAGGCAACAAATCTGCCACCCATCAGGCCCTACTCACAACTTGTTGCATTGCTTCCTCCGCTTCCCCATCTCCACCTAATCTTGTTGATTCCCATTGGTGTTGCCCACTGCTCCCCACCCAACTGTGGCTATCCACCACTTCTCACCACTACCAAATAGTCCTACATATCGTTTTGAGTACCACAATATATATTTATATTTTTTCTTTCTATGACCCTCATATACACTCTGCATATTTGTGCAAATCAGATCCATTTTTAGTCTAAATAAATCCCCCTTTTTGGGGTCAGAGAAAGATCTATTTATTTTTCTACCCATATTTACCTAATCGGGTCATTTTACACCTTGATTCGAGTTATCAGTTATCCTCCTCCATATATCTACCTAATTTTTTTTACCTCTACTACCTCTTTTTTTGACTTTCCACCCCAACTAGTGACTTGCTTCTTTTTGTTCTTGGTGTGAGGGGGAGAATTGAGGATGATGAATAGAGAGAAGAGATGAGATGGATGAGAGATGAAGAAAGATGAAGAAGACTTTAGCTCTACTGCTATATGGATCATCATGCCACTTTTATAGTTGATATATGGATCTTCATGTTGCTTTGTGGTGTTATTTTTGTTGTTATTTGGATCTTTATGCTATTATTTGGTGCTCCTTTTACTTCTATGTGGATCTTTTCACTGCTATGTGGATCAATCATGCTACTTTTTCTGCTTCTATGAGATTCAGTCTACTGCTATTATTACTTATTCATCATCATCTCACCTGATCACTGCTACTACTTTACTTGTGCTATCTAGTGCCAATTTTCTATCTAGTGACATCTTGTGCTATGATCAACACATCTTACTTGCTACTTTGTGAGTTTGCACTACTACTGTCCATTTTCAATTTGCACATTGACTCTTTGTAAGTGCCTTGCACACATCTTCTACGACTATGACCCATCACTCTTCAGACTTTAATGTTTGCTACAAGGATGGAAATCATGTGTTAATATGGTGATGATACTTTTGGTGACTTACATGCGCTAGATGTAGCTTCATGCTTTTTTGCTATTGTTGTTCATCTTGGAGACTTTTTGCTGCTTCCTACTTCAAACATGGTCTTTTATATAGATACATCATCTATATGCTGCTATTGTGTTCCAGCACTCTCTATCTTGTTCATGCCTTAAGCATGTTGACTCTTTTCTTGTCCATGCCTTCTATGCATGTTATCTACTATTCCTTATGTTCAAACACTCTGTAGACTATTTAATGATGATAGTGACTATGATGAAGACCATTGTGCCTACCTTTGATGTTTAATCTGCTCTAGATGCTACTACACACTGATCAAGAAGCTCATGCTACCTGCCTATGTACCTACTTTTGGATTGTCTGCTTGAGGGGGAGTATTTGAGTGCATGAGTGACTTATTGTAATGTTTAGGGGGAGAAATTCTTGTATGGGATTGGTTATCTTTTTTTATTTTGTTTAGTCTATCTATCTATTTGCAAGCTAACTTGGCATCCTCCCAAGCTCCATCTCGAGGGGGAGAGTTAGAGAGTCTATTTACTTGAGTTGTGTGTATTTACTTAAGTTGTTTTAGTATATTTGTAATATGGGCCCAAGTGTGTCTTGGACCATTGAGGTTTGTCTTGTGTTTGTATGCATTCCCCTTATCCTATTTATAAGAAAGGGTGGCTGCCTCCTATCAATAAGAAAAACCCCTATACAAAAGGGGGGCTTTCCCCCACCTTTGTTTTTCTACAGTATCATCACACCCCATCTATAAGGAGATGAAGTGATGATTCCATCATTGCATGATATTGATGACAGACCTGAGTACCCAACTTATTTCTAGGGGCCATCTACTTGGTTAGTTGGAATTTATCTTGAAGACTAAAAAAGTAGGCCAATGATACCATTGACTCATGCCATGATAGACTCATGTAGTGATCCAAATGACTAAAAAGTATTAGGAAGTCACAAGAAAACCATCATTAGATGAGATGACTGGTTGATCCAACAAGTCGATTGGTTTAAAAAAGTCAAAGAAATTATAGAAGATGACCTCCTTTAGTTGATCACTTGTGCAATGAGATGACTGATAAAGAATTGTCCCCCAAGTCGACATGCATGTGAGCTGACCGACTCACTTTGTGAGACGACATGATCACAAATCTTAAGAAGAACAAGTTCAAATGTGAGACTATTGACTCATCTTGTGAGTCGATCAACTCAACAAGAATCAGGTCGCTAGGTATAAATCTAGTTGACCAACTCACTAAATGAGCTAATCAATTGGACTCCATGATGGGTTTGGATCTACAAATGAGCTTACTGATTGGCCACTCAGTTGATTGCATGGGTTACTCTTCTAATTAAATGTGGGCCTGACTATGGGAGTACTTAAGAAATTTTTTCCTATTAGAAAAGGATCTTGTTTTAATTTTTCAAAACTCTTTCTTGAAACCATGCTTGGAGTGAAGGTAGGATAAGGACCTAAATACACCTCTATGGTTGTGGTTTGGATTACTTTTGTGACTAGAGAGAGATTGATATCCAAAGTTTATGACTCTCACCTTCTATGAGTTAGTGATGATGACTACTTTTTCTCACTTGATCTCTTATGTTGTTTTATTCACCATTGGTGAGTATTTCTTTGTCTAGCATATGGAGAGTAGGGTTGTTACCCATTAATTCAAACTTCATTACACATTATTGTATGTTTGAACTGATTGGTATTAAATAAAATGGTTAAGTTGTGCATGAAAATTACAATCCTAGGCTTGATAACTTTGAAATCTAGTATTAGAATATTAGTTAGTTCAATGGACCTTCAAATGATAACTTTAGAAGAATGATCTTTAGGGAAATGGATACATGACCCATGATCAACATGATAGAAAGATCACAATGACATTCACCCATGTAGTTTTATTATTCTAAGAAGATTGGAAATTACATTGTATCAATCTATCATTTGTATGTGTGATATATTTTGGGTGAACAAATGTGGATAGTATTAGCAAAATCCAATTCACCATAGTGTTCTAAAAATGATACATTTCCATTACATTTTAAATTTACTTCAATTGCACTATGTTAAATCAAACAATCACAATATTGATTAGCTGTCAGTGTTAACTTGAATTGAATTGATTAAAATCATTCTGAAACAAGTTATTCGTTGGGATTTGATCATGAAAGTATTCTACAATAACATCCACCAGCTTCCAAGTGGGACTATGATACGTTTGGGCTAGTTATATTTAGGATTTTATCCCTAGTTATTTTTTGTGTGGAAAATGTCACGTCAAAACATAGACCATTTATTCTCCCTTCCCCAAAGTGGAACAAATCCTATACGAACTAGGTGAAACACCAACCAAATCTATAGAAGTCACGAATCTCCTCCATTGAAGACCCCATTGTGCTTGGAAGTGTACACCTTCAACAAGGCTAATAAGAGAATGCACTACCCTATGATCATAAACTCCACTACAATGAGCACCTTTGTCAACACAAGTTCACTAGGATGCTAAAATGGCTTCCAGACAAAAATTGTAATTGATAATGCTTCTAGATGCTCATCAGGTCATGGCAACCAGGTTCACACTTAATAAGTGAAGGAGTCCCGTATTGGTTGTAGTTGTATTGATGTGCTTTGATAGAT
The DNA here is from genome assembly GCA_963693085.1 of Alisma plantago-aquatica. Lineage (NCBI taxonomy): Eukaryota > Viridiplantae > Streptophyta > Magnoliopsida > Alismatales > Alismataceae > Alisma > Alisma plantago-aquatica. The sequence goes on along the minus strand of OY856411.1, from coordinate 317,295,020 downwards.
GACGAACAATGAATAGAAAACTTTATTTACGCCTAACAAATTGCTTAAGCGATGCATTGAGGAACCATGATCACACTTCTATGACCACTAACCACACAAGGCTAGTCACTCTATACACACTATCTCCTCTATATTTTCCATTAGATGAGTCTGGCCAAACATGAATACAACGACCTTGGGTCTTAGAATTTTATTTATGTTTTCATCATCTTAGTGTCCACCATGAAATAAGACAAGTTAAGAAAACCTAGCATGTGGAGACCATATTGACACTTTTTTACTCCTTTATCATGGCTCTATACTAGTGCAACAACATCCCTACCTCAAACAAGAAGTGATAAAGATGGTTGACTTTAGCAATGTTGCCATTAGCACCAACAAATACGCCTTACATGGAGGGGAAGGGCATCCGAGAAATTAGAAGCAAGATGCACAATAATGCATACACATGCTCCAAGATCTGGTTAGAGGGTCCTAGATGAAGACTTTTCCTTCTTTCAAGGAATGATGGCAAAAAAAGCATTCCGTATGGACTTTGAGATCTAAGGCAAATAATACCCCCAAAAGAGGCTTATAAAGCCCATTGGTGGGGGAAACAATCATCGAGAATCCCTTTTTTGTTTTAAAAAATGAGGGTGGTGGCGGCCCACTTCCCCTATTCAAACTCTATCTCTTCCACACTTGGGACACATCAAGTGTTTTCCCTTCTCAGGTTCTTATAGGACTATCCGACGAGCTAGCCATGTAATTCCGCATGTGCTTTAGCTAGCTAGGCTGAGTTCCTAGACCCAAAAATATTGTTCTAACCACTTTAAACACTTTTAAGAAAATTTATGTCTATTCAGTCTTAAGTCTCCAAATTTATCCATTTGACCATGCCTCATTGAGACAAGAAAATTGGTTCAAAATCTTATTTCATATGCAATGTAAAGAAAGCCTTAATACAAACAAGCATGATCATCCAAGCCTTATTTCAATATGCACGTACCACCAATGCTTATTTAGGTAAGAAACATGCGACAACTTGGATTATTACACTCCTTTTGTGAGTGTGATTGTAAGCAGATATTGTCCTACATCCACATGCTCCATTCCACACGCACAACTGAAAATGACTATCTTTTAGTCTAAAAATATCATCCATAATCATGGGCGGATTCATCAAACATGCTTTGGTCCTTATCTTAAGATGGGCAATCTATTGACACTCCATTGTTTAGTCTACCTAATTATATTTATTAACAAATTGACATCATGGAAAATCTTAATTAAAATATGAATGAGTCATTTATAAATAAGTGAATAAACTTTGAAATCAAAAGAAATTTAGCAATGGACTATGGACTTAACCATAGGCATCAATATATTAGCAAAAGGAACTAAACGTCACCCCATAATCAGAGAAAGAAATATAAAAATCTTAGGGGTGTGGGTAACATCTCGAGGGATGTCAAGATATGTAAAGATGGTTCAGTGCAACACTACACAAATCCATTTGACTAAAAGAATTTTGACTACACCCATGATGAATTATTAAGACACAATTAGACAATCAACAAAACTAATAGTCAATAAATTAGCTAGTCAAAATTAATATTGTTCACTAGGATAGTAAGCCATAATTGTGCTATTTAGAATTAAATTCAAACAAATACATAGGCTACTGCGGGGTATGGTTTTCCAATTCATGGATGTTTCACTATAGACTATCATGCATGGACATTTCTACTGAGCTTATAACCCAAGGCAGTTCCATAACATGGTTCCCATTGTACCGAACAAGATACTCATCTCAAATCAATTTTGTACATCCCAAATGTGCACTTTTATTTGGTACCTAGTCAAACCCATCTTGACCAATATATTGCAAGGAATGAGATCAACTACAGATGACCAATCTTGTGAGGAATGAGATCAAGTGCATAGTTGTAACACATAGGGCCCACTTCCCAATGATCTCGTAGTGTTTTAGGGATGACTACTGGCCCCACATACCACCACCAGCAGTAACTATACATTTTTTCCTCACTCATGCACAAGCCAAGATAAACTTCTAGGTTGGTCACCCATCCTAGGAGTACTCTAGACTGAGCATGTTTAACCTCACTGTTCTTTATAGATGAGCTCTCTGAAAAGGAGGTGCACCTTGGTGATATGGGTAGTCCAATCATTTCTTTTAAGACCATTTTATATGAAGACTCAAATTCTAGGACGTTACAAGAGCCTACCAATTCACCCTACTTTTGGGGCCAAACCCATCATGAATTAGCTAAATTATTATTGTTCAAACCAACTCAAGCCCCAAAATGTTAGGCATAAACCATGCACATGCCCCACCTTCCCCTCTTTGACAGGTAAAAAACCACCAACTAAACAAAAATCTATCCAAAAGATCCTAGAATTGTAGGGTTCACTAGAGAATTCCCCTCATAATCCCTTCTTTGACCAAGTAACAAAGAACTGCTCAAGCACACCTAATGGCCTCTAGAAGATGGGGTGTCTACTGGGCACATGCTATGCTATCACCCAGTTGCCTTTTGGCTTGAGAAAAACTCCACTTAAACTCGAACCCTAGGTCACAATGCTCCCACTTTATAAACATCCTCCTAGCATCTATTTACATGGGCTAGCACCAAAGGAAGCCTCTTGGTTGTATCTTGGAGAACAGAACCCAAACCAGAGACCCTTAGGTGTTCATTTTGGACCCTGAACAAGGGACATCCACACTTCTAGGATGGACAGTTCCAAGAAAATATCATTCCCTTAAGAGAATCCTATCACCTCTTCTCATACCTTCAAATCTTAATGAGACCGCATCTTATTCTGAGGGAGAAAATAGAAAAAAGGGTTCACCTTGAACTCCTTTGATGTTCAAGCAAGGTAGAATTGGTCAAAAGACAATGTAGACCCTTCACCTCTCCCTATTTTTGATCCCCCACTGGTGCAACAATATGAGTACATGTGATTGTTTATTACAATTATTTGATGTGCTAAAATTAATTCTTGCATGTTATTTTATTATTTTAGCATATATACACATTCCATAGTATTAATTTAGGATCAAACCAAAGGGTTCCACGAGTTGTGATTGTGAGAGCAAGGGGTGAAAAGGGGTGTGATAGCGGAAGTGACAAAACACTAGGTGCCGACAACGGCCAGTTCCAAGGGTAGGAAGTAATTGGAGGTAGGGCTATAGGAACATAGAGACCGGTGGAAGCCCACCTAAGGTAGTCCAAGCGAGTAAGTTGGATAAGAATGGGAATGGGGTGGTCTTGAATATTAATGAGGTTGGCTTACAGCTGGCCTACACTGGGATGAAAGGAGGTAAAGAAGGAACAATAGAAGGCAATGGATAAGAGGAAAACACCATGATGGAGAGGTAAGAAGGAAGAGGGTTCCTGACCAATCAGAATAATGCTAAGGTACAAGGCCAGTGGGATGGAGGATACACCTTTAGTCAGGTGCTAACTGGCAATGTGTCAGTACAGAAAGGAGAATAATTCCTCAATATGGAAGGTGGCGAGGAGGAAATTGATCCTGCAGACATTGAACCGATCATAAAGCATTGATTCCCAGAGATCTACATGGTGTCGGATGCTAGTGAAATGATGTAGAGATCATTTAAATAAACTTTTTTTGTGAAGATTATCGAAAAGGAGATAGGGTACCTAATCTTAAGGGACATAGTCAATATCCTATGGAAGCTTATGGGGAGATTCCAACTGTATGAGATGATTCATGGCTACAAAATCTTGCAACTATCCAGTAAGGAGGACTATGAAAAGGTAGTCACGAGAGGATCATGGGTCATATTCAACAACATATTAATGGTGTGACCATGGTCTAAGATGTTTGAACTGGAGGAGGGGCTGCCAAAAAGAATTGTCACATGGGCGAGAGTCATAAATATACCCTTGCATTTATATAATGGCACCATCTTTGACACCATTGGAAGGGCCCTGGGATAGTTGGTGAAGGTGGATGACCACACAACCAACATGTCAAGAAGTAAGTTCATGAGGCTCACAATAGAAGTGAAAATGGATGAACCGTTACAACCAACAATAATCATCAATGGCTATGACTACATGGTAGAATATGAGGCCAACCAAAACTCTACCTAGAGTGTGGAAAGCTTGGGCACGATATTGGGGTATGCAAGAAGGTTAATTCAGAGGAAGTAGCTTAGGAGAATAAGAAGACAATTAATAAAGCTGGAGTAAGGTGGGATGAGGAGGGGAAAATGGAAAACCTACTAAAAGGGATTCACACACTGAAGGTGCTCAGTAAAAAGATAGATAGGAGGAACAACAAACCTAGGAATACAAATAATAGATTCAATGTCCTGAACCTGGAGAATGACGAAGACTTGGATCCAAGGGACATAAGAGGAACAACACCCAATACATAAGAGGAAAGAAGAACACCACATGTCAGGAGAAAAAAGAAGAGACAAATGTAGGAATATGAGGCAAGGGAGGTCAGTGAAGAGGTCCTAAAAGACATCATTACGAGGGTTACAAAAGAAGAGAATAAAAGGAAAGAGAAGAGCAAGAAAGTAGGTACCTACAAAAACATGGTGGAAGAAGAGCATGCAATTGCCAACCTAGAGGAAAATGAAGTGATTTTCAATAATGTAGCGGACAAAATGCAGGAGGACATTGCACCAAGTGGTGATATTGGAAAGTTCCCTAATGAAGTAGGAGATAGAGGGAGTGTCAAGAAATGAAGCTAGGACCCGAGCTTCACCATACAACATAAGAAGTCAAGGTAAAGCCCATCAGAGGGGATAAGGGAGGGGATTTGAAGGGTGGAAGACTATTTTTTGGATATTTGTTCAATGGTTGATATGCTGATATGGAATGTCCAAGAATTTGGTAACAATCACACCCTAGATAAACTCAAGGAGTTAATTCATATGCATAAACCTAAGGTGGTGGCTTTTCTTGAGCCCCACATATCGGGTGAGAAGGCAGTCATGACTATGAACCAGATCGACTTTAACAAATCTAATAGGGTGGAAGCTAGGGGCTTCATTGGTGGGATTTGGGTCATGTGCAAAGGTGAACAATGTGAGGTGGAGATACTAGCTAGCCACATGCAGTTTCTCCATTTATAGGATAAATAATAACTACCATTTCACCATCATCTATGCCATCCTGAACCCGACATTGAGATCCCTCCTTTGGAACATCTGAAAAACCTAAAGCGAAACATGAGAGGAGCCTGGATCATGGCTGGAAAATTCAACATGATGTTGTCTTTGGTGGAGAAGATAAACAGTGACAAATTTAACTATAATTAAGCCCAAAAATTCAGTAGGGCTTTTCTCAATGATAGACTATTTAACTTGGGGTTCTCAGGGTCAAGAACCCCATATAAAAAAGGTCGCTTACATGAAAGATTAGATCATTTTCTTGCAAACATGGAGTGGATAGCTAAGTTCCCAAACATGGCTATTCTTCAACTTCTAAGGATAGGATCAGACCACAAACCCATACTCTTCATAGGGTAGGGGATAAGAAGAAGGCAACACCACTTCAGAATTACAACATCATGGAATGAGGAAAAAGGATTCAAAGAAGTGCTGAATTCTAACTGGCATGAGGGCAAGAGCTTTAATGAAGCACCGCAAGAATGTAAATCAAACATTATAAAATGGAGCAAGGTCTGCTAGCACAAGAAGCATATGAGGAAGACAGACTTAATCATAAGAGTGGGTGAGGTACAATAGAATTGGAAATCAACTACTCACCCACAATGGACAACCAGTGCCTCGAGCTTGATAAAGGGCTAGATGATATGCTCAGGGAGGAGGAGATGAACTGGAGACAGAAAAGCCATCTTAATTGGCTAAATAATGGAGATAAAAATACTAATGTTTTTAACACCTTTGTTCAGAGTAGAAGAAAAAGGAACCTCATTTCAATGCTAAAGAATGAACGAGGAGCTTGAATAAGAGATGCTAAAACTTTAAAATAGCTTATGAACAAGTATTTCATGGAGCTCTTCACTAGAGGGGTTCCTACTACTATCACAACTTTAGAAGGAATGCCTAATCAACTGATGCAAATATCTCCACAACAACTACATTACTTAGGGAAGGATCCATCCCTAATACATATATCTAAAACTCTAAGGAGGACAAATCCGAACAAGGTGGTAGGGCCTGACGGAGTGGATGTTAAATTCATCTTGAAACAATGGAAAATAGTGAAATACTCAGTTCACACCGTAGTCAAGGATATGTTCAATGAAAAAGAAGTGCATGACACCTTGTGTGATGCTACTATGGTCCTAATACCCAAACTCGATCCCTAGAAGATTGTAACCAGTTGAGACCAATTTTCCTCAACAATGTGAGTGTCAAACTAATCTCAAAGATTATCACTGAGAGGCTGAAGCCATATATATACTTAAGTGGATCTCAATAAACCAATCGAGATTCATGCTGGGGAGGAGGATCTCATACATCATCATCCTGGAGTAGGAACTGATCCATAACCTTAGGAGAAGAAAGTTTGACTGCTATATGGCAATTAAAGTAGACCTTTCCAAGGCCTTTGACCGTATGGATTGGGGCTTTGTCAAAGACACTATGGAGAGAGCTTGGCCCTATAACATCATCAACTTCATCATGTCATCCCTTAAAGGTGACTTGACAAATATTTTATGGAATGGGGAAAATCTTACCAGAACTAGAACCATGAGGAGACTCAGATAAGGGGATCCACTCTCCCCATACTTGTTTGTTATGTGCCTTGAAGGCTTAGACACTTGATTCAACAAAAGGTGATCATCAAGGAATGGAAAGGGGTGAAGTTGGCCTCTTCCATAGAGACAATTTCTCACATTTGTTTCACACAAGAAATCCTTGTCTTTGCCAAGGCAGAGGTGGGCCAAATGAGGGTGATCCTCAACTGTTTCAAGACCTCCAGTGAGGTTTCCAGGCATATAATGTCAGTTGAAAAAAACTAAAGTGTTATTCTCCGCTTCAGTGAAATAAGAGGTGAGAAGAGCCATATGCAATGAGGCGGGTGTTGGTGAAACCCAAGATTTGGGTAAGTATTTAGGGGTATAGGTTCTCCATTCTAGAGTCAAGAAAACCACATACACCAATGTATTGAAATACATAGATGGCGCTACCAATGGTTGGCCTGCTAGAACTCTAAGCCTAGCAGGATGGATAACGATGGCCAAAATAGTGCTAACTACCATGCCCACCTACACTATGGTGACTAATTCATTACTGCTAAGTCTATGCAACATAATTAACAATAGTGTAAGGAAATTCATATGGGGAGGGGGACACAAAAGGAACCCCATCTCCCTGGTAGCTTGGTACAAAATTACGGTAGACAGTAAGAATGGTTGTATGGGAGTGAAGTCTATGAGAGACTGCAACCGTGATTTACTCATGAACAACATGTGGGAAATCTAGAGGAGGAGACCATCACCATGGATAGAAGATTTTCTCTCAAAGTATAAGGGATACAAGGAAGGAACCAACAACTGTGCAACACCATTATGAAGATCCACCTACAACTTGAAAGAGATTGTGGAAAAGAATAGCAGGTGGGTCATCCTGAACGTAGAGGAAACTAATATGTGGATGGATTCATGGGTACTTAGCCATCAATCCCTGGAAGAGATTGTAAAGAAACCAATCCCTAAACATCTTGACGACCTGAAGGTAGAAAGCATTGCAAAGCTTGATCAAAGCTGGGAAGAGAAATTCCTTGATCAATATCTACCACAAGTGCTTATTCAATGCATTGTGGAGATGCCACAAACGATGAGGGACCTAGAGGCAGACGAATGGGTGTGAATGCCTAGTTAGGATGGCAAGTTCAGAACCAACTTTTCTTATCACCTGCTCAATGAGGGAAGAGTCTCCAGAAGAGAGGGGCCTTAGACAGAGATTTGAACTAAACCTCTACCAATGTAGGTGCTTGCATGTCTTAGATAGGTGAGTACAATGGCACATGACGAAGGATACCAGCTACCTTAGATGTAAGGCGGCTCAGGTTGACCTTATATATGCTCTTAGAAATAGCCACAAGGCCAAGGAAGTATGGGTGAGCCTTAGTATGTTGTCTGTCATGCTTGGGTTTTTCAAAGGGGGCTTTGAGGCTTGGATGTCTAAAGGAATCAAGAGGAAACTAGACACTAGCATTCTTTTCATGATTGGTTGTTGGCAAATTTGGAGGGGAAGGAATGAAGAGATCTTCAAATTGAAGACATTGGAGCCCGAGTAGATAGTTTATTCTATTCAGGGATACCTATAGAAGACCCAAGCAACTTGGAGGAAGGAGGAAGAAGAAATAGAAAAGTCAAGCATAGAAGAGGAGGATGCTGTGGTAGTGGAAGTGGATACAGTCATGCACCACATAGATGTATCAGTGAAAGCCAACAAAGTAGTAGGGGTAGGGATTGTGAGAGACCATGCTGGGCAATGGATTAGAGGCTTTGGGTACAAGTTCAACACCAACACAGTGTTGGAAGCAAAATTACGCACTCTGGGGTTCACAATAGAGCATGCTACAAGAAAGGGATTCAACAACTTGATCCTAATCACAAATTTGAAGAAAGCTATGGAGATCATGAATATGGATACTAAAGCATTTTCAACTCTAGAAACATGGAAGAAAGAGATCAGAAGGAAGATTCAACCTGACACAATTGTTAGAGTTAAATTCACCAAGCGGTTGATGAACCATGATGATGATGTGCTTATAAAAGCACACCTAGAAAACAACATGGAGGACAAGTAGCACGAAAGTTCCCTAGCTAGCATGGCAAACACTTGTTATAGAGTTTATTAGTAGATTTGACTTGAGACAATAGGACCAAGTTAAAATAACTAATGTAAATACTTTTTTAGAGCCTACACGAGGAGGGCAGGGTGAATAGATGACCTCTTGAGTTTCTCTAAAAAAATATTCCATAGTATTTAGACCTAGTATACCTTATCAGACCGGAAATACCAAAAGGGTGTTGTTAGGATACCTAACACCTTCCCATACTTAACCTAGTGACTTAACCTCTTTTCCAGGTTACATTTTGCCTTTTGATCCAACTTTCTGAAGCTTTTTAGCAATTTTTCTCAATTTTCCTCAGAAATGTGCTTACGACTCCTTTTACTAACAACCATTAATATATATATATATATATATATATATATATATATATATATATATATATATATATATATATATATATATATATATATATATATATATATATATATATATATATATATATTGGTGTTTGCAACTCACCAAAACCAAATTGGGGAATGGGGCATAAGTAAAACATTGATAGGATTGGTTAGAAAGAGTGATAGGAAAGGAAGAGAACAAAAGATAATGAGTGGAAAGATTATTATGTATTTCTACCACATGTTTTCTCACCAAATTAGAATGATACAAGTAAAAGGAGGAATTTATGATGGGATATCATAAATGGAATGAAGAACTTGATGTGAAGCATAGAGAAAACTTGGGAGTGAAAACTACACATATAAAAAAAGATGTTTGAATGAAACTTTGGAAAACATCGATGGAACCATAAAATTTATAATAATTTTTTTGGAACTTAGGGTAAGGTTTTATTGGAAAGATGGAGGAAAACCTAAAAAATTTATTAAAAATATATTTAATTTAAAATATGGAGAGAACATGTAATATTTCATTATTACTATAGTGGGAAACATATTGAGACATAGAGGAAATAAGTTGTTAGTGGCCAACCTAAACCCAAATCTAAACCCAAACCCTATATGATTTTTCAACCCAAAAATTAAGTTGATCTCAATACGTTCTAATTGAAAAAGTGTAACCACTTGACTACATCATTAGAGTTTTCAACCCAATTTGGACCTAGACCCTACGTAGTTCATTAAATTTTAATTTTAAACATTTATAACATTGAACACATTATTATGAGATATATCTACTTATTTAAAAATTTAACTAGTTCTTTTGTATTGGAAATCAAATTTATGATTTTGAAAACTAGAAGAATCATTTTGAACTAATTGTAACCCAGATTTCAACCCTACTTGGGATTTTGATAGCCCTAGGATTATGTGTACACCCATAACATATAAAAAATAGTATTACTTCAAATTGCAAACATATATATGCATAAAACATATTCAAATTAGGATCTCTCATACCTCTCCTCCACTCTCATCGCTTCCCTTCCATTCATTTCAGACATATCAAACATAACATAGGATGTTTCTGATAATATAGTTGTGATGTCTTGACATCGAATCAAGCCAAATCACCACCAGTAATTATGTGGAATAAGCATTAGCAGTGGATCACTAAAAATTAAAACCATTTTACAAAGAGATCCTTTTTCCATGAAACTTTTAAAGAAAGATACCAAAATTTATATACATCATGGTTCACATTGTACATACATTGTACCATTTCATCTCGAGGATAACATATACCCGTTGCTTTGCCCAAAAATATATACATAAGCAACATAAAACCTCAAGGCAATCAAGCCAAAATCTTAGATCGTTCATAAAACCATCACGTACTGACTCCAAGGACCTGAGAGTACATAGATGACACATAAGACTTCTATCTACAAGACACAACAAACAATACACTCAACCTGAGCGGTTACTACTGCTAGATGTACGGGTTTTGAGTCGCTTTTACATGCTTATTTTATATTCATTTTATGCATTTGTTAGTAAATTAGTTGATTATATTTGCATGAATCATTATTATTGGCTTGTATATTCTACTTGCATCAAACTATGCTCATTTTATCATATTTATGGTATTTTATACATTCCTTAGCATTATACATGCTTTCTATGGATTTTTAGGATTCTCCATGTATTTGAGGAGTCGGTGCCACTGAGGAAGCCTTAAGGACCAGGCCAAAGACGACCAGAAGTAGTCGGTGCCACCGACTATAATGATCGATCCCACTGAGAGAGCATCAGTGAAGCAGAGAAAAGATGCGCCCCAGCTTGGTGCCACCAACTTCAAGGTTGATGGTATCAACTTTACCACAGCAAGATTGTGATCCTGTTGCCATCAGTGCCACTGAAACCCAGATCAATGCCACCGACTTTGTCAGATTTCAGCAATCTGATCTGAGCGTACCGACCCAACGGTCCACGTTATGTGGTACCATAAGTGACCTAGGACAAAAAGGAGGAAAACCAAACCTAAGGGGATCATCATGTTGCACTACACGATGACTAGAGAAAAGAGAGAGAGAAGGAAGGAACAAAAGGATGCCAACTGGGAGATCCGAGCACCTCCGACATACAATTTTTCTATCAGAAGACTGCAGAACGTGCATTTCTTGAGGAGGATCATCCGAAACACCTTCTCTCTAGGAGTTACACAAACTTCCTTCATGTTTCCCTCATTTTTCTTCTCTCTCTATGTATTCAAAACTGAAAACCATGCAGGGCTAAACCCCTCTTTTCCTTAGGACCCGGGAGTAGCCTGAGGAATCATTGTATTGACTTTTTACATGAATTAGTATAAATTTCTCTTTATTCCTGGATATATAATTGTGGATTCAAATGACTTATCATTGCTTGATCACCATCGATAAAATCACAGACTAATAATTACTTTGGGGGGAGGATTAAAGGTTAGAAAACCATAACTTATACACTTTCTTATGCGTTCCTTGGAAAAGGCAACATACGGTTAGTGGAAAGAACCTAGAGATTTCGATAATCCACCTAGACTAAGAGATAAATTACTACAGACGTAGAAGCTTAGATCAAGGTAGTGAATTACACCATGGAAGCAGGCAATTCTGACTATAGGATTTCTATCCAGGGTAGGAGTAGGAATTTATATTAATTCGGTAGAAATAAGATACGACGAGACTCCGTGGTGAAATTGGTAAACCTAAGGAATCCGTCTCACTTGAATAACCCACTTTTAATTTTTTTTTTATATTTTGTTCAAACTCAAATTCACCTTTTTAATCGGCTTAGCTGATCGCACTGTAGCTAGTAGTAGTCACTGAGACTACGTCTCCCTGAGTTCGACTCGGGCCTCAAATAAGCCTATATTACTCGATGCGTGCACTTGCGTTTCAATGCACAATTTTTGCGTGTCAAGTTTTTGGCACCGTTTTCGGGGAGACAACGATGTTTTAGCACTACGAGTGCTGCGGTTGGCCACTCTAGGCCACCTTTTATTCTTGCAATTTTAATTATAGAAAACTTATTGCATATTCATAGATCACATTCTCTCTTTTAAGTACCAAGACTAACTGATTTCAAATGTTTAGGTACTAGTGTATGGTGACAACTCAGACTACAAACTAGGGAGAAGCTACACCTGAGATCCCAATCACTATCAATGTTCCAGTTCAAACAACTATACTAGAAGACATACCAGTGATACCCAGGCAACAAGAAATAGGGGACGGTAATCCAAGAGCAGAGAGGACCATTTGGGAGAGGATAAATGCATCCTCTTCAGCTACATAAACATGGCCTATCAAAAAGAAGAACATGAATGTAGCTCAATATAAGATTGATCTAGGTCTAATTGCACTCATTAAGTCACAAGCATTTTACGGGAACACACATAAGACCCAATGGCACATATCTGCAATTTTGTGGAGATTAGTGATATGGTCAAAGTGGATAGGTTTCCACAGACAACCATTTGTCTGAAACTATTTCCATCATCGCTGGTAGATAAGGTGAAGGAATGGCTGCATAACCTTCCAAAATAATCGATCGAGACATGGGATCAAATGGTAGAGGCATTCTTTGAAAGATACTTTCCTCCAGAAAAGACAAATAAGCTGTTTAGAACCACTCACAATTTCAAGCAACATGCATCTGAATCTTATTCTGGGGCTTGGGAGCACTTTCAGATCATGCTCAGGAAGGTTCCACACCATGGGATAGACTTGGAGAATCAAGTAAAGATGTTCTACTTTGGACTTTGCAAAAGTGAAAATACCACCTTGGATAGTGCAGGCTCGGGGTTCTTTCTCAACAACCCACCCTCAACATGTCAGGACATTTTGAAAAATATGGCGAAGAATCAGGCATGGGGTAATGAAAGAGACAATCCAGAGAAAATCAAAAGCATAGGGGAATCTAAAGTCATCACCTCTTTGAATGAGAAGTTAGACTTGATAGTAAAGAAGCTGCTAGATAAAGATAACAATTCATCAGATGAGGAAGGCCAGGTGAAGTACACGCCGCAACAAGGCTACAGGAACAATGACTATACATGGAGAAAGGATCCCAAGTTCTCTTGGAAAGATCTAAACAACTTCCTACAGGACTCCGATCAACAAAACCAACACAGGAATAATCAACATCAGCGAACTGCAATAGAGGAGAACACAAATGAAATTCTCAACCGAATAGTGAAGCAAAATGACAAATTAATAAATAACTTCCAACGTGATCTCCAGAACCAAGGGGACCAGATGAGAAGCTTTGAGACAACTTTGTCTCAACTACCAGTAGATGTGGCAGCTTTGTAGAAGTCTACCCAACAAGGGTTTCCAAGAAATACTGACACTCCCACAGGAAACCAACAAGTCAAGGCCATACTATTGAGAAGTGGGAAGAAGATGTTAACTCCAAAGACTGTGGAGACTGAGGTGACCAATCCCACTGATAGTGGTGATTCAGTGCTAGAGCAGGAACAAGTGGAACTAGAGGCTGGCAACATAGGGGAAGATCAAAATCAAGAATCTGAGGTGGAAAAGAGGACATACTATGTGCCACCACATCAAAGGACACAGAAGATACCAGTTCCATATCCTAACAGATTGAAGGCAACAAAGATGGATCAACAATTCAAGAAGTTTCTAGATAGCTTTAGGAAGCTTTCTGTGAATATACCGTTGATTGAGGCAATTGAACAAATACCCTCATATGGTAAATTTCTGAAGCATATCATTAACAAGAAGAGAAAGATCCCAGAAGTAGAGGTAGTTGTACTGAGAGAGCAAGTCAGTGCCTTCATCTTAGGTACACTACCACCAAAGAGACAGGACCCCGGTTGTTTCAACATCACGTGCTACATCGGGAAGACAAAGTTTGGCGAGGCACTCTGTGATTCAGGGGCAAGAATCAACTTGATGCCCTTATCTACTTTTAAGAAGCTTGGTCTCAAAACATCTAGGAAGAGAAGCATGACGATCCAATTGGCAGATAAATCAGTGGTGACACTATATGACATTTGTGAGGATGTACTTATCAAGGTGGACCGATTCGTTTTTCTTGTAGACTTTGTTGTGGAGATGCAAGCTGAACATGGCAACGAGCTTCTATTAGGAAGACCCTTCCAAGCAACAACTGATATGATCTTGGAGATGGGAAGAGGCCATTTGACTATGGGAATTAAAGATGACAGGTTTGAGATAACCATGTTGGATAATTCCAAGTCATCCAATGCTTAGGAGCAAGGCAGTAGGGTATCTAGATGACACAGATGAGGGATCGAGTTTATCTACTATGGACATGGATGGAGAGGATTCCCTACTACAGATACATCCACAGCTCCAGCTAGAGGCTTTCTAATGAACTTCATGGATGATTTTGTTCGAGACCGGTCACTAGAAGAATGTGCAAGACTACTGAAGGCTTTACCATGTCATTACACAATGCACTTTGAGGACTTGGGACCACTACCACCGCCATTAGTTTCTTCACTCATGATCCCACTCGAGTTAGAGATCAAGCCACTGCCACCTCATCTAAAGTATGTTTCTTTAGCTATAGAGGAGAAGCTACCAGTCATCATATCAACATCACTGAGTGACTCAGAACAAGAACAATTGATCATTGTGCTAAAGAACCACCAAGGTGCATTTGGGTGGTATGTGGCTGACATCAAAGGGATTTCTCCCACTTTGTGCCAACATAAAATTTAGCTAGAAGAAGGAGCGAAGCCGGTCATTCAACCTCAACGTCGCTTAAATCCAATCATGACGGAGGTAGTAAAGAAGGAGGTAATCAAGCTACTATCGGCAAGTATAATCTATGCTATTTTTAATTCCATGTGGGTTAGTCCGACACTGGTAGTGCCAAAGAAGGGGGGAATTACTGTCACTACTAACTCATCTAATGAACAAATAACCATTAGATTAGTGACATGATGGCAAGTTTTCATTGATTATCATAGATTGAACACGGCCACAGTTAAGGACCATTTTCCACTGCCGTTCATTGATCAGATTTTAGAGCGACTTGCCGGTCGCACCCACTTTTGTTTTCTTGATGGATATTCAGGCTTAATGAGATTTCAATCGAGCCTAAGGACCAGGAGAAGTCTACCTTCACTTACCCTTATGGCACCTTTGCATACCGCTGCATGCCTTTCAGATTGTGCAATGCACCCGCTACTTTTCAGAGGTGTATGTTGGCAATTTTCTCGGATATGGTGGAACAATGTCTTGAGGTTTTCATGGATGGTTTTTTAGTTTATGGGATGTCTTTTGATGATTGTTTGAAAATTTTGGACAAGGTTTTGTAGAGGTGTGAAGACACACACTTAGTGTTGAATTGGGAAAAATATCACATGATGGTTAGCGAGGGCATATTGCTAGGACACAAGGTGTCTAGCAAAGGATTGGAGGTGGATCCGGTTAAAATAGAAGTGATTTCAAAACTTCCTCCACCAACATTGGTGAAGGCAGTTAGGAGTTTTCTAGGCCATGTCGGGTTTTATCGCCGATTTATTAAAGATTTTTCAAAAATCACTAAACCATTGTATGAGTTGTTGGAAAAGGATGATGAATTCAATTTTGATGAGAGATGTTTAAAAGCTTTTGAAATTTTGAAAGAGAAACTCATATCCACACCAATTGTGTAGGCTCCAGATTGGATCCAACTGTTTGAGCTGATGTGTGATGCATCAGATTATGCTATGGGGGGAGTGTTGGGGAAACACCTAGACAAAGTTCCTACGGTCATATATTATGCATCTAAAACACTTAACGACACACAACTAAATTATACAACAACTAAAAAAGAGTTATTAGAGGTTGTCTTTGCTTTTGAGAAATTTAGACAATATCTTGTGGGAGCTAAGGTGGTGGTGTGGACTGACCATGCGACAATTAAATACTTGCTATAGAAGAAGGATGTAAAACCAAGATTGATTAGATGGATCCTTTTATTGCAAGAGTTTGACATTGAGGTCAAGGATAAAGTAGGGATAGAGAATGTGGTGTCAAACCCTATCTCATTTGGAAAAGGGTAGATGAGAAGGATATTAATATACCCATTCTAGAGACTTTCCCTGATGAGCAATTGTTCACCCTTAAGCAAAAAGACCCTTGGTTTGCTAGCATTGTGAATTGTTTAGCTTGCAAGGAATTTCCTACTGATTGGGGGTATCAAGAAAAGAAGAGATTCTTTCATTCTTTGCGCTATTATTTTTGGGATGATCCTATTTTGGTAAAATAGTGCAGGGATGGAATTTTGAGAAGATGTGTACCTGAAGGAAAATATGAGTGTGTGTTGAAACATTGCCATACACTGCCTACAGGTGGACACCATGCCTGTTCTAGGACAGCCGCAAAGGTGTTGGAGAGAGGGTTATACTAGCCGACCCAATTCAAATATGCATATTTTTTTGTACGTAGGTGTGATGCATGTCAGCGGTCAGGAAACATATCAAAGCTGCAGGAGATGCCATTAAATGTGTTTCAAGAAGTGGAGGTTTTTGATTTATGGGGTATTGATTTCATGGAACCCTTTGTGTCCTCTAACTCTAAGCATTACATCTTGCTGGCTATAGATTATGTGTCAAAATGGGTGGAAGCAATTCCAACCCGCACCAATGATGCAAACGTTGTATGCAAATTTGTTCAAGATCACATTTTCTACAGATTTGGAGTGCCAAGGATGATTATAAGTGATGGGGGAACTCATTTCACCAACTAGAAATTTGGGGCACTTTTGAATAAGTATGGAGTGACACACTATGTGGGTACACCCTATCACCCACAAACTCAAGGACAAGTAGAGTTTTCCAATCATGAGATTAAAAAGGTACTTGAGAAGACAATGTCGTCTAGTCGAAAGAATTGGAGTGAATTGTTGGTTGATGTGCTATGGGCCTATAGGACTGCCTATAAAACACCAATAGGAACTACACCCTTTAGGTTAGTCTATGCCGGGCGTGTCATCTTCCTGTGCAATTAGAACATAAGGCCCATTGGGCATTGAGAAGGCTCAATTTTGATCTTGATGAAGTAGGTAAGACAAGGATGCTAGAGTTGAATGAGCTTGATGAAATTAGGATGAATGCCAATGAGAATTCAATATTTTATAAGGAGAGAACTAAGCAAATACATGATTGACATATAGCAAGGAGAGTTTTCTAACCAGGAGAGAATGTGTTGCTTTTTAACTCAAGGATGAAACTACACCCCATAAAATTTAGGTCTAGATGGAGTGGACCATTTATCATAGAAGAAGTGTTTCCACATGGAGCTGTTAGAATCAAAGAGGGAGAGAGAACCTTCTTGGTTAATGGCCAAAGAATAAAGCATTACTTTGGGGAAGATTTCAATAGAAAGGAGCATGAGGTGAAACGTATTGCCCCTAATTAATCTCAAAAATGGATTTGTCTAGCCTAGGACGTTAAACAAAGGCATTTGTTGGGAGGAAACCCAACCATTAGGATGTTCATTTCATTTATTAACATTTTTTTGGTTTAATAGTACTTAGTTTTTCATAAATTTTATGTAAAAATGATACCCTGATTTGTTTGTTAAGTGTGCAAGCTATGGAAAAGTCGCTGCCACTGACTTTGAAGTCGATGGCACCGAGATCAGGTTAGATAGAAGGGCAATTCGACTGGCATAAAGTCAGTGCCACCAACACCCATGTCAGTGCCACTGACACTTTTAAAGAAAGTGAAGGAAAGTGGGCACTGCTAACTGATAAGCCGTCAGTACCATCGACACCCATGTCAGTGGCACCGACTAGGCTAGTGTTCCAGGTTCGGTGGGTGCGTCGGTGCATAAAAAAATCGATCAAATGAGTCGATACCACTGACAAGATTATCAGTGCCACTGACCAGAGAAAACACCGATCCATGGACGCCATCATCTACGGCTCAAATGAGTCCTAAGTGGACGATTGGCAGCACCGATCCTGCCCAAAAGTCGGTGCCACCGACATCAAGTCGGTGCCACCGACATCAAGTCGGTGCCACCGACATCAAGTCGGTGCCACTGACTCATCAACAATCCACCAAGTTCAGATCATGCAATGACGGCCGTTGATGCATGAGGGTTCGGATCCAGCCCCAGAATTCGGTGCCACCGACTCCAGGTTAGTGCCACTGACCCGATCACAGCAGGGCGGCGCCAAGTTATAAAAGGGAAGTAGTGGTTTCAATTTTTCTCACAACTTGAAGATCCACTACTCCCTCAAGCACAAGCGACTATTCCAAGCATCTGGAAGCTTCATCGAGCTCTTCTTTTCTCAATCTCCTTCCCTGATCACTTCATCATCATGGTGATAAGAGGAGGACCCCATAGCGGTCTGACGCCATGACCCTAACTCAACCACCCTACGATGGAAGTGCGGAAGGTCTATGAGGAGCTTGCCAAGAGGCTATTCGCTCTGATGAGATACGACGATCGACAGTTGTTGGAGGACATGGGCTTCACCGACAACATGGTGGCCATCCTCAAATGACAAGAGTTTGACAGAAGGTCTGTGAACCCCATCTTTGGTGGATGTTCAACATACAAGGAAATTGTGATCAAGTTCCTGGCGTCCCTTGAAATATGTGTCACCCCCGACCAATCACGCCCGTCAAGCAGAAAATGGAGAGAAGGAAAGGTGGACTTCCACCTTTATAACACCAACTACTCCCTTACTCTTCACGCCTTCAATGAAATTTATGGGTGGCCACATGTGCCTTGCCGCCAGCCTGAGAATGTCGACCGACGCCATTTGGAAGGACCTTGTGACAGTATTAGAGGGTAAAAAGTTGAACTTCCACCACAGTTCATTGCCAGACCTCGATCATCCCTTTGTTTGAGTGCTTCATTGTGTGCTCGCCAACACGCTCTTCGCCAAGTCAACCCAAGGGCAAGCGAAGGTACAATTTCTAGATTTGTAATTTCTATATCAACTTTTGGAGGGAAGGCTGGTCAACTGGGGAGCCTTCTTCCTCCAACATATAATTGCGGTGAGGCACGACATCAGGAGGGCCACACCTATACTCTTTGGGGGACTTATCACCCCCATTTCTCTTCACTTAGGCCTGGATCTTTCTACTCTGGAGCCTCTATAGTCCAGGCTTCATGTAGACTGTCTCCATTTCAAGCAGGATGGCCTCATCACTGTGGAAAAGAACACAATCTATGCAATCTATTTGGTCAGTGGAGCCTTCTACGAGCATCGACTTCCTGATCCTATCTTCAACATCAAGCAAGTTGAGCACTATAGATGGTCGGACATGGATGACAACAATGCATAATAAGGAGGAGATATTAATGATGATGAGGAGGAGTCAACGGATGACATGGAGGAGGTCGATCCCACCATTCCTATGAGATATCGAGTTGCTCCACGGAAGCATCCACGACATTATGCTGCCTCGACATCTTCTACCCCACCACCCTCTCAAGAAGGAGAGAACACTTATTCTATGGCGGGGATGTACTCTATGTTGTAGGATATACAGACACATCAAAAACAGCAAACTCAATCTCTGACTGGAATCCAAGATGTACAGGGTCGGTCGTATACCAACCAACATGCAATCTACAAAATTGAGCATATTCTCTTAGCCAACCAAGAGAACATGCATCACTGCCTATAAAGGATGGAGAACTATCAACAACCATTCTTTGACCACTATTAGAGTCAAGGATACTTTGGCAACTACCCGATGCCACCAGATATGCCTTCTTGTGCTCTGACCTTCTAGGGGATGTTTCTGCCCCAGGACCCCACTCAGCCACCGCCACCACCATTTTAGTCAGGTATCTCTGTTCCACCTCTTAAGTTGGATTTTGACTATGTGGTAATAGTCATATTCAAGCTTAGGGGGGTGCTGGAACAACTTCTATCTTAGTTTCTTTTATTTGAGTATTTTGTTGTTTTATTTTGGAAAAAATTAGTTAGTTTTCTTGTTAGGTTTTCTGCTATGTAGGATCCACAATCTATCTAGTGTAATTTGTGGAGAAGTAAATGCATGATTTCATTTGAAAATATCAATCTCTGGGTTGGGTGTACAAAAAATATATTTTGTTGAGCTTATCTTGTGAGTAATCAAGTCACATAACGGAGGAAGTGCTTGAGTAAGTTAGCTCCAGGACATTAGAACATAAATGACCATTTAAATTGTCCAAGATAAGTGATTGACAAGGATTGTTGAGCCTAAACTAATCAAACATTAATGTGACCTTAAATTAAAATTTAAGAAAGAAACCCCTTGATTACCCTGTACACAGCTCATTGGAGAGGGACATATGATTTTCTCTAAAGGTTCTATCTCTTAGTTGTGTGATCTCATCCACCGCATATTTTCAATTCACATTATACCATAAGAGGAATGCGCACATGTTATCATTCTTTTTCTTGATTGCATTTGCATGACATAGTAGATCTTGCATATAATTGTTTGCTTTTGCATGCATAAAAAAAAGAAAAAAAAACATACATGTACAATAGAATTCTGGTGCATGTCTTGTAGTGTCATAACATCTTATTCCTGTAGTTGCATATGCATTACATATCATCTTGCAAAGATCATGTCTAGCTTCTTCTCTAATATAAAAAGGTAGTGATTGTGCCCATTCCCTAAAAAGAAAAAAAAGGAAAAAGAAGAGAAGCATTGACATAAATCAAATGTGCAGTGTGTCTGGAAGCCCAAAGCAAGTCTATCATGTTAGAAGGGGGCTTAGAATGAAAAAAAAAATTAAGTGGAAAAAAGTATATATCTGGAGTATAATGTCAGAAAAGGAGGGAACAAGGACATAATTCTACCTAATCATAAGGAAGAGTTAGTACATGATGCAGTCTTAGATATATCGTCTTACATTGAGATGAAATGGTAGTGCATGCGTCATTCCACCCCAATGATTAGGCATTAGGAGAATTCTATAAATTCACATCATCATAGGTCCATCGTGATTTTTGATTGCATGAATGATTTTATGTGCTCATGATTCTTTCACAGCCACCTATTTCAACTACCCGATGCTCTAATTGGTAGGCCACATATATGATTTTCTCCTCATTCATTACTTTATCAGGAGATCTGCTTCCATGTAGATGGTAGGTAGAGAAAAGAGCAACATAGATAGGAGATAACATGATGCATCAAGTATGAACCGAACGAGTCTATCCTATTAACTGCTTTAACTGATAGTGTCTCATTGATTGGGGGGCATACATCTTTGATAGAGGTTTTTGGTCGCCTAGATGGCAGTTAGTGTTTAGTGGTCAATAAAGGCCAGAAGGAGGTCTGAAAGGTGGAGACTTTTTAGATGTACCTTATGCACTCATGTCCTTTAGCCGAATTATCTCAATTAAATCCAAAGGTGTTGTTGCTCGAGGACGAGCAAGATTTCAGCTTAGGGGAGTTTGATGTACGAGTTTTGAGTCACTTTTATAGGCTTATTTTATATTCGTTTTATGCATTTGATAGTCAATTAGTTGATTATATTTGCATGATTCATTATTATTGTCTTGTATATTCTACTTGCATCAAATTGTTCTCATTTTATCATATTTATGGTATTTTATACATTCCTTAGCCTTATACATGCTTTCTATGGATTTTTAGGATTCTCCATGTATTTGAGGAGTCGGTGCCACCGACCACCCTGGTCGGTGCCATCGAGACAGCCTCAGGGACCGGGCCAAAGATGACCAGAAGCAGTCGGGGCCACCGAACATCATGGTCGATGATGCGATGATTTTGAGTCGATTTATAGACTTGTTTTACTCGCGTTTTATGCGTTTATTGGTCACTTTGGTGGTTAATATTACATAATTCACTTATTTTAGTCTATGATCCCTCTCAGTGTCAAATCTCTTTTATTTTATTGTTTTAAGCATAAATGATTATAATAATAGGTTTTATCTCGGCTGATGTGGTTTTGTTTTGCAATTTCAGGAAAACACATATCTGCAAGTGTCGATACCATCGACAGCAGTCGATACTATCGACACAACCATAGGCAGGCAGCCGCAAGGAGTAGTGCAAAGTCGATACCATTGACTGGAAAGTCGATGGTAGCGACTTACCATCAGGTTTCCAGTGACCAGCCAGTCGATACTATCAACCCCAAAGTCGATACTATCGACACGTGTAGCTTCAGCGACAGAAAAGGGATAAAACTGACGCCTAAGGGTGTCGATACCATTGACCCGCGTTGATGGTATTGAGCCAGCAACAGGCGCAATGACAGAAAATAAAGAAGGCTTGCTGATATCGTGAGGGGTCGATACCATCGACCCACGTCGATGGTATCGACGCCATCAGATTAGAGTTTGTTTTAGATCGGCTCTAATCCAACGGTTGTGATATTTTTGCAACCTAAATCGGTGATTATACCTAATGACGGCGGCCAAGAGTAGGGTATCACGTCATTAGCCGCTGTACACGTCTTGAGAGGGTGTGGAGAGAAGAACGGAGCCCAGAAGCATGCCCCAACCGTTCTATGGTGAAGCCGTACGGTATTTGTGAGGACGTGTTGGTGAAAGTTGATCGATTTGTATTTCTAGCAGACTTTGTAGTAATGGAAATGCAAGATGAATAGGGTAATGAGCTACTCCTTGGACGACCCTTCCAAGCCACTGCAGATATGATACTTGAGATGGGAAGAGGCCGTTTGACCTTGGGAATCGCTGATGATCGGTTTGAAATGGTCATGCCCTCAAGCACAACACAATCTAAAGAAAAGGAGCAATGCCGCATGATGAAACACTTTGATCAGAATATTTCTATTTGTCTAGGGAAGCCATTTCTAGATATAGCTCATGTAATGACTAAGGTGGAAAAGGGGACACTAGCTGTAGACATTATGGAGAAGACCAAGGTAGTTTCCCTTAGCAAAGTTGTGTGTTTTCCCAATGATGAAGAGGAGGACATCTCTCCTTCTACTGAAGATGAGGCCATATCAAGTTCTGTCATAGATGCATATCCAGAACTGCCTCTTGAAGCTTGCCTTGTTAACATAACACATGACTAGATGAGAAGCAAGTCACTACAAGAATGTGTCAAGATGCTTCAGGTGCTGCCATATTTTTATGCTAGGTACTATGAAGATCTTGGAGAACTCCCACCACCGCTTCAGTCATCCTTGATCGTTCCACCAGAGTTAGAATTAAAGCCACTGCCGCCTCACTTGAAATATGCATTTCTAGCCGAGTGTGAAAAGCTACCAGTGATTATCTCGACATATCTGAGTGCCGAGGAGGAGGACCAACTACTGATCGTGCTGAAGAACCACCGAGGTGCATTCGGGTGGTCGGTTGCAGACATCAAGGGGATCTCCCCTACATTGTGCCAATACAAGATCCAGCTCGAGGAGGGAGCCAAACCTATAATTCAGCCACAGTGCCGACTAAATCCAAGCATGATGGAGGTAGTCAAGAAGGAGGTGATCAAGCTCCTTTCTGCATGTATCATCTATGCTATATCTGACTCGACGTGGGTGAGTCCTACACAGGTAGTCCCTAAAAGGGGGGGAATTACTGTTACTCATAATCTGTTGAACGAGCCGGTCACGACCCGCCTGGTAACCAGGTGGCGTGTGTGTATAGATTACCGTAGATTGAATGCTGCTACATTGAAGGATCATTTTCCATTCCATTCATTGATCAGATTTTAGAGCGATTAGCAGGTCGATCTCATTTTTGTTTTTTAGATGGTTATTCAGGCTACAATCAGATTTCCATTGATCCTAAGGACCAAGAGAAGTCCACCTTCACTTGTCCTTATGGAACATTTGCATACCGCCGTATGCCCTTTGGTTTGTGCAACGCACCAACAACCTTTCAGCGTTGCATGCTTTCCATTTTCTCCGACATGGTTGAGCGCTGTTTGAAAGTCTTTATGGACAATTTCTCCATCTATGGTGCGTCTTTCGATGAATGTTTATACAATTTGGATAAAGTTTTGCAACGATGTGAGGACACACACTTAGTTCTCAATTGGGAGAAATGCCATAGGATGGTTAGTGAAGGGATCGTTCTTGGACATAAAGTGTCCAGCAAGGGGTTGGAGGTAGATCCGGTGAAGATTGAAGTTATTTCCAAATTACCCCCACCAAATTCGGTAAAAGGGATACGGAGTTTTCTAGGTCACGCCGATTTTTATCGCCGCTTTATAAAAGATTTCTCAAAAATTGCTAAACCTTTATCTGAGCTGTTGGAGAAAGATGCAGTCTTTGATTTTAATGAAAAATGTTTGCATGCATTTAATGTGCTTAAAGAGAAATTAATTTCTGCACCGGTTGTGCAAACACCAGATTGGACAAAGCTGTTTGAATTGATGTGCGATGCTTCAGATTTTGTAGTTGGGGCAGTTTTAGGACAACGTGTTGATAACAAACCCGCTGTGATTTTCTATGCGTCCAAAACTTTAAATGAAGCACAACTGAATTACACAACTACTGAAAAGGAGCTTCTCGCCGTTGTTTTTGCTTTTTAAAAATTCTGGCAATATCTTGTAGGATCTAAAGTCGTGGTATGGACGGACCACACCGCCATAAAGTACTTGATGGAAAAGAAAGATGCCAAACCTAGGCTGATTAGGTGGATCTTATTGTTACAAGAATTTGATATTGAAATTAAAGATAAGGCGGGCATAGAAAATGTGGTTGCGGACCACTTGTCTAGGTTGGAAAGGGTAGATGAGAAGGACATTTATATACCCATTACCGAGACGTTCCCTGATGAGCAACTTCTATCTGTTAAATCTAAAGATCCATGGTTCTCTTATATTGTTAATTATCTTGCCTGCAAAATTATCCCAGATGATTGGACATATCAAGAGGAAAAGAAAATTTTCCATTCTTTGCGATATTATTTCTGGGATGACCCCATTTTGTTGAAGCAATGCAGGGATCAAGTTTTGCGTAGGTGCATACCGGAGGTTGAATATGAGAGCATACTTCGTCATTGTCATACTTTACCAATGGGTGGCCATCATGCAAGTTCTAGAGCTGTGTCCAAAGTACTTGAGAGCGGTCTTTACTGGCCTACATTGTTCTGGGACACATATGATTATGTGCGGCGATGTGATTCCTGCCAACGGGCAGCTAACATTTTACAGCGACAGGAGATGCCCCTCAATGCATTTCAAGAGGTTGAGGTGTTTGATTTGTGGGGTATTGATTTAATGGGACCCTTTGTGTCCTCAAACTCTAACTTGTACATTTTATTAGCTGTTGACTATGTTTTGAAGTGGGTAGAAGCAATACCCACTAGGATTAATGATGCTGCTGTAGTGTGCAGGTTTGTCAAGGACTATATTTTCTGCAGATTTGGTGTACCAAGGATGATTATCAGTGATGGAGGTAACCATTTCAGAAATCAAAAGTTCATTGCATTGTTGAGAAAGTACGGGATAAAGCACAACATTGGTACCTCGTACCATCCGTAGACATAGGGGCAAGTCAAAGTCTCCAATAGAGAGATTAAGAAAATCTTGGAGCGCACAGTGGCTTCAACATGGAAGAACTGGAGTACGCTGCTACCGGACGCTTTATGGGCATATCGGACGGCATATAAGACACTTATAGGCACTACGCCTTTTAGGTTGGCTTATGGGCGGGCTTGCCATTTGCCGGTGGAATTGGAGCATAGGGTGCACTGGGTGCTAAGGAAGCTGAATTTGAACTATGATGAAGCAAGAAAGAAACGCTTGTTAGAGCTAAATGAACTCGATGAGCTGAGGATGAATGCATATGAAAGCTCACGGATTTACAAGGAGCGAACAAAGCTGATTCATGATCAACACATTCAGATGTGTGTCTTCAGGAAGGGAGATCGTGTGCTCTTATTCAACTCAAGGTTGAAGATGCATCCCAGGAAATTGAAATCCCGATGGAGTGGACCTTTCACTGTAGAGGAGGTCAGGCCACATGGAGCAATCATGGTGCGTGATGGCGAGACAACATTTTTGGTTAATGAACAACGATTGAAGTTGTACTTCGGTGAGGATTACACGAGGAAAGTGCATGAGGTCAAACTCATTGCACTTACAGATGCTTGAGGAGCTTGATTTCGTCTAGCCTAAGATGTTAAATAAGGGCGCTTGTTGGGAGGCAACCCAGCCATTGGTAGTTTCGTTTCATTTCTTTCACATTTGTAAGTTAGTTTGATTTGATTTTGTTTTTAGTGTAAAAATGATACCATGATCATTTGTTCAGTGTGTAGGCCTGAGGAAGGGTCGATACCATCGACCCTTGTGTCGATGGTATCAACATGGGTACAGTTAGATGAGTGCAGAAATGTTTCTGAGTCGATACCATCGACGGCCTTGTCGATGGTATCGACCTACCACCAGTAGCGCTGAAGAAATCGCCAGAATGGGGTCGATAGTATCGACATGGCTGTCGATACTCGTGAGATCCCTGAAGATATACAAACGAAATTTGCCTCAGTGAAGTTGATACCATCAACGGGCCTATCGATGGTATCAACCCGGTTACAAACAAAAAGCGGCGGCCGGGCCTTGCGAGGGTGTTTGCCTTAAGAAGAGTCGATACTATTGACTTGCGTCGATGGTATCGATGCGACATGTCACCGATCCGCGAGCGGGAATCAACAGTGATCGCTACGTCAAGAGAGTCGATCCATGGGATGGGTCGATACCATCGACTAGGCCATCGATGGTATCGACGCGTCATCAATCCAGGCCCCCACATCAGGATATCGCTAGCCGTCGATGCTAGCGGAAGACCAGATTGTACTACAGGTGTCGATTCCATCGACCCACGTCGATGGTATCGACGGGTGCACAGTAGTGATGGCGATAGTTATAAAAGGCAGGGATGGTTGTCATATGACATCACACCTTCAGAGTCTTTCCCCCCTACTTGTGCTTTGCGCTGTGCTGTGCGATCGGAGGCCTGCCACGAGCATCTAAGGAGCGCGATCTTCATCGAGTTTTCACCAAGTGGAGATTGTCTTCTCCGATATCATCTTCACCGAGCTCCGTCTTCTATTCCTTCTTTCTCGACGACAATGGTGCATACCACAGGAGCATCTTCCTCACGGGCGGTACCCAATGAGATTCCTGAGTTCATTCCTCTGTGAACCGCATCGATTCCTCGTCCGAGGATAGTCCACCCTTCTGCGGAGATCCGGAAGGTCAATGAAGAGCTTTTGAATAGAAATATTGAGCCCACGCACTACGTTGATCGGACGATGGTCCGCGACTTGGGGTTCAATGACACTCTCGCCTACGTTCAAGGGGCAGGTGAGACACACAACTAGGAGGCCCGACGAGCTGGAGATCCACGCCGACGGCCAGCCATTCTTCGGTGAATGGCTGACTTACAAGGAATTCGTGGCGGAGTTCATGGCATCATTAGACATCAATGTACTGCCCAATGACTTGATCGCCACCGACAGAGAGTGGAAGAAAGGGCGGGTGTCGTTCAGACTCTTCAACAAGAACTACACCATTACCCTCACCAAGTTCAATTCAGTGTACAACTGGTATCATGATGCTTACCAGCACCGGAGGCCAGACAACAGGACGGACTACGATGATACCTTCACCCAGCTCATGACTGTGCCTCTGGGCAGATCTATCAGCTACCACAACGCTATAGTTGCTAACTTTGAGCATTCATTTGTGCCGATTCTGCACCGCATGCTCTGCACCATGCTATTTTCTCGCGGTGACTTGTCTCTTAGCAAATTCCAAGAGACAGATTTGTTCTTCCTGCACAAACTGCTGAGGCGCGAGCAATGCAATTGGGGCGCATTCTTCTTGACGTGTGTGATGGCCGTGAAAAGGAGTACGAGGAAAGCTCCTATCCATTTTGGAGGGCTAATCACACCATTGGTCATCTATCTTGGGTTGGATCTCTCCCAGCTTACTCCCCTTTCCAGCAAGAGCAAGGGCAACCTACAACATCTGCACCGCTCCAACCTCCTCCTGCTCTGTGATGGCTTGGCGTATGCAAATTGCCATGTCAATCACATATATCAAGAGTGTTCTCTTCCAGACCCCATCTTCAACATCGAGGGCGCTCAGCATTTCAGGTGGCCCATCATAGCCATTGATGACTCGGATGAATACGGTGGCAATGACGACAATGATAATGATGGTGACGAGCATGAAGAGGAAGAGGAGGCTTTCACTCCTCTTCACGCACGAGTGGTACCCCGGAAGCACCCCCGCATGCATTCGGCTGCATCTTCATCTTCACAACCTCCTCCACCTCAGCCCTCTCATCAAGGAGAGGACGCCTACTCCATGCAAGGGATGTACTCGATGCTGCAAGAGATTCATCATACTCAGCAGCAACATACAACTTCATACGCCGGTATTCGGGATATAATGAATCGACTGTTAGATAACCAGAGGGCCATTTTCAAGAATGAGCGCCTCCTCCTCGACAACCAACAAAACATCCACGACAGGTTGCACAGGATGGAGATGCAGCAACAACCCTTCTACGACAATTACTGGAGCCAGAATTATTTTGGGGGGTATCTACAACCTCCACCAATGCCCCAGTACGATCCGAGTTTTCAGGGGCAGTACCCATCTTGGGACCCCGCAGTACCCGCCTCCTCCTACAGAATGATCGGTATCACTGTTCCACCTTTTAATGTTGTTTTTGACTATGAGGCCATAGTCGAATTCAAGCTTGGGGGGGAGTTGGAACAGTTTCTATCCTTTAGTTTTTAGTTTTTAGTTTTTATTGCTTTGTGTTTTGCCATTTATTTCTCTTAGTTATTAGTTGTTCATAGGATCCACACTCTATCTAGTGTAATTGTGGATGTCTAATGTCATGTGTCATATCGTTGCTTGTACATTGATGTCAGGGGCAAATTTGAAAATTTTTAGTGCTTTTGCAAGCTTGGGTTGTTTAACTTTGAGCACATAACTGAAGGAAATAATTGGGTTTGTCAACTCTAAAATAGGAAATCACAACTGTACATTCCTATGATTCATGAAAAGTGGACGGAACTGGTTGTTTGAGCCTAAACTGACCAAATGATAATGAGACCTTAATTTGAAATAAGAGAGAGAAACCTCTTAATTACTATACAGGTCAGTAAGGAGGGACACATAATATTTTCCAAAGATTCAGTCAATTAATCTTGTGATCTATCCACCACTTTGTTTTCATATTCCACCATAAGAACTAGAAGCACATTACGGTTTTCAACTCTTTGATTGCATCCCATGTAGATAGGTCTTGCATTGCAACTATTTTTACATATTTTTGCATGAAAAAAAAGATAGAATAGCTATACATGCACATTATCCTTAGGTGCGTGTCATGTAGTTGCATAATTATCATTTTGTAGATGCATTCACATTTTTGTGCATATAGCACATCATGCATCTTATGTCTTCTGAACATAAAAGGTAATGAACTTGTTCCATACCTTCTGAATGTTTCAAATGTATAAGTTATGCAGTGAGTCTGATAAATGATTCATGGTCAGCTATGAAAATAAGGGCTTAAAAATTATAAAAAAAGCAAGTTTTGAAAAAAGAAGAAGAAAAAAAGAGTATTGAGAAGTAAGTAGGAATGAGAGGGAGAAAGGAACATATTCTCACTTGCATATTAAGAAGAATAAGCACATGGTGTAGTTTCTTAGATATTCCATCTCACCTTGAGACAGAATGATAGTGAATGCATCATTCCACCCAAATGTAGGCATTAGGGCATTTTCACTTGCATATGCATCATTTAGGTCATTATGGTTTTTGTTCATTTTAAAACCGTATAATGCTTCCATTTCTTCCACAAGCTACCCATTCCATCCACCCGTTGCTCGAATTGGTAGGCCACCATGATTTTCTCCTCACTTGTTAATACCTGGAGAGCTGCTTTCATGTAGATGGTAGTTAGGGCGAGCAACGTAGATAGGAGATCACAAGATGCACTGAGTCTGGACTGGAGGATTTTATTATGTTAACTGCCTTATGTGATAGTGTTCATCAATTTTGAGGTAGATATCTTTTATGGATGATTATTATCGCCTTTAGGGTAATTATCATTCTGTGGTTAGTAAGGGCCGGAATGTGAATGTCTGGCGGGGATCATATGGCACAGTCTGTTGTGATAATATGTTCTTTAGTTGATCCTCACAATTCTATTCTAGAGTTTTGTTGCTCGAGGATGAGCAATGTTCAAGCTTAGGGGAGTTTGATGCGATGATTTTGAGTCGCATTTATTGGTCACTTTGGTGGTTAATATTGCATAATTCACTTATTTTAGTCTATGATCCCTCTTAGTATCAAATCTCTTTTATTTTATTGTTTTGAGCATAAATGATTATAATAATAGGTTTTATCTCGGCTGATGTGGTTTTGTTTTGCAATTTCAGGAAAAACACATATCTATAAGTGTCGATACCATCGACAACAGTCGATACTATCGACACAGCCACAGGCAGGCAGCCGCAAGGAGCAGCACAGAGTCGATACCATCGACTGGGAAGTCGATGGTAGCGACTTACCATCAGGTTTCCAGCGACCAGCCAGTCGATACTATCGACCCCAAAGTTGATACTATCAACATGTGTAGCATCAACGACAGATAAAGGGATAAAACCGACACCTAAGGGTGTCGATACCATCGACCCGCGTCGATGGTATCGAGCCAGCAGCAGGCGCAATGACAGAAAAGAAAGAAGGCTTGCCGATATCACAAGGGGTCGATACCATCGACCCGCGTCGATGGTATCGATGCCGTCAGATTAGAGTTTGTTTCAGATCAGCTCTAATCCAAGGGTTGTGATATTTTTGCAACCTAACTCGGTGATTATGCCTAATGACGGCGGCCAAGAGTAGGGTATCATGTCATTAGCCACTGCACACGTCCCGAGAGGGTGTGGAGAAAAGAACGGATCCCAGAAGCACGCCCCAGCCATTCCGGAAGTCGAAGAAGACATTTTCCACCGCCGAAAGGCTATAGATCGCGCACTCTACGCCGAGGAATGCCTGGATCTTCTCCGTTTAGGGGTTTCATTACTTATTTCACATTTTTATCCATGTTTCCCCTTTCTTCAACCATGTCTTGCTCTGAGATAAACATGCGGGGCTAATCGCCTTTGTCTTTAGGACTGGGAGTAGCCCGGGGAAGCATTGTATGACATTTTTATCATAATAATTCATCATTTGTCTCTTAAATCCATGGTATGATTTCATTTTCTCAATTATATTATTATGCTTGATCACCATAATGATAATCTAATGCTTTTAATTACTTTGAAAGAAGAATTAACGGTTGAAAACAGATGAAATTCACATTAATTAACAAATCCCTTGAACAAGGTGATGTACAGTTAATGGTGGAAACCCAGAGGTCGATTCTAATGCACCTAGTTTAGGGTATATGTTACTACAACGGTGGAACCGACCTAGACATAGGTAGTGAATTGTACCACGACAGTGGACAGTTCTGACTATAGGACACTACCCAGATTGAGAGATGAATCTGATTAGCTATGTGGAAATTCATACAATGAACACCCGCGGTGAAACCCCAATCCTAAAGATCTCCATTTGAATTGATTAAACTAAACAATTAATCGATTGCTTTGTTTTATTTTATTTTATTTTTCTTTTTAAACAACTCTCATAACCTTTTTATTGGTCTAGATGATTGCGAGTAGTTAGTAGTAGTCTACCGATAATTCAGTGTCCCTGAGTTCGACTCGGGCCTCATAAGGGCCTGTACTACATTGATGCGTGCACTTGCATTATACACATGGTAAAATTGTGTCAGTCGATGCCACCGAGAGAGCATCAACGAGGCAGAGAAAATATGCACCCCATCTCAGTGCCACCAAATCCAAGGTTGATGATACTGAATTTACCATAGCAAGATCATAATCTTGATGCCGTCGATGCCACCGACTTTGTCGGATTTCAACAATCTAATCTGAGTGTCCTAATCCAATGGTCCACGTTATGTGGTACCGTAAGTGACCTAGGACAAAAAAGGAGGATGGAAAAACATAAGGGGATCATCACGTTGCACTGCACGATGACCAGAGAAAAGAGAGAGAGAATCAAGGAGCTGAAGGATGCCAACTGGGAGATCCGAGCACCTCCGACAGATAATTTTGCTGCCGGAAGACTACAGAACGTGCATTTGTCGAGGAGGATGATCTGGAAGACCTTCTCTCTAGGGGTTACACAAACTTCCTTCATATTTCCCACTTTTTTCTTCTTTCTCTCTATGCATTAGCAATTGAATACCATGCGGGGCTAAACCCCTCTTTTCCTTAGGACCTGAGAGTAGCCTGGGGAATCATTGTATTGAATTTTTACATGAATTAGTATAAATTTATCTTTATTCTTGGATATATAATCATAGATTTGAACAACTTATCGTTGCTTGATCACCATCGATAAAATCATAGACTAATAATTACTCCAGAAAGAGGATTAAAGGTTAGAAAACCATAACTTATACACTTTCTTACGTGTTCCTTGAAAAAGGCAACATACGGTTAGTGGAAAGAGATAGAGATTTTGATAATGCACCTAGACTAAGAGATAAATTACTACATATGTGGAATTTGCTTAGATCTAGGTAGTGAATTACACTACAGAAGTAGGCAATTCTACTACATGCTTTCTATCTAGGGTTGGAGTAGGAATTTATATTAATTTGGTAGAAATAAGATACGACGAGACCCATTGGTGAAATCGGTAACCCTAAGGAATCTATCTCACTCGAATCAACTATTTTTAATCTTCTTTTATGTTGTTCAAACTGAAATTCACCTTTTTAATCAGCTTAGCTGATCACACCGTAGCTAGTAGTAGTCACTGAGACTACGTCTCCCTGAGTTCGACTCAGGCCTCACATAGGCCTATATTACTCGAGGCGTGCACTTGCGTTTCTATGCACAATTTTTGCGTGTCACTGCCCCTAATGCTATCCTTCCTATGTAGTACGGTCTCGGCCTCCTCGTGCACGTCCACCTAAAATTTTTGGATCCCATGGGATGAGACACAAGTCCCAGCGAGAGATATAACTCTTCACAAACAATGTTATTATTACAGGTAAACAATATAAAACTGAGCATAGGTTCTTTTATATTAATAAGTAAGATTAATCAATGTTGATAAGTAGATTAGAACATTCTCATCTTTTAAAGCATTGCAACTATCTATGATAGAGTAGTAAATCATCTATTCACTTTATAAGGAATATGAAGGACATGTGTTTCATTTACCCCTCATATTATACCAACATCTCAAGCTTATCTTGTGATAATATTATCATGGTATGCTATTTATGAATCATTCTAATTTCTAGTTGTTGACCTCAACCAATCTGCTAGCCATGTTTTGGTTTCAACCAATCCTACAAATATACATCATTATGTTCCAGCCAGGTATTGGTTTATACCAATCCTGTGAAATTATAGCCAGGTATTGGATTATACCAATCTTGTGAATATGTTCCAGCCAGGTATTGGTTTATACCAATCCAGTGAAATTACAACCATGTATTGGTTTATACCAATCCTGTGAAAATGTTCCATCCAGGTATTGGTTTATACCAATCCTTTGAAATTACCGCCATGTATTGGATTATACCAATCCTGTGAATATGTTCCATCCATGCATTGGTTTATACCAATCCTGTGAAATAATAGCCATGTATTGGATTATATGAATTCTGTGAAATTACAACTAGATATTGGATTATACCAATCCTGTAAATATATGTTCTAGCCAGATATTGGTTTATCCCAATCCTGTAAAATTACAGCCAAGTATTGGATTATACCAATCCTATGAATATGTTCCAGCTAGGTATTGGTTTATACTAATCCTGTGAAATTACAACCAGGTATTGGATTATACCAATCCTGTGAATATGTTCCAGCCAGGTATTGGTTTATACCAATCCTATGAAATTACAGCTAGGTATTGGATTATACCAATCCTATGAATATGTTCCAACCAAGTATTGGTTTATACCAATCCCATGGTCCATAGTAGTTGGGATACCCTTACGTTTCCCTTTCACTTTCATTATGGGATATCAATCCCATAAACTCATCATTGAATACCACATCACCTTTACTAGGAATTATGCCTTAGTCAAGCCATCATACCCATTCACATCCTTTATGTGATACAAGTATTCCTCATATCTCATTTTAGTATATTCAAAACACTATAGCCCTCATTTGTCTATAACCATTATGCATGTGTAGCATACTAGATCTTGAACCCTACCCTGGAAGTTTGATCTTTTTGGGTTTAGCCAAACAAGGTTAAGGTTTTAGACATATGCCAATAATGGAACATAAAATGTGTCACCTCAATTATATAAGGGAATACATAATAATTTGTGCTTAATAATCACATATGATTCATTTGGATGATAATAAGAAATTAAAGAACTTAATTGGATAAATAATGAACTAATGGGCCATATGACATATCTCATAAAAAAGTCCCAAAAGTAAAAACTATGTTTAAATCGTGTTCCTTGGGTCCCAATTGCCTTGGGAGTCAAGTTTCACATTATTCAAATAATAATTAATATTCAAATTGGAAAAGAAAAGATCTAAGTTTTCCCCAAAATACCAAATAAAATAATAAATGGATCTAAAAGAGGAAAATAATCTTATATTCATAATCTACATAATAAATATAGCCTTTGGGTGAATTTTCATCCAATTTGGAGAAAGTTTTCTTAAAAGGTGAAATTAGGAGAGAGAAAGTGTGTAGAACCTTCAAAATATTAAATAAATTCTCAAACAACTCCAGCATGCAAAACTAATGGCAAATTCATATCCATCACATTAAAAATGACTTGTGGGTCAGGTTTCATCAAATTTGGAAAATCCTAATTCCATTAATAGAGGAGGAAAGAGAAAACGAGTTTTGATTTATTTAGCCCATTAAAAGTTTCCAAAAGGCAAAACTAAGTGTATAATTGGAATCTACATGCCTTAATTGGTCTGTGTGAAAAATTTTACTTAATTTGGATAATGTTTGAACCCCTATTTAGCTTGGGAAATATGTTACATTAAATAACCCCCAAAATACTAATCAAATATATTTATTAATCTGATTTCATATGGTTCTCGGATTTCCTAAAGTAATCTGTCACACATCATTTTTCATTTGAACTACTTGTTTTTAGATTTGGCGGCTGAGGAGTCACCTCCTACATCGGGTACGAATGTACAACAACTGTGGCCCCTTTTGTTTTGTCTCAACGAGAATTGCTCAGGTATTGATGCATGAATCTTCTTGAAAACTTTTTCTTTGAGTTCATGATATGATTTTTCTCTATATAAACCCTAGTTTTGAACCCTTTCATGCGCTATTGTCTTTTTACCTCTTTCGATTTTCCTCCACCTTCATCCAAAGTTTTACAGGAGGCGGCTCAGGGTGCAAAGGTGAAGGTTTTTGGTCTCCAACGCTTCTTGTGGTGTATTGGGTTGCTTCCCTACAACCAATTTATCTCAATGCTACAAAGGAGAGCTGCGCGAGGTCATCTTTTTATCCAGAGATGGCGTCTCCATTCTCACAACTCCATTCGCCCTAGTTCAATTCCTAAGGTTGGAAGCATCTCAGAAACCTCATACACTATTTGCCCTCATTTTTCCCCCGATATGCCTCGAGTCATTGCACCCTGTAGGTGTGTCAAGGAGCTCACTGACGACCACTGACTTGATCTTGTTGCTCTTCTCCATTTATGAATTCATCCCTCTCTGGATTTACCTTTCCCTGAGGATTGTTTTCTAGCACCAGGTGTTCGTACTTTTTTTTAGACCTACAATTTTGAGTTTTCGGTTTTCTATCTTCTAAAGTCCATGGTGACCCTGGTTCCTTCCCATGCTTCTTTATTGGTTCTGGATGTTTTTGAGTTGCCAGAGTTTGACTGTCGGCTGCGAAGACAGAGAATTATCTTACAGCTTGGTCAGGGGCTGTTTGCTGAGTGCTCGGTGACTTGTATAAGCTCCTGGATGCAGCCATGGCACGCACGAGGGAAAGGGGAAGAACCCCCTTGCACATTCTCTATTCTACCCTCCCTCACTCTTGTTTCTTTGTTTTTTCAGCCAAGGGAAATTCGGCCATTTTACGGGATTCGTCTTTTTCCTTTAGTCGGGGTCAAGTGAGAGTTGACCGATGACTTGGCCATCTATGATTGGGCCAAGTCACGTGGGGCCGTCTCTTTCTTTTCCTCTCTCGATGCTTTGGCTTACGTGGATTTATCTGATTGGTTGGATTTCTAAATTACATAACTAATTATCTATTGGGCCAAAAATTACAAATAAATAGTCGTTGGGTTTAGAAAAATGTAATCTTTCTAATGGTATTAGTTTTATCACCTGAATATAATGTTGAAAGTATATGATTTTAATGGATTAATGCAAATAAGTAATAACTTGTATAATTCATAACTAATAATTTATAAGTCAGAAAAATACAATAAAATATGTTTTGAACTCAAGAAAATATAACCTAAAATATGGCATGGTTTTGATAGCCTAATTCACCAATAATAAAAAGGCAATTTTTAGGGTTTCGAATAAGTAATGGAAACCTAACCCTAATTCCACATATATCCATCATAGGTTCTTTGGATGCATAGGCTTGGACCTAGATGTGACTTTTGGACTTTCGACTTTGAAGTTGAGGTATGTTGTATCTCCTATTCCTCTATGTTGAGAAATTCACCTATATTATTATTCTTTTGACTTTGGCCTACACATATATCTATTCTCTGGATATCATGGTTCATGTGAACTAGTTTGCTTGTTATGGTCTTCGATATTCTACTGAGATCTATCTTGTGCCTTGGTGCATGTTGGTCTTATATAATGATATGTGCCCACTTTGAAGTGGATGTTTATATGTTTGTGTTTTCCATTGTGTGATGGCAACAATATATAATTCTGACTATACTTTTCTACTTGCCTCTACATTTAACATGCTATGTGATTCAGTAGCACAAGCGTAGTGTAATTGCATTGATTTTCTCTCATTATGGCTTATGGCAACATTGTGAGATTTTGGATGGTGGATGTGTGATTCCCCATGCCAAGGTAGGATGTGTGATTCTTGGACATGTTATATATATATTTGGGTGGTAAATGTGTGATTCCCCATGCCAGGGCAAGATGTGTGATTCTTGGCCCATGTCTCACCAGGTTCAAGATGTGTGATTCTTGGCCACCATTGTTATTTGTATTGTTCTAGGGCTATGCTTATCTCACATGCATGTAGGATATTGATTATGGGGTGTGTGCCCTACTTGTGCTTCATTTTCCACCATGGTAGTCGATGTATATATGGCACAATCTTTTTATGTTGTTTTATGGCAAGCATCATTTTATTATGTTCATTTTCTCTTGATACCCATTTGGGGTGGTCCTTGTCTTTTCTTATTGGAAGCCTTTTATTTTGATGTCTCTTATTCTTTATAAATTGTTCAATTTTCTTTTTAGTATACACATACCAGCCTTTGCTGATGTCTTCTATTTCTCTCTTCCTGCTGGGGTGTGCTTCCAACCCTAGGTGGAGGACTTGGATGACAAGGTATGCTGACTTGGACTTAGATTGAGAAGTTAAAGCTTGGATACAATCTTAAGGTGGTTTGGATTTCCTCTACATGGATCCTTATGTTGTACCCTACATGTAAGTTTAAGATGTTACCATGTTTTATAAAATGAATATAATCATGTTTTTATTCTACTGCTATACTCTAGTTGTTTTGTATACCATTAATGAAGATTTGAAAAATTTACAACCATTTTAGCATACCTTCTGAGTATGTTTGGGATGTATGTTTTGTTCTTCAAATTTTTAGTAAGGAGGTGTTTTCACTTGTTTACAACATGGTATCAGAGCCCATGGTAGTCAGAATCGACTATTTCAATTTTATCTCCCTAGTTAGACTCTTGG
Organism: Alisma plantago-aquatica; assembly: GCA_963693085.1. Lineage (NCBI taxonomy): Eukaryota > Viridiplantae > Streptophyta > Magnoliopsida > Alismatales > Alismataceae > Alisma > Alisma plantago-aquatica. The sequence goes on along the minus strand of OY856411.1, from coordinate 317,256,900 downwards.
ATTAGATAGTTGTATCTAGGTGAAATGTTCACCCTAGATTTGATCAATGATGATCTTCTTATGCAATAAGGTTTTATTTGAGGATGCGTTTAGGTTATGAGGAAGTATTCAAATGTAAATATTGTGACTTGGTTCTCAAATTGAGTTTTAGCGTGCATGTTGGTTTTACATCGCGAAGTATTTCATTAACAAAAATTATTTTCATTATACTACTATAAGTAAAAAAAAATTCTCTGATTTGTTGATGTTTCCTTGAACCAAGTCACAATTAAGAGAAAACCTAGAATTAGTTGAGTAGAATCTAACCCTAGTTTTTGTGACTAGGATTTATATAAAGGTGTTGTTGACCTACCCAATGACTTTTGATGATCATGTAGGGTTGATAGGTTAGAGATACAAGGACCTAAAGTTCAACCCTAGATGGTGTGACCAAATAATATAAATATCTAAAACCTTTCACAACTAAGAGATATGTGGGTAGCCCTAATACCTTGAGGATGAATAGTTTGACTTGTTAGGTTGAACCTTTTAAGGCTTTTGTAATGACCACATTTGTGCTTAATTGGTAAACTAGAGTTTACCTGAATGATTACATGCTTGATTAGATTGACCATCATTTAGACTTGATTAATGATAGTAGATCAATTGTGATGTTTCAAACCTAATAAGAAACTCTAACTATGATTTTAATTTGAAGAATTAGGGATTGAGAAATGTAAACCCTAATCGGAAAAAATTAGGGTTTTGATAGTACATGAATATGGAATTTGATCAGGATTGCAGTGTGGTAAATGATTTTTCATACTTTCTAATTTTTTTTATTTAATTGAATTTTGGATGTGATATGAATAACTCAATCATGCATATTGGAGAAAATTTTTAGAATTATTGAGTGTTCTTTAAATGTGGTTCTTGGTCGAACTATACTTCGACCAAAATGCTGACAGAGTGCTTTTCAGTAGTATAGTGTTTTATTTTTAATTATTTATTGGTAATTCGAAATTATCTTAACTTTTAACTGGATATCTGAAACGCAATCATAAATAACATGATTTTTTTTTATAATTTTTGAATGCGTTTAGACCTTATCAGTAGATGAATTACAGTAATTGACATTTCTGCAGAATTCTGGATAGTAGTACACTATTCAATTTTTAATTATTTAATGGAATCTTGGAATGAACTCAAATGTAACTAAAGCTTTTTAAATCAATTATACACAATGTGCTAAATTATCATAATATTTGGAGGGTTTTGATCTATGAAATACATGAATTTACAGAAACCTTTTTATGATAGAATTTTGTTTGCTGAAATTAGAAAAAGTATAGTAAGGGGTCAAAGTGCAATTGATCCAAGTAGCTCAATTGCTCTATATGGTCAACCTAACACACTATAAGCTCTCATAATTCGTGATTCAAACTAGAGAAATGAAATCCTAGAGAGAGAGAGAGGGAGAGTTAGGGTTTGAGAGGAGAAATTGATGGAGATGCTGACCTAGGGTTTTGTGGTCTGAAGAATGATGAAATCATGTAAGTTTAATTTCTTTGGATATAGTTTCATGGTTAATCTTCTCTCACATGTCAAAATTCAGTCCCTCCTCTGATTTGATCCAAAATGGTATCACAACTTCCCCTTTTCTCACTCTTTCTTCATAATCTCTCATTTTTTGGATTTCCGAGTTGAAAGGAAGAAGAATTGGGTGAATTGCTAGGGATTTGATATTAGATCGAGATTTTTAGGGATGAGCTACGTTTTTAATGTGTTTTCACACCTTAGGGTGAGTGAGAACTTCCTTTAAATAGTATATTGCACAAAAATTGGTAAAATCATCCATAATCTTTAATTGCTTAGTATGCGACTACAAACCCTGAATTGTCTGTTTGATCTAAGTTGTTACAAAATGATATGAAATGGAATATTACTCTATTTGTTTGAATTTCAGATGATAAATTCATATTAGAAATGTATACAAAACATCCTAATGAGAATTCCCTAAGTATTTGCAAAGGTTATAAGAGTAAACTGAAATATAGGGAATTTGTCTGTGACTGAAATTGTTGTATAATTAAATAGAGAAATTTGTTTATCTAGATCCCCTTGGTTATGAATGATTGTTTATCTAGATTCATAGTACATATATGTCAGATACTATCTTGGATTTCATTTAAGGTGAATAGTGTTCGTTTGATATCTCAGTAAAGTGGGTGAAACCCTAGATGCGAGGAAAGTTGGATATTTGCGAATAGATATCGTGAAATCCATTTGAATGTATTTTCTTGACATGATATATTTTATTTATTCAGTTTTATTATTGATGCATGTTATCTCAGTGAATGGCATAGAAACCCAAATTCAGCTCAACTCTAAGGTTTCATACATATATTGATTTTATATGATTTGTTGATAGTAGTCTTTATTTGGTGAATGTTTATGTCGCATAAAATCCTTATGAGAGCCATGTGATAAGTGAATGCAGTAAATGAAACCATAAGGATAGGGTGTTCAATGAATCAAGTATTTTGATATCAATGTTCTCAGTATGAGATGTGGGGATGCACAACTCAAGATTTGGGTTGAGGTGCACATTTTCCAAGAAAGTACAAATAATTTACAAGTGCAAATGACGATTACTCGTATGTCAAGTACTTAACTTTTATTAGTGTATTAAGAAGTTCAATTGCATGATTATAGTGTATAAAGTATCAAGTGGACATGTATTCTATTATTTAAGAATTTTAGTCTACCTGCAGGTATAAAATGTTGATTTCTCAGTATATTATAGTATTTTGAGTATATTGCTCTGCCAAGTTTAGAATGATATACATGTTGTGTTATAAACTTCAAATAAATAGACACAGTACCATAGAGATACCAGAGTCAAGTATAAGTAAGGGAAGATATACAATGTAGAAAGAGCTTTCTAAGAATAATAATAAAATAATAGACATAGGTGCCATGAGCACTGTAGATTCCCTACGGATGTCTGCACTGTAGGGAGGAAACGACCCACCCTGGCAGTGACCAGTATATGGGGATCAGATCACACCCACAGAGCGTACGTGGAGACGAAGCCCTTAAGGAAGTCTCCTAAGAGAAGATAGGTTACCCAACATGAATCAGAGATCTCGGTGGTATCCCTGAGGTACCCACAGAGCATACCAAGATGAGGCCCACAGAGCGTCTCAGACCCTCCGCCAGTGTACTCAGCCTAGAATGAGAGGTCCAGTTAAAAGCCAGCTGTTTAGCTACCTTAGTCATACGTGACAGTTCGAATAAAGAAGACCCAAATTTAGTTCTAGGCTTAGCTTCCCATGTTTTAAGCTAAGTCTTGTATGGTGAGATCACAGTTCGCTACGAGTTTTCATATGTAGAGTACACTACATATGACCAGGGCATAAGCTAAAATATGATCATATAGGTTTCAAAAGTTTCGTATAAGTAAGAAAGGCTAAGAAAGATTCGAGTACAATTTCCCAACAATTATTCTTTGTATGTTTCTGAATTATTAGTTCTCTTTGAAATTAATCAAGAATGCTCATATATTGATTTGCTCTTGTTGATATCTAGAGTATCCTGCCATAATTATGATTTTCAATGATCAATCTCTTAAAGCTTATTGATGTTATAATTGATATCAGTTTTATAAAAGTATATTTGTAATTATATTAGTGCTTTAGATTGTTTCTTTGAAGTACTCATTCACTAAGCGAGTAGGCTCACCCCTCTACTCAAAAGTTTTAGGGAAATCACATGAACTTGAAGAAGGTCAAAGCATAAGAGTAGATCTACCACAAGAGTTAAGTCTGAGTATAGTTAAGTTCAGTTGGTCCTTGTCACTCTAGGTCCTAGTATATATGTGAGAGTGTTGTACGTAATGTTTTGTATCTTTGTTTCCTTAATAAGAGAGAGTGTATCTGATTATCATGTCGTATGTACCTGAGAATGAATGTATGGATGTGTATCGTTTATGTTGAGATCATATTAAAGAAATCAATGTTTAGATTCCCTTGTAAAGTTTGTTTATGTGATTCAATGTGAGGAAACAAAGAGTTTGAAAAAGAACAAAAAGTTAAGGGTGATCTTTGTATTACGATAAATCCTCAATTTTATGCCCTAATCTCATGATTAGTGGTATTTGTGAGATCGGGGTGTAACAACTTGGTATCAGAGCTTAGGATGAGTTGTCAGGGACCATTAAGTTAGTAAGTTAGAGTCATAAGTGTGGCAAATAGGAGATGTTATGATGTTAGCTCTGGGGATTTGCGTATTTGGATATCCTGGCCTGGTATCTGAGTACTTGGATCAATCAGTATCAAACTAATCTGTCTATTCTTTCATGTATACCCTGGCCAGGTATACAGTGGAAGGATGATTTAGAGAGGAACCCTAGAAATATTAGGGTTAGAAACAAGATAAGTAACATGAATTAAGGGCATAAATATAAAATGAGATAGAAATTTCATTTCATATTGTTGTTTTATTGGAGATGAATAGAAATGCTCTTATATGTTTGAATTCATATATTCAATATTTTGAAAAATATGTGGGTCTTTAAGATTTGTTGTACACTATGCAGTTGTAGCATTTATTAATTACATTCTTTGTATCAAGTAGACTAGAAATGATCTTTGAATGAGCCTTCCTAAGTGGATAAGTTTTCTTCCACACATTTGAGATGAGTAAGAGTTGAGTGATCCTGAGTATCTCTTGGCTTTAGGACTGTAGGTTTGGCCTGGTTCGGCTGGTAGGATGCATTACTGGGATCTAATGACTCCTATTAGTAACATAACAAGAGTAAATTCTAGATAGATTAGATCCAAATTCTATTATGAATGTATATACTCTAAGATTTTGAAGTATAAGGGAAAGACTGGGATAATTAAGAATCAGTTGGAACTGATATCTGAGATCCAACTTTGGGGCCTCATATGAGAAACCCTTAATTGGGAATAAAGGAACACAACATAAGGTTCAGATTAAGTTTAATTTTTAGTATTATATGAACTCTAAATATGAAATATGGATAAGATATGAGAAAAGTATGTAAGGGGCCAAGATAGTAAGAATCAATCATGAGAAATGGATTATATAACTGAGTACAATGTTTTTTATGTACTCCAAAGCAAAGGGAAAATAGAAGAAAAGAGCTAAGTATACAATAAGTACATAGAAGTGAAGAGTCTTCAGAAGAGTTAAAGTGAAGAGAAATAAATGAGCATGTAAATCATAAAACTAGGATAAGAAACTTATTTGAAACAAAGAGAAATGTTGGAAATAATGAGCTTGATTAAGGAATGAGGGTTATGATATAATTGCGAGCATGGAATGTATACCTTTATTAATAAGTTTAATACATTCATCCTTACTGCCTTTGGATTCTAAGTCTCTATAGAACAACAAACTAGTTTCTAAAAGAATAACAAAAGTGTAGCTAAATAAATGAATAAGTCATACAAAGGTAGACTATATTTAGGAAGGAAAAACTTGATTGAAAGAGAAACTATGTTCCACTCATGCAGCAGCCGTTTGATTTAAAATGAAGGATATGTAATGTATTAAACATGAGGTGATAGTAGTAGAGAGATTATTGATTTAGAATTTCAACTTCACATTATTAGAAGGATAAATTGAAATATATGCAACATGGTATACTTGATCATACACATAAAAGAAGCAACATGATCATAAGAGAAAACTAGAAGTTAGAGATGACATGTGGAATAGTAGTATATGGTAAGGGGATTATGGAAAGTAAGGAAGGGTTTGAAACATAATGGAGTAATATAGATTATAAAAGAAAGAGGTTGTGAGATTCAAGAAAGTGCTAATTAGTCAAGTATCCCTGTTGATAATTAATTAAACCTACATATGAGATATGTATTATGGAATGTTTGAAGATAAGAATTCTAAGTCTCAAAATCATCTTCTCTTTCATATCTTCCTTAATGAGAGAAATGTGGGAATGAAGTGATAAGAAAATGAATCTTATATGATGCATAACCACCATGGGAGAGACATCTAGTGAATGTAATAATGACACACAATATGATGATGAAATCCTAGCAGGGTAATTGAGAATGTAATCTATCTGAATGGCCAAGTAAGAGAAAGGAAATTCAATTGATAAGATAAGGAAGACTTTAGTTAAATTTGTGAGATCCAAAGTTTGAATTTCAAAGTAAGGGAGCAAAGTCGCACCACAATAACGTCTTGCTACTGATAAAGGACAAATACTAGAATGTTTAGAGTTGTAGTAGTTCAAGGGTTGTCACTAGTGATTTGACCTTGAATACTAGCATCTCTATAAAACAAGATCATGAAATTTTCACTATGAGAAGTAAACTAGCACTGATAGTAATTCTAGCTATTCTGAAAGGTTGATGAACAATATGAAAATGATTCAGAGCAAAGAGTAAGAGATAAATTTGAAATGTAACAAGTGTGTTTTGAACAAAAGGAGAAAGACAATACGAGTGAAGTGTGATATGAAATAAATTCCTGTAGTGATAGCAAGAATAATGAATAATCTATTCATACCTTGTATGTTTCAATTTTAGGGATGTTTAATCGACATGATTAAAATGAGAAGGATAAGTAGCAAAAAGTAAGTAGTAATGAATGAGAAGAGAGATAAGAGAAAGCAATGGCTTTTAGTAATATGTGAATTTGTTTTTAGAAGTATAATTTGTTGAAGGTATATGAAGGGATGTAAATTTGTTCTACGTATGATTTCAATGTACATGTGCAAGCAATATGTTAATTAAAGGTGTCTGATAGTTTAAGTCATTCATACCAATAATCCATCTTAGTATTGTACAATTGTGGTATGGTGATATGGGTTGAATGATGATGGAACAAATGGAGGGTTACCCTGAATAAGGTAGTCTTACCTATTCACTCATATGAATATTAGGGATGATAACCATATTGTATTGATATGTAACCCTAATGAGGTGTAGCTTGTTATACCTAGCTTTAATATAACTAAGTGATGGTAATTGGGTATGAATAGTCCTTGAATGACTAATACAATTATGGAGTACTCTGTTACTATTGTTGAAACCCTAGTATGCTATAATCTAATAGTTACACCTTGAATTATGTGTGGGTTCATACTTGAGAATAATATGGAATGTGATGGTAATGCTTCACCTTATGCATCCATGATGCAATGGAGATGCCGTGAGTAGTATTGTACAATTGCCGTTGAATCTAGTCTTCTAACTCAAGACTTTTTTTGCTATTTGAGTAGCATAATAGTAAAAATTCAAAACAACATGGTGAACTCTCTTTTGTGGCATAGAGAATTCATTGGATATCATTGGGAACTATTTCAGACATGTTGCGATTATAAAAGAAATAAATGACTTAATGTTGAAAAGTGCATTCAAGTATGAAATACAAGAATATAATGACATGTAAGATTTCATAAGATTAAAATAAACTTTGAATATACTTTTTTTGCATATTTATGTTTCGGGGACGAAACCTTTTTAGGGGGGGGGAGAATTGTAATGACCACATTTGTGCTTAATTGGTAAACTAGGGTTTACCTGAAAGATTACATGCTTGATTAGATTGACCATCGTTTAGACTTGATTAATGATAGTAGATCAATTGTGATGTTTCAAACCTAAGAATAAACTCTAACTATGATTTTAGTTTTAAGAATTAGGGTTTGAGAAATGTAAACCCTAATCGGTAAAAATTAGGGTTTTGATAGTACATGAATATGGAATTTGATCAGGATAGCAATGTGGTAAATGATTTTTCACATTTTATAATTTTTTTTATTTAATTGAATTTTGGATATGATATGGATAACTCAATCATGCATATTGGAGAAAAATTTCAAAATATTTGAGTGTTCTTTGAATGTGGTTCTCAGTCAAACTATACTTCGACCAAAATGCTGACAGAGTGCTTTTTAGAAGCGTAGTGTTTTATTTTTAGTTATTTATTGGTAACTCCAAATGATCTGAAATTTTAACTGGAGATCTGAAACTCAATAAAAACATGTAAAATTTTCATAATTTTTGGATGCATTTAGACTTTATCAGTAGACGAATTACAGTAATTGACATTTCTATAGAATTTTGGATAACAGTGCACTATTCCATTTTTATTTATTTAATGAAATCTTGGAATGATCTCAAATTTTAACTGAAGCTTTGTAACTCAATTATACACCAAAAACTAAATTCTCATAATTTTTTGAGGAGGTTTGATCTCTAAAATACATGAATTTACAAAAACCTTTTTATGATAGAAAAAAAATTGCTGAAATAAGAAAAAGTATAGTAAGGGGTCAAAGTGCAATTGACCCAAGCAGCTCAATAGCTCTATATGGTCAACCTAACACGCTAGCAGCTCTAATAATTCATGATTCAAACTAGAGAAACAAAATCCTAGAGAGAGCGGGAGAGTTAGGGTTTGAGAGGAGAAATTGATGGAGATGCTGACCTAGGGTTTTGCGGTCTGAGGAATGATGAAATCATGAAAGTTTAACATCTTTGGATATAATTTCATGGTGAATCTTCTCTCACATGTGAAAATTCCATACCTCCTCTGATTTGATCCAAAATGGTATCAAAACTTCCCCTTTTCTCACTCTTTCTTCATAATCCCTCATTTTTAGGGTTTCTAAGTTGAAAGGAAGAAGAATTGGGTGAATTGCTAGGGATTTGATATGAGATTGAGATTTTCAGGGATGAGCTATGTTTTTAAGGTGTTTTCACACCTTAGAGTGAGTGGGAACTTCTTTTAAATAGTATGTTGTATGAAAATTGGTTAAATCATCCATAATCTTTAATTGCTTAGTATGCGACTACAAACCCTGAATTGTCTGTTTGATCTAAGTTGTTGGAAAATGATATGAAATGGATTCTTCCTCTATTTGTTTGAATTTTATATGATAAATTCATATTAGAAATGTATACAAAACATCCTAATGAGAATTCCCTAAGTATTCACAAAGGTTATAAGAGTAAACTGAAATATAGGGAATTTGTCTATGACTGAAATTGCTGTATAATTAAATAGATAAATTTGTTTGTCTATATCCCATTGGTTATGAATGATTGTTTATCTGAATTCATAGTACATATATGTTAGATACTATCTAGGATTTCATTTAAGGTGAATAGTGTTTGTTTGATATCTCAATAAAGAGGGTGAAACCCTAGATGCGAAGAAAGTTGGGTATTTGCGAATAGATATCGTGAAATCCATTTGAATATATTTTCTTGACACGATAGAATTTATTTATTAAATTTTATTATTGATGCATGTTATCTCAGTGAATGTCATGGAAACCCAAATTCAGCTCAGTTCCAAGGTTTCATACATATATTGATTTTATATGATTTGTTGATAGTAGTCTTTATTCAGTGAATGTTTATGTTGCATGAAATCCTTATGAGAGCCATGTGATAAGTGAATGAGGTAAATGAAACCCTAAGGATAGGGTGTTAAATGAAACAAGTATTTTGATATCAATGTTCTCAGTATGAGATGTGGTGATGCACAACTCAAGATTTGGGTTGAGGTGCACGTTTTCCAAGAAAGTACAAATAATTTACAGGTGCAAATGACCATTACTCGTATGTCAAGTAATTAACTCTTATCAGTGTATTAAGAAGTTTTTTTTTGGAAAATTGGGTAAATATATTCCAAAAACCCCCTAAAAGGGGACAAAGTTACAAATCACACCCTCACGTGTGACTACAACCTACTAAGAACTGGTTACAACAGATCCCAGTTCCTAGCAATAATAGGAGGAATATCAAGATATGATTTAAAAGAAAAATACATTCTCTTGATCTCTAAAGCTAGACGGTTGAAGATGACCACAAAGTCAGAAGTGCCACCATTATGCAGCCGTTTATTACGTTCCTCCCAAATGAAGTGGACAACACCAGTAATGGCCCAAAGCTCCATAGTTCTTGATCGTTTGGACCTATTTCCGAGGTCCATAAGGCAGCCATGTAAAGAATAAGAAGATATGATATTGAGTTTGAGTTGAGCACGACCCCATATGTATTTCCAAAATTTACAACCCTCAAATAAGTGTGCAGTGGAATCATTGTGTTGGCCACAAAGTAAACAAACAGGAATAGGAGTCCTTGACCAAGAGTTAATCTTTTCAAAGGTGGGAAGAACATTGGCAAGAGCTCTAAAAGAAGTAAGGCTCCATATAGGATAGTGCTCAGAGATCCAAAGATTCTCAAAAGCCTTGTCAGTAGGACGTTTTTGCCTTGTATTATCCCATAGATCACTACCCGCCCACATGGAGAAGGAGGGCCAAAGAGAGACCAAACGCCTATGACAAGTAGAGGCATTATTGAGAGCAGAAACTAGGGATGACCCATATCTCTGAGACATCCAAGTGCTCCATATGCATTGTTGCCGATTGAACTTCTCAATACGACGTAGAGTATGATAGTCAGCAAGTTCATATAATCTTTTGAGACCAAGATCACCTTCACCACAAGGGTAGGCCAGCCAGGACCAGTAGGAGGGGTGCACCAAACTGCCCCACAAGAAGTCAGAGAGAAGCAGTTCCATACGACGTAGGATAGCTAGAGGTATGTCTCCCATACATAACCAGTAGCTAATTAAACTCATGGCACAGTGTTTGATAAGGACGAGGCATCCTTACATTGATATTTTAGATCCATGCCATCTCTATATCATGTCTCTAAGTTTGTCATGGCATTCATGAAAATTACGTCTCCTGAGGTTTCCGCCAGCCAAAGGAAATCCAAGATATTTCGTGGGCCAAGTGCCTTGTTGAATACCCAAGCAATTGAGTAGTGCATCCTTATTACGACAAGAAGTAGATAGGAAGATATGTGTTTTATTAGGATTGCACTTCATATCATAAACAATACCAAACTCAAGAAGAAGCTTTTTGAGATTGGTAAGACTACATAGCCGACCCTCGGTGAAGATAAGAACATCATCTACAAATAGGAGATGGCTAAGCACCCTGGTCCCACTGATAGGATAGATCCATATGAGTTTGTTGTCATATGACACCTCAAGACATCTGCTGAATCCTTCCATAGCAAGAGCAAATAGAAGGGGTGATAAGGGATCACCTTGCCGTAAACCATTGGAACTTTTGAAGAAGCCAACCAAAGATCCATTAAGCAAGAGGGAGAAGGATGGAGTCTCCACGCATTGTTTGAGGATGGAGATAAAATTCACACTAAACCCAAGGCCAGAAAGACAATCCCATAAATAGGACAACGAACATAATCAAAAGCCTTAATGATATCCAGTTTAATGTAGGCTGTCGGAGGACTGGATTTCTGATTAAATTTAAGTGTGAATTCAGCCGCTAGGAGAGAGTAATCCTCAATTTTCCTACCTTTGACAAAAGCACCTTGGTAGGGAGAAATGATGTTCGGAAGAAGAGTAGCTAGCCTCCTTGAGATGACTTTAGTAAAAAATTTATAAAGCATCGAGCAACAAGATATAGGCCTAAAGTCAGTTGGGGATGAAACAATGTCCTTCTTAGGAATAAGAGCAAGAAACACATGGTTGAACTGTCTAACCATGTTACCCCCTTCAAAGATCCATTGGACAACCTTAAGAAGATTGTCACATATAAGATTCCAATTTTCCTTGAAGAAATAACCATTGAAGCCATCCGGACCCGGGCTTTTGTGAGGCCCTATGCTCCAAATAGCATCACGGACCTCCAACAAACTCAGAGAAGAGCATAGCATAGTGTTATCATTCCCAGATACAATAGGAGTCCATTCTAGAATACATGAGGAGCTAGGTGTAACATGAGGCTGATTATATAGTTGCTCAAAGAATTGCACAGTGTCATTTGCAATAGCATCGTTATCCTGCAGAAGATTGCCATTAGAATCAAAAATTCAGTGATGGAATTAATAGCATCCCTTCTCTTAACAATGGTGTGGTAGACTTTAGTATTTCTGTTACCATTGGAAAGCCAATCCATCCTACTACATTGCCAAAAATAAACTTCCTCAGCCTTAAGAAGCCTGTCCAAACTCTCAAGAGTTTGTTTCTCAACATGGATGAGTTCAGTATCAAGAGGGCATCGTCGTAAAACAATAGTGATGTCGTCAAGCTCCATTCTTTCTCTAGCAATGAGGTTCTTTAGATTAACATAGCGTTTTGACTAGGCTTTCAACTTGTCCTTGACATTCTTGAGTTTGTGACAAAATTGAAAGGGAGGATTACCAATAATCTCAGTGTCCCAAGCTTCTTTAATAATATCACGGCAGCCTTCCCATTCCAACCAGAAATTGAGAAATCTGAACGACTTCTTAAAAGAGATAGGTCACATATTGATGTTTTTTTTTGTTGAACCCAGCGTGTTGCTCCTTTCTATTAACCCATGTAAAAAACTGTACAGGAAATGGCTCTGGCCAGAGTGACCAGAGACAAACCAAAAAAGGGGAATAGCAGCCCCTTTAGGAGAAAGAAAAGGAAAACTGTACAAGATCGACACTATCTATACATCAGCATAGCAATCAGCAAACAAAAAGAACGCAAGACTAGCAAACAAGCTCCTTCTAGCCAAGGCTATCGGCATCCCTGGAAGCTCTACTCCACAGTGAATCAGCAAAGGAGAAGCGTCCCTCGAAAATATGACCATTCCTTTCCAACCAGAGCTGGTAAAGGATGGCAGCCAGTAGATACTTACTTTTGCCCCTAACCTTAGGCAACTCTTCAATCTTCTTGGGAACCACACCATAATCTTTCCTGAACCGGCTCCAAATATCAGAACTGAACTCACACTCCAACAACAAATGGATGACATTGTCTTCATTGTTCTCACACAAAGGGCATCTTGATGCACCCTGAAACCCAATCCTCAGCAGATACTCAGAACTTGGAAGGCGATTCAACATCAGTTTCCACAAGAAACACGACCAACTTCTAGGAAACTTGTAATCCCACACCCACTCAGACCACGAGACATCAGCTTTAGCTTTCCTGACCACTTCCCAACCATCCCTGCACTTGAACACATCACCCTCCTTGTACAGGATAGTGTCCTTCCCATCTTCCTTTGAAACCTAGACCATGTTCAGAATGTCTCTAACTTCGTCACTCCCCCTTAAATCAGGATAACACCACCTGCCATCTTTTAAATAGGTATTCACTTTGCAATTGAGCCCCTTACCAAGTCTTAAAACTTGCTGATACTCACAAAAATCAAGCAGACTCTTCTTATTAGGAAGCCAGGGATCATTCCACAGTAAGAAAGTGTTGCCGTCACCCACCTTGAATGTGATTCTATGCTTAAGCAGGTCCCTGTGCTTCAGAATTTTCCTCCACAGCCATGAAGATGATGCTTTACTCTCCACAGCCCACACCGAGCTATCTCCAATGTACCTCTCATGCACCCATTTCACCCACATAGACTCCTTCCTTTTCGCCACATCCCATAAGTTTTTAACCATACCTGCCTTAGACCAATCTTCAATCCGCCTGATACTTAAACCACCTTCCTTCCTCGGAGCACAAATATCATCCCACACAACCGTGTGAATATGCTTCTTGTCATCCCTATCACCCCACAGAAAATCCCTCATCACTTTTTCCATTTCTAGAACCACACCCTTAGGCAATGGGAAGGCCGCGGTCCAGAACATATGGTAAGAGGACAAGGTGGAAATGATAAGATCAACTCTGCCCGAGAAAGAAAGAAGCTTCCCCTTCCAAGCCTCTAATTTGCTCTTCAACTTATCCACAATAGGTCTGCAAAGATCCTTAGTTAGCCTACCCGTGAACAGAGGAAGACCCAGATAATGAACAGGTAACGAGCAACACATGATCTTCAATCTTTCAGCAAGCAAGTCTTTCACAACCACCCCTTTACTGAAGAAGACCTGGCTTTTGAGTTTGGTTAACCTCAATCCTGATATGACTTCAAACTTCTCGAACAACTCAACAATCACCTCCACATTGGTAAGGTTGGCTTTAGAGAAGAGAAGTAAATCATCCGCAAATAAGATATGAGAAACACCATAGTTAGACGATGCCATCAGGGGAGAAAACCTTCCATCAGCCACATAACTTCTAATCAACGAAGAAAGACCCTGCATAGCCAGAACAAACAAATAAGGGGCCAAGGGGTCCCCTTGCCTCACCCCATTACTAGCTTTAAATGCATTCGATGGGGAGCCATTGAAAATAACCTGAAAAGAGGCCGAGTTGAAGCAAGCCGACACCCACTTCAACCAACACCCAGGAAACCCCATCTTACCCATGATAAATATAAGATAGTCTCTTCGCACAGTGTCATAAGCCTTGGATAGATCCACCTTCACACACATCCTTTCTCCTCCCTGATTAGGAAAAGAGCTCAACACCTCATTGGCCAACAAAATAGCGTCCCCAATGCTTCTCCCCTTAAGAAAGGTTGCTTGATTGATATCTATAATATCAGGAAGGACTTCACTCAACCTGTTCGCCATGATCTTCGTAATAAATTTGTAAATGACATTACAAAGAGCAATGGGTCTAAAATCTTTGAGGCACGAGGCTCCTTGAACTTTAGGAATAAGGACAATGAAGGATTTTTTGCACTCCCCCAAAATCTTGCCAGAATCAAAGAAATTGAGAATGGCCTTTGTAACATCACCCCCAACTATATCCCAGCAGGACTGAAAAAACAACGCATTCAATCCATCCGGCCCAGGTGCTCTGTCACCATTGTAGCCCTTGACAACTTTATCCACTTCCTCCTTGGTCACCTTACAGGTCAGCCTTTGAATGTGAATGTCAGATAGACTCGGCATCACCCATTTCTCAGACCACCACACCACATCAGAAGAAGAAGAATTAAACACCTTCGAGAAGTAATCAACTATATGATCACTAATATCATCCAGATCTTTAATAATGTTCTCCCCCTCCCTCAGTAGACGAATACTATTATGCACTCTTCTTGATCTTAAGGTGGCATAAAAGAACCTTGTGTTCTTATTACCTTCCCTCAACTAGATAGCCCTCGACTTTTTCCTGACAAAGTTTTCCTCATTTCTCATTGCAACCCAGGCATTCTTCCAAGCCATGACCAACTCCTTATGCAGATCATCATTCAGAGGTTGGGCATCCACCCTTCTTTGAATGGCAATGGCTTTCTCCTCCATATCCCTCGCCACAATGTTGAAATTACCTACCTTCTCTCTGTTCCAAGAGTTAAGATCAGCGATGACCTTATTAATCTTCCTGTATACTCTCACCATAGGAGCTCCCTTACTATCTTTAGACTCCCAAGCTTTAGAGAAAATTTCTTTAAACCCATCTTGGGTGACCCATGCGTTTATAAATCTGAAAGGGGTTCTCCCTTTCTTCTTCATGCTGAGCCGCCAAACCAAAATGCAGTGGTCGCTAACGATATTCGAAACCACCTCCCCCCACAAAGAGGGAAACACAGCAAGAAAACTATCATCATAGAGACATTCTGTCTATCTTCGAAAAGGTACTCCTCCCAGTTCTGCTTCTGCTATCCCAAGTAAAGAAGTTTCCCTTGAAGCTGACTTCTAGCAAACCAGTGTCCAACATAAAGTTGTTGAAATCTTCCATACTCCTTTTGGATGGCGGACGCTTACCCACCCTCTCAGAACTTTTCCTAACCGCGTTAAAGTCACCAAGAAAAACCCACAGCCTTCCATTCCCTTGCAACCCCCTCAAAGAGTCCCACAGTCTCGATCTGTCTTCATCTCCATTCGCCTCATACACAGCAGATAGCTGAAACTCTTGATCCCCCATAGTGATTAACATGTGGATATGTTGATCATGCTCCTCTACTTTCTTGATACTAATATCCGAGTTATGCCATAGAACAAGAACTCTAGTATAAGCATAGAAGTTGGAATTGTCAATATACTCTGCCCCCGGCCACACATAATCGACCGCCCCCTGAATTTCCTCCTTATTCAGTCTCGATTCATAGATGAGAAGAATATTCAGCTTGATCTTCAACACCTCTCTACGTACGCCTAGGAGCTAATTAAGTATGCCCCTGACGTTCCACGACATCACGACGAGAGATCTATCCATTAGGATAGGATAGGTCTTCCTCTTCATCCGCATTATCGACCACATCAGCTTCCTCTCCCATGTTAGCTAGAAGCGAAAAATTGTTAGGAGATAAGAGGATGTTCCTCACAACTGAAACCGACTTCGCAGCCACCCTAGGAGGTGACTTCGATTTCTTCCTCTGGGTTTCCCACAAAGGTGAAGGTGAAGGAGTAATCACTTTCCACTGTATCCTCCTTCCATCAATAGCCGACGAGTTCATCTCTGTCTGCAGACTTTGTTTATTATGCCAAGTATAAACATCAAGTATTGATGTTTAAAGCACAATGATCAGAATAGTTGCAAGTGATGAACTTAGTTTTTGAACCAGGAAATAAGGATAGCCAATCATCATTAAAAAAAGCTCTGTCAAGTTTACAAGCAACCCTTTTAGCAACACCTTGTTTATTATGCCAAGTATAAACCTCCTTACCAATGACAGGTAGTTCAGTGAGACCAGCATTATCTAGAGTAGCATTGAAGGAGCTAAGGATGGAAGAAGAAACCTCCCAACCACCCACCTTTTCTTCTTGCTTCCTAATATTGTTGAAGTCACTAGTGATGAGCCAAGCACTGTCAATGCTAGTAGAAATCTGCTCCAAGGCTGTCCATAGCGTAGAGCGTTCAGTCACAGAATTCCTTACATAGATATCTGTAATATGAGTGATAAGACCACCTTTATTGATGCATTTCATTGTGATTTGTTAATTGTCCATGTCCATTACCATAGTAGTCCAACAAACATGACTCCACCCAATGAAAACACGCCCATTAGGGTCATGAAGATGATTAGAAACCCAAAGCCATCCTTTAGGAAACATACGATCAACAATATGAGACATAGGATTTGATTTTGGATTCGACAAGAATAGCCATAGTTGCTTTATTCTCAAGAATGGTTCTCCTCACTTCCTTCTTTTTACATGGCTTCCCCGAGCCATGAACGTTGGTCATGAGAAAGGTCATTAATGACCTCGAAAAGCAGATCAGGTCTTGCGAGACCCCTCTCCTTTGGACGTCTTAGAGGTCTTTGCCGACGATGAAGAAGAAGTTCCAGTGGAGTGCCTAGCAGCAGCAATGTCGACAGCATTATCATGCAAGTCAGCAGCGTTGGTCATGTATTCTGGTCTGTTAGGAGACATAGCAGTAGCTTCTATACCATTCACTGGATGCTGCTGCGAAGCAGCACTCATGCAACCTTCAACTCGTCAATTAGTAGCCGCCCCATTGGTGCCTGTCGTGTCCGCGATCGTCTCATGTCCACCTACTGTTGAGGCAGCAACATGATCAGTCATGTTCTTAGTTGCACCATCAACAACTGTGCCAAGGGCACTGCCCGTCGCTACAACACCGACAGAAGGAGTAGCAGCCATTTCATCACAGTCAACCCCTGAACCAGAGGCACCACCACCATCCGCAGCACCATGAACTGCATTAGTACTAGCTGGACTGCCACCTGTTCTAATTTCACCATCTTCCAAGGAGGCCGTTTCATTGACAGCCACCGCTTTACCTTTCTTCCCCACAACTTTCCAAGCTTGCTTAGGTTGAGGAGCAGGTTCATCTGTTATAACAATCAGATTATTTGGGCAATCAGAACCATCATAACCAAAGATCTTACAGTCGATGCATCTTTTTGGTATGTACTCATATTGGATCTTCACTGCCATCGGGTCGTGCTTTGGCATGTTGACCCAGACCTCCTGGGGCGGTTCTTCATCAGCTTCAAGCTCCACCAGAGCACGAGATTCACCAAGGGATTCTTTGCCTAGCGATTTGTAATCAATCCTGAGAAGCTTCCCAACGCCACTAGCAATAATACCAATAGCCCTAGGGGACCAATTACAACCCATGCTAGGGATGTTGATCCAGACCGGTATATTGCTGAAGAGATCTTTCTTTAGGTCATCGCCGGTCTTGTAATCTTTAACGATCACCAAACGATTATCGAACCAGCGAGGGCCACTATTGATGATGTTCTTCTTATCCTCAGCCGAGTTGAAGCGGAGAAGAAAGAACTTGTTTGGTTTAGAGAACAGGTCAAAGCCGCCTTTAGGTTTCCATACGTGACGAATCCAAGCAAGAAGATGAAAGTAATATGGGCACTTGCCCATCACGTACAAGATAACTGTGTGTTCCCAGCATCTCTCCATGGCCTCATAGGTAGGATCTTCAATGGTGATGAACCTTTTGCCATCAATCTTCACCGGAGGATTCCTGTCTCGCCAGCCAGAACCTGGTTCCAGGCCTTCCTCGGTTGGCCGCACATTGTCACAGAGATTGGCGTCGGCACCCCAATGGAAGGATCAGACATCGCCGTAGAAGAAGAAGAGGGCCCAGGAGGCTCCTCAGTGGCCATGGTGCTGGAACGAGGGGGGGGAAGGATGCCCCCCGCCATGGGGAGGGAGGGCGCACCTCGGATTGTCCTGACGTCAAAGATGGCGCTAGCCCTAGGCGCAACATAACGTTACGACACAACATGTATTAAGAAGTTCAATTGCATGATTGTAGTATATAAAGTATCAAGTGAACATGTATTCTGTTATTTAAGAATTTTATTCTGCCTGCAGGTATAAAATGTTGATTTCTCAGTATATTACAATGTTTTGAGTATATTGCTCTGCCAAGTTTAGAATGATATACATGTTGTGTTATAAACTTCAAATAAATAGACACAGTACCATAGAGATACCAGAGTCAAATATAAGTAAGGGAAGAGATACAATGTAGAAAGAGCTTTCTAAGAATAATAATAAAATAATAGACATAGGTGCCCTAAACATCATAGATTCCCTACGGATGTCTGCATTGTAGGGAGAAACGATCCACCTTGGCAGCGACCAGTATACGGGGATCAGATCAAACCCACTGAGCATGCGGGGAGATGAAGTCCTTGAGGAAGTCTCCTAAGAGAAGATAGGTTACCCAACATGAACCAGAGATCCCAGTGGTAACCCAGAGGTACCCACAGAGCGTACCAAGATGAGGCCCATAGAGCATCTCAGACCCTCCGCCTGTGTACTCAACCTAGAAGGAGAGGTCCAGTTAAAGGCCAACTATTTAGCTACCTTAGTCAGACATGATGGTTTAAGTCAAGAAGACTCATATTCAGTTCTAGGCTTAGCTTCCCGGGTTATAAGCTAAGTCTTTTACGGTGAGTTCGTAGTTCGCTATGATTCTTCATATGTAGAGTACACTGCATATGATCATGGCATAAGGTAAAATATGATCATATAGGTTTAAAGAGTTTCTTATAAGTAAGAAAGGCTAAGACAAATTCGCGTACAGTTTCCCAGCAATTATTCTTTGTATATTTATGAATTATTAGTTCTCTTTGAAATAAATCTAGAATGCTCATATATTGATTTGCTCTTGTTGATATCTAGAGTATCCTGCCATATTTATGATTGTCAATGATCAATCTCTTTAAAGCTTACTGCTATTATAATTGATATCAATTGTTCAAAAGTATATCTATAATTATATTAGTGCTTTAGACTATTTCTTTGAAGTACTCATTCACTGAGCGAATAGGCTCCCCCTCTACTCAAAATTTTTAGGGAAATCAAATGGACTTGAAGAAGGTCAAAGAATTAGAGTAGATCTACCACAAGAGTTAAGTCTGAGTATAGTTAAGTTCAGTTGGTCCTTGTCACTCTAGGTCCTAGTATAGATGTGAGAGTGTTGTAAGTAATGTTTTGCATCTTTGTTTCCTTAATAAGAGAGAATGTATCTGATTATCATGTCGTATGTACTTGAGAATGAATGTATGGATGTGTATCATTTATGTTGAGATCATATTAAAGAAATCAATGTTTAGATTCCTTTGTAAAGTTTGTTTATGTGATTTAATGTGAGAAAAAAAGAGTTTGAAAAAGAAGAAAAAGTTAAGGGCGATCTTTGTATTACGATAAATCCTCAATTTTATGCCCTAATCTCATGATTAGTGGTATTTGTGAGATCAGGGTATAACAGTTTTAGACCTATGCCAATAATGGAACAAAAAATGTGTCACCTCAATTATATAAGGGAATACATAATAATTTGTGCTTAATAATCACATTTGACTCATTTGGATGATAGTAAGAAATTAAAGAACTTAATTGGATAAATAATGAACTAATGGGCCACTAATGGGCCATATGATAGATCTCATAAAAATAAGTCCCAAAAGTAAAAACTAAGTTTAAAATTGTGTTCCTTGGGTCCCAATTGCCTTGGGAGTCAAGTTTGACATTATTCACATAATAATAATAATTAATTTAATTCAAATTGGAAAAGAAAAGATCTAAGTTTTCCCCAAAATAGAAAATAAAATAATAAATGGATCCAAAAGAGGAAAATAATCTTAGATTCACAGTCTACATAATAAATATAGCCTTTGGGTGAATTTTCATCCAATTTGGAGAACGTTTGCTTAAAAGGTGAAATCAAGAGACAGAAAGTGTGTAGAACCTTCAAAATATTAAATAAATTCTCAAACAACTCCAACATGTAAAATTGATGGAAAATTCATATCCAACACATTAAAAATGACTTGTGGGTCAAGTTTCATCAAATTTGGACAATCCTAATGCCATTAATGGAGGAGGAAAGAGAAAATGAGTTTTGATTTATTTAACCCATTAAAAGTTTCCAAAAGGCAAAACTAAGTGCATAATCAGAATCTACATGCCTTAATTGGCCTATGTGCAAAATTTTACTTAATTTGGATAATGTTTGAACTCCTATTTAGCTTGGGAAATATGTTACATTAAATAACCCCCAAAATACTAATCAAATATATTTATTAATCTGCTTTCATATGGTACTCAGATTTCCTAAAGTAATATGTCACGTGTCGGTTTTCATTTTCCTTACTATAGCGCGAGATCTGAACCACTTTAATTTAGATTTGGTGGCTGAGGAGTCACCTCCTACATCGGCTAGGAGTGTATAGTAACTCTGGCCCCTTTTGTTTTGTCTCGACAAGAATTGCTCAGGTATTGATGCATGAATCTTCTCAAAAACTCTTTGTTTGAGTTCATGATATGATTTCGCTCTATATAAACCCTAGTTTTAAACCCTTTCATGTGCTATTGTGTTTTTGCCTCTTTCTATTTTCCTCTACCTTCAATCGAGGTTTCATAGGAGACAACTCAGGGTGCAAGGGTGAAGGTTTTTGGTCTCCAACGCTTCTTGTGGTGTATTTGGTTGCTTCCCTACGCCCAATTTATCCCAATGCTGTGAAGGAGAGCCACGTGAGGTCACCTTCTTATCCGGCGATGGCATCTCCGTTCTCACAAATCCATTTGCCATGGTTGAATTCCTAAGGTAGGAAGCATCTCAGACATCTCCTACACCGTTTCCCATTGTTTTGTGCCCTAGTATGCCCCAAGTCATTGCACCCTATAGGTGCGTCAAGGAGCTCATCAGTTAACACCGACTTGATCTTTTTACACTTCTCCATTTATAGATTCTTCCCTCTCTAGCTTTACCTTTCCCTGGGGATCATTTTCTAGCACCGGGTATTCATACTTTTTCTTTGGACCTATTATTTTGAGTTTTCAATTTTCTATCTTCTAAAGTCCATGGTGACCCTGGTTCCTTCCCATGGTTCTTTATTGGTTCTGGATGTCTTTGAGTTGCCTGAGTTCGACCGTCGTTTGTGGAGATAGAGAACTCTCTTGCATCTTGGTTGGGGGCTGTTTGTTGAGTGCTCGGTTCGCTGTGCAAGCTCCTAGACATAGTCGTGGCACACACGAAAGAAAGGGGAAGAACCCCTCTTGCACATTCTCTGTTCTACCCTCCCTCGCTCTCGTTTCTTTATTTTTCCAGCCAATGGCAATTTGGTCATTTCAGGAGTTTTGTCTTTTCCTTTAGTCGAGGTCAAGTGAGAGTTGACCGGTGACTTGGCCATCTATGATTGGGCCAAGTCATGTGGGCCCGTCTCTTTCTTTTCCTCTCTCGATGCTTTGGCTTACATGGATTTATCTGATTGGTTGGATTTCTAAATTACATAACTAATTATCTAGTGGGCCAAAAATTACAAATAAATATTTGTTGGATTAAGAAAAATGTAAGATTTATAATGGTATTTGTTTTATCACCTGAGTATAATGTTAAAAGTATGTGATTTTAATGGATTAATGCAAATAAGTAATAACTTGTATAATTCATAACTAATAATTTATAAGTCAGAAAAATACAATAAAATACATTTTAAACTCAGGAAAATATAACCTAAATATGACATGGTTTTGATAACCTAATTCACCAATAATAAAAAGGCAATTTTTAGGGTTTTGAATAAGTAATGGAAACCTAACCCTAATTCCACATATATGCATCATAGGTTCTTTGGATGGCTAGGCCTGGACCTAAATGTGACTTTGGACATTGGACTCTGAAGTTGAGGTATGTTGTATCCCCTATTCCTCTATGTTGAGTAGTCCACCTATCGTATTATTCTTTTGACTTTTCCCTACACATATGTCCATTCTCTTGATATCATGGTTCATGTGAACTATCTTGCTTGTTATGGTCTTGGATATTCTATTAAGATCTATCTTATGCCTTGGTGCATGTTGGTCTTATATAATGATATGTGCCCACTTTGAAGTGGATGTTTATATGTTTGTGTTGTCCATTGTATGATGGAAACATTGTATAATTCTGACAATACTTTTCTACTTGCCTCTACATTGAACATGCTAGTAGCACTAGATAGTGTAATTGCAATGGTTTTGTCTCATTATGATTTATGGCAACATTGTGATATTTTGGATGATGGATGTGTGATTCCCCATGCCAGGGCAGGATGTGTGATTCTTGGACCATGTTATATATATATTTGGGTGGTATGTGTGATTCCCAATGCCAAGGCAAAATGTGTGATTCTTGGCCCATGTCTCACCAAGTTCAAGATGTGTGATTCTTGGCCGCCATTGTTATTTATATTGTTCTAGGGCTATGCCTATCTCACATGCATGCAGGATATTGATTATGGGGTGTGTGCCCTACTTGTTCTTCATTTCCCACCATGGTAGTGGATGTATATATGGCACAATCTTTTTATATTGTTTTATGGCAAGTATCATTTTATTGTGATTCATTTTCTCTTGATACCCATCTGGGGTGGTCCTTCTCTTTTCTATGGGAAGCCTTTTATTTTGATGTCTCTTATTCTTTATAAATTGCTCTATTTGGTTTTTAGTATGCACATACCATCCTTTACATATGTCTTCTATTTCTCTCTTCTTACTGGGGTATGCTTCCAACCTAGGTGGAGGACTTGGATGACAAGGCATGTTGACTTGGACTTAGATTGAGAATTTAAAGCTAGGAGACAATCTTGAGGTGGTTTCGATTTCCCCTACATGGATCCTTATGTTTTACCCTACATGTAAGTTTAAGATGTTACCATGTTTTATAAATTGAATATAATAATGTTTTTATTCCGCTGATATACTCTAGTTGTTTTGTATGCCATTAATGAAGATTTGAAAATTTTACACCCATTTCAGTATACCTTCTGAGTATGTTTGGGATAGATGTTTTGTTCTTCAAATTTTTAGTAAGGAGGAGTTTTCACTTCTTTACAACATGTATGACCAAGATTTCATTACTATCATTATAACCATTTATTATTATTATTATGATGTTACAGGGTTCCCATTTACTTAGTTTATTTTGAACATTTCCATCTCTTACGTCAATATCAAGATCATGAAACTTTTATAAACATCTTGTTAGGCAACAACCATCTCTAGGTTGTAATACCTATATAAATATTGTACTTGTCATACAAGTATTTCACATGGCTTACAAGGCCCATTTAATCTATATTATATGATACATCATCGCTCACACCTAGCTATGCTCATTATCTCCTGATACTAGCATGGTTAGTATTGCAAGATAATAGCAATATCAAATACATATCATCACAATGCAGTATAAGAGAAATACACCCTTCCCATCATTAGGGTTAGGGTTTCCCTTTCTTAACCAATTAGGGTTTCAAATCATATCATTACCCTTGATTAGGTTTAGGGTTTCCCTTTTAATCCAATTAGGGTTTCAAGTACATTCATCAAGAATCAAAACCCAAATTCATACTCCATATATATTAGGAGTATCAATGTATACTCATTACATGATTATTATACAAGTATAAGTTTCTCTTTCATCCTCACTAGGATGTTGATTACATCATACACTACTAGGTTGGCTCAATCCTTCTCTCATGGTGCATTGGCCCACATTTATCAAAATGCATTAAACTCTTTATGTCTTAATGTATTACTTGACATAACACATTTCATGTGTTACTCAATCAAGTATATTGGATTGAGGTAATTACACCATACCAAGCATAGGGGTGTGTACTTGACACCATATCATGCTTCCATATCGTGCTTGAGGTGTAACCTCATCACCATATCCTTCATGAGGTATATCCGTATCCCCATATCGTGCATCCATACTGGGTTACTCAACCTTTAGGGTTTGCATACCGGGTTTGACCCTTATGCTCATATCTCTTCAAAACCTTCATGGTATCATCCTACCCTTCAGCATGTGATGAGTGATAGGCTAGACAACTGATTACTATCAACTTGCTCAAGTTTACAAACCGATAGGGGTGTGGGGTTCCAATGCATATCGGATTTCACATTACCATGTTGGGTTTCAACACCATATCGGGTTAGGGTATATACTCGAAACCATATCGTGTATAAGATGAATGCTTGACCCCATATTGTGTTCAAGGTGTGTGTATGTATTACTCATAATGCCGATGGGGTAAACTCATCACTATATTGTCCTTGAGGTCGGCACTTAGATAACTCATATCGGGTTGCTCATAATTTAGGGTTTGTCATCTCGGGTTAAAGATACTTAGCACCATATCATACATAAGGTCTATGATTCATACCATATCATGCATAAGGTGTGTACTTCATCATAATATCATTTATAAGGTATATGATTCATCCTTATATCGTGCTAGTGGTGTGTTCACATCACCATATCGGGTTACCCATCATCTAGGGTTTAACATCTTGGGTTTGGGGTACTTCAACCCTATATCGGGTTGGACCATGATGATGTCATTATCATCAAGTTCAAGACTCTTGTTCTTACTATTCTAGTTCATGGATAACAATCCTATATCACTAATAGAACTCATGGATTCATCAATTGTACAAGAAAACTCAAAATGGAAAGTGGATCATCAAGTATGACAAGATTGATGGTGAATAATAACATAATTGAGTTCAAGTTATATAACCCACCTCAAGAACAACTTCAAAGCTCCAAGATCCAAATATTCACGTTCCCAAGGTTAAAGATGAGCTTATCAAAGGTCCAAGATTTGAGATCCTCAGCACAATGCACGATACCTCACCACTTGTGGTCGATATCCCTCACTTGTGGTCGATATCCCTTTGCTATGGCCGATATCACTTTTCTATGGCCGATATCACTTTGCCATGGATCCATACCAAGGCTCTATGCACGATATCCCTTCACCTATGCACGATACCAAAACACTATGTAGGATATCTAAGAGCAAGAGGGTGGTAAGTTTTGAAAAATTTCACTGATAGGTGAAAGGAGTGTTATATATAGTTGAGGTTCATGAAAAAGAGTGTATATGAGGTGTCATCATTTTAAGCTACTAGGTGCCACATGTCCATTCATGGTTGAAACATGTACATGAATGCACAAATATTTATCTTGACATGAAAAACACTTGAGGATAATCTAGAGATGAAATTTCAGCCGTCACTTATCTTTTTGGATAAGATATTTTAACTCAATCACCACTTTATTCACAACCCGATACAACTTTTCTAAGGAAGTTGTAAACCAATAAACTTCACCTCCTTTAGGTGATTACCCAATAATGGATAAGGATAAGAGTTCAAAAACCAATATGAGACTCCCTCTATGGCTCCTTGTCCTATAGGCACTCATATGAACTCTACAACCCGATACAACTCAAATTAGGGTTCCTTGATGTCATGGAAAACCATAGAAATTTGATCAGCACAAAGTCCCTCCATATAGGGTCATTATAGAATCTATCATACATGACAAATATTCAACTGTCCTTTTCATTATTGACTGTAGAGTCAATTTTGTGTCAGGTAACACTTTCTTAGTCAGAGAAGTACTATACATACTTTGTATAACTCGGGTGTCAAAACTCATTGATTTGTCACCTTCTCTACTTACATCTTTTATGTATTAAGATTCTTGATCTTGGGAGTTTTCCATACCCCTCTTTTAGTTTAGCATTTCTCCTCCAAGGAAAGACTAGAGTTACTTTCTATCATCCATTTGGCACTACAAGTCTTATCATGCTTCTATTGTGCCACTCTAATCTGTTGATACAACACTAACTTACTTATAACTTGTACCAACCATCCTGTTAGCTGTTTATTTTCTTGTCATAAGGTGAGGCTACCTATCAAAGAAGAACTATCTCATAAGTATCTCTAGATGTTATTTGTATAAGCCGCCTTAATAGATCTAGATAAGGATATAATAAGGAATTATACTTAACTTGATAAGTTTTTCCCAAGATGATTCTACCATTGTCCCTTCAATTAGTACATCCTTATTGATGTCATGTTTATGCAGAGCATAAATCCCTAACATATGATGTCATATTATCATATGTAACCAAACTAATCTCAAAGTTGGCCTTTCTAGGTAATCAAGCGTTAATCATCTTATTAGTAGTCATGTCCTCACCATCTCATACCTTTAAAATTTCTTGAACACTATATTTCCTTACCTTGGTATTAGTTACATGTGTAAAAAACACATCACATCCTTATCATTTCCATCCTCTGTTGTTATTACCAAAGACAAACATATAATAGTACCTTTCTTCCATCACAGGACATTATATACTTTGTTTTGGAACCAAAATCCAGGACTAGCTAATACTTTTCAAAGTACCCATCTAAAGATTACTTCTAATCCATGCACATCAAGTGTCATAAGACTTACTTGATTGTCATGTCCCTGAAAGGAAAGAACACAAAGAAACATAGTCCTTTTTTTATCGCCCCATCATTATCCAGGGTTTTTCTATTTAAGAAAGGAGATTATCACCTTTTTTGGGTATTACATGAACTTTCAACTATTCATGTGTCATTCAATCTTGTTTCCTCTTAGGTTCCTTGCCATCAACATAGGAATTATAAAGATGATTACATGTCATCATCCCTTAGCTTAATCATCATCATGATTACTAGATATGGGTATTCAAACTCTTAGTTCATCACTAAACATTGTCACCTCTCATTAGGTAATTGTTACCTCTAGGTCCTCAGACCAAGATATACATTATACTATATATCTTCTTTTGTTTATAAGTTGATCTGTGATTAACTCAGATTCCTTCACATAACAATTAGGATGTGGTAGGAATATCCATGCCACATCTCCTATTTCATTATGCTCTTTAGATTGTCTCAAAATGACTACTTGATCAGAGTAATAAGAAAGATATCAATCTAAGAGTATCATACTTACATTGCCTTCAATAGTTGAATACCTATCCAGGGTATGCAAGAAATGAAATTAGGTAGTATGTATTTTGTTTTATATTATGTTTCTTACTTTTAACATCTCTTTAGATTTTACTACTTAGTATCTCTAATTTTTCTCTAGGTGTTTCTTTTACATCTCTTCCCTTTCTACATGAAGAGAGAAATTTTGAAACATATAAGAAAATATTAGACTAAACATATATTCTAGTCCTCTTTATTTCTTCTTGTGTCCCTAAGGGACTAACCAAAGGAAATGTTTTAACAACAACTATCCTTTTCTTATAATTATTAGGCAGAGAGAAGAAAAGGAAATATAATTCAGAATGAAAAGTTCTATCTGACATGTTACCTCTTACGGGTTATCTAGTGTCTCGACTGACTCAACGCATGGAGTCTAGTTGTCATCTACTATTTCCTTTGTCCCCTACTACCTAAAGTAGATGGACCAATATACGACATGTGTCTTAGTCCTCATCCTTATGCTCCACTAAACTATGGTCCTTGTGAGTTTTGCATATTATGCCTTGATTGTTGGGTCACCTCGTTATTTCTTCTTGGACACTGCCACCTCAGATGTCCTATCTATCCACATTTGTGGCAAGCTCGGACCCCACATTGTGTCCTAGACAAGTTCCTTGTTGATACTAAAGGTACTCTTGGAGTTCCTCGATGTATACTCCAACCTTGGTCCTTACTAGGTGACCACTGCATTGGTGTACTATATTGTTGTTGAACTGGTGGTACTAAAAACTTTGGCTATTTAGTTCCACCAAACAACTATTCCAGTGACTGTGTAGACCTACTTTTGAGGTTTGCCTCATGTTTCTTTGTCATAGACCTTTCTATCCTCCTAACAGATTCCATGAATCTGGCGAATCTCTCTCTACTTTCTAATGCAGTTGCCGAGATAGACACCTCAACATTTAGTCCTTTTTCAAAATGTCAAATCTTCTCCTGCTCAGTAGCAGCCATTTGAGGACAAACTTGCAAAAGTTCCATAAACCTATCTTCATACTCATTAATTGACATGGTTCCTTGTTGAATCTTCTCAAATTGTGAAATCTTTTCATCTAAGTATGTTTGTAAAAATACTTATTGACAAATTCTTAAAGAAATTCCTCCCAACCAACCTCTTCATCATTCCTTTTTACCTCTTCTATGGCCCACCAATGGCTAGCACTACCTTTCAAAAGGTAAACAACATGTTTGACTTTGTCAGCATTTGGGATACTAAGGATCTTAAAAGCCTTTTCTAACTCAGTGAGCCACAAATCAACATCTACTGGGACAATTGTTCTAGCATATTCTATAGCTCCTACACGATGTAGTCATTTAAAGTCTTACAACACCCATGTCACTCATTGGGAGCTGGTGCCCTAGGTGCTTGTGCTAACATCCGGTCTGTCATATGCATTACTGTGGTCATGAATTGCCTAAAAAGAGCATGAAAGGTTGGGTTTTCTAGCATAGATTCATCAAAATGGGGATTCTTAGGCATTGATTCCTCTCTTGCCTGATCCCTTACACCTACTGGTGCAGCAACATTGCTCTCAGGCACATGTTCCTCTTGTTCTCCGAAGATCTTTAAGCTATATCCCTTCTTCTGCATAAGCAAAAGTCACTATAAGATATATTGGAGGACACTAGAACAGACTCAATACCTTAGTCCTATGTCTCTGTAGACTCAGTGAATCTTAAGCTCTGATACCAAAACTTTATGATGACCCGACATCGAATCAAGCCAAATTGACACCAGTAATTATGTAGAATAAGTATTAGAAGTGGATCACTAAAAATTAAAACAATTTTGCAAAGAGATCCTTTTCCAGGAAAGTCTTAAAGAAAGATACTAAACTTTATATACATCATGGTTCACATTGTACATACATTGTACCATATCATCTCGAGGATAACATATACCAGTTGCTTTGCCCAAAAAGATATACATAAGCAACATAAAACCTCGAGACAATCAAGCCAAAAGATTAGATCATTCATAAAACCATCACGTACTGACACCAAGGATCTGAGAGTACAGAGGCGACACATAAGACTTCTATCTACAAGATACAACAAACAATACACTCAACTTGAGTTGTTACTACTACCACTGATGTTGTCCTTCCTCAGCAGTACAGTCTCAACCTCCTCATGCACATACACCTAAAAATTGTGGATCCTACAGGGTGAGACACAAGTCCTAGTGAGAGGTATAACTCTCCACCAACAATGTTATTATCATAAGTAAACAATATAAAACTGAGCAAAGGTTCTTTTATATTAATAAGAAAGATTAATCACTATTGATAAGGAGATTAGAACATTCTCATCTTTCAAAGCATTGCAACTATCTATGATAGAGCAATAAATCATCTATTCACTTTATAAGGAATATGAAGGACATGTGTATCATTTACCCCTCATATTATACCAACATTTCAAGCTTATCCTATGATAATATTATCATGGTATGATATCCATGAATCATTCTCATTTCTAGTTCTTGGCCTCAGCCAATCTTCTAGCCAAGTATTGGTTTTTACCAATCCTACAAATATACATCATTATGTTCCAGCCATGTATTGGTTTATACCAATCCTATGAAATTATAGCCAGGTATTGGACTATACTAATCCTGTGAATATGTTGCAGCCAGGTATTGGTTTATACCAATCCTGTGAAATTATAGTGAGGTATTGGATTATACCAATCCTGTGAATATGTTCCAGTCAAGTATTGGTTTATACCAACCCTGTGAAATTATAGCCAGGTATTGGATTATACCAATCCTGTGAATATGTTCCAGCCAAGCATTGGTTTATATCAATCCTACGAAATTACAGCCAGGTATTAGATTATACCAATCCTGTGAAATTACAACCGGGTATTGGATTATACCAATCCTGTGAATATTTTCCAGCTAGGTATTGGTTTATACCAATCCTGTGAAATTACAACCAGGTTTTGGATTATACCAATCCTGTTAATATGTTCTAGCTAGGTATTGGTTTATACCAATCCTACGAAATTACAACCACATATTGGATTATACCAATCCTATGAATATGTTCCAGCCAGGTATTACTTTATACCAATCCTATGAAATTACAACCAGGTATTGGATTATACCAATCCTGTGAATATGTTCCATCTAGGTATTGGTTTATACCAATCCTGTGATCCATAGTAGTTGGGATACCTTTATGTTTCCCTTTCACTTTCATTATGGGATATCAATCCCTTAAACTCATCATTGAATACCACATCACCTTTACTAGGCATTATGCCTCAGTCAAGTCATCATACCCATTCACATCCTTTATGTGATATAAGTATTCCTCATATCTCATTTTAGCATATTCAAAACACTATATCCCTCTTTTGTCTATAACCATAATGCATGTATGATCAAGATTTCATTATTATCATTATAACCATTTATTATTATTATCATTATGTTAAGGGGTTCCCATTTCCTTAGTTTTTTTTAATATTGCCATCTCTTACATCAATCTCTAGATCATGAGACTTTTATAATCATCTTATCACCTCTCACTAGGCAACAACCATCTCTAGGTCGTAAGACCTATATAAACATTATACTAGTCGTACAAGCATTTCACATGGCTTACAAGGCCCATTTAATCTGTATTATATGAAATCCTAGCTCACACCTATTCTCATTATCTCCTGATACTAGCATGGTTAGTATTTCAAGTTAATAGTAAAATCAAATACATATCATCACCATGCAGTACAAGAGAGATACACCCTTCCCATCATTAGGGTTAGGGTTTCCCTTTCTTAACCAATTAGGGGTTCAAATCATATCATTACCCTTCATTAGGGTTTGGGTTTCCCTTTTAATCCGATTAGGGTTTATAGTACATTAATCAAGAATCAAAACCCTAATTCATACTCCACACATATTAGGAGTATCAATGTATACTCATTACATGATTATTATACAAGTATAAGTTTGTCTTGCATCCTCACTAGGATGTTGAATACATCATACCCTATTAGGTTGGATCAATCCTTCTCTCAAGGTACATTCACCCACATTTATCAAAATGTATTAAAATCTTTATGTCTTAATGCATTACTTGACATAACACAATTCATGTGTTACTCAATCAAGTATATTGGATTGAGGTACTTCCACCATATCGGGCATAGGTGTGTGTACTTGACACCATATCATTCTTCCATATTGTGCTTGAGGTGTAATCTCATCACCATATCATGCATTAGGTATATCCTTATCCTCATATCGTGCATCCATATCGGGTTACTCAACCTTTAGGGTTGCATATCAGGTTTGATCCTTATGCTCATATCTCTTCAAAACCTTCATGGTATCATCCTACCCTTCATCATGTGATGAGTGATAGGCTAGACAACTGATTAGTCTCAACTAGATGAAGTGTACAAAATGATAGGGGTGTGGGGTTCCAATGCATATCTGATTTCACATTACCATGTTGGGTTTCAACACCATATCAAGTTAGGGTATATACTCGACACCATATCATGTATAAGGTGAATAATTGACCCCACATTGTGTTCAAGGTGTGTGTATATATTACTCATAATGCCCATGGGGTAAATTAATCACTATATCATGCTTGAGGTGGGCACTTAGATCACTCATATCGGGTTGCTCATAATTTAGGGTTTGTCATCTCGGGTTAAAGATACTTAGCACCATATCATGCATAAGGTGTATGTTTCATACCATATCGTGCATAAGGTGTGTAATCCATCATCATATCATTTACAAGGTATATTATTCATCCTTATATCGTGCTAGTGGTGTGTTCACATCACCATATCAGATTACCCATCATCTAGGGTTTGGCATCTCAGAATTGGGGTACTTCAACCCTATATTGGGTTGGACCGTGATCATGTCATCATCATCAAGCTCAAGACTCTTGTTCTTAATGTTCTAGTTCATGGAAAACATACCTATATCACTAATAGAACTTGTAGATTCATCAATTGTATAATGAAACTCGAAATTGAAAGTATATCATCACGTATGACAAGATTGATGGTGAATAATAACATAATTGAGTTCAAGTTATATAACCTTCCTCAAGAACAACTTCAAAGCTCCAAGATCCAAATATTCACATTCCTAAGGTTGAAGATGAGCTTATCAAAGGTCCAAGACTTGAGTTCCTCAACACTGTGCACGATACCTCACCACTTCTGGCCAATATCCCTTCACTTGGCCGATATCACTTTGCTATGGCCGATATCACTTTGCTATGGCTGATACCAAGGTTCTATGCATGATACCCCTTCACCTATGAATGATACCAAGACACTATGCACAATATCTAAGAGCAAGAGGGTGGTATGTTTTGAAAAATTTCACTAATAGGTGAAAGGAGTGGTATATATAGTTGAGGTTCATGAAAAAGAGTGTATATGAGGTGTCATTATTTTAAGCTACTAGGTGCCACATGTCCATGCATGGTTGATACGTGTACATGCAAGCACTCATATTTATCTTGACATGATAAACACTTGAGGATAATCTAGAGATGAAATTTTGACCATCACTTATCTTGTTGGATAGGATATTTTAATTCAATCACCACTGTATTCACAACCCGATACAATTTTTCCAAGGAAGTTGTAAACCGATACACTTCACCTCCTTAAGGTGCTTATCCCGTCACAGACAAGGCCAAGAGTTCACAAACCGATATGAGGCATCCTCTATGGCTCCTTGGCCGATAGGCACTCTCATATGAACTCAACAACCCGATACAACTTAAATTAGGGTTTCACATTCATCCCTTTCTTGGTCTTTTCATCACCAAGAGTACTATCACTCAAATATGATTCAAACATGGTGTCTCCTTCTTTATCTTTCTTCTAGATGATTCTAAGAGAGAGTAGGGACACTCTAGAGGTGGTAATTTTGCATATCCTACGTTTTGGGTAAATTACAATTTGTACCTAAATTGGTACACAAGGCACTGAGATTATTCAAACAAGTTCAAGATTGGAATTTAGGCTTTCTACACGCCTCCCCTTGGCATCATTCTCTCTTTTATGATGCTAAAACACGTAAGGCACTTTAAACATGTGACATATTGTAACATAACTCCTCTTCTTGGGTAAATTGCATTTTGGTCCAAAACATGAGAACATTGCTCACACATCATTCAAATAGGACCAAACTTGAAACATACGTTTGTCACCTGATACAAAACACTTTAGAGAATTATATTTAAAGTTCAAACAAACTTATTTAAGCCAAAAATAGGGTTATCCCGAAACCCAGGTCAGGGATGTTACAATAGTCCCATGAGAAAACAATATAAATAATAGTTTGTCTATGTTTGTGGTTGTGAAATAGTTCTTTTATGTTTAAGTACTCTCCATTTGTTATCTAATTTTGCAGTGACAACTTCTGACCAACTATATAATAAGTACTTTATTCATGTTTGATTTACTCAATACATTCCATCTTTCTATATTTGTGAATAGTGCATTTTTTCATTTGTACTTTATTGTCATATAGTTATAATGTAATTTTGTCTCTTAGTTCCACTTCCACCACTAAAATTAAAATACCAAGAAATGATAGTTTATTCTCTTATATCATCTATTATCTCGTCCATCATTTGCTACTATTTTTATATCTTAATCGGATTAAGCAGAGTGTAATTGCATTATAACATCTGACTCCCGTTGAATAACTCTCATCTTAATTATATGTATATAAATTTATAGTTTTTATAATCCTGGAGACTTGACAATATATAATATATTTTGTCTAAATATCAAATGTATTTTATACTAGTAAATATTTCTAAAAATCGAACAAGGATTCTGTGTCAGTCATAGAATTTATTCAGATATGCCAATACCTTTACAAAGAAAGATATGCCGAGATGAAAAATAGCTCCATAATAACCAATGTGATTACAACACTCCTCTCCACTAAACCTCTCAAATATTTTGGTTGGTTGGATTTAGATTGAGTCATTGTGGGTGGGCAAGCCTCGAAGGTGTTCGTAAAAAAAACTTAGTTTTAAAGCGACGAAACAAAAGAGCGACGCCTATTCTATAGGACAAGTCCTATAGAAACTCCGTAGGATCCAATAAGATTGTGTTATAGTGGGTAATTTGCGTTTATCTCTCCTTATTTTTTTGAGGGGTTGGGTTTTGAAGATGAATGAGAAGGAGATAATGCATTTTGATTGGCTGTCCTATATAAAAAGTATAGGACTCGTCCTATACTATTACCTTGCACAAAAGAGCACTTGAATCTAGTCATATGGGTTGGTGGTCGACCTATAGATGTTTATAAAATGAGTTCATTAAAAATTACTTGTTTGTTATTTTTTTCAATGTTTGAAAATAACAATAAAAACATTTCAACACTTTATAAGTCAAGTGTATTGCCAAAAGGTAACTAATTATTGTTTTAAATCCCAAATAGACCAGTTATTAATTTACTTTTACATTATTCGAAAAGCATACAACAGCTAGCTGCTGAGTTTAGTGTAAAATAGGAGAAAATGATACGACTACCATTATTAAATACAATAAAAAAATACAACTTCTTTTTGTCATTTAAACATTCTTAATTCTTCTAGTAGTTTACTACACAACATAAAATAAAAAAATACAACTGCTGCAATTAAATATAGATAATTTACTTATATTTCGTTTGCAACACGTTTTACTAGATATACATTATTATAGGATTAATTATAATATTTAGTTTAGTTAATTGGGAGTTGTGGGTGCCTGCAGGTCACTCTTAAAACACATGAAGGAAGCCTATCAACATGAGTTTAGGCAATTTGACGTAGATGATAATTGTTTTTACCTAAACCCTACTTATTCGAATCGACCCATTAACACCCACAGATTTTACCCGGTTATTTACTTGTCTACTCCCCATCAATCACCATCTGTAATGAGGTGCTCCTCTCGTTAGCTCAGCACAAAATCCTCTACCAAAACTACGAGTAGCTCGTCGTCAAGCCTAAAGCGCATAACACAAGTGGATCCTGAAGATGATTAGTTGTTCACCTCACCCTCTCTGCGATGGAACTTCCCAACGGACGTCTATCCTGAATGGATTGGGTCCATGGCCATTTGCAGGATTGTACTGCAGGGTTGGAATGCCCCGCACGCGAATAAAGAAGAAAGGGAGTGGAGTGGCATATTGGTTGGTGGCAGTGACAACAGAAACAAGCCAAGCAACCGGCTAGGATGTATCCTAATCTCCGCACACAAATGGAATGAAAACGTACGTCCACCTCGTCCCGAGGTACTCCCCGTATCGGATGGCGCAGGCTATAGTAATTCGATCGGCGGTGTATGTACACGTAAACGGCAGTGGCAGGGATTTAACTAGGTAGCTTCAATCCTGATGGCGGCGCAACAGAGGGAGGGGGGGGGGGCGGGGAGGGACGAGCAGCAAGTAGAATCAAATACATCTCCTCACCATCCCCTATCCCTGTCGTTAACGAAGTGGCTAGTGACGGCGATGTCGCAACCGTAAACCGAGGGCAACATATCCCCACACCTACTGGAGTTATGAATCCTTGTTTTGGTTTTGCTTTCCCCTATACTAAAAGAATACAGAAACAAGCAGATACAGACAAGATTCAAAGTGAATCGGATCAGAAACTCCGACATTCGCCTACCCAACAATCTCACTGCCTGTGTATTTATTCATCAACCGCGCGCGCGGCAGAAAGAGCGGTTTGACCACCGTCCTCTATTATAACAATACTAGAAGGATTGAATTGGATTGATTTGCATTTAGTAGGATATGTAACAGGCTAACAGCCGAACCATTCCACTATTTTGACTTTCTTTTTTAAGGGAAACGATTGCTACTTATTTATTCAAATCGTTCCTACCTATATTTACGAGAACTTCATCTGGGAAATTTCCCATTGTCATGGTTCTATATGGATTTGAAGAGCCTTTGTGGCTTGGCAGGGGTTTAAATTAGCTATTCCAAACTTGTCGTTCCATTGTGTTTCCCTTTATTCTATGTCATAACTTACATTTTAATTCTTTTAGGAATGGATTTTTCGGTAATTATATGGCTATGATTTAATGAGTCGCAACCACAACAAGTCCATAACAACAGATTTGATTACCCCTTCATTTCCAATAGTTCTTAATAACCCCTCCTTTGTTTCATTTCTAAAAATCCCTTACCTTTTCGTGAGTTCATTTGACGAAGATACAACTTGCTTTTTTCACCATCAAGCACTAGCCACAGTGTTCACACCCATGTTACCTTTCATGAAATTCCTAAACGTCCTCTCTCTTATATCAAATTCCAAATAACCCCCAAATTTCAACTAACCCCTTCATCCACCTTTTCCCTTACCTCTTGCTCACAACATTAACACTATGTTCGGCAATTTAATAGTTATATATGTATATTTTATTAAATCATACTATATAATATCTATATTTCTAATATGAGTAAATTACCAATATTATTACACTATTTGTATATGATCTATAAATCTTTAACCCCAGCCAACGCAACTCAGCTCATCCCAAAGAATTTGAACACTCTGTGTCATTAGATGTCTGTGCGTATTTTAGGTTCTTCTAATTTTGTAACGTCCCCGATTCAACTACCTGATTTTCTTCCTTCAAAAATCAAGTAGCTAAATCTGAACCGTTAATATGACACCAAGAATCAAAGCATAAGAGTGAGATAAGAAATATTTTATTTCAAAATATTACACTCTTACAAAAGATATTTTTACATTATCTCCTATATCAATAACAAAAATGATACATGAGTTTAAAATTAAGCTTGATCCGCCTTTGATTCTTGACACCCTTCAGGATCTTTTCAAGATGAGTCTTCAACAAGGAAAGGTCCTACAAATAATATAATTTGCAACATGGAAGAATATGTCGCAACCCAATTGGGAGAGTATGGGCTAGATAAATATCTAAGTATGGGAAAATAGAGAATAGCAACATGACACTATTAACACAATTTTATTCTAATATAGTACTCCAATAACTAAAGCATCGGTTGAGATATTCATAAAGTAATTATCAGATGACAACTCTATCAAAAAGTTAGAACAATATCGAGGAGCATTAACCATAATTGTAGATATATCTTAAATAAAGAAGAAGGAGACTTTATTCCATAAACGAGCTTAACTACAACTCTCAGAGAAGGTGTCAATTCACCTTGGGCAACTGGTCTGCAACCACAAAAACTTGCTTAGCTAAGACTTTAGTCCATTAGGGTCATCAAAACACCTGTAAGTACCCTGACACACCCCCAACCACTCATGCACACTGCATGCTCTACTCATTGAATTAGATTACAACATGCAGCCACTGGTCGCCTTTCCAAGACTAGAAGAGGGTGCTCCTTGCACAAAATGCCACTTGGATAATCATTAGTTAGCATGCTTAATATTTGCAGGAGATTATTTTCCATTACTAACTTGGTCATGTCCGACTCTACATGACCAACCCAAGTGTGGGCCTGAGTATGGTAGAGTATTATACTCATCCATCCCTGACTCCAAAGGACTTAGATTCGGATCCCAAATGTATCAATCCACAGCCAAGACATGCCAACTCTGTTACCAACACATCTCCCAATATAAGGTTTAGAATTAAAAGA
Organism: Alisma plantago-aquatica; assembly: GCA_963693085.1. NCBI lineage: Eukaryota > Viridiplantae > Streptophyta > Magnoliopsida > Alismatales > Alismataceae > Alisma > Alisma plantago-aquatica. Next base: position 317,218,599 of record OY856411.1, on the reverse strand, counting down.
AAATCATCAAAGATATACAACTCAAAATTATGGCTAGTCAAAATTAATGAGGTCAAAATGTAGTCATGAATAAATGAATCACTAGTTGAGTATTTCACTATGACACCTAAATGTAAACTTGTGAGATTGTGGAATTGAATCAGACAAATCTATGGCCAGAAGCATGCAAGAGGTTAGGGAGTTCCCCGGTGCAAACACGGAACGAATTAAATAACCTTTCCTCTTTACTGGCTACATGCATCAGTGAAACAAGCTTCTAGTCACCTTAGAAATGTTTGATGGAATTCCACTTTTCAACAATATCACATGACTCAATTAATAGGGAGAAATAAAGGAAAAAGGAACCAAAAGACAATAGGACAAGAATCCAAAGAAATGCTTGATTATCATCTAAAACCTTTGAACTCAATTTTGAAGGATAATTTGGATGAATATATGAAAGTCGTACCTAGATTATCAATAAAGTGGTTGTGCATAGTTGATCCCTTATTCATTCTTTAGGAAAGTATATGAAGTATGCCTATACTTTTACTACATATAATATCAAACCATTCTATACCATACCTTTTTTTAATGTTGTCTTGATATTATAGATTGCGATTGGAATTGAATATCATATTAAACAATAATAAACCCTGCTTTTTGTATGAAAAAAATGTGGGAACCATACCTGTATATGTCCTTAATACATATTTCCACAAGAAGACCATAACATCATTAAATATATCCAATCTTGATATATTTGGGAAGCATTCTGTCACATTTCCCATTTCCTCGATCCTCATTCCTAGCTAGATCAACTTCTAGGGTTTCTCTCACTAGGGTAGAAGAGAAATGGCTTATATATTCTAGAGAAAGGATATTGTGGAAGACATAGTATTGGGTTTCTCTTACTATGGTGGAGGAAGGAGGTAGTAGGTTTCTATAGAGAGAGTGTTTGTTGGGAGGTGGTTCCTTTCACTAACATAGAGAAAGAGAGAGTGGTTTGCTAATCTAGTGAGAGATGGGACGTTTATGGTGAAGGAGATGGGAAAGGAGGGAGAAGGGATGTTCACCTTTTCTTTGGGATGAAGAGGAGAGAACTTGTAATTATGGTGGAGTGAATGAGGGCTCCTTTTATAGGAATAGTGGAGGGTAGCATGGTCCTAATTGCAAAAAGTATATGGATGACACATGGGTATATGTGCGTCATCTAAAGAGAGATGATTTGTAGTTAAGTGACACATGGATGTGTATGTGTCATCTTAAGAGAGATAAATTCGTGGCAATATGACACATGGATGCATATGTGTCATCTTAAGATATCTATCAAGGATTAGTTGACACATGGTAGAATATGTGTCAAACATTAGGATGTGCTAGGTGTTTTAGAGATGAGCATGACACAAAGATCCTTTATTTACCTAATAGTGTGTTTGCTCAAGATATCTACTTGTTACACAACTACATGCTTTCCTCCATAAGAAACTTGCTTGCCACCCAACTACCTACTTGTGTGCTTACCCACCAAAATGTTAATTTTCAAAATTGGAAAAAGTATCGCAATTATATTTTCAATATATAAAAGCTTTTAAATAAACCATAACTGATTATTTTAACATTAAAATTGATTTTACAAACAAATTCTCAAAGAAGCTTATTTTAATGAATAGCTCTAAATAAGGAGTTTCAATTTGGGCTAGAGATCAGGATGTTACAAATTTAGTTCAGCTCGATATGAGACATTTTGGATGAAGTTCAGGTTGGTACTCATGTTGTGTTCATTTTAGGCTGGGGTTTGGGTTTCAATATTTTAATTTCATTTTTACTAATATTTGTCATAAAACACCTTTTACGATGTTTAGATGAGGTTGGGTTGGGTTAAGGTCAGGTCCGTTTCACACTCTTTACGGCTCTTATCTTTTATTTGGGTTGAACATGTCAAGGTCCGATTGATGTGTTAATAAGGATTTGTATCAAAATGTTAAACAAAAAATCCCAAAAATTGGATCAAATTTCAATACCTAATTGGATCCAAATGTTCTATTTTAGATATTATATAACAAAGTGTGCGGTACCAAAATATCGAAAATGGTAATGTACATCAATATTTGTTGAACTCGACTCAAACCTTGACCCAAACATATTTAATGGATTTAACCTGACTCAAACATATACAAGCTAACACGACTCCATCCCATACAATCGTTGCTCAAAATCAAGAGAAAACTAACATAAGCATGTATAGGCATGACCAAATTCAAACAAGATAACCATATTTTATTGTCAATAGTAGTAAAATTGGAATAGAAAATATGGGAATCTGAAACCTGACACAAATTGGACACAACCCAAACAAACCAGAGCTGAATTAGATATGTCACAATTGAATTGACTAGTATTAGGTTCTACGATATTAAGGGTTTATCTGGGTTCCATGTTATGAGGATATGACCAACCCATGTAGACCTGACCCAAACTCATCCTGACCCAAACACCATAAAAGTAGTTTATTTAAAATGTTATCAAAATAATAAAAGGTTGAAACCTAACACAACCCAAATTGATAACGACTTGACTGGATAATGACTCGAACTAAATCTAAAGTGTCTCATATCAACACAAACTAAATTTAACCAGAAGAAAATCCGAACATACCCATAATAACATATCACCATCATCATCATAATCATCATCTAAGCCTTAGTCCCAACTATGTTGTGTTTGATTACATGGATCCTTCATTTCTGTTCAACTCTATCATGGGTCATATCCTGGTCAAGATGTAGAGATTCAAAATCTCTCTTTATAAGCTCTTCCCATATTAATTCAGACCTTCCTCTTTTTCTATTAGTCATGCTTGACTCAATAGAAACCCATAATAATGTAAAATGTTCTAAATTGTCTGGATGCTTTGAGTTGCATTAGACCAAGTTTAAAATTAAATTATCATCTACTATATAATATTATACTTAGCAAGAATTTATTGATATCAGAATTAAAAACAACACATATTAAATTTTATACAAAGTATACATAATAAATTATCCAATTGCATAAATGAATTATATAGTTGTTGAACAAAAGAATGAATCAAAGAAAAATTGTGATAATGGCAATAGATGGGAGGTGATTGAAAAGGTAACTGAAGGGGGTTAGTAGTAATTTGGTCAAAGAGAAAGGGTCATATTTGGATTTTGTTAAAAGAGAGGGGGGGTTTTAGGAATACCTAGAAACTTAAGAGAGGATTTAAAAGAATATCTCTTTTTATTTACATAATACTTTTTAATGTTCTAATATATAAATGTTAGAATACATTATTGTAGAACTAAAAAATTCTAATTATTTTTGGGTATTGCATCACAAAATGTGTAAGGCTTGCACTTAGGTCAAACATCCAGGAGGGCATGATCCCTCAATGATCTAGGTCAACATACAACTAATGCAGAGACATGTCAGGAAATATTACCTATGTCAGGATATGAAACCCAGACATCCCATCTAGGAGAAGATTAGGTGAGGGTGTAACTGGGGCTCCATCCCCCTCCCAAATCTAAAAATATATATTATGCAATTATATCATAGCTATATACTTTATATATATGCCTTTTGTAGATATAATATCTAGGAACTTGTTAGTTGGATTGCTATTCACATCCTTTATTTAGCCAAGTGACGTTTATTGATTCCTACTCCCATCATACTTTATATATATATATTTTATTAAACTATAATATATATATATATATATAATTCTAATATGAGAAAATTACTACTATTATTACATTATTTGTGTATGATCTATAAATCTTTAATTCAGACCAATGCTACTTATTTCTACCCAAAAAAACTGAATGCTATGTGTCATTAGATGTATGTGTGGCTTTCAGGTTCATTAAATTTAGTTTAGGTCAATATGAGATATTCTGGATGTAGTTTGGGTTGGTACTCGTGTTGTGTCCATTTTGGGTCGGGGCTTAGGTTTCAATATTTTAACTTTATTTTTACTAATATTTGTCATAAAACACCTTTTATGATGTTTGGATAAGGTTGTGATGGGTTAAGGTCAGGTTTAATACAACGAGTTTGAGTCAGGTCTGTGTCACACTCTTTACAACTCTTATCTTTTATTTAGGTTGAACATGCTAAAGTCTGGTTGATGAGTTAATCAGGATTTGCATCAAACGTTAAACAAAAAAATATCCCAAAAATCTGATCAAACATTTTCTTTTGCAAACCTACAGAGTAATCTTATTCATCATGTACTCCTATGACAGACAAACCAATGGTTACACTAGCATCTAAAATATGTGATGTGTCAGCTCAACATGACTAGTGTGTGTGATGAACTCCGACCAACATGGCCATTTGTGACACCTAATATCCTACTTCGCTATGCATTTTGCCAATGCATATGAAGCTCCATTGCTGGTTCTTCCACAATGTTCAATTCTAATGTCCCCTAACTCATTGCTCAACTGTTTAATCATTTGATACACATGCTTATACATCACGTTGATGTTAACTTTTCCATTAAGTGTCTTGAACACCATCTGATTGTCAATAAATATCACAATATATTGATTCATTGTAGCCCCTCCTTCGTACTCATCAACACAACCCTTAGTTCCATTTCTAGCACATTATTAAAGTAGAACTTGTGCGCCCCACCAATTACACAGCTCCCCACATGGTCTCACACCACCCAACTTGTTGTCCTGATTTTATTTCTTTTAATAGAGAAGCATCCACATTTATGGAGACCCTCCCCTGGGGTGGCGATGTCCAACCATCTCTTACTTGTGCAATACTCATTCTTTGAGTCCCCAAGATATCATTACATTCGGTATCAGAATGTAATATTTCCTCAATTTTGGTAAATTTGAGATATATAAATAAAAGGCTTTATTGAATAAGAAAAATTCTCAAATTATATTTGATAGAGTAACAATGATGACCACATTGTGGCATGGGTGCAACCCATTGCCCAAGTAAGGCCCATGAGACTATTTTCTTTGCAGATATGTTCTTTTGGTACAAGTTAAAGAAATGAGAGAAATCATGCATAACTAAAAGATAGTGGCTTTATGATTTGTTAGAAAACAGAATTATGGAATATTGAAAAAGTTTCCATTGGAAAATAAAAAAATGTAGTGTTCAGATAATTAATGGAGTAATTGTCTAACCAATAATGACAACATAATGTTTGAGGCATCAAATAAGAATATTTTGATCTAATGTTTGGTAAACTTGAAGATAATAAGGAAAAGAAGAGAATTCTAGAATTTGATAGGAAAAGGAATTCCGATGTGGGTTGGGTAATTAATTTAAAAATATCCTAAATAAGCAATTTTTGATTGTCAAACTTATTCCAATAAAACCCAAAAATTGGATAAAGATTGGAAAGGATATTAACGACTTACCCTCCAAATTTGGTAGCAAAAAGATGTCCCCAGAAGCCTAGGTAAAATAGTAAAGAGAGAGTGTAACACCCTCCCTAAGAACACACATACACCTAGCAGAAGACACACAGAGTTATCCATAACTCGTTCACTTAAGGGGGGCATTACATAATACTGACATTCATAACAACAATATAATTAATCACTTAGACTTGAAAGATAAACATTAAATATTCTCATAATCGTTCTTTCAAAAGGGAACATAAAGGTTATCACATGATCTCTTCTAAATTTTCTAAACATGAAAACATATATTAGAACCTATAAACCTGAGGATCATCATACAATTGGCACTCCACTAAATCTTATTCTTCTTTGTCTTTGTGCTCCAAGTCTTTGAGTGCTATTTCTACTCCTATTCCTCACCTGTCGACATCTCGTCCTCAGCCATGCATTAGAAACATGATTATTAGTGTAAATGTCATGAGTATCCTATATGTTCAAACTAAAATAATGCGATATTATAAAATATTCTTAAACATTATAAAATGAAACTAACATTACACTATGTAAAAAATCTAAAACATATATCGTCTTTTTGTTTATATTATCTCTTGTCTTTCTTACTTATCTTACTATGGGGACTTGTACTCTGATACCTAGGTCTCATGGCTTGGACTAAGGTGCTTGGGTTGTTGGTATGTATGCCCATAGAGCCATTCATATGATGATTGTAATGGCATAATTTGTAAATGATTTGAATAATAATAAAGGCAATTTTTATCTATATGTTTAATCAGTTTTGAGATAATGATATAACATGTTAGATGTCTAAATAATTGTATTACTCAATGACATATGTATTCGGGTTGAGGACCTGAACAATGAGATCATATGGATGTTAAGAGTGTACATTCTTGTTATGTCCCTAGTCAGTTGTTATTGTAGAAATAACCATAGACATCAATAACACAAAAGACTAGAGTGTGTGTTGGTTGATGACAGAGTCTCATTAGTCATGATATGTGATATCAAACCAAGCACACAAATACATGTTAGAGAATAGTGTATCAGACACACCCACCATAAGAGTGATGCATGGAAACCATACTTACTTAGTCAGGATCATCTCTTATAGTATCGGTGGTGACTGTGGTTCTTAGACTTGAAATCACTACACTCATCACATGTGATTGGGTACACTTTGACATCATCAAACACCGTCCTGAAACATGGGTTGTTATAATGGTGATGATTGGGTGACTTTGACACATGGGGACTTGACTGTGATTGATAGATATGGAATTTGTCCCTCCTAAGGGAGTGTGATATCCTGGCCACTTGAGGAGTGAGACTGAGAAATGCATGACCATGGACATGTAAGTCAATATATGATGTTGAGCTTACATATATCTTAGTCAGTCTAGTCTGACTCAAGAAACATGGATTGGATGTTTATAGAGGATGACAAGTCCATGCCTCAAGTTCAATCCAGATATCAATGACAAAGGAACTATACATTCCCTGTAACACCAATAATAGATTGTATGTTGAAAGTTGTTCTGCAACTTTCCTCTTCACTTGGGTAGCACTGATGTGTGACTAGGCACCACTCTTTTCTTGTGATGTCATAAGTTAGTTATGGACATTCACTACCAATGTGAAATGGAACCTATAGGGTCACACACAAATGATTAACCTGGAAGAGGAATTCATCCATGAATGATGTTTAGATTGATTACTAAAGTGTTTAAGTACTCAATTAAACATTCAATCGATAGACTTGACTCAGAATCATCAATTTCAAGTGTTGAACCAATTGATTAGGGTGTCAGATTGATTGAGAGCTGCATTGACTAAGTTCTGCACAACCTGGACCACCAACTGTCTGGTTCACTAGGTGAACCGATCAGTTCATGGTCAGTGAGACAACCGATTCACACTGGTGAACCGATCGGTTCACATGGACCAACTAAGCAGGTATTGTGTTTCCTGGTTTGTGAGAAAAGGTTTTCATTTCACTTGTTCAATTTGATTGGGACAAGAATTAATCTTTGCATTAATTCGAAACGAACAAGGAAAGTCAATTGTGGGAAAGTCTAGGAAGTGAAATGACCAGTTGACTAAGTGAACCGATCTATTCACGTTCCCAACTAACTGGTTAAAAAGTAAACCGATCGGCTCACCTTTCAAAATGACCAGTTGAGTTGTGAAATGACCGATTCGCCTGCCGCAGTACAATCAATTCATGGAAATTCTAGACCCTTCTACTCCCGCACAGACTAGGAACCCTGACCCTGCCCTCTACTATAAATAGAGGGGTACATGGGGGATTCTCAGAACATCAATTACTCTACAAAGTTTTTGTGCTCTCTGGTTGTGGTAACCGAGAGAGCCCAAGCAAGTTCTACCCATCTAGGGAGGAACAATGAGTGAAAGACAACTGTAGAAAAGTGATTGATTGTGGGAGAGTGTCTCGGAGACTCGTATGCCAACAGAAGGGGATGAATCCTTCTAGTCTATCCATATCTAGATGACTAGAGTTCCTGGTAGTCCGTGTGGACTATCTGTAGAGGTGGGAGATTGTTGCCGCTCAGGAGTATGACTGTCAACCGTAGTCCGGATCTACACCAGGAGCTGCACAGATGTCGTTGAAGACTAGGTGGTAGAAGACCACACTATCTATGAGGTATTGTTGTTGAGCAAGCCTCAGGACCAGGTATATCTCAGTAAACAATCTTTCCTATTGCATAGTTGTTGATGCGATCTGCTGGTTATAGGTTTGTGGTTGGATAATTTTTTTTATTTCCGCTGCCTATTTTGTCCCACAAAACCCAACAATGGTATCAGAGCCACACCAACATACTTTGTTTTAGGATTAATCGATATGATTAGATTATGGTTTTTAGCCATTTATTTATTACATGTGATGTGAATACTTTAATTGGCTAATGTGCATATCCGGTTAAACACCACACATCCCTATATACATGATATGGTATATATATGCAATCGATAAGCGTCGCCCCAAAATAGTTTTGATGGTGGATGTGTAGCGTGGTTATGGCGTATAAACCCCTATGTGTGTGCTTGGTTGGTTGTGGTTTTTTGCATCTCAGTCTGCATATTGATTCCTTTCTTCTATTCCAGATGTAACTCGAGATAACTCGAGCGTTCTCTTCTACCTTTGCTCCCCCAATATGTAACTGAGGTTTCCCAAAGAATTTGTAAAAGTAGGATAGTTTTATTTCCTATTATTTTGAAGAATGGTGGGTTCCCAGATGAGCAAAACAACCGACTGATGGTTTGAGATGAGCGGATGGTGGCCTAATAAGGAACACGACAACCCGGCGAACCAACCATCTGGAGGAGCCATACGATCAGTTGGTGACAACCAACCGACCGGCTAGGAGGCGAGTTGATTAGTCATAAGATGAGATAGTCAACCTGAAACGGCCCAAGTACAAATCTTCATCAACAAAATGTTGCTACATGTGATGTATACCTAGATAACCGTAATTCCTTATGGCTCAAGGAATTACAAATAGGATGGCCATAATTATTGTTTTATCACTTCACATGTTTTCTTATGGGATATAGCATGTATATGATACATACTATATATGTGGTGATTGGATATGTATATGTATATAAATACCAAACCCCTCATTATAATATTAAGTCTTAGATGCCTTCCATAACCATCACACATGAAAAGCTTGATCGACAAGCGTAGGCATCCCAAGGGTGGTGTGCTACTTATCTCGTAGAAGTGTGATGGTCATTGTGTGGGCCCACCAAGCGTGGTGCACTCTTATCGTGTTCGCTTTTGGGTCAGGCTTAACTAAGTGGTCTTATTGAGATTAAGCACTTAGAGGCATGGAGATGACTATGGCAAAGAGTTATGTATATCATCTATCCAAGAATTTCTAAAGATGCAATTGGTAAATGTTACCTACCTTAATAATTGATTATGGACAACACCAAAGTTGGATGAGGAGGGCACTTCTCAAGCTTAGGGACCATATTCTACCCCTTGTCAGATTTGACATTGGGAATGGTGAATCCATCTCTCTTTGGAATGATCATTGGCTGAAAGGGAGATTCCTTGAAGAAGTTATCAGCCCTAATTTGAAACTCCAAAGTGGGTTCGATCAGACCAAAACTCTGTAAGGTTTTATTTCTAAAGGTAAATGGAAACTCACTACTACCAGAGGTACTGATGCATTTAACATGTAATGCTTAAGCACTCACCTACTGGATCACGATGCATTCTTCCTTGAAGGGATCAACTAGTACACCCTTAGTGGTGCTTGGGACCTAATCCGCACGCCTAAACCAAAACCTGGCTGGGCTGCTTGGATTTGGAAAGCAAGAATACTGAAATGTATCAAAATTTTCAGCTTGAAACTCCTTCTAAATAGATTGATAACTGAAAAATTCCTACAAGGTAGAGGCATCTCCCTAGCATCCAGGTGCACCCTGTACAAGCTGGACTCCGAAAATGCCTCACACCTCATGTGGCGTTCTAGTAATGCCACTGAACTATGGTAGAGAGCCCGATCTCTCATCCCAATTATGCCTATATGCAAGGAAGATACTCTGAACATTTTGGGGGAAAATGAGAAGATTATATGCATGCTCATCCTTTACCAGATTTGGCAGATGAGAAACAAAAGTATTTTTGAAGATACAAGGCCAACATCTAGCTTAGTGTGGAAAAAGATGATAGTTGATTATAATTTGTTACTGCATAGATATGTTCCTTTGCTTTTTTGCATAGATAGGACCTTATATTCCTTTTATAATCCACTTGTAAAGATGGTTACACTTTTTTTAGATTAGAAGAATAACACTTACTGATAAAAAAATTGATTATGGACACTAGCGTTGGCCGAGTAATAACTCAATTGTTTTGGATCTTGGCTCACTAGAAGGTTGTACACTATAATCTTTTTAATTGACGGTGAGGGATATCAATTTGATAAAAATAGTGGGAGTGATAATTAATTAAAGGCATAATTAAATATCGTCAACTTTATTCAAATCAATCAAAAGGAGTTTTGGCAAAATGCAAATGTTTTCTCTTGTAGAATCAAATGGCAAAGAAATCATCGTTTAAATTGGGAAATTTAATTGAGATAAATTTCAATAACTGGTTAAGGACTATGAGAAGTGTTTTGCATATTACTAAGATACCAGTGGCCGTAGAATCCACTCTATGTACACTTAAGGCATTATTTGAGGCACAAAAAAAGAAGGATAGTTCCATAATAGTGATAAGTGGCATGGAGTCCAAGGACACATGCAAGACAAAGAAGAGTTCTCCCGCCAAGCTAAAGTCCAAGTCTTCTACGCTCAAAATATGGAGAGGATTAAGGGAATCAAGGAAGATGAAGCAAGAGATAGAGATCTCTACTTCCGATGTATACATGATTGAGATTAACTTTACTACTTCTTCATCATGGGTACTTGATACCAGATGTGGATCACACATTTGTTCAAATGTGAAGGATCTAAAATGAAGTAGGCCTTTAGCAAAACGTGAGGTTGAACTACGTGTTGCTAATGGCGAAAGAGCTACTTCCAGTGCAGTTGAAATCTATGAGTTATCTCTGCCAAGTGGGATGATAATAGAGTTACAGAACTTCTATTATGGACCTGTCATAAATAGGAATATCATTTTTGTATCTTTTTTGGACAAGGACAGATTTGAATTTCTTATTAAGAATGAAAAGTGTTCCATTTCTAAAGATGGGATCTTTTATGGAAGTGCCCGAATGTCTTACGGTCTATACTTGATAGATCTACAAACAAGTGTATAGAACATAAACACCAAAAGACAAAAACTCAATGAGTCAAACAAAACATACCTTTGGCATTGTTGTCTAGGGCACATAAATGAGAATCACATATCTACACTCCATAAGGATGGTTATCATACTCTTTTGATTATGAATCAATAGAGACATGTGAATCTTGTTTGTTGGGTAAGATGACCAAGGCTCCCTTTTTAGGAAAAGGTGAGAGAGCGAGTGATCTATTAGGACTCATACATAGTGATGTATGTGGACCTTTTAGAACAAATGCTAGAGGTGGGTATCAGTACTTCATTACCTTTACTGATGACTTTAGTAGGTATGGTTATGTTTACTTGATGAGACATAAATCAGAAACCCTTGAAAGGTTCATGGATTTCATGAATGAAGTACATAACCAACTTGGCAAAAGTATTAAGGCACTTTGATTTGATCAAGGTGGAGAATACTTAAGTCAAGAGTTTAAGGAACTTTTGAGAGCCCGTGGTATTGTATCACAATGGACTCCACCAAGAACACCACATCATAATGGTGTGTCAAAAATAAGGAATCACACATTACTTGACATGGTGCGATCTATGATGACTGTTGCTGATCTTCCAACTTCCTTCTTGGGTTATATTCTTGAAAACGCCGCATATAGACTTAACCGTGTACCATCTAAATCGGTTCAAAAGACACCATATGAGATATGGCATGGGAAGCATCCCAATTTGTCTTTTATGAAGATTTAGGGTTGTGAAGCTTATGTTAAGAAAATGTTTTCTGAAAAGCTTGGACCCAAATCAGATAAATGTTATTTTGTTGGATACCCTTTGGAGACCAAATGATATTACTTTTATACACAATCTGACAACAAATGTTTGTTTCCAGAGATGTTGTATTCTTAGAAAAGGAATTTATTTCCAAAGGAAGAAATGGGAGGAAAGTAGAACTCGAAGAGGCTCAAGACCAATCAAAAAACATTGAATCAATAGATGAACAAGAGGAAAATAGAGATTCACAAGTGGTTGTGGAATCTCAGTCTTCTCAAGTAACATAGGAACCTCGTAGATCTAGTAGGATACGCCTTGAGCTTGAGAGATTTGAATATCTTGTGACTCAAGAAGGTGGTGAGTTGGTCATAGATGATGAGCCAACCTCCTATCTAGAAGCTATGCAGGGACCAAATTCTAAGAAATGGCTTGAGGCCATGAGATCTGAGATGGAATCCATGTATACCAACAAGGTAGGACCTTGGTGGATCCACTGAAGGGGTAACACCGATAGGGTGCAAGTGGGTCTTCAAGAAGAAGACCGATATGGATGGAAATGTGCAAACTTATAAATGCAGATTGGTTGCAATGGGTTTCAGACAAGTTCAAGGTGTTGATTATGACAAAACCATTTCTCCATTTGCCATGATTTAGTCCATCAGGATCATACTTGCTATTACAACCTAATATGACTATGATATTTGGCAGATGGATGTTAAAACTGCATTCCTTAATGGGAATTTTGTTGAGGATGTGTACATGAAACAACCTAAAGGTTTTATAAATCTAAAGGATGCAAATAAAGTCTAGAAGCTACAAAGGTCAATCTATGGATTGAAGAAAGCATCTTAGAGTTGGAATCCTTGATTTGACAAAGCAGTCAAAGAGTTTGGCTTTAGTCAAAATGAAGATGAATCTTGTGTGTACAAGAAGGTTAGTGGGAGCGTGACTACATTCCTCATATTGCATGTAGATGACATATTGTTGATGGGGAATGATATATTTGCTTTACAAAAGGTAAAGACATGGCTTGGAAATACATTCTCAATGAAAAACTTAGGAGAAGCATCCTATATCTTAGGAATCAAGATCTATAGAGATAGATCTAGAAGGCTTCTTAGACTAAGTCAAAGCACATACATTGACAAAGTGTTGAAGAGGTTCAGCATGGAGAACTCAAAGGGAGGAAACATACCCATGAGGCATGGAGTTCCCATCTCTAGAGCTCAATGTCCCAAATCTTGTGAAGATAAGGAACACATGAATGGGAGTCCATATGCATAAACAATTGGATCCATCATGTACGCAATGTTGTGCACACATCCTTATGTCTCGTATGCACTTAGCATGATGAGAAGATACCAATCAAAACCCAGAGATGCTCACTAGATAGCCGTGAAGAACATCCTCAAGTACTTGAGAAGGACTAAGGATCAATTCTTCATTTATGGCGGTGAGGAAGAGTTGGTGGTAAAGGGCTACACCGATGCAAGATTCCAAATTGATAAAGATGATTATAGATCATAGTCAGGATTTGTGTATTGCCTCAACAACACAACTGTGAGTTGGAAAAGTTCCAAGCAAGAGATAGTTGCATATTCTATGTCAGAGGCTGAGTATATTGCTGCATCCCATGCGGTAAAGGAGGTTGTGTGGATCAAGAAGTTCATCTCAAAACTTGGGGTGGTTCCTAGCATCTGTGATGCAATTGAGCTTTATTGTGACAACAATGGAGCTATTACACAAGTTAAATAACCCAAATCACATCAGCGGTCCAAGCACATACAACAACGCTTCCATCTCATATAATAGATCATAAAACAAGGAGACGTGAAGATTTGCAGAGTACCAACCAAAGACAATATTGCTGATCCCTTGACTAAGGCACTTTCATAACAGAAGCATGATTGTCATCCTAGATTACAAGGACTGAGGTTCATGGGTGATTGGCTCTAAGTACAAGTGGGAGTCTGTTGGTATGTATGCCCATAGTGCTAGTCATATGATGATTGTAATGGCATACTTTGTAAATGATTTGAATAATAATAAAGGCAATTTTTGTCTATATGTTTAATCTATTTTGAGATAATGATATAACATGTTAGATGTCTAAAGAATTGTATTACTCAATGACATATGTCTTCGGGTTGAGGACCTGAACAATGAGATCATATGGATGTTAAGAGTATACATTCTTGTTATGTCCCTAGTCAGTTGTTATTGTGGAAATAACCATAGACATCAATAACACAAAAGACTAGAGTGTGTGTTGGTTGATGACAGAGTCTCATTAGTCATGATATGTGATATCAAACTAAGTACATAGATACATGATTGACAATAGTGTATCAGATAGACCCACCATAAGAGTGATGCATGGAAACCATACTTGGTTAGTCATAATCATCTCTTATAGTATTAGTGGTGACTGTGGTTCTTAGACCTGAAATCACTACACTCATCACATGTGATTGGGTACACTTTGACATCATCAAACGTAGTCTTAAAACATGGGTTGTTATAACAATGATGATTGGGTGACTTTGACACATGGAGACTTGATTGTGAGTGATAGATATGGAATTTTTCCCTCCTAAGGGAGTGTGATATCCTGGCCACTTGAGAAGTGAGACTGAGAAATGAATGGCCATGCACATGTAATTCAAGATATGATATTGAGCTTACATATATCTCAGATAGTCTACTCTGGGTCAAGAAACATGGATTGGACATTTGTAGAGGATGAAAAGTCCATGCCTCGAGTACAATTCAGATATCAGTGACAAAGGTACTATACATTCACTGTAACACCAATAATAGATTGTAGGTTGAAAGTTGTTCTCCAAATTTCCTCTTCACTTGGGTAGCATTGTTGTGCGACTAGGCACCACTCTTTGCTTGTGATGTCATAAGTTGGTTATGGACATTCACTGCCAATGTGAAATGGAACCTATAGGGTCACACACATAGGATTAACCTAGAAGAGGAGTTTATCCATGTATGATGTTTAGATTGATTACTAAAGTGTTTAGGTACTCAATTATACATTCAATCAATAGACATGACCCAAAATCATCAAGTTCAAGTGTTGAACCAATTGGTTAGAGTGTCAGATTGATTGAGAACTGCATTGACCGGCGTCTGCACAACTAGGACCACGAACCAACCAGTTCACTGGGTGAATCGATCAGATCATGGTTAGTGAGATGACTGGTTCACACTAGTGAACCGATCGGTTCACATGGACCAACCGAGCAGGTGTTGGGTTTCCTGATTTGTGAGAAAAAGGTTTTTGTTTCACTTATTCAATTTGATTGGGACAAGAATTAATCTTTGGATTAATTAGAAATGAACAAGGAAAGTTAATTGTGGGCAAGTCTAGGAAGTGAAATGAACGGTTCACGCTCCCAACCGACTAGTTCAAAGTGAACGGATCGGTTCACCTGCCCAAATGATCAGTTGAGTTGTGAAATGAATGGTTTGCCTGCCGTAGTACAATTAGTTCATGGAAATTCCAGGCCCTTCTACTCCCACATAGACTGGGAACCCTAACCCTGCCCTCTACTATAAATAGAGGGGTACAGGGGGGCTTCTCAGAACACATAACTCAAAAAATAAGTTGCTATGTAAGTTTTTGTCCTTTCTGATTGTGGTAACTGAGAGAGCCCAAGCAAGTTCTACCCATCTAGGAAGGAACAATGAGGGAAAGACAACTACAAAAAATTGATTGATTGTGGGAGAGTGTGTTGACGACTAGTATGCGGAAAGAAGGGGATGACTCCTTGTAAGTTTGTCCATCTGAGGATGACTAGAGTTCCCAGTAGTCTGTGTGGACTATTTATAGAGGTGGGAGATTTCTGCCACTCAAGAGGATGACTATGAATTGCAGTTTGGGGTCTACACCAGGAGCTACACAGACACTTTCGAAGACTAGGTGGTTGAAGACCACACTATATATAAGGTATTGTCGCTGAGCAAGCCTTCTAACCAGGTATATCTTGGTAAACCATATTTCCTATTGCATAGTTGTTGATGCGATCTACTAGTTATGGGTTTGTGGTTAGATAATTTTTTTGTTTCTACTGCCTGTTCTGTCTCACAAAACCCAACATGGGTCAAAGAACCTTCACACTAGGCCTGGGTTATGTATCTGAATCGGCCTACACTAAGGGAAGGGCCCTCATGATTTGCACAAAGGGCATGGGTCATGTCTCTCTTATATTGGAATGAACTAGGGTGCTTGGGCCCAATGACTTGCTCAAAGGACCTGGGTCATGTCTTTCTTGAGTTGACCTGCACTATGGCCTAGGTCTAAATCCATAATCTGATAGGTTATTAAATCTAACCTTAACTTGAATCTTAATACATTCTGATCTTTTAGTCTTATCATGAACTAATATCTTGAGTGTAAATATATTCTTATCTTGGAACTTAATCATGACTTTAACCTATCTTATAAACTTATCATGTATTTACATTCTTAGATCTTTACCATCTAAGTGATCTTGCTAAACATATATTGACTTGAGACATCAATCATATGAAAGGACATAACCATGATAGTATGACAATCTTACATGCATATATTAACTTAAAATTTTAGAATATTGGATCATGAAACTCTTATTTAAGAAACATGTAAATGTACTAAACTTTAAACATGAGTACTCATGGGCATGGACCTCTTACCTAGGTCAGTAGGGACAATCACTCCTAGATCCCTGATCTCATATCTCTTAATGAAACTGTGATAAATAACCAAAGTTCTTAATTAGGTTTCTAAACCCTAATTGTTCTAACTCTAATACGTATTGAAAATAAAGTCAAATCAGGACTTGTGAACTAGACCATTGGCTAGATATTAGAAAGTTGATCAAAATCCATATATAATTTCACCCCATTGGATATACCAATTAATTGCTACAATTTATGCAATATAAAGAACTTGTTTGAATAAATTAAATCATTAATTACCTAAGGTGGATGCTAGATGGGTTGGGGACAAGATCCATCTTCATCAGGATCTACATGAATCGATTCTCCCTTCCTCCCCGATCACCAAAGGGGAGTTCCTCCTCTATTTTCTCTATTTTATAGGGGACCTCTAGATCACTGCTTGGGTGACAAGTGTGGGGGATCTTTGGCAACCCTTAGTTCACGAAAGGGCTGCTACAACCTGGTGCACCTCCTTTCCATAATCGACATTGATCTTACCCATTGGAATCCTCCCCGGGCCATGATCTAGCCTCTTGGCATCACTGGAATCACCACACATCACACGATTTGGCCTCTTGGCATCACCAAATTACATAGTTTCTCCATAAAACTAAGCACCTCTCACCTATGGAGGCTTCAACGGGGAAAGGCCTTTGCTCTGATAAGCCTCTTCTTCATCTCCTAGCTTCAAT
Organism: Alisma plantago-aquatica; assembly: GCA_963693085.1. Classification (NCBI taxonomy): domain Eukaryota; kingdom Viridiplantae; phylum Streptophyta; class Magnoliopsida; order Alismatales; family Alismataceae; genus Alisma; species Alisma plantago-aquatica. Next base: position 317,201,236 of record OY856411.1, on the reverse strand, counting down.
ATGTCACCTTTTTCAAAGAACATGGAACCTAGAGACAAATAGTTCTTGAGGCTGCAACCACCCCTCCACAATTGTCCGCCATGGAGTTGCATTGCGTTCGCTGTCTCTAATCCCACTGAAGACAGTAATGGAGAGGATCTTCACCATGGCTTATATGGACCTTCTTGAAAGCCTTATGCACCTTATTGGACCCAACCACAACCTAAATCACAACCGACCATCTCTAGTCATATCTTGGGTGGTTGACCGCTTCCTATAAACCAAGAAGACACATGAAGAGATCGACACATCTCCAAGTCTTGCCCCCAGGTCATTATATGATCTCCTAGGTCTCTCTCCCTCTCCTAAGGGTCATTGTCTGCCATCTTATAGAGGAAAACTGTTGTGCAAAATATAACCCTCCTACTACAAAGTCCATATGAGAGTCAATCTCCCTTACTAGATCAACCAGTTTTTAGGATGAGGGGAACGACTAATCAAAATCACTATTGCCTATTACCTATTACCTATTACCTATCCAGGTTTGTATGCTCCTTATCACCAGGAGTTTGAATGCAAAGAAATAACCTACAATGGTAGATAATATTATAGTTATATGCCAAATATTCTAAAAATTTTATTCTTCTTCTAGATTTTCCAATATTCCTTTCTTTTTTTATTAACCTGGTAGATTCCAATAGGATTCCAAATGGACTACAATTTGGCCAATCAATTATCATCCTCAAATTAGGTATTAACTAAAGCTGATCTTGGAAAAAATTGATTCAATTTCATACATTGATTTCAAAATGTGTGTAAATGCATGACTATTTAGTCATTCATAGATACTTAGACACATCAAAATGTCTAAAACACAAGGCAAGTCTTCAAGACTCTATTATCGACTCCAAAATGAACTTCGATGGCAAATACATGAAATAACAGTCTAGTTTCTACTTAACCACTTTCCTGGGCAAGAATCAAAATGATTTCATCACTTGATTTTCATCCTAATTCATCACTCATATTATACTTAAGATAGGTTCTAGATCCCCATGTATGCTTCTAATCAATATGAGGTCTATTGATCTATGTATACTCTATTGGGTTATGAAACCCTAAAGAAATTAGGATGTTACAATTCTACCCACCTTATAGAAATTTTATACCCAAATTTTTATTGGACTACCCACCTTAGGGTTTTCCTTATCCTTTCCCAAAAATTCTACATATTTGAGTCATAATATAAACTTGCAGTACTACACCTATCCATGGCCAAGGTGAGACCATAATATTGAAGATATTTCATAACATGAACCATACCTTACTCGTACTTTTGATCTTCATCTTCATCCACCATGACTAAGATTTTATCTCTCTTTTCTTTGATGTTTGATTAAGATTGGGCTCCTTTCTTATACTTGGGGCAGCTAAATCTAATGTGACTATTTCACCACATGCATAGCACACTCATGTTTCAACCCTTCATTCTCCTAGATGGTATTTGGAGCATTTGGCACATCAAATATTTATAGGTTGATTTACTACAACCTCAGTTGGAGCCTTCCTCTTCTTGTCATTATGATGATTGGAGTTATTGTGGAAGTGATGGTACTTCTTCTATGTTCATCTTGGGTAGTCTTCTAGTTCTAGTGAAGCATCTAGGGCAGCTTGTAGGCTCTGGTAGAGTAATCTTGGTTCCACTTCAAAACCAAGTCACAAATCTATGTCAAGATACTTTCCTGTCATAAGCATGCTTGGTCTTAATATGTGTCTAATTAGGTTTAGGTGATTATATGCCTCAAACGTTTAATGTTTATTATTATTTTCTTTTTCACCTTTGGATACATGCCGAATGGTCATATATTTAGAGGTGACATGTCTTCTCACACTTATCTTACTACCTCCCTCATGCACATGTCCCATACCACATGCAATCACAAGGGCAAGACAAGCATAATTCACATAAAATTCTCTCTATAAAATCCCATAAGCTTGTGTCCCATACCATAAACATGTGGGTAAGAGAGAGAGCATTCTATATGGAATTATAGAATGAACACAAAAGTCCAAAACACCCAGGTACATAACCCTAGTCCTTGTCTAAACTTTAAATGCCCTCCTAGACCTCTACTTTGATTCTGAATACCTTTCACTTACTCCTATACCAGGGCTATTGGTTATCCTTAAAAATCTATAGTCTACTCATACTTGGTTTCTCATGGGTAATCTAAAGTAAGAACATGAAAATTTATTTGGTGGCCAACTATAGTGTCACTCTGATACCATTTTGTAACATCCTTCTTATGCACACACATACACCTAGAGGAAGCCACATAGAGTTATCTATAACTCGTGCACGTAAGGGAACATTACATAAAACTGGCATTCATAACAACATTATAATCAACCATACATACTTGAAAGATAAACATTAAAAATACTCATACTTATTCTTACAAATATGAATATAAAGGCTATCACATGGTCTCTTATAAGTTTTATAAACATGAAAACATATATTAGAACCTATAAAACTGAGGACCATCTTATAGTTGGCACACCACCAGATCTTATTCTGCTCTATCTCTATGATCCAAGTCTCTAAGTGCTACTTCTGCCCCTGCTCCTCACTTGCGGACATCTCATCCCCATCCATGCATTAGAAAAACAATTATTAGTATAAGTGGCATGAGTAATCTATATGTACAAAACTAAAGTAATAAGATATTACAAAATAGTCTTAAACATCATAAAATGAAACTAACATTACACTATGTATAAAGTCTGAAACATATACCTTCTTTCTTTAGCTTAGATCTTGTCTTTCTTACTTATCTTACTTTGGAGACCTATACTCCGATTCCTAGGTCTCATGACCTGTACTAAGGTGTGTGGGTCACATAACCTGCACTATGTGCCTGAGTTATGTATCTGAATCCTCCTGCACGAAGGGCTTGGGCCTCATGACTGGCATAAAGGGCCTGGGTCATGTCTCTCTTATATTTTCCTACACCAGGGTGCCTGGGCCACATGAATTTCAAAAAGGGCCTGGGTCATGTATTTCTTGAGTTGACCTACTCTAAATCTTGGTCTAACTCCATAATCTAATATCTTACTAAATCTGATCTTAACATGAATCTTAATACATTTTGATCTTATAGTCTTATCATGAACTAATATCTTGAGCCTTAATATATTCTTATCTTGGAACTTAATCATGACTTTAATCTATCTTGTAAACTAATCATGTATTTACATTCATAGATCCTAACCATCTAGTAGATCTTACTAAACATATCTCGACTTGAAACATCAATCATATGAAAGGACATCACCGTAATAGTATGACAATCTTACTTGCATATCTTAACTTAAAATATTAGAACTTTGGATCATGAAACTCTTATTTAAGAAACATATAAATTTACTAAAATTTAAATATGAGTACTCTGGGCATAGACAATTTACCTAGGTCAGTAGGAATAATCACTCCTAGATCCCTGATCTCATATCTCTTATTGAACCTGTGATAAATGCCCAAAGTTCTTAATTAGGTTTCTAAAACCTAATTGTGCTAACTCTATTACTTATTGAAAACAAAGACAAATCAGAACCTAAGACCTAGCCCATTGGATAGATCTCTAAAAGATGATCAAAATCCATATATAATTTGACCCCATTGGATATACCAATTAATTTCTACAATATTATGCAATATAAAAACCTTATTTGAATAAATTAAATCATTAATTACCTAAGGTGGATGCTAGATGGGTTGGGGGTGGGATCCATCTTGGTTGGTATCTGCTTGACCTGGTTCTCCCTTCGTCCCCAATTATTGAAGGGGCGTTCCTCCTCTTTTTTCTCTATTTTACATGGGATATATAGATCGCTTATTGGGCGACAAGTGTGGGGGCTCTCTGGCAACCCTTGGTTCATGAAAAGGCTGCCAAAACCTCATACACCTCCTCATCTTGACTAATGTTGATTTTACCCATTAAAATACTCCTTGGGCTACGATCTGGCCTCTTGGCATCACTAGTGTCACGACATATCTTAGTTTCTCCACAAAACTGAGCGCCACTTGCCTGTGGAGGCTTCAACAGGGAAATGCCTCTACTCTGACAAGCCTCTTCTTCATATCCTAGCTTCAATCTGTCACCTTTTGCAAAGAACATGGAACCTAGTGGTAGATAGTTCTTGAGGCTGCAACCACCCCCACCATGATGGGATGCCATGGAGTTGCATTGTGTTTGCTGTCTCTAATCCCAATGAAGACTATGATGAGGAGGATTTTCTCCATGGCTTATCTGGACCTTCCTGAAAGGCCTCATATACCTGATTGGACCCAACCACAGTCTAAATCACAACCAACCATATGTAGTCATCTCTTGGGTGGTTGGTCGCTTCCTCTAAACCATGAAGACACATGAAGAGATTGGCGTATCTTCAAGCCTTACCCCCAGGTCATTAGATGATCTCCTAGGTCTCTCTCCCCCTCCTAAGGGTCATTGTCCCCCAAGTCATTAGATGATCTCCTAGGTTTCTCTCCCCCTCCCAAGGGTCATTCTCTACCATATTATAGAGGTAAAGTGTCATGTAAAATATAACCCTCTGTCCTATATAGTCCATATGAGAGTTAGTGTCCCTTCCAAGATCAACAGATTTTTAGGATGAGGGGAACATCTAATCATAATCTTTATTCCCTATTATCTATCTAGGTTAGTATGCTCCTTATCACTGAGAGTTTGAATGCAAATCAATGACCAACAATGGTATATATTACTATAGTTGTATGCTAAATATTCTAAAAATTTTATTCTTCTTCTAGATTTTCCAATATTCCTTTCTTTTTTATTAACTTAGTAGATTCCAATAAGATTTTCCAAATGGACCACAATTTGGCCAATTGATTATCATCCTAAAATTAGGTCTTAACTAAATCTGATCTTGGAATACATTAATTCAATATTTATACATTGGTTTCAAAATGTACGTAAACGCATGGTAATCTAGTCATTTATAGATACTCAGACACATCAAAATGTCTAAAATACAAGGAAACACTTCAAAACTCTATTATTGACTCCAAAATGAAATTTGATGGAAAATACATGCAATAAAAGTCTATTTACTACTTAAACACATTCTCGGGCATGAATCAAAATGATTTCATCACTTGATCTTCATCCTTACTCATCACTCATATTATACTTGAGATAGGTTCTAGATCCTCATCTATGCTTCCAATGAATATGAGCTATACTGATATGTGTAGAATCTATTGGGTTATGAAAGCCTAAAGAAATTAGGAAGTTATAGAGAGGGACTTGGTTGCAATAAATACATATGATCTTTTTGGAAATCTATTTAATTTTCTTCCAACTTAGGCGTTAGATGACCTATTCCCCTGAATGCGTCTCACCCCTCATGAGTTTTAGATTAGGGATCAATGGTAAGACTGTTGTCCCCTACCCCGATTCCCCTAAGGAAAGTAGGCATTTATTGAGCCAGATCCTTTGCAGCGGTGATCTCCCTTCACACTTCATTTCATCATCAAATAACAATGCTAATGAATTTCTCTGGCAAAACTGGCATGAGAGACCCCTGAAAGGAAGGGAATAAAAGCTTTATTCGCTAAGTTTCCTCCCCACCACTAAGCCTTCTCATCCTTTTTTGAAACCCTCAATCTCACCCTCCCTTAGCCTATATAAACCCTAGAGATTAGTTCAACTGGGACCAGAGAAGATGGGTGACATCTTCGCTGCTAAGGAGTTGTGCCCTAGCACTAGAAACACCTTTCTCCAGCAGTCTCACCAGAGTGCTCCATATCAAAAAAGGACTCACCCCAGGCCATCATAGATAAATAAGAGGTGATGCTTAGCTTTGTGAGATAGTGAGCAATGCGACCAATAGTCTTGCACCCCCTCTCGTGACATGCCCTCTAATTCCTCAGTTCTAGACCTGGCTACTCTGGCCACCTTCTGGTCCAGGGTACTCCATTCATCGTGCTTCACTAGAAAAACCCAGAAGGAGTTTAGGAGGTAGTAGTGAGGGATCCCAAACTTTCATTTCCACCGTTGGAATGGGATGCCAAAGTGGAGACAAGCCATTGGTTGGGTCGGCTGTGTGGCCACCAATATATATATATAATACAGATAATATAATCAATGATGATTTTCCAGTCAATGATTGGCTCATGAATGATTTATCTTAAAATAACCCTAGAAAATGATCAATAACTTGGATGAGAACATATCATAGATGAAAAGTTTTCAAAAAAATGAGAGGAACACAAATAAAATAAAATTGCTGACTGATTCTAATCCTGTAAGACCCATGACCGAGCCTTCTGACTAACCTTATTATTTGGCTTAATAAGATGCTTAAACCTTAATCTAATCTTTTGATGTTCCTTAATAACATATGACATGTTTGTGTTTTCAATTTGTTCATGTTTGGTTGATGTTTGATCTTATTATGCTTATTTTGGATCAATTTGCAATATACCTGTGTTGATGGTTTATCTTGAAATTTGTCACATGTATGTTGTTCCTTTTGTGATTTATCATCAAGAGAGAGATTATGGTGCTTAGGGGTGTCTTTTTAAACCTTGGTCTATTGAGGAGAGGGATGGTGACATCTATCAGTGTTGTTTCTAGGTTTAACTTGGATGCCCTAGTCTGGTGTTGAACATGTGTTGACCGTTTGACTTTTGGGGTGCAACAACCCACCTTTTTGTGTCTTTGACCTTGATGCCTTAGGTCAATGATGTTTGATGTGCACCCTTACATTCCCTTCGATCAAAGAGCTTTTGCCCTCTCTTTGGTCGAAGATGATTCTAGGGTTTTGGTCACTAGGTTTTCTTCTTTGACCGATGGGCTTAATGAGGTGTGTTTCTCTTCGACCGATGGTGCTCTAGGACCAAATGAGGTTGTTGATCTACCTTGGTTTTCAGAACCTATTTTAGTTGTATGGTTTTAGTGGATGCATGGATGATGTGTGGTGGACATGTGGGACTTATGTGCATCACACCTAATCCCTTTCACCTCTCTCCACCCTTGAGTATATATACCTCTTCTTTTGCATGCACATGATCCTTTAGCACCCATCCTACCTTCTCTACTTCCTTGAGCTTGTCCCTCTTTTGTTCTTGGTAGAGAAGAGCTTGATATTGAAGCTTTGGTGGCCGAATCCCTTTGAATGTGGTGATCAAGAGTGAAGCTACTCTTCTTTGGTGATCTTTGATCCCTAGTAAGTGATCTATCCTCTTGATTCCATTTTCTTTGGAACCATACCCCTCTTTTTTCTTTGTTGGACAAACCCATGGAGTTTCCATGGTGGCACTTTTCTGGAGATGGAAGAACTTCTCTCTCTTGTATCAAATCCATGGTTTTCCATGGTAGTATTCAATTTGAGTGAGGAACTCCTTTCTTTCTTTCTCTCCTTCTTGTTCTTTTTCGGCCTAGAAGCTTTGGATCTTTTTTTATTGCCCTTTTAACCTAGAGTTTTTTCTTCTTTTGAGGTGGTGACTATCTTTGACTATCTTGGTCGTGAAGGTGATCAAAACTAGATTATATCTTTGCTTTGGAGCTTCTTTGCATGGAGGTTTCTTCACCATAATCAAGGAGAGTTATATAACTTTTCCCTCTTCTATTGTTGCACCTTTATCTTGCTTGCATGTTACTATTTCATCTCTAAAAGATGAGTATATGTTACTAGATGATGCTACCTTATTTTAGGGTTAGAAATTATGAAGTATCCTTGCATATATGACTCTTTATCCTAAACCTTAATTCATGGACCTGAGATCTTGAGAAGGTGGAGTTGTTTGTTTCACACACATCTTGACTTTGGTTTTGTCACCTTGACATAAGTTTAGTTATCTTTCCCGAGATGGAGTCTTTGTTCTATTTACATACATTTGATGCTTAGTTTTAATGCCATGGTTGTGGATCTGATCACCTTGTAATAGTTAGTGGTTTTGTTTCCACATGCATGTGTTTAACAGTTGATTTCTCTCTCATATCATGGTTTCCAAGTCGAATTTATTTGATAGTTGTTTTAGGGTTTTGATTATCATCGTTTCCATGAAGTTTCACTTTGGTGATGCTTTTTAGCTATTTTGGTCGACATGTTTCCTTGGTGTTAGCCACCTTCTTTGATCATGTCTTGATAAGCGGTGATGGTATTTGGGTGCTGAGATTGTGTCCTTTGAGTGGCTGCTGAGGATGTTTTTGGTAGCTGGAAGCCTTGATGAGTTTTGGTCACTAACTTTTTATTGTTTTAGTCTCTTAGTTTGGATACACATCTCTATGATGATGACCCTTAACCATGGGGTTATGGTCACTGAGATTTCTCCTTTGAGAGGTTGCATAGATGACTCTCTTGTCTTCGGTCACTGAAGTAGTGAAATGTCTTCGACCTCTGAAATGGTCTATGACCTAGCTGTCTTTGACCTATGATTCTTTCATCGACCAATGGTGTGGTGATAGTGTCTTCAGTCACTTACCTTAGTCATGGTCTTTGACCATGAAGACATGTTCCCTTCAATCACACAGTTGTGTGGCCTAGTACCTTCTTCGATCGATGGTATCCCCTAGACATGTGGTATCTTTATGTTGATGAGAAGCAATAGTGATGGTTATGTCATGGAACCATTCTTACCCCAATCCCAATTCCCCTGCCTAGACAGTGATAAAGGGAATTAAGTGCCCATCCCTGAGTGGTCTGAAAAGATCTAACACACGGGCATATACAATAATAAATAATAACTCGAAAACTGGATATTTAAAGAACAACTAACCCAATATGGAGATTTTCATAGATCAATCTTTTTCATCAGAGTATTTGAGTGCAAAAGCGATATAGTCAAGGTTCCAATATTTTGTCTAAAATCAAGAAAATCAAGACACAAAGTCAATGCAATTGCACGATACGCTATATAAAAACAAGTAAGATGGTTTATAAAAAATTAGTGTACTTGGCAGGACTTCTATTCAAAAGAATAACAAATGATTTCCAAAACCAATATCATTCAACAAAATGTTTGTTATTTAACAATTCAATTTTTATTACGAGTTCCCATTATGCTGTAATCAAATAAGCATGCTTATATATTTTGTGTGTCTCTATTACCCCAATGCGATGGGGAAGGTCACTAGGCTCCTTCTCACCATAGGAAAATAGGAGGCCAATGTACAAGTCCCACCTCCAAATGAGGGGGTTGTTTCACTCAATATCAACATTATTAATATCATCATCATTATCAATATACAGGCAGTCATAATGGGCTTGCAATTTATGTTTTCATGTTTTTCAAAATATAATATAGAAAACCAGAAGACTAATCACAGGGAACAATAGCTCATCCAAGTAAATAGCCAAGCATACATTCAAGAGATACATAAAAGTATCTTCAATACAATAAAGGAGGAGTAATATAATAGCGTACCTTTCACTGAAGATTTTGAGTATAATCAATATCCAAATCAATGGTGAACCCTTTGAGTCAGATCCTAAATCATCAAGATAGGATCAAGGGTTAAGAACATGATGTTCTGAATATCATGTTTTAATATTCGAGATCAGGGATACACTTTCCTATGCCAACCTTAGGGTTGAGTCATTCACTTATAATCAATATTTCAATATGTCCAACATCATTTCAAGTGTACAATATATTCGAGTGTGAATGATTTACCGAGGTTTTCTAAGATCATATGTGTTAACCCTAAATTTATGATCATTATCCAAGTCATCATCAATTTCTAGATTATCATCATGGTACAATATAATTGGAAATCAAGATCAGATTGATGGGTCAAAACTATATCAAGTGTTTTTCAAGATTAGGATCAAGATTACTCATTATAAAGATTATAATGAAGATTGAATCCAATAAAAAGATCTAGATCACTAATGATTCATTTTCAAGAGTAGATGATTCAAATATATTAGATCTAGGTTGCAAGATAATCATCAGAGTCCAAATCTAGGGTTTTCAACATTTAGTCAAGATTAACCACAAATAGAGTTATTAAGACAAATTACATAAGCAAGAGATCAAGATTTAGGTGTATAAATGATAATTGTTTAGAATCAGGCTTCATAAGTATATTTAAATGATTCATTGTATTTTTGTGATCAAGATTGACTATATGTTTATCATTTTTGGAGTTTGGATGGATTTTCTATGATTAAAACGAGCTCTGGGCATTTAATTGAGTATTTGTCAGAGAGGGAGTGAAAATACCTTTGATACAGAAATTTGAGGACCGTTCGATGTGCAATTTATGGCCATGATTGATTTAAGTAAGTGAGGAGGCCCTCTTGCTCAGGGTCCGATTCAGTCCTTGGTTTGGCCGGTTTAGCCCTTCAATTAGCCGTTCCAAATGCTGTTCGAATTGGGTCTTTGACCCGTTTGGGTTCTCTTGAATTGAGCAGTCTACGCTCTTTATTTTCCTCATGTAAGGTCCCTCGTAAGAGCCATGAACTTGAATCACTAGAGTGGTGGATGTTCGGGAGCAGGAGAGGGCAAAGTAGGCGGCTGAGGTGCCAGACAAGCTTGCCTCGGCCCCGCGAACCCGATGGGGGCTAGAGAAAGAGGAGAGGGGGCGAGCAGCAGGATCGCCCAAGGTGGACGTGTGGCGGTGCCTCTGCTGCAGTAGGTGGAAGGCAAGGAAAAATCGAGGCTAACTTGGCCATGGGAGAGCTGAAAAGTGAGGGTTCTCATGATGGGTAATGGCAGCGGTCCATAGGGGGTTTATATAGGACAGGGGGTAGGTTTTAGGGCAAATTGAGATCTAGCACTTAGCTATGGATTCCAGAGTGAGAAGGCTAGCCAAGAGAAACGTTTTGGCAGCTGAAGAGAGCAATAGTGATGGTCAAACTAGGGCTAGATCAGTTCAAAATCATGAGGTGCACGTTCCCTCTCAGTTAGAATTTTGAATCATGGTTGTTTATGGCTGATTGCGCCTTTGGGGTTGCAATTACTCCTCCCGACAATCAACGGGAGGTTGAAGATAACTCCTAGGCCATTAGATCATGACCTAGTCCATGGGAGGGTGCATCAAAGGGCAGAGATCACTCTTAAATCCATGCCTTGGATCGGTGACATGGAAAAGCCAATCAGATGGCAATTTAAAAGGGGGTTTTACCAAAAAACTTCAAGAAATCATAATAAATCATAGGAATATCCAAATGACATGATTTTTGGACCACAGTTTCAAAATAATGTGTAGAACATTTAGAAAAAGTTTAAGAACCAAAAGATGAATTTTTATTGACAAGTTTTTCTTTTTTGGACAAAGTGATCAATTAATCAAATTTAAGATGTTATAATGTGTATAAAATCTACATTGATCACCATATTTCAAATTTGAGTATCAACAATGATTATGAAGACAAGAAAAATGATTTGAGATCATGAGTGAACATAAATAGGACAAAATTGTAATTAAATCATACTTATGCTAAAATTTCACTTTGTCACATCCTTCCCTCCTTAAAAAGAAATTTTGTCCCCAAAATTCAAAAACATCTTCAAAATTGGGACTATTCAAAAACCAGATCATATCCTCAAATATTAGCATATCCTCAACTATATAATAAAAATCATGTCCTCAAAGTTCAAGTACTAAAATCATCATACTTGGTATTCCATGTTTCATATCATAACTAACTTGGTTCCGACATCATTTCATCATCGAGCAATTGAGTATCAAGGTCAATGCATATATTGTTCATAGTTATCATATGGGTCACAAATATGGAAATCTTCCTATTGGTCACAAATTTGGAGATATCATATTTTAGGTCAAACAAATAGAGATCTTGAATCAAGTATACAAGGTGACTTTAAATTCCAATATCTCAGGGTCCTAGCCTCTATCATTGGTCTAGGTAGGGTTATACACCCATGACTTGAGATTTCATTTTTTTGAACAATTTTGAGACAACATCATACTTTCAATATCATAATTTTTGATCTCAATATCAATGGGAGGTCCCACCCTAGTCCTAATGAGAGCTAAACCCTAAGTCATATATAAAGAGACTCAAAATAGTAATCATTTCGAAAATTTCAAAATTTGGGATTTTGAAGTCATAAGTCATATATTTAGGGTGATATGTAGACCCAAATAATGTAAACATAGGATTTTTATTGTGATTGATAATCGTGAGTCACAATAGTATTAATCAATATCAAGGGTCGAAATTTTTGACACCAAAAGTCATAGGTCCAAAATTTTGAAGCTAGTGTTTAGATTCCTATTTAGACCTTAGGGGAGATCACTCATCTATATTCAATTTTGAGCAACAATATTCAAGCAATATTCGAGCAACATATTAAGATTTCATTATCATTGTATCCAAGGTTGATGAATGATCTACACCTAGGTCTATATAGGAAGTCAACCACAAGCTATAGTCAATATTGTCATATATCAAGATCATTATCAAATCAATATTCAAGATCGAGTATCAACCATGGGTTTAACCTATTAGGCTTAGGTCCACTAGTCCAAATAGGGTGGAAGGGAATACCCTTCAAAAATCTAAATAATCAATAGGATGAAAACTTAGAGGTAGTCATAATGGGGATGTGACCTAGGTTAGGGGAGTCATGAGTCAACTACCACACTAAACTGGCACATTACCAACATTAGTCATTTTCAATTGAGCTTATTCAAATAGGGAGAGTATCCATGATTAAATCATATTACATAAGGTCATGAGATCAAAATTCAAAACCATAATAGGGAAATAATGTCAAGATTTTACAAAGTCAAGGTAATAGTTGCATTCCTTTCCTTTTATGATCAAGGTTGTGATATAATTTGGAAATCAAGGATTTGAATTTGGCATTCCAGGAATTAGAGCATAATAGTGCAAAATCTAGGCCCATAATCATCATATCAAAATAGAGATTGCAAAAGGCATCAATAGTAAATAGGAAAACCACTTTTTTAGCATCATAGTCTTACATCATGATTTTGTGAGTCTTAGGCTTAGTCACTTGATAGCATGGTCAAGATGTGTACAAAATAGGATACGAGTTTGCTTAACTATGTTTGAGGTTTAATCAACAATAGGGCAACATGGGCTTAATCAAATAGAGACCTCATCAACAATGAGGTATAAGGTACACGTCATCCTTATTTCACCAAATCAAGATTTACCTCAACATAGGAAGCATGTAGTCTAGTTTGGCAAAATTGAGTTTACATGCTATTAGGGGTCATACAAGAGTATTCAAGTTTCATTGATCAAAATTGAGTATTCAAATTTAGGTCAAATCATGGTATCGACTTTCAAAATTTAGTAATATTCATTTTTCCCATGCATAAGCTACCCATAATCGAGACATCATGTGGTAAAGGTCACAAGAAAGGACCACATGAGGAGATGAGAAAACTACATGATCTTCATCTACATGGGTGGCTTAGGATAGTCCTTAAAGAAGAGATGAGATGCCAGAAGACTCACTAGGGTTTCACAAGAGAACCTTTAGGTCCAGTTTTGGATCAATTGAGGCCAGGTAGAGCGGGGGAACTCAACCACTATGAAAATGGATAGGAGAAATTATGCGAAGACCTTGAGCTTAGACACCTCGATTTTCACCATTATGGACTTTAGGGTTTCTTGGGTGTAAGAGACTTGAGAAATCATTTACTTAAAGTATATGGGAGTGTGTAAGCTCTGATACCAACAGTCACGGAACCATTCATACCCCAATCCCAATACCACTACCTAGATAGTGATAAAGGGATTGAAGCACCCATCCCAGAGTGGTCTGAAAGGATCTAACACACAGGAATATAGAATAAGAAATAATAACTCAAAAACTGGATATTTAAAGAACAACTAACCCAATATGGAGAAGCAATTGCACGGTGCGCTATATAAAAACAAGTTAGATGGTTTATAACAAAATTAATGTACTTGGCAGGACTTATATTCAAAAGAATAACAAATGATTTCCAAAACCAATATTATTCGACAAAATGTTTGTTATTCAACGATTCAATTTTTATTACGAGTTCCCATTATGCTGTAGTCAAATATGCATGCTTATATATTTTGTGTGGCTCTATTACCCCAATGCGATGGGGAAGGTCACTAGGATCCTTATCACCATAGGAAAATAGGAGGCCAATGTACAAGTCCCACCTCCAAATGAGGGGGTTGTTGCACTCAATATCAACATTATCAACATTATCAATATGATCATCATTATTAATATACGGGCTTTCATAATGGGCATGAAATTTATGTTTTCATGTTTTTCAAAATATAGTATAGAAAAACAGAAGACTAATTATAGGGAATAAAAGCTCATCCAAGTAAATAGCCAATCATACATTCAAGAGATACATAAAAGTATCTTCAATACAATCAAGGAGGAGTTATATAATAGCATACCTTTCACCGTAGATTTTGAGTATAATCAATATCCAAATCAATAGGTGAACCCTTTGAGTCAGATCCTAAATCATCAAGATAGGATCAAGGGTTAAGATCATGATGTTCTGAATATCATGTTTCAATATTCAAGATTAGGGTTACACTTTCCTATGTCAACCTTAGGGTTGGGTAATTTACTTATAATCAATATTTCAATATGTCCAACATTATTTCAAGTGTACAATACATTTGAGTGTGAATGACTTACCGAGGTTTTCTAGGATCATATGTGTTAACCCTAAATTTATGATAATTATCCAAGTCATCATCAATTTCTAGATTATCATCATGGTACAATATAATTGGAAATCAAGATCAGATTGATGGGTCGAAACTATATCAAGTGTTTTTTAAGATTAGGATCAAGATTACTCATTATAAAGAATATAACCATGACTGAATCTAGTAAAAAGATCTAGATCACTAATGATTCATTTTCAAGAGTAGATGATTCAAATATATTAGATATAGGTTACAAGATAATCATCAGAGTCCAAATCTAGGGTTTTCAACATTTAGTCAAGATTAACCACAAATAGAGTTATTTAGACCAATTACATAAGCAAGAGATCAAGATTTAGGTGTATCAATGAGAATCGTTTAGAATCAGGCTTCATAAGTATTTTTAAATGATTCATTGGATTTTTGTGATCAAGATTGACTATATGTTCATCAATTTTGGAGTTTGGATGCATTTTCTATGATTACAATGAGCTCTGGGCATTTAATTGAGTATTTGTTAGAGAGGGAGTGAAAATACCTTTGATACAGAAAATTGAGGACCATCCGATGCACTATTTATGGAAGTATTGATTCAAGTAGGTGAGGAGGCCCTCTTGCTCAGGGTCCAGTTCAGTCCTTGGTTTGGTCAGCTCAGTCCTTCAATTAGCCGTTCCAAATGCTGGTCTAACTGGGTCTTCAACCCGTTTAGGTTCTCTTGAACTGAGCGGTCTATGGACTTTCTCTTCCTCACGTAAGGTCCCTCGTAAAAGCCATGAAAGTAGGGCGGTGCGCTCACCAGAGTGGGGAATGTCCAGGAGTAGGAGAGGGTAAAGCAGGCGGTTGAGGTGCCAGACAAGCTTGCCTTAGCCCCGTGAACCCGATGGGGGCCATAGAAAGAGGAGAGGGGGCGAGCAGTAGGATCACCCAAGGCGGCCGTGCGACAGCACCGCTGCTGCAGTAGGTGGAAGGTAAGGAAAAATTAGGGCTAACTTGGCCATGGGAGAGCTAAAAAGTAAGGGTTCTCATGATGGGTAATGGCAGTGGTCCATTGGGGGGGTTATATAGGATAAGGGGTAGGTTTTAGGGAAAATCGAGATCTAGCACTTAGCTATGGCTGCCGGAGTGAGAAGGTTAGCCAAGGGAAATATTTTAGCAGCTGAAGGGAGCAATAGTGATGGTCAAACTAGGGCTAGATTAGTTCAAAATCACAAGGTGCACGTTCCCTTTCAGTTAGAATTTTGAATCGAGGCTGTGTCTGGCTGATTGCGCCTTTGGGGTCGTAATTACTCCTCCCCACAATTAGTGGGAGGTTGAAGATAACTCCCAGGCCATTAGATCATTCCCTAGTCCATGGGAGGGTGCATCCAAGGGCAGAGAATTCCCCCGAATCCATGCCTTGGATCGGTGACATGGAAAAGCCAATAAGATGGCAATTTAAAAGGGTTTGTTTTACCAAAAAAATCAAGAAATCATAGTAAATCGTAGGAATGTCCAAATGACATGATTTTTGGACCATAGTTTCAAAATAATGTAGAGAACATATAGAAAACGTTTGAGAACAAAAGATAAATTTTTATTGACAAATGTGTCTTCTTTGGACAAAGTAATCAATTAATCAAATTTATGGTGTTATAATGTTTATAAAATCCACATTGATCACCATATTTCAAATTTGAATATCAACAATGATTATGAAGACAAGAAAAATGAATTGAGATCATGAGTGAACATAAAGAGGATAACATTGTTATTAAATCATACTTATGCTAAAATTTCACTTTGTCACAGGTTGACTCTATATGATCAAAGAATGTGGGAGGTTATGTACCTAGGGTTTTGTACAAAATGTTGTTAAGGAAACCCTAATTTTCTATCTATGAGAAACCCTAACCTAGTTTGGATGTATGATGTAACTGCTTAGTCTTTCTTGACGTGTTAGCATGTAATGAAGTATTTTCTCTCTCCTATTTGTGTAACCCTACCCTTGTAGGTTGAATCAATAATTATATGTTGTGTTTCTATGCCATTTCTTATGACATTGGGTGATGCATATGAGCCTTAATGAGGTTTGATATACAATGATGATGTAATTGGGTCTTGTGACCTTATAGAGGCTTTGTGCCTAGTTTGAAGTGATATCCTCCAGTGATGTGATAAGGGATAGTTATCCCGGGATGATGTGATATTAACGACGACCTTGTATGGCAGTGGTATTAATTGATGAGATGACAAGTTTGTACCTCATACATTTTTTTTTATCTTCTGGAGTTGCACTCCACCCTTGTTTTGTAGAATCTGTTTAGGGTTTATACGTTGTAACTTGATTGATGCACTAAAAGACACCCAATTAGCATAAATAATCAAGTGAAACCCTAATCACACAGTTGACCTATGCCATAGATCCTTCTTCAGTGTTAGTGCATGCTAGATGGTGGAACGAGTGATTCCTAAAGGAAACTCGAATGACATATTGTTGAATATGTGGGGGTGTAAATTGAGGGAATATCCTTGCATCCATAATTATAGGTTTTGGTGGTCATACCCCAGCAGGAGAACGGATGTGGTCGCATCTCAGTAATGGTGTGATAGAGGACAACTGCAATTGTACCTCAGTGGTTGGGTTTGTATACCCTACTTTCTAGTGTCATGCCTATATACTAAGGCGGACTAGGTTGTTTTGCAGTAGTAATTTATATGTCACTATGGAAGACTCAGACTGACTGAGGGTGTGGGATATCTTGGAGTCTAACTCCTCCTATATCTTGTATGGCACTGATTTCAACTTCACAATGGTCAGTTAGAGTATGAGTGGTATAACTCATCTCCTCAGGGCATAATAAAAGATGTAATACAACCGTGTAGAATAATTGCTTAGGGTTAAACATGATTCACATTAGATGGCCCTTTACCTTATTTCTTATACTATTTAATTTGTAACAATTATACATGTTCTTCATATTCGTTCTAAAAAGTATATGATGTTATACTGCTCAGTTGTAATTTCTTACACTACTTAATCTATGTTATTAGTCTTAATTATATCATTTAGCTGAATCTTCTCATAATGCTTAATCTTCTCTTTATAGCTTATTTCTGAATCAATAGTTGTTGGCAGAGAGTTATATCGGTCCTTGGGACATTGGTCTCACTATGTGGGTTTCCACATCTTTTAGATGGTCATACACAACATGGTATAGATCGTGCAGTTGAGGAAGAGCAACGAGGAGAATAGTAGTCGTTGAAGGTTGGACATGTTGCTTGTATTTTGTAGTAGAGTCCTATGTGTCATACCTGTACTCCTAGATCTTTGGGAGTGTTTTGTATATGTTTGTATATCAATACGAGGTTTTGACAGTATGCCGTGATTGTACTCTATCAATTTTAATTTACCCAATTTTGTGGTAATGACAATGCTATTTGTTAATTCCACATTTTGTTTTGAGTAATCTCATTGGGAGTGACTAGTGTTACATTTACCCCAATTCTAAAACTAGTGCAAATATGTGTTGAAGTGTTGATTAATGCATATAAAACATAGTTTTTTATGAATGTGTTGTTAATCATGTTAAATAGGTACCTCTTGTAACAGGTTGTGGCAGGTTGGCCTTTAAACAATGATGTATATACCTCTACGGCATGATATGTGATACAAGAGTGCAGTCTGTAGACCTTTGTGATATATGTTTCCACTAGAGATGATTATGTTATGTCAATTTTAATTTACCCTATTTTGTGGTAATGTTAATGCTATTTGTTAATTCTACACTTTGTTTTGAGTAATATCATTGGACACCAGTGTGACATATACCCCAATTGTAAAAGTGGTGAAAATATGTGTAAAAGTGGTGATTAATGCATATAAACCCTAGTTTTTTATGAATGTGTTGTTAATCATGTTAAATATGTTTCCTTGAGTTATAAACCGATTATATGGAATTTGATGGTAATTTAACATGATTATGATCATAATGGTGATATTTTGGGTTTCAAATATGAATAATCATAGATATGAAGATTAGGGTTAATGATCATAACTTTTCTACATTAATGAACATAAACAAATGTAAGTGATCATAATGAAAGGATATGTTGGATATAGTAATTAGATTTCACCAAATGTTTAATGTGTGATGAAATTAGGGTTTGTACCCATATTCCTCATCCAAAACCTAAAACCCTAGACTAGGACCCACATAGGGTTTAATCTATTTAACTTGATGGCGACCCTTTAGGATTTATATACATGAAGATTAACAACTGAATTGCTTGGATTGTTGATTGGATTGCATGAACATACTTGAAGTATATACTGCATGATCTACATGGTTCACCATTAAGGTACATGGTTATGATTATGACAACCAAAATAGTTTGTTGGTGTTTTCCAAGTGTTTCTTGAAGATTTCTCAAATATAAAGTTAGTTGTTTATTTACATTATGTTCTATTAAAATGCCACTATGAGTATCACATAAATAAAGATATTGTGTTCAGAACCCTTGGATGATATGTATAGAGGGGAGATGCACACAAGCCCTAGAGGGACAATGATAACACCCAAGAGAGCATATCTAGAAATGGTTAGAATATGCAAAGAAAATGTCAGTTCTTATTTGCAAGAAATTGATTGATTATATGTTATTATATTACTTGCACACTTTTGCATGCATCCCACGTACACAATATATTTTAATATGATGATCTTTGCTTTCGTTTCACACCATTTTAAGTAACAACTAAATATGAAGATATCGAGACATGTTACACTAGATTAAATTAACTGAAGGCATTAAAGTTAATAAAAGAAGGATTAAATAGACACTTCTTCTCATATGTACAATTATGATAATATGAATTCATGAAAATTCTTAAGGGAGCATCTTATAAACACTATTTGAATTAAAGGAATTTATTTTCTATTACTTATTATTAAATTTGGTTACTTGGGAATTTTAGGGAATGAATCTCAACTTTTTGGGTCCTTCCTTAATTGGGGGATGCTGAAAAGTGAGGTTGTTACATTTGGATTTACCATTTCCATAATCATGTCTACCAAAACTAGGGTTTTTATACATTAATCCCTTATTAAGCATATACCCAAGGTACTTTTGTAAGAGTAAATATAATTAAGTCTCAATTATATTTTATTCACACTTCTCTCATTTTTCTGATCAATTTTCACGTATAATCTATTTTCATACGAGTTACGAATAATTTCATAGAATATTTGCAAGATCAATGTATTTAGGCCAACTGGAGGCCACCACATCATTGTTATACCATACTATCAACTTACCATAAATTTGGCTCAAAATAAGGAGAAAAGACTTAATCGACCCCGAGCATTGAACATGCGAGTAGGGGCAAAGGAGTCATTTGACTCTACTCCTCTTTCCTCACGTAGGGTGAATCCCTTGCCCTGATGAGTTTTCCCTAGTGTACATCCGTGCTACACTTGCTGGCCTCCACTACCCTGATTGTGAGTTTCCCCCATCTTGGTACAGTAGGTCAGCTCCACCTATAGTTTCTTCCCCCGATCTCGCTCTCTCTCTCACCTCATCATAATGGCCTCCACTGAGTCTACTGTAGGGAGTTGTAGCCCTGGCATGGCCACACCATCCAGTCACAGTTCCCTATGTGACTTCATGGGGCATCAATCATAGGAGGTATACTCCCTTAATAGATCTAGGGTGTTGTGCAAATGGGTAAAAGAATGCTAAGGCTCTACATGAAGATGGTGGCACTGGTGGTGATAACTAAGGAGGGGTCTTCCGCCCTCGTCCCTGGATGGGGTCTAGAAACACGCCTTCTACCACCACTTTGCCAACCTATCCAGAAATCTTAACGACTGGTCATATGATCTCAAAATCAAGGATCACACAATATACTTTGGGGGATACGACAACTAGGTAACAAGTACTCGTTGAAGTTGAGGTTCATGTTATCCCCCTTAATGGGTCATAGACGAAACCCTAGGATCAAGAGGAGGAAGATGTTGAAGCAGGAAGGGAAAAGAGAGTACTTCCCAAGAAGATATAAGCCCATGTATTTATACACTTCTTTACAGAGATCATCCACTGGTCTTGTACCCTCAAGATTAGTCTCCATTAAACACTTCCCCATTTCTATTGTTTCCTTCCCTTCCCTATAAGTAGGCTATACATGGATTAAAAGGTCAAGTTTCCCATACAAGATTGGCAAGGAACACAAGGCAATAAGTACATTCCTTTCTTTTCCTCTAAGATAGAAGGTTTACACCTTTTATTCCGTAGTCCAAAGCTCACATGGAGGAAACCATAATTTTATTACTAAAATATAGATTTGTCAACCTCGATATAAAAGAGAAACCGATCAATGTCTTTCCCAACTTATAATTGGTCTTTTAGATTTGTTGGAAAAACTCTAATATACACAATTTTCTCTTTTAAGAATTTTATTAATCATCATTCTCATAGACTATCCTTTTTCTCCCAATTTCTAGAATTCTCTTCTTTTCCTTATTATTCTCTGTTATATGAAAAGGAAGACCGACATAACACTATTTGGTGCATTAAACATAATGTTGCCAATAATGTCTAGATAATTACTTTTTTATTATCTAAACCATCACCTATCTTATTTTCATTTGTAAGATTGCATATTATCACATATTTTTGTTATCTAACAATTAACAAAGTCATTATACTTTATTATGTAGGAAATCTCTTATTTCTTTAACTTTTACCACAAGGACCTATTTGCAAAGAAAATCGTTCATGGTCCTTTATATGGGTCATGGGTTGCACCCATGCCAAAAAGGTGACTTTATAATTTCATCAATTGTACCATTGGGGGAAAATACTTACCAATTCATGCATTATGTTTATATAATCCAATTTCACCAAAATTGAGGATATTACATTCACCCCTCAAAAGAAATTTTGTCCCTAAAATTCAAACCTAGTGAGCTTAAGGTGATTGATAACTCAACTTAGTTTCAAACCTTAGGGTTAGCAACCCCACTTAGATATCTGTAACATCTTTTATTGATATGAAAATTCCTCACATTATTACTAAGATTGGTACCTGAATTCAATTCAAACTATTTCCACATTCCCTTTCATTTTATGATATTAGCACTTAGCCATTTGATTTCCACTTGAATTTCATTTTTCATTTGGTGGTTACCTTTTTGACCTAAGTTCCAATCTATTATTCATTTATTTCCACAGAAGGGTGAGGTAACACCTCAAACCCTAGATTATTTCATTATCACTCAACTTAAGGTATTCATTCTCATATGTCAATTTTAAGCACAAGATGTGTCTACACCAATCTCTCTCACTCATAATAAGATGAAATAAGCACTTGACTACAGCCCAAAAGCAAAATTCATCCCATTCTAAGAGAAGAGATGGTGTATCCACATATTATCTTAAAATGTCATATATCAGGTTGAATTATCCTTAACCATAATTCCAAACCATAACTACCTTTTTAATCTCACAATATTCTTAAATTTCATGAAATAAGTGTCTTTTTCACTCTTGAGTTTGTGCACAACTCCCTTAAGTTTTCACTATTACACAACTTCTTGTATCTTTTACATTTAGACCTCATGTCTCATTAGACTTAATCATTTTCTCAAGGTCTCTAGGGTGTGACTTCCTTTGGAGTGATCTCTCCCTGGCCTCGTGGGCCTTACGCACTTAGGGAGTGCCTCTCACATCTACCCATTAGGCTTCTTGATCTGATGAATGTGGCCAATCTCCTGACCCATGGGCCTTGGGAAAACCTGGCTCACTACCTCTTGACCATGTGGTCTTATGCATTCAGGGCACAATCACCTCCTAATCTCTTCGGTCTTATGTACCTTTATCCATCCCTACTTGATCTTAGGATTGACTTTGGTATCTAACCCTTCCTAGGGTTTATATCACATCTTAATTTTTCCAAGGTTTAGGTGACATCCAAGGTTACCTCAATTCTTACAACCAATTTGTGATCTCATCCTTTTAGGGAAGGACCTAACCTAAGGTGTCTTCTTGAATCTTAAGAGGAGGTTAGGCACTCTTAGCCACAACATGACCCCATGGGTTTTAGAATTTTTCCTCCTCTCAGGTCCTTCTCCCACTCTCAGGCTGACCCACCTTAGGCCAGGACACCCATCCTATAAGTTGAATTGTGGGTTTCATATTTTCATTTTTATGCAACCTAATTATTCATTTTCTATTATAAATTCTCAGACCTTGTTTGATCAATATCTAGGATACCCTCTCATAGGGTTTTGTTCCTACAACAGACTTAGGCCACCTTCCCAATCATGGTCTTGGTGCCACATCGGCCTTCCCAATCATGGTCTTGACCCTTTGTGACCTTCCCTATCTAGAGATTGGTCATCTACACTACAGACTCAAGCCACCTACCCAGTCATGGGCTTGGTTCGATGCCAGCCTTCCCAATCATGGGCTTGACCCTTCTTGACCTTCCCTGTAATGGGATTGATATCTTGAAACCTTCCCCTCAATGGGTTTGATCTTTGGCGACCTTCTCCTCAAGGGGTTTGATCTTTTGTGACCTTCCATGAAGGGGCTTGATCATAGTCACCTTAATGACTTTCATTCTTTATCAAAACTTATAGAGATAGCATGGGGGTTCGAGCATGTTATATTATATAGTGCTTTACTATTAGGTTGCTTATGTTTCTTAAAACTATTTACATTAATGCCTTGCTCCACATATACATATGCATAGAAGACTTAGTCACCTAAATTAATTTTTAACTTTCTTATTCCTTTTACCTTAATTAGGGTTCTCATGGGTAGGGTTACTCTATAACCCTCACTACTTACATTTCCCAAGATTAGGGTTTTGGGTTAGGGTTAAGGATTACACAACCTTCACCGTGCATCTTATGGTTTGAGGTGTCAACTCACCCTTAAGTGGAAATAAATGAATTATAGGTTGAAAAACTAGGTGAATGGGTAATCACCAAGTGAAATTGGAATTATAAATGAAAATGTGATCACTAAGAGATGTAATGATGTAAACACTAAGGATGTGGATGTACCTTGAATTGAATCTAGGTACCGTAATAAATTGTGGAATTTACATATCAATAAAGGTTGTTAAAGAAATCTACAAAGGGTTTTTAACCCTGAGGTTTGAATTTGAGATGAGTTATCGTTCATCTTAACTTTACAAAGTTTGAATTTTGAGGACAAAATTCCTTTTAAGGAGGGGTGAATTGAATGTCCTCATATTTTGGTAAATTTGTGATACATAAATATAAGACTTGATTGAATAAGAAAATTTCTCGAATTATGTTTGATAGAATAACAATGGTGACCACTTTATGGCATGGGTGCTACCCATGGCCCAAGTGAGGCCCATGAGACTATATGCTTTGCAAATATGTCCTTGTGGTACAAGTTACAAAAATAAAATGAATTCATGCATAAGTAAAAGATAATGGATTTATGGTTTATTAAAAAATGGAATAATGGAATATTGGACAAGTTTCCATAGGAAAATAAAATATGTATTGTTTTAGATAATTAATGGGGTAATTATCTAACAAATGATGACATCACAATGTTTGAGGCATTAAACAAGAATATTTCTTTTGGGACTCACCCTTTTAATCAACATAAATACCAACCATTAGGGATAATCCCAAAAGCTAAACCCAGATTATGAAATAAAACAATGAATTCTCGACAAAGGCAATTAAACAATATACAAAAAAACACAGATAATTTTTTTCCTTTTTCTTTCTTCACAAATCAAAGTCACATCACAAACATAACATTTAGATATCACAAATCTTATTCAACTCCATTAAAACCAAAATCAAATCTTGTTGTCATATACGGTTCATTTTACAACAGATATATGTACATTGATGAACAAACTTAGTCTACAACCCATCCTGGGAAAGAGACAGTACATGGACATTCTATTCTATCTAGATTATGCTATTTATATCTTCTTTATCATGACCTCTCCGCTTGATAGAATTATACCTAAAAACATTTAAAATAACCTCATGAGACTCAAGCTAGGTACATGCATCAACATCAAATTAAGTATAATAAACTTAATAGAAACATGTCGATATTGAAAAGTCTAGCAGATCGTTCTATCATCAGTCATACCTCCCACTCAAGCTAGGTACATGCATCAGCATCAAATTAAGTATAATAAACTTAATAGAAACATGTCGATATTGAAAAGTCTAGTAGATCGTTCTATCATCAGTCATATCTAACTTACAATGGTAATCTAATCCAACAGATAAGGTAACCACTTAAACCAATTACAACTTTGAAACATCTTTTAGAGCATTTCTATGAACAAATCAACAAATACTTCTAGTTCAGATTATGAATCTTACTGCATGAGTAATAAGTCAAGTTCTAAGCATTTTGAATCAATACATAAAAATAACATTATATTTGTAACACTCCACCAGCCGGACTAGGAACACATCCTACAGTCCTAAAGATGAAGTACACATAATACACATCTACCAAACAATACTATCAAATAGCAAGCAATCCAACTCATATTCAGAATGGGTATGAATACCATCATTTAGAACCTGTCAACATGACATATCATAATATCAAATAGAAAATGTCTATAGCAACATGATTACTTTCCTTAACAAGAAGCATAATCAACAATAACAAATCATCAAGTAGCAGTACATGGAATGTAACAACCATTCAAATCATGTTCTACATGACTTATCATCTTTTATTCATTTGTCTTGAAACTACTTGGCTTGTACCTCACCAAGTAGAAGTCGCCATGCCTAATTCTCATATCAATTACTCACCGTCACTATCTTAGGTTTTAGCCGACCTCCCTAAGATATCAACAACATACCCTGGCCACCTCAGGGTTTCCTAAAGAGGGTCACGTCCTCATCTTGGGTACACCAGATAGGAACCAACAAAATAGTATATCACATATCACATTATTTCACATATTTTTAATTTCATGTTTCACATATTTCATTTCATCAGAGTCTATCCCATCTGAACATAGACTTTCATAGCAAGGATTTAGGCCAGAGCCACTCCAGATGTCTCACTCCTAAATCTTGGCGGTCTAACCTTTAAGGTCTCGATCCAAACTTCAGAAATCCTTCTCATAATTTATCAATTACTACAAGGAGATCCATTTTGTTTCCCCAGTGTGGTCCTCAGGGAAAACTCACGGTGTTCAGGGCACCTAACTGGATTCTCCATTAGTTCACTTGTTATTAATCTCTTTTACTCATCTTACAAGATTTCAAAACATCATATATCATATATGTGTATTCTCACATAACTAGAATAAAATGAAGCAGATTCAGTTTATCAATAAGGACAATGATCAAAGTAAGAAGCACAATAAACCTGTAAATTACAACACATATGATTATTTCTATCTTCTACATCATCTCATAGAAATCATCAACAATGGGCCTATAGCCTGAGACATAATCTTATTGTCCATCATTTACCCCATCAAGGTTTTATCATCATCAGTGGGCTTTCATCCTTAGACATGATCTCATTATGCAACATTTACTCTTAATATGGTTTCTCAATGTAAGAAGTGCATATTAAATTCAATTTCAACATAAATCTTATCAGTTCATTATATATCACAGTTCTGAACAAATATTAGTAGAGGTAGTAGAATTAGCAACAGTAAAAGCATATAGATATCATGTATCATTCATCATACTTAGAATATATTTATCATACAACATATGCTTGTTCCTTCCCATCTCAATAGATGCCAATAAATTTCATGCATATACATGCATAACAGACATAGTTTTCTTCTTCTTTTATTTCACATTCTTCATATGGGGTTATTAATTAACACATGTTGATTATCATTTGAATTCCATCAAAATAGTTCATTCTCATAGTACAAGTATTCTATCAAACAATCACAATACAAGAACACATTCTTGTAAATCAATTCAAATGCTTGAACCTCATCTTTTAATTGAATAAAACTACAATTATGTACATTCCTTAATCCCTCATTTGAGATTGTTATTCATTAGCACCATCTAGCTCAACATTTTAGGCTTAGAGTTTGTTTATTAAATTTTTCTATTAATTGTCATCTTTTTCCTTCAATTCATATTCATAAATCTCAAATTCTCGCATGTCATGTTCATTAAATACTGGAACCAATCATTTTTAACTCACTTGATATACAATAATTAACTTTTCATTAATATCCATCAAAGTCTAGTTTTAGTATGTTTCATTCAATTTGGCTTAAGCCACATGTAATTAAAACAAAGGATTAAATACTTCATCATAATAACTTGATTAGTTTCATCTTTAACTTGCCATCACCATCAATACATTTTTTCTTCATATCATTTCTTATATTTAGATAAGTGTACTATGTCACTGACTTCTAATGTCATTCTCATAATCAACAATGATCATTCTTTATTATACTAAAACAAATGCATTAGACTTAGATGATATTAGTAAGACTCATCATATTCAATTGAACTATTAATACTTTCAACTTCATCATTTGATCACATTTACAACATCATATACAAGTTTTAGCTTTATCACTCATAATCATCTTAATAATAAACTTCTAGGGTTTTCAAGAAGTCATTCCTTAGTTCAACATATCATAATAATCATATCATTCAGTAATCCAATCATGACTCAAGGGTTCATTAGGGTTATTCACAAACATGGAAACCCTAGTTTCCAATTTCACACATTTCATTCATCAATCATAAGTATACATTGATTACTTGAATCATTTGATTCACTTCCTTAACACAAATCCTAATCAGGATATGTGGCCATTCAATTCTATTAGCATTCAACTATACACTTGTATAATACAATCTAGTACAATTCAAATATGATTTTATACATGTCAATTCAATTCGAAGCATATCGGCCATTGGGATGATTTTTAGGAAAAATTCACATGAAATAGCATAGTCATCTACCCAGAAGAAAACACATGGATCCTCAGTAAATCCATCAGGAACTAATCAAGTTCCAATCAATGAGAAATAATCAAAATCAGTAGAATTGGATCCCCCTATATCTTTCCGAAATCAAATCCAATCATAGACATGTACAAACAAGGTTTTGATTGTTTTAGCCAGATAAAATTAGGCTTTCAACATGAATACAAAGTTTAGGAGGGATAAAAACACTCACCCCAGGTTCCAATAACCTTAAATTCGTAGGTCAACCTCTGAATTTTTGGAAACCCAAATAAACTCTCGCAAAAGAATCCAATTCTTTCTCCTCTCAACTCGGAAACCTTAGAAATGGGGACTAGAAGAGAAAGAGTGAGAAAAGGGGGAGATTTGATGTGATTTCAAATCAAATAAGAGGAGGGATGGAATCTTTACATGTGAGAGAATATCCACCATGAAATGCTATGCAAAGAAGCTAAACTTACTTGATTTCATCATATCTTGGATAGAGAAACCCTAGGTCAACATCTCCACCACTTTCTCTTCTCAAAACCCTAGCTCTCCTCTCTCTCAAGAATTTTGTTTCTTTGACAGGAATGACGAGTTATGAGAGCTCCTTGTGTGTTTGGTTAGTCATATAGATGAATTGAGGTGCTTATAACAATTGCAAACAAGCCCTTCAATGTATTTTTATTTTGCTCATACTGGTTGGTCGGCTGAGTTATAAACCCGACCGAAACCCCACTTTTCAGAACTCAAAAATAGTCCAAAAATCATGAAACTTTAAAATATTGTCTTAAATTTAGTTTATAAGAAAAAAAAAAAAATTTAGATCATTTGGAGTTACCAATAAATAATTAAAAATTAAATACTACACTACTATATTGTAGTCTGCATCATGGTCGGTCGAGTTTGTCCTTCACAGAACTCGACTGACACCCCTCTCTATAGAGATCAAACATCATCAAAAAATAACTCCAATTTAATATTATGTCTATAATATTGTTTATCAATTATAGTTAAAATTTGAGATCAATTGGATATACCAATAAAAATATAAAATTAAATTACCACACTACTATATCAATATGAAAATATGGTCGGTCGAGTTTGAAACTCGAACTACAAACATGTCAGAACATTCTTCTAAATTTTTGATATTTTTCAAAAGTGTTAAAATTTGAGATATAAAAATCATATCAAAATCTAAATGAAATTAGCGTTACTGAAATACTAAAAATCATTTAGTGAGACACTATACTTATCAAATTATGTATTCATATGTCATCAAAACCCTAATTCAGGCAGATTAGGGTTTCTAAATGTTAATTATATGGATAAAAGTATGATTAAACCTTATAATTATATTTAAAACATCAAAACTTAACTACCATCATTAATAAAACTTTAAACAATAATCAACTTAGTTAAGCATACAATCATCCAAGTAAACCCTAATTAGATGACTAATTTGAAAATGGGTCATTACAATTTTGATCTAACTTTTGGTATACTTGAAGATAATAAGAAAAAATAGAGAATTTTATATATTGTTGGGAAGAGGACTTCCCATGTGGGTTGGGTAAATAATTTAAGAATATTATAAAGAAGCAAGTTTCAGTTGTCAAACTTATTCCAATAAAACCCAAAAAGGGGATAAAAATTGGGAAAGATATTAACAACTTCCCCTCCAAATTTGATAGCAAAAAGATGTCCCTATAATCCAAGGGAAAACCTAAAAGAGAGAGGGACATGGTTGTACTAAATACATTTTATCTTTTTGGAAATATGTTTAATTGTCTTCCAACTTAGGCATTGGATGACATGTGCCCCTGTATGTGTCACACCCCTCATCACCTTGAGATCAAGAATCAATACTAACACTATTGTCCCCTATCCCGAGTCCCCTAAGGAAAGAAGGCATTTGTCGAGCTAGATCCTTCATAGGGGTGATCTCCCTTCATACTTTGTTTCATCATGAGATAACAATGCCAATGAATTTCTCCAGAAAAACCAGACTGAGAGTCCCTAAAAGGAAGGGAATTATAGATTTAATAGCTATGTTTCCTCCCCCAAAATTAAGCCTTCTCATCCTTGTTCGACACCCTTAGTCTCGCTCTCCCATGGCCTATATAAAACCTAGAGATGAGTTCAACTAGGACCAGAGAACATGGGTGACATCTTCCCTGCCCAAGAATTATTCTCTAGCACTGGAACCAACTTACCCAACTGTCGTGCCCCACGCCAAAGAGGGACACACCCCAGGCCATCACAGAAAAATAAGAGGCAGAGCTCAACTTCATGAGATAATGAGGATTGCGCTCGACAGCCTTGCACCCCCCTTCTCATGACATGCCCTCTAGGGATGAGCATTAGGTCAGACCAGCTAGATCTGACCCATGACCCAACCCACATAACCCAACCCAAACCCCAAACTCAACTTATATTATGGGTGGGTCGGGCATAAAATTTGAACCCATATTTTAATAGGACCAAGTATGGGCTGAGGCAAACCCATGACCAAAAACCCAAATGACCAGATTAGATTTTATGTACATTGTAATACATATACATATATGTTTGTATTGAAATAAATATACAAATTTCTTGATGTGATATGTAGTTTGCATCCAACCAATGGCAACATGGATAATCTATAATCAATCAACATGATTAGTAAATTGATACTAGTAAAGGAAACCATCATTGACATGGATAGACGTACTTGATTTCTTTGTTTTGATCTCACTATTTTATTCAAATGGAACCTTTTGTTGTTTAGATATGTATATTTTAACAACTGAATAAAATATGACATACTTTGATTTGCATTGTATATAACACTCAGAAAATTCATGTCATTAGCTCTTCATTTATTCAAATGGTACACCAGTCATCATGCTTCACCAGAGAAACCCAGAGAGAGTTTGGGAGGAAGTAGTGAGGGACCCCAACATTTCATTTCCACCACTAGAGTGAGATTCTGAAGTGGTGTTGAGCCAATTGTTGGGTCAGCTATGTGGCCAACAATATATATATATATATATATATATATATATATATATATATATATTATAGATAATATAATAGTTGATGATTTGGTGGTCAATGACTGGCTGATTAATTATTAAATCTTACAATAATCCTTTAAAACAATCAATAACTCAGATGGAACAAATTATATGTGAAAATTTATTAGAAAAATGAGAGAAATGAAAATAAATTATCATTGATGAATAATTCTGATGTCGACTCTAAAAGTGGTGCAAATATGTGTTAAAGTGGCAAGTAATACATATAAACCCTAGTTTTTGATGAATAAGCTGTTAATCATGTTAAATATGTTTCCTTGAAATGTAAACTGATAATATGCAGTATTATGGTAATTTAACATAATTTTGATCATAATGATAATATTTAGGGTTTTTAATATGAATAATCATGCATATGAAGAATTTGATTTAATGATCATAACTTGCTATGTTGTTAATGAACATAATCAAATCTAAGTGATCATAATGAAATGATATGTTGGATATAGTAATTCGAGATTTATCTAATGTTTAATGTGCAACGGAATTCAGACTTGTACCCCTATTCCTCATCCAAATCCTAATGACCTAGATTAGGACCTAGGTAGAGTTTAATATGGTTAACGTGATGGTGACACTTTAGGATTCATATACATGTAGATTAACAATTGAATTGCTTGGATTGTTGATTGGATTGCCTAACATACTTAAACTATATACTACATGATCTGCATGGTTCACCATTATGGTATTTGGTTATAATTATGACTACCCACAATAGTTGGTTGGTGTTTGTCAAGTGTTTCTTGAAGATTACTCAAATAAATTGTTGGTTGTTTATTTACATTTTGTTCAATTGTAATGCCACTTTGAGTATCGCATAAATAAAGATATCATGTTATGAACCCTAGGATGATATGCATAAAGAGGTGATGCACATGAGCCATGGTGGGATAATGATCACACCCAAGAGAGTATATCTAGAATGGGTTAGAATATGCAAAGAAAATGCCAATTCTTATTTGCAAGTAATTGATTGATTATATGTTGTTATATTACTTGCACACTTTTGCATGCACCCCACGTACACATTATATTTTGATATGCTGATCTGTGCTTTTCTTTCATGCCATTTTAGGCAACAATAAGATATGAAGATATCAAGACATGATACACTTGATGAAATTACCTGAAGGCATTAAAGTACATTAAAGAAGTATTAGATAGATACTTCTTCTCATATGTACAGTTATGATAATAGAATTGCAAGCAACTCCATAAGGGATAATCTTGCAAACAATATTTAAATTAATGGAATTTATTTTCTTTTACTTACTTATTTGGTTAAATTTGGATCCTTGTAAATTTTAGGTAATGGCTCTCAAGTTTTTGGGTCCTTCCTTAGTTGGGGGATGATGAAAAGTGAGGTCGCTGCACTTAAGGACTTTTATCCAAACCTTTTTAGTATCAATATGAATCCTAATGGCATGGTGTATAGTCTCCTCTCCCGCACTACATTGTGGGAACCTTGCATCCCTATAAATCCTCTTTTATTCCTTACTTGATTGGTCATCAAACCATTCTGTATAATTAACTGTGTAGTCATTTCATCTCACATTTGAACCTTAACATTCCATAAGGAAGTCCATTTCCCTTGCTTCCTGACAGTAGTAGTTGTGACTAACTAATCATATACCTTCTTTGACAAGAAGATCCCTTTCATGTCTCCAAGCCAAATAGCCTCAATGGCCCCTTCACTCATGCACGGTGGGACCATGTTCATGATCCTATCAACAACGTGTTCATCAAACCACTCTTTGATAAACTCTTCATCCCAGCCTCTGGCTAGGTCCAACATAGATGCCACCTTTAGGCCTTTGATATCCAATGGGAATTTTGATGAATGTATATTCATATCTTTTCAAATGCATTTTTCTTAGTCTTTTCATAGGAATTTATTTCCCATTTGCAAAGTTTCTAGAAATAATTGCAATTTGCTCCCTTCCTGACCAATAATGTAAATTGTTATCTTTTTCATCTATATTTTGCAGGTTTTAGCTTCACAACAATTTCAACCATTTTAGCACTTGAACCAATCAGTTCATGCTGTGAACTAGTCATTTCATTCATACAAGAAGTTTCACTTTGCCATTTCACTACTCAGCTCAACTCTTCCACATTGGCTATTCAATAGATAAAACAAGCATCCCAATCTTCCCAAATGCTCATCTCAGTTGCCAAACAAGCATTTCAATTCTTCCAAATGGCCAACCCAACTTCCTCAATGAGCAAGTCAAGGTCAAATTTTGTCACCACCCCATCTCTAGGGTTTTGACCCGCATCCATGGGCCAAGAAAATTCAAATGAGAACCGAACATCTCAAGTATCCAAATGATTGGTTCAGATAGCTTAGAGATCAAGTATTTAAATGACGCTGCCACCCTTCGTTAGGGTTTTTTCCTAGGTTCTCACCTCTTCAGACCTGAACCGATCAGTTTAGGATGTGAACCAATTGGTTCACGGTGCACAAATTGAATTCTTCAACAACCATCCCCATTCCTTCTATCTCCCCATCTTCTGGGTTTCCATCCCTCCTCCCCCTATAAAAGGAGTGGGGACTCCACAAGAAATGGGATCCAAATTTTTGTACTTGCACCTTTATTTTTAGCACTTTGTTATTTCATTCTTCCATATTATAGCCCTATTCTTCAATAAATATTTCTAGTTCTTTCCCATTGTTTCTTAGTTTTGTTGTTGAGAGCATGGAATTAATAGGGGAAGCCAATTTATAGTCACTATATCATTTTGGATTCTTTTTCTTATAGTTTATGGCTTTCTCTCTTCCTTCCATTGTTCTTTCTTTAAACCTTCCATGGATCATGAGTATTTTCCTATATCGAGGTGTGGAGGAGTATCTCCATAGCCACAGTTAAACTAGATCTATTCCATATAATGATGCTTGTTAAGTGGTCTTTATTTGGATTTTTGCTAACTTAAATGGCTTGATCTCTTGTTTCTGTGGAATATTAGTTTAGGGTATTGATACCTTGGACCCTAAGAATCAAAACAACCAAAAAATACACAAATCCATAAGAGACCTCAGAAGGATCCTTTGTTAGGATGTTTGAGAAAGGATATGTAAACACCAAGAACAATGGGTTTGTAGGGTGTTCGACTTTCGTAAATGCATTTGAGGATGTTATTGCATACCTTCATCTGACTTGTTTTGTCTCTTATATTTCATTGATCTAGTTTCAAGCAGGATATGGTGGTAAAACCATGACCTTGATATAATTGATTACTGATTCATCCTTGTTTCTCAATTGCTCTTTTCTTTACTTGAAATTTAATTCTATTCATAATAACCTATCCTTTATTGTTCTTAGCATAACTCTCTCTTATTTTTTCTTACCATAACTCTTTCATTATCTGTTCTTAGTGTAACATTTTATTTACTTGTTCTTAGTGTAATTGTTTCATTACTTGTTCTAGTGTAATCAAACTTCAACCAATGGATCTTTACTTTAATGTTCCAATCTTTGTTCAAAGTAATTTGGGTTTAAATATCAATCTTAAAAATGTTGTCTCAAGGGATTGACCCTCTCTATACTAATAAACTAACCTTAGTCAGTTTCTTTGCCATTAACAAGAGGTAAGACTCTAGGATAAAAACCCATAGCAAATTGGTGTGCCAAATGACATGTATCACCTAACAATAGCAGTTGTGACTAACTGATCATAGACCTTATTCAATGAGAAGGTCCCCTTCATGTCACCTAGACAAATAGCCTCATCGGTCCCTTATCTTGTGTGTGGTGGGATCATCTTTAAGATCTTGTCAAAAATGTGTTCATTAAACCACTCTTTGAGAAACTCTTCCTCTCAACCTCTTTCTAGGTCCATCATAGACACCACCTTTAGTTCTTTGATCTCTGACAGGATTTATAAATCTGGTATCAGTACTGCTCACTTCTTGCCTTCTACCCATTGCTCATCCCACACACTAGTTTGTTTACCTGAGAGAACCACCACCCCCACCAGTGCTTACATCTTGCTTCTGTTCTTGGCAATAAACTTCCAAAGGCACAATCATGTAGCTATTCCCATATTTCTACAATGCTTGTATTTATCCTACATCACCTCTCACCAATGTCCTATCTCTATTCAACAAAGCTCCATCAAATCTTCATTAATAGGGATTCATTTTGAAATTTGGCCATTTTGATTCCCAATCCCCCATCCTTATTTTTTGCAACAATCTTGTTCCACCCTACTAAACTCATTTTCCTCTCATTTTAGGTCCCTCCCCATATAAAACTCCTGATTGTCTAGTCTACTTTATCACACATAGACACTGGTAAAACCGTTGTTTTCATCAAATAGATAGGCACCATGTTGAGGATTGACTAAACACGCATAATTTTTCCTACCAGTGAGAGTGATTTGTTCACCCATGAATGGATCCTAATTTGTATCTGAGTAATGCAATCAAGGTAGAGATCTTTGTTAGCTATCTAATGGAGAAATGAGAATCCCATGTGCTTGCCTAGATTCTCAGTTT
Source organism: Alisma plantago-aquatica (assembly GCA_963693085.1). Taxonomy (NCBI): domain Eukaryota; kingdom Viridiplantae; phylum Streptophyta; class Magnoliopsida; order Alismatales; family Alismataceae; genus Alisma; species Alisma plantago-aquatica. The sequence goes on along the minus strand of OY856411.1, from coordinate 317,166,011 downwards.
GTGGTATTGCTATGAAGAGGCACACTACTCTGTGCATCCTCAATGGAGTATTTGAAGAGAAGAATATTGATGATTTCTCACTTACGAACCTCTGTCTCAATGCCTTTTCAAACCGTTGGAGACATTGCATCATCTTTCACACTTTTTGGGTGGATGCCACCCTGAACAATATGACCTCATGTATAGAATAAATGTGATGAATCCCAAGTCCCTTCCAATTAGATGTAAAGGCTTTCCAATTCCCATTTCTCTCCTCTACAACAATGTCTTGGTTCAGACAATCCAGAGATAAGATGAAAATATAAGGGGACAGTGGGGTCACCTGGTGGATGCCCCTTGTATCTTTAAAAGCTGGCAAAGTATCCCCCTCCTAGATGATGGAAATGGATCCAATTATGATGATATTCATGATTAGATTATGGAACTATTGTGGTAATGTTGTTCTTCTTAGAGTATCCACAATAAACAATCAGCTCGTATGGTCGTATGTATTAGAAAGCTCTAGCTTGAGTGTCACTTCCCTTTCTTAGATCTCATGAATGGATTAGCTCCTGCATAAGGATTATATTATCTATGATCCTCCTCCTAGACACAAAAATACTATGCATCAACGATATCCAATATGGAAAGAAGGTCTTGATACGTTCCACCAATAGCTTAGAGATGAGCTTAAGACTGACATTTGTAAGAGCCATTTGTCTTGGGATCTTTGTAGCTCTCCATAGTGTTTGTATTTTAGATTAACACTAGCAATGAGTATGTGAGATTATCTGGGATCTACATACCTGCAAAGAATCCAAAAACCATTAGATATAAGGACCCCTTGATTGACTACCAATTATTTTGCAAGAATCTAGCATCCACTCCTTCTGCACCTGGGGCTTTCACCAGATTCATCTTCTTTAATGCATACTCCAACTCTTCTTTGTCAGGTGTTCTAACACAACCCCCCTCTCTTCATTTCTCAAAGTCTAGAACACCCCAATGAACTGCCATGCAACTGCCTCATGCAGATCCTCTCCCTTAGTCCTAAATAGTTGGCCAAAATGATTGAGAACCACCACTCTAATACTCTCCTTGTTATCGACCAACTTGACCACCTCATATTTGATTTTAGAAATATCATTCCATCTTCTTTTGGCTTTTATTAGTGATTGAAAATTTTTGGTATTAGTTTCACCTGCTAGAATCCAATCACATCATGCTCACTTCCGTCACTCCTCTTCAAGTATTTCTCATGTCCTAATAACAACACCCTAATGAACAAGATCTTATTATATTGTAATTGAAGATCACATATCTTATTCTTCACCTCCACACAAAAGTGGTGACTTAGTTATTGTTACATCCACCCAATCTTAGTTTCAAATATAAATGACTTCTTCATGCTCCTACACCTCTTGTTCTTGTCCCATTGTACTGCTGTTGGCATGAATTTCTGAATGGCTGCCTCATACTCCTGAGAGCTATCCCATTCCTATTAAAGAACTCCAGAAATGACTCCCTAGTGTTCCACAAAACACAAGTTTTGGGATGATATTCCCTTCTCTATCCTTCAACATGTTCCATGGATGCCAATGTAGGGGAATGATTAGAGTTTTCTCTTGGGAGAAGAACAACCCTCGTATTTGAATAGTATGCATCCTCTCTGGATTGGATACAACTGTGTACAATTTTTCCTGAGCATCCCTCACCAAAACATCATCTTTGGCCATCTGCCCCCAGGTCCTCTAGTCCCACAGTTGTAAACCCCAGGGAAAACTCTTTATAATTTCTCATCATGAGGGGATCACCCCCAAACTTCTCATTTGCAAAAAGTACCACATTAAAATCACCCACCATAAGCCATCATTTGAACGACGTCTTCTCCAACATCTGTAAATTCTCCCATAGTGTCCTCCTTCCCAACTTCCTAGGGATGGCACACATAAAAGTTATCAGAACCTTGTTAATAATCAGACAGTGTACAAACTATTTTGTGGTGAATTAGGACCTCCACCATTCCAATTCTATTCTCCCATAACACCCAAATCCCTCCAATGAACCCCTCTACCTCCAATCGCAATGAATTTTTGAATCTCAACTTCCTTATGACCTTGTCTGCCCTTTCTTCACCAATTCGTGGTTTAGTGATCATCATCATATCCAGTATGTAGTGAGATGCTAAATTCCTTACAGTGTTTTAGGAATCCATGGTGTACATGCCTTGAATATTCTAAGCTTCTACAATCATTTAACTGTCTGGGGTTGTGGTGCCATACCCTCTTTCTCCACAACTTCTGTGCCCTGATCTTCCACAAACTCATCTACTTGGGCCCCCTCCTATCCCAACTGTAGACGCTTCCTCATCTCCTTTTTGTTGAGCATGCCCAATTGACAACTTTCCTATTTCTAAGATGGATCCCTGTCGTCACCCCAAATGTTGGTATTCTGCTACCCCGTATAATTCTCTCATTCTTTTCCCTCTCGAGTGAGAACACCAAATTTTGTTCCCCTTCTTAGGTTGTGCCTATTATTATGACCATGTCATCATCCTGTTGCATTGCTACTTGATGCACAACATGTCTCATTTCTTTATTTATGCAGATTTACGTCTCTCATGTGGTTGAGCCTCATGTTTCTTTGGTGAGTTTCCTTGCTCATTCTTCTTCCCTTTATCCATTTCCTTCCTCTTCCTCCAGTTGATTCCATTCACTCTTTCTACAATATCTATCACGTTTGTCCTATCCTCCCATTGACTATCATCCTTCTCTAGATTTATAAACATCTTACTCAACTCCACCCTTCTATGGTTGACCTAGTTCTTCAGTTTTTTCAGCCGATGTCACATCAGTTGGGTATGCATTGATGGGTTGATGTCCCCTAGAGGAACCACCAATTTTGTACTAGCTCCTATCCCTCTTCTCTTCTTATATGGGTGGTGCACTCCTTTTTCTCCTTGCACTCTTCCTCTACGTGTCCTAATCTTCTACAAAATACACATATGCTCAAAATATTTTCATATTCTAGCTTGTACCACATGCCTTGGACCACTATTCCAGGTACCAACGGGAACACAATGCCTATCTTTACTGTTATCCATGTGAATTTGCCTTGTCTCTTTATTCCAACATTGCTATCCCCCTTTATAGACTTCTCGATCATATCCCCTATTTCTTTAAGAAACTATTGTTGGTATAGGAATATTAGTAAGTTTGGGATTCTAACCCACACCACCAAGGATGTTGGATTCTTCTATGGTGAGAAACATAGTTCCCATGGTTGCAAAGATAGGTAAGATCCTAGCATTGACCACAACCCCTCAGTAAAGGTTTCAAGGTAGTCATCCTCCCATTCCAGTTGTACCAAGAAAAAATTATTTTCTAGGTCTATCAATCAGAATCAGAATGCCCTCTCTAGCCTCCATAAGGTGGCTATTTGTTCTGTAACATCATATATCCCACCTCTCTTATAATGATCTTGATGATAATCAAGAAGCATCATGGTTTTTGCAACTCCCCATACTCGCCCTCTTCAATTTTGAATACTGGGCAACATCTACGATATTAGTGATGATGTTTGATCATTGCAATATGATGTTTGGATCCTAAAATCCAATGACCGACAACATGTTACCCATTTCCTCTCCATTTAACATATCAATGTATCATACCTGCCTTCTTCCTCCACTATCTCCCTATAGGTTCGACTGTTGTTGCCTTGTGAGGTCTAGATTCCTCTAACACTAGAAAAGGGTTAGCCTCCCGCTCCTTATCTGTGTCCATCATCCCATCATTTGACCCCTTACCCTTCTGAGCCTCATAATCAAGACCTCCTCTCATGTTGAACTTAAAATTGAAGCCCAATTTCTAAAGAAACCCCTATTTCTCCCATCTTTTCTCCATGAGTCTAGTTCTATTCACTAGTTTTTCCCCAGCTGATTGTAACAAGCTTCCATCACCTACATACCTTCCACCATAAACCCTTCGATTGACCTCTCCATCTAATGGACGACCTCAGTCACCACTATCTCCTGTGCGATCACCTTCACCCCTCGTAAACCCCACTACAAGCATCTCTAACTAAGTTTATGTATTATATTGAGCGTACTTCTAGATCACACTTAAATACCTGATTGTATCCAAATAATAATAGAGTATACAGTCTCACAATCTTGAAATTGATATTGTACATCAATAGTTGTTGAACTTGATTCAATCTCTGAACCAAACATGTTTGATTGGTTCTAACCAGATTCATACATATACAACCATAACACGACTTGGTTCAATACAATAACCATTAGAAGTCTAGACAAAACTAACATAAACATGTATAGGCATGACCGAATTCAAACACAATAATCGTATTTTATTTCAACAGTAGTAAAATTAGAAATTGAAATATGGGAATCTAAAACATGATGCAAATTGGACACAACCCAAACAGACCAAAGATGAATTCAATATGTCACAATTGAATTGACTATAATTAAAGTCTATGATATTAGGGGTTTATCTGGGTTACAAGTTATCAGGATATGATCGACCCATGTAGATTTGACCCAAAATGAGCCTAACCAAAACATTATTAAAGTAGTTCATGTAAAATGTTTGCAAAAAAACAAAAAGTTGAAACCTAACACAACCCAAATTGATAATGACTTGACTTGGTATTGATCCGAACTAAATTTGAAACATCTCATATCAACACAAACTAAATTTGACCAAGAACAAAATCCAAACATACTCATAATAATATAAAATGTGCTAATTTCCAGGCGGCTTTGAGTTGCATTAGTCAAGAACTAAAATTTAAATTATCATTTACTATATAATGTAATAATTAGTAATGATTTATTGGTATCGGAATTAAAATAATCATATATTAAACTTTCATACAAAGTATACATAATTGATCATCAAATTTCCTAAATAAATTATGCTATTGTGGAATAAAAGAATGAATTAAAGAGTAAGCTTTGTTAATGGCAATAGATTGGAGGTGATGGAAAAGGTAAGTCAAGGGGGTTAATTTGGAATTTGGTGAAAGAGAAAGGGTGCTATTTGGAATTTTGTTAAAAGAGAGGGGGTTTAGGAATTGCTAGAAACGTAAGAGGGGATTTAGAAAAACCCTATATCTTTTTATGGACATAACGCATTTAAATGATTTAACATATGTTTGTCAGAATAGATTATTGTAGAAATTAAAAAATTGATTATTTTTGGGTGTTGCTTGAGAAAATGTGTTAGGCTTGCACTTAGGCCAAACATGTAGGAGGGCACGATCCCCAATGAGCTAGGTCAGCATGCAACTAGTGTAGAGACTTGTTAGGAAATATTACTAATGTCAGGACTTGAAACCCAAACATTCGATCTAGGAGTTGATTGGGTAAGTTACAACCATGGATCTTGCTCCTCCCCAAATCTAAAACTATATATCATGCAATTATCTCATAGTTATATACTCTACATAGTGACTTTTTTAGATATAATATTAAGGATCTTGTTTGTTGGATTGGTATTCATGTCCTTTATTTAGCCAAGTGATGTTGTTTAAGTCCTACTCTCACCATACTTTTTATGAATTTGTTAACTCAAACCCTATAACAACTGATAACGAGTTCACCCGACTCAACCCCCAGTTGTAATTTTCTAGATCTACTACTAGTCATATCGACAATTTGGTCTTCACCACCAGTTGGGCTACTCCTAGTTATATTGTCCCAATTTAGGTAGTGTGTAACCAAAACTAATTCAAAAAAGCTAAGTACTATTCAAATTTAAATATTATAGAAGGGATACAAAAACTAGTTCCAATCCTATTTAAGTAAGTTCCTGTCTTGATTTTTTAGACCAATACTAGAACAGACTTGAATATGAAAGAAATGCATTTTTTTTGGCTTCGATCGGGTCTTACCTTGTCAACAAGCTCAATCTTTGATATATATTTATTTTACATTTCTTGTTATTATTTTCCAATTATTATATATATATATATTTTATAGAACCTACTATAAAATGAGGGAGTTTTCTATCTTATTACAAATATGCCACTAGATAATCAAATTCAATTATTTTTAAAATTCTATACTCACCTTAAATCTCTCTCTCTCTTCTCTATTTTATTTGAAGATTTGCAAATTTTTTTTGCTCTTTCTCCCCCCAAGAAAAAGATCACAAATCCCATCACTCTCTCCCAGCCCACTCTCTTCCGCGATAACTCCTATAACCACCCCATCTCTCGTCAACCCACTTAATATGTTCCCTAAGTTCCCTAATTCTCTCTAACTTCACCATAATGAGAAAAACAAGCCCCTTATTCAATTTAACAACCAATTCTCTTATAAAATAAGAGTAAATTTGGTATGTTTTGAAAAAGTAGATGAGGAAGGGAAAGGGGATGGGGAAAGGAAGGGGAGAATAATGGAAAAGGAGAAATTGTTAAACATGTGTTGTTTGATAACATTTGCATGGAGAAATAAATAGGGATGGGGAAAACTTAGAAAATATACGTGTATACAAATGATGATGGGAAATTTCTTTATAAAAAATATCATGAATCATATTTGTTTGATTTTTGTTTACGTTGTGCCAAAATAAGTTGTGGACTCTTGAAAGAAAATTTCTCGCCATAATTCACCATGCTTTTTTTAAAGAGTAAAAACATGCAAAAGTCATCATGAATTTTCCGTGGAAGACTTCCTCTTCTCCATAACCATGAAAAATAAATAGCTTCTTTATTTCTCCATTATTCCCCTCACCATGAGTCATTATGTAATAAATGAATCCTTTAGTACCCTACCTATTTATATCCCCTTATTCTCTATCCCCTCAACCTAATAATAGATCCCGACCATCTCCCTGTCACTTGATTTCATTATCTATGTTGAAGTCCTTGTGAAATACATCAATAATAAAATAAATTGTCTCACTCATTGTCCTTTACCTTTTGTATTTGTTTCTCTTTTTTAAATGTTCTCTAGTAAGAGGAATGTCCCAATAAACACATGTTTCTTCCAAGCCCTACAACTGATAGCCATATCTCCTAACTCATAGGAACTACTTTCCATTGTCAATCCATATAGAGACTTGCAAAAACAAATGAAGTCATACCTTCTTACTGCTGGTGTGATTCTAGAGCTTATAATCACTAGGTCTAGTGATGGCATTACACTCTTTTACTATCACTATGTTGAGAAGATATAGAAGAGGTTTGAATACACATAATGTAAACTTGTTAAGACCCAAATATAATTCATCCAAGACATTTTCAAGAATGATATTGGTATTCTCATGTCTCAATTATGATACTTTAGCTTATAAGAAGTGTGATGTATATTATAAATGACACAATCCCATGCATCAAATTTTCCATGAGCAAGTTGAGTAGATACACCAGTTGTCCCAACAAGTCCCATTGGGAATATCTTAACAGAGTGTTGAGATATATTGAGAGAACTGGTTTACTTGGGAAACATTATGCCAAATATCCTTCTATAGTCAAACGACACAATGTTGTAAGCTAGATTGTCATGAACTTTAGGACAAATGGTACCTCAAGATATTTATTCCAATTGGGATAAGATGTTGTTTCCTGTAAGTCTATGAAATGACCATATTGTCTTGGTCATCCTTTAAGGTTGTGTTGTGTGCTTTAGATAAAACTGGATTGGAAGTTGAATGGTGAAATGCACTTACCTACACTAAAGAAGCCTATTCCTATAGTTTCAGTTGATTGTGATCATAAAACAACTATAGAAAAAATAAGGAGTTCCAAGTGCAACAAAAAACAACACAGACACATCCAAGTCAACTCAAGTCTGTAAAGTGTCTAATGGGGTCATGGTTGTGAACTATGTAGGTACCAATGATAATACAATCCATACTTTAACTAAAGGTCTTAACTTGTCCTTAGTTGAGATATCCATCTTGGGGATGAGACTGTAAACCCTTATGTTTTTGAGATAGTAGCAACCCAACCCAAAGAGTTGAAATCCTACAAATTGGGTCCAATGTGGTAATAACAAGCTATCGGGTGAATTACATGACACTACACATGTTACCTGATGTTTTTAGCATCTGTGTGTCTGTCCACTAAAAACCTATTAGTCATGACTATACACTATTAAGAGATTAGTTTCTGAATGGCGTCAAGTCCTCTGATGGTGTGCTAGCAGTACATAGATGGAGACTCCAACTAAGTGAGTGATATTGTGAAGGCCACAATAGGGGAATTGGATTATTTCCTAAAATGAATCATAATTCTTGATTTGGGTGCATGGACTTTAACTTATTATTATTGTTGTCATTGTACTTATTGTATTGTTACCAATCGATACTCTTGAACCCAATTTTTAGGTTCAAGATATTAGTTCACCTAGTTCTTATGGGAGTGTATGTTGGATAATAAAGTCATGGTTCAAGCTGAAAGACACTTGCTAAAAGTACAATATGAAGGACTAAATGGCAGAGCACACTACACACTGGTGTGGGGGATTGTTATCTATATTAAATTTTCTACCAATTAGTTAGCATCATTTAATCTCAATGTATATGCAACTAGTACATAAGGAGTGATGAAAAAGTGATTTTTATCTCTTGTGTAAATGGGAAGGTGGATGTAACGACCCCGCCTCCCGGTAACCCCCAATTAAGAGAGACCCGAAGGTCAGAGCCGTTATTCAATTAACATTATCAAAGGTTCGACAAATAATCAATAACAATTATGAAATTCTACTAACTAACTAGAATTTGGTATAAAATTAAAACTTTACTTACCTTTGAAAATGTTGGGAATCTATCTATCCAAGCTTGAATCCACTCTAACTAATCCTCCTTGCACTTTATGTTTTACTTTCACAATGTGTCACTTTACTGTTTGTTCTTTCAATTGTTGTTCCTAAAACGCCGACAAACAAAACGTCGGTCAGTATATTGAAATATACTGGTATGTGGGAACAACCAAAATCTTGCAAATATGGCTAATGACGCAATTTTACTATGCGCTTAAATGCAAGAGAACGCGTCGAAGTAATATAGGCCTTGTGAGGCCCGAGTCGAACACAGGGATACTCGGAATTGTTGGTGACTCCTACTAACTAGTTGCGATCAGCTAAGCCGATTAAAAGTTGAGGGTTTTTGTGAAAATTAAAAAGAAAATTGAAAGAAAACAAAACGAACAATCGATTAAATTTTTGGTTTAATCAATTCAAGAAGGTATCTTTAGGATTGCGGTTTCACCGCGGGTTTTCATTGTATTAGATTCTATGCAGTCACTCAATTTTATCTCTCTATCCAGGTAGTGGCCTGAAAACAGAATTGCCCACTGTCGTGGTGCAATTCACTACTTAGGTCTAGGTCGGTTCTACCGTCGTAGTAACCTATACCCTAAACTAGGTGCATTATGAACGATCTCTCAGTATCCACCATTAATTTTACACCACATTGGTCAAGGGATTTATCGATTAATGTAGATTTCGTCTCTTTTCAGCCATTAATCCTTCTCTCAAAGTGATTAAGGGCATTAAGTTATTATTATGGTGATCAAGCATAACAATATATGGAGAAAACAAAAGTATACCACAAATTTAAGAGATAAAATATGAATTACTATTATAAAATTGTCATACAAAGAATCCCCGGGCTATTCCCGGTCCTAAAGATGAAGGGGATTAGCCCCACATGTTCATCTCACACAAGTACATGGTAGAAATAGGGGAAAACATGTGAAAAACGTGAAATGAGAGGGAAAACACCTGAACGGAGAAGAACCGGTCGATCCTTTGCATAGAACACATGCTCTCCCGCCTTTCGGTGGTGAAATCCATCTTCTTCGGCGTCCGAATCAATTGGTATGAGCTTCTAGCCACTGTTCCCCTCTCTACTGCTCCTCGGTACTCGTGCAATGGCTAATGAGATCCCCCTCCCTTCTGGGCGGCCGTCATTAGGTATATCTTGGTCATTAGGTCACTAGTTAACCGTAGCCGTCCGATTGAGATCATTAGGATGCCAACTCATATCCTACGGTGTCAATACCATCGACGCAAGTCGATGGTATCGACCCGCTGTAGTAGCGGCAACCCTTCTTTCCTTTCGTCCGAGTGCCTGATGTAGTCTCAATACCATCGACGTGAATCGATGGTATCGACTACCCTATAGCGACGGTTTTGTCATTTTGCATCGTTGTAGCCTCCGTGCGTCGATGGTATTGACTTGGTGTCGATACTATCGACTGCTTCTTCACCAGCAACCTGATGATAGCTCGATACCATCGACATCCATGTCGATAGTATCGACGCTTTGCTGCTCCTTTCAGCTGGAAACCTGTGATCAAGTCGATGGTATCGACGGAAGAAAATACTCGTTTGTCCTGAAATTCAAACACAAGATCACATAAATTCACACAAATAATAATATTTTGACAATTAATGCTCAAAATGATGAATTAAAGGGGATTTGACATAAAATAATAGCAGAGACCAAAGTGAATGAATTATGCCACATTACCCATAAAAATGACTAATAAGAGCATAAAACACATATGAAACAGGTCTATAATTGTGACTCAAAATCATCGCATCAAACTCCCCTAAGCTTGAACATTGCTTTCCCTCGAGCAACTAATCCTTAGAATAAAACTGCTAATGTCAATTGAAGAACAATGCATCACAACCAACATCCCATATGACTCCCACCTCACAAACACATATCGACCCTCTCTAACCACAGAATGGTAATTACCCTGTAGGCGACAATGATCATCCATAAAAGAAATTGACCACAAAACTGATGAACACTATCACATAAGGTAGTTAACATAATAAAACTCGCCGGTTCAGACTTGGTGCATCTTGTGATCTCCTATACTACCATCTAAATGGAAGCAGTTCTCCTGATATACATTAGTGAGGAGAAATTCATGGTGGCCTACCAATCCGAGCAATGGGTGGATGAAGATGGGTGGTTCATGGAAGAAAATGGAAGTATGATACAGTTTCAACATGCATAAACCAAAAATGTCCTAAATGATGCAAATGCACATGAAAAATGCCCTAATGCCTAAAATTGGGTGGAATGATGCATGCTTTAACTATCCATCCCAAAACGAGATGGACATCTAATTTAGCTACATCATGTACTCAATCATCTTAAAATGCAGGTGCTCCATGTTCCTTTCTCCTTCTTATTCAAATAACTTCTAAATAGCTTTTTTTTCAATATGCAGATTTTTTTCTTCAGAGTTATATTTTTTTTTTCAACGCTTTATATCCATAATTGATAATGAATATTTAATTGGGCTTATTTTTCTTCCTAATTCAGAATTTTTCACTATTTAGAAGGTATGGAACAATTTAATTCACCATTGAAGAAAAATCGAGATACATGATATACTTTATGCATGAAAAATTATGAATGCATCTACATGACATGCACCTAAAGGTAATGTGCATGTATCACTATTCTCATTTTTTTTCTTTCTTTTTATGCAAAACATATGGAAAAAGAATTAATGCCAGCCCTATCTACGTGCAATGCAGTCAAAGAAGTTAAAACTGTAAAGTACTTCCAATTCTTGTGGTGGATTGCAAAAAGTGAAAAGGTGGAAAGATCACAAGACTAGGTGACTGAACCTTAGATAAATATTATGTGTCCCTCCTTACTGACCTGTGTAGTAGTTAAGAAGTTTCTCTCTCCTACTTTCGATTAAAGTCACATTACCATTTGGTCAGATTAGGCTCAAACAAACATGTCCGTCCACTTTCATGAATCATTAGGAGTACAATTGTGAAATTTTGTTTTAAAGTTGACAAAACCAATCATTTTCATAGGATATGTGCCCAAAGTTAAACAAGACAAGCTTTCCAAACACACAAAAAAATTTTAAATTTCCCTTGATTTTCCCTTGCACTATTAATGAGATGACACAAACTTTATGACATCCACGATTACACTAGATAGCATGTGGATCCTACAAAAATGAAAAATGCAAGAAACAAATAACAAGAACAAAAACAATAAAGTTAAAAACTAAAAATAGTAAAAGATAAAGTTGTTCCAATAACTCCCCTAAGCTTGAATCCGACTATGGCCTCATAGTAAAAAACAAACTTAAAGATTGGAACAGTGATACCGGATCACTCCTGTGGTGGTGGAGGCGGGTACTGCGGCACCGTGGGGTCCCAAGATGGGTATTGCCCTTGGAAATTTGGATCATACTGAGGCATCGGAGGAGGCTGTGGATACCCCCCAAAATAATTTTGGCTCCAGTAATGATCGAAAAATGGCTGCTGCTTCTCCTCCATCCTGTGCATCCGGTCATGGATGTTCTGCTGATTCGCGAACAAAAGGTGCTTATTCTCAAAGATCGCCTGCTGATTGACAAAGAGCCGGTTGGTAGTATCTTGAATACTGGAAAAGGTGGTTGTGTGGCCATGTTGGGTCTGCTGGATGTCTTGCAGCATCGCCTACATGCCCTGCATGGAATAGGCATCCTCGCTTGGCTGCGAGGGCGGTGGTGGCGGCGGTGTAGGATGTGATGATGAAGATGCACCCGGATGCATCCGAGGACGCTTCCGGGGTGCCACTCGTGATCGAAGAGGTGTAAAGGCCTCCTCTTCCTCCTCAGCCTCGTCGTCCTGTCCGTCATCGCCGCCGTCGTTGCCACCTTCGTCATCGAAGTCGGCGATGGCTATGATTGGCCACCGGAAGTGTTGCGCCCCCTCGATGTTGAAGACCGGATCAGGCAATGAGCACTCCTGATAGGCATGGTTGACGTGGCAATGCGCATACACCAAACCATCATGGAGAAGTAGGAGATTGGACCGGTGTAAATGCTGCAAGTTCACCTTGCTTCTTGTAGAGAGAGGAGTCAGCTGCTCGAGATTCAAGCCCAAGTAGATGGCCAGCCTGGTGTTAAGCCCGCCAAAATGAATCAGGGCTTTCCTCGTACTCCTCTTCACGTCCAATACTCGCTGCAGAAAGAAGGCACCCCAATTGCATTCTTGTCTCTTCAGGAGTTTATACAGAAAGAATAGGTCTGACCCCTGAAATTTGCTGAGGGCCAGATCACCCCGGGCAAAAAGCGTAGAACTCAGCATCCGGTGTAGTACCCGGACGAAAGGGTGCTCAAATTAGCTACCGCAACATTGTGGTAGCTCACTGACTTCCCTTGCGGCATCGTCACCAACTCGGAGAAGATGACGTCATAATCGGTGCGGTTGTCCGGCCGCCAGTGGTCGTACTGAGAATGGTTCCAGTTGAAGATCCTGTTGAACTGCTTGAGCGTGAGGGTGCAGTCGTGGTTGTACAGCCGGAAAGACACCCGACCCTTGATCCACTCACGATCGGTAGCCATGATGTCGTTGGGCACGACACAGACGTCGAGCGACGCCATGAACTCCGCCACCAACTCCTTGTAAATGGGCCAGTCGCCAAAGAACGGCTGGCCATCTGCATGAAATTCCAGCTCGCCAGACCTTATTTGTGTGTGGCGGGCCTGCCCCTGTAGAACGTAGGCCAAGTTGGCCTCGAATCTGAGATCTCGGATCATCTCCTGGTCCACATACCGGGTGGGCTCTATCTTCCACTGCATGATCTCCTCATAGATCTTCCGGACCTCCGACGAAGGATGGACAAGTCAGGGACGTGCGATCGATGATGGCGGTGGTGGCACGAATTCCATCAGATTTGCACGCGAAGAGGAAGCTCCGACCACATACGCCATGTTTGCGACGAGAAAAAGGATTAGAGAAAGAGCTCGGTGAAGATTGGAGAGTTGAATCTCCGCTCGATGAAGATCGTCACTCGGTGATGCTTTTCTTCGGTCTTGGACGGCTAGGGGAAGTGCTCGGCGCAAAGGGAGGAGATCTCTCTGAAGGTGTGACGTCAACTGACGTATTGAATCTCCTTAAATAGACTTGGTCGGCGCCACTGTTGGCCCGTCGATACCATCGATGCGAGTCGATGGTATCGATACTTGTCGATTCTATCCGCCCCCTCACTGGTATCGACGGTCGTCGATGGCTGGATCTGGAAACCCGGATTGCTGACGTGTCGATACCATCGACGCGGGTTGATGGTATCGACACTGCACCTGGATCGTCCGTCTTGATGTCGCGATCACCGTCGATTTGTTCGTGCGGATCGGTGACGTGGATGGTCGATACCATCGACGGATGTCGATATTATCGACCCTCTGATTAGGGCAAATCCTCACGAAGCCCAGCCGCCGCCTGCTGTGTGAGAAAGTGTCGATACCATCGACAGGCCCATCGATGGTATCGACTTTACTGAGACAAATCGTTCTGAAAATCTCCAGAGATCTCGATGGTATCGACTGGCATGTCGATACTATCGACTTGGACTTTAAAATCAACCTGTGAGTGTGTCGATACTATCGACGAGGCCGTCGATAGTATCGACGCAGTGCGACTCTTGTAGTTGATAACCTGTACCACGGTCGATACCATCGACACAAGGGTCGATGGTATCGACCTTGCCTCAGACCTGCACACGTAGCAAACAATCACGGTATCTTTTTTACACTAAAAACTAAGTAAAAACAAATTTAACTACGAATGTAAATGAACTAAACTACGGTACCAATGGTTGGGTTGCCACCCAACAAGCGCCCTTATTTAACGTCTTAGGCTAGATGGCTTTCGGCACCTCATGCATCCGAAAGTGAAATGAGTTTGACCTCATTCACCTTCCTCTTGTAATTCTCACCAAAATAGAGCTTCAGCCTTTGTCCATTTACCAAAAACGTGGTATCACCATCACACACTGAGATCGCGCCGTGTGGTTTGACCTCCTCTACCACGAACGGTCCACTCCACTGGGATTTGAGCTTCCCGGGATGCAACTTGAGTCGTGAATTGAACAACAAAACACTATCTCCCTTTTTGAACGTGCGCAACTGGATGTGGCGGTCGTGGATCAGCTTTGTGCGCTCCTTGTATATCCGTGCGTTCTCATATGCCGTCATCCGTAGCTCGTCCAACTCATTCAATTCCAGCAGTCTCTTCCTCCCCACCTCATTGTAACTCAGGTTTAGCCTTCTCAACGCCCAATGCGCTTTGTGCTCTAACTCTACCGGCAGGTGACAAGCCCGGCCATACACCAAACTAAAAGTCATGGTGCCTATAGGTGTTTTGTAAGCCGTCCTGTATGCCCACAGAGCATCCGGCAGTAGGGAACTCCAGTTCTTCCTCGTGGATGCCACCGTACACTCTAAAATCTTCTTAATTTCACGGTTGGAGACCTCCACCTGGCCTTGCGTTTGCGGATGATATGGGGTACCTATGTTGTGCTTGACCCCATATTTCTTCAATAATGTCATGAACTTCTGGTTCCTGAAATGCGTACCCCCATCACTGATTATCATTCGGGGTACCCCAAACCTACAGAAAATATTTTGTTTCACAAATCTACACACTACAGTGGAATCATTAGTCCTTGTGGGTATTGCTTCCACCCACTTCGACACATAATCAACTGCTAATAAAATATATAAATTGGAGTTTGAGGACACAAAGGGTCCCATGAAATCTATGCCCCACAAATCAAATACCTCCACTTCCTGAAACACATTCAGGGGCATCTCCTGTCGCTTTGAGATATTACCTGCTCATTGGCAGGAATCACATTGTCTCACAAACTCGTAGGCATCTCGAAACAAAGTTAGCCAATAAAGGCCGCTTTCCAAAACTTTAGCTGCCCTGCGTGAGCTGGCGTGGTGTCCTCCCGTAGGTGATGCGTGGCAATGACGTAAAATGCTCTCGTACTCCACTTCAGGCACACACCTGCGCAAGATACCGTCCCTACATTACTTAATAAGAATTGGGTCATCCCAAAAATAATATCGTAAAGAATGGAAAAATCTTTTCTTCTCCTGATATGACCAATCTTCCGGGATGATCCCGCAAGCCAAATAGTTTACAATCTCAGTGAACCAAGGATCCTTAGAGTTAATTTTCAAAATCTGTTCATCCGGAAACGTCTCGGTTATGGGTATATGTAAATATTTTTTATCCACCCTTTCTAACCTAGATAAATGATCAGCAACCACGTTTTCAATCCCAGATTTATCCTTGATTTCGATGTCAAATTCCTGTAAGAGCAAAATCCACCTAATGAGTCTAGGCTTTGCATCTTTTTTCTCAATTAAGTATTTGATTGCGGCATGGTCAGTCCATACAACTACTTTAGATCCAATTAAATACTGCCGGAATTTTTCAAAAGCGAAAACAACGACGAGTAATTCTTTCTCAGTAGTTGTATAATTTAATTGAGCGTCATTCAAAGTCTTTGAAGCGTAAAAAATCACGATGGGTTTATTATCCACCCGCTGCCCCAACACAGCTCCTACCACAAAGTCCGAGGCGTCACACATTAGTTCGAACGGTTTCGTCCAATCCGACGTTTGAACAACCGGTGTAGAAATCCGTTTTTCTTTTAAAACGTCAAACGCATGTAGACACTTATCATTAAAATCAAATACCGCATCTTTCTCTAAAAGCTCGGATAGAGGTTTCGCAATTTTAGAAAAATCTTTTATAAATCGACGATAGAACCCGACGTGTCCCAAGAAACTTCTTACCCCTTTAACAGAATTTAGTGGGGGCAACTTGGAAATGACCTCAATTTTGACCGGATCTACCTCTAAACCTTTGCTAGACACCTTGTGTCCTAGCACTATCCCCTCAGTCACCATCATGTTACATTTCTCCCACTTGAGGACCAAATGTGTGTCCTCACAGCGCTGTAAAACTTTGTCCAAATTATAGAGACATTCATCAAACGATGCTCCATACACCGAAAAGTCATCCATAAAAACCTCGAGACATCGCTCTACCATGTCAGAAAATATGGCGAGCATACAACGTTGAAACGTTGCAGGTGCATTGCATAAACCAAAAGGCATTCGGCGGTACGCGAAATTCCCATAGGGACAAGTGAAGGTAGATTTCTCCTGGTCCAAAGGATCAATTGAAATCTGGTTGTACCCCGAGTACCCGTCAAGAAAATAGAAGTGCGATCGGCCCGCAAGACGCTCTGGAATTTGATCGATGAAAGGTAAAGGAAAGTGATCCTTTAGCGTAGCGGCATTCAGACGGCGGTAATCAATACAAACTCGCCACCCGGTTACCAATCGGGTGGTGACAGGTTCATTTAACATATGTTGGGTGATAGTAATTCCCCCCTTCTTAGGGACTACCTGTGTGGGACTCACCCATGTCGAGTCTGATATGGCGTAAATAATACCTGCAGTAAGAAGTTTAATGACCTCCTTCTTCACAACCTCCATCATGCTTGGATTGAGACGTTGTTGAGGTTGAATCACAGACTTGGCTCCCTCCTCGAGCCGAATCTTGTGCTGACATAGAGTAGGGGAAATCCCCTTGATATCTGCAACGGACCACCCAAAAGCTCCTCGGTGGTTCTTCAACACTATCAACAGTTGGTCTTCCTCTTCCGCACACAAATAAGTAGATATGATCACTGGTAACTTGTCCTCCCCAGCTAGGAAGACATATTTGAGATGCGGTGGCAGCGGCTTTAATTCTAGATATGGCGGGCTGATCAAAGATGATTGAAATGGCGGGGGAAGTTCACCTAGATCTTCATAATGCCTCGCATAGAAGCATGGAAGCATATGGAGCATCTTGGCGCACTCCTTGAGAGATTTTCTCCTCATCCAATCATGTGTAATATTTACTAAACAAGCCTCCAATGGTAATTCCGGGTATGCATCAAAAATAGAAATAGCAATTACAACATCTTCAATGGAAGGCGGAATGTCCTCATCCTCATCATTCGGGAATCCCACAACTTTGCACAGAGAAACTACTTTGGTCTGCTCCATGATATCCACAGCCAAAGTTCCATTGTCCACCTTGCTCATCACATGAGCCATGTCTAGAAATGGCTTCCCAAGACAGAGTGAAATATTACTATCTAGATGTTTTACCACTTTGCGTTGTTCCTTTGCCTTAGATGACACAGTACTAGAAGGCATGACCATCTCAAAGCGGTCATCGGCTATGCCCAAGGTCAAGCGACCTCTCCCCATCTCTAAGATCATGTCGGCTGTAGCTTGGAAAGGACGTCCAAGTAACAGCTTGTTGCCATGTTCATCATGCATCTCCATGACTACAAAATCTACGGGAAAGACAAATCTATCCACTTTCACTAATACATCTTCATAGATTCCATAAGGTTTTACCACAGGGTTATCTGCCAATTGAATCGTCATATTGCTTGGCCGTGACTCCTTCAATCCTATCTTTTTGAATGTATAAAGGGGCATCAAGTTGGTGCTTGCCCCTAAGTCACATAACGCTTCACCGAATTTAACCTTCCCAATATAACAAGAAATGTTAAAGCACCCTGGATCTTGCCTCTTTGGCGGCAAAGTGCCCATGATGAAGGCACTCACTTGCTCCTTTAGCACGACAACCTCTGTATCCAGAATTTTCCTCTTCTTCGTTATGATGTCTTTTAGAAACTTTCCGTATGAAGGAATTTGCTCAATGGCTTCAAATAAAGGAATATTGACTGAAAGCTTCCTAAAATTGTCTAAGAACTTCTTGAACTGCGCATCTGCCTTCCTTGCCTTAGCACTATTTGGATACGGGACTGGAACAACTTGTTCCCTTTGATGAGGTGGCACATAAGGTGTCTTTTTATGAGGTTCCTCCTCTGCAACCTATTCTTCAGTATCATCCACGGCTGTGTCATCAACCTGCCCTGTGACTGGTGGTGGCAGCTCCTCATTGGCCTCACCTTCTATCTCAGCCTGTGGTGTGCTTGTCTCCTCGACCCTTGGATTTAACAATTTCTTGACGCTTCTTAGCAAGACATCCTTTACCTGCTGGTTTCCCCCTGGAACATTGGTATTCCCCGGAAAACCTGGATGTGCCGGTTTCTTCAAACTGGTGATCTCTGCTGCCATCTCTACCATAGATGTCTCAATGGTCCTCATTTGAGCCCCATGGCTCTGCAATGTTTTCCCGAATTGGTTCATGTACTCTCCTTGCCGCTTGATTTGCTGGCCAAACGTATTCATTAGCTCTTGATTTTGCTTTATAACCTGATTGAGCAGCTCTGTGCTCTTATCTTCCGCAGCTGGTTGGGGTTTGGCATCCGGATCCTGTAGAAAATTGTTTGAATCCTTCCATGAGAACTGTTTATCTTTTCTCCATGAATAATCATTGTTCCTATAACCTTGCTGCTGCCTCATAAATTTCACTTGAGCCTCATCCCCAGACTCAGTATCCTCCTTTGCGAGAAATTTCTTTGCGAGAAGATCCATCTTCTCATTCAGTTCTTTTATTGCCTTAGATTCTCCTACTGCTCAGACCTATTCCACGGCGCCTCTTTCGCCCCATGATTTTTTCCTGGCCATGTTCTTCAATATCTCCCAACACCTGGTGTCCGTATTATTCAGAAAGAATCCTGACCCAGCTGAATCCAGATTACTCCTATCGTGCTCGGAGAGAGCAAAATAGAAAATCTTCACCTGCGTCTCTTTATCCAGCCCGTGATGTGGGCACCTCCTCAGCATGACCTGGAACCTCTCCCAGGTCTCAGAATATGTCTCACCTACCTGTTGAGTAAAGTTATGGATCTTCCTGATCATGTCGTTGGTCTTCTCAGGAGGAAAGAACCTCTCAAAGAAGACCTCCACCATATGGTTCCAGGACTCCACAAACTCATCATCTAAATTGTGTAGCCATTCTCGCGCGGCTCCTGCCAATGAACTCGGGAAAAGCATAAGATAAAGTGCATCCTGTGAAAACCTGTCGATTTTAACCATGTCACAGTTCTCAACAAACTGACTTATGTGCGCGACCGGGTCCTCATTCTTGAGCACATGAAAAGTATTGGACTTCACCAGATTTATCAAAGCCGGATCAATCTTATATGTAGGTATGTTGATTGCTTGCTTCTTTATATGCCCTTTTCACACGGATGCAGAAGAAGCCTTGATCTTCTCCCATATTGTTTGTGGCTCGTCCATCTCTTCTTGTTCAGGTTCTGACTCTGTTTCCTCAAGATGGTCCTGATTATAACCGTCCTCGTCTTCTAGTCCCATAGGTGGGCCCTCTGGTGCGCGTCGTGTATAATCAGTGTTACGCGTCCGCACCATACACAATACCTGAAATAAGAAAATTCGAGTTCAGTACAGTGCTATGACGAGTATAAAAATTATCGAACAATTTAGAAATATTTTAAGTTGTTTCAAGATAATAAAAAAAAATTGTGGCCTAGAATGGCCGCTCGTAGCACTCAAAGTGCCAAAAATTCGCCGTATCCCCGGCAACGGCGGCAAAAACTTGACGCAATTTTACTATGCGCTTAAACGCAAGAGAACACGTCAAAGTAATATAGGCCTTGTGAGGCCCGAGTCAAACACAGGGATACTCAGAATTGTTGGTGACTCCTACTAACTAGTTGCGATCAGCTAAGCCGATTAAAAATTGAGGGTTTTTGTGAAAATTAAAAAGAAAATTGAAAGAAAACAAAACGAACAATCGATTAAATTTTTGGTTTAATCAATTCAAGAAGGTATCTTTAGGATTGCAGTTTCACTGCGGGTTTTCATTGCATTAGATTCTATGCAGTCACTCAATTTTATCTCTCTATCTGGGTAGTGGCCTGAAAACAGAATTGCCCACTGTCGTGGTGCAATTCACTACCTAGGTCTAGGTCGGTTCCACCGTCATAGTAACCTATACCCTAAACTAGGTGCATTATGAATGATCTCTCAGTATCCACCATTAATTTTACACCACCTTGGTCAAGGGATTTATCGATTAATGTAGATTTCGTCTCTTTTCAGCCGTTAATCCTTCTTTCAAAGTGATTAATGGCATTAAGTTATTATTATGGTGATCAAGCATAACAATATATGGAGAAAACAAAACTATACCACGGATTTAAGAGATAAAATATGAATTACTATTATAAAATTGTCATACAAAGAATCCCCAGGCTATTCCCGGTCCTAAAGACGAAGGGGATTAGCCCTGCATGTTCATCTCACACAAGTACATGGTAGAAATAGGGGAAAACATGTGAAAAATGTGAAATGAGAGGGAAAACCCCTGAACGGAGAAGAACCGGTCGATCCTTTGCGTAGAACACGTGCTCTCCCGCCTTTCGATGGTGAAATCTGTCTTCTTCGGTGTCCGAATCAACTGGTATGAGCTTCTAGCCTCTGTTCCCCTCTCTACTGCTCCTCGGTACTCGTGCAATGGCTAATGAGATCCCCCTCCCTTCTGGGCGGCCGTCATTAGGTATATCTCGGTCATTAGGTCGCTAATTAACCGTAGCCATCCGATTGAGATCATTAGGAAGCCAACTCATATCCTACGGTGTCGATACCATCGACGCGAGTCGATGGTATCGACCCGCTGTAGTAGTGGCAACCCTTCTTTCCTTTCGTCTGAGTGCCTGATGTAGTCTCAATACCATCGACGTGGGTCGATGGTATCGACTACCCTATAGCGACGGTTTTGTCGTTTTGTATCGTCGTAGCCTCTGTGCGTTGATGGTATCGACTTGGTGTCGATACTATCGACAACTTCTTCGCCAGCAGCCTGATGATAGCTCGATACCATCGACATCCATGTCGATAGTATTGAAGCTTTGCTGCTCCTTTCGGCTGGCAACCTGTGATCATGTCGATGGTATCGACGGAAGCAAATACTCATTTGTCCTGAAATTCAAACACAAGATCACATAAATTCACACAAATAATAATATTTTGAAAATTAATGCTCAAAATGATGAATTAAAGGGGATTTGACATAAAATAATAGCAAAGACCAAAGTGAATGAATTATGCCACATTACCCATAAAAATGACTAATAAGAGCATAAAACGCATATGAAACAGGTCTATAAATGCGACTCAAAATTGTCGCATCAGCTAACAATTTAATATTCACAATCAAATTAATTAACACGACAATTTACACTTTTCAGTATGACATTCTCCACCGCTTTTGCCCTAACCCTGGCATACCCACCTTAGGGTGCCCTTTGCCAATGACTTAAGGCCACCTTCTCAATCCCGAGCTTGGTGCCTGGGGTCACCACTCATGGTGCCCACTAGTCATGCAATATCATAGGCCACCTTCTCATTCCTGAGCTTGGTGCCTGGGGTCACCACTCAAGGCGTCCATTAGTCTACCCATCTGGGCCTGACCTTTGGCATCATCCATTAGGGTGGCATGTAGGTGCGAGGATACATACTTCTATTTTTAATGTGATAATCATAGTGACTTTATGATTTGCAAGTATGAACATCCAAACAGATAATTTGCATTCAATGTGATTAATCATCTGGAAAATCCTCGGGAAACTAAGGCAGTTATTCATAATTAACCACATACCTGATCCAGAGCAACTTGATTGTCCAAGTAATAAGGATAAAGAATAAATCAACAAGCAATCAACAATATCCTGAAATTAATGCATGCGATCCAAGTGTTATAGTTTATCAAAAACATTCTAAAGCTAGACTTGGATTCCATCTTAGGCTTTCTAGATCACATTAGGGTTTTATTAGGGTTTTTGTAACGCCCGAGCCCACTGCCCAAGGCTCTAGTAGAGTTTTACGAATGATGACTTTCCCCACAGACAACCACTAGCCTTAACTGCGTGCTTTGTCCTCACTCACGCGCAAGCCAGGATCAACTTCCCGACTGGTCACCCATCCTAGTACTACTCCAAGCTGAGCACGCTTAACTATGGAGTTCTTTAGAGATGGGCTCCCGGAAAAGGAGGTGCACATTGGTGATATGGGTAGTCCAATCATTCCTTTTAAGATCGTCTTATCCAAGGCATCAAATCCTGGGACGTTACAATCTCCCCCACTTAGACTCTTGACGTCTTCCTCAAGGCTCAATTATATGGCCTCATAATCTTTCCCCATTTCAGTGTAGACCCAAATGTCCCATGTACACCTAGCTCCCGATCACGACTACCAACACAAGGGAGGCTCCATCAACTCGGATAGCCCTTTCCAACATTCCTAGACACTACCAGTGCATGGGTGGCTCCATCAACTCGGATAGCCTTTCCAACATGTGTGGACAACACAGCTCAAAGACTGGCATGCCATAGGCCCATGTGGGCCCCACCCTGGAGGGGAATTGGCTCTGATACCATTTGTAACGCCCGAGCCCACTGCCCAAGGCTCTAGTAGAGTTTCAGGAATGCCGATTGTCCCCACAAACTACCACTAGCCTTAACTGCGCGCTTTGTCCTCGCTCACGCGCAAGCCAGGATCAACTTCCCGACTGGTCACCCATCCTAGTACTACTCCAAGCTGAGCACGCTTAACTATGGAGTTCTTTAGAGATGGGCTCCCGGAAAAGGAGGTGCACATTGGTGATATGGGTAGTCTAATCATTCCTTTTAAGATCGTCTTATCCAAGGCCTCAAATTCTGGGACGCTAAAGTGGCTTTGTCCTGCATTGCCCACTTCTAAAGATTTTTTTCTTCTTATATGTAGGAGTGCATGCAACCATAGTGTCCAAGCGCTCTAGTGGAGAGTATGCTCACCTTTTTGGTGGGTTTGGTGACCACATGCATGCACACATGTGTGTGCGCACACATGCCAAATCCCATAATGCCTCACTATACCACACTAGGTTGTTCCCAACTCGAGTATGGGCATGTGGCTCATGGGTTGTTGTGATTGTACTCTGGCTTTTTTACACAATAGGATAACTACTTAATTAATTATTAAACTTAGGGGAGGGTATGCTCACCCTTGTGGTGAAATCTAGTATTAGGGTTAAACAAAGCATTGTAGACAAATTAGAGTGTCTCCCATTTTTATTTTGCAACCCTGCCTCCCTTACCTTTATGTAGTCATTGGTCTTATGTTTCTTATATGATTCCTAAACTTGTCTTATAATCTTGTTAGTTAAATTACAATTTCTTGTTATTACTTATAATGATAATTTAAAATCCAATATAAAGTAATTGGTGGCTATTTTAATATAGTAATTAACTACCGATCCTATTACTAAGCAACCATATGGATATGCTATTGTATATATGGGATATGATCTATGTAATATTCTGATATGGATCGTGGATGAGGATCTTTCTTTTGCATCCAACATGAAGTAGGTATTCTTATCATCTTAATGAAGGTATATAAAGTCAGTAATATTTTTTTGGTGCATTGTTGACTCTAAGTGTTTCTTAATACACATATATCTACATACAACTTATTATTCTCATCACAATTTTCAACAAATGAGATGATCACAAATATTCTTATTAAGAAACTGAAGATATTGGGAAGTTGTCAACTATGTAGATAAGGTATCAATCAATTTTTAATAAACATCTCTTTACATGTTATAATTATATTTTTGAATTCTAGGAAAAAGTCATTTGATAGAGTAAGATGGTACAATGTCTTCATCCACAAAAAATACACATATCATAGTTTTTTTTAATTTCTGATGGAAATAGTTTGTTTTGGTTAGATACCATCTTCTATTTTCAATCTCTTCCGTAGAACCTTCGACATGTCACCAGTAGATACCGTATGCTACTATATTTTACATCTTATAATTTTATTTTTAGATCTATAGGGTTCACCATCCAAAAAGAACTGTCAGACCAATTTGTTGCTTGCACTTCTATGAGGTACTTTTATAAATAGACAAATCCATGATAATTTTTTTATCAACAATTACGTTGCTTTTTTATGATTACCGATAAACAAATTTTGAATATAGTATACATTTTTAAGAAAGGATAATAATGTGATGAGACACCATTATGTGTCTTCCTTAGTAAACCTAAATTATGCCTAAAACTTTGAATTATTTTGTATTGATTTTTGCCGTACTTAATTAATTTTTATATACTGCAATATTTAAATAAAAATAATATCTTTCATATTTTAGACTGAAACCAAATGAATGTTTTCTCATATTTTTTCATATATTTATTACATTTTGCTTCATTTCTCTGTCATATATCAAAACATGGTTAACATGCCATAAATGTAGATGTTGGCCATGCATTTATCCTTTGATATTGTGCAAAAATGCCAATTAAGTATTTTTTTCCCAATACAATTGATTTATATTGGAGATAAAGAAAGAATCTAATTTGAGTCGAACGTAGTAATTTATTTCCAAGGAGAAAGTGGGGGAGATAAAAGTATTCTTATAGGAGGAGATAGAATGCATAAATGAACTGTAAAGAAATAGTGATTGATAGTTATATATGTAATTATCTAATTTTGCCTTACTTTCTCTCTTATCACAATTCTTTTACTTACTCTTTTATAAACTAGATTTTCCTATATTCTGGAGTATGCAATTTATGTTTCCTAATATTAATCCATTTTCTAAGTGGTGAAAAGAGAGTGATAATTATTTTACATTATAACTTGATCAAGAAAATTTATTTAGTAAAGAGAGTAGTGAAATTGCAATCTATAAAATCTCCTTTATAGATGTAGAGACATAAAATGCTTGAATTAATTGTGGAGGGAAAGATAGAACCATTTTTCTCAATGTAATATATCTTATAGGGGTGGTACATGAGAAAATTTACATCAAACTCAATCTCACATGGCAGGTATGGTCTTTATGTTGATTGAGATATTAACTTAGTAATATCTTTTGTTACATTATAGCAGACAAGTGTTTTTTGTGCCCCATTATTATTTGTCTACATTCAGTTCTGAAATATCATTTCACAATATTAGATCACATGACATGAAAAGAATTATCTAGATACAAATTTGAAGAGATTGAAAGGCTACCAACCCAATATATACTATATTACATGACATTTTTAGTACACATATGTTGCATTTTTATTTTTGAACACTAGGAAAACGCCTTGTGATGTAGTAAGAAGTCGATGGTAAAATAACATATTGTTCTCAAAATATCTAATTTTTGATTTGATGATGTTTTATTTGAAAACATTATCTAGAAGTAACATCTTTTGTTGGATATTTTTTATCTTAATTTTTAAGGGTATATGATTAGATGATATTATTTTGTATGACACTTAGTAAATGAATGTATCATTTTTATAATTTTGGAAAGGAAGTTCATGTGATATTTAAAGTAAATAAATTCTATGTAAGTGTACCTTACTAAAATGAAATTATAAAAAGTATTAAAATAATTTTCAATTATATTTTGACTTATTTTTAAGTATAGTACTTAAGTACTAGCTGTATCTCAATTTTTTAATTTCTTTATTCACATAATGTTGTGTTCATATCTCATGCTTTGAGAAGTAGTTGAGTATTCCAAAATTTTCTTCTTGATTATGTATATATTTGTTTGTTTTGTTTCATAACTTATATACTAAAACGAAATTAATAATCATTGGTGATAACTAATGCAATTATGTCTTATTGACTATATTTTTCTCTTCTAGGAGGTTTACCCTTCCTTTTTTTGAATATGTTTTTCTCTTTGTAACAAGTAAACCATCTCTCCTAAATTTCATGTAGCCATGCATGTTTCTTTGATCTTTTATTCCATTTTTAAGAGAGAAAAAGAGAGGATTTTTTAATTTTGTTTAATCATCTTCATCAATAATTAATTATTTCTAGATGCATATCTTAAGTGATTAGAGGACAATGATAAATCCAAATTTTATGTAAGAGGGAGATTGAAAATATTAAATTTAATTGTGAATCAGAAGTGAGTATTATATCTAATTGTGAATATTAAATGAAGTCGCTTAATAGTTCTGATCTAATTTTTTTGGTCCTGTTGACATTGTCTGAATTTAAATGTTATTCAGTTTTTTGAGTCACTTTCGGATTACGTCCAACCTATTTTGGGGTAATATAAGTAGGTGTATGCCAGCTAGTGCAGAAGATCAACCCCTTGATGCATGTATGGGGTTCAAATCCCATTGGAATTAAATATTTCCTGATACAGTTCTGCATTAATTGCATGGTTGGTCACAATACAAGCCTTACGAGATATGTCTTATGATAGAATAATATATTACAATACAAATAGCTTAAAAATACATTTTTATTTTAAAATTTAAAATATTATAATGAGTTTATTGAAATATAACGATACCAACCCAAATTTAATGGCTACATCAAGATCAGAAAGATAAGCTAGCTGTATATTCTAGAAAGGTTATAGTGGGGTTTAACAAGAATAAAGAAAGAATGTCAAAGTTATTAAGAATAATAATAACTTACCTTGTGTTAAAAACTGCTAATGTGAGGGAAATTGCCAATATGTCTAGTACTGTCATTTTTGCTATCGTGTTACCTAGTTTTGGTAGCATCCATAAGAAGGTAGCAGTTAGATTCAAGGATGATCTGGTTGAACCCCAACTACTTGAAGCACATCAATGCTTCCTTGGCTACAACTTCCACCATGGAAGGTGAGGAGCATCAGGTCTTGGTGTCATACAATGTGGTGATCCATTTGCATGTATGGTCTCTCAAAGTTGCTCCTATTCTAACCATACGTCGTGGCTTCCGGGTCACGCCCATGTTAAGCTTCAAAATACATTATAGTGGTGGCATCCATACAAGCTTTGGGTGTCTCTCCTTCATTGGGTTGATGAATTGTTCATGCTGATTGTATCAATTGTAACCAACCACCAGGTTTTGTAAGCTGGATACAAGGCTTGGATTTTATTTTCATCTAAAAATGATATTTGTTTCTCACTATCCATGCAATCCAAAACACGATTTTAAGGAAATGTCTTTCAATCCTACACATAATGATATAAAGTTCAGATACAGATTTTAAGGAAATGTCTTTCAATATGGTTTCTATAAAGAGAAGATAGTTGATCATCATCTAAGCCCATACTCTCTTTGCACGTGTGTAGGTGAAAATGGCATAGACAGTACCTTCAACTCCATAGTTTCTGCACGTGTATATGTTTTCATTTGTAGCATTTTGCTTGTAGCTTTGCCTTCATTGGCTGTGTATCCCTCATAAATCTTCATAAGAAGTAGATGAGTTAATGTGGGGGGATTGTCTATCCCATAATTATTTCCAGATGTCATTTTTCTTAGAATGGAAGTAGTCCTCACTAAACTTTTCAATATGTATGCTTATCTCAACATGAAGTTTCCCTTAGGGTGTGGCTTCCAAGACAACATGTCTTCATTAATGGCGATGCTTCATGATATGTCCATCACCGATGCAACCATCAGATGTGATGACAAGATAGAGATCCACTCTTCAATGCATGTTTGGTTGGTGTGATCCATGAGATCACTCACCACCTATGGTCCATCTTTGTCTCTTGATATGCGTAACAAACCCCTCCTTTCATTATACCTAGTTAAGGTAGACCAGGAAGGATAGGGTCATTATCCATATTTTTGGGATTTAAATTTATTGTAAATATCAAATAGTTATTCGTAAATCTTCAAAAGAGGTATTGTTTATAAAAGGGAAGATAAAACTCCTCAGAGGGATTCATTATATTCTTGAATCTAGGAAAAACTAAAATTTATGACATAAAAATTCAAACCATCTAATCCTCCTTGTTATCTCTTGAGCATTATTCTTTTCTTGCAAGTTGATCCAAAACTTCAAATCATCATTCTTCTCGAATACTAACAAATAAAACAAGGTTAGCACATATTTATTCTAAGTATGTGAATGCAACCAATCCATGTAAGTTGTAATAACATACACGGAAGTTCAAGTCAATTAGTTGTAGATATCATAACTTCCATACTTTCTTTACATTTCAACCAATAATTTTTCTCATCATACATGGTGAGCCAACAATTGACCCATCAATGGATTTTGAAGTGTCCTGCCTTGGACTCTTTCACCTCACTACATATTATTTTTTGGATCACTCTTTTGGTGATTATTCTACATTATAACTTAGGAGCATGTTTGTACCAAAAATCCCATGTAAGGTATTGATTATAGGGTCCCATTATTATATCTCAATGATGCATAAAGTTCATTATGAATTGTAGGAAATAAAGCATTCATGGAACTCATCATACTAATTCAACATTTGGAAAACATCAAGAATACGAATAATATGATGGAAGTGTGACATTGTTCACAATTTAACCCACACACCTTATTGAAATGAGAGATCTATCTAAACCAGCTCAAGTAGTATATCCAGTCAATATTTAATCTAAAAAAACAAAGTTCAATACCAACGTGTCACTAACTTTCTCAAAAGCCCTTAGTTAGAGTTTTGGGGTCTTACTATGTTTATGATTGTCAAGGATGGTTTGTTCCATGGATCCCTACTTTACTATTAGAAACTCTAAATCTTTATGTTGATCCTTCTTTTATTAATCTCATAAAAGGTGAAACATATTAAAGATGACATCATTTTTTCATTAGCGTAATCCTTCATAGCTAGCGAACTAGGGTTTTGTAGATATATTGCACATTAATAAGGTACCAAAGGAACTTTTTTGAATTCCACATAGAATTCAGTTTTGAAACTATGTCTATCTAATTCTACTTGTTTTCTTGATTGATTATATATATATATATATATATATATATATATATATATATATATATATATATATATATATATCTATAATAACCAGACCTTCCTAGCAATTTCTATATTTTTCCAAAGATTTGCCATTTCTAAGCACTATTGATCACCGATTATGAGTAGGAGCCCCCCTAGATTGGTGACATGTAGCCTCCCTGGGTATGTCTAGCACGATGGCTGGGTCAATAACCCTTATTGGGCCTTGCTTAGTCTTTATGGATGGCGCATCCCCGTCCAACCTCCTTTGTTGCACCGTCTGACCGAAAGCAACTTCCAATGCACCTAATCACACTACATTCAAATGGCATCACCTGACCGTAAGGGAAACACCTCTAGTATGACTCACCACTTGCCTCTGACGACTTGAAGTGGTGGATCAAGGCTACAATGCCACCAATAGAGATAGATCATGGCTACACCTTGGTCGCAAGCCACTGAAGGGTCCTCACTGGAGTCATTTCTCCCTTTATCCCTCCTTCTTGCTAGTTCAGTGATGAGGAGTATACATGAGGAGGTGGAAATCCCCATTTTGAGTTGTCTGGGGATCCCAAAAGCTTCAAGAAGGTCCACATGTCATGAGAAGGTAGATCAACTGGAAAAGGGGGCAGAGATACCCAGAGCTGGTGCCTCCATGGTTGGGGATGCACTTAGTAGTGTTTCAGCAATGGAGATTAGGAGAGGAAGAGGATGGTCAATCTCCTTCAATAGGTCCCCATTTTATATGATTTATGTTTAGATATGGCTATCTTGATCATAGATCAAATGGTCAAGTGGAACTTGTATTTAATTCCTGATTGATAAAGGAAAGTTGTAGATAGAGATCTATATCTATTCTCCTCCTACCCTCTTCATTTTTCCAAAGGTTGAAGATAACCTTTAGGCTATTCTTGAAAATTCGATTGTCTCCTGGGTGTGTGACACATAAGGAGGATAGATGAATGGTCCCCTAAAGTCTATGTTTCATTTAAATGTCACATTGATTAAATCATGAATCCACCAGACCATTAAATGAAAACTACATACAAACTTTGTAAATTCATAGATATTAAAATAGAACTCATGTTGAACAAAAATTTTGAACACTTGACTTTTACAAATAAATCTTAGATTTGACTAAGTCTCATCAAATTATGATAAAAATTTGACTGGAAAACCAAATGACCTTAACTCATGCATAAAAATATATCTCACATAGTAAACAATTAATGCATTTAAGTCATTATGAATTGAAATTCTAGGATCTTCTTTATTCCCCTATCATCTTGATACCAATAAAGTAGAAACAAAATTTTTTGGTTTAATATCATACTATTGGTCTTCTAGTCACCATAGTATTACATTCAAGTAAAAGTCTCCATGAACACATACATTCTTATAATGTTTTTCAAACTTGAATATAACTTTCTAATGTAGTATAATACCCAAGAAGGACCAAAATTAATAGATATTTACTCAATCAAACCACCATTATATATTTGGTATTGCAAAGGACTCAAGATTAAATATCAATAAGTAAATCATTTATTTAGATGATTATGATTAATGGTCTTTTTTTAATTATAATTATATGAAATAAAAGGAGGAAATTCCCATTCCTCACGTTCTCACCCCTAGATGGATTTTCCTACAAAACTGGATCAACTAGAAAAAAGGGGTAGGGTAAGCTTATTACCATGTCAACTTTTTAGTCAATATGTGGAATCATTATCCCCATGGTGTTCTACTAGACCTTAATATTTTATTTTGGAGATCCTTCATCTTTGAATCCAAGATCCTCACAAGTCCCTCAATGTAGATCCAACTACTTTGGAGAATCTAAATTTTGAAACACACTTGCAAGGTTCTTTGCATGGTTGATCAAGTCAGACACATTGAACTTGTTATGCATCTAGTCATACATATTGGTGACAATCTCATTATCCAATTCCAAGCCTTGAAGGGACTCACACACATGGAGTTCAACTTCCCCTAGTCATGGAAATGGTATGAATGGGTCATATTCTTTAAAGGTATCATTTTCCATGCATATAGATAAGTCCATGTATTATGCAATAGCACAACACTTTTGTCAGGATTGAAAATTCATATTCAAAAGGAGAATGTGTGAGGTGGATAGAAAATATCATTATAATTACATATACTAAGTCATACCTTTTTTAATCCACATCATTGTGTTATCTTAAGTCAAAATTATGGTTTGAATCTTTTCCAAATGAGGCTATCTCAAATGAGACTTCTATACCATCATCATTATTCAAGAGGAAATCTATCCTTGTTCAACATATTAGTTTCAAAGTTGACCTCAAAAGTATCCTAGGATGAGCTCTCAAGGATCAAGTCACTCAATCTAGGACCCACTCAAGTCAAGACACCTACTCATGACCATATATTGTCCAACTCTCTTGGGTTCAACCACTCTATTCCTATATAAGGGACCACTAACCCAAGTACAAAGGTTTTATCAACATACCTCCTCTAGGGTCTTGGAACTCTTCACTCAACTATATGTAAGGTTCATTATACTTTCCTCCTAACATGAGATACATCAAGCATAAATACCCCATTTTCTTTTTACATATGTTGGGTCCCTTTAGGACATCTAGGATTTCCAACATCATTCTATATTAACATTGGGGTGGTCTAGCTCCTCTATTCTAGGAGCATATTAGATATGGAATTTCATAGTACATTACTTTATTGTTTGAGGTTAGGCTCTCTGGTCACCTATGCTTGAATTTTCCTTCCACGGTCGATCCCTTTGGGGTAGATTAAACAAGTCCTAGCACCAACAATGATCCTTCATTAAGAGTTCATGTTCCATGTTGATCATGTATTATTTCTTAAATCATTATATGCTTAAGTACTCATGTATTGAATGTCCAAGCCATAATCTCACCAAGACTAAATTCTCATGATGGTATCACACATGTTTCACATTATACAAGGGTTCCCAACCTTATCAAGAGTTTCATCATATACTATTTGGGGCTAACAACCCCTCTTGATTAGATTTTTATAATATCCATTATCAACCTTTATTAGTGTGATCATATATATACAATAAGTCCAGAACCTATACCTTCATAAGTATGGTTCCACATTCCCCATCATTTCCCTAGATGTTAACATTTTCATTTAGGTTTATCTCAAGGAAGGTGTATCATCCTTTTCATATACTCATAAGTTGGTGGGGTAACACCTCAACATATTAATATTGTGTCATATCAATACCTTAAGATCAATATTTTCATCACCATATTTGTATATTATAGGTGATTTACTCTTTCTTTTAGACCTAGATTACGCTGAAGTAAGTATGTGGATGTAGTCCATATACAAATTTCACCTTATTTCAAATCTAGATATGGTAATCATTAATTTTCTACATTTAGGTGGAGTCATGCTCAATGAGTGATTCCCCATGCATGAATATTTTTCAAACTCCCACGAGTTTTCAAAGTTCATTAGTCCAAGCGGAAAATTTGTGTTTCTTAGGGACCTTGAATTTGTGCACAATATCATTTAGGATTTCCTTATTACATTAGTGTTTCTATTCTATATATACATGTTACTCATGTATTATAGGCCATAATCATTCCCCTAGGGTATCTAAGGGTATAGGTACTTAAGAGGTGATCTCTTCCTAACCCCTTGGGAAGCATATACTTATGAGTGAAATTGTCTTCTCAGGGATTACAATGCCATCCTGACCCCTCAAACCTTATGCACTTATGGAGCAAGAATATTCTCCTAACCCCTTAGTAAGGTACCTCTATTTCCTCCCTACTTAACCCTAGGAATGACTTAGGCTCTACCCTGCATAGGGTTACTTGAGATGTTATAGGTTCTATCATGATTCATGCTTTATTTTAAAACAAGAGTTTTTTAACCTTATCGAGATCTTATATCTTAATGACTCATCCCAAACTAGGAATTCTCTCTTTTTTATATAGATATACATAATAGATTCATCCTAAATTTCGTCAAGGTTTCACATAAATGTGTGTTTGCAAATGCTTTTTCCGATCACCAAAATAGAAATATTCTTATGCATATTTATTAGGTGGTTTATGTATCTCATGTACTATACCACCATGTAATAATGCATTTCACATTTTAGGTTTATGTCCTTGTAGGACTCGAGAGTTTTCTCAAAATTAGAGTCAAGGACATTGTGGTTCAACCTACTTTTAGAGGAGTCTAATCTAGATGTTTTCCTATTTTTCATCAAAAGGTTAGGCTATATAGATATAAATCCTATCCCTTGAACCTATATTCCTACATAAGGTGCTCCCCTTTTCATGGGATGACCCTCCATGTAGCTAAACATCACTCATGAAAGAGAGTTCAAGTCTTTACATAACATTTGATCTCAGGTGTTTCGATGTACTTGCATTACTACATATATATATTTTGCATGCACACTTGGATCATGTACTTGCATGACAATTCACTTTTGCTCTGCATAGACACTCACTTATATCTTACATACTTCCATGCATGCAAATTCATTGGTACGTGAAATTTGTGGCTTGTCTAGGTTGCCAAACTTAGCTGATGTACCCTCTTACAACAACAAATACTAGCATCAATTTTATTTAGTTAGGATGGGATGATTAAACATGAATTTGTTTTCCAATAATCATCCTGCCAGATTTTTGCCTATCGTATCCTTCATTCTAGTTCTAGGTACCCAGTAAATAAGTACCATTTAAGCCATTTGGATATTACTACATCTTTGTCAAAGATAATAATGTCCAGATACTTTCATGCACACATATATCTACATAGTACTCCAAAATATGGAAAGGTATGTTATTTCACCTTCACTATGGATAACTTACCTTTAGGATACTGTTAAAAATTAGGGCAGTGTTTCATGATATATCCTCATTGGATTTGAAGTGCACTACTAAAATTGATCACTTCTCTATCAAGGGTGATATGTAATGTTACAAATGATATCTTTCTTTAGTGATAATTTGAGAGTTTAAGATAATTTTTGATACTAATTACAAATCTATTGAATACTTTTCACTATTATTTGATTGTTTTATATTTTATTTATCTTACAATTGTTCTATGATAAGTTCAAAATCATGATTTTAGCATGCCATCAGATTTGAACTTTAATTGATACAGTGATAAGTCACACATGTATGTGGGAAGAGCATTGTGGACATTTGAGTAATTAATTAACTAATAAATTGTCATTTGAGAATTTTGTCAAATATTTGCTATTGAATTTAGAGAATTCAACTATGAAACCAAATCCAAAAAAAGGAACCAAACTAGATCTAGAATGAGAGAATTCAGACATTTTTATTAATCACACATAATACCATCACATGACAACTGATAGCCCATCAAACGAAGATCCACCTAATACTAATGAGCTAACTTATAATGGGCCCACAAATAATTAAATTATATCATGGCTTCCACCCAACACAAACAATTACAAAAATGGCCATAACACTTGATAAACTTATATAAATTGGATGACATTTATTCTGTTGAAATCATATTTCAAGTCTTCACACAACAAACTCCCTAAGAAGTAGAAAAGATGATGTGGAAGGAGACTTCTAAGTTTATTTTTGAGAAGAGCGTGAAGAATAGGGAGAATCAAAGATCCAGCTAAAGATCCATCATGGTTAGTCCATTTTAGTTGTGGATTCATTCTCTCTTGCTTTTTCCTTGCTTGGAATCTTTTGTAAGACTCATCAAAGGTTCTATTTTATTTTTCCTCTACATGTTCTTTCTCTAGTATACTTTGTTTGGAACTTTAGATCTAAGATAAGCTATTTGAAGGTGTTTCAAAACTTTTAACTCAAAACCAAGCAGATTAAGCCAAAATTCAGACATACCAATCCTAGATTTGAGATCACTAAGACAAAATCAGATCTAGGTGAGTTCAAAGTCACCCTTTGACTTTGATTTTATAGACATTAAGCCACAAATTGTAAAGAACATATACTATCTTATGTGGTAATTATCATTTTTGATTTGTTGAGCCAAAACATCTAATTTTAGTTGAGATTTTTATTTTCTTCGTATATTTATGATTGCTTACATATTTACTCAACTCTAGAATAATTAACTACTAAATTGTAGTGAGCCTTAATGGTATAATTAGAGGCATCAAGTCCCAAATTTTCCCTAATATCTATAGTAATAGTTGTATTATGAATTTCTAATATAGATGATAGTTGTTTCTATCTACTTAATAATTTAAATGAGCGGTTCATTCTAGTATTTATCAATATTCTTAATTTATTATTTCAACTAGTTCACTTTTTTTATTCCAGTGATTTAGATCAAGTTTAGTGTCTAGAAAATTTAAATAGAAGTATTAAGTAAAAAGTTAAACTAAGAATGATATAATAGTAAGTCTATTAGTGAAACTAATGAACTGACAAGACATTAAATGTCCTAAACACTGTAGAATCTATCACAGAGGTTTTTACCATGAAGAAGGGAGCATGCTTGCCAATTGGTAGAGTCCAACATAAGTTAGCCAGAGTGTACTATAGAGGTATGTGGGACTAATCCTAATGTGGATGGATTACTTAATATGGTGAGGTACCCAAAATCAACTAGAGATTCCAATGATATCCAATATAGTTCAGTTAGTTTAGATATCACTCACTAGATCATTCCTGACAGAACCATCTATGCATGTAGTTAAATCAACTTTTTTACACTCTTCCTGAGTATGCAGGTTTAGAGGAGGAGTCACATTTATCCGACCAACTATTTAGGTATTGTGAATAGATGTGGTGAGCCCTATTGTATTTTGGGGATATAGTATTTAAAGTCCTTGGTCTTCTCGAAGTATTGTATAGTTAGATCAAAACATTATGTGATACTTCCATGTGTTGTTGTACATTTTGTTATGTTTAGGCATTATAAAAAGGGATTAAAAGAATAATGAATTGATTTAGTTTTTTACTCATTGTAGTTATTATCCAAATTTCTACCATGTTTTATAATTTATAGATTTTGACATCCATGATTATATTCTTATGTGTTTAATTATATTAACAATGTACATCTGAATTATTATGGTTTCTTGATACCTTTTTACGCACTAAGCTAGTAACTCACACACTCTACTGAAACATTTGTCATGTTTGGGTTCATGTCAACCAGAGGAGTCAGAGGCAAGTTTCTGTTAGAGTAGATCAACTGAGGTCTTGAGAGAAATAATTGATTTAGTTAGATGGTCTCATATTCTTCCTCTGGTCCTAAGAATGAGAGAGTGAAGATAGAGAGCAATTTTGTGATTGGTCATAATTGATGTATATTAAAGACATAACTCATTTCTTTTAGTTGATTATGATGTAGGATTAAAAATAAATTTTGAATTTGTGATTCTTGTGCCTAAATTGGATACTGTCTATTTAGTTAACATGATGTTTCAATAGTTCTACTAATTTAAAGAAAGACAAATTTAAGGCTGATTTTAGCTAATGAGTAAAAGTGGATGGTTAGTCAAATCCTTTCTTGATGAGCTTAAACCTTGGTTAGTGAATTTGTATCACATCAACTCTCTGTATCAGATCATATATTTGGGACTGAGGTGGTAAAACACCAATAAGATTAGGATGTTTTCCTCTTTTAAGTACAACTTTCTAATAAATATCTTTTTTTATGAATATGCAAATGACAAGAAGAGGACATTGTCATGGTGAAGAATAAGATGAGATCCATTATGACCTTGTCTGTCAAGAAATGGTTCAAGGTGGAGAAGATATAGATGAGGCATCCTGGATGTGTCAAATATTTTTAAAGACAATGGAGAAATATAAGATGGACAGGAGGTCTATATCTTCTAGCAAGGACCTGATGAGATCTTACTAGTTGGTGAAGAAACTAGGTGGGGTTGAGTTTTTTGGGAAAATAGAGCCAATTGTGGCATATGTGTAGGTATTATGTCCGGAAAGGCTTTTCTACCTAATGGAACTATCAAAGGAAAAGTAGACCAATCATGCTATCTATCTACTTAAAAAGATGTTGAGTAATGGTGACATCAAGTAGAAGATAAGAGAATAGATAAGATGATGACATGGAAATACTTTGTGGATGAGTTCCACTTAAAGTGTTTCCCTCCTACCTTTCTAAGTGACAAAATCAGACAACTGGAGAGCATAATACATGATAGTATGAAAGACGGTGAGGATGAGGCATACAATATGTGATTGATTCACTTTATTCCAATGATTGTATCAAATGACATAGAGAAATGAAGGACGCTCAAGAATATCTAGGACTACAAATTAGATACACGATATCAATAGTTGGTCTATAGAGAAAATATTGGAGAGCCTATAGAGGTAGAAAAATGTATTAAAGAGATAGTGAATGCAGATAAGAATCTAGAGTGTAGAAAATATCTACATATTTTGGTTAAGGGGGACAAAGTAGTGATGGATACAATGGAGGTGTTGGATTCTTTTTCAAAATAGGATGAGGTCTTGGTTATTTTGGAAGACAAGGATCTGGTTCAAGTGATGTGGTATATTTTCATAGTAGGGGAAGATCTAGCCCTAGAAGATGAAATACACCACCTAGGTGGACATTTTCATCAAGTTCCTAAGGATCATCAACATAAGTGAGAGATCCACAAAGACGAGATGCATCTATATGTGACACTTGTGGTAGGGCACATTTCGATTAGTTTTGGGGAACTTATTTTCAAGGATACTACCACTATGGATAGATGGGACACTTTATGAGAGACTATCTAAATCTTTAGATCACACTAGAACATGTTGGATCTAGGGCTCTAGAGGAGGGTGAATAGAGATTAAAAAATTCTCACAAGATAGATTAGACCTTAAAATTATATCAATTAAAAACCAATAGCTTAAGTGCAATTTGAATTCCTAACTAACATACAAAGCAAGGATGAGAGAAAATGACACCAACACTTAGACAAGGTATTTTAGAGTGGTTCCACTCTCTAAACTAGTAGAGAGTCAATCCACTACCTAGAGAGGTAAACCTCTAGGACTTTGCAAGTACTTATCTCTATATATTCACCAATAAGAGTTACAACACAAGACCCACCAAAGGATTTACCTATCCAAACACAAAGAGTCTTCAACCTTACCAAGGACTTACCCACTTTGCAAGAGTCTTCCGCCTTCTTCCAAGGACTTACCTACTCTTGCACAAGTCTTCAGCCTTTAAGGGATTACCCACTCTTCTTGTATCTTTAACCTTTGCCTTCTCCTTCACTTAGAGAAGATCCATACCTCTTCTTCAACCTTGAAGAAGAGGAACAATGTAACGACCCACACTTTTGAGTGTCTAAAAGACCTTAAAGTCACAGATCGTTAATCATAATTTCCAGGATCAGATTCATGAAATAATACAAAATAGTAAGCAATTTCCATTAATGAACAAATATTTACATGTTTAGATAAAAAGCTCCTCTAAGGAGTTACATAACTTTTAAACAAAATTAACTTTTACAGTTGTGAAGATATACCATTAAGACTAAACCTTCATGATTAAACTGTACTGTCTTCAACATCTTTATCTGTACCCTCATGTCCACGAATCAAGTATATCTGATACCTAAAACACCGACAAACAAATATGCGATCAGTATATTTCTATACTGGTACGTGGATTCAAACAATAATCACAAGTACAGATATAAGCAAACATCTTTATCTTGAATATAAACTCATTTTCATATTCTAACCCATATCTGGTCAACTACCTCAGGTGTAATCACTGTCCCTCTAGGGCTCGTGTGCATTACCCTTAAGATCAGTCTAACCCAGGGTTCATAATACTATTATTTACTTTACATGATACTCATATTCACTTTATATTCTGCAAGAACTAAATAAACAAGCAAACATTTTATTTATCGTTCAATCTCATTGAGAAACATCGACAATCTCGGAATTCGATATGCATATTCATAAGCGTAACCACGTACCTTATGCCATCGCAGAAACCATACAGAACATCTTATGTACTTTAGGAATTCAATCCAAACATCCAATCAACTAAGCATGTAATCAACAAGTATCTGAAATAAAGCATACTACATGTGTGTCACCATGTATTCACATTACATTATTTACATCTATATTCGCTCCTAAACTAGGGTTTAGGGCTATCTCGTGTTTGGAACTGATATTAGGGATACCAATCCTAATTCTATCATATCATGGTTTCACATATTACAAATCTAGTTATGCATATTAGGTGAAACCCTAATCTTCAACTTAAGCATATTAAACTATTCATGACATCTAGGTTACATTATCAGCATTAGATCATAGCAAGATGTTGACAATGATTTTAACACCCTAAATAGCATGAATACGATTACTAATCTATAATCATCAATTATTCATCATTATCAAGTATTTCTTCATTATACATGTCTAGATCAGGCATTATCTTAACATTAACGAATATGCCCAATTACGCATCATATTAACCAAAACTAGGCTTTCTTTTACATTAAACACATCTAAATATGTATTGCACATACTTTTAGAACAAGAAGCATAATTAAACTCTAAATCTATTTTATTTAGATTCCTCTCGCTCTCCTGATCAATTTGATATATAGTTTTGATATATTCTGAGTTACCTATCATATACTATGATTTTTAAAAGATCATAATTATTGGGCCAATTAAAAGATGCCACGTCAGCTAACTTACCTTATCCATTGTTAAACCATCTTGGCTCCTTATTAGGGGAAAAGACTTCCCCACCCTTGCGGCTTGAACACACAGGCTGGGGAAGAACAGTCTTTTGACTCTTTTATTTTCTTCCTCCTCGTACAGGGCTTCTCCTGCCCGACGGCGGCTCTGGTCGCGTGTCTTCACACGACGGGATCTGTACCGCACGACTTGCAACCACTGCCGCTGCTGCTGCAGTGGGTCAAGGGTTGTCGACCTCTCCTTTGTGTAGGATCTCTGTTTGTATGATGCCCACCTCATCGATCCTGACTTCCGTCGTCGAGTGCACGCTGTGTGTGCCAGCGCTGCCGGAGGTGCCTAGCGGCGCCTTCCCTCTCTCGCACATCAGGCTCCCACTGCCTGATAACCGCCCGAAAGTACGGAAACCGGTCCCGAGCTCTGCTTCTACCTTCATCTCTATAAGCGACCTCCGCAAAATCATGGACCCCCGGCTCCAAACCCCTCCTGATCCCCGTTGAAGATCCCAGTTTCTATCCAGCCTGGGGTCTTATTCCTTCTACGGACAATCTACTGCGGTCTGACTCTACCTGCATGCCCGCACGACGCCTCGACAGGGTGCCTCCACTGGCCATGGTGCAGGGCGCCACCACCCCAGCAGTTACTCAAGACTGGCCATAGCTTTCCCTCTTCACCTCCTCTCCAGCACAACCTCCCAGCTCGCCATCACCACCAGAACTCGTCTCCTTCCTTGTCCTCGCTCAGCATGCCACCAGGACGTAGGCTTACATGCAGTTGCCGCCTAGTTAGCTCTGGCTAGCGTCGGCCTGTTAGGGAATCACCCCCCCTCCCTTGGATCTACGGAAGGAGCCACGTTTTCCTGGTTGTCGTGCGACCTCTTTGAACACAAATAGAGTTCAGGCTGTGCTAAACTAGGGGATAGAGTCGAACGATCTAGGAACAAAGGTGTCCTTCCTCCTCGTCACGTTGGGATCCTTATATAGATAATATGGGGAAGCCCCTAACCCTAGGTGGTAGAAGACCACGAGGAAAGAGGTCTCCAATGGGTAGTCCAACCCAAAGCAACTAGGTTTCGTTAATCTTTTCTCCTTGGGGTTCAAGGAATCTAATTTGACAAGGCATTTATATTGTTTCCAAAAGAATTCATTATTACTTCCTTTCCATAACTATTAAAGGATATCTCTTATATTCATTAGCACCATCTATTATTATGCAAAGTAAAGAATATGTTTCTTTACGTAAAATTCTTTCCTTTTATACTAATAAAGATACCTTTCTTTTCAAGCATTAAGTGGTATTAGGGAAAGACAAGGTATTTTGTTTGGAAAATAATTAAACGTATTCTCCTTATTTTCCCTTATATGGAAATCTTGACTTTTATTATGACTTGGATTTTACAACAAAAAGCCATTATCTTTAACTAGTGTACAAATCACATTTTCTATATATATAACCTATGCTACAAGCACACATGTTACAAGCATAATTATTATTTAATGATCATTACCATTGGGGAAAATTATTTATCAGGACATGCTTTATATTTATATCATTCAATTTTACCAAAATTGGGGATATAACAAACAACATCTCCACCTTCACTCAGAGTATAAGAAGAGCAAAAACATCTCCACCTTCACTCAGGGTAGCTTGATTCACCCTTGCTTCTTTTAGGAAAGGGGTAGGGAAGATGGAATGGAATGAGATCTTAACAAGCACAAGGAAGTAGCTCTCTTACAACTGACCTAACTCACTCATAATCATGAAATGCTATGTAAATGAGAGAGAGAAAGAGGCTCAAGGAGTTGTAACACACTCAACTATTGCAAGGACTTAGAATAACATGAATGAGAAAACTTGGAATGAACTCTAAGGGGTCCTATTTATAGCTGGGGGTGTTCCCTTGAGTGTGGGATAACTTAAGGGAGAAATGTAGCTATTTTCCAAGTTGTAACAGATCTATTCTCAATCAAAATAACTCACCAACGGTTATATTCACTTTTTCTGCATTTTTCACAATACATTCGGTTGAGTTACAATAATGGTAACTTGACCGATCCACTAAATGACAAAGCCAATTTTCAAACTATCGGTCGAGT
Organism: Alisma plantago-aquatica; assembly: GCA_963693085.1. Lineage (NCBI taxonomy): Eukaryota > Viridiplantae > Streptophyta > Magnoliopsida > Alismatales > Alismataceae > Alisma > Alisma plantago-aquatica. The sequence goes on along the minus strand of OY856411.1, from coordinate 317,123,684 downwards.
TCATTCTGAGAAACTCGACCGATGAGCTAAAATTAGTTTTGCTCAATGAGTCAGACCCTGTGAGTGTGCAACTTGATCAATTGGTCTCTTCAAAAAATCCATCACTGTATTGGTCGAGTTTTCAACTCAACCGATGCACTTTTTCTACATTTTTCATACAATACATTCAGTCGAGTTTCAATAAAGGTAACTCAACCGATCCACTAAATGACAAAGCCAAATTTCAAATTATTGATATAGTTTGTTATGAGAAACTCGACCGATGAGCTAAAATCAGTTTTGCTCAGTGAGTCGGTCCCTATGAGTGTGCAACTTGAATGATTGGTCTCTTCAAAAAATCCATCACTGGATCGGTCGAGTTTCCAACTCGACCAATAAACAACTTGTGACAAATTTTCTAAATTGTCATTTGAGTGATCAAGAAATGTTGGAATTAAGTATCCTTGATTTTTTCTCATCTTAGTTACAAGTCATATCATCAATACAAGTGATTAAAAAAATCATCTAAGGTCATTTGGAGTGATTTCCCAAAACGTGCACTTGCATTGCATTTGACTTGAACTTGAACAAGCTAGGGCTTGTGTAATTTGATCCTTTTTAATGTACCTAAAGCTAGAAATCAATCTTGAACAAACATATTAGATACATAGGAATGGAATGGTTAAGTCACTATCAAAATATGAATAATGTAGAACCCTCAATTCAACATTCTCCCCCTTTTTGACAATGACAAACCATTCCTCAATCATATGGAAAAGGATATGTAAAGTTATACCTTTGCCTTGTGAATTGTAAGGAGATTCAAGATTTGAATGTCCCCCTCAATCTCTGCTTACTCTTACCTGCATAGTTAGTCTATCTACACAAAGTAACATGACATATATATACTATATGGTCCTTTAGAAAGTCACATGATAAAGCATATGATGTACAAGAAAAGAATCACATAGGTAGTAAAAGCAATATGGTTGATCTTCAAAACATTGAATTTCTCTCCCCCTTTTGCCATTAGAAAAAAGGAAGGGGGTAGAAGAGCACAAACACGGGCCTTCTCCAAGCACAACCAAAAACATACATCCACAACATGCAATCTCAAAGCATACACCAAACATAGACGAGAGAAACAAACAAACTAAGTCATAATCAAAACATGGTAAACATGGAAACAACTTATGTTATAGTAAATCAAAGAGTAAGTGTATAAAGGATTGAGATTACAACCTAGAAAGCATGTTCTCAGAAAACAACTACAAGCCAAAAATGATGAAAGCTTGATAATAAAATAGTATAGCTCATAAAATGTGCCAAGATGTTTGTAAATACAAAATAACTTAGAAATATATATATGATCAACATCTTGACTAAAAACTAGAAAAACTAAACATCTAAGCTATCTATGTCCACAACATCACCATCATCAACATCAGAAGCATCTGACTCATAGTCATTATCTCCGTTTGAAGGTGCAATAGAGAGAAAAACATCACCTTCATCACTGGAGGCACCAACAAAGCCAACAAAGCCATCATAAGAAGCCTCACCATCATCCTCATCAGCAATAGCCTCCTCATTAGCCTGGTCTGGCATCTCCTCATCAGTAAGAGAATCGAAACCTCGACTGGGCCAACGAGCATTTTTTTCATCCCAGGACATGCCAAGAGCATGGAGCTAATTGGCCTATGGGAAGGAAGGAGAAGAACTACCAAGGCTAGCAAGCAGAGTGGCCAAGGGGACAGTTGTCAGAGGCAGAAAACCAAGGGTAGATCCACCAACAACAGAGGGTGTAGAAGCAGAAGATGCAAGTGGAGGGGCAGGGTAAAAGTAATCATATGCAAAGGATGTATAGTCACTTCCTGGGTAGGGATGGTAGTAGGGTAAGGGTGTGCATATGACATGTTCATGTTGGACATGATAGCACAGAGATCCTGATTGAGGTGCTCTTGAACCTGAAGGTTGTATACCTGTTGATGAATCATGTAGCCCATAAGGGTTTCATTGGATACATGGAACGAGGCACAGGTAGGTCAGGTAGGCTGGGGTGGTGGAGATTCTTGAGTAGAGGTAGAGGTAGAGGAACCACGTGTGGTAGAGGATAGGATAGGCATGGACTTATGAGGTGTGGTCTCACTGATGCAAACTCCTTTCTAGGTAGGTTTATAGTGCAGGTCATGGAAAAGAGATTTTCTAGTTACAAGATGGAAAAGACCACAAATCAGGACTGGGTAGGGAGGGTGGGTGCCACAGGTGTTCTTTTCTGAGTCAAAGAAGGTCATATGATGGAGAACATATCTCACCCACTTGATTCCTATGTTCCTCAAGAGATAGTACATAATTACCATAGTGTGTTTAGTAATTTCTGTCTAATTTTTCTTTGGATGAATATTGCAATTAACAACTAAGGCAAGTATGCGTCTCTTGATGTCCAAGGTAGAGGAGGGAAGGGTGCACTTATTCTTGTATGAGAATCTAGGATTATTTAAGAACTTATGAATATCAGGGAGAGTAAGATCATATTGCTTGTAGAAGGCCTTAGGCTCAACAAGGTCAAAATACTCGAGATAGTCCTTACGCCAGGTGTCAGTCACTTCAGTACCCAAAAAGAAGATGTTCAAGGTATCCTCAGAGACTTGGAATTTCTACTGACTATCATAGATGTGAGGACTACTTGAGTATTAGGTGGGGGTATGAGGGTGTCATAATTCCAATGCAAATTTGCATAGAATTCGTGAACAACTTTGGTGCTTGTGATGAAACTATTATAGCATGTGCGTTCAACACCCAAGGTTGAGAGATGGTGGTTGTACAACAACTCCACTACTTGATCTATGACCTCTTATCTTTGTGGACGTGGCTGAAATAGGGTACGAAAAGGAAAATGGTACCTAGTTTACCTATTTAGAGCCTCATTTGAGACGAAGAAAGTGTCATCAAAGGGAATCAAGCAAGAGTTGGACGAAGATGAAGGTGCATTAGCTGGGGTGGCCATCTTCCTCCTATTGGATGCCATGTAGATGAAAAGGAGAGGATGGAGAGAATAAAAGCTAAACAAAGACCACCAAAACTCATCCACTAACCTAGGGTTGATAGGGAGACGGTCAAGGAAGGTCGATCTAGGTCAAACTAGGGCTAGGGAGAGGAAGGTCGGTGCTAGGGTTGAGAGATTGAGGGATCTAGAGGTTGGATCGGTCGACTTTTCTCTAGTTGAGAGAGAGGATAGTCGACAGAACCTATCTTAAGTTTGCTCCGTCCCGGCTATCGGTCAAGTTCTGTGACTCCAAAACTTGAAAGATAGGCTCTTTAAAAAAGCTCTCGACCACTGATCGGTCGACTTGGCAACTCGAACGATGGTCAACCTGAACCAAACATAGATATTCTAGTGTCTATCCATTAAAGTGCTAATTGAATTTATTTTTCAAGTTCATTTTGATTTTAAACATACTTAGGCACATATAACTCATCATTAGGTACTATTTTGTAATAAAATGAGCATTTGCAAAAAATACCTAAAAACAAGAGAAAAACAAGGCAGAAGGAATATGAAAAATTGATGTTTTGGCATATTAGCAAGCAATGATGATCAAAACATAGGCGGAGCATATAGGATAGATGACAACTAGCTAGAAGGCATATCAGATTCATTCAAAGTAGTTATGAGAAGTTTAGGTCTAATAAAGTTAAATTTCTCTCTAGCTAGAGGTTTAGTAAAAATGTCCGCCAACTGATTTTTTGTGTCCACATGCATGACATAGATATTCTTTTTGGCAATGTGATCATGAAGAAAATGATGGTGATCCTCTATATGCTTAGATCTACTATGTAAGTTAGGATTATATGAAAGGTTAATTGCACTAGTAATAATCACAATAGATAGGAGAAGCATCAAAATGAATGTTAAAGTCTTAGAGCATTTGCTTCATCCATAGGACTTGGGCACAACAACTCTCGACTGCAATGTATTCAGCCTCACTGGTGGATAATGCCACTGTGCTCTATTTCTTGGAAAACCAAGACACCAAGCATGGTCCTAGGAGAAATCAAGTGCCATGTGCACTTTCTATCTATCAATCATACTACATAATTCACATCACTATAATAAGTAAGAGTAAAGTCCCATGACTTGGGATACCATAGTCCAAAATTTTGAGTTTTTTCGAAGTACCTTAAAATCCTCTTAACAACTATAAGATGTGATTTCTTAGGATTTGACTGAAAGTGAGCACACAAGCCAACACTAAACATTATATCATGTCTAGAGGTAGCTAAGTAAAGTAAACTTCCGATCATACCTCTATAGAGTTTCTCATCTACCTTCTCACCTTCTTCATATTTGTCAAGTTTGATGGTGTTTGATATGGGTGTGTCCATCAACTTGGTGTTCTCCATCCCAAATCACTTGACTAAATCACTTGTATACTTGCCTTGGTTGATGAAGTTCCCATATTTTATTTTCTTAATTTAAAAGATGAGTAAGAACGTGAGCTCACCCATCATACTCATCTCGAATTCACTCTGCATAAGATCACTAAATTCTTTGCAAAGATCAAGATTAGTTTCGCCAAGAATGATATCATCAACATATATTTGAATGATAAGAAAATTGTTAGAAGTGTGCTTTAGAAATAAGGTAGAATCTATTTTGTCGATGGTATACCCATGATCTAGCAAAAAGTTCTTTAATTTCTCATACTAAGCTCGAGGTTCTTATTTGAGTTGATAGAAAGTTTTGTGCAAAAAATAAACATGGTTAGGTAAACTATCATGTTCATAGCCAGGAGGTTGTGCAACATGAACTTCCTCCTCAATTGTACCATTAAAAAATGCACTTTTAACATCCATTTGATATAAAAGAAAGTTGTTATAAATAGTAAAAGCAGGTAACATATGAATGGAGTCAAGTCTAGGTACAAGTGCACATGTTTCATCAAAATCTATACATTCTGCTGATTGTAGCCTTGACCTACTAACCTTGCTTTGTTTCTTACCACTTTTCCACTTTCATCAAGCTTGTTACGGTAGACGCACATGGAATTAATGATCTTTCTATCACGTGGTCTTGGCACTAGGGTCCATACTTTGTTCTTTTCAAATTGCTCCAAATCTTCTCGCATAGCTAGGATCCACTCATCATCCCCAAGAGCTTGCTTGACATTCTTTGGCTTGAGTTGTGAGATGAAGGTGTTGTTGGCTTGTTCTTTGTTGAATGCAGCCCACGTCTACACTCTTTCAAATGGATCACCTAAAATCAGCTCTTTTGGATGATTCTTTGCAAATCGGGGAGTTGGATCCTTCTTCTCTTCATCTTTTTCTTCTTCTTGAGTGACCACCTCTTTTCTCTTTTGGGTGATGTTGAGCTGCTTCACTTGCAACATCATCATTTGGAACAATATCTTTGGGAATAGAGGGGTTAGTATCAATAAACTTCACATTTATAGATTCATCTACTTTAGTAAGATCAACATTAAAAACTCTATAAGCCTTGCTGGTAGTGCTATAGCCAAGGAAGAAAGCCTTGTAAGATTTTAGATTAAGCTTGTCCAGAGAATCTTTTTTATATAAAACAAAACAATGACATCTGAAAACATGGAAATACTCAATAGAAGGCTTCCTACCTTGCCATAGCTCATAGGGGGTTTTCTTCAAAGAAGGATGTGTAAAAACCCAATTTTGCACAAAACAAGAGGTGGTAACAACTTTGGCCCAAATATTCTTTGGAGTGTCACACTAAAAAAGAATGGTCCTAGCCATCTCCTATAAAGACCTATTCTTCCTCTCTATAAACCCATTTTGTTGAGGTGTTCGAGGTGAAGAAAAGTTATATGCATAACCATATTCTTGACAAAAAGGTTCAAAAAGATCATTTACAAATTCTCCCTAATGATCACTATGGATGGAAACAATGTGGCAAGAGGCTTCATTCTCTACTTGTTTACAAAAGCTCGAGAAAACATCAAGCATATCACTTTTGGAAACAAGAAAGAAGGTTTAAGTATATCTTGAAAAGTCATTGACAATAACAAGGCAATACTTGGAACCACGAAGCGATTGAGTTCTCATTGGTCCAAATATATCAATGTGTAGAAGTTCAAGAGCTCTCTTGGTACTAATGACTCCTTTGGATTTAAAGGAGGACTTTGTTTGCTTTCCTTGGGTACAAGGTTGGCATTCCTCATCCTTTTCAAAATCCAATTTGGGAATTCCTTTGACCAAGTCCTTTTTACTCAAACTTCTTCAACTGATGCATATTTACATGAAAAAGATGATGATGCCAAAGAGAAATATCATTTGAGTTGACTACTAGGTATCTACCAACAATAGGCTTAATAGAGTCAAGAACAAACACATAAAGATTACCACTTCTAGTTCCCTTATATATAACTTGATAGGTGAGGGAATCTAAAACCAAGCATTCAAAGGCAGTAAATAACACAAGGTAACCATTGTCACATAATTGACTAACACTAATTAAATTGTGATGTAGGTCATCCACAAAAAGAAAATTCCTAATACACAAGGATTCACCTACATCACCCTCACCTTTGACTTTACCTTTCTTGTTGTCCCCAAAGGTAACCAAACCTCCTTTGTTTTTGGTGAAGTTGTTGAAGTGGCTTATATCACCTGTCTTATGCTTGGTGAAGCCACTATTAATAATCCATCTCCCTTTTTCCTGCAAGAAAGGAGAGTATCGGTTCCCAACTCTAACTTTGGGATCTGGAGTTAGCTTGGGGACCCATTTCATCTTTGGGTTGGCCCCTTAGGCTTGTAAGGATAATAAGTAGAGTAATGATCATCACACTTGCAATAAAAACAAACCATAGGATTCTTACAATTGGAAGACTCTCCAACAAAGAAGGAGGTATCCTTGCTCTTTTTCATATCCTTGGCTTTGCTCTTGCCTCCCCCCCCCTACAAATACCAAACCACTAGTACAACTTTGTTTGGTAGAATGGCCAAGGATTTCATTTAGGGAGTTTTTCCCTTTGAGGAATTTCTATATAGATGCCCTTAGTCTATGATTAGCATCATTAAGAGATATGATATTAGAAGAAAAACTAGGAATATCATCTCTAGCATGAATAAGGTCGGCCTCTAGACAAAGGTCTTTAGTCAAATAAGAATCTTTATCAAGAGAAATAGAAGCAATATCATTACTAGGCAAGATAGGTCTAGAAGATAAATCATTAATTTGACCAAGCAACCTAGCATTTTTAGATTTAAGTACTTGAATTTCCTTAAGATAAACATCTCTTTCATTCTTACGAGCATCAACAAGAAGCTTAAATTTAGCATTTTCAATTTTAAGAGTTTCAATTTCCTTTAGACACTTTTGGTTATGTTCCTTGAGAGTTTCAATGTTCTTAATATAGACACGATTCTCTACCTCAACCCCATTGTTTTGGAGCTCAAGATCAAGATATGTTCCTTACAAGTTATCAATCATCTCAAGAAGAGTTTTCTCATTAAGCTTAAGAATTTCAAGTTTAGTATACAAATCATCAATAATTTTTCCTAACCTTTTTCTTTTAGATTTACACTTAGCAAAAGAAGAACGATTAGAAACAAACATATCAATAATGGCTTCCTTAGATAACTCATGCAAGATTGCCTCACTTACCACACCAATTTCTTCACTCGTAGAGGCAATGAGTGCAAGGTGGCACTCTCCATATTCTTAGGAGCTTGATCTACTTGAGAATGAAGCTTCCCAAGCTCGATGATCTGCATTCTTGTGACTTTTTGTTGAGTTTTAGGGGAGGCAGAGAAGGCAGCGGAAACAAAAAATTTTCTCCCCCAAACCCATACCGAGGAAACGCGTCAACGTCTATATAATAGGAAAGGATGGTTTGTGGAATCATACCTTGTCCCGAGGCTTGCTTGGCGACAATACCTCGCGCCTTGTGCGGTCTTCACCTCCGGTCTTGGACAGTGTCTGTGCAGCTCCTGGTCGCACCGGGACTGACTCCTCCTACCAGACTGTGGGATGACAGTTGTCCTCCTGAGCGGCAGAAACCTCCCGCCTCTGAAGTAGTCCACACGGACCACCTGGAACTCCACACTCCTTGTCCCACAAGGAAGTGGAAGGAGTCGCACCCTCCTATTGACATACTAGTCGCCAACACACTCTCCTACCTCCAGTTGCAACTGTAGTTGTCCTTCCCTTACTGCACCTCCCTTTTGCAGGAAGCACTTGCTCGGGCTCTCTCTCGGTTACCGAAACCAGAGAGAACGACAACTTTGCAGAGCAACTGGTTGCACTGAGCTTTTCTTTGAGAAGCCCCCAATACCCCTATATATATAGGAGGGTCATGGGACAGGGTTCTCCATCCTGGGCAATGCGGGACTAAAAGCAAGAGTAGAAGGGTTCGTGATTTTCCACAAAAACAACCAACTCGCAACCTGAACCGATCGGTTCACAAGTGAACCGGTCGGTTGGGGACCTGAACTGGTCGGTTGGAGCACCAACCGATTGGTTGGGACCCATGAGCCGATCGGTTCACTTCTGAACCGGTCAGTTCGTGGTCCTGATCAGTTCCCAAGTGACTTTCCTTCTTTTGTTTCTAATTGGTATCGAATACCAATCCTTGTTCCAATCAAATTGGGTAAGTGAAACGCAAGGAAAATTCTCACCGACCTGACTTTCCCAATTTGCTCGGTTGCACCAGTTGAACCGATCGTTTCAACACTTGAACCGATCGTTTCACTCTGACCATGAGCCAAATCGACTCAACACTTGAGCCGACCAGTTCAGCAACCTCAGCCGACCGGTTCAACACTTGAACCGATCGGTTGGGAGTACAGGTTGTGCAGAATCAGTCAAATGTGATTTCAATCAATCCGATACTCCAATCAATATGTCCAACACCTTGAACAGTATGATATTGAGCTATCAATCAATTGAGTGTTTAATTGAACTACTAAACTCCTTTAGTAATCAATCTAAACATTGTTTGTGGACAAAACTCCTCTTCCAGGTTAAATCCTATGTGTGTGACCCTGCAGGTCCATTTCACATTGGCAGTGTAAGTCCATAACACTTATGACTTCACAAGCAAAGAGCGGTGCCTAGTCACACATCATTGCTACCCAAGTGAAAGTAGAAAGTTGGAGAACAACTTTCATCCTACAATCTGTGAATGGTGTTACATCGAATGTATAATTCCTTTGTCACTGATATCCCGAATGAACTCAAGGCATGGAACAGTCATCCTGTCAACGTTCATTCACTTTCTTGATCTCAGAGTAGATTGAACGAGATATGTATGCATAAATATCACATACTGATTCACACATGCGTGCGCATGCCTATCTCAATCCTACTCATCAAGTGGCCATGGATATCAAACTCCCTCAGGAGGGACAAATCCCATATCTATCACTCACCCCTCAAAAGCCCCATGTGTCAAAGCCACTCAATCATCACCTTTATAACAACCCATGTTTCAGGACTGCATTTGATGATGTCAAAGTGTGCCCAACGACATGTGTTGAGTGTAGTGATTTCAGGTCTAAGAATCACACTCACCACCATCACTGTGAGTACTGACTGTGACTACCATGTCATGGTTCCATGTGTCAAACTCACGGTGGGTCTGTCTGGTACCTTGTTCTCTAACAAGTACCTATGTGTTTGGTTTGATATCTCTATATCATGACTAATGAGATTCTATCATCAACCAACACCACAATCTAGTCTTGTGTGTCATTGCTGTCTATTACCTTCCACAATGACATCCGACTAGGGACATAACAAGAATGTACAAACTCTTAGCATCCGTATGATCTCATCGTTCAGGTCATGAACCTGAAGGCATACGTCATTGAGTACTGTCATTCTCTAGACATTCAATATGTTCTATCACTATCTCATATGACTGAACCAGAAAGAATTGGAAGCTTGCCTATGATGTTTATCAAATCAATCTTAATGTATCCCACCAATCATCCCATGATTGGCTCTCAGGGCATACATACCAACATACTCCCACTTGCACTGCGAGCCAATCACCCTTGAATCATATTCATAGTGATCTTCAAACATGTCCTACATGTTACTGTGCTCTAGTGCTTAACATAGTGAGTAATGGCAACACCTTGCCAAAGTCAGTATAAATTTCATGTCTCTCATCTCTTCGTTGTACGTCACACGTATGAGATGGAGTTGCCGTAATATGCAATCTAATATTCCTTTGCTAACCTTTATCCACATTGCATGATCAAGGATTCCAGACTTGTCATCAATGAGCGGAATATCTATAAGTTCATCTCATGAACTTCCAGATCCATATAGTATATACTGCTGTTCTCTAACGCATAGATACTCATCATTTCCTTTTAGGTGGTTTTATTGGAACAATTCCAATTATCAACAAACTTTCACTTTTATATATCCTATATATGTTTTGCGATTAATTTTCTATTCTTTCGGAAGTTCGCATCAATGTAACTCTTTACATCAAACTCTTCCTTATCACCATAGAACTAGTACTTCTCAAGTACTTATCAAGTTCTCATGGTATTCCAGTAACCCTTACTGGAAGTAGACAGACATCCACTCGTCATGTCCTACATACGAGTTATCAGGATGAGCACATCATATTGCCATGTCCTACATACAAGATGATGAATGCATTTTATTCTTGCCATGTCATACATGCAAGACAATGGGATGCTTACATACATGATAGATCCATATCTATTCTTAGTGTTCCCATTCTTCATAAGAATTGGACACTTGGCCTTGGGATACTAATATGCATATAAAATGGACAAGTTTTCTCCCACTGAATCTGTGCATACTGAACACTTCAGTACAAATTGACAATGTATGCTCTCTCTTTTCAGGTCAAGAGGTTTTTCGAGAACTATCTCTATAGATCTTTATTCCTATCACATAGGAAACATCTCTATCTTCCTTAAAGATATTCCACTTTGGATTTCCATTCTAGAACATTTCCATTTCACATCAAAATGTGGAATGTGAACACGCTTGCACTAAATCACAGATCCCTTCTTTATCTTTGACATATCAGTCAAACCTTTTGACTATATTATCAAAGTAAAGATCCAATTCTGAGTTGCTTGTACTCAATCAATCACATTGATTAGTCCATTGTAACTTATAGACTTCATTTGCATTAGTGGATTCATAAACCTTTTAGGTTGTGTCACGTACACATCCTTGTTTTATTCCTCATAGGAATGCAGTTTTAGTATCCATATGCCAAATTTCTTAGTCATTAAGTTACAATCAACAAACATCATCCTTTTCAAAAAGTTATCCATGTGTCTTAACACTTAAGACTCATTTGCACTTATGGATTTTATCCAATGAGTGCTACCATCAAGGTCATACCTTATGGTTGACATGGATGTCATTTAGGATGTAATGGTCATAAACCATAATTCAGAATTCGATTCCTCATATTCATCTAGATAGTTGACTCATCACATGAACAACTTATCACATAGATAATTGAGGTGTATCTGTTAAAGATATAAGAACTCACAACCCTTGTGATTCTTAATTTCTTTTATTAGTGTGGGGTATTCATTTATTAAGAAGAATTCAATTATTTGATAATCATTCTCTAACTCCTTAGAGTATGATTCCTTCTTGATTTAGACATCACCATGCCTTAATCATGAGTTCACTATGATACACTATCATAATCACTCATAAGGATCTCAAACATTTGGTCCAAGTATTTCATTCATTGATCTCCTCAAGAATTAATACTTTACCAAATTTGCACTTCATCTATGATAATCTTGAACACTTCAAGATATTCATATTGGTATTTCTCTAAACACCATTTGAAGTATTAGCATTTGTCCCAATAGGTATGCAAATACATCACATGTATTATACCTAATAGGATAATCATTCTCCCACTACCATTAGTGAAGATTGATTAATCATGTCCAAGATATTCATGTCTCTTACTGGTTCTCTAATCAAAAGAGTCTAGATTTATCCATCATATGGAAACTAGAAATGAATTTCTTATGATTTATGCTAATTTAATTGTTTGAGTTATCAATAACTTTAGGTATCATTTTATCTTATGCATATCAAATGCCACAAGATAAAAAAGGAATTGCCACAAAGATCATATCTTTAAGATTGAAACATCAACTTTATTAATTGCCATCATTGTCATACAATATGCAAAAATAAAGTGTTTCTATCTATTGGCAATATATGAAATAGCAGTTCTCAACTCTATTTTCTTGGTCCTTTCACAAAGGCCATCACTTCTTTACGGATCTTGCATATCATATATGACATATCCATATCTTGGTATCATATACCTCAGATAAAGAAGCGGTTCATTTCATGATACCTTAGGTGGAGATCTCCATCCCCTCCTTCATCTTCTTTTGTTTTTCCAGATATAGAGGGCAATTCCCTCATACACCCTTTCCCCATGTGCCTTGAGGCTGAAGATGACTTGGATTATTGGCTAGCATTAGAACACTTCTTAGCTTTGCCCTTGTCCTTGCCCTTAAGAATTACATTTTCTTTGATTACATCAAAGATTATGGTTTGTCTTTCTTCATCTTTGCCTCTACTATCCTCAACATGTCCAACAACTTTGTCAACGCTTGTCAAAGTCGTTCATGTTGCAGTTTATCATTAACTGTATGATTTTGCAACACTTGCAGTATCATACCAATAGCCAACTCTTGGCTCAGAGGGAATCCTTCTTAGTCAGGTTTTTCACATGCCCAATCACATTGAGTGTGTGAATACCTTACTGGATCTGCTTCTGTCATGACATACGAGGACAATATCTTGGAGACATCATATGTCTCATGTTGTCTCTACAACTCATAGTTCAGAGAACACAACATCAAGCACTCCTCATCAATGTCTTCCTCATTATGCTTCCATAAGCACACTTTCAACCATTGATGTGGTGGGATTGAGTTCATCTGGTCTTGGTATAACTAGGACTTGGAGCTTTCGCTCTTTGAGAACACTTCTCATCATCCTAACCAATCGTGGAATTATTCCCATTTAATTTGTTGGTCTCAAAGACCGATCGCAAATAAAGTGATTATTGTTGATTAACCATTTATTTTAACAAAAGGAAATATATGCAATTTTAGTCCAAAACTCTTTTGACTTATTTGATTGATTTGAAAAGTTGACGATAAAATTAGGCCTTTAATTAATTATCGTTCCCACTATTTTAGTTCATATTGATAGCCCTCACCATCAATTCAGAAGATTGTAGCGTACAACCTTCTAGTGGGCAAGATCCTGAAATCCTCTAAGTCATGAGTCAGCTAGGGCTGATCGCCCACAACTTAGATCTCTCAGGTAGGCAACTTTTGCCAATTGCATCATATGCAACTCTTGATAAGATGTCATATACAACTCCTTGCAATGATCATCTCCATGCCTCAAGGCACTAGATCCAATCTAGGTCACCTTGTTAAGTCTGACCCAAAGCAAACATGATGAACATGCACCCTGCTAGGGCAGACCCACACATTCATCCTTCACGCTTCCACGAGATAGACAGTGCACCACGCTAGGGCGTGCCCACACTTGGTCGATCAAGCATTTCACGTGTGTCGCATTTGGAAGGCATCTAAAACTTAATATTTTAATGAGGGATTTGGTTTTTATATACATATACATATCCAATCACCACAATACATAGTACATATCATATACATGCTATATCCCACAGAAAACATGCACAAACGATAAAAGCGATGATTATGGCCATCCTAATGTGATTCCTCGAGCCAAGAGGAATCACGGTCATCTAGGTCCACATCACATGTAACCTGTACAAGATGAACATCTGTGCCTTGCCATCCGAGTTGATCAACTCATCACATGAATGATCTGTACTCTCCAGCCAGTCGTCTGGGTGCCACCAGCCGATCGGTTGGCTCCTCCAACCGATCGGTTCACCTGGTCATCGTGCATCTCGTCATGTCTGCCACCCGCTCGTCTCACTCCTCAAACCGGTCATCAACCGATCGGTTCACTCCTTGAACTGACCGTCTAGAACGTCAACCGATCGGTTCACGCCTTGAACCGATCATTTCAGCTGTCATCTTGATGTCCGCCGGTCTTCGACATAACAGGAAATAAAAAACTATCCTATTTATTACATTTCTTTAAAAAGGGAAACCCCGAGTTACATTCGGGGGGAGCAAAGGTAGGAAAGAGTCTCGAATTATTTCAAGTTACATCAGAAATATAAGAGAGGGAAGATCGGTGTGCAGACCGAGATGTAAGCAACCACAAACAACCACACATAGACAGGGGTTTATAGGCCATAATCATGGTACACACATCCACCACAAAACTCATTTAAGGGCGAAGTGTATCGAGTGCATTAATAATACATATCATATATGTAATTTGGGATTTGTGGATTTAAGATTGGACATCCATAAAGCCAACATTATTCGCATCATATGCAATAAATAAAGGCGACAAACCAAAATTGATCATATCGATATTCCTAAAATATAGAGCAGTTGACGTGGTTCTGATACCACTGTTGGGTTTTAGGGGAGGCAGAGAAGGCAACAGAAACAAAAAATTTTCTCCACGAAACCCATACCGAGGAAACACGTCAATGTCTATATAATAGGAAAGGATGGTTTGTGGAATCATACCTTGTCCCGAGGCTTGCTCAATGAAAATACCTCACGCCTTGCGTGGTCTTCACCTCCGGTCTTGGACGGTATCTGTGCAGCTCCTGGTCGCACCGGGACTGACTCCTCCTCCTCCTACCGGACTGTCGGATGACAGTTGTCCTCCTGAGCGGCAGAAACCTCCCACCTCTGAAGTAGTCCACACAGACCACCTGGAACTCAACACTCCTTGTCCCACAAGAAAGTGGAAGGAGTCGCACCCTCCTGTTGACGTACTAGTCGCCAACACACTCTCTTGCCTCCAGTTGCAACTGCAGTTGTCCTTCCCTTGCTGCACCTCCCTTTTGCAGGAAGCACTTGCTCGAGCTCTCTCTCGGTTACCAAAACCAGAGAGAATGACAACTTTGTAGAGCAACTGGTTGCACTGAGCTATTCTTTGAGAAGCCCCCAATACCCCTATATATATAGGAGGGTCATGGGATAGGGTTCTCCATCCCGGGCAATGCGGGACTAAAAGCAGGAGTAGAAGGGTTCGAGATTTTCCACAAAAGCAACCAACTCGCAACCTGAACCGATCGGTTCACAAGTGAACCGGTCAGTTGGAGCACCAACTGATCGGTTGGGACCCATGAGCCGATCGGTTCACTTCTGAACCGGTCGGTACGTGGTCCTGATCAGTTCCCGATTGACTTTCCTTCCTTTGTTTCTAATTGGTATCGAATACCAATCCTTGTTTCAATCAAATTGGGCAAGTGAAACACAAGGAAAATTCTCACCGACCTGACTTTCCCAACTTGCTCAGTTGCACCAGTTGAACTGATCGTTTCAACACTTGAACCGATCGTTTCACTCTGACCATGAGCCGATTGACTCAACACTTGAGCTGACCAATTTAGCAACCTCAGTCGACCGGTTCAACACTTGAACCGATCAGTTGGGAGTACAGGTTGTGCAGAATCAGTCAAATGCAATTTCAATCAATCTGATACTCCAATCAATATGTCCAACACCTTGAACCGTATGATATTGACCTATCAATCAATTGAGTGTTTAATTGAACTACTAAACTCCTTTAGTAATCAATCTAAACATTGTTTGTGGACAAAACTCCTCTTCCAGGTTAAATCCTATGTGTGTGACCCTGCAGGTCCATTTCACGTTGGCAGTGTAAGTCCATAACACTTATGACTTCACAAGCAAAGAGCGGTGCCTAGTCACACATCAGTGCTACCCAAGTGAAAGTGGAAAGTTGGAGAACAACTTTCATCCTACAATCCGTGAATGGTGTTACAGCGAATGTATAATTCCTTTGTCACTGATATCCCGAATGAACTCAAGGCATGGAACAATCATCCTATCAACGTTCATTCACTTTCTTGATCTCAGAGTAGATTGAACGAGATATGTATGACATCAATATCACATACTGATTCACACATGCGTGTGCACGCCTATCTCAATCCTACTCATCAAGTGGCCATGAATATCAAACTCCCTCAGGAGGGACAAATCCCATATCTATCACTCACCCCTCAAAAGCCCCATGTGTCAAAGCCACCCAATCATCACCTTTATAACAACCCATGTTTCAGGACTGCGTTTGATGATGTCAAAGTGTGCCCAAGAACATGTGTTGAGTGCAGTGATTTCAGGTCTAAGAATCACACTCACCACCATCACTGTGAGTACTGACTGTGACTACCATGTCATGGTTCCATGTGTCAAACTCACGGTGGGTCTGTCCGGTACCTTGTTCTCTAACAAGTACCTATGTGTTTGGTTTGATATCTCTATATCATGACTAATGAGATTTTGTCATCAACCAACACCACAATCTAGTCTTGTGTGTCATTGCTGTCTATTTACCTTCCACAATGACATCCGACTAGGGACATAACAAGAATGTACAAATTCTTAGCATCCGTATGATCTCATCGTTCAAGTCATGAACCTGAAGGCATACGTCATTGAGTACTGTCATTCTCTAGACATTCAATTTGTTCTATCACTATCTCATATGACTGAACCAGAAAGAATTGGAAGCTTGCATATGATGCTTATCAAATCAATCTTAATGTATCCCACCAATCATCCCATGATTGTCTCTCAGGGCATACATACCAACACTTTTCTCATTCTTTCCTTCCTCTTATATTTTCTCTCCTTCTTATACTCTTCCTCCTTTGATCTGCTCTTGTGGTGTGTCTTTCTTGACGTTGGACATTCACTCTTGTAGTGTCCCTTTTGTCCACACTTGTAGCCTCTAGGAGTAGAGGATGAGGCTTGCTTTCCCTTGATGTGCTTGCCCTTGATGTGGTTGACTTCATGCTCACTTGGGCCATTATCTTCACTAGAGGAGGAAGGAGAAGTCCAACAAGCAATTTTTTGTTGAAGGATGACCGCCTCCACTTGTGCTTTGAAGGCACTATCTTTGATCTTCTTGGCTTCCTTCTCTTCTTGCTTGTCAAGCCTTGGCTCATGTGCTTAGAGGTTTCCAATGAACTCTTTGGTTGGGATGTCACCAAGGCTCCTCACTTCTTCAATGGAGGTCACCTTTGACTCCCATCTCTATGGTAGAGTCCTCAAGTTCTTGGTTTTGATTACACCTCTATCCAAAGTGTTTCCCAAAGTAGCCAACCCATTGATGATGACACTGAGTCTTGAGTACATCTCCGCATTCCCTTCTTTCTTGCCCATCTTGAAGTTCTCTAGAAGGTTTCTCAACTTGTAGATCTTATCCTCCTTGACTTGCTTTATGCCCTCAGAAGTGATGCAAAATTTTTCCCAAATCTCATAGGCGGTGTCCCAATATGAGATGCGGTTGAACTTCTTTGGTGTAAGGGCTGCATAGAGAATGCTTATGGCTTTGGCATTATGTTGGGCTTCTTTAAGTGCAACTTCACTCCATGTTGCAACAGCTCCAGTTGGCTCCTTGTATGGTGTGACCATCACCTTCCACATATCAAAGTTCATGCCTTGAATGTAGAATTGCATGCACCTCTTCTAATAGAGGAATTTGGTGCCATCAAAGACCAGGGGATGCATGGAGAAGAATCCCTCTAGGTTGAGAGAACCAAGTAGGTTGTCTCCCATCTTCTTGTCTCGTGGGAGATTGTTGGAGAAGAACCTTGGCTCTAATACCACTTGTTGGATCTAGGGATTTAGAGGGGCGGGGGGTGAATAGAGATTCAAAAATTCTCACAAGATATATTAGACCTTCAAATTATATCAATTAAAACCAATAGGTTAAGTGGAATTTGAAGTCCTAAATAACAAGCATAGCAGGGATGAGAGAAAATGAAATAAGCACTTAGACAAGGTCGTTTAGAGTGGTTCCACTCTCTAAAATAGGAGAGAGTCAATCCACTACCTAGAGAGGTCAATGTCTAGGACTTTGCAAGTGCTTTCCTTTATATATTCACCAATAAGAGTTACAACACAAGACCCACCAAAGACGTTACCTATCCAAACACAAAGATTCTTCAACTTACCAAGGACTTACCCACTTTGCAAGAGTCTTCTGCCTTCTTCCAAGGACTTACCTAAACTTGCATAAGTCTTTAGCGTTCAAGAGATTACCCACTCTTCTTGGATCTTGAGCCTTTGCCTTCTCCTTCACCTGTAGAATATCTTCAACTCTTCTTCAACCTTGAAGAAGAACAACAATAGCTCCACCTTCACTCGGAGTATCTTGCTTCACATTTTCTTCTTTGAGGAAAGGAGTAGCGAAGACAGAATGGAATGAGAGCTTTACAAGAACAAGGATGTTGCTCTCTTACAACTAGCATAACTCACTCATAATCACAAAATGCTATGTAAATGAGAGAGAGAAAGGGGCTCAAGGAGTTGCAACACACTCAACTATAGCAAGGACTTAGAATAGCATGAATGAGAAAACATGGAATGAACTCCAAGGGGTCCTATTTATAGCTGGGGGTGTTCCCTTGAGTGTGAGATCACTTAAGCATGAACTATAGACATTTTCTAAGTTGCAACAGATCTATTCTCGCTCAAAAAAACTCACCAAAAATTATAATCACTTTTTCTACATTTTACGTACAGTACATTTAGTTGAGTTTCAATAAAGGTAACTCGAACGATCTACTTACTTAATGACAAAGACAATTTTCAAACTATCGATCGAGTCTATTCTCAGAAAATCAACTGATGAGCTAAAATCAATTTTTCTTAGTGAGTCAGTCGGTCGAGTTTTGTGAGTGTGCAACTCGATCGATTGGTCTCTTCAAAAAATCCATTACTAGATCGGTCAAGTTTCCAACTCGACTGATCAACAATCTTTGAAATTTTTTTTGAATTGACATTTGAGTGATTAAACATTGGAATTAAGTGTCCCTGGTTTTTTCTCATCTTAGTTACAAGTAATATCATCAATACAAGTGATTACAAAAATCATCTCATTTGGAGTGATTTCACAAAACACGCACTTGAATTGCATTTGACTTTATCTTGAACAAGCTAGGGCTTGCCTAATTTGATCCTTTTTATGTACCTAAAGCCTAAAATCAATCTTGAACAAACAGATTAGATACATATGAATGGAATGCTTAAGTCATTATAAAAATATGGACAATGTAGAACTCTCAAGTCAACAGAACCTACTTCACAGTCTTAGTTTCAAACTTCATAGAGGTAGGCTCAAGTTGAGGAGCAAGTTGTTCAGTGGTTTCATGCTCTAGAGGGGACACCTAGTACTAGTAGTGGAAACAAGGATACCATGTTAGAGGCATAGTGTAACGCCCGGGCCCACTGCCCATGGCTCTAGTAGAGTTTCAGGAATGATGACTGGTCCCACAAACCACCACTAGCCTTAACTGTGCACTTTGTCCACACTGGCACGCAAGCCAGGATCAACTTCCCGACTGGTCACCCATCCTAGTACTACTCCAAGCTGAGCATGCTTAACTATGGATTTCTTTAGTGATGGGATCCCGGAAAAGGAGGTGTACCTTGGTGATATGGGTAGTCCAATCATTCCTTTTAAGAGTGTTTTTATCTGAGGCCTCAAATCC
This sequence comes from Alisma plantago-aquatica, assembly GCA_963693085.1. NCBI lineage: Eukaryota > Viridiplantae > Streptophyta > Magnoliopsida > Alismatales > Alismataceae > Alisma > Alisma plantago-aquatica. The sequence goes on along the minus strand of OY856411.1, from coordinate 317,104,026 downwards.
TAGGATGTTACAATCTTCCCCACTTAGACTATTGACGTCCTTGTCAAGGCTCAACTATAAGGCCTCATAATCTCTTCCCCATTTCAGTGCAGACCCACAATGGCCCATAGACACCCAGCTCCCGATCACGAAATACCAGCGCAAGGGTGGCTACGTCAACCATGGACAACCCTTTCCTACATGCCTGGATCGTACGGCTCAAGACTAGCATGCCATGCCCATGTGGGCCCCACCTACTAGAGGGGAATTGGCTCTGATACCATTTGTAACACCCGGGCCCACTGCCCATGGCCCTAGTAGAGTTTTAGGAATGATGACTGGCACCACAAACCACCACTAGCCTTAACTGTGCACTTTGTCCACACTGACGCGCAAGCCAGGATCAACTTCCCGACTGGTCACCCATCCTAGTACTACTCCAAGCTGAGCACACTTAACTATGGAGTTATTTAGTGATGGGATCCCGGAAAAGGAGGTTACCTTGGTGATATGGGTAGTCCAATCATTCCTTTTAAGAGTCTTTTTATCCAAGGCCTCAAATCCTGGGATGTTACACATAGATACATGCCATTTTTTTCTCTATGCTCTACAAGAAAGAGATGATTTGGATACAATTAGTATAGTTACATATAATTTATTTGTAGTTAAAACATACATCTCCATACAAATGTTACATGTGTAACTAATGCCAATTTAGTTATTTTCCCACTACTCTATTAACTACACATCCATTACAATTTTGCAAGAAGTACGACATATTAATCAAGTCTAGGAACCAAACAAATCATCTGGCGTGAAAATTTTCATTTATCCCTTTTAACTTCAGGCTTCCTGCCACATTCCCCTCTTTGAAGTTTTCATCAAAACCAAAGCAATAGTCATGACCCCACCCAGCCTTGGTCAGTTATCCTAAACAGGAACCCCGTGTTGACTAGTTCTGATCGTCCATTTTGGGCGTGACCTCCTATCATGGTGCTACAAGAAACCAAATCCTTGGATTCCATTAGGGTGAAGGACCTGCATAGAAGAAACTAGCAATTTGAGATTGCCTAGGAACTGGTCAGCGTCAAGGAGGTCACCTAGTCCCACGCTAGTGAGGCACTAGGCAATGGCATTGTGGAGTTAACCAAGAAGGAGGATGAGGTACACTAGGATAGGAGGGAAGGTTAGGTCTGGGTACCCCCACCCCAAGATCCTTAGATCCCCTTATTCCCAATTCGCTCACATCGGCTGATCTTGGAAGTAATTAAAGGGACCTAGAGTTGGGGAATGGCGCTACTTCCTTCTTTCCCATTACCTTTTTTGTGGGGGATTCTCCAGAAAGGATCCACTTAGCTACTGAATCTGGGTGGTTAGGTAAGCATTTTTAATGTTTTTGTTTATTGCCTCCCGTTCTGTTCTGACTCTGCTCCTCTACTAACAACGTTTGATAACTGTGATTGTGCACAGTCTAAATCCAACATCATGTTGTGTAAGAACCTGGTAGAAGGGTGGACAATGGTGACAGTCATGTTGTTCCTTTCCATTCCCCAACATATGTTGGAAATAAAATCGGGTGTTTCAAATTCTGGCCACACTCTATGCATGTAGTGGAGGATAGTAAGCATCATTAAGCCATACAAATTAGACCTCTTCTTGTTGATCAACCCATGGAACTACACTCTCTCTAGGAATTCCAGGTGACACACTCATGCAGAGGGCAGATGAATGGAAATAACTTTGTTTAATTTTCCAATTGTGTCAGTCAGTGATTGTATGTCAGCATAGGAGTAAAGATTTTGGCAACCGATCAGCCCCCTGGTAACTGTCAATCATAGTGTTCCTGGTGTTTCTTCACATATACTTGCATTTCTCAACAATTAATTTTGGCTTTACAATCATTAGAAAAGGCACCAAAAGTGTGGTTTCTATCATGGCCACACTAGCAATCGGTGGCTGCATCATTTGATTATGGTATGTGTTTTTTATAAAACATCTAAACAATATGAAAATTTTTGGAGATGTAGAGCTTTGGTGGTATGAGTAAAACAATATAAAGAAAAAATGACCTCTTTCCTCAATTGGGTACAGATGAGGAGCTCTTGGACCTGGCCTTGATGAGTCTACATCAACTTGTCATTTCATGGCATGTTTGTTGAGTTTTACATGCTTCAGTTCATCGCTCAATAACTACAAGTGCCCCAGATGTGCATCATAGACCCATTTATCAAACCATGTACATAAAGTGCCACGAGTACCATCCACTTTTTGATCCAAATAGAACCATATAATTTGATTTTTGAATATGTCATACAACAATATTAGCACAATCTAAAGTATATGTACATAATAAAGACTATTATTCATGGAAAAAGCTGACATTGCCTCATCATTGTATGCAACTAGGAAAATAATCCATAGGTGGACCAACCATCAACTAGCTGCATTGGATGTATTATATGTTTGTACTATTAGTTTGTATGTATATGTAGGCACATTATGCATTTGATGCTTTGAGTGTGTGTATATACCCTCCAGTTTTGGTGTCAAACTGGCCACTGTACCTATCTAATCTAACTAGTATCCATGTTTACTTTGATTTGTGTGAGTCACCTAAAATTCGACAATTATATTCAATGTTAAAAGGTTCCTAATTGTTCCTAAGATTCCTTGGTTGTCTAGCAAACCAACCGTATATGGTAGTTAGAGGAGTAACAACTAGAATACTTCTTATTCAGTTGCTTTGTATAACTTTGTTGTCAATGTTTTGACTACCAAGGTGATCTAGCTCTTGGAAATTTTCCTAGTATATAGGTTTCCTTGGGATTTTTTGATGGTATTGTCTTTTATCTTTACCTTTAATAATGTATATAGCTTTATCTATAAATTCATGGTCATTCATGCATTTCTATCTCCTGTTTCTTTTTGCAATAGTCTCTTCTTTAATTAATAGATTGCCATTCACTACTCTACCCATATTGCTGCAATATGTTAGTTCAATATACATCCAACCATGTGCAAGACAAACATTATTTCAAGTTATGAGATGAATCCTCATAATGATTTTCTTTATTTAGAGAGATGGTATATATTTATTTACTAAGGTTTATGATTATCTCTTTATTCTAGTTTAACATAAAATCGGTAAGTATTTCATCACCTCTAAAGTCTGTCTTCTATTCTTGTCCTATATTTTGTGGTTTGAGTTTACATTCTAATATTGCTTGGCTATATTTTTTGTTGTTTGTAATCCTTATAGAACTTGTAAACTTAGATTAGAGCTTTGTGGCTACAACTTGATTGTCCTAACTACAGTGATTAGAGCTTTCTGGTATCAATTTGATTTGTCAAAGTGTCATGATGTGATGTGTTGTAGGAAAGTTCTATACATGTATGAGTTTTCCTTACTGGTAAGGGATTTAATACAAGATAACACTAGCTTAGAAGAGTATAAAATAGTATCATAGGTTCTTTAATCGTAACTAGTGGCAAAGAGATCAATATTCATATTTATAAATCTTGAGGAATTATAATTCCAATCAAACATGTACCTATATGTTGGGAATCTAAACCAGGAAGATAAATAGGAAGGTGTACATCAGTCATCAAACACATGCAACATCAACACAACTTTACCAACAATATGATTCTGCTTAAATGCCAATGGATGAATGTGATCCAGACTATTGAGGCACTAAAGATGAATGTGCAATTTGCTTTATCAAATTTTTTTGAAAAATGAGAGTATACTTCCCTGCTTCACATCCTTTTGATCTTTCGTGTCATGTTCTTGATTGCAGCATCAGATTGATTAATATGGATTGGTGTTGCTTCTGTAGGCACTAGAGGTCAGATCCAAACTTCATATATGGCTTTATTCTCATCAATGGTAATGTTGTCGCCACTATGTTCTTCTTCTTGTCGAATTCCCCTCCCACACGACCTCCATTACTTCCCACCCTCATTCATGAATTCTCATTTTAGCACCTTTATTCATTTTTTTTTACAATTAGTACTTGATTTTGTTGTAATGTTCAATCTTATAAGAAGGAACTGAAGTAGGGTTCTCTATGTCACTACTTATCTTGTTATTTGAATTTGTATTAGAAACGGTAATAGATTTTTGTTTCCCTAGGTTGAAAGACGTAGATGATTCTACAGCAATTGTTTTTTGAGTTTGTAATCTTCCACAATTTTTTTTTGGTTTCTAGATTCCAAAGATCCAAGGTTATTAATAGAAAGAGAGGTCAAAATATCGGGTTTCTCTTCAAGGTCATGCTTGATAAATGATTTCAATTTCCTACAAAATCGATTACTCTCAAGTAAAAGACAACAAATTCTAGCTGGTCAAGCTTGCACACAATTATCTTGGAATAATAGTTTTCTTTGAATTCATATTTACCTTCTATTTGATCATTTTGTAACTCTATGATTTGACAGGTTGCTTACACAATTGCATATACAATTGAACCAATGACTCCTAGTTCTTACATATACAAGGTATACCTTACTACTTACATGCTCTTTGTTTGAATTTTTGTTGTTCTATAATTGTTATTATTATGTTGATCTAATCAGACCAACCAAGGCAGTTGAACTAGTGACCCAAGAATATCCTAAAGATTTTTAGCTCCTCTTCAATGTAGGTTTAAAAATCTCTTTAAGCAATACCAGTGACCCAAGAATACCCTGAAGCTTTTTAGTTCTTTTTCAATGTTAGTTTAAAACTCTCTTTAAAATAGTATCTATTTTTATTGATTGATAATGAATCCTCTCACAATATGATTTGTCACATTCATGTGGATAAAAAAGGGTGGATATTTCATTCAGTAGCTTATATTTCAATGTGATGTCGGATATGATGTGTTACTAGCATTGGAAATAGAACTAACTTTTCAGCATGAATCTAACTTATATTGAATGAATATAATGCAACTGCATACTCCATTTTAGAATGATATCTCCATTTGTCTCAGGGGAATTGCAGGGATATATTGCAGTTGCACACTCTAGATCAGAATGGAATATGATGTAACTTCTTTCTAGGGATTTATGGGGTATTGGGGTGTAATAGGTGTAGATGACCATGTATATTATATACACTCACTTCAGCTGATTTTGTTAATATCATTATTTATTAATAAATAATACGTTCTAGGTGTTAAATCTAGCGAGACACCACTAAGTGGTATCCTAACGATGTTCTTTTGTGGCATAGTAATGCAATACAATATGTGGCACAATGTGATTGAGAATGTAGATCACATGTAGCACATGTACCAACTCTTCAGGAACCTAATTTGTCTAACCTTTTTTCTTTAAAATGTACTCAGAACAATGTGTAGCCCTTCCTTTCCTCTAGTAATTAGGTATAGATGTCATCACTATAGTATACATGTTAATATTTCTATTATTGCAAAATTTTAACCAATTTTTTTTTTTGATTTGGTTGATGTGGAAGGAACTTAATGTAATTTCATTTCATCCTTTGATCTCCAAATGAGGGTTAATATTTATTCTTTTGCTTCAGCCCCCTTATGTGGACCTAGATAGAGTAGCTAAGAAAAAGGAAATAAATATGAGAAATAGTTGTGGTTAGTGTATGGTGCGCTAACGGAGGCATGGACAGAACATGTATGCATTATTAAGTAACCTAGAACTATCTGAGTATATTATCCTCACCCTTTTTCTTAAGATTTTGAGATTAAAAGATATTTTCCCTCTACCGTATCCCTTACTGTATCTGCTCATTTGGAGTGTTGTTGTTTTGTTTTTGGCTTGATAATCAAATACATTTTATAATTGAAAACTACTAGAATTTATTGCATATGTTATCTCTAGAAATATTTGTCTAGAATCAATGTTTTTTACTTCATTAGAAGGATATCTCCATTTATCTTAGTGAATTGTAGGGATATACTGCAACCACACAATCTAGAACAGACTGAAATATAATGCAACTTCTTTCCAGGGATGTATGGGGTAATTGGGTGTAATAGGTGTACATCATTATGTATCCTCTATACACTCAATTTAGTTTTTCTTGATATAATCATTTATTAATATATAATTTGTTCTAGGTGATAAATCTAGGGAGACATCTCCAAATGGTATCCTAACAATGTTCTTTTGTGGCATAGTACTGTAACACAATATGTGGCACAATGTGACTTAGAATGTAAAACACTTGTAGCACATGTAGCACCTCTTTGGGCACCTAAGTTCTCTAATATTTTTTATTTAAAATGTACTATAAACAACATGTAGGCCTGACTTTCCTCAAGTAACTGGTTATAGATGTCTTCACTATAGTATACATGTTAATATCTCTACTATTGCAAAATTCTAACCATCTTTTTTCTGATTTGGTTGATGTGGAAAGAACTTAATGTTATTTCCTTTCATCCTTTGGTCATGTAGAATAGTTTGTTGAGACCAAATCGACAGTAAACTAACCTACTTCCACACTTCATAGACCACAATTAGGCCCAACTTGTCTCTGCTCAGCAAATTCACTCAGGGGCCTAGATTTCTAAAGTTAGACTCAATGCACCTAGGCACAATACCATGGATGTTCAAAGAATCTAGATTTCTAACTCCATGAGATCCTATAAATAATCCTCCGCAATTGTTGTTAGGTGTTCTAATACCACCAAGGTAAGCTCAACTGTCATCCATCGTTAATCTATCTAGTGAGTGATACATGCCAAGCATATCTGAATTACAACATGTTAGAAACCATGTATATAATGTAACATGTATTTGAATCAAACAAAATTAGGTTTTTTATGTGTTCCATAGGCATAATAGATATCTGACTTCATGGTATGTAATGTAATGCATCACCATGCAATGTACTTTGAACAGTATGACATGGTGGTCTTACAAGGTAAATATGCATCGATTTTAGTAAAAGATCTCATACTGTAAGAAAAGATACCAAATTCTTAACAAATAGAATCATAAATTGGTTCAACCTTTAAAAAATGTTGTTTTTGTGATGAATGCATACCAACTCCCTTCATAACAAAATTGTAACTACTAAAATATTTTCACTACCTTGGGGGATTCTTCTTTTGTTGTACATAAGAGGATATGATAAAATTCATCTTATAAAGGAAGATGCTCATCTGACTCATGTATTAATTTTTGTAAAAAGTGTTTGTATGCATATGATTCTGAATTACAATTATATGATCATATCTCTAATTTTTCTTCTCATTTATAGCAGTATACCTGCATGAATAGATTTTGAGTTCAAGATTCTATATTCATGCTTAGGTTTTTTTTGAAAATGATGCCTAGTAGTGGTTGTTCTAAGTGTGTTAAGTTGATGACTCTATATACAACTATATAGCATGTTTGATACCTCAATGGGTCTTGTATTGTTCTCTGTTCTGGATCTCTTTCATGCAAAAATTTACAAAACTTGTGTACTACAATTCTTTCTAGGAGGGCCTCTTGGTTACTGATAGTACATTGTTGTCTCAATTGTTTGCTTGTAAAGTCTGTAATGAAATATTTTCACTTAGAGTAGCCAAGATTGAAGCATTTTTGTGTGTTGTTGCAGAACTAATTATGATGGTTTTAGTGCCATTTAGACTATTTTTTCAATTCTAAAGTCTTTCTTGAAGAATTGGTAAACACGACAGTCTTCAATCTGCCTTAGAGGTTTTATCTTGTGATGAATCCTTAGGTTACTGATCTACGTCTATGTTGTTGGAATCTTAGTATCATACAATAATCTTATCACCATTTAAACTATTTTTTCAGTCCAAAATGTTGTCAATGGTTAGCCAGCTGGTAACAGACAAGAACTCTTTCACTTTTCAGGCATGAATCCAATCCGTTGGAGTTCATTGGACTTGGCCTCGATTGGAAGGGTCTCTTTGAGCAAAGCTAAAACCATGAATGATTGGAAGGGTCACTTTGAGGCCACCATTTCTGATGTTGCTACTGATCTTTTTGCCAGGGTTGAGAGAAGTATTCCTGAGTATGCCCCGCCAAAACACATTTGAAAGCACAAACAACAGGTGGCGTTTTAGACTGATAAACCAATTTGTCATTGTTGTATTACTTATTTTCTTGTGATTAGGTACTACTATTGCACTTGGATTGTTCCTGTACAACACAATATGAGTCTTAGTCGGTATCAACCACCTGAAATTACTGGTGCAGACTGAAACTTATTATGTAGTAGTAACTATAATTTCTTTGGTTATCTTTTGTTGAAAGAACGAGAGATGAAGTGACCTATGAATATATGAGGTCAAGGGGAAAATTGGTTATTTACTAATGATTCATATGATCCTTCTCTAGAGGCAACTTCCTCAAATCATTTCTTTTGTTCCGTTCAAATTCTCATTGGACAATTATTATGCAAGAAACATCCATCTTGATTTCCAACGTAGTAGCTCTTGCCAGAAACATTGCATTTTAGCCCCATGGTTTTCTACACTAATAAAAGGCATATATGAAGGTGACGATTTTATCCAAAAATCTAGGGTGTGACAAGTACTTCCTAGTATTGTGAGTTGTATGTTGCTGCACATATGCTTCACTTAAAAAAAACTCAGTATCCTTATTTGTTGGTCTAATCTAATTGCTTATGGTTGTCTTGACTAGGTGAGTGTTTGCACATTACGTATCGGATGCAATGTTTACTATGATGGTTTGCTTCTTTGAATGACTAATTCTTTACTTTATCTTTCCAACATTCTCTGTATGTCCTGCCTATGGTCATCGTGTTGAAGAAAGATATTTTGCATATAGATGAAAACATGTGAAGCTATTTTTATTTAAAGTTCATGCCTATGCAATGGCTTCCTATTTTTATTAATAGAGAGAAGATTATGACAACTCCTAGAAAGGTGACAAAAAGAGATGCTAGAATATTAGAGACAACTGAGAAAGCAGTACAAGTAGAGAAGGTAACAATAGTGTTATTGTTAGGCTGATGGTTTTGATGTTACTAAATAACCCGTGTATGTTACAAAAAATTGTAGAGGAATTGCTGGAACGTTTCAAAAGTGGGGTGTACCATAACATATATAACATTAACCAGAAGGATTGGAATGAAATCCTCAAGGATAATGAGATTGTAGATGTTGAGGAGGTATTTAATGTTGTTTACAATTCTCTCATCCCTAATCCAATGTTCTATTCAGAGTTCCTGTTCTACCTTTTCTCTTGCTTGGTGATATTTTTGCCTTTGGTTTAAGTAGGAACCTGAAGTGGAGTATGTGGAAGGCTATGAAGAGCTTGAAGAGGAAAATGATATGGAAGATTTTGGCATATTTTCAATGGATGACTCTCCTGGTAGTGATTTCTGTATAATATGTTTCAATATCGCTGAATCATTTAACAAAATTCTATTGAAAATTAAATTGATTCACATACTTAGATAATGGGAACAAAAAACTAGATCAAGAACATGATGATACATGAGTCTGTGTTAGCAAGGATAGTAGAAAAGAATCCTAGTGAATTTCGAGGATGATTGAGAAATATGTTCTAGTTTCCAAGTCAAACAAGAAAATAAAGGTCCTCGTTGAGGTATATTTTGCGGCCCCTAATCTTGTATTTTTTGAGCTGTTACTAATAGTTTACTTGTTCAAATAGGGACATGTAATTTTTGTTCCTACAAAATATGTTAAGTTGCGTGCATCCGTTCTCTTCATTCCTAAGCCTTGTGTTAGTAAAATATTTGTAACACCCAGGCCCACTGCCCAAGGCTCTAGTAGTGTTTCAAGAATGATGACTGGCCCCACATACCACCACTAGCCTTAACTGCATGCTTTTGTGCACTCACGCGCAAGCCAGGATCAACTTCCTGACTGGTCACCCATCCTAATACTACTCCAAGCTGAGCACGCTTAACTATGGAGTTCTTTAGAGATGGGCTCCCGAAAAAGGAGGTGGACCTTGGTGATATGGGTAGTCCAATCATTCCTTTTAAGATCATTTTATCTGAGGCCTCAAATCCTGGGATGTTACAATCTCCCCCACTTAGACTCTTGATGTCCTCGTGAAGGCTCAACTATACGACCTCATAATCGCTTCCCCATTTCAGTGTAGACCCAGAATAGCCCATGGACACCCAGCTCCCATCCACGGCTACCAGCACAAGGGCGGCTCCATCTCATCTCTGTGGATAGTCCTTTCCAACTTGCCTGGACCACACGGCTCAAGACCGACATGTCACATGCCCATGTGGGCCCCACCTACTGGAGGGGAGTTGGCTCTGATACCATTTGTAACACCCGGGCCCACTGCCCAAGGCTCTAGTAGAGTTTCAGGAATGATGACTGGACCCACAGACCACCACTAACCTTAACTGCACGCTTTTGTCCACTCACGCGCAAGCCTGGATCAACTTCCCGACTGGTCACCCGTCCTAGTACTACTCCAAGCTGAGCACGCTTAACTATGGAGTTCTTTAGAGATGGGCTCCCGGAAAATGAGGTGCACCTTGGTAATATGGGTAGTCCAATCATTCCTTTTAAGATCATTTTATCTAAGGCCTCAAATCCTGGGATGTTACAATATTACTAGTTCTGGCTAACCCATCCTCTTTAATTGTTGAATCATACATCACCAAACGTTTTACATCTTTTTATTGGTAAGTGATGTCATGGGAGAAAATGTAAAATACTACATGTCTCAAATATGCTTATGCCTGATCTCAGCAAGTAAAGCTGATCTCTCTTTATCTATTGACGACTCCTCAACCAGTGCATGAATGTATAATACCTAAATCATTTCAAAAAAACCTTAGTTGAACGTTAATTGTTATGTGCTTACAAGAGTCTTGCATTTTACTTTAGTAGTATAAAGGATCTTAATGATGTATTTTCTTTTATTTTGTGGAATGGATCATGTAATTTGACCTTCATTTTAATCTAAGTCTCATGTACTGTAATGTACTATGATATGCCCTGCATGGTCCAGTTTATTTAGGAGCAATATAAGGATTATGCCATTACTTGAGCCACTGGGGACACTGGAGATTCTGAAGTTAAACATTACAAAAATATAAGCATGTTTTCATTGTTGAGTCAACATGAATTCTGAATACCAAAGTAGTCATTTGCTTTCCAGAAGATTATTGCTCATATTTTGCAACAATTTGCGGTTCTTCAAGTGGAGACTCACTTCCTTTACACTCTTTCACTCATATATTGATATTAAATCAGGACTTGAGCTAGCTGTGTATGTGATCATATATTGTATTTATTTATCCTTCCCCAAGTGGAGACTCCAGCTTTATAACCACTATTCATCATTGTTCTAGTGTAGGTCTATCAGTTCCCATCACACTCATACCCATTCAACAAAGGAGAAAAAAGAAACTATCCCATTCAAGGAAACTACAAAGGAAATAAAGGTGGTAAAACTATGAAGCCACACACCTCCATATATAGGCTGCATAAGGTTCATATCATAGAGATCAAAAGATAGTTAGTTGAGATTGTGTATACCATTAGTATGCTGAAATGTATGAAATATATGATTTTGTTAGAAGCATGAGGGAATAAAGTAAAATCCTTGAAATGCCTCACAGAGAGTGTCCTTCAATTATTATTACTCTCATGGGTGAGCAAGCATCTCTTGGGGTTCTTGTCTTTTTATCAATTGTTTTCTGTCTTCCTCACACTTTTGTATCCTCAAACTTGGGGACAGGGTGGAAATGCCAGTTCTTGATGATAATGATTTGTCTTTCAAGAATCTCCATGAATATCAATATCAACTATAGGAACTTCCTATGGCCAATCAGAAGTAGAGCATGGAGAAGTTCTCTATTTTCAATTAATAAGAACAATAGCTCAGTAGTCTTTCTCTTCTTATGAGTTTATCAATGTTATCATATTTGTTGGCGATACAAGTGGAAAAATTAATACAAAAGAAAAATCAAGATAGAAGAAGATGCACATGATCATGAGGCATATAGAGTCTGCAGTGGATAGAGGTAGTTAGAAGAAGATATTGTATACATGTATCTTTTTTCCATGCATATTGTAAAATAGGGGAAAGGTTAATGTCCTCCCCATGATTAATCAATTTTCAAATATAAATAAAAGTATCATTGTTGACATTGTAAGCACATCTCAATCTTTATTAACATTCATCTTTTTTCTTTTTGAAAACCCATCTATATTGGCAAGCGAATGACTGTATACATAATGTCTCTTACTACATATGTATGTGCAGTACATGGTGTCTTTCACTACATACTAGCTATAATTACATGTGTAGTAAGTGCAAATTTTTTCTATACATGAACTACATATCCAAATTGTAACCAATGTCATCTCTCCCTACATATCACAACTACAAATTGAATTGTAGTCATATATTTAGCTACAATGGAAACTACATTTTTATGTGTAAGGACATTTTTTTACCTACAATTAGGGTTACATATGAATTTGTAGCCAGAGGAATAACTAACTAAAACTTTGAAAAATGTATCCTAAACAATTATCCTAAAAAAGAGATATCAAGATACTAAACATGGAGATAAGAGATATGTACCCATTTTATATAAAGAATATCCTATTGGTGATTTGTTTCTAAATCTTAGAGACTTGAGTGCAACAGATTTCATTTGGAAACTAAAAATTTGATAAACACAATACATTAATGCTAAAGAATTAAGTATGCTATGAAAAGGAATGTAAACAGTTTAAGAATAATACAAAACTTGCTTGGCTAGAAACATGAACATAGTCAAGAAGAAGAAACAAAGAGAGAACACTTAATGATATCATTTTATACAAAGCATGTTTAAGGTTCCTTTATCCAATGTGTCAACATTAGGTTGCATAATGGATTTCTAAACATTAATTATATTCAAGGTTTGTCAATGCAGAATACTCAAACATGGGTAACTAGCCAAGAACTCATACGAGCATACATACAAGCAAGCCAATATCTTACTAGGGTTAAGAGGAAAACATACCTTGTGAGTAGAGTACAAGATTAAGGTACTTGATTAGAAAACCATAACTAGAATCTTGACTACATCTTGGCCATTAGGTTGTCATAGAGATCTTGAAAATATAAATAAGTACAAACGGATTAACATCAACTATGATTAGGTCTCATTTATCATTATCATGATGGTTGGATGTGTCACCTAGATCTATGTATCATTCATCATCGATTTTGATATCTCACACTAGGTCATGCATCATCATTATCATGTTTCATCATACTTTTGTATTCATTTAATCCTAGGGTGACACATCACAACTAAGGATAAGGGTAATGAGATTAGGGTAGCATGATCTTATCATAGAAAACATGAGGTTTGGGCAAGATTAAGAAACATGAGTATCACCATAGTCAAACTAGTCATTCAAGTCATTATCATGCATGCTAGTCCTCATTAGAATGTAGATGGGGTCTATTTGAGTTATGTCTTGTAAACATCATCAAGGTGCTAATTTGAATTCATAAAGTAGCATAGATCATAATTAGAGCAAGATTCATACAAGGTTGGAGAGTTAGTTATCAACATGCATACTAGATCACATTTCAACTCAAGATTAGGACATTTAGTAATATAAGGGCACAAGAATGATCAACATGACATCTAGGGTTATAAAGCATGTAATATTACTCATTTTGAGTCCACATGGCCATCTTGGACATTAAAGACCCACATATGAGTAAGAGTTAAAATTCATCATTAATGTATCCACACAAAGAATATTCAAGGTTCAAGTACATTATCCAATCACAATAGTATACTAGCATGAACAAGTTAGAATCATAGTCCAACATACATCAAACATTATTGATTTGGGTCAAGCATTGGGATTAGAGCTACATTCAAATAAGATTAAGCATTGAGGAACTACATTTTAGCATAATAGTCCATTTTATGTCATTTAAGCCACATTACATAATTCTAGGGTACAAAGATGGATCAAGTTCGAATCTTGATGCACAAAGAAGTTCATGTTACTAATATCATGCTAATATCAAGTTTTAGGACATAAAAGATCAAGATCATGCATTCAAAAAGAATAAACATCTTGAAAAGACTTCAAAAGCATACATTTTAGGATATCAGTAGCATAAGAAGTAGAATTAGACTTTAGAAGAATTTTTATTAGAAAGATCTCGTTTTCTTGATCAAAATGGTATATTCAAAGTCCATGTTTGGAGCTAGAATGATAAAGTTATGATTTTTTGAGTTATATACCTTGAAATAGAAGATTTGGACCATTGGATCTTAATCCATTGGTCAAGGAGCCACTTTGATGGGGTCTTAACCTGATGGTCCCATGGATGGCAGTCAACAAGGTCCAATTATTGTTGCTCGCCATTGTAGGCTGCTCTGTCTGTGCCCTAACTCATCTTGGAGTCTTCGGTTGCCGCCATAAAAGCTCCCCACAGCTAACAACCACTCCCTTGATGTGAGTCTTCCACACACAATGTCCCCTGCACAACACAAAGCAAAAGCTCCAACTAGAGCACGGTCACCAAGGCAAGCTTGACCAGGGGGCACGAAGTCTTCAAGGCATGGAACAAGGCCACCCAACATTGGTCAGTCTCCACAAAGCTCTTGGTGGCATCAAAGTGAGCTTTCGAAGCTCATAGCAGAAACACCCAAAAATGGCTATGGTGGCAGCCGCCATGGCTAGAGGTGGAAGAAGAAGAAGGAAGAAAGGGGAAGGAGGAATGAAATCATAAACAAAGAGGGAAAAAAGAAAGATTGGAGAGAAATGAAGCTAGGGGTGTTTATATTAGCAAAAAAGGGGGCTAGAGAAGTTCAGATTGGCCAAGCAAAAGGGAGTAGGTAGGACTGTTGTACTTGCCCTGACACATGGTAGAAGATGACTGAGGGTCGTTGGATTTGGATCCATCATAGACCAAAAGTCAGTTTGATGGCTGGGAGTGTGGATCTGTTGCTCCAAAATGGAGCATTCTCATTGGTCGAGAGAAAATTCCACAGATTGTTGAGGTGTTTAAGTTGTCTCGATTTTGTGTTTCTTTGACAACCTTAGAAAGATCGTATCTCTCTCACCGTAACTCCAATTGACATGAAATTTTCACCGTTGGTTCAAAAAGTTCTTCTACATATTATGTATAAAGTTTGGATCCAGAAATGTAATGATGAGGGTACTCAATTTTGAAAATACACTTTCAATAGTGAAATTATACATTCGACTATAGTTAATTAAGCATGGCGTAGCATTTATTCGATTCCATTTCATCAATTGAGTATAAGGTGATTCAAAATCAAATAATTGGGTGTGAGGGAGGTTTTTAACCATAGTATCATGTAGAAGGAGTCAAGATGTGCATTAAATTAATTAGAGTGAAAATCCAGGTTATCACAAAAGCATTCTTCTATATAGAGATGATTAGTTAGAGAATTAAATCTTTTGAAATAATGTTTATCTTATGATTTGCTGGTATGAATACCATTAGGTGAGCCAACAGTTTTGATAGTAGTGTGTCCAAAATGTTGTTTGTATTTTAGTGGGTATACAATAGAGGTTAATCTCATGCCCTTAGATAATATGAATTCTTTTCCAAAAATATTGGGTGTGGATTGTCTTAAGAGGTACCATGCCCAGTTAGATCTTGGAAGAAAGTGGCTATCTTTCAATAGGGTGGATTTTCCTATGTCTAATTGGAGATAGGAAAGTCTTACCCACATGTATAGTATCAACTGTTGTAGATGATAAAATAAAAAGAAAAGGGTGTAGGGCCTTTTTAGCACATGTGGTAGATGCAAAGGCAAATAAATTAATAGTTAACATAGATGATGTTCCCATTGTGTGAGTTCTCAAAAACTATTCATAATGAGTTACTAGATTTATCTCTTGAAAGAGATGTTGAATTTGAACTACAAATTCTACCTAGTCAGGCAATAGCTTTATCGACCTATAGAATGACACCTATAGAGTTGAAGGAACTAAAAGCTTAGTTGTAGGAGTTACTAGATAAGGGATTTATTCAACCTTGTATATCACCTTGGGGAGCTCAGTGATTTTTATTAAAAAGAAAGATGGAACTATGCAATGGTTCATAGACTAAGGTAGAAGAATAATAGAACCATCAAGAATAAAGATTATCTTCCTTGATTGGTGATCTATTTTGTCAGTTGTATAAAGAAACCATATTCTCAAAATATAGATCTTAGACCAGGTTCTCATATATTAAGGATAAAGGAATCATATGTACCTTAGTCGGCGTTTAGAACAAGATATGGACATTATGAGTTTGTAGTCATGTCTTTTAAACTAACAAAATCACCAATAACTTTTATGGACATGTTGAATAGAATTTTTATAATATATCTAGATAAGTTTATATTTGTGTTTATAAAAAACATTCTTTTATATCCTAGAGATGCAAAAAAACATGAGTGACATTTAAGGATGGATTTTCAATTGTTGAGACAACAACAACTTTATGCTAAGTTCATCAGATGTGGATTTTGGTTGGCTGAAGTTTCCTTTCTTAGTCATTCATATCAGGAGGATTTGTCAGTGTAGACCTTAATAAGGTGGAATCTATTCTTTAGTGTGAGAAATCCAAAACCCCTTCATTGTATTAGCATAACCTCTTACATGTTTAAAAAGGAAGGATATGTCTTTTGTTTGGTTTGAAAAATGTGAGATAAGTTTTTAAACATTAAAGTTGAAATTAAAAGCAACACCAATTTCAGTTTTATTGGAGGCAGGCAAGGTTTATGTGGTGTTTTGTGATGAATCCAAGAGAGGTTTTAGGATGTGTTCTTATGCAGGAAGGAAATGTGTTGTCCTATGATTTACACAATTGAAGAAAAATGAACAGAACTATCCAACACATGATTTTGAGGTGGAAGCAATAGTACATTCCTTTAAGACATGGCACAAAAAAGGTGTTGGCCTATGCTTTTAGACAAATTAAGAAGAATGTAGAGAATTATCCAACATATGATCTTGAGCCGGGAGAAATATTACATACCTTATTGACATGGCATCATTATCTGTATGGTGAGTCATGTCAGCTCTAAAATAATGATAAGAATTTAAAGTACATTTCACACAAAAGGATCTCAACCTGAGATAGAAAAACTGGTTAGAGATTATAAATGACTATGATGCTACGATTAATACCACATTGGGAAGGCCAATCTTGTGGAAGATACTTTGATTAGGAAGTCTACATCACATGTAGAAATATTTTCTATGGCATGTATAAGGAGAGACTTACTAGTCAATATGAGAGATGAACTTAGATTTGAAAGGTGGACCAATTGCACATGATAGTCAGATCTACATTCTATGAGAAATTCAAAGAGCTTCAACAGAGAGATAATGAATTGAAGAAAATCATTCAATATATGACATAAGGTAAAAGGATAGAGTTCATATATTCAAATTTTGGGTTATTGTATCACCATGATAGATTGCATGTGATAGATGACATTGAGTTAAAGAACTAGATTCTTAAGGAAGATCACTCTTCTATATATGAAATGCATCTACGTAGTTCTAAGATGTATAAAAACAACTATATTGGTGGCCACATATGAAGAAAATTGTGGCTGAGTATGTATCAAGATGTGCTAGGTGTCAACAAGTCAAGGCTTAACACTGGAACCTATAAGTCACCCTAAAGCCACTCCCTATTACTATGTGGAAGTGGGAACATATTAGTATCAAATTTGTGGTAGATTTAGTTAGAACGTCATAAACGTTAAACAATATATGGGTGATTTTGGATAGACTAACTAATGCCCATTTTATCCCTAGTAAGTAAACTTGGAATGCAACAATACAAGCCAAGGTCTATATATATGATATAGTTTGATTACACAAAATACCATCACTAGATCTGATAGAGACCCCAAGTTTACATCTAGTTTTTGGAGTCAACTACCTCATGCCTTGGGAGAATGTTTGAAGTTTAGTACAACATTTTACTCTCAAATAGATGGACATTTAGGACAAACAATTCAAACCCTAGAGGACATGCTGAGAGCATGTATGTTATAGTTTAGTGGTAGTTGAAATAATCACCTCAGTCTTATGGAGCTTTCTTACAACAATAGTTATCATTCTAGTTTATACATGTCCCATTATGAATATTAGTATGGAAGAAGGTGTAGATATCCTATTTGTTGATATGATGTCTGTGAAAGGAAGATTCTCTATCCATAGTCCCTGGAAGAAACAACTAAAAATATATTTGGGATTAGACATAAGTTTAAAGTTGCACTTGATAAACATAAAATTATAGAGGGAAAATATTTAGACCACTTCAATTCGAGGTTGGAGATGTAGTATACTTGAAAGTGTCACCATGGAAAGTTGTCCTAATATTTGGGAATCAAGATAAACTAACATATAGATATATGACTCTATCTAATAATTTAGAGGATTGGCCCTGTAACAAATAAAATTAAATTACCTCCTGATCAGACCAACTTACATAATATGTTTCAAGTATCCACATTGCTGAAGTGTCATCCATGTATAGAGGATCTTGGATCCGAAGTTGGTACAATACAAAGAATACATCTCCTATATTGAAGAACCTATACAAATTCTAGGTCATATAATCCAAAAGATTAGAAATAGGGAGATACCTGTAATGAAGATCCTCTAGAGGAATCATAGAGGAGATGAAGTTACATGGGAGTTAGAGATGGGGATGTTTGAAAAGCATCTTTTTCTATTATAAGAATTTTTAGGAAGATAATTTATTTGAGGGGGGGTTGTTACAACCCATATCTCGCTTTATTGGTAACTTGAGGGTTTAAGAAATTTTTTATATTAATTATGCTTTTATTAAATACTTGCATTACTAACTACTTGATTTATATTTTAGTTTAAAATTATTCTTTGATAGGTTAAAGAACAATGGTTTGAGCATACTATGAGATTTGAACCTTAATTGATAAAGTAATATCCTCCTCATGTATGTGGGAAGAGCATTATAGACATTTGAGAAATTGATTAATAAATAAATTGACATTTGATAATATTTTCAAGAATTCACTGTATAATTTCTGAGAATTCAAGTATAAATCCAACATAATAAGTATGCACTAAAGAAGAGTTAAAATGAGATAGGTATGACACTTTTAGTAAATATATGGTATTACTATCGATTAACAACTAACGAGCCATCAATTGATGACCCATCAACCAAAAGATTGCCTGTTGATGGTGCAAACCAATAAGCCACCTTCTGACTGGACCACAAACCCATACAAATATACTATGTCTGTCACCCAACACAACCAATCACGAAAGTAGTTAAAGCTTGTAATAAACTTACCAAAATTTGATGAAATTTATGTTGTTGTAATTGTGTTTAAATTTTCAATACAACCAAATCCATAAATAGAAGCAAAGACAAATTGAATGGTAACTTATAAGGTGACTATTTTGAAAGAACATGACAAATAGAAAAAACTAAAGGCCTAGCCAAAAATCTATCATGGGAAGTCCGTTATAGCCATGTATTATGTATCTGTTACTCTTTCCCTTGTTAGAGGTCTGTAGGACTCACCAAAGGTTCTCTTGTATTTCCCCACTTCATTTTCTTTCTCTAGTAGACTCTGTTCGGAGTTACATACATAGAGATATGCTTTTTGAGGATGGTGTTTTAGCTTTTGACTCAAAACCAAGCAAAGGAGGACAACATATGACATATCAAGCCTAGATTCTATATCAATAAGCTTGGTTCAGATAAAGGTGATGTAAAACCACCCTCTAGTATTGATTTTAAAAGATTTATCCATAATCTATAAAAAACATGTATTGGTTTGTATGGTAATTATTGTTTTTGTTTCATTGAGCCAAAACTGAGATTTCAGTTGATATATTGATTGTCTTAGGATATTTATGTTGACTTGGATATTTACTCAACTCTAGAATGTTTCTCTATTTTTTGTGTGAATATTAATGGTAGAATTAGAGGCACTAGAGCCCCGTGTTTTCCCTAAACCCCCAAAAAACATACTATGAATTTATGATTGAGATGATTGTTGTTTGTATCTAGTTACTTAAGAAGTTAAATGAGTGGTTCTTTCTAATATACAATATTATGACCGATTTGTTAGTTCAATTATTTCACTCTATTGATATCAGTCATCTAGATCACTTTTATTTTAAAAAAAATATAAATACAAAAATTACATATAGAGTTAATATACAAACAATAAAATAGTAAGTCTATGAAGTAAACTAATGAAACTAGACATTAGATGCCCCATACATTGTAGAATCTATCATGGAGGTTTCTACTGTAAAGGATGGATTGTTCTTACTGACTGGTAGAGTCCAGTATGAGGTAGCGGGAACATACCATAGAGTTACGCTAGACTAAGACCACTATGGAGTGTCTCCTTAATATGGTATTGTACCCAACATCAATTGGAGAGTCTGATGGGACCCAATATAATTTTCTTAGTTCACATACTTCTCAATAGGCCAACTCTTATGAAAACATTGATGCATGTAGTTAAGACAAGTACTTTGAGTCTCATGTGAGTACCCTTTTTTACAGGAGGAGTTCCATTTATCCAACCAACTATTTAGCCACCATGGCCAAACATGGTGAGTCCTATTGCAAGATGGGGAGCTAGTTTACTGGACTTAGAGTCTCATGTCTACTCTAATTCTTATACAATTGAGATCATAGATTGCTGCAAGACTTCAACATATTGTGGTACACTTCATGTGGGTCTAGGGTATATAAAAAAGGGATTAAAGCATTAATGAATGGATTTACTTGTTTTCATCATTGCAGTCATCATCATAATTTTTACCATGTTGTATGGTTTTTATATTTAGACTTCCATTCTTATATTCTTCTTTATTTAACTCTATTAACCATATACATCTAAACTATCATGGGATTTTGATGAATTTACATGCACTGAGCCAGTCTCTACTGAAATATTTTTGTGTATGGGTTTACCTCAACATGATGAATTAGAAGCATGTTTCCATCAAGAGTCAATAAATTAAGGCATTAAGAGGAATAATTAGTTTAGTGAGATGGTCTCTTACCCTTCCTTTAGTCTTGGGAATATGAGAGTGAAGAATGAGAGAGGTTTTATAAAAAGATGTAATTTACATATATTAAAGCCATACTATTCATTTCTTTCACTTTATTATGATGTTAGATTACAACTCAATTATGAACTCATGATTCTTATGCCTAAACTAGGTACTATTTGCTAAGTCAACATCATATTTCATTAGTTCTATTAATCTAAAGTAAGTAAAGTTTAAGGGTGATTTCAATTAATGATTAAAGTAGATGGTTATAGTATCCCTAGGGCTGTAACTGGGTACGGGTAGACCCGCGGACCCACAAATTTGGATCCTAAAAAAACTCATCACGAGTCTTATTTTTTATACCAGCATACCCTTGGACCCGCATATAAGCGGGTCCAATAATGGGTATGTTTCGACCCAGACCCGCTAGACCCTTGTACCCATAATACATAAGTAACTACTTAAATAATATGTTATATAGATCATACTTTACTAGTCTAACTAATATAATTCTTGAGATTATATCTTACTCTAACCACAATAAGGTTGAGACTAGTCATATAGTTAAGAATTAACTATTCTAGTTACAAATCCAAATGCTACTAAATTACATTACTTTCTACAAAAGTTAACATTATGATGATGACTAAAAATATGTAAACAATTAATTAAATTAATGTTAATTTTTAAAATATAAAATTATCTAATATAACTATCACATGTTAATATACTATATAATAAAAATATCTTGTTGTATTAAAATATATAGAACAAAGGCATTTCTCTTACATAAATGATATGATGTTTTATAGAACTGCTTACCCTCATACCTGCACTGCATACCCACTATTATTGCGGGTATGGCTTTGGTGCGGGTCCAAGTTTTGTATTATGTGGGCCTAGAACCAGAACTAGACCCGCTAAATTAGATGGGTATGGGTATGGCCAGACCCGCACTGTACCCGCACTGTTTACACCCCTATCTAACCCCTTCTTGATGGTCTTGAAATTTGGTTAGTGGGTTTGGGTTGTGTCATCTACGGTTTCAAACTTTAGTACTCCTATTTTTCTTTTTATTGTTACATTCCTTTAGTGGGTTTATTCCTCGACCAAAGGTTGAACTCCTTGGAATTCATCTTCCTTGTTGAGTCCTGAACAAACCTTGATTTTCTCATCACATATTTCTTTTGTAACCATGAGGTTTAATAGTGTCATAAAGGATGATTTAAGCTACCTAATGTTACTATTAGGGTCTACAAACCCTCCAAAAATCATCCCTTATGTATGAAGACTACCATACATACAACACCTATGACTCTATTTTTTAACTTCATTCTTTAAACTTGTTTATGAGGGAAGGGCATGTATGTGTATAAGGTTATGCCCTTGATTCCACCTAGGCTATAAGTTGAGAAGGACATTCTATTAAACATGATTATTTCCCTTAGCAAAACCTATTATTACTTATAGTCTTAGGTGGCGCATATCACTTCCTTCTACTTGGTTCTCCAATGATAAAAAGGATATTTCCATGGATAAGGTCTCATCCTAGGGAGGTATTTTCTAGGGTTTATTAGAATATTATATTCCTCCTTGGGGCTCAACGTGGTATACCTATATCCCTACATATTGTTAGGGTTTTCATATAATCATGTACTACCTTTCACTATTCATTTTATTTGACTTGGATCACTAATTTCTGATCAGGGTTCAAAGATATCTTGTATATTATTTATTTCCTATCTTTCTTCATCCCTCAATAGACTTCTTCAATATGTGTGATTTCTTTTGTTAATCATGTATACCCAAATTAGGGATTTTAAGGATAACCTTCTTATCATTAGGTTTTTCTCTTTCGTTTACTTATGTACGTTGCATATACTAAATTTATTCCATTTCACAGGTTCCTAGAAGTTTCTATGGTTTCTCATCATAGTAGAATCCTACAAAAACATGTCTCCTCACATTATTAGTTTTATATTTCATTTTTATTTCATATGATTTAGTTGGAGGAGGATGTCATAACACTAATTCTCTTAAAACCTAATCATAGCTGGCAACACAACTACAATCTATTGTTTAGAAAAAGCATTATTAGGTTTGAAGTTATGAAGTTTACAAGAGAAGACATAGGTGTATGTTATTTAGGGAAAATCATATATTTCTTCTAGACAAGAATCAAATTGACCTGTGAGTCCTCGTAAAAGAACTAGTTATAAGAAGGAAAATAATTCCAACCCCCAAGGTGTTAACCATTTTAGACACCATTACCTCTAAAAAAATTCCCTAATAATTCCCCTAGGTTCTATAGCATTTTTGAAACTATTAATATTTAAAATTCAATCATATATATCTGGGATTTGATACCAACTGTAATGACCCCCTCATGTTATCCCAAATTAAGGTGGAACAGGTAGGTAAGGGTCATTATCCACGTTTTTGGGATCTATATAGAACAAAAAATAGTCCTTAAAAGAGGTATTGTTTACAAAAGGGGAGATAAAGATTCTCAGAGAAGTTACATCATTCTTGAATCTAGTGAAAAACTAATGTTTATGAGACATAAATTTGAACTACCTAAATCCTCCTTACCATCTCTTAAGCATTACTATACAAGTTAGCATTCTTAACCTAAAACAACAACATACAAAACGTAATTAGCACATAATTATGGTAAGTACGTGAGTGAAACAAAAAAGTATGCATGTAATTTTAATGACATATAAGGAAATTCAAGTCAAGTAATTGTCGATAGCATAACTTCCATAATTTCATTATATTTCAACCTATAACATTTCTCATATGTCCTATCAATAGGTATTTTGATGTTTGTATCCTACAATTGAGACTATGACCTTACTACATCTTGGTTTTATGTTCACCCTTTTAGTTATTATTCTACATCATAAGTCAAGAGTTGGTTTCTCAGAAAAACACCCTTGTGAAGTATTGATTATTTCATTCTATATTCTTTTTCATTAGTGATATACATAGTTACTTACGAGTTGAAGGAAATAAATCATTCATTGTTGCTATGTATGCATAGAGAGCCAATCATATGATGATTGTGATGACATATCATGTAAAGGGTTTGATTAATAATAAAGGAAATATTCTAATTTATTCTATTTCAATCAGTTATGAAATAATGATAAATCATAATGAGTGTCTAAAGAATGACATTACTCAATGACGTATATTTTCAGGTTAAAGACCTGAACAATGATATCATACAAATGTCAAGAGTATGTACATTATTGTTATGTCCCTAGTCATATGTCATCATGGAAGGCTGCTAGAAAATAATGACTCATAAGACTAGAGTGTGTTTTGGTTGATGACAAAATCTCATCAGCCATGATATATGTCATATGAAACCAAACACATAGATACTTTTTCAAGAATAGTATATCAGATAGACTCACCATGAGAGTAACACATGGAAACCATAATTGGTGGTCATAATAATCTCTCATAGTGAAGGTGGTGATTGTGGTTCTTATATATGAAATCACTACACTCATCACATGTCGTTCAATGTACTTTCACATCATCCACTGTGACCTTGAATAAGGGTTTCCATAAAGGCGATGATAAGATGTATTGTGACACATGTGGATGACTGTAAGTGATTTAGATGGGATTTATCCCTTCTATTGGAGGTTTTTTTATCCAGGCCTCTTGATAAGCGAAACTAAGAAAAGCATGCACATGCACATGTGAATCAATATATGATACTGAGGTCACATATATTTCAAACAGTCTTCTCTAGTTCAAGGAACACGAATTGAACATGGAACAAATGGTGATTCCATGCCTTGAGTTCAATTCAGATATCACTGATAATGGAGTTATACAATCACTATATCACCAACCATAGATTGTAGGTTGAAGTTGTTAGCCAACTTTTTGGATTACTTGGTTAGTAATGATGTGTTGCTAGATACTGCTCATTGCTTGAGATGTCATAAATCTACTATGGAGATTCACTGCCAATGTAACTTGGAACCTATAGGGTCACACACATAATATATACTTAGAATATGAGTTGATTCATGAATATGGTTTAAACTTGATTACTAAAGAGTTAGGTATTCAAATTTTTTTTTTGGAGAAGGTAAAATATTACTATATCATCAAAAAAGCGTATAGATGGTGGAAACCATCGTATACTGTACAAATCGGTTAAACTACAAAATCCCACCACGCCAGGATCACCCTACTGACCCCTCAACCAATCTTTGGTCTGGCTTTTAAAGCCAACTTCAAGTAGGTAACCAACGTATCAAATAAGACCAGGATATCAATGTCCATTTTCCCATGAAGCCTACTGTTGCGCTCATTCCAAATCAAAAAACAAAGACCTGAGAAGCAAAGCCCCACAAAAGGTCTCAGACTGATATTGTTTTTGGTCCGGTCAAGTGCCACATAGATACCCTCCACAAAGTAATTCGGGGCAAACCCGCCCCATCCCATCTTCAGCCAAAGTCTGCTCCAGAGATAACGGGTATAGCAACATTCAAAGAACAAATGGGAATGAGATTCATCGTCAGATCTACACAACAAACATCTACCCTCAGTGTTGAGACCCCACTTAGCCATACAGTCTCTCGTCGGCAGCCTTCCCAAAACCATCCTATAAGAACAACAACTCCATTTAGGAATGTTGCCCTGGTTCCACAAGAAGGGGAACCAGGGAACGCAAGGCCCCTCCATCTTGGCCGCCTTCCAAGGCACAATATGAGTGTCCTTCAGCTCCCACCCTCCCGGTGAAAGCGTGTATAGCCCAGCCACTTCCGGCCAAAGAGAGCACATTTTCCTCCACGTTCTGGACACATTTTTCTGTGCTTCTAACTGCAAATCATGCTCGTACCTAGCATGCATCCAACTGCTCCAGCTGGAATCATTTCTCAAGAAATTATCAATCCTTTTAACAGAAGAATCTCGGTCAATGTCTATCGGGTCGCAAACATTCAAGCCACCTTCCTCAAAATGCCTCACCACTGATCTCCAAGCAACCAAGTGACCTCTACCCCACATATAAAAGAGGTCATCACACTTCTCATCTTCTCCAACACAAACAATGAAAGTTGGGCCTGCACACACCAAAATATGATCATGCCCTCAAGAACGGATCTAACAAGAACCAATCTTCCTGACAAAGAAAGGTTGATGCCCATCCACTTGGCGGTTTTATCACGGAGAGTATCAACACATACCTGGAAATCCCTACCCCTCGCTTTACCCCCACACAGAGGTATACCAAGGTACTTGGTAGGAAGCACTCCCTCCTACATGCCCACAACATCTCTTAGACGGCCTCTCCTATTATCACAAGATCTAGACAGATACACCTTTGATTTGATTGTACTCATATACAAACCAGCGCATTAACCAAACTCCATCATAAGAATGCAGAAATTTGTTAGAGTTCTTCTATTCCCAGCAAGGAAGAAAAGGACATCGTCTGCGAAAATCATATGAGAAAGGACCGGACAACCTCTCTGCCTAAAAGAAGAGATCAACTTTCCTTGTTGGGCATTGTACATTATACAAGTCAGGATTTCCATCACCAGGGTAAAGAGAAAAGGTGATAAAGGGTCACCTTGTCTTAGGTCATTAGAAGCATTAAACAAACCAAAAGGACAACCATTGACCAACACCTAGAAAGAAGTGGTAGTGACACACTCCTTGATAATATTGATCCATCTATCACAGAAACCCAAAGCACTCATGTAGGACCAAAGGGAATCACACCTAACATTATCATATGCCTTGGCCAGATCAAGCTTCACACAAGCTTTCCAGGAGCTGCTCTTCACCCCAAAATCAAGAAGAAACTCTGCTGCGAGAAGAGCACTATTAGATATACATCTCCCTTTAATGAAGGCAGTCTGGGCAGGGGATATGATTTCGGGCATCACTTTTTTGAGTCTATTGAACAGCAGCTTGGAGATGATCTTATACACCACTGAATAGTAGGCAATGGGGTGCAAATCATTCTTATTCTCGACAATAGGTTTCTTAGGAATGAGGCGAATGAAAGCATGATTGGCTCTTCTAACCATCCTCCCCCCAACAAGGAACCATCTCACCGCTCTAGCTATGTCCTCTTTAACCAGTAGCCACATGGATTGAAAGAACCTAGCATTAAAACTGTCAGGCCCCGGGGCCTTAGAAGCGCCTATACTAAAAAGAGCAGACTTAATCTCCTCTTCAGTAGCAGGCCCACAAAGCATAACTTCATAGTGTCGGTGACTCTTCTGGTTGGGAGCACATGATCTGGGACCTGTGGCAGCACATGCTTGTTATAAAGACTATTGAAAAACTCCACTGCTTCAACACCCACCTCTGAGAAGGAGTTAACAGTAGTGCCATCCTTCTTGAGAAACATATGTATATTATCCCTCATTTGATTTCTCTTGACCGCAACATGGTAGATTTTTGTATTTCTGTCGCCATCTCTAATCCATTTCAACCGACTCCTTTGCCAAAAGCATCTATCCTCTGCTCTTTCAAGCTTAAAAAGATTTTCAGCCTTAATAGCCTCGTCATTAATGGCTTCCTGCATCAATGGATTGTGCCTAAGAATATCTGCAACCTTAGCATGAAAGTCCTTAGCTTCCAGCATCAAAATATGCAAGTCCCTCAGTCCAAAAGACCATTTCTTCAAAACCACCTTAGTTCTAGTAATCTTCTCCATCATAACATAAAGGGGATTGCCTTCAACCCTGCAATTCCAAACTTCTTTAATGGTATCCACACAACTAGACCACTCCAGCCAGCTATTGTAAAACGGGAACGGTTTACCTTTGCGCTCCTCTTGGGAAAGATGCACAACAAGCCAAGCATGATCACTATTGATGTGCCCGCCCAACTTCACATTAGATAGCAAAAAAACATCCAACCATGCCTCATTAACTATAGCCCTATCAAGATGACTAGCTATACATTTATTCACATCTCTCTTGTTCTGCCAAGTGACAATACCTCCACTCATACTTAACTCTATGAGATTTGCAGCATCGATAGCATCATTGAACCTTTTAATACAAGAATCGGGGACCGGCAAACCACCTCTCTTTTCATGAGCCCTTCTAATATGGTTAAAGTCTCCAATGAAAATTTGGAGTAGCTCTCTCTGATTAGCCGACGCCATAACCTCCCAAAGTCTTCTTCTACAAACTTCAGAATTATGACCATACACTTCAGAAACTACAACATGAAGACCTCCATGATTGATGCAACTGGCGGTCATCATTTGGTCCATGGAAAAAATCACCTACACATCCCACACCTGTGGATTCCAGCCTATCACAATCCTCCCTCCCTCAATCTATTCGAGGTTTGAAGCACATCCCCACCCTACAGGAAAAAGACCTTCTATTCTTTCGCCTACTTCTCTTCTAATTCTAGTTTCCACTCCCACCACCAGTGTCGCTCTCACCTCCTGGATGATCTCCCTGAGCTTTCTATGTTTTCCCACGCGAGAGGCACCCCTGAGATTCCAAGACACGATACACATTAACAACCATGCTCCCAGCCCCCCCTTCCAGGAGTATCCCCTCCCCTTCTGGTTCTTCTAGGTGACAGCTAAGCAACCTTGCTACTACCGATGACATCCACATCACCCTACAATCCATCGAGAATAGAGAAAGAGTTAGATGCTTCCATCACCACATCCACCTTTGCCTTCTCCTTCCCCTTACTTTTGGGTCCCAGGCCTGAACTGGTGAAACCCTCTTCAACTTCACCACTCGTAGGCAAACTAGCAGTAACTTCCAACTCAGTAACCACCAGGGTATCCAACTCATTAAACTCCAGGGTATATCCCACTACAGAAGCCCCCGCCCTCCCATTCACAGCTAAAATAGAGGAAGCCACCAGGATACTCGCCTCCCTGGGCACTTCAGAGCCCGCTGGATAGTCACCCTCCTTGTGCACAGTAGAAGCGACTTGAGGAGGTTGACTTCTGCTACCTTTTCTCTTCCTGATCTTCATCCTTCTCTGACTAAATACCACCTCCCTACCCCTTCCTTCAAGCCGTTTGTCCGTAGGAGATTCATCAGGCGAGCATTCCCCTTCGCTATGCCCAAACACACCACACATGCCGCATCTGTCCAGAAAAGCATCGTACACTACCTTGACCTCAAGCTCCTTGCCGTCCGACATCTCCACCATAACCACCGGGGGTGGTCTTTTGTCTTCTTTGATCTCCACACAAATGTGGGCAGCTCCAACATATCTTCCCGAGGACCAGAAATCCACCACTTTGGGGGTTCCAATGCCGCAAGCAATGATGGATATGGCTCTGCGCGTCCAGTGAAGACATGCGCAGAAGTGAGTGCTGACCGTCACAAGTCTGCCTCTGGTGACCACCTACGTGTAAGGACCAGTTTGTTGTCCATAAACCAAGGGCCTCTGTCCAAGTCCGTTGACATGTCTTCAGAATTCACAAACCTCGCCAAGAACATGCCACCCACCAGGCAAGACACCTGAAGCTCGCCCTTGGGTTTCCAGCTCCTGAGCATTCATCCCTTGATCTGCTCCAACAAAGGCATTTTCCCGAGCACCTGAACGATCACTGAGGCACAATGGAACTCATCCATGGCTTCCACCACTGGAACAGGGAGCTTCATCCATGGTCTATCATCCTTCACCTTGAAACTAGGGTCGTTCGGGTCCCCTGGCAGGAGGAGAGGCTTGAGATTACAGGAGACCACCATTGGCTTAGACAAGGTATCCGCCCAAGACCTCCCCACTGAGGCATCCATCTTCGGGTCACCCTAGGTCACCGTCGCATCGATCGTCGTAGGAGAACATCCGGGAGCAGGGTTTAGGGTGGAGGTCGACCCAGTGGAGCCTATGCCGGCCTGGTCGGCCCCAAGCAAGGGGCCAGCAACCACTTGCTCCGTCATCACCTAGCAACAGCCTCTAGAGAGACGCACCCCACGATCCGCCGCCGAAGGAGCTCGACTGAGACAAGCCCAACACCAGCGCCGTCACTCCAACCGTGAAGACGCCGCACCGATCTTCTACCTTCCACTGCTCCCAAGACATCATGCAGGATAGCAGGGGCCCAGGGGAGCGGGTCGCCAAGCTAGAGGTCGGGTGCCCTCCCTCGATCCGCCGCCACACGCAGGGGAAACCCTAGGTATTCAATTTAAGAAACATTGGTTATATATTAGCTAACTGAATTGTGAACCGACCGGTTCAAGTTTTAGACCAATCATTTTAGTGTGTCAGGTCAATTGAATGAACTTTGGAAATTTTGGAGCATCAACCAACCAGTTTAGGAAGTGAACCAATCGACTCAGGTAAATAAATCAACCATCTCAGGTTGTGAATTGAGTGGTTGGTGTATCCATTTGATTGATTCATGGATTTGTGCTAACGAATGTCATGCATTAAATTAGATTATAATTTCCAATACATTTGTGATCGGAAAACATGATAAAATGACTGTACAAAGGTTGAACTGATCGGCTCACATACCAACCGATCATTTCACCCATGAACCGACCATTTTGCAGGTCACATGTTGTGAAAATTCATAAAATTCTGATTCCTTCCGCTCCCACTTTGATTGAGAACTCTAAACCTAACCCTCCGATAAATAGAGGGTATTGGGGGATTCTCAGATACAACTCAATTGCCTCTAACAATTGTTTGTCTTTTCTAGTTGTGGTAACTGAGAGAATCCAAGCAAGTCCTACTCGATATAGGGAGGGATAGAAAGCGAGAACAATTTTGGGAGAGAAAATTGGTTCTAGTACACCAACCGGAGGAGACAACTCTTTTTTATCAGTTCTAATAGAATGATAGGAGTTCCTGGTTCTCCTTGTTGACTACCATAGAGGCGTGGAGATTTTTCCTCTAGGAGGATAACATCAAGTTGCTATCTGTGATGTTCAACCAGGAGCCCTGTTGATGTTGTCCAAGTGTAACTTGAAGAAAAGTTCATACTACAAATAGGAATAGTCATTGGACTTGCTCCAGGACCAGGTATGACCTCTTGCTCCAGGACCAGGTATGACCTTGTAAGCCATCCCTTGGTATCACATAGGGCACGTTTGTTAAGTCAGATTTATTGAAATCATTTATTCTGTCCATCCTGCATTACTGAAATGTTGCATTCTCAAAATCCCGCAAATTAAAATTTTATGTTTGGTTTGCAGGATTTTGTAAGTGTGGAATTTATTTTTTTTGTGTCTACCATCTTGCCCATGATGGATCTTGGAATCTGGGAGAATTTTGATGTATACCAAAATGTGGGATTTCTATTCTATCTAAAAATCCCAGGATTAACTCCATTTCTCCATTCCTACAAAACCAAACATAAAATTTGTTGAACTGGAGTTCAAAATACAATCCAATACGACAAAATCTAAGTAACTAAATGTGCCCATAGTTATTGATGCGATCATCTTTAAAGGGGAATATGACAGATAATTTTTTTATTTCTTTTGCCTATCTGATGCCCTATTTCCCAACAATGGTATCACAGACACATCAATCTACTATGCTTTGTGATTGAATCGATTTGATCATATTTTGATTTTTTCCTTTTATTTATTGTATATCGTGTGAATTTTTAAAATGATTAATGTTCTTATCTGATTAACGACCACATAAAATCTCAAATATATATATATATATATATATATATATATATATATGCAATTTACATGCATAGCATTAAAATTGGTTAAAATGTTTGATGTGTATGATGGTTATGGCCAATAGCCTAAGTGTATATGTTTTGTTGAATGGTTTGTT
The DNA here is from genome assembly GCA_963693085.1 of Alisma plantago-aquatica. NCBI lineage: Eukaryota > Viridiplantae > Streptophyta > Magnoliopsida > Alismatales > Alismataceae > Alisma > Alisma plantago-aquatica. The sequence continues at coordinate 317,072,245 of OY856411.1, read as the reverse complement.
TATTCTATTTATATCTCAGTTTGCATATTGAGATTCTACATTCTTATTTCCATATGTAAAAGTATTATTCTTTCCTTCCTTTTCTCCCATTGAATGTAACTCAAGGTTTCTCATTTTCATGTAACAAGTTTAATATAAATATGATAGTTTCATTTCTTATTACAATGAAGATGATGCTTAATGCCAGACAAACTGACCATCTCAAAGATGAGCAGGTAGTTTGGATGATCGAGGAGGACAGACGATACCATGAGACAAAATGATCAGTTGGTGACTTAACTAACCATTTGGAGGTGTCCAAACATCAACTGAATAAGTGGCCAGACGATCATTATGAAGACCAACTGACCGATCAAGAGGCAAGCCGACTAGTTCAAGGGTTGAACCAATCAACTTGGATTGGTTCAAGAACATATCTACACCAACAACAAAATGCCTATTGTAATTCCTTATGGCTCCAAAGAATTACAATAGAATGGCCATAACCATCGCTAATGTAGACCTAGGTGGTAGTGATTCCTTATGGCTCCAAAGAATTACAATAGAATGTCCATAACCATCACTAATGTGATTCCTTATGGCTCCAAAGAATTATAATAGAATGTCCATAACCATCATTAATGTTATTATTGCATGTTTACATTTATGGGATATAACATGTATATGATACGTAATACATCATGTGGTGATTTCTTATGGCTCCAAAGAATTACAATAGAATGGCCATAACCATCGCTAATGTTATTATTGCATGTTTATGTTTGTGAGATATAACATGTATATGATACGTAATACAATATGTGGTGATTGGATATATATATATATATATATATATATATATATATATATATATATATATATATATATATATAAGTATATAAAATCTGTCAATCAAATATATTAAGTCTAAGATGCTTTCAATTAGAAACACACATGAAAATCGTTATTGATTATGTGTGGGCACGCCAAGAGTGGTTCACTATCCATCTCGTGGAAGTGTGATGGTAGTTATGTGGGTATGTCGAGAAGGGTACATTTCTATCATGTTGGATTTTGGGTCAGGCTTAACTGGGCGTCCTTAATGAGATTAAACACCTAGAGGCATGCAAATGACTATGGAAAGGAGTTGCAAATTCCATCTATCCAAGAATTTCATTAGATGCAATTGACAAACATTGTCTACCTTATTGATTGGCTATGGAAGCTGACATTGGCTGGATAATAACTCAATTATTTTGGATCTTGGCTCATTGGAAGTTTGTATGTTGCAATCTTCTGAATTGATAATTGAGGGTTATCAATTTGAACAAAATAATAAGAGAGATAGTTAATTTAAAGTCCTAATTGAACATAGTCAAATATTATACAAATCAAATCAAAAATGGGTTTTGACAAAATCACAAAATTTTCTTGTAGAATCAAATGACAACACACAACAATAATTTTTCTCTATGATCACTCCTTGAGATGGACATGTTTAATGGGAATAACTTCCATGACTGGTTCAAGATGCTGAGAATTGTTCTCACATAGGAGCACAAGATATTTGTCCTAGAGACACTAGATCTAGATGAACCTCTTCCCAATGCACCTAAGGATGACAATGATGCTCAAAAGAAGCACACTAAAGATTTCATTGATGTAAAGTACCTCATTATGTGATCATGAACTATGAGTTATAGAGACAACATGAGAACATGGGTGTCATTGATATGGTCACACATCTTAAGAACATGTTCTAAGATCAGGCAAATAGGAGAGATATGCTATTTCCAAGGTGTTGTTTAAATGAAGCCAAAGTGAAGACAAGACCAGTATTACGTGTGGGAACCACTAGGGTTCCCTCTGGTGATCTCTAAGGTGATCAAGGAGGCAACTCTGGAAACCTTGGAGGTGGCATCCTCTCTTCTCCCTCCCTCCCTGAAGCACTAGGATGTCAGTGACTGGGAATCTGGAAGCAAGCATAGGCGGAGCCATACCAAAGAAAACATGGAGCCAAGTCTTGGGAGGTTCGAGTAGATTCAAAGAGCATGACTTTGCACCGCCAGTTTGGAAGGATGGAAAAAGGTATGTGACCGTAGATGAGGGTACCTATGACACCATGGAGAAGGCTTGGGAGAATACTGCTATACTCTACGTCATGGGTAAACGGCCATATTACTACCATCTACTGGCATGGATTCGACGAGCCTGGAAACCAAAAGGAGGATTCGACTTATTCTCAAAGCTGAACAAGTTCTTCCTCCTCATATTCAACTCTGTGGATGATAAGAAGAACATCATAGAGGGGGGACTGAGATGATTTGATAGTAGGTTGGTTGTGGTTAAAGACTGTAAGACTGGCGAAGATCTTTAGAAGGATTTCTTCAGTACCATACTTGTATGGATCAACATGTTGAGCATGGGCAGAAACTGGTCATCGGGAGCCATCAAAATTGTGGTGAGTGGAGTGGGGAAGCTACTGTAGATTGACTACAAATCTGTAGGCACAGAATCACTGGGGGAAGCTAGGGCGTTGGTTGAGATCGACATTGAAGATGAACCACTGAAGGAGATATGGGTTAACCTGCCCAGAAGAGAACCTATCTTGGTAGAAATACACTATGAACACATTCTGAAAAGTTGCAAAGAATACTTGGTCTTTGGACACGACGAGAGTGACTGCCCATTAAAGCCGATTGAAAAACCTATCCAAAAGGTTACACATCAAAACAATAACCATGTGTGGAAAGTCATTGTGAGGAAGAAGAAGTCTGTGCAGACTGAAGAGCATAACTCTGACAAAGACAAAGGAGTTTCAATAGCTAACAGGTTTGAAAACCTATGTGATGATCTTTCCATAGAAACTGGAGCTGCTAATGAGTCTGTGGAGATTAACACTGAAATCAACCGACAGTCTCAGAAGGATAATGTCAGCCTAGGTGTTGCAGGAGGTCTGAGTTCCTCGTCACCTACTACTGTAGTTGTCACATATGTTGATGGTGACATGAATCACATTACTGAATCTTCTATTACTCAGACTGGAATGTCAGTGATTACCATAGGGGATGATGGTCCTAGGTCATTTGATGAGATTTCTGAAGTTGTTGAAATGGCCACAACTAAAGGGAAACATACTATTACTATTGTTGCTGCTTCTTCAAACACTCCAAAGTCGTCTAAAAGTGATGGGTCTCACAGGACCTGATCAACCAGTAGAGGTCATTAATGAATTTCATTATGACCAATGTCCATGGTTCTGGGAAGCCACAGAAAAAGAGATAGGTCAGGAGAACAATTATAGAAAATAAAGCTTCTATTGCGATACTGGTTGAATCTAAAATCAAAACTCATATGTTGAACACATATGATTGTATGTTTTCTCAGGGTTGCAATTGGGTCTCCAATCATTGACATGACCCTAATCGATGTGTCTACGTCACTTAGAATCCTAAATGTTGGGATGTTCCGACTAGTGAAATGGATGACCATCAAATTACAATGAAATGTCTTAATAAAGGAGGATTGGTTATTAATCTTACTGTTGTATATTCAAGGAACTCAGTCTTTGAATGCTCTATCTTATGGAACACGTTGGAAAGACTGGCTTCTTCTATGGATGATGCATGGCTTATCATTGGTGATTTTAACAACAATAGGAAGATTGAGGAAAAATCGGGTGGTTGGGAAGTTCCTTCTTCTATCCTTAGCTCGTTCAATGTTGCTCTAGATAATGTAGGTCTTAATAAATTACCTACTATTAGGAAAGATATATACACCTGACACAACAAACAAGGAGTTTCTAAGAGAGTTGCATGCAAGCTTGATCGAGCTTTTACTAATGATGCTTGGCTTTCTAAGTTCCTAGGATCCAAAACTAAATTTGTTACTTGTTCCTATTCTGGTCACTATGCTCTTAATGTCAACATGAGGAATATTATCATCAAGAGGAAACCCTTCAGGTTTCTTAATTTTTGGATGAATTGGGAAGGATGTAGAGAAGTCATTAATAAGGCCTGGGATACCAAAGTCACGGAAAACCCTCTTTTCTATTTTAGTCAAAAACTCAAACATGTCAAGGAGAAGCTGAGATCATGGTCTACTCAATATGTTAATATGAAGAATCTTATCTCAAAAGAAAGGTTTGAGCTTAATGATATCTCAATTTCCCTTTGTAGGAGTCCATTGGATCATGAGCTTATTGACGTTGAGAAAGTTACCCTTAAGAAACTTGATGACCTTCTTAAAGCTGAGGAATCTTATTTTTGGCAAAGAAGTAGAATGGAGTGGCTTACTAATGGTGATAAGAATACAAAGGTTTATCATACCATTCTTAAATGCAGGGATGTCATCAATTCTATCACTGAGCTATTTGATTCTCAAGGTAATCTTCTATAAGATGATGATTCTATTGCTAATGATACCACTCATTTCTTTGAACAACTATATAACCAACCTCAAACATCTTCTAGTTCTTGTATACCTGAATGGGATCTGATTGTTACTGATGATAATAATGTGAAACTATGCTCAAATCCTGATCTTAAGGAGATTCGGGATGTTGTTTGGAGCATAGGTCCTAACAAGAGTCTAGGTCCTGATGGCTTCAACGGCTTCCTCTATACAGAAAATTGGAATCTCATTTGTGATGACCTTTTGAAGGTAGTATAATGGTTTTTTGAAGGTGGTCACATGGTTAGGCAAGTTAACCATGTATTTCTTGCACTCATTCCTAAGAAGGACATTGTCTCATCTCCTGCTGACTTTAGATCGATATCTTGTTGCTCAATGTTATACAAAATCATTGCCAAGATTATCTCTCAAAGGTTGACATTAATTTTTCCTTCTATCATTTCTCCTTACCAAGGTGCTTTTGTTAAAGGCAGGAGCATTGAGGATTGTTCTCTTCTAGCGGTTGAGTTTACATTAAAATTCAATCGAAAGATTAGTCCACCTACTGCTTGTATCAATTTGGATGTTACCAAAGCTTTTGATTCGATTCGATGGTCTTATCTCTGGGATTGTCTCACTGGTCTCAGGTTCTGAGAGAATCTTATATCTATTTTGAAACAATGCATTGAAACTCCTTCATTTTCACTCCTTTTAAATGGCTCTTCGGTTGGTTTCTTTAAAAGATCCAATGGTCTTCGTCAAGGCGATCCTCTATCTCCATTACTATTCGTCTTAGCTATGGAAGGTCTTAGTAGATGCATTGAAGAAGCTCATAATAAAAGATTGATCAGAAGCTATCCTATCAATAAGACTAAAGCTCCTAGTCATCAACTATTTTCTGATGATGTTCTTATTTTCACTGAAGGTCACGCTCGTAGCCTGATTAATCTGAAGCTTCTTCTTAATGAGTTTGGTGCAGCCTATGGTATGAAATGCAACCCTAATAAAACTCATATCTATTTATGTTCATCTTGCCATAACAAAGAGGCTCTTCTTAACTGTATGGGTATTCAATATGGCACTTGGCCGTCCATGTATCTTGGGTTTTCTATGGTTGGTGGTAACCTTAGAAGGAGACGCTTTCATGAATGTCTGGATAAGCTAAGAGATATGATCCAAATATGGCCAAGCTATAAAATCTCTATGGCTAGTCATCTTATTTTAATCAAACATTATGCTATGGGCCTGGTTGGTTATTGGATGAGAATGGGTGAAATTCCTTCTTCTATTCTTAGACGTATGGAAATTCTGATGTTTGACTTCTTATGGGGTAGCTCTTCACATCCTTCCAGTTGGGCAAGGTTAGCTTTCCCCACCAATGAAGGGGGTCTTAGCCTTAAGAGGTTAGATGATCTAGCTAACTACTACACTCTTAGACGCATCAAGAAACTTCTTTACTCCCATAGTATCTGGAGCACTTGGATGTCCAGAAGATATGGTGTGGTACCATCTGCCAACTGTGCCTTAGCTGCTTCTACCAGCCTCCGGCGAATGCCTCTCTTATGGCCTTCCTTCTCCAATGTGGCTGATAGTATCCTATGGGATAATGTACGATAGAAGATTCCTTGGGAAAAAGCATTCGAGAATCTATGGCTCTCCAAATATTATCCTAGATAGAGTCTTACAACATTCAAGGCACTCAAGAATGTCCTTCCAACTTTTGAAAGGATTAGTTCTTGGAATGATTCGCCAATTCCAGTTTGTTTTCTATGTCAGCTGGGTATGGATTCCGCTAGTCATCTTTTTGATAGCTGCAAATTTTGGAGATATATATGCGGCCGAGCTTAGTTAAAACTAAATATCAGATCCTCTTACTCCCTCCATTCCTGCCTTTCGAACCTTAGAACAAGGTCGAAGCATATTAGAACTGTCGAGTTGTGGGCGATCACTAGTATCGTCCACTTAATATGCATTGAACGCAATAAAAGGCTACATAATGGAGGCTCTTCAGACTTTATTGAAGTCTTTAACCAGCTTGCATGGGAGATTAGGATTCTTCACTTCAATATCAATACTAGCCTCGATGTACCAGCTCTTATAGCTAGGAATTGGGAACTCTTGTAACCAATTTTCTAGAGTGATGTAATCACACATTGGGTGTGGTTTGTAACTTTGTCCCCTTTGGGGTTTTGGAATATATTTACCCAAATTTTCCAAAAAAAAGGTGTTCTTTAAATGTAACATGGCAGAAGGAGATCTGGTGGGTCCTCATGTGCTCAAGATCATTGAGTGTATGGAGAACCTTTATAGAGTGGGATCCCCTTGGGTCAAGTGTTGGAGACTGATGTGATTCTATAGTCTCTACCAGAGTCATATAGTCAGTTTGTCATGAACTATACCATGAATGACTTTGACAAGTCATTGATAGAGTTACTTGACATGTTGAGAACAATTGAGACACAAATGAAGAAAGAAAACCCCAAGTCTATGATGATGATAAGAAAACTAAAGGGAAAGTCTAAAGGTGAAGGAAAAGATAAGAAGAGTTTTAAATCTAGCTAGAATCCCAAGTCTTCATCACTTAGGGTAACAGGAGGAGTCAACAAGGGAGGAAATTGTCACCACTGTCACCACCCTAGACTCTGGAAGAGGAATCATCCTCTCTACTTGGAGGAACTTAAGAAGAAGAAGAAGGGGATGAAAATCTCTAACCGGCATAAATCGCACATCCAAAAGGAGTGGACTCAGAGAAGTTGGACTTTTAAAGAGATAACATGACTCTCAAGCCCCCACAACGATAAACAAGGTTTGATGTAGTGATCAGGGTTGAACACAGGGACAAGGTTGGTAGTGTTAAGCTCCCAAAATCTAACACTCTTATACTCTAGATAACACAGGTATATAAAAATGTGTTCCCTAAGGAACAATGGCACACAAACCAAGGTAGAACAAGAAAAATAAGAATAATAAGAACAAATCAAAACAAAAGAAATAAGACAAAACAAGTATATTGAAGAGAACTCGGCTGGGGAGCACCTACTAAGACTTCTCACCAACATGCAACATCATCTCTCTCTCACATACCCTTATCAAGACTACAAGCAACCATCAAAAACATCTTTTCCACTCTCTCAAGATGAGGATAGATCTAAGTCTAAGGGTAGCCTCTCTCTCGAGATGACCACACATAAACATTGCAATAGAACATATGGTTTTAAAGCTTTAACATTCCAACTATCTCATGCATTCATACTACTCCATAACACATGATAAAAGAGATATTTCTCTCTCGAGATATCAACTATCAAACATCACAAGATGGTAGCTAAGCATACAAGTGAATCATTAAAACATGTGTATGGAGGTAATCTTGATAAGAATATGTATATATTCAACAAAAAGAGAAAATATACATGTTGGGAAAGCCTTAGTGGTTACTCCCAACCCAAGTTAAGGTGTTTTACAGCTCATGCTTGCAGACAACATAACGACATTATAGAAAGATGGATACATGGAGTCCCATGAAGAGAGGAGGGAAGAATAGTGAAATGGAATGATAGATCTAGAGAGAGAAGAGACGTGATATGACACATTACTTCTTCATATCTGGATCTAATCACGTCGATGGCATGGATGATCTTCTTCTCTCAAAGAAGGAGCATTCAACCTTCTCTCTCCTCAGCTTCCGCCTTTGGAGATTCGACACTGGTGGATGGGATGGTCTGGAATGAGTCTGGGATGCAGCAACACTTTGTGTTCCTCGGGAACCGATCTATGCTCTCATGATTTCACAAGATGGGTGGGTGTGCTATTTATAGGCACATTCCACTGACTTAAGCCTAGACTGCGGTCACAATCTTGGTTGGGTGAGGTGTGAGTCCGCGGTCGCGGTCTGCTCTTTAATCCTCTATTCATCACGGTCGACTGAGTCACAGTTTTCCACTTGCTCTTGGCCTGGCAATGATCATGGTCGAGGTTGAGGCTTTCTCACTTGATCGAACTCTGCAAGAATAGTGGGCTTAGCAATGACTACAGTCTCTAAACTGGTCATGGTTCTTCTTGATTGTGGTCTCTGGATACACCGTGGCCCCTGGTTCGATTTGGGACCCGTGTCTTGATCGTGACCAATGTCATGGTCACGGTTAAGCAGTGATCGCAGCTTTGGTATGGCCACAGTCAGAGTTCAATGCATGATGACCTCGATGTTAAGGGCATCATAGAGACCTCAATCGCTGTTGATGAATGAGTGGGTCGCGGTCGAGGTAACGACTACCATTTGAGCTATGAAGGTACCTGAAATCATGTATACAAGGTTTTAATAAAAAATATGGTAAAAGTCTAGGAAAATCTAATAAAAGATATACTAAAAGAGTTATAAAGTATATACAAAAAGTACGTAAAATGAAGTGTTATCAACTCCCCCAAACTTAGAATCAAGCTTGTCCTTAGGCTAGGTGTAGATTCGCAAACTTAGAGAGAGAAAGAACAAACTTAGGTGACAAAATTGTAGAATATAACATGACTGAAATATCTCATTCTTGCATCAAGACTATTGTGGTATGTTTTCTAACCTTTAGGTCTCATTCCTCCCCCTCAACTAGAGTTTCATAACTTTGTTTTCTTGCCATTACCTTCAATTGTAAAAGGTTCCTCCTTCTCAATTATTGCCTTCCCCCTTAGGTAATAACCATACTAATACCAGATCTTTTTTGAGGGGTAGCTTTCACACCTTTTCTTTATTTTTCAGCTGGCCCTATGCTAAATGTGTTCGGGTAGGCTTAAGGCTTCAAGTGTTTTCCTCTTTCCCATGAACTCCTCATCCACAACTGTCGTAGGAATAATGTTGCCCTTTTTGGCCTTCTGACTTTAGGTCAAGTGTTTTTGTGAGTTTTCATTCTGGATTGGAGCGGTGTAAGCTTGGCTTCAAGATTCCACTTATAGGCATGACATATCTGCATTCATGAGTGCAGCAATATACTGGCCGTGTGGAAACTTTTGGCATCTTTTTGGGCACAACTCTCATTTTTTTTCTTTCTTTTTGGCTTTTTTACATCCCCTTTCAGGCTTGGGTGTGAGGGATTTTGTCACGGAACCGGAATCCCAGTCCATGAACCAAACGTATACCAAAGGCAAAATGCGGAAGCGTAAAGCTTAGCACACATGAACAGATAACAAGATAAAGGCACCAACATAATCTCAACAATCAACAAGATATATTAAGGAACATCATTATATTACATGATTTGAATTACATATTCAAGAGTCACTTTGTACAAGTCTGCTCATGTATACTATATATGGATCTTACAACAAGTACACCTAGCAAAGCTCACTGAGCCCATCAACCTTCTAGCCATCTCTGGACCTAAAAACAACATACGAGAAATGGGTCAACACACGAGGTGTTGAGTATGGGCCGAAAGATACACATATATATAAGCTTTGCATAATTTTGAAAAGATTTCAAGACTAAATGAACAAGAATAAACATGTTAATTGTTTAACAAATGCGAAACCATATTTTATGTCATTTCACTCCATTATACCAACAATATCAAACATGTTTAAGGCCTTTGACCATCTTCCCGTCGGAAGGGTCCGTAAGGGTGCTCAAGCTTAGCTACCCTTTTATATGAGAGGGACCTCAAGGTCGTAACCAAGAGCCCTTTATCAACAATATTATAATGGAGTTCCATATATATATGTGCTCAAGTTATAAAACAGACGAAGCAAACATCGAGTATGACATATCGATACTACATGGCAATATTTGAGAAAATAGACAAACAAACATATAATATGTCTTTTCAAGCAAGAAAGTGGTAGTCATATAACTAGATAAGGCCCATACCTGATTCAGAGATTCACAACCTAACATATCCTTCGTCATCTAGCCACATCTCAAACCTGATTAACAACAATATTACATATATGCATTAGATTCTCATCATTAACCCTAATTAGATGCATTTTAGGGTTTTGGCCAATATGGGTTCCAAGTTGCTTATTAGTCCATTTGATGATCTCATATTGATTTAGGGTCCATCATAAGAGTGTGGTTCAAGTTCCATGTTATTATTACTTTCTATGCACTTTCTATGATCATCTCAATGTTTAAGGTATTTACATGTATTCTAGGGTCAAAAGACTCACAATAGGGCACCCTAGATCATGATTCATCGAGTCCAGAGGTCTAGATCTAAAAGATGATTTAGATCAGCAACATTAGGTCATTAGAAACATATAACAATATTAGGTGTATGTCCATTAGAAGCGAGATTAGCAATCTAGGCAACGTTCAACATTATAGTCCAAAGTAGGCACATATGTACAATCGAGGTCATTCATGAACAATGGGTTAATTAGGGCCCTCATTAGGATCACAAGAGCAAAAGAGATACTGATTTGATGCTTAGGAAGCTATAAGTATATCAAAGATTCAAACTTCATCATAATCATGCATTAAAGTCCATGAACAAGCTACAACATGCATTAGGGACAACCATAGATCAAAAGGGGAGCTTAGGAGCTCAACTTGGTTCAAGGTGAATAAAAATTACTGATTTCATGATTAGGAGAGTGAAAAGTCATTAAAGATGCAAGATTTGATCATAATAGTGAATAAAAGTGCTCAAACATGACTAAAGTTAGTATTTTCAAGAAATCAGGGAACAAACATTTGATTTAGGGTCTGGTACTAGGCCCAATGTGTAGGTCTCGTCGAGTTGATCGAGTTGATATATTGGTTTGTATATTTTGGATAAAGGAACTAGGAGATATGTATTTTTGAGTATTTGCACTAGAATCATAGGAAACCGACTTAGGGTGTTACCTGCATATTTGTTGATCGATCTGGGCCATTGGCCTGAGATCAGATGCACGCATCCCAGGCTCCAACTAGTGCTAGCGGCCTGTATGTATCCTTCATTGATTTTAGGACCATCATGGTCCTCTCTTGGATCTTGCGGTCGAGATTGGGTCATCTTGACCGTCCGTGATGTGTCTCCCATCTGACGCTGCTGCTCGACTCCCCCTCCTCTTGCGCCCTTCGGTCCGCGATTCCTCTGTTCCGCTCCATGGAATAGAGGAGGAACAGGGGCTCCACACCCCCGCTCAACAACCATGGCTGCTGCGATCGTTTAGCCTGGGGAAGAAGTGGCAGAGCTTCTGGAGGTTCGGGGCACACCGACCGCTTGGAGTCCTGCCATGAGTGCCACTGAGGTGGCGTGCGAGGGGGACTAGATGGCTTCCGTAGCCGTTGACTTCGACTAGCTCACAGCCTAGAAACGGCGGCGCAAGGAAGAATGAGAAAGGAGAAAAAGAAGAACTGACACTAGGGTTAGATGGGGGCGGGATATATAGAACTTATGGATGCTAGGGTTTAGATCCCAGCAATCCCGAGCATCCTTCAGAGCATTTACTGCTATTTGTTGCTTTCCTGAAGGGGAAAGGGGGAGACGATGACTCTCTGATCAAGCATTCCCTTCTATTTCAGGAAGGAAGACAACGAGGTAAATGGGCCAAGCATCTGGTATTGGGCCCAAGAAGAGTTGAAGAATAAGTAAAACATGTACTAAAAGAGTCCATTTTCAAATACCCATATCTTGGGCTAGGATGGTCCAAACGAGGTAATTTTTGTACCATTGGGAAGATAAAAGAACACTCAATCTTTTGAAACATATTGTAGAGCAAGGTGATCATACTAATCAGGTTCAAGATATTGTACAAAGTAGTGAATCATTAAATAGTGGAATTTAGATCAAGAGAGCAAAAAAAAGTACATATTGTGAAAGTGGACAAATTAGAAAAAATCTCAACTCTCCAATTATGAAATTGATATCAAATTGAGTAAGAGACACTTGGTGAGAGAGGAGGAGTACAATATAGGAGAGAGAAAATTGAGGTTGTCACATCCTTCCCTCCTTACAAGAAATTTCGTCCTCGAAATTCATCAAAGATCATATCTAAAAGTCAAGGTCAAAATCTATCGAGTATAGATATCCCTCAATGGTTGTCAATGAATCATTCACATGGGATGCACACTTAGGTTACTTCCATCAAGGGTGGTACCCATATCGATGATATATACATTTACTTATTATCCCACCATATTTTGACATCATTATGGCATTAGGGTTTTCCATTGCCTAGTATCCATACCTTAGGGTTTTTGTTCATATCTTCATATGAGACCAAGGGTATCATCAAAATCTTTGTTATCAATTCTCAAATGAAAATCTGCATGGTCATGGCTTCAAGCGAGGTTATCAATTAGTGTGTAATCTTTACAATAGCCTTTCCCAAAAATTTCTACTTAGTTATGTTTTTTTTTCATTCGGGGTATGAGATTAGGAGCATTACCCCTAACTATTCAAGCTAAGATCTCTAGGCATCACTGTATTGAGTTCATGATTTCTAAACTACATCTTCATGTATGGTTTGATTTCATACTAGGTCTAGCATATGAGTGTGACTTATTGGGCATATATCATGTTTTAAATGTAATTGAGATTATTTCATGCATCAAGCATCATATGAGGGACAACATTATCATCAATATCAAGGTTTCGTAACTTTCTCACTTGTATCAAAAAGAGCTTCAAGCCAGTCAAGCTAAGACATGTATGTGTCCAACAAGACATGTTAACCACAAAATTCTACCTGTAACACAAATTTCTACCCATCTTAAGGGTAAACACTAGATTCCTTTATCTACAACTACTAACCTGAGTATGAGGCTCATCATGGATATCAGACATCATATACATCAACTTAGGGCTTGGGACATCTCCCTCACCTATATATATCAAGCATCAAATATTCAATTTCCTCTTTCTCTAGGGTTAGATATTTTCATAGGAAATCTAGGGTTCAACATTTTCAAGGAAACCATCCACTAGGTCACTCAACTCATATACTTAGAAGTATTCTAGCTAGGGACTCATCATCAAGTATTTCATCATTCATATTATTCAACATTTCAAATATTTTGGAGTTTAGGTACTCTAACCTTTTCCCGATACGGGTCAACTCATATCAACATGTCTTCCTATTCATATGTCCCATGCTAGAGGTCTTCCTTTGTATAGAGATTGAGGCCCGTGTTGGTCTCAAACCATATATCATATTTCCACACATACAAGACTAGGTACAAGCAAGCATGTCCACCCACTAGCTATGTTTAGCACATCAACCAAGTGGTATGTATCATACAAGGTGCTGGTTTAGCTAGGGTTGCATGGTCAAACTCATCTCATATCGTCAAACATACTTAACCTTCCTCAAACATCTTGGGTCTTATCAAGATCATCATCAACATCAACATCAATATCAACATTGAGATCAACATTAACATTATTATCACTATCATCACTATCATCACTATCTTAGGTTATCTATGCTACTCACTAGCCTAACCTTTATCATGGCTCTAGACATCTCTAGAGACTATCACTATCATCTAAACTCTCTTATCTAGACTTGATGTTACATCTCTTTCTCTTAGGTTACATAGACACTCACTGCCTTTCTAGGTGTGGTAACATTTTTCATAGCTACTTATAATAATACTTGAAATAGGTTTTCTCCAACGTTTAAACAGGCGATGAAAACCACCATACTCCATTCGAATAAAACCAAAACCAAAACGAGTTACCACACTCATGAGGTAGTCTAGTATCATGACACCTAGAGAACTAGCAAGAACATGGTGCACACTTGTGTAGACATCCTAATCACATGTCGCGAATCATGTCTAGGGAGGTAACTTACACAAGTCTACACCTAGTTCTAGAACATCTAGGTTCTAACCTAGAGGCTAAGTCAACCTAATCCACAAGGATATTTCATTAAATTTCTAGGGTTGAGATGTAAGGTGAGTTTAGTTTGTGTTTCATGTGAGCAATGTTTGGTGTAGTTATTGTTCATGCTCTGATACCATCTGTAACGGAACCGGAATCCCAGTCCATGAACCAAACGTATACCAAAGGCAAAATGCGGAAGCGTAAATCTTAGCACACATGAACAGATAACAAGATAAAGGCACCAACATAATCTCAACAATCAACAAGATATATTAAGGAACATCATTATATTACATGATTTGAATTACATATTCAAGAGTCACTTTGTACAAGTCTGCTCATGTATACTATATATGGATCTTACAACAAGTACACCTAGCAAAGCTCACTGAGCCCATCAACCTTCTAGCCATCTCTGGACCTAAAAACAACATACGAGAAATGGGTCAACACACGAGGTGTTGAGTATGGGACGAAAGATACACATATATATAAGCTTTGCATAATTTTGAAAAGATTTCAAGACTAAATGAACAAGAATAAACATGTTAATTGTTTAACAAATGCGAAACCATATTTTATGTCATTTCACTCCATTATACCAACAATATCAAACATGTTTAAGGCCTTTGACCATCTTCCCGTCGGAAGGGTCCGTAAGGGTGCTCAAGCTTAGCTACCCTTTTATACGAGAGGGACCTCAAGGTCGTAACCAAGAGCCCTTTATCAACAATATTATAATGGAATTCCATATATATATGTGCTCAAGTTATATAACACACGAAGCAAACATCGAGTATGACATATCGATACTACATGGCAATATTTGAGAAAATAGACAAACAAGCATATAATATGTCTTTTCAAGCAAGAAAGCGGTAGTCATATAACTAGATAAGGCCCATACCTGATTCAGAGATTCACAACCTAACATATCCTTCGTCATCTAGCCACATCTCAAACCTGATTAACAACAATATTACATATATGCATTAGATTCTCATCATTAACCCTAATTAGATGCATTTTAGGGTTTTGGCCAATATGGGTTCCAAGTTGCTTATTAGTCCATTTGATGATCTCATATTGATTTAGGGTCCATCATAAGAGTGTGGTTCAAGTTCCATGTTATTATTACTTTCTATGCACTTTCTATGATCATCTCAATGTTTAAGGTATTTACATGTATTCTAGGGTCAAAAGACTCACAATAGGGCACCCTAGATCATGATTCATCGAGTCAAGAGGTCTAGATCTAAAAGATGATTTAGATCAGCAACATTAGGTCATTAGAAACATATAACAATATTAGGTGTATGTCCATTAGAAGCGAGATTAGCAATCTAGGCAACGTTCAACATTATAGTCCAAAGTAGGCACATATGTACAATCGAGGTCATTCATGAACAATGGGTTAATTAGGGCCCTCATTAGGATCACAAGAGAAAAAGAGATACTGATTTGATGCTTAGGAAGCTATAAGTATATCAAAGATTCAAACTTCATCATAATCATGCATTAAAGTCCATGAACAAGCTACAACATGCATTAGGGACAACCATAGATCAAAAGGGGAGCTTAGGAGCTCAACTTGGTTCAAGGTGAATCAAAATTACTGATTTCATGATTAGGAGAGTGAAAAGTCATTAAAGATGCAAGATTTGATCATAATAGTGAATAAAAGTGCTCAAACATGACTAAAGTTAGTATTTTCAAGAAATCAGGTAACAAACATTTGATTTAGGGTCTGGTACTAGGCCCAATGTGTAGGTCTCGTCGAGTTGATCGAGTTGATATATTGGTTTGTATATTTTGGATAAAGGAACTAGGAGATATGTATTTTTGAGTATTTGCACTAGAATCATAGGAAACCGACTTAGGGTGTTACCTGCATATTTGTTGATCGATCTGGGCCATTGGCCTGAGATCGGATGCACGCATCCCAGGCTCCAACTAGTGCTAGCGGCCTGTATGTATCCTTCGTTGATTTTAGGACCATCATGGTCCTCTCTTGGATCTTGCGGTCGAGATTGGGTCATCTTGACCGTCCGTGATGTGTCGCCCAGATGACGCTCCTGCTCGACTCCCCCTCCTCTTGCGCCCTTCGGTCTGCGATTCCTCTATTCCGCTCCATGGAACAGAGGAGGAACAGGGGCTCCGCACCCCCGCTCAACAACCATGGCTGCTGCGGTCGTTTAGCCTGGGGAAGAAGCGACAGAGCTTCTGGAGGTTCGGGGCACACCGACCGCTTGGAGTCCTGCCATGAGTGCCACTGAGGTGGCGTGCGAGGGGGACTAGATGGCTTCCGTAGCCGTCAACTTCGACTAGCTCACAGCCTAGAAACGGCGGCGCAAGGAAGAATGAGAAAGGAGAAAAAGAAGAACCGACACTAGGGTTAGATGGGGGCGGGATATATAGAACTTATGGATGCTAGGGTTTAGATCCCATCAATCCCGAACATCCTTCAGAGCATTTACTGCTATTTGTTGCTTTCCTGAAGGGGAAAGGGGGAGACGATGAATCTCTGATCAAGCATTCCCTTCTATTTCAGGAAGGAAGACAACGAGGTAAATGGGCCAAGCGTCTGGTATTGGGCCCAAGAAGAGTTGAAGAATAAGTAAAACATGTACTAAAAGAGTCCATTTTCAAATACCCATATCTTGGGCTAGGATGGTCCAAACGAGGTAATTTTTGTACCATTGGGAAGATAAAAGAACACTCAATATTTTGAAACATATTGTAGAGCAAGGTGATCATACTAATCAGGTTCAAGATATTGTACAAAGTAGTGAATCATTAAATAGTGGAATTTAGATCAAGAGAGCAAAAAAAAGTACATATTGTGAAAGTGGACAAATTAGAAAAAATCTCAACTCTCCAATTATGAAATTGATATCAAATTGAGTAAGAGACACTTGGTGAGAGAGGAGGAGTACAATATAGGAGAGAGAAAATTGAGGTTGTCACAGATTTTTACTTGGTCTTCTAGGCAGCCAAGCCTCTTTTTAGATATGCTTTGAAAAGGGTAGTTTTTTCCTTTTCTACAAAGATAAGGATTTTCTAGTCAAAAGCGTCAGGTGGGGGTCGTTGATCAGGAGTATGGCTAGGTGAAGTTCTCTAATCTCCAAGGGTTTCATGAGTTGAGGTTGTCACATGTACAACGTCTTATTGCAAGAATGGGGTAGAGCAGAATTGTTATATTGCTTGTTTTACTCATATATACATATATATGTTGCTCATTATTTCTCTCTAGGAGGGTGAAGGTCATACAAATTTGAGAAAAGAAAGAAAGGAGGCTAGATTCAGAATTCAAAAGGTAGCTTTTGCAAAAATTTGAAATTTTTTTAAGAGGTAAAAGGATGGTAAATTTACCTCTGTAGCCCATTTATGGCCCCTCCCCCAAACTTATCCTACACCACGTCTTGGGGTGTCAAAATTTGAGTGAAATGTATAAAAGAGCCTTCTTTATTCGTTCTTGTTGTTGGTGTAGGCCCACTCGGACTTGAGAATCATGCTTGTGTATACTCCTCATAGCACATGGTATTGTTCATATTGCATGCCCTCCACTTTGACATCAATAGTGGCTAGGGCCACCATCCAAGCTAGACAGAAGAAGACACAATCATTTGATAGGGGCACCTACTGGGGGGATCCTGTGGCAGAATTCCATCTTCTTGAAGTCTTTGCGTGTCGTTTGCTCGTACCCTTTGTCATGACTTTTTATCATGTCAATAATCACCTCGACGCATGTGTTTGCCTTTTCTTTTGTGGGGGTCTTTGTTGTTGTCTTATTAGTCTTCTTGTTAAGTCCAAAGGTTGTGTCTGAGCTATTATAAAGGACTGCAATCCTTTTGATGATATTGATAGCCAGCAAGGTCCAATGATTCTCGGGAAGAATTGGAAGGAAAATGAAGTCTGGTGGTGATGTCGTCAGGCGTTGTTGTAGCTGCTCCTTTTCGCCTGATATTTTGTCCTTTAACATGTCATCTACTAGTAAGAAGTATGCCATGTGAGCATTTGGCATGCTATCACCTAGCAGCGCATGGTAAGCTGACATCGTGTTTACTAAAAGATACCCTCCTATTTTCAGTGTTTCCCAGAGGTCATCTTTTAGCACACAAATTCCATCTCTCTCGAAGATGACATCTCCAGGAGAATCATCTTCTTTCAAGTACCTCATGATTATAGTCCGTTCTTCAAAAGATAGACTAAGGCAACTCCATCTGTCAAAGTCCTTGAAAGAAGGTGTAATTTCTCCTATCGGTCAATCTGGCCTTACATCGACCAAATCTTCTTCTTCAACCTCTCCCTCCTCAGGTTGTTCCCTTGAAAGTTGTTCTTCAGGAACTTCTACTACCAGAAGCTACTTTGGTTCGTCATCTGACACTTGTTTTACAGCTTCTCCAGTGCTTTTATGCCAGCCTTCTTTCCAAGCCACATCTCTGGATGGCTCTGTCAGATCCACCCATATGGTCTTTAGTTGCTCCCTCCAGATGACCTTTTCAGGTAGGGGGATATCCTTGTGAAGCCTCTGGGGTACAACTTCTGAAGGCATCACCAGGTCACTAAAGAAATGATGATTGTAGATGACCGCCATATCATACACACCCCACAGTCCATGTAGGTCTTGATTGTCTAGATCTTCCAGGGGGTGCCCTTGTTGATGGCTTCCATCATTGTCAACACTATGAAGATGCAATCCCCTAAACTAGCCTCTTCTTGAGGGACTTTCTTATTGTTGGAGGAGCGCTTCTAGGACCCCTGAAATTTTTATCTATGTCTTTGATTGCTCATTGTAGACATAGTGGTATTTTTGGGGCATCTCTGGCATCCTTCCTTTTATAGATTAGTGAAGTGTTGTCCAGTTCGACTGTGCAACAATTTAGCACCGTCATTTTCTGCTCCTATAGGTCGACGAATATTAGTGCCCAATTCTTTACATTCCTTGTGGGTGACACTACATATCTTGTTTCCTTTCTTCAAACTGCTACTTTCAGTTCCGCGGAATCTGCTGCCCTGTAGTCTTCGTTGTAGAGGAGGATGGCTAGATGTGTCGTTCCATTGAAGACCGACTGCAGATTGTCTGGGTGTAGAAATTCTTCCAGGAGGGTGGCACAGAGTACCTTGAATAGCTTTTACTCATGCCTTTCTCAAGAAGATCCCCCAGAATTGATCTATGGCAAGACATCTACCCTTGTTGTTATATAGTATGTCTGACCCAGGTAGATCGGCACTGAGGATATCTGCCAAGATGTAGATATCTATGCACATGATCCATGAGACTAAAGTCATGTCAATATCTTTCATCTTGCATGGTATAGGGGGAGCGACTCCAAGTGTTTCTGTTCTGGCTGGCGCACTCCGCTCCCTGGCGGGCTCATTCGTAAAGAAGGTTGCCATCCCTTCGTCCTCATCATCAGATGTTACTTCTTGCGCAAAAGGTGCCAGAGTTTCATATATGGTTGGCATGGCTTGGGCCACTTGTTCATCTTCCTTGTCTGACGGTTGTGTTGTGGCCACCTATTTTTCTACTTTTGAGGAAGTTTCTGCAGCCACATTGTCTTTGATATTACTTTCCTCGAAATTTTGGCCTAGCTTAGCGGCCGCCATCATTTCTAGAGTTGCATCCATCTTTCCATCATAGAGGTAGTCGTTATGCTCATGGTGTGTTTGGAATAGGAGGAACTCACTGCTCTCTTTGATTCTGACATCCAGTTCAGCTAGCATCTTATCGAGCTTTGTTGCCCCTGTCGCGTTGAATTTTGTGGTGATTTCTTCTCGATGGGCTACAACAATCTATTCTTCTAGTGTCATAGCATTTGTAGGTAGGGTTAATTGCTTCTCTATTGGTCTACCAATGCCTTCATTAGTTTCATCCCGACCTTCTTCAGGATTGCTATTGAGGTCAAGATCCCTCAACAATGTTGTTTTTTTGTTGTGTGTTTGTTGTTGGGGAAGCTCAATTGTTGAGGAGGCTTATTCTTTTTCGGCTTAGCTGTCGGTGCCATCTTTGCGTTGGTACTTTCTTCTTTCAGCATGCCTGCTCCAATTGCGGTTCCTCCTACATTGTTGTCGTCTTTGTCTTCGTGGCTGGAAGGGCTTGATGTGGAGCACGCTTGGCTTGCTGAGTGCTTTGCCTTCTTTTTCTTCCACCGATTCTCAATTTCTTCACATTCCTTCTCAAGCTTCTGGTGGTCCTCTTCTAGGTGTTGGCATTCATCCTCAAGGATAGCCATCGCCACATCATAGCCGTGATGTATATGCTTGTTGTTGGCTCGAATGGCGTACCTCTCATTTTGTAGGTCCTCCATTTCATTCTTCATCTCCTTCAACATTCCCATCATTATCCATTGGTTGCTTAAATCTTTTTGGATAAAGTCAGGGAGTGCTCTAGTCCTTTTGTCGAGGACCTATACCTGCGTTGTCAATGCAAACAAAGAAGAATAAATGTTTATATTTATTGTGTTAGTTTGATGCATGTGTTCCCACATGGCATCAAACCTTATACCTAATACACCCATGAAAGAAGGTGCATGTTGTATCTGCTGGTGTAGTTGTTGCTCCATGTGTGTTGTTGATGAGCTTCACATGGTTGGTTGTGGAGGGGGAGGAGGTGGACCTTGCTCTTTTTCCTGCTTCTTGTCCTATGGGTCCATGTCCGCTCCACGGATTTCTGGTTCCGATACAGCATGGGAGTCTTGTCCTTCTGGCTCAGCCTCTGGTTCTTCATCAGGCTACACGTTGGCTGATGTGCCTTCCTCTTTCTCTACCTATGTCTCTACTATAGTTGCTTCCTTGTGTAGCTCGAGAGGTGTAGGTTATACATTCCCCATTGGTTCTTATGGAAGGGGAGTCATAGGGGTGGGTTGTTCTACAACTGTTGTCTTTTTTGGTTGGTGATGCAGTTGCATCTGGTGTCTTTCTTTTCTTCAGTACTGCCAACTTCTTCCGCAACTCTATACTATTTTTCTCTTTCATTTCAGATAGGGTACTACTTTTCCCGACTGTAATTGCTAGTTCTGTGTTCGTGCCAGATCGCAGTGCCCTGGAATACATCTTTTCAATGTTGTATTGGGTCAGTCGTAGCTTGTAGGTATCTTAGAATGCCATCTCTGGAAGGGGAAGGAGCCTCTTTGACCCGCTTTTCCTAAAGTACAATTTCTCCCCCTTCCATGCTAGGATACCCGTACTGATGAGGGACTTGATGCCTATCCTTTGTTGTCCCTCCATTTCCTTATACTTTAGGACCTCTTCTGTGTCCATTAAGTATTCATCAATCTTCATTATCTGGCCACCCATGTAGTATGCAGAGTTCCTTTTTGCTTTCTCACCTACTTGCATTGATAAACATTCGATTAATATCTTTCTGATATTTACTGGCTTTTTGTTTATCATCAACCAAATTAGGAACATATCTCCCTTGATAACTTCCCATTTTTACCTCATATAAATTGTGTAGGCTGTAATTTTCTGCATTGTGTGAATGAAGTCCGAGGTGATCAGCAAGGCCTTTGAGTTCTTTGAGTTTTATTCCTCTTCTCCTGTCAGCTCTTCCCACGGTTGATTGCTATCATAGGTGACTGATTCCTTTTTGCTTGGGGCTGTGGAGCACTCTTTTGCTTCTTCCTCTGTCGCTGTAAATATCTTGTTCATTGCCTCCGAGATCATGTGAGACTCACATGGTAGTCTCACTTGTAGTTTATAATCCCCTCTGCCTGTCTTTCTTCTCTCAGTACTTGTGTTGACCTTTTTTTAGCAAATATCGGAACTCCACATTTAGCCTTTTGTAGGACGTTTCCTCAGGTGTGCACAAGGTGCGTAAGTTTGCACCTTCCAGGAATTTGACTACCCTGTCGTAGATTATCATCTTCTTGAAATGTTCTATGTCCAGATACCGAGTTGGGTTGAATTCCTTGTTTTGGTACATCTAGTCGTAGGTAGACTGGTGTACGAGCTTTCTTGGCACGAACGGGGTTCTCCAAATTCTGCATATGTCTCCCATGTGACTTCTTAGACCTTGCCTGCCTCCTTCTCATTTGGCTTTTTGGCAACTAATGGTTTCACCTTCTTGATACCCTTGGTTTCTTTGGGTGCAACTTTTCTTTTCTTACCCTTTACTCTACTCTCCAATTCCCCTAGATGATACTATGAGGTCTCTGTTTGCTCAGTTTATTCTGTTTCTTGTGTAGAGTCCTTCGGTGTCAGGTGACCCAATATTCTTTTATATTGTTCTAGCCTCAGCTGCAGCTCAACCCGTTTGGCCACTGGTAAACAAGCATTCTTCTTTAGCGTTGCTGTTAGGCTCACCACTATCTTCTCTGCCTCCTTCAGGGATGTTGCCTTCTTGTAGATGTAATCGTTGTTTGCTGTAGAAGACATTCTGCAGAGTTTTTACAATGGATTAGTTTATGGTTGATTTAATAGTCATTAATCTTCTTAGGGAAAATTATCAAGTTCAAGTATAGATATATATAGACAGATAGTGACTCGCAGTCTTGTTGGTGATTAAGGGACACCGAGGTCGCGAACCCTGAAAGAGATTGTGGTCGCGGTTGATTTAGAAAGAGATTGTGGTTGTGGTTGATTTAGCGATCACAGTCTTATTCTATGTATCGGGTAGGTCGTGGTCAATAGGACCGCGACTTCGAGTAGCACCATTCAACACCGCGACCCGTGGTGTGAACCTAAAGCTGAAGGCATTGAGCAAGCTCCACGATCAGGATAGTGCTTGATGAAGACACTACGGTCGTGGTTGTAATGGAAGAGGATTGTGACTCACGGTCTACTTAGTTCAACCATTCTGCTTCTCTTCTTCATCTATCGATTGGTGTCACAAGTCAATTGATTATAGACCTCCTTGTCAGTGGGCGGTTGCCCCTTTATTGGTATTTTTAGGGTTTTTAGTTACTATTCACAAATGATGTTTTTAGGGTTGTTTAGATATTGGAATAGCAAGAGAAAATGGTGGCGGCACTACAGATAGTCTCCTATCAGAATGAATCGGAAAAATTGAAAAACCACTAGAGGGGGTGAATAGGGTTTTATGATTATTTCAAAATAATTTTAACTGAAACAACCATAATTGAAATAACAAGAAGGAGACAAGGTGTTTAGAGTGGTTCCAACCTTAGAAAATACTAAGGCAGTCAATCCACTACCCGGTTGCTTACCCAACTGGGATTTTGAAAGTATTATTTTTATTACCTCTCAAGGAATTTACATAAAATACAATACTTTCTACACCCTTTGGACAGCCTTCACTTTGAAGTAGTTGCACCAACTTGAAGCAGCCTTCTTGAAGTAACTTCAAGCCCCCCCTTTAAGTAGCCTTCCTCTTTGAAGTAGCCTCCCATTGCAACAGCCTTCTAGAAGTAGTCCAAAGCCTCCTTCTTCACCAAGAAGATTAAGACCCTCTCCAATCCGCAGCCTCCAACCCTAGGAGTAGCAAGGAGAGTACAAGCAATAAGAGTGAACAAGAAAGAAAACAAGAAATTACAATTACCCTTTGATGCACAAGGCTTGATTTGCCTATATCAAGCATATAGATCTCCTAACCAATGAATATTGAAGTGTTGGTTTGGTGGTTAGAATATACTAGCCTACATGACAAGAATTTAGAGCAAGGAGAAGAATAGCCAACTGCAAGTGTTGCTCAATTGCTCAAAAATAGATTGCTAATGCAAGTGTATGCTTAAGGATTGCTCAGGTGTAGAATTAGTGAGTTTAGGTGTCCTAAGGCATGTCCTATTTATAGGAATGACCTACAAGTGCTTAAGGATGTTCTAGACATTTTCTATGGGGGTCTAAGTGCTTAACTAGTCGTTAGGTACACTTTAGTTGCTTTAGCAACGACTAGTTAATTAATTTTGAAAGTTGCTGTCAGAACTCATCTCGGTCAAAGTTTTGTCGACCGAGAGTCCTACTCGGTTGAGGGTTTGTCGACCGATAGACTCTCTGGAGCAAGTGTATGCAATGTTCATCTCCAACTACCAACTACCTTGTCAGCTGTGGCTATCGGCTACTTGGGTCTTTCTCGGTTGAGGAATTTGTCGACCGAGAGTGTCTCGGTCGAGGAATTTTTCGACCGAGAGTGTCTCGGTCGAGGATTTTGTCGACCGAGATTGACCATGTTTCAATGTTTCAATTAAAGTACTAAGTGTGTATATGAGTGTGCATATGTGACACTATTGAAGGGGATGACACATCTAAGTGTGGTGATTGGCTAGGGAAGATCTAACGCTTGATTTACATAATGTCTAAGTACTTGTACATTATATATTTGTACAAGTTTTACAATTGATTACATTTCTTGAAATTACAATAATTCAAGCATATAGATCTTCCATAATATTTGTCATCCACCTTATTCCTGCAACACTCAAGTAGGACGTTAGATCGACAAGAGTGAAATGTTTGCCATTATCAAAACAAAGGGATTAAATGATGTCCATTTAGCCAACAATCTCCCCCTTTTTGAAGATGACAAAAATTTCCAAAATATAAATCAATGAGTTGAGTTTCATACCTGAGATTTACTTTGTGATTTTTTTTTCTTGTTTATGAAATGTGTGCTTATTATTCCCAAAGAAGTATAGAACATGAAATCCAACTGCTTAGGGAATATAGCAACTTTTAATGTAAAGCCAAGAGATTTATGAAACTCATTGATTGAGTTTTTCAAGATTACCATTGTAAGATTTACCTTTATTTCTCCCCCTTTGTCATTTCAAATAGATGTCCATTAAAATAGGAAAAATCCCCCTTAAACCAAAGATGATATGATAAAGACATTTTTAAGAAGCGCAAATATCAAAGAAAACATCTTCTAAGGGAGTGATAAGTAGTTGCTTCCTTATTTTGTTAAAGTCATCTAGTGGAAGCGGTTTGGTAAAAATGTCAGCCAACTGATCTTCCGTATCAACATGATGAAGGGATACATGATTCTTAGAGATATGATCCCGTAAAAAGTGATGACGGATTTCAATATGTTTAGCTCGACTGTGTAAAATAGGATTGTGTGCTAAGTTTATAGCGCTTGTGATGTCACAAAATATAGGCGTGGAAGAAAACGTAAAACCATAATCGTTTAACACTTGTTGCATATAGAGTACTTGAGCATAACAAGATCCAGCTGCCATATATTCAGCTTCATTTGTAGAGAGGGCAACCGTATTTTGTTTCTTGTTAAACCAAGATACTAAGGCTCTTCCTAACAAGAAACAACCACCACTAGTGCTCTTGCGATCAAGTCGACATCCAGCATAGTCGACATCAGTATAAGCTTTAAAATCAAAGGATTGTCCTTTAGGATACCATAAACCATAACATGTAGTGTCGGCTAAATATCGAAAAATTCGTTTAACTGCTTGAAAATGAGAATGCATGGGTTGTGATTGAAATGGAGCACAAAGACCAACTGAAAACATGATGTCCCGTCTAGAAGCGGTTAAGTAAAGAAAACTGCCAATCATGGCTCTATATAAGGAATCATCAATAGGTTCCCCATCTTCATCCTTATCAATTTTAATGGAGGTAGCCATTGGAGTAGTAGCATGTTTGCACGAATCCATTCCAAAACATTTTAAGAGTTCTTTAGTATACTTTTCTTGGCTTATAAAAATCCTGGCAGGCGTTTGCTTAATTTGAAAACCAAGAAAGAAAGTTAGTTCACCCATGAGGCTCATTTCAAATTCTTTTTGCATAATGTCACTGAATTGTGTGCACAATGATTCATTTGAAGCTCCAAAAATAATGTCATCAACATATATTTGAACAACTAGAAAATCAGATGCATATGTTTTGAAAAATAAAGTAGAATCGAAATTTCCAATAGAGAAATCATTATCAAAAAGATATGTCTTGAGCCTTTCATACCAGTTCTGAGGTGCTTGTTTTACTCCATAAAGTGCTTTCTTAAGTTTGTAAACATAGTCATCTTTTTCTAGTATTTCAAAACCAAGTGGTTGGGCAACATACACTTCTTCTTGAATGATTCCATTTAGAAATGCACTTTTTACATCCATTTGGTAGAGTTTGATATTTTTGTGTGCAGCTATAGCTAGTAGCATTCTAATAGCTTCAAGTCTTGCTACTGGTGCATACGTGTCATCAATGTCTATTCCTTCTTGCTGATTATATCCTTGTGCTACTAACCTAGCTTTATTCCTTATTACTTCCCCTTCCTCATTTAAATTATTTCTAAAAACCCATTTAGTTCCAACAATGGTTTTATTTTGTGGTTTTGGAACTAAATCCCATACATATTTTTTAGTGAATTGGTTTAATTCTTCTTGAATTGCTATTATCCAATAGTCATCTTTAAGAGCTTCAGACACCTTCTTAGGTTCAATGATAGAAACAAAGTCCATGTTTGCAACGTCTTTAAAAGAAGAACGAGTTTTGACTTTATCATTAGGATTTCCAATAATTAATTCTTGAGGATGATCCTTAATGAGTCTAGGAGTAGATTGTGTCCCAGCTTGGTCATTACTTGGAGTATTTTTATCACTATCAGTTGGTATGGATAAATCTTCGAATTGATGAGTGAGATCAACTATTTCAAGATTTTCTGATTTGATTCTTCATGAAATGAAATATGTATTGATTCCTCAACCTTTCTAGAAATAGTGTTGTAGACTCTAAATGCTTTGCTAGGGGTAGAATATCCCAAAAAGAATGCTTTATGTGATTTAGAGTCAAACTTGTCTCTATCCTCTTTAGTGTTTACGATATAGCATGTTGATCCGAAGGTATGAAAATAGTCAACTCTAGGTTTCTTAGTATATATTATTTCATATGGTGTTTTCTTCAAATAGGAATGAACAATTTCTCTATTTAACACATAGCATGCTGTGTTTGCTGCTTCAACCCAAAACGTTTTAGGTGTATTGTGTTCGAGCATCATGGTTCTAGCCATATCTTGTAGTGATCGATTTTTCCTTTCAACTATGCCATTTTGTTGTGGAGTGAATGGAGCAAAAAAATTGTGAGTGTAGCCTTGAGATGTGCAAAATTCCTCAAATAAATGGTTTTCAAATTCTCCACCATGATCACTTCTAATGGTACATATTTTGTTTTGTAATAGATTTTCAATCTTGGAACAAAATTTTATGAAAACTTGAATAGTGTCATCTTTTTTTGCAAGAAAATGTACCCAAGTATATCTACTGTAATCATCAATAATAACAAAAAAATACCTTTTGCCACCAATAGATTGTGTCCGCATAGGTCCAAATAAATCCATATGAATCAGTTCTAGGGATCTACAGGTGCTAAGTACATGTTTGGGTTTAAATGAAGTTTTTGTTTGTTTACCCAAGGTACATGGTTCACAATTTTCAACTTGATCAAAAGACAAATTAGGCAAACCACGAACAAGATCATATTTAACTAGCTTTTTGATAACATGTGAACTAGCATGACCCAATTTTTTATGCCATAGTTGTAGAGAATTTTCATTTGCAAGTAAGCATTTTCCAACTACTGATTTCATAGAATTAGGTCTAAGAATATAGAGATTTCCAATTCTTTTTCCTTCATAAAAAACATTTGTAGTATTTTCTATTAATAACTTGAAGCAATTTTTGTTGAATAAAACATCATATCCACTGTCACATAATTGACTAACACTTATTAAATTATGGTGCAAACCATCAACGAGTAAAACATTTTTTATTTTGAGATTTGTACCAATGTTACCTATTCCAATGATTTTACCTTTACCATTATCTCCAAAGATAATTGTTCCACTATTCTTTTCCTCAAAAGTTTGAAATGCATCCTTGTTCCCGGTCATGTGTTTGGAACATCCACTATCGACTACCCAATCCTGCATTAAAATGTAGATTTTGCTACCCATGTGATGGTCTGGTATGGTTAGGAACATTTAATTACATACTAAATAGAAAATTTTGATTCAGAATTTCATTCGGTCGACAAAAGTTTGACCGACATCTCTTGTGGGTGACCAATTTGTCGATCGAGAAAGTTGCTGTTTTACAAATTAAAAAATGAATGGAAGCAGAAGTCTGCTCGGTCGACCACTTTTCGACCGATTTTTGCCCCGATCGAACATTTTTCGACCGAAGAGGTTACTGTTTTACTCAGGTTGTTGCTGTAGATTTTGATTTATCACAGGCATCTGGTCGGTCGACAAAAGTTCGACCGATTATATTCTCGATCGAGCAATACTTCGACTGAATATATTCTCAGTTCAAAAAATTAACATAATGCATGAGACTTTAAGTTTAGATAAGATAATATAATTTTCAAAAATGAGCATTGGATCATATCTCAACTAAATTTCATTCAAGTCTACTAAGTTTGGGGTTTTGGAACCCAAACCAACTCGGAATCCTTGTTCTTATAAGGGCATGAAAATGAGTAATGTCAAAGACGTAGACAAAAATGACAAGTAATAGAATCAATTTCATTTCTCTTTCTAGGAATTGTGTTCTTAGGTACAAACATAGTCTTAGTCTTGGATGCTTTAGTTCTTTTGGGTTTATTTTTCTTTGGATCATATCCTAATCCTCTTCTTCCATTGTAACTAGAGGAAATTTTCAGAATATTTTCAAAGATGTCATTACCTCTTAAATCATTTATTTTTCTTTGTAGCTTAGCAATGTCATCCATCTTCTTGTTTATCTCTTTCCTTGCTTGATCTAAATCAGAAAATAGAGAGTTTCTTTCTTGTACAACATTATCATAATCTAGATGGTTACATAGAATTGGTTGGGTCTGAAAATCATTTAGTTTAGCTAGCAAATCAACCTTTTCTTGAGAAAGAAGATCAAAATTTGTTTCTAGAGTAAGTAACTTTCTATTGCAGTCATTTAAAGATGTTTTTAAAGACAAATTCTCAAGATCAATGTTGTTCTTTTCAGAAGAGAGATCATTTAATCTAGCATATAATTCTTCATTTGTTTTGGTAGCCTTCCTTAGTTTCTTTTTACAGTCAACATATTTATCATGATTTTCTTGTAGACTAGCAATTAACTCTTCTTTAGGGAGATCAAGAAGGCTTACCTCTTGGGAATCTTCATCATCTTCTCTTGACATAAGACATTCCACCTTCTCTTCTCCACTTTCACTCTCACTTGACTCATCCCATGCAGCTTTATAAGCTTTTTCTCCCTTCTTTTTGTGTGAGCTTTTCTTTCCTTTCTTTGCTTTAGGGCATTCATTTTTTAGATGTCCTTTTTTTCCACACTCAAAACACCTGGGAGAAGAAGAAGAGCTAGAGATTTTGTTAGTTCTAAATCTTTTATATTTCTTACCATTTACAATTAAGGCTTCTTCTCCTTCTTCTTCACTTGACTCATCACTTTCCAGTGTGACAATTTTTGAAGCTTTTAGAGCCACATCTTTCTTTTTCCCTTGTTGAAGTTCACGTTCTCTTCTTTATTCCTCTTCTAGAGTTGCTTCATGAGCTTCTAGGTTGCCAATGAGTTGTTCCATCCTCAGTCGGGTGAGGTCATTTGCTTCTTCAATGGCCGTCACTTTGGGCTTGTATTTGGGAGGAAGTGATCTAAGAATGTTTGACACCTGATCTTCCTCACTAATCACTTTACCTAAGGCATTCAAACCATTTACAATAGAAGAGAATTTTGCATACATTTCACTAATAGATTCATTTTGATCCATACAGAACTGTTCAAATTTCTGTTTAAGCATTCCAATTTTTGAGTTCTTAACTTGCACAGTTCCTTCATAAGTTATGGAAAGTCTATGCCAAATTTCGTAGGCTGTTTCACAATTTGATATTCTATTAAATTCTCCAACTGAAATTGAAGAATAAAGTATACTTACAACCTTTGCATTCATTTGGGCAGACTTTACCGTATTGGTGTCCCAAGCTGCATATTCCTCTTGAGGAAGTTCGTAGGGAGTTGACACCATCCTCCATAGATCCCAACTAATCCCTTGGAAGTAAAATTGCATTCTCCTTTTCTATTAGGTGTAGTTAGTACCATTAAATGCAGGAGGCCTAGCCACAAGTGTCCCTTCAAGGTTGAGGTTGTTGAGCAACCCGTCACCCATTCTTCAAGACTTGGTTAGAGTTCCTTGAAGCCTGCTCTGATACCAATTGAAAAACCACTAGAGGGGGGGTGAATAGGGTTTTATGATTATTTCAAAATTATTTTAACTCAAACAACCACAATTGAAATAACAAGAAGGAGACAAGGTCTTTAGAGTGGTTCCAACCTTAGCAAATACTAAGACAGTCAATCCACTACCCGGTTGCTTACCCAACTGGGATCTTGAAAGTATTAATTTTATTACCTCTCAAGAAATTTACATAAAATACAATACTTTCTACACCCTTTGGACAGCCTTCACATAGAAGTAGTTGCACCAACTCAAAGCAGCCTTCTTGAAGTAACTTCAAGCTCCCCCTTGAAGTAGCCTTCCTCTTTGAAGTAGCCTCCCATTGCAACAACCTTCTAGAAGTAGTCCAAAGCCTCCTTCACCAAGAAGATTAAGACCCTCTCCAATCTGCAACCTCCAACCCTAGGAGTAGCAAGGAGAGTACAAGCAATAAGAGTGAACAAGAAAGAAAATAGGAAATTACAATTACCCTTTGATGCACAAGGCTTGATTTGCCTATATCAAGAATATAGATCTCCTAACCAATGAATATTGAAGTGTTGGTTTGGTGGTTAGATGATACTAGCCTAGAGGACACGAATTTAGAGCAAGGAGAAGAATAGCCAACTGCAAGTGTTGCTCAATTGCTCAAAACAGATTGCTAATGCAAGTGTATGCTTAAGGATTGCTCAAGTGTAGAATTAGTGAGTTTAGGTGTCCTAAGGCATGTCCTATTTATAGGAATGACCTATAAGTGCTTAAGGACGTTCTAGACACTTTCTAGGGGGTTCTAAGTGCTTAACTAGCCATTAGGTACACTTTAGTTGCTTTAGCAACGGCTAGTTAATTAATTCTGAAAGTTGCTATCAGAACTCATCTCGGTCGAAGTTTTGTCGACCGAGAGTCCTACTCAGTCGAGGGTTTGTCGACTGACAGACTCTCTGGAGCAAGTGTATGCAACGTTCATCTCCAACTACAAACGACCTTGTCAACTATGTCTAACGGCTACTTGGGTCTTTCTCGGTTGAGGAATTTGTCGACCGAGAGTGTCTCAGTCGAGGATTTTGTCGACCGAGATTGACCCTGTTTCAATGTTTCAATTAAAGTACTAAGTGTGTATATGAGTGTGCATATGTGACACTATTGAAGGGGATGGCCCATCTATGTGTGATGATTGGCTAGGGAAGATCTAACACTTGATTTACATAATTTCTAAGTACTTTTACATTATATATTTGTACAAGTTTTACAATTGATTACATTTCATGAAATTACAATAATTCAAGCATATAGATCTTCCATAATATTTGTCATCCACCTTATTCCTGCAACACTCAAGTAGCATGTTAGATCGATAAGAGTGAAATGTTTGTCATTATCAAAACAAAGGGATTAAATGATGTCCATTTAGCCAACAAAAACAACATAGCGCATGAGGTGAAATCAGTGGCGACACGGTGAGTTGAAATCATAAAACGGTGGTAAGAAGGGCTAAAATAGGGGATTCTTGTTACCTATTTGTCAGATGAGATGGAAAAATCATAGAACGTTGGCGCGGCAGGTCATCGGTCGCAGCGGAGCGGTTCTTCAGAGAAGTACGGTTTAACTTAGACCCAGGAAAGTGAGAAGCAATAAGAGTCCGAGAAACTGGGGTTTTAGAATATATAGTAGTGTGACCACAACCCTTCGATCATAAGGAATGGCCGCGACCGTGGTGTACTCAAAGCATGACCATGGGTCACAGTCTCTTCTATTCTAAGGGATACATCGGGTCATAGTCGAGGTGACTAATCATGGGCACCGCAGGACACGGTCTTGCGTGATGCAAGGTATACCACGACCGCGATCCAGACCGCTGACAGAGAACTTGATCAAAACAAATCTTGTTTCTCATTAATTACTCAAAAAAGAAGATAAATATGTACAAACCATTAAGGGAGAAGAAAACCAACCAAACTAAAGGTAGAGAAAAACAAAGTTAAAAGAGATAACAAAACTTCAGTTGCCTCCCAAGAAGTGCTTGATTTAAAGTCTCCAGATAGACTTCATGGTAATTCATTCCTTGGGTTTCTCAATTGGGTGTGGCAACTCCTCATTCCTTTTCTCAGGTGATTGGTTGGGTTCCTCGAAACTTATTTCAGGCCTTCACACAAAAGCCTCATCCTCATAAAATCTTTTTGCCCAATGGCCATTGACCTTAAAATTTCCTATTTTGCCCCCTTGAATCTCCATCATTCCTGATGGGTAGATCTGCACCATAGAGAAGGGGCCAGACCATCTTGTTCTAAGTTTTCCAAGAAAGAGCCTGATTCTTGAATTGAAGAGAAGCACTTTATCACCTTCACGAACATCCTTTTCCTTTAGGTGGGCATCATGACACACCTTAGTTATTTGTTTGTAAATTTTCACGTTCTCTTAAGCATGCAACCTCAGCTCCTCGAGCTCCTGTAACTATAAGAATCTTTTCTGTCCTGCCTTCTCCAAGTCCATATTTAGAAACATGATTGCCCAAAGGGATTTTTGCTCGAGCTCCAAAGGTAGATGGCAGGACTTACCATATATTAATATGTACGGCGTCGTGCCTATTGGTGTTTTATAAGCTGTCCTATAAGCCCACAAAGCATCATCGAGTTTCATTAACCAGTCCTTTCGAGTGCGGATGACCATTTTCTCCAAAATCTGCTTAATCTTCCTGTTGGATACCTCTATTTGTCCCGAGGCTTGAGGATGATAGGGTGTAGCAACTTTGTGCTTTACCCCATACTTCTTTAATAGTGCCTCAAATTGCTTTTCTCAAAAATGTGATCCTCCATCGCTTATGACAGTGCGAGGGACTCTGAAGCATGGGAAAATGATCTTCTCGAACAGCTTGAACACAACTTTAGAATCGCAAGTTTGGGTTGCTACTGTCACTACCCACTTTGACATGTAGTCCACGGCAACTAGGATATACTGGTATCCTTTTGATGATGGGAAATGACCCATATAGTCTATTCCCTAGACATCAAAGATTTCCACTTCCACCCATTCGGGCATAGGCATCTCACTTCTCTTACTAATATTTCCAGTAAGTTGGCATTCCTTGCATGCCTTGACAAAAGATGTTGCGTCCTTGAACAGGGTGGGTCAGTAAAACCTAGATCGGAGAACTTTTGCAGCCGTTCTTTCTCCACGATGATGTCCTCCATACAATGAAGAATGCCATTCTTTTAGGATTGACGAAACTTCTTACTCCGGTATACACCTTCGATACAGATTGTCAGAACACCTCTTAAATAGTAGTGGGTCCTCCCAGTAATAGTTCTTAACATCATAGAAAAGTTTTTTCTTCTGGTTGTATGTTATGTCAGGCGGCAACTGGCCACAAGCTAGATAGGTATAGATATTTGCAAACCAGGGCAAACTCTACTCATCAGACTGAGCCATCAATAGGGCTTCATCAATATAATTGTCGTTCACGGGTAACTGATTCTCTTGATCAAAAACTATTATAGACAAGTGGTCTGCGACCAGATTTTCTTTTCCTTTCTTATCAATGATTTCATTATCAAATTCTTGCAATAGCAGGGCCCACCTTAGCAGTCTTGGCTTGGTGTCCTTCTTTTACATGAGATAATGTATATCACCGTGGTCATTATATACTTTAACCTTGGCTCCTATAAGGTATGATCGGAATTTATCAAATGCGAAAACAATCGCTAACATCTCCTTCTCAATACTGGTTTAGTTCACTTGGGCTTCATCCAACGTACGACTAGCATAACATATGACATGGTGCTTCCTATCTTTCTTTTGTCCTAGGACTGCACCTATGGCGTAGTCACTAGCGTCACACATTATTTCAAAAGGTAGCTCCCAATCTAGAGCTTGCATGATAGGTGTAGAGGTTAAATCCTCCTTTAGGGTGTCAAAAGCTTTTGAACATTCATCATTGAACTCAAAAACTACGTCCTTAATCAGCAAATTTGAAAGGGGCTTCAAAATTTTCAAAAAATCCTTGATGAGCCTCCTGTAGTATCTAGCATGGCCCAAAAAACTTCTTACCTCAGTCATGGATTTTAGTGTAGGGAGTTTGGAGATGGCTTCAATCTTGCTCAGATCCACCTCGATGCCTTTCTTGGAGATTTTGTGTCCTAGGACAATGCCACTCTGAACCATAAAGTGGCATTTTTCCCAGTTTAGGACCAGATGTTTCTCCTCGGATCATTGTAGAACTAAAGAAAAATTTCTTAGGCAAGCATCGAAGTCAGTTTTGTAAACTAAGAAGTTATCCATAAACACTTCAACTATGTCTTCTAAGAAGTCTGAGAACATGTAAATCATGCAACGTTGGAAAGTTGCAGGAGCATTGCGTAGGCTAAAAGGCATCCTTTTGAAGGCATACATGCTATAGATGCATGTAAACGTCGTCTTCTCCTGATCATCAGGGTGGATCAGAACTTGACATAATCTTGAATATCCATCTAAGAAGCAAAAGTAATCATGGTGGGCAATTCTTTCTAGGACTTGGTCAATAAATGATAAGGGAAAATGGTCTGTCTTTGTGGCTGAATTTAGTTTTCTGTAATATATGCACATTATCCAACCTATGACTGTTCTTGTGGTGACTTCTTCACCATTATCTCCCCTCACTACCGTCATCCCACCCTTCTTAGGTACCACATGAATGAGGATCACCCAGTTGCTGTCACTTATTGGGTATATAATCCCCACATCACGTAGCTTCAATATTTCCTTCTTGACTACTTCCTTCAACATTTGGTTCAATTTCCTTTGAGGTTGCACCAATGGTCTCGCCGATTCTTCTAAATTTATCTTGTGCATACATAGGGTTGGGTTAAGTCCTGTGATGTCCTCAATCGAATATTTGATTGCTCTTTTATGCTCCCTCAGCTCTTCCGGTAGTTTTTCCTATTGCTCTTCGGTGAGGGTAGCATTGATGATGAATGGATTCCTTCCCTCGTCATCCAACAAATCGTACTTCAACTCTTTTGGTAGTGACTTTAGTTCCAGCTTTGGCCTTGGAGCTTCTAGCTCTTCGTTTGACTGTTCCAAAGAATCGTACTTCACTATCTCTATCACTTCTTCATCATCATTGAGACTTTCTTCACCTTGGTTAAGGTAATCTAGTATCTCAACCACTTAGGGGTCTTCTATCAAAGGATTCAGGTTGTTCAGGGCTCTCATCAGTGGGTCCGCAATGGCCTTTTCTTCTTAAATCTCTTCACAATACCGGTTATAGATGTCCATGAAGTACACTGACTCTGAATGAGACAGTCCCTTCATGTCATCCTTCACTTTGATGTCTATGTGGTCACTTCCAACTCAGAGAGTTATGATGCCTTCAGTGACATTTATCAAAGCTCTCCCAATTGCTATAAAAGGTCATCTAAATATCACCTGACACTTCGGGTCCTCCACATTGTCTATCAAAATGATGTCACAAGGTATGAAGAATCGTTCCACACGGATCAAGACATCCTCCACTATACCAATAGGTCTTTTAAATGTGTGATCTTCTAGTTCAATCCTCATACTTGTCTTGAGCATGTCGGTCAATCCCAATCTTTGTGCTAAACTTAGGGGCATCAGACTTATGCTAGCTCCCAAACCTGCTAGACCCTTCCTTTCAACGTTGTCACCCATGCACAAAGGGATGTTGAAAGCTCTTGGGTCTTTCTTCTTAGTTGGCAGTTCAGCTTGAATAAAAGCACTAGACATGTTTTCCAGGTGTACCATTTTGATGTGGTTTCCTCTCCTTCTCTTCATGATAACATCCTTGAAAATCTTAGCGTATGTGGGCATATCCTCAAAAGCATCAAGAAAGGTGACATGTATATGCAATTTCTTCATTGCTTCCATGACTTTTTCGTATATTTTCTTCAAGTGTGCCTTGATAAGCTTGTACGAGAATGGAATTCTTGGGGCATATTGTTGGGTAAATGGACATCTATAAATCCCTTTGTTTTGATTATGACAAAAATTTCATTCTTATTAATCTAACGAGCTACTTGAGTGTGCAGGATTACAAAGCAACAAGGGAAAATCCACAAGTTTACATATTTATATTTTCATGCAATGTAATCACTGTTGTAAAAACTTGTACAAAAATATAATGTACAAGTACTTAGAATTGCATGTAAATCAAGTGTTAGATTCTCCCTAGCTAAACACGACAGTTAGACAAGTCATTCCATTCAAATAAAGATCACATAAGCACACTCATACATATAATTACTGCCTAAATTGAAACATTGAAACAGGATCAATCTCGGTCGACAAACTCCTCGACCGAGACACTCTCGGTCGACAAAATCCTCGACCGAGAAAGATCCAAAGTAGCCGTTAGACACAACAGACAAGTTAGTTGGCAGTTGGAGAAAGACGTTGCAAATCACTTGTTCCAGAGTGCCTGTCGGTCGACAAAAGTTCGACCGAGTAGGTGTCTCGGTCGACCATTCCTCGACCGAGATTGTCTCTGACAGCAACTGCAGAATTAATTAATTAGCCATTGTTAAAGCAACAACTTTGTACCTAACGGCTAGTTAAGCACTTAGAAACCCCTAGAAGTTGTCTAGAACGTCCTTAAGCATCCTTAGGCCATTCCTATAAATAGGACAAGCCATAGGACACTCAAACTCACTTGTTTTACACTTGCTACACTTGAGAAATCCTTGAGCATACTTTGTGCAATCTGTTTGTAAGCAATTTGAGCATTGTGACAATTGGCCATTTCATTCCTTAGCTCATAATTCGTGTCCTATAGGCTAGTATCTCCTACCCACTGCAATCACAAGGTCACATACTTGGTTAGGAGATCTATACGCTTGATCTAGGCAAATCAAGCCTTGGGCTATAAAGGATAAGTTGTAATTTCCTTTTTCTTTCTTGTTCCCTATTATTGTTTGTACTCTCCTTGCTACTCCTAGGTTGGAGGCTGCGGATTGGAGAGGGTGAAGATCTTCTTGGCGAAAAAGGAGACTTTGAGCTACTTCAGAAGGCTGGTGCAACGGGAGGTTACTTCTAGAGAGGAAGGCTACTTCAAGGGGGAGCTTGGAGTTACTTCAAAGAAGGCTACCTCAAAGTTGGTGCACCTACTTCAAGTGAAGGTTGTTCAAAGGGTGTAAAGGAAAGTATTGTATTTTGTATAAATCCTCGAGAGGTAATAAAATAAATACTTTCAAATCCCGGTTGGGTAACAACCGGGTAGTGGACTGACAACTATAGTATTTGCTATAGTTAGAACCACTCTAAACACCTGTCTCTTTCTTCCAATTTCAATTGTGGTTGTTTAAATTCAATAAATTGTTAAAATAATTCAAAAACTCTATTCACTCCCCTCTAGTAGTTTTTCAATTGGTATCAGAGCAGGCTTCAAGGAACCCTAACAAGGTCTTGAAGAATGGAGGGTAGTGGTGATTACAATCACAACAAAAGGTGCTGCTTGGACAAAACTACAACATGTTGCAATTGGTGCTTAGGTATAAGACACCCAACAACTGGATGCCCATGGATATCTAAGAAGGAAGATGAGAACAAAGATTGTCTCATTGCTACAACTAGCGAGGAAGAAGAAGAAGAGGTAAGTCTTTTTGATTTATCTAAAGAAGAACTAGTTGCTAGCCTTGAAGAAACACATATTAAATATGTTGAATTCAAGAAGAAATTAAAGAAATCAAATAAAGCAAATGATGAATTACATGCTAAGCTTCTTTCTATTACATCCGAAAACGAAGATCTTAAAAATATCATTGAAGATCATGATATTGAGATAAAATCTATAGAGGCAAATTGTAATCTACTTTCTTTAGAGAAGAATAATTTGCAAAGACAGGTGAATGATCTTAAAAAACAACCCATTTTATGCAACCATCTAGATTATGATTCTATTGTCAAAAAAAAAAATTCATTGTCATCTAATCTAGATCAAGCAAAACTAGATATCAAGAAGAGAATGGAAGAGATTGCCAAGTTACAACAAAAAGTTAGTAATTTGAATAATAATGGCATTCTTGATCAAATCTTAGATAATTCCTATCATCAAATTGGGAGAAGAGGACTAGGTTATAAGCCTAAAGGAAAGTCCTATCAACCTAGTTGGAGAAAGTCACAAACCCATCAATCTATATATGTACCTAAAGGAACAAATACATTTGTACCAAAGAACAACCTAGAACAAAACCATAGAAAAAGACTTGAGGTTGGTTCTATATGTTGCCATTATTGCTTACGTCTTGGACATTACTCTTTTTCATGTCCTTATAAGAGAAAAGATGTCGAGTTAGTTTGGGTTCCTAAACCTCCAAACTAAACAAATAAGATTTAGTTGAGATATGACCAGAGACATTAGTTGCATATTTCTATGTCTATCTCAACTCAACATAATGAGATTACAAATAAATGTAAGTATCTAAATAGTTAACTTACATAATTATGTTTTATTAACAGTTCCAGGAATCTTGTCGGTCGAAAAACTGTCGACCGAAAGACCATCGGTCGAACAATTGTCGACCGAGCACATCACTGTTCTCCAGTCTACTACAAAATTGCTGCATTTATTTTAATCCGATGAAATTGCTATCTACTTATGATTGATGACTGGATATATTTTTGGAAATCATCTCTACAAATTTAAATGAAATTAATATTAGTTTATTCCCTGGATGATTTAAGTTTAAACTGAAATTATGCTTAGTTCAATGAAAAGAAAATTCCTATTTTCACATGATTGTTCCTAAAAGTATCTTCTGATCTATTCATATACAAATCATGTGATGGAATCATCATTATATGATGTTATTGTTACACCATGGATATGCTTTCATTACTGGGTGCGCATAAATAGTGAAAATTGTATGGATCCATGAAAATATATAGGCAAGCAAAATGATCTATTGGTTATATGCAACACATAAAGATAAAAATCTCTAAATTAGTATCTTTGAAGATTTGAGATAATTAATTGTGCCTTCATTTAAGTATCATATTAAGTATTATGCTTCAACTTGACATTTAATCAAATTTTATGCAGATATTATACTCAATATATTCAATCTAAAAATCTGCAAAATTTGCCTCTTGGTCAAAATAAAATTTGACCAAGGGGCGCTATGGTCGTAGTCAAATTCGACCTAAAATAAGTTTGACATAATAACTATTTGGATATCATTTTATGATTAAAAGTATAATTAATTTATGATCACAACTTGTCCCAATATTGTCAATAATAAACACAATATTACTCCTTAGAAAATCTATATATATGCTCTACAAATATAGTCTATCATTTACATTAAAAATCAGCTTCAAATTCGTACTCAGTAAGTCTGTCGGTCGACGAACTCTTCGACCGAAAACCTTTCGGTCAGCCCCCCTCTCTCGACCGACAGAATCTAGACAGACTTAGTATCGGACACACTTTCGATCGACAAATGTTCGACCGAGACAATGTCGGTCGACAATTGTTCGATCGAGAATTAGCCGTTGGATATGACCGTTGTAAATCGACCGTTATGACCGTTTATGAGCGTTATATGACCGTTGTAAATCTTACCATTGGGGAGCCGAGTGGCGCGTCTGCAACATGACCGTTGCGGACGCTCGGTCGACGAATCTTCGACCGACCAGGTCGCTGGATTGTTATAAAAGGAACCAAAAACGGGTCACTTCCTCACACTTGCATACTCTTGCTTCCATAGGCTCTCTCTAGTGATTTTTTGTGCAACTCTTTAGCATCCTCATCCACAAGCCATCCTTGCTTCTTCTCCACCTTCAAGCAACACAATGGCCTCATCATCTGCTCGTGGAAAGAAGAAGGTCGCTGGCAGGAAAGGAAGGGAAGCTCGGGAAGCTACTCCACCACTGACGATCATCAACGACATTGCCTTCGTCGATGGAGATGTTGGTGATCGATATCTACGGCTTTCCTCCAAATCTCCTCTCCCACGACGACCAGTTGAAGTTATGGACTTCCTCAACATCGTTGACTTGGAGGACCTTTTCGAGGTGCAAAAGCTAAAAGAATTCATCAACCCTTCTTTCCCTTCCTATTCCATCAAGGTAGTGAATGAATTCTATGCTAACCTCATCTCCCACTCTGAAAATGAAACCATCTTCTTCTATACTATGGTTAATGGGCATAGCTTCCGATTTACTGAAGGAGATATTCTTGACATGCTAGATATTGACATAGATGAATATCAAGACACCCTTGATCTTACCTCTGGAAACCCACTTAATCAATTTTCCCAAGATGACCATACCGTTAGTCTTAGTGACATCAAAAGGACCATTTTTCAATCCAATACAACCTGTCACGAAGATAGAGGCACATATTATG
Organism: Alisma plantago-aquatica; assembly: GCA_963693085.1. Taxonomy (NCBI): domain Eukaryota; kingdom Viridiplantae; phylum Streptophyta; class Magnoliopsida; order Alismatales; family Alismataceae; genus Alisma; species Alisma plantago-aquatica. The sequence goes on along the minus strand of OY856411.1, from coordinate 317,031,643 downwards.
CTATAAATCTCAAACCAGCTGCTAGGATTGTAAACCTTATTGTTTCAACAAATATACATCCTAGAGCCAATAAGTCTGAAGTTCCTATTTTTCGTATGTGTCTAATATATGCCATTATCCAACGTATTCCCACAAATTTTATCCGCATCATTCTTAAAAACATGCTTGAGTTTTCTGGCAATCCTCCATATGCCGATTTTGTATGCCAAATTACTCAACATTTCCTTAAGATCCAACTTGAGGATATGGGATATACATGGGAGCGTAGACCACAAAAAATAAGTAAGAATACCGTAGAAAAAATGGGAATTGATTTTGGTCATAAAAGGGCTAGAGTAGAAGGAGAAACATCTCATCAAGACATACCACCACATCCTCCTCCTACTAACCTATCACATGATCCCATTCAAAACACTCTTACTTATATTGCTGGCTCCCAATATCACCTTAGCAGACAACTGGACTATAACCATCATGCCATGACTTATATAAACCAAAGAATGCAAACCCTTTCACCAAACCAACCTGATGAATATCCATATTCTTTAAATCCTGGCATGCTCAATCCATACAATCCTTCGTACAACTATTATCAAACTCCACCTCCACCATCTATGGATCTTACGCACACTCAGTTTTCATCCATGCAACTGCAAGATATTGCCGCTCATTTCCGATTTGACAGAGTTCCTACATTCTTGGAAGCATATGCTTTAATTAAGACAGGTGCTCTGGATTGGCAAATCTTGGTCCACTATTATGGAGCTGAGCCTTTTCTTGGGAAAGACCCTGACATTGATGTAATTCTTAAGTCTTTCCAGTAAGTGTTGGAGTTATATTAATTGTAATGATATCTTTTGAGTGATTGTAATAACTGGGTCATCTCTATATGATGTGTCTATCTTTCTATGCTTGTAATACATGCTTTTAATGAAATTGGTCATCTTTACTTGATTCCAATGGATATTTTTCTAAAGAGCATATGAGACATCTTCAAAATATGGATTATAAGATCATCATTGTAGAGCATACAAAATAAGGGGAGTAATAAAAAAAATAAAAAAAATGCAACCTTTAAAATTGTGGCTAAATTGACAAGGATCTATGACACAATTACTTAAAACAGTTATGAAACAAATCCAGACACATTCTCGGTCGAGAAACTGTTTGACCGAGAACACTATCGGTCGAGAGATCGTCGACCGAGCAGGTTTTTGTTGTCAAGTCTGCAATAAATCTGAATATATTTGCTAATCAATGAATTTTTTAAACCAAGAATCATGTTTCCCTTCATCATGTTGATACGGAAGATAAATTGGCTGATATTTTTACAAAACCGCTTCCACTAGATCAATTTAAAAAAATTAGGAAGCAATTCCCTATCACTCCTTTGGAAGATGTTTTCTTTGATATTTGTGCTACTTAAACAAAAACTCTTATTTTGGCTTTTAAATGGACATCTTTTCATTAGAATTGATGAGACATCTAATTAAGGGGGAGTTTTTATTTCTAAACGGATATCTTTTTGAAATGACAAAGGGGGAGAAATAAATATAAAACTAAAACTTAGAAAAACTCAATCAATGAATTTCATAAATAAACTCTTGGCTTTACATTGAAAGTTGCTATATTCCCTAGTGAATTGGATTTCATGTTCCATAATTCAAGGGGAATAATAAGCACACATTTTATAAACAAGAGGAAAAGCTACAAAAGGTAATCTAAAGGTATGAAACTCATATGGTTTATATTTCCTTTATTTTTATATTTTGGAAATGTTTGTCATCTTCAAAAAGGGGGAGATTGTTGGCTAAATGGACATCTATAAATCCCTTTGTTTTGATTATGACAAACATTTCATTCTTATTAATCTAACGAGCTACTTGAGTGTGCAGGATGACAAAGCAATAAGGGAAAATCCACAAGCTTACATATTTATATTTTCATGCAATGTAATCACTGTTGTAAAAACTTGTACAAAAATATAATGTACAAGTACTTAGAATTGCATGTAAATCAAGCGTTAGATTCTCCCTAGCTAAACACCACAGTTAGACAAGTCATTCCATTCAAATAAAGATCACATAAGCACACTCATACATATAATTAGTGCCTAAATTGAAACATTGAAACAGGATCAATCTCGGTCGACAAACTCCTCGACCGAGACACTCTCGGTCGACAAACTCCTCGACCGAGAAAGATCCAAAGTAGCCGTTAGACACAACAGACAAGTTAGTTGGCAGTTGGAGAAAGACGTTGCAAATCACTTGTTCCAGAGTGCCTGTCGGTCGACAAAAGTTCGACCGAGTAGGTGTCTCAGTCGACCATTCCTCCACCGAGATTGTCTCTGACAGCAACTGCAAAATTAATTAATTAGCCGTTGTTAAAGCAACAACATTGTACCTAACGGCTAGTTAAGCACTTAGAAACCCCTAGAAGTTGTCTAGAACGTCCTTAAGCATCCTTAGGACATTCCTATAAATAGGACAAGCCATAGGACACTCAAACTCACTTGTTTTACACTTGCTACACTTGAGAAATCCTTGAGCATACTTTGTGCAATCTGTTTGTAAGCAATTTGAGCATTGTGACAATTGGCCATTTCATTCCTTAGCTCATAATTCGTGTCCTATAGGCTAGTATCTCCTACCCACTGCAATCACAAGGTCACATACTTGGTTAGGAGATCTATACGCTTGATCTAGGCAAATCAAGCCTTGGGCTATAAAGGATAAGTTGTAATTTCCTTTTTTCTTTCTTGTTCCCTATTATTGTTTGTACTCTCCTTGCTACTCCTAGGTTGGAGGCTGTGGATTGGAGAGGGTGAAGATCTTCTTGGCGAAGAAGGAGACTTTGAGCTACTTCAGAAGGCTGGTGCAACGGGAGGTTACTTCTAGAGAGGAAGGCTACTTCAAGGGGGAGCTTGGAGTTACTTCAAAGAAGGCTACCTCAAAGTTGGTGCACCTACTTCAAGTGAAGGCTGTTCAAAGGGTGTAAAGGAAAGTATTGTATTTTGTATAAATCCTCGAGAGGTAATAAAATAAATACTTTCAAATCCCGGTTGGGTAAGCAACCGGGTAGTGGACTGACAACTATAGTATTTGCTATAGTTGGAACCACTCTAAACACCTGTCTCTTTCTTCCAATTTCAATTGTGGTTGTTTAAATTCAATAAATTGTTAAAATAATTCAAAAACTCTATTCACCCCCCCTCTAGTAGTTTTTCACATATGTGCTTTTCTTCGTAAAGATTTCTTCAAGGGGATCTGGATCCCTAGCTTCTCCACTTTTCTCACAACTTTCTTCAGTAGGCCTCCCCTTTTAGCAAACTTCTCAGAAGAGACCACTTTTGGGTCACGGTCCTTCCTCTTTTCCATCCTCATTCTCGTCCCTAGTTCTAGAGTTCATCAGCGTCCTCCCAGATCAGAGGGTAGCCATTTTTGCAGTCTCTGTATTTGACAGAATCTTTCCTGAGGGATACTTTACTAATTCTGCCAATTGTGCGAGCTATTGGTCTATTTGGCATCGATGTGTCTTCATATCTACCATCTGGACTTGCATAGTCATTAGGACGCCAGAATTGGCTAGGGCACTCTGTGCTAGTTGATCGTTCACAGTAGCTTGCATGTTAGCAAAATCGAATAGTTGAGTTACTAAGTCAGGTTGGCTATTATCTTTCCCCTACCCCTATCCTTGGCCTTGGCCTTGGCCTTGACTTGGCCCTTGGCTAGGTCCTACTCCTTGGCGAGTCTGGTTCTTACCTTGTGATGAGTAGTTATTCTTATTGGTTTGATAATTGGTTGTTTAAGTATACCGCGGTTGTCCGCCCCTCTTTTTGAATCTTGGCGGTGGATTTTTTGAATTGCTCAGCTTGTGTGAATTCTTAGTTGCGTCCTTTTTTCCATAGCTAAAACTAGGGTGGTCTGGCCTCTTAAAGTTGGTGTAGGAAACATTCTGTCTTCACTTTCCTCTGGCTTCACTTTCCTCTGGCTGGGTGTAGATACAATTATTAACCCCATGTCCTCCTTTTCTGCAAGTGACACACTTCATGACTTTCTCGATATGCTTCTTGCCCTTGCCTCCAGTATCTTTTAGCTGTTTCACATTAGTTGCTTTTTTCTAAATTTGAGCTATTATAGTTTCTAATGCCTTGGCTTTCAGGGATGGTCCTTCAGATCCTACCTTCTTCAATGGCCCTCTGTCATTCCTATCATAGTCTATGCCTACTTGAAGCGCATCCATGTTTTCTATTATCTTCATATTTTTGCTTGGCTTTTTCCCCAAGAAATCACTACTTGTGGCAGCATTCAATGAAGTCCTTTCTGTATGAGTCAAACCATTATAGAAAGTGGTCACTAGGAACCCCTTACGATAGTTGTGGTGTGGGAAATCCCTAAGGTACTCTTGGAAACACTCCCTTGCTTCATGCAAGTTCTCTCCTAGATATTGTGAAAAAGATGTAATCTTCTGCATGCTACAGATCATCCTCTCAGTAGGATAAAACTTAGTAACAAAGGCATCCGCCGGGGGTCTCCACCCATCTATGGACATGTGGGGTAGATTTAGATACAAAGATAGAGCCTTGTGTTCTAAAGAGAAGTTGAAACCCTTACAATAAATCACCTCTTATGGGACACCCCTCATCTTAATGGTATCACAAATGCTCTTAAAAGCATCGAGATGATGGTACGAGTTTTCCCTTAAGTTTTTGTGAAAATGTTTGTTCTGTATCATAGATATGATAGCTAGTTTTAGCTCAGAGTTTGATGCGTTAAGGTTCGGTACGATGATCATACATCTTGATTCGTTGGCCCTTATTGCTACCAACTCATGAAGGGTCTTCCCTTCCTCGTCATCCTCGATATCGCTATCCCTACGGTTGCAATTTCTTTTCACCTCACGCTCATAGTTGTTATGGTTTCTTCTATGCCTGAGGCGATGATGACGTTTCTCATAGTGAAGGTCATCCTCTCGATGATTATAACGACCCTACTTCCTTGTAACCACCCAATCAAGGGAGACCAAGAGGTCAGAGGTGTTATCTCAAAATCTGGGATCAATGGTTTTGCAAATAATCAGAAATAATTACCAAATTCTACTAAACTAAAAAGGAAAGTTGGAATAAAAAATTAAACTTTTGTATACCTTGTCAAAATAGGATCTAAGACTTCTATCCGTAGTAGAAATTTAACTATCTAATCCTCCTTGGAATAGTTAACTTTATCTTCACAGGTTTCATTTTACTTTTTGTCCATTTTCAAATAATACATAAAATGCCAACAAACCAAGACGTCGGTCAGCATAAATGAATATGTCGGTATGTGGGGACAAACAAAACATTTCACATAAGATCTAACAACATAATCACATCAATTAGTTGTTAACAATGCAAAATTACATTTTCATCATGACTCCTCAATCATTTTTACCACCTCTGGGATACCTCTAGGGTTAAGTCCTTGCAAGTGACTTTAAAGATACCTTCTCCATCATGAGCTTGGTACCTAGGGTCACCTCTCTGGCTGCCCTGTGGTTTTCCCTTCGGGTCTTGACCACCTTGACCTTCCCTCCAGGGCTTGGTCCATTATCTTACATCCAGAGGGGTAAGTAGGTTCGAGCGAGTCACACACATATATAAATTGTGATAATCATATTCATTTTAAGGATTGCAGTAATGAAACATCCAAGTAGTTTAATTGTATTGCAATCGATAAAGCCTCGAGAAATAACGGGAAGCATAAAGTGTGTACTCATAATTAACCACATACCTGATCCAGAGCAACTTGATGTCCAAGCAAGAATAATCTTAGAATAATCAATCAAGCAATCAATCAGTGATCTTGAAATTAATGCATAACACCCAAGTGTCATTATTTTATCCAAAACATTTTTAACATTGACTTGGGTCCTACCTTAGGGTTTCTAGGCTAACTTTAGGATTTTATTAGGATTTCATCCTCCATAATTCATTTATCACTTTGAATGCTCTTTTGATCCATAAACCATAATTTCAACATCATAGGCATGATTGAATTCCAACTAGATCAAATATATTTCTTTTACACTAAAACCACCATGTTTATCCTTTAAATTCATGTCAATTATCATGTTCGGGTTCTTTTGAATTGAAAACTCTTATTTCATCAAAGATTTATAGTTCGATTCAAAAATGAACCCTAATTACCATATTTGACATCTTCTAGGTTAGCAAACCCTAATTTATCATTAATTCTACTTTTATACACTAAAAAACCCTAATTAAGCAAACTATTGGTTATCAAACTCAAATCAGATTCATATCTCCCCTTTTTAAGTCAAAATGCTAAACTTTAATTAATAACATCAATTGAAGTCATTAAACTCATCTCCAATCAAAATCTTGGGTTTTAAAGCATTAAAGTTGGCAACTTTAAGTATTTTTTGAATTAGAAGAAGAAACAGACTAATTATATTTTTACTGGATTCTACAAATTTTTCTCATGAAATATCACTATTTACTTTTATTTTTCGACCAACAAATGTATTTTTAGTGATTTACCCAAGATTCACCTATTTCTTTGATTTTCTGTTCAGAGGGCGAGTAATTACCTTAATTTGGGAAAAAACCCAGCCATTTGATCAATGGTTGCACAGACTGACACATTGATTGAGCGGCTCACATAGATTGCGCCCACTTGCACTTCACCAAAATGCAGAGAAGATCTCGACCCTTTGTTCCCCCGTGAGCCCATGGTGCACTCATATCCTATGGCTCCTGCGCCTCCCCTCCTTCATCATCTTCTGGGTTCTGCTCGTGGTGGCACTACGATAGAGTTATCACCAGAGATAGGATAATCGAGAGAGATAGAGGGAGTTTGGGGCTAGGAACATGTTGTTCGAGTTCACGAGACTTGGATGAGACTAAGGGTGGTCCTATTTATAGGTGTGGGGATCTAGATTAGGGTTCCCAACCTTTCGCCACCGCCGGGGTTCCCTATGGGTTTGGGCATTTCTTCCAGAGCCTCCTAAACCACCAAAAACCTAAGATAGGATTTCTCATAATCTTCTCTCGAAGCCTTCTATGCCCTTCCCATCCTTGCACAAGGTCTGATTCGTGAGAAAATTGAGATTGAAGATCTCGTTCCTTCTGCTCTTTCCTTTTTCTATTCGATCTAGGTGATGCACATGCATCATTGGATCTTGGATCCGACGGCTGCCGTTGCATGTACCAATTCCCTTTCTTTTTAGAAAAAAGTAACATATGTGACATTTAATACTTTCCTCTTATATTGTCCACACTTTATGGATTTTTATAAAATCCATATCTCCTAAATCGCTCATCCAATTACTCCCAAAATTTATGGGAAAGTCTATAAAGACTTAATCTACTTATATTACAACCTTGAAGTCGAAATTCAAACAAAATAACTCCTTATCTTAATTTACAAGTCAATGACTTATAAAGCATGTATTATGTATAAAAACACATATTTTCTCTCTCTTAATCTTTATTTTGATTCCTTTTACCATTAGAAACCATGTGGAGTCGAAATCTCATTTATAATGATTCCATTATCCATATTTCCACATATTTCTTATATTTTCATCATTCTCTCAACTTTCCTTCTTAAGAATGCTCTATTTGATTTTATCTCTTTCTTCTCCTATTATCTTTGCAACTTGGACTCCTTGTAACCCAAAAAATCTAAAGATATGAAATTCCTCCTTGAAGGATAATTCTTAGCCTTCTAGATGCTTCCACATCTTTCTTTTCTCATTATCTTAGTTATTCCTTTAGTAATTGATTTCTTTTCTTTTTTATTTCCTTTTTCTTGTTATTGGGTCCAATAGACAACAAGGCCCATGAACTCAATCACACAAGGCTATTTAGCAAAGGAATCCATTGAATTACTTAAATCAACCAAATTACATAATTATACATTTATTGGGGAAATTGCATTTCCAGCCAAAACAACCCACATTTGGGGTTGTAACAACGATCATCTTCATGTCACTCTTCAGGATCTTCCTCATGTTCTTCATGTTGGTGATCGTCATTGTAACAGTCATCTCTATCTTCATCTGAGCTTGGTGGTGGTGGGTTGTGTTGATTCCTCATGTGTGGCTCGTCGCTTGAGGAAGTAGCATCCACACGAGGTGGCATGGTGGAAAGGAGCAAAGTCAAACAAGTTTGCTTCTTCTTGGGTGCCTGTATAGATCGTACAGTTGAGTTAGCAAACTGGACGTGTTAAAATAAACTATTGTACACAAACTCAGGGTTGAAAACTTAAAGTAAAAGTGTGGTCAAGCTTATCGTAAGCTTGAGGCACGGGAGTATAGTAAGTGGACTCGAGTTATTAACAATGTCGTTTTTCCTTGTCCCCAGCAACGGTTCCAAAAAGTTGATCGGACTAAATTGCACGTCCAAAAGGAGTGCATTTAGAGAAGTCCGACTTATAAAGAGATAACCCGACTCTCAGGTCCCCGCAATGATAAATGGGGTCTGATGTAGTGATCAGGGTCGAACACAGGGACCAGGTTGGCAGTGTTAAGCTCCCAGAATCTAACACTCTTATACTCCAGATAATGTAGGTACATAAAAAGGTGTTCCCTAAGGAATGATGGCACACAAACTAAGGTAGAACAAGAAAACAAGAATAAGAAGAACAAATCAAAACAAAAGAAACAAGATGAAACAAGTATATAAAAGAAAAATCAGGCTGGGGATCACTGACTAAGACTTCTCACCAACATGCAACATCATCTCTCTCTCTCGCATACCCTTATCAAGACTACAAGCAACCATCAAAAGCATCTTTTCCACTCTCTCGAGATGAGGATAGATCTAAGTCTAAGAGTAGCCTCTCTCTCGAGACGACCACATGTAAACTTCGCAACAAAACATGTGGTTTTAAAGCATTAGCATTTCAACACTCTCATGCATTCATACTACTCCATAACACATTATAAAAGTGATATTTCTCTCTCAAGATATCGAATATCAAACATCACAAGATGGTAGCTAAGCATACAAGTGAAGCATTAAAATAGGTGTATGGAGGTAATCTTGATAAGAATATGTATATATTCAAGAGAAAGAGACAATATACATGTTGGGAGAGCCTTAGTGGATACTCCCAACCCAAGTTAAGGTGTTTAGCCACTCATTCTTGCGTACAACATAATGACATTATAGAAAGATGGATACATGGAGTCCCACGAAGAGAGGAGGGAAGCATAACGTAATGGAATGATAGATCTAGAGAGAGAAGATATGTGAGACGACACGATACTTCTTCAGATCTGGATTTAATCACGTCGATGACCTGCACAGTCTTCTTCTCTCTAATAAGGAGTGTTCAACCTTCTCTCTCCTCATCTTCTACCTTTGGAGATCCAAGACTAGTGGATGGGATGGGATGGAATGAGTATGGGATGCAGCAACACTTTGTGGTCATCGAGATCCGATCTATGATCTCATGATTTGACAATACGGGTGGGTGTGCTATTTATAGGCACATTCAACTGACTTAATCCTAGACCGTGGTCGTAGTCTTGGTTGGGTGAGGTGTGAGATTGTGGTCGTGGTCTTCTCTTTATTCCTCTTTTCATCATGGTCGACGGAGTCTCAGTCTGCCACATGCTCTTAGTCTGACAATGATCGCGGTCAAGGTCAAGGCTTTCTCACTCGGTCGTAGTCTGTAAGAATCGTGGGCTTAGCAATGACCGTAGTCTCCAAGCTAGTCACGATTCTTCTTGATCGCGGTCTCTGGATACACCGTGGCCCCTGGTTCTATTTGGGACCCGTGTCTTGATCACGACCAATGTCGTGGTCGCGGTTAAGCAGTGATCGTGGCTTTGGTATGGCTGTAGTTAGACTTCAACACATGATGACCTTGACCTTAAGGGCGGCATAGAGACCTCAATCGTGGTTGATTAATGTGTGTGGTCACAGTCAAGGTAACGACTGCGACTTGAGCTTCGAATGTACCTGAAATCATGTATAGGATGTTTTAATAAAAAAGATGGTAAAATTCTGGGAAAAGATAATAAAAGATATACTAAAAGAGGTATATAGTATATGTAAAAAGTATGTAAAATGAAGTGTTATCAATCTCCACTTTAGGTATATACATTATGTGATGAATCTAAATTACTTCTTCATCATGGGTATACCAAATCTGACATATGTTGTATATACAAGATCTGATAAGAAGTAAGCCTTTACAAAAGGACAAGGATGGACTATATGAAGCAAGAATTGCTGTGACTTCAGTCTAAAAATAGAATTTGTCTTATCCCCAAGGGAATGTAATAGAGTTAGAGGAACCACTATTTCATTATGCTAATAATAGATACATTTTGCTTTTAGAATTTTGTATGGACAAGGATGATTATGAATAAAATAGTTAATGTTCTATTTTCAAAGATGTGATCTTATGTGGCAATTCTCCAAATGTTTCATGATATTTAGGATCTAATGAGAAATGTTCATAATGTAAATACCAAAAAGACTACAATTTGATAACTCAAATAATCAATAGCATTGTCATCTAGAGTACATATATGAGAAATGCATTACTAGAATCCATGATCTAGATTCTTTTAGTTATTAAACCAATAAGAGACATGGAAATATTATTTATGCAAAACATGACAAAACACTTCTCACTGGGTGTAGTGGATAATAAGAATTCTAATAGGAGTTATGTGCACCCATGTACAAAGACCTTCAGAATAAATGCTAGAGGTAGTTATTTGTACACGATTATATTTACTGACGATCTCAGAAGATATGGTAATTTGTATTTAGTGAAATAAAAACATGAATCTCTTGAAGTGTTCAAGAAGATCATGAGAGAAGTTTATATGTAACTTTGATAAAAGTATTAAGAAACTTTTATATGATTAAATGTTGAAATACTTTACATTAATAGTTTGGGGACTTTTTGGAAAGACCATGATAATGTATCACTATAAAATCCTCCTAAAACATGATGATGTATCACAAAAGAAGGGATCACACCTCGATGTGATTATCATTTGATATAATTTTCTAATTTCTTTTTAGACATGTGATTTACACTAAAATAATGTACCTTCCAAATTAGTTTGCAAGACACCTTATAAGATATGATATGGGAAAAGTCTCGATATGTCTAAAGGATTGAAACTTATATAAACAAAGTAGTTTCTCTAAAAGGTTCATACACAAATAAAAAAATGTCAATTTGTTGAATAATAACTTCAATCCCAATCTGACAACATAATGTTTGTTCATAGGATAACTTCGTTCCAAAAGAATCACTGGGAGTAAAGTAGAACTCAAAGAGTTTGAGGTCAACAAGAAGGTACAATGAGGACAAGGTGAATCACAAATTGTTGTGGAATATCAAAGTTTCCTTATGTAACACATGACTCATAGTCCTAGTAGAGAATTCCATGAGCTTATATGATGGTGAATTGGTCATAAGTTGATGAGCCAACAATCAACTAGAAACTATTGTGGGACCAAAATATGAGAAATGTCTTGAGGGCCGGTTGAGGAGTCCATGTACACTAACAAGGTATGACCTTGGTAGAACCACCTAAAGGGGTAAAACCCATAGGGTGCAATTTAATTTTCAAAAGGAAAACTAACATGGATAACATAAAAGGATATATTGGTTACAAAGGCTTACAAACAAGTTCAAGATGTCAAACATGATGAAATTCCTTCACCAATTGTCACACTTGTTGTGCAGCTTAACAAGACCATAATTTTTGGCATATGAAGATTAAAACAACATTCCTCAATAGGAATATTTCAGAGGATGTTTATAAAAAATAGACAAAAGATTTTTATAATTTCATTAATGCAAATAAAGTCTATAAGCTACAAAGATCAATCTAGAGATTGAAACAAGCACCTCAAAACTGGATCATTATTTTAACAAGATAGTCAAAGAGTTTGACTTGAGTCAAGATATAAGATTAAATATGTGATTACAAAAATTAAGTGAGAGAATATATGTATATTCCACATATTGATGGGGAATAACATTCCAATACTGTAAGTATTGAAACCTGGCATGGAAAATACCTTCATCTTGAGGGATTTAGATCAAATGTCTTATGTGATAGGAAATGAGATCTATAGAGATAAATTTGGAAAGTTTCATGAACTAAATGTGTGTAAAATATGAACAAGATGTTAAAAGGGTTTATCATGAAGGATTCAATGGAAACAATTTGTCCATGATACATGTGATTAGTCTCTCAAGGACCATGTATTCTAATTCTTGAGAAGAATGAAAAATCATGAGTAAGATGCCATATGGACCCACAATTGGATCAATCATGTGTGCTATATAATGTAAGCATCCCATAGTCTTGTATGTATTGGACATGACAAGATGATATTAGTCAGATTCCAATGAAGGTCACTAGAATGCCATAAAGAACATCCATTAGTACTTGAGAAGCACTAAGGATCAGTTGCTAGATTATGGAAATAAGGAAGAGTTGGTGTAAAGGGTTACACCGATGCAATCTTCCGAAATGACAATAAATGATCGCAATATAAAATTGTGTTTAATATTAAAACAAGTGTTGTAAGTTGGAAACGTTCCGAACTACAGACCATTACTTAAATTCTGTAATAGAAGTAGAGTATCCCGGTGTTATGAACACATGAGTGGATACTGTATGGATCGATAAGTTCATATAGATAAACTTATAGATGTTCCAACCATTGATGACACAATAGAGATACCATGACAACAGTTGAAATACTAGTTAGGCAAGGAATATTAGATAGCATTGTACGACAATTCCATCTCATATGAGATGTTGTATAGCAAAGAGATGTGAAACATGCAATATATCGACTAAAGCAAAATGTTGCTAACCCATTGGATTAGCACCTGCGCAGTAGAAACGTGATGGACATGTTTAGATCACTAAGAATGAGATTCATGGGAGATTGGCTCTAAGTGAAGGTGGGATTCTTTTGGTATGTATGCCCAGAGAGCCAATCATATGATTGTGATGGCATATCATGTAAAGTATTTGATTAATAATAAAGAAAATATTCCAATTTATTCTATTTTAATCAGTTATGAGATAATGATGAGATAGAATGAGTGTCTAAAGAATGGAATTACTCAATGACGTATGTATTTGGGTCAATGACATGAAAAATGAGATCATACAAATGTAAAGAGTATGTATGTTCTAATTATGTCCCTAGTCAGATGTTATTGTGGAAGGATGATAGACAATAATGGCACATAAGACTAGAGTGTGTTATGGTTGATGATAGAATCTCATCAGTCATGATACATGTGATATCAAACCAAAAACATAGATACTAGTTGGAGAACAATGCATCAGATAGAACCACCTTGAGAGTGACACATGGAAACCAAAATTGGTGGTCATAATCATCTCTCACAGTGAAGGTGGTGATTGTGGTTCTTAGAAATGAAATCACTACACTGATGAAATGTCGTTCAGTGTACTTTGACATCATCCACTGTGACCCAGAATAAGGGTTGCCATAAAGGTGATGATCAGATGCATTGTGACACATCGGGATGACTGTGAGTGATTTAGATGGGATTTGTCCTTCCTAATGGAGTTTGAGACCTAGACTACTTGATAAGCGAGACTAAGAAAAGCATGTGCATGCACATGTGAACCAATCTATGATATTTAGGTCACATATATCTTACACACTCTGCAATTGTTTAAGGAACATAAATTAAACATTGAAAGAATGATAATTCCATACCTTGAGTTCAATTCCGATATCAATGATAAAGGAATTATATAATCACTATAACACCAATTTCAGATTGTAGGTTGAAGTTGTTATCCAACTTTCCATATTACTTGGGTAGCAATGATGTGTTGCTAGAAACCGCTCATTGCTTGTGATGTCATAAATTTGTTATGGACATTCACTGCCAACATAATTGGAATGAGATAAAAGAAAAACTGACTAAACATATTGCTTGTGATGTCATAAATTTGTTATGGACATTCACTGCCAACATATTTATAGGAGGGTTAGGGTTAGGGTCAGGGTTCCCACTCATTTCTTGTGATGTCATAAATTTGTTATGGACATTCACTGTCAAATTTTTTATGGACATTCACTGCCAATATAAATTTGTTATGAACCTATAGGGTCACACACATAGGATATAATTGGAATATGTGTTCATTCATGAATATGGTTTAAACTTGATTACTAAAGAGTCAATATTAAATTTAAACAACATTAGTCGAATACCAACTGACGGAATTGTGAACCAATCAGTTCAAGTGTTGAATTGACCATTTCAGTGTATCAGGTCAATTGATCCAACTTTGGCAATTTTGGACCATGAATGGACCAGTTCAGGAAGTGAAATGGTCGGCTCAGGTACATGAACTGACTGTATTAGGTTGTGAACTGAGAGGTGGATCAATTCTATCGATTCAAGGATTTGTATTGACATATGTTGTGCATTAAATTGGATTATAATTGCAAATACAATTGCGATTGGAAACATGATGAAACCACTGGTTCAAGAGTTGAACTAATCGACTCTCATGCCAACTGATCGATACACTAGTGAAATGACCATTTTTGTACTTGCAGGTTGCATAAATACGTGAAGTTCTGGTCTATTCCGCTCCCACTCTGACTGGGAACCCTGACCCTAACCCTCCTATAAATAGAGGGGTATCGGGGTGTAAAGAGTGGGATCCTATAGGGGATCCACTCCCTACTAAAACAAAAAAGCATCATCCTATATACCCAAACACCAATATAATTTTTTTCTCAAAAAGGTATGATAATGAATTCATTCAACATGTATGCATCATAACACCAAATGTAGTAGTAGAATTTAAAGATGTAGCTAACCATTACAAAGTTTGTTATCATCACTATCCTTCACCACTTAGGGTGAGATAAAAGAAAAACTGACTAAACATAGGACTAGATGACGATCACCTAATGACTTCAAGAAATTCTCTCACAAAGTTCCAGTTAAACTTGTTGAGGTCCTGGTCCAACCTGATTGTCTCCTCCTTGACCTATACCTGGGGTGCATACTAAATTGGAATTAAGCAATGTAATGAACTAAAGGATGTCAAAGAAAAGGCTTCCCATGGAAAAACGAAAGAACTACCCAATCGGGCATAAAAGAAATAAGAGTTTAATAGAATAAGAGAAAGGAATACATGTGTTTCACCTATGTCAATACTAGAACAATATAAACATATTGGTAGGAAACAACACATATACCATAAATATGGGGTGAGTAGGAACATATACACATCTATTCTAAATATGGGGTGAGCAGGAACATATACACATCTTCTCTGAGCAGGACAAGATACACATTTTCTCTAATGATATCTATTGCAGGAACTATCACCTCTACATGTTCAAATTTGTGGGAATTTACACATCCACATAATATAACACATTTAACATTATACTAGCAGTCACCACATGATGCATAACAAAAGAGTAAGTAAATACAAAGCTGTAACGACCCCGCCTCCCGGTAACCCCCAATTAAGGTAGACCGAAAGGTCAGTGCCATTATCCAATGAACAGGATCAAAGGTTCGACATATAATCAATAAAAATTATGAAATTCTACTATATAACTGGAATTTGGTATAAAATTAAAACTTTACTTACCTTTGAAACTTTGGAAATCTATCCAGAGCTTGAATTATTCTATCTAATCCTCCTTGCACTTTATTTCTTATTTCCACAATGTGTCACTTTAATGTTTGTTCTTTCAGTTGTTGTTCCTAAAATGCCGACAAACAAAACGTCAGTCAATATATCGAAATATACTGGTATGTGGGAACAACCAAAATCTTGCAAATATGGCTAACAATTTAATACTCACAATCAAATTATTTATCAAGACAATTTACATTTTCAATGTGTCATTCTCCACCGCTTTTGCCCTAACCCTGGCATACCCCTCTAGGGTTTCTCTTTTGCCATTGACTTAAGGCCACCTACTCAATCCTGAGCTTGGTGCCTGGGAGTCACCTCTCATGGTGCTCCATAGTCATGCATCATAGACCACCTTCTCATTCCTGAGCTTGGTGTCTAGGGTCACCTCTCATGGTACCCATGGGTCTACCCTCTTGGGCCTGACCTTTATGGCATCTTCCATCAGGGTGGCATGTAGGTGCGAGAATACACATTTCTTTATAATTGTGATAACCATAGTGACTTTATAATTTTGCAAGTATGAACATCCAACTGTTTAGATTGCATTCAATATGAAGTAACATTCGGGAAACCCTCGGGAAACTAATGTGATTAATCATAATTAACCACATACCTGATCCAAAGCAACTTGATTATCCAAGCAATAAGGATAAAGAATCAATCAACAAGCAATCAACAATATCCTGAAATTAATGCATACGATCCAAGTGTTATAGTTTATCCAGCACATTCTAAAGCTAGATTTGGATTCCACCTTAGGCTATCTATACCACATTAGGGTTTTATTAGGGTTTTTTCCTCCATAACACTTTTATCACATTAAATGCTCTCTTAGTTCATAAACCCTTATTTCAACATCATAAGCCCAATTAAAGTTGATTATTTCTCTTTTATACCAAAACTACCTTCTTTATCCTTTTAAGTTATTTCAAGGTCATTATACTCAATTATCACCTTTAATTTGTTTCGGATTAACAACTCATAATTCCTTATGATCTAATTCACCTATGAACTCAATTTATTAATAATTCCAACTTTATCCATTAGAAAACCCTACTTATCATATTAAGGGTATCTATCCATGATTAGGAACTTTTATACTAAAACCATCTTGTTTTATTCTTTTTAGGTCATGTTAAGATCATTAAGGCCAATTATCAGTTTTAGGTTCTTCATCAATGATTATAGTTCAATTGACAACTGTACCTTAAGTACTATTTATCACATCTGCTAGGTTAATAAACCCTAATTTAACATTGATTGCACTTTGGCACACAGGAAAACCCTAATCAAGAAAATCATGGGTTCTTAAACTCAAATCATATTGCTATTATCCTTTTTATGTCAAAAGGTCCAATCTTGATTCAGAATATTAAACTAGTTATTAAACTCACCACTAAACAAATCTAGGGTTTTAGATCCATTTAAAGCATCAAAGTACTAACTTTATGTACTTTTCGAACTATAAGTAAAACTAGCCTCTACTAGTATTTTTATTGAATTCCTTGTAATTTTCTGTACAACTTTCATGTATAACTTATTTTCATCAGAGCTACCAATCTTTAACTATGATTTTTGTAAAATAATGAATATTGGACCAATTAGAAGAAGCCACGTCGGCACTTACCCTGGCCCATGGGGCGCAACGCTGGGCGCAACTCACTTATTTGTAGATCGGGTAAATGACCCTTCTACCCTTCTCCAGCATTTGCAAGGCTGAGGGCAAGGATGCCCTTTCCTGCAGTCGTCTTCCTCCCCGGTCACACGATTGCCTCACTACACCATGGAGGGGTCAACCATAGCGTTGACTCCTGCCCCCTGGCCTCCGAAGCTCCAGGCAACGGCCCCATGACCTCCGCCACACCCATACAAACTCTTCAACGCTTCTAATCGCTCCTGACATGGCCAGCGTCACTGAGACGACTAGAGGAGTCTCCGACGGCCACCAAGGGGTGTCTGTGATGCAAGGGAGGTTTGAGAGGGGAGAATCGAGTGCCAGAACTGGGTCTGTAGGTCCTGTAGGATCTCGCAGACTCATCTTCAATCTCACCAAGGGGTTACTCCCTCCTTTATATCCTATAGCCAGGTTAGGTGGCCGACGAGAGTCCTACTGATTTGGGGGTTCTTCTAGATGCCCCCAAGATAGGCAAAACCTAGGGTAGAGAGGACCGCAAGGATCTCGCGAATCCAGCTGGCTGGTTTCCAAAATTGGTCAAGCACTCAATCGCGAGAGATTGGCTTTGGAACGATCATGCACCGTATTCTGACTTTCCTGATCTGTCTCAAGGTAGGAGATGGTTGCCTAATCATCGGATTTCAATCCTACGGTCAGAAGTTCACGCGGCCACCACACTGAGTCAGAATATACTTTATGATATTTAGAGTTTATTCATTCCTTTTAGGGATTTTCAAAAATCCGTATCTCTTACGATATACATCCATTTGATCCCAAATTTTAAAGGAAAGTCTATAAAGACTTATTCCTCGTGTGTACCAATGTTTGGACTCAAAATAGAAAGTATGAGATACTTTACTTTATATGCAAGTTAACTCTTAATTATTTATATTTCTCACATATTTTCTCTTTCCCTTGTCATTAAATTTATTATTTTGAGTTCCTTGAACCTCAAGGAACCTTAATGGCTCGTAATACCATCTTGGGAACATTCCTTAGCCTCTTAATTAATTTTCATCTATTTTCTCTTTTTTTTCTTATTCACTTATTAAAATATCTCCTTTCGAGGACTTCTCTTTACTTTTTTTTATTTTCCTCATTGGAGTCCCTTTTAATATTATAAACCTCATGGATACGAAAATTCATCAAAGATAACTTAATTATACCTCTTTCCACTTATTTTCCACATTTAATCATTATTTTCAATTTCTTTCTTAACAAAGAAAAACTTAATTAATCTTTTCTTTTCTTATTGCTTTTTCTTTGCAACTTTGGACTCCTTAGAACCCAAGGAACCCAAGAGGAACGAAATACCTTTTTGGATTTGCCTTCTCAAGGTTTCCATCTCATTCTTTTCTCAAAAACTCATTCATTCATTTATTAATGTAATAGTTGAATTTCCTTTCTTCATTTCCTTGTTATTGGGCCCAATAGCCAATAAAGCCCACAACACAATCATCAAGGCTATTGTAAATGAAATACATTTACTCAAAATAGATTATCTCATTATTCGTTCAAATATCTTTAATATGAGAAATTACATTTCTCATCAAAGGAACCCAAAATTTGGGGTTGCAACATCCTTCCCCTCTTATAGGAATTTTTCCCTCAAAATTCCACCAAGAAAACAAACACTTCAGGATAAGCCTTTCATACGTCCATCAGGGCTCCCATGTGGCATCACCCTTCCCATGGTGCTTCCCAAGAACCTTCATCATCTCATATTCTTCCATCTGAGTTCTTTCTTACCTTGGTATATCGTACCCTCATAGGTGACTCAGGACATTTCATCCTCTCAAAAGCTGAATAGGTTCAAGGCTCAACACATGGCTTGGGTACCTCACATAGTGCTCTAGACCGGACTCATGGAACATTTTATTCATCAGGTTATCCTGAGGGGCAAGGCTAAACACAACCTTCTCCACCAATCCATCTCAAATGGACCCATATATCGGGGACTCAGCTTTCTCAGCTGTAGCTTAGAGGGGTCAGATTTTCACATTATATTTCCCCACAACGAACTGCATGTCAGTCTGCTTTGCATCAGCTCGTGACTCATGTCACCCTTGGGCTCTCTCTCGGCCATTGCACGATCAAAGTGACTTCATCTACACGCACTGTGGTTCTTTTCTGACCCTCGCGAGGCCTCCTTCACCAACATCATCCTAATGAAGTGGTGACCGACACAACCTCCTTATAGAACTTCTTGCATCCTGATAAAGTCTATGGTGGTTAACATCACATCTTAAGAACTGTCTCTATGTATCACCCTAAATGAGCACACATGCTCTCATCAGACCCTCTAGTCTGGATCGTACTGTCCACTAGTATAGGGTGATAAACTGTACCAACACTGAGCTCTTCATGTATCTACTTCCACCTCATGGAAGTCAACCCTTAGCTTATACTCAAGAACTTTTGAACTTGCATCATGGTGTAGTTGAACCCTCTCTTTCTCTTATAAGTAGTTCAACCTGGTCTGTCCCTTGACAATACTCTTTCTTTCTCATGTCATCTTGGTAAGGCGATCTACCATAACCCTCATTGCATCTTGACCTTCCCTGGTCAAGGGGAGACTTACCACACTATCCATAATGATGAACTCACATTCCCTCTCAGGAACTCTCTTTATCCTTCATATCAATGTACTGGGTTACTGGTGTTCGTCCTTCGCCTCTTGTCATGCATGGCAACATACCACAAGCAACTTCACCTTAGACATCCAAAACACTATTTTCACTTAGTATCTTTGTAATACCAAGGTGTATCATGATCTCCTGCATTGTTATGATTCCTCAAGCTTGATACCTTGGAAACCCTAAACCATTCTAATCAGGGTTTCATCACATTCCATGCATTTGAGGCTCTAACCCATCCTTTCATTACGTCAAGGACTAGACTGGCTAACCAAACAACCACTAATCTTGTTCAACAGCTCTCGTTATATCGGTGTGTTAGCCAAACTTATCTCTTTTTCTCAGCTTAAGGTTAGCACAGTAACCTCAACTTCTTCTAGCTTCCAGCTAAACTAGGCAGCTATATCCCAACCAGAGCATCCATTACCACTTCACATCCTTAGGTGTTAGGTAATGTCGAAGACATACTCTTCCATGTATTATATCTCATCTCAAATTCTAAGTTGGTCTTCATCAAGAAGCTCTGAGCTCATCCTCATGGTGATCAAACTCATCCTTAGTTAACTTACAAGTTCCACCTAGCTAAGAACATCTTTATTTCTCTTACTATTTGTAAACCATCCATGTATCATTCACTCCACCAAGGTATGTTATCATCTCTTTCCTCATACCTCAAAGCAACGTTCCAATCTGCATCATCTTTTATATCCTTGGTGTATGGCATGCGTACTGTCCCATCTCTACCTCCCATAACAAGTGGAAATAAGCATTTGGCGGCCGTCCAAACACAAAGTTCTTCATGTTCCAAGAGCAGAGATGATGCATCCCACATCGCCAGTACACCTTCAATTCTAAGTTGGAACATGCAACTTATGTCTCTAAGTCACAAACATCATGATATCAAAGTTTCTTCCATGGAAAACTGGTCTCGAACCTACTTGGGTTTACACATAATCCTTGGTCATCTCCTCTAGGTCTATAGGGTGCCAGAACTTTTGGGGTCATCCCTCTTCCCTTATGCATCCAGAGAGTGCCCTACTCATCTTCCCGTTGGGTCCCATGAGTTCCTGAAGGTGATCAATCTCCTAACCCATGGCCCTTAGACAATGATAGATGTTACCTCCCGACTCTATGGTCATGTGCAACTAGGGAATTAGGCAAATACTACTCCCATCGTTCTTATCCCTACCTGACCCTAGGATAGACTTAGGATTCTCTTATGGTACACGTTCAACTTAGAACCTTACCCAAGCATTCATCATCTCTCTTCCTGCATTCATGGGCTGAATTTCATCCTTTCATAGGGATCATGGCAACCTGCCTACCTTGGTTAAGCCCCATACCGGTTACCTCCATGGTAACACATCCACATGCACATATAGAGATGGTTATATATGGGTCTAAAGGTTCATTCTCATGCCATGAACTCTTCACTTATCTTCTCAAGATCCTATGAAACCTCTTCAGATTACCTCAAAACCAACCAAACTGGTAAACTCCCTATCAAAGGGTCGCTCTCCCAGGATGGGAGGAAACTACACCTTAATAACAAAGGTCACAAGCATACCTACTAAACCATGATAGGTCATACTTATTCTCTTCCCTCCATATTAGGTCAACTTAGTTATGAAGGGTTCATCAAACATACCCTTAACTTAAGGGGTTTCCTTTTTCCTATACACATGAGGAGTACCATGCTCGAAACTATAGAAATTCAAATCTCATCATGAACATCAGATACACTGATTCCCCTCTTAGGCCTAGGAACGCTAGGTTTGCCTCTGGGTGTCCAACTGCATGCTCATTCTCTTAACCACGAATCAAGCATGTCCAAGATATGTCATGTACTCCCATGATCTTTCTACTTGATCAACACTTCAAAGTTGATTCCTCTTCCAATACAACTAACTAGGTATAAAGCCTCACAACTGGTGACTTAACCTCCTCAGGGTCTAAAGCACTCTTTATCTCATCCAGTAAGTAATCACTTATACCATAGGTACCAAAAGCATCATCCTCTCTCTAGGGTTTGGTTACTCTCAAGCTAACCAAGACATCATTAGCCTCCAGGGGTCACGCATAAGGCAACCACTATCATCCACTTAGGTCGCATCATCCTCCAACTCCCCACTGTTCCTCATGTCTTGGAATTCTAAGTTTCCAACCTTTTGCTCGGGTCCTACTTTCTCTCTCCAGAGCTAACTCCACATCCAGACATACAACTAGAGGTCCTCTCTCCATGAAGTTGGATCAAGCTCACAAGCATATCCCTACCAGAGTGAAGACTTTTCTCAACTCATGTTTGGCTCAAGATCATCCTTAGCTCTTTATGTTTATCTCATAAGCTATCCAACATGATCCCTTGTCTAGGGTTTCATCAAGATATACCCTACTTGCCTAAGCCCATAGGGTAACTATAGGTTCTCTTCTAACCTCATCCATGAAGGAGTTATCCTTCGCTCAAACATGCACAACCCTTCCCAGAATTGGGGTACCAAAGGTACTCGGTCATCAACTTCTCATGGTTCACATGGCATCCAAGGCATGTTTATCATGACATCTAACTCATAATGTCATCTCTCTCTAACCTTCACTTAGGGTTAGGGTTAACTTCATCCGCAGAGGATGTATAAGGTCTCTACTTTTAATGGAGGTCTCTACCTCCAAGACTAACTCTCTCTACTCATCCTCCTGACAAGGAGGTCCATCCTCAGGTCTCTCCTGAGGGCAATGACATCTTGTGTCATAAGACCTAAGCATGTATCTATTCCTTACACTTACTCTATTAAGCTTATGTCCATGACATCTTATTTACATGCTTTTTATTAATTTGGTGGAGGATTCCTTAATCCTTATCAACCTTACCCATACCTCAAGAGGGTGAGGAGAAGAGAGAAAACCCTAATCCTTAAGGTCCTTAACAGAATTTGAGTTGAGAAGGGATGAACAAGATGAGAGAGTCCTAAAGGTATCTTATTTCGATTCATACCCTAAGACTTTGGCCAGGCAGTCACACGGATCTAGGAGTCCTCGTATTCCGACTAGCAGTACGGAGGAAAATATTGCCAGCCCCCGGTCGTGATCCTTTTCTAGACACCTCTGTCTTTTGAATAATCCTCTAATAACTCCCTTGGGTTCTATAGAATTTGTAAAATTTAATAATTATTAAAAATTACTTGAGGAACCTATGCTCTGATACCAATTGTAATGACCCCGCCTCCCGGTAACCCCCAATTAAGGTAGACCGAAAGGTCGGTGCCGTTATCCAATTAACAGGATCAAAGGTTCGACAAATAATCAATAACAATTATGAAATTCTACTATCTAACTGGAATTTGGTATAAAATTAAAACTTTACTTACCTTTGAAACTTTGGAAATCTATCCAGAGCTTGAATTATTCCATCTAATCCTCCTTGCACTTTATTTCTTATTTCCACAATGTGTCACCTTACTGTTTGTTCTTTCAGTTGTTGTTCCTAAAACACTGACAAACAAAACGTCGGTCAGTATATCGAAATATACTGGTATGTGGGAACAACCAAAATCTTGCAAATATGGCTAACAATTTAATACTCACAATCAAATTATTTATCAAGACAATTTACATTTTCAATGTGTCATTCGCCACCGCTTTTGCCCTAACCCTGGCATACCCCTCTAGGGTTTCTCTTTTGCCATTGACTTAAGGCCACCTTCTCAATCCCGAGCTTGTTGCCTGGGAGTCACCTCTCATGGTGCTCCATAGTCATGCATCATAGACCACCTTCTCATTCCCGAGCTTGGTGTCTGGGGTCACATCTCATGGTACCCATGGGTCTACCCTCTTAGGCCTGACCTTTATGGCATCTTCCATCAGGGTGGCATGTAGGTGCGAGAATACACATTTCTTTATAATTGTGATAACCATAGTGACTTTATAATTTTGCAAGTATGAACATCCAACTATTTAGATTGCTTTCAATACGAGGAAACATTCGGGAAACCCTCGGGAAACTAATGAGATTAATCATAATTAACCACATACCTGATCCAAAGCAACTTGATTGTCCAAGCAATAAGGATAAATAATCAATCAACAAGCAATCAACAATATCCTGAAATTAATGCATACGATCCAAGTGTTATAGTTTATGCAGAACATTCTAAAGCTATATTTGGATTCCACCTTAGGCTTTCTATACCACATTAGGGTTTTATTAGGGTTTTTGCCTCCATAATGCTTTTATCACATTAAATGCTCTCTTAGTTCATAAACCCTTATTTCAACATCATAAGCCCAATTAAAGTTGATTATTTCTCTTTTATACCAAAACTACCTTCTTTATCCTTTTAAGTTATTTCAAGGTCATTATACTCAATTATCACCTTTAATTTATTTCGGATTAACAACTCATAATTCCTTATGATCTAATTCACATATGAACTCCATTTATTAATAATTCCAACTTTATCCATTAGAAAACCCTACTTATCATATTAAGGGTATCTATCCATGATTAGGAACTTTTATACTAAAACCATCATGTTTTATTCTTTTTAGGTCATGTTAAGATCATTAAGGCCAATTATCATTTTCAGGTTCTTCATCAATGATTATAGTTCAATTGACAATTGTACCTTAAGTACTATTTATCACATCTGCTAGGTTAATAAACCTAATTTAACATTGATTGCACTTTGGCACACAGGAAAACACTAATTAAGAAAATCATGGGTTTTTAAACTCAAATCATATTCCTATTATCCTTTTTATGTCAAAAGGTCCAATCTTGATTAAGAATATTAAACTAGTTATTAAACTCACCACTAAACAAATCTAGGGTTTTAGATTCATTTAAAGCATCAAAGTACTAACTTTATGTACTTTTCGAACTAGAAGTAAAACTAGCCTCTACTAGTGTTTTTATTGAATTCCTTGTACTTTTCTATACAACTTTCATGATAACTTATTTTCATCAGAGCTACCAATCTTTAACTATGTTTTTTGTAAAATAATGAATATTGGACCAATTGGAAGAAGCCACGTCGGCACTTACCCTGGCCCATGGGGCGCAACGCTGGGCGCGGCTCACTTATTTGTAGATCGGGTAAATGACCCTTCTACCCTTCTCCAGCATTTGCAAGGCTGAGGGCAAGGATGACCTTTCCTGCAGTCGTCTTCCTCCCCGGTCACGCGATTGCCTCACTACACCATGGAGGGGTCAACCTCGGCGTTGACTCCTGCCCCCTGGCCTCCGAAGCTCCAGGCAACGGCCCCATGACCTCCACCACACCCATACAAACTCGTCGGCACTTCTAATCACTCCTGATATGGCCGGAGTCATTGGGATGACTAGAGGGGTCTCCGACGGCCACCAAGGGGTGTCTGCGATGCAAGGGAGGTTTGAGAGGGGAGAATCGAGTGCCAGAACTGGGTCTGTAGGTCCTGTAGGATCTCGCGGACTCATCTTCAATCTCACCAAGGGGTTACTCCCTCCTATATAGCCTATAGCCAGGTTAGGTGGCCGGCGAGAGTCCTAATGATTTGGGGGTTCTTCTAGATGCCTCCAAGATAGGCAAAACCTAGGGTAGGGAGGACCGCAAGGATCTCGCGAATCCAGCTGGCTGGT